>OZ022389.1:23002366-24261204 GCA_963989295.1 Ametastegia equiseti
ATACACTTATAGGTATATATGTGTTCGTGCTTTTCTGTGCTTTGCTATACTGACGTGCATGTAGGTATTTGAAATTAAAAAGAAATTTTCTATATAATCATCAGGTCGCGGTTGTGTTGGAAAAATTTAGTAAGAAGATCTTAAATTACACTGTCTTTATCTACATACCCATGAAGATATAATAATATATCCGTAGGTCTATGTTATACGTTATACGTACACGAATAGAAATTTGTTTGTTTTAATATTTCGAGGGAATTTATATACTTTATCGAATAAACGCATCGGAGCCGAAAACTGTTGCTTTTCTTGTATGCTTCTCCAGATTTATCTCTTTCTCTCTTTCTCTCTAACTATACTGCGGTTATAATTATTCTCAAGATGCGCAAGTCACGCGCTATATCGTATGATGCAGATCCGGTACAGAGTTTGCGTATATATCTATAGGTACTGAAATTTGTCAGCTAATATAATGCATCAAATACTTCCTAATATAGCTCCGTTAAAGGCATGACAAAGTTAAGCGTTGCGTGAAAATAACATGAAAAAAAGTTGTAAAAAAGGAAGAAAAAAAGAATGAAAAAAAAAAATTAAAAGAAGAAGAATGTTATAAAGATGAGAAAAATAAGAGAAATATCATACCTCATAAACCGATCCGTTATATTCGTATCCACCCTGGCGCCATCGAAAGGACTCTGGTGTTTTTAACTTGTCAAAATTTCGCGCGTACTTATACAATCTGTCGCGACTCAAAGTCTGAACAATAAAATCTAATTCCGTTCATTCCGAACACAAGATCAAATTTATGAACATATCAATTAATGCTGAAGATGTAGGACGGCTATATATCTATTATCATGAGTGTACAATATGTAAATATTCTTTGTTTTTCAATCCACCGGATGATGATGCCAATGTCTGTAAATTAATGTCATGGTCATGATATATTTCCCGTTTTTCGAACAATTGACCAGGTGCAACGATTTGGTCAGCATGCTATCTCTTAAGGCTAGTGCGAAAGGATTGTATCCCATAGGATTTGGTAATGATCAGAAATTGGAATGGAAGATATAGATTTTGCTTTGTCGAAAGGTGGAAATTGCCTAAGGCATACTACTAAGTTGATATTCTCGTGATGAAATTTCTACCTTGAAGAGAAAAGTGTGTACGTAGATTATACAGGAGAGCCAAATAGATTTGTGATATTATTTTTTCAACTTCTTGATGAAAAATGCAATAAAACTGTCCGGCATTTCTGTAGCTTCTGGCGTCGGTCTGAGTTCCTCGGCGCCGAGTGGCATAGCTGAGCGTCGCGACGCTAAATAAAACACAACCCAACAGGTCCGATTTGGGGCGACGCGCACGTTTATATCGACGAGGCGGATGCGCCTTCGTCCAAACCGTCCAATATTTCGATGACCATTAACTATCGAGACATTTACAAATTTTCTGTTGTCGCGTCTCTCAATTCTATATGAATATTTATTACCAAACAGACGGCCATCTTTCTCTCTCTCTCTCTCTCTCTCTCTCTCTCTCTCTCTCTATCTCTATCTCGCTATTTGGACAACGACCAAAATTTTTAACATCTTGATTTCTCCCTTTTCATCCAAATTTTGAATCTTTGCGCAGAAACGATCGCTCCAACCACGACGATGTCATATACCTCGGCACTCCCCCGCAATGATTTTTCTTTCACTGTAATAAATGTACCGTTTTAAGTAGCCCATACCTCTTTGAACTGTGTTCCGGTTAGTCGGGAACCATTTATTTCGGTACTTAACAGTGGTCAAATGTGGATGAGGGGATGTCCTATTTTCTATACGGCACTACTGTCACGGTCCTATTTGAATATTGTCACAAACATACGGGATGCGTATGTGACCACGTGTCACAGTTTTAGATTCATCTACGCATTTCAAGAGGTACCTTTACTCCACCCACGTACTATAACACAACGTCATCATGGGTTATTATGTTACTTTCCCCACTCTTTGTATGTATGTAGGTACATACAAGTTGTTGATTTAGAAAACAAAAAGCCAACTCAACATGTCCCCTCACTGCTGCAATGACCTAAAAAACTAACTATAAAGCTACGTACATATCGAGAATGCACAAAAAAGGAAACGCGCCCACCCATTGGCATAAAATTACTGTATGTAGATATACTACGTGAGAAGAACTCTGGCTGGGTACCAGCACGTAGGAATCAGCTTCCGTGCAGATTCCCCGAAGTACTATTCTGGGTACATTACTACAACTTTCAGGATGAATGGCGAACGCTTTAAGTCATTGTCAGTTTCCAAGAAAAAGTTGGGAAAAGAAAGAACTGCAATTTTTGGGGGTGGTATTAAAGTTCCGAATTCCAAAAGTTTCGAACGGTCAAAATTCCGAATTTATTTGAGACGCGGAATTCAGAACTTGCAAATTCCGAAAAGTCGAAGTCCAGACAACTCAAAGATCCGAAAGTTAAAAACTCAGAAAGTCCAAAAAAAATCCACAAATTTAAGGGAAACTCATGACAAATTGTCAAATAAACGACGTTGCACTCACGAATTCCGAAATTCAGAATTTTGTACTTTTGGATCTTTAGGGATTCAAGATTTCGATCTCGCCCCGATTTTTACAGAGTGATTGTTGACTTTGGAAGAGTACGGGTCCAAAGTCGAGATCGAAGTTTGAGAGAGCCGTTAAACTGTGAAATCTGCATATACCCTGCAGCGAACAAGCACGAGGGATTTTTAAAGTGGCCAATCAGAGCTCCGGATACATTAATAGCCCATCATAACCCATTTGAATCGTGGATCAGGCAGGCGTGTTCTCGTCAGTTTAGCAGACGGGTGAATCACACAACCTGGTTGCTCTTGAGAACCTTGACCAATCTGTGACAACCAAAGGCCAAACGCTGCCTGGTCTCTAGTTCAAGAATAACGAACAAAAACAGCAGATGGGTATACATATATGCTGCGATTCAACATCTTTTCGAAATGACAGCGACAGGCTGCTCCTCGTTCCATTTTCGAAAGTGAAATATATACGCAATCGTTTCAACTTCGAATCGATACTATGATATTGTGTATTGTAGATGATTTTCCGCTAAATTGTTCACCATTTTTGCCATAATTAACGAAATATTTTTTTTCAAATTTGTTTCAGTTTCAATCATGAAAACCGATGACAGGACAGGAAACGTTTCCCGTGTCAGAATCGCTGTTCTTGGTAGTAGCAACGTTGGAAAATCTGGTAAGCACACGCAGTTACATCGATATACATGTATATATCATCCGAGTCGCACTTTCGAGGCATGTTTTATGTAGTAATAATAACCAATGCGTGGCTTATAGAAGTTTGTTTATCTCTGAGCAGAGCTAGCTGTCACTAGCAAAAGTAGTAACAAAAATACGAATCATTCTGTTCTCTAACCGTTCACTGTGGCAACAATCACACAAGTACAAAATTATAATCCATTGCGCTGCAGTCTAGCCATTCTTGCAGGCGATGCATTGCACATTCGATCACATAAATATTCCCATGCCACACATTCGTATTTATTATACATTCAATCACTCCGGCCCAAAGTTTTCGATAAAACAGATCCGATGATCATCGAATTTCTTTTTAAATTTACAGCGCTGACCGTGCGCTATCTGACCAGACGTTTCATCGGGGAGTATCGTTCGAATACCGGTAAGTTGTAATCCCGTATATGTAGATTAAAATTATAGCAAATTTAACCGCGGAGAATAATAGCGAAGCTTGCAGAATTATCAGGATTTCATTCTCTTTGGGTAAACTTGTAGAGCACAGTGAATCATTTCATTTGCGCAATAGCCGTAAACAAGTATGCGCGTATTTGTATGTGTGGGGTCGAGTTGGATTATTCAACCACGCGCCATGAGGAGGAAAAAGTTAGACAATCTTCTTTTTCTTCTTCTTCTTTTTTCGAGGAGTCGGGTAATTAGGGTTTTGCTGACTCGTGGCATTTTTATTTTTCTCCTGGGATCGTGATTCACCGGAAGTCGTTTGAAATCCACTTCGCGTTAACGTCACGTGTCTCTTGGACAAAGGAGATATAAGGCGATGCCATCAACCCTAAAGCAATTTTTGCGTTTATTTACCCACGTTTTGAAATGCGCCTTTTCATCAGCCGAGTTTACCGAGTTTACCTACACCATAGCTCGTTTCATATACGCGATAATCGAGCCGTTAAGGGGATGTTGTTTGTTGTGGGAACATCGACATATGTGTAGTCAACAAGTCTGAGTATCGCGGATGGACAAATTGTGCTCATGTTATTATCACCCGTGGAACCTGGTCGAAGAAATTTTCAACGCCATTGGCCCACGGGGTCTTTGCCCTGTTATGTTACCCAGGTTACGTCCCTGGCTCGATATTAAATACTCATGGCGAAATGTACAAAGAGTACAATATTATGGGCTCTGGATGCCTGTATGGTCATTACGGAGAATCGAAACTCGGTAGATGTTTGAATGACGAGAAAAAAAAAGTAATCATCAACGTCCAATAGGCGGTAGATATGTGAAAAAATTTACCAGAGACCAATATGTGGATGAAATGAAGGCCTCATATCATTAGGACGCGTCAAGCAATATTGTATGTATACGTACGTGTATAAAAAGTATAACGAAAAGGAATAATCGAGGAAGAATAATAGTTGAGAGTCTCGCCTTGCACCTGGCTTTTGAAATCTCGAATAGTTTAGAATGTAAACATGAACTGAATCCAGTGGAAGAATGCACCGGAAATGCATTGCAGTCTCATGACTGGTATGCCGTATATTAGCGTAACGATTGACGAGTCGGGCACTCAACTCATCCCGACGTTGTGAAAGTTACATTTCCTGTGAGGGGCGGGATTGAAATTCCGAATTTCAAAATCTGCGAAAGGCGAAAATTCAGAATTTTTATACTACCGCGACTCACAGTTTTTTTCGAAAGATTATTTCCCCAAAAGTCTGCGTAGCTAATTGAGAAACTACGAATCGAAAAACACCAATGATTCAAAATTCTCAAAGCTAAAGATCCGAAAGGCCAAAACTCCAAATCTCAAAATTCGACCACTTTGTCATAAGCTTCCCTTAAATTTTCGGATTTTTGAACTGTCTGCATTTTGACATTTCGGCATTTGCAAGTTCTGATCTCTAACGCTCGTAGAAACTCAGAATCGCATATCAAATAAATTCAGAATTTTGACCGTTCGGAACTTTTGGAATTTGGAACTTCAATCCCACCCTGATTTCTGAATATCCGGTCATATCGTACTATGAATGAACGAGAAACCGTAAATAAATTCAATAGCATCATACACGCTAGGGTTGGATGAATTTTCAGAATTTCAATTTCCAACGTCCTCGTGTGATTCTTGCTGATCATCAGTCGCTTCCAGTTCTCTGGAAGTTTGTTTATTGTTGACGCACACTCGACGCTTTTTTCAGTTTATTCGAGTATGCGCATATATGTGGCACGTTAATTCACAGCAGGCCTCAAAAGTACATACTTATATACGTATGAAAATTCACAGAAGATGCGTATGGATGGTGTCTATATAGACTGCAATATAATTCCGTCTACATCCGGCCTATAAGCCTATAACCGCGTGGCGAAAACCGTAAATCATTTTGATAGATCTTGTGTGGAGGAAAACTTAGCCGTCAATATATTCCGAGCAGTCTATATCCAGGTACCTATACATGCAATACACTCGAGAGTATAAATCGATTACTCAAATCGACCCCATTAGATATTTATTAACGAATGTTATTAGCGATCACCTTTCGACAAGGCGATCAACCTTTCCACCGCCGTGAACTGTGTCGAGATAAAATTTCCTCTCGCTTCAGGGAATATTGAAATCGGTTCTGGAGGAAGTGTCTATACAGGCGCCTGCAGCCATAAGGAATTTGTGATAATTATAGATACACTCTTCCCTAAGCCAAGCATTGCGACAGCTTCGAAACGGCGCGATGCTATGTCGCGATCCCATATTTTCCTTTCCACTAAGCACAACTGCATACGCTGCAGGGCCGGAAGGGTGGAAATAAGATTCATTTAAATGTTCCGAAGCTTCGATGGTTGGATCGCGACATATACACTGTTAGAAAAATATGTTGTTTTGATTTTAAAAAAGTGTCAAAATTAACACAAATATTCTAGTGGACCTACTGGAACATTTTTTTCTAACAGTGTTATACACGGATAGCAAGTATCGTGTAAAGAAAATATAAAAATAAAAATAAAAAACCGTCTGAACCTCTTCAGAGATTTCATACCACAGCGATTAATCCGATGGAAAAATTTTTTGCACGTGCCTTTGAATAACATGTACCCCATGCCGTTATCACCTGTTATCGTTCACGGGGCATATCTTTTTTACACGAGGTTGACCAAAGCTGTATAAACGCTGTTACAAGTGTACTTTTCCACGAGCTTTGGTCGATCAAAGTTGTATAAATGTTATACAAGTTTACTCCGGGCTTAGAACAAGCACTATCATGGTCTAGGCACGTGGGGAACCCGTGTGGTTTATACTGTAACATATAATGTATGTATGTATGTATGTATGTTACCTATTATACTTATCGTTCGACACCTTTGTTTGTTCCAGACTTACTATACAGGCAAATTGTTACGGTGAATAACATGCCGTTGGAAGTGGAAATCGTCGACGTCTCAGGAGAAGCGGTAAGTTCTTCAACCCTGAATTGCAAGATTTAGTTATACACACGTACCATATGCTCACAAGCAGGGTTAGTGGCACTAGAGACTCTGCCACTTGGGATATTATCGTTATTTCTGATCCAACAAGCCATTAAATTCCCTAGAAAATTTTTTGGAACATGGTCGTTAGACGAAATTTTTTTCTTTCTTTATCATTATATGCCTTGTTTCAAGTGGATCAAGGTCGCCGTGCTTTTTTCAAACACACATCCTGGATTTTTGTTGCCTTAAAATCATCGTAAAGTAAATTGAGACGCGTTGAACGATATGAAATAATAACGTATATCCAGTGAGTGTCAGTATACCTTTCAACGTATTGCTTTGTCGAGTCAGTTTTGCCTTCGGTACCGACTTTGAAAAGTCTTTTCGGCTTCGTATATACTGACACTGGATCATGAAACGTATATATCGGTGAAAACTATCATCACTTTGTACACATGTGTCATAAGAACATTTTTACACACTCCGCGATCACGTAAACATCCGTGGCAATTGTACATACTCGGCAGAGGACTTCTATCAGAGTTGTTTTTTTGGCATGCAAAGTTAGAAAAACGATCATTGAAGGAAACAACAACCGGATCTATAATCGATACCAGTTCATTTCTGATCACTACGCCGATTCTGATGGTTCGTTTCGTCACTTATGTTACAGGAGACGAGTTTCCCTTCCGATCAAGTTGCATGGGCTGACGGTTGTCTAATCGTCTACAGCGTGACGGATCGTCAAAGTTTTCTGTACGCTGAAGAATGTCTACGACATTTTCAAAAAGGCGATGGTCCTTCAGTCCAGACAGTCCTGTTGGCGAATAAAATGGACCTGGAACACCTCAGAGATGTGAGTATTAATTAATCATTCCTATATGCGTAGTTATATGTTACATACATTGTCAGTATGAGGGAATAAAAGATTTTGGCTTCGCCGAAAGATGAAAATTGCGTCTCGTCTCTCGGAGACAAGCACCTTGGGGAAAAACTGCTCATAGCAGGTATACACACGTGTGCAGATTGTATATCAGTCGAATGTATGAATTGAATATGCCTACAGCTGCACGAGGCAGCTCCATCTCCCCATGCGCTTGGGGGTTTATTTGCATGCGGTAGAAAATTGGCAGGAAAATAGCCCTCGATAAAACTCAGAGAGATACCACGTGTATCAAGTAGCCACACGTGCCGTACCGAGGCAGGGGGTTGCATCTGCCATCTCGTTCATCCCTTCTATCGGATAAGCTTCATGCCAAGGGTTGGGGGATAACTGATTCCACGGCGCACAAGTATAATACTCGTATAATGGGAGCCACGTGGTGATCTTCCCTTTACGTTGTCCATTCGCTTATTTCTTTCTCTCTCTCTCTCACACTCTCTCTCACTCTGTTTCTCTTTGTAAATTTACCGCATGTGTTTCGCGTGGGTTTGCTGATAGGTGTACATACGTATAACGTACGTTCGTTCAGTCAGGGATGATGGCACGTGGCCATAACAAAATCCAAGGTTCAATAATCATCTTAGCCGTTAACAGAAGCTCTTTTACGGTATCATGAGAAGATAAAAAAGTTATACTGAACAATTTGTCTCGATGAGGTGCTTTCTCAATAGGGACACATGCAGACACCCAAACACTTCTTATATGCACAATACATACGCAAATTGAATTGGCACACACGTGTCATCTTGCAGACCATCATTTTCCTTACATACAATCAATATGGAAAATCTCGTATGGGTTCATGGATTTGAACATTCAAACAGATTAAAACGGATTCCGATAGGAAATTATTGTAGCATATTGAAATAATTGTTCACCATTCACTGTTGTTCGGATTACAATTGTGCAATTATTCATTATCGAATAATATTTGAAAACGAGTTAGCCTTTCAGAATTATACAGTCAAAATTTTAAGTATCATCTATATCACTTTTGACTATGGAATGAGACAATCATTTTTGTTATCACATCCGACTAGCTCACACATCTATACTCGAATAGTTGAATAAAATAAAGCTATACGCTGTAGATGATTTTCTTGTATACATCTCTACTCGATAATCAAATTCATTCGCTGTTAATCTATAAGACTCCTATTCATAATAGTATAAGAAGGTGATGAATTAATCGGGATTGCCAACAAATAGTATAGCGATACGCTATTATGTGACAGTTTAGACAATTGCTTCTACAGAACTGAGAATTTGATAGGAAACAATTCGTTATTTCCACATTGTGGGGCTGATTGTAATATTATAGAAAGTTCATATTGACAATGATGCGAAAATCTAAACGGTCACCTGAAGAATCGACCCCATTCGATATAATCTTACATCAGACGCGACGTCGCGTCAAAGTCTGCACAACGGCGCAATTCTCGAAGCTTTTGCTATTTACAAACGACGGATCAATCATCTACGGTTTGTGTACTGTATCAGGGGAAGGTTATTCGATCTTCAATATCCTTGGTTATCATTTTTACGTGTACCTATTGCATCAGATTCTTGCATCAACCAAAATTTCACCTTCCTTTTGTTCCAAGCTTGATGGTATCACGCGTTATTGGTAGAAACGTTTACGTAATTTGAGTTGATTGTTCGGGCTGATTGCTCTAAACTGACTTTTGGCAGAATGAATTTAGATGATAACGATCCCGTTATACGCGGACATGTATATGTCTATCCAGTCTTACTTATATTTAGACTAAATAGCTTTGCAGACATTTGGAAATTCCTGCAACTAACGAGATATTATAGACACACATAGACACACACAGACATTGTGTAATACTACATTTCTTTGAAAAATTACATGGTATTTCTCATCCGGTTATATCAAAATTTTTCCTCAAACATTAAATCAAAATATCTGGTCGAGAGCCATCGGACTGTCTGCGCCATGTCGAAAAAAAAATATCTCACGATCTACTAGTGTAATGGTGCAGGCGTGTCTTTCAACGTATCCATTCTTAATCTATTTCGAGCAAGTCTTTTCATCTCATCTATACGAATCAGATACACTAAGATAACAGCCGTTATCTGAACCGGCAGTTTCATCTGCGATTAGCAATGAAAATAAAAAATATTCGAAACGTTCGCCAATTGTTTTGACACACTGAGTCACTCGGTGGATATTGTTTATATATATTTAAGTTATAGGTGTGTGACGTACACGTATTTACTACTTTGAAATTATAACGTATAGATATACTTAGGGGGGGGAATTCATAAATCTGTTTAATCGGCCTACATAGATCTGGGAGACTAACGTGTTTGATTTTCTTGTATTTTTCAGGTCGAAGAAGTCGAAGGACGTGAACTATCGAAACAGTACGGTTGCCAATTTCACGAGATATCAGTCGCCGAGGATTCCTCATCACTTTACAAGGCCTTTGAACATTTGGTTACCGAATGCCGTGTCCTTCTTCAAAATACAAAGACGCGTAAATTTTCGGTGAGCAAAATGATCGGCACACTGATCGGGACTCAAAAAAATGTAGCTCCTCAAGGTGGCACCGTTGTTGTTTGTAACAAAAATGATCTCCATCGTTCACGTGTATTGGGTTCACGGAAAAGGCGGCAAAATCTAGTAGCAACTGCTAGTCTCTGATGCTCCGAAATAGCCAGGAGCAAATAACGAGTTCAAGGCAGGATTTATAATTGTTCAATTCGAAGATGATGATTATGGTCTCTTTGACGGACTACTTGGCCCGACAGCTGATATTGTCGTTCTATAGAAATAGACACGACGCGAGATGAAAGCACCTTATAGACTTTCCGGCGGGCCGGAAAGGAAGAGGATCATACCTTTTGTTTACGCTGTTATTTACGTACCCGGGGAATCGTCATCATCTAGGATTTGGTACTATACAGCGTCGACGAGGGGAAGTGATGATTATACGACTACGGTTGGTGATGATGGCGGTGGTGGTGGTGGTGGTAACCGGGGCTCTACGCGGCATCCAAAAAACTACCTATAGCTATACAAGCTCGCTGAGCTCTCGCCTTTAGCAATTCTTGTCTACAAAAATAACCGGTGAGACCTGGTATGTTGCCAGTGGCGTCGGCACAGGCATCGTTAGTTTTCATTCATGATAATAGTCACTATAACACCGAAGATGCCTCAAGCCGCGCAAAATGAGATGAGTAACCCCAGGGCTCGGGGTCGTCATCGTCGTCGTCGTCGTTGTCGCAGGATGAATCGACGCCAGGGCGTCTTGTATTAGTATACGAATCTCAGCTCGAGCTGTAGATCGAATACAAAATACCCAATTATTATTCAGGCTATACTATAAACCTGTGGCTCTGAAACGGTATTATTTATTTATTTTATTTTAAATCAAGGATTATACCGTCTTTTTCTTGATTTTTTTTTTTTTTTTTCTTTGTTTCTTTCTTTTTCTTCACACTTTCGAATTTTCTGGTACACTTTTGTTTTATCTGTACATATACCAAGATACTTTGGTAATTCGCGTTGATTGAACGGAAACAAAACGATGTACGGTCTTTCGTTTTACTTGTAAAATCAATTGAACGCGATATAGTTTTGTTTGTACAGATTATTTAGAAATAATCGTTAGTTTTTTCTCGGTAAAGAAATATACGTAATAGGTTATAGTGTACCAATTACTGACCCTTATTAAGACGTAATTATTGACCCTTATATTTTTTTAAATTTTGAATCGATGATTAGAATTCTGAATATTTACGTTAAGCAAATGAGTTGCTATAAACTCAGATTTTTTGATAATTCGCGAGAGCTCGCTGATGAAAAGGAATGATTGAAAAAGGTTAATAATTGGGAGAGGGTCAGTAACTGGTACACTTACCCTAACCGAGGTATACATGTATGCATATATATTATCGAGGATTATAAAATGGCGAATAGGGGAAAGAAAAAAGAAACTGAATTACTGCGCAGCTGCGTATAGTCTTGTGACGTATTTTCATGTACTACATTTGCAGATGTTTCCAAACGGTATGTTTAGATCTTTGGAAGTTTAAATAAAATGCCAGAGATATAAAAAGAAGTTTTGTGATTCGAGTGCCTAGCAGATATACTTAAACCAATTTCTGTCAGACCTTATACATTAACTAATATAATTGCATAGACGGCTAGCGATTATAGAATAGATGATGAGATCGTCGATCTATATAATTCACTTTCAAAAACTCGTAGATCTCGTTCAGAAGTTTATTTTCTCAGTAGAGGTGAAATTGTTTCAACTAAATTCCATAGAAACGTACTATCAGCCTAGAATGATAGAATGCATTGTGAAAAATTGTGGTTTCAAAATGCCACTGAATAGAACCATTTTTTTTTTTTTCTCTCTTTTTATAAATCAAAATGTTAAGGAGGATTCGATGTAAAAACAATTTTTAGTTGAAATAGTGTCAAAAAGACACCGAACTGCATTTTGCAGTTTACATATAGAAGAATTTTCACAATGATAGATCGAGTTAGTTGTAAATGAGCAAAACACACAATTATTGTGCAGATAATATTATTCGTGCAATTATATTCGTGATGAAAATTTTGGAATTCATCGAGGAGAAGAAGACTTAGAGAGCTTTTTGAAAGTAAACTGAGGATATATCGATAACTTATTTTTAGTCACTCAAAGGATGACTATATTTCATTAATAGCATCCAGCAAGACGTGGGATTGAACAGAATATATACGTAGGTATAAACGAACGTACGAGTGTGTGAGTGATTCTTTATTTATGAATAGAATGAAAATTCCTAGGATAAATATCATATTAGACATCGGGCGCTACTTGCGCGACTAACTCGATGTAATGATATCGACCGTAAATCTAGGCCAATCGAATCAGATGATAAACTGTATATTTTATTGTATTGTATTATATGTATAGTATATTTTAAAGCGATATGCGTTTGTTTAATATTATTATGATGAAAATTACGATTAGGGTTAGAATTACGACCATAAATTATATGTATAATATTATTATCATATTAGAAAAGGAATTGTTCTCAAAAAGGCTGTGATTTCAACTTTTTATAAGATTATATATATGTTGTACAAATTTTGTGTGTGTAAATTATAGAATTAAGACAGTAAATAATAATAATAATATACGAATATTTATAAAATATCTAAACGTCTCCTATTATTGCCAAATTCCTTATTATTTCAGGAAAATGCGAAATGCGACTTTGTATTCTGTATATTCAATGAAAAACAGAATATTAATCGTTCGTTGATCTTATGCTTTCGATTTATCGAAGGTTTTATGATTTCCTCGACAACAACAAAATGTTTCGCAAGTGAATTAGATTCAGAAACACTTACAGAGTCACTAATATCGAAGAACAATACGAACACCTCGGGGGCGATACTCCGAGGAGAATTTGTCAACAGGCGGATGTTGGATTTAAGGAAGGCAATAAACGGAATATTTGAAATATTTTGCGCTTTGCCGAGCTTGCGGGCAACCAAGGCGAGGCAATAATTCCACAAATTCTCTGACTGTCACCCCAGAATGAATTATGTCTAGTAATTTACACCGCAAAGTTCAAGAATGAAGCGCTCTGTTTTGTCGGTATGCGTCAACGACCGTGTAGAATCTATACGAAATAAGTAATAGTATGAAGAGAAAATTTTGTCACGGAATTTCGAACGGTCGGTAAGTCCGTTATTTCGCCGAGTCTCTTAACTAATCAACACGTTGACGCAAAAAATTCAAAACAATTAATTTATTTGCCAAATTCCGTGGCGTAACAAAATCACTCACAATATTTTTCTCAAAGTGTGAGGCATTGAATTCCTTTCCACGAGAATCGGTCGCGAGTTTCGTTTCTCCCCACTCTGCATC
Organism: Ametastegia equiseti; assembly: GCA_963989295.1. Taxonomy (NCBI): domain Eukaryota; kingdom Metazoa; phylum Arthropoda; class Insecta; order Hymenoptera; family Tenthredinidae; genus Ametastegia; species Ametastegia equiseti. The sequence goes on from OZ022389.1 coordinate 23,015,935, forward strand.
GAAGCGATGAATTCCGCCTGGCTATAGGCAAGCGAACGAACACGTAAAACGAAAAATCTGCTACTTGCAGGCGTATAGTACATTGGACCGTAATATCATAACATTCACGATTTAGCTTGTTTGTCAGTTTCCGGATTCCTTCGGAATCGTTATGAAAAAAAATTCAGTACTCAGAAGAATTCAGTAACCATCACCAAAATTTCAAGGTTTATTTTTCTCTCTTCTTCTCTTCTTCCTGTTTTTTTTTTTTTTTTTTTCCCCCAGAAATATTGATATTTTTTCACAAGTGCCGAGACTTTCTCTGCTATCCCTGCTAAAAAAAATCAATAGGAAATGATTGAAACCTATTATATTCCAAATAGTTTTAATTATTCTGAATTAGTCCAATCGGTCAGAAAGTTTGTTGCCCATTGCAACTGAAACGTAATGTATGAGTTTCAATAGGGAATAGCGTTTAATGGCGAATTCTGTATTAATGTTCAATTAGTTCTAATGGTCATTAATCAGAAGACTCCCGGGAAAAAGATATAATTGTATGAGTACATTTTTTGCTGGATAAGTTCTAATTAGTCACAATTATCCGAAAATACCAAAGTCACTGAATTGGAAAATATAAATCGTATCCCAATGGTTTTTAATGTGTCCCGATTCCGTGTAGAAATTCTATCGATTCGAGTCGGAAAATAGCTATGTAAGGTACCAATTCGATCGAATGTGTGTAGCCTTAGGCTTAACTGCATATACAGGGTGGTCCATTTTAATCGCCCCAGGCAAATATCTCGGAAACTATAAAAGATACAAAAAAAAGTTAAATACAAAACTTGAAGGGTTTCGAGGGGGAAAGATGATGACGATATGTGTTGACTTGTGGCATCTACTACTTCCGAGATTTCGCTAGTAACTTCGGATTTTAGATAGGGAACACATATTTTCGATATGAGCAGTTAGCGGCGAGAACAAAGACCAATTCAAATACGAAAAGCAAAAAAAATTTGATTCGATAAAAAAAAAACAATTTTTTTCATTTTTATTTTATTTTATTTTTTCAATTTTTTTTTTTTTTCAATTTTACTTTATTTTTTTTCCTCCAATCCAAATTTGTCATTTTCTGTCAATCAAGCTGATAGCGGACCTGGAGACAAATTTCAAAACGTGAGAACAACAATATCATTTCATGGATCACAAATTATTTAGTGCAATCCAGATATTCTTCTATGGTTATTGTTGAAACGTCCCAATACACTTCGACACGAAAGTTACACCTCACACTCTCAGGAGAATTTCCTTGCAGTCGAAACGGTGAATCCCTTACAGACCCGAGATTGAAAACAATATTGGGTGGGTTGACAAAATAAAAAAAAAAGTTGTGATTCATGAAATGATATTGTTGTTCTCACATTTTGAAATTTGTCTCCAGGTCCGTTATCAGCTTGATTGACAGAAAATGACAAATTTGGATTGGAGGAAAAAAATAAAGTAAAATTGAAAAAAAAAATGGAAAAAAAAACCAAATTTTTTTTTTTTTTAATCAAATTTTTTTTGCTTCTCGTATTTGAATTGGTCTTTGTTCTCGCCGCTAACTGCTCATATCGAAAATATGTGTTCCCTATCTAAAATCCGAAGTTACTAGCGAAATCTCGGAAGTAGCAGAACCCACAAGTCAACACATATCGTCATCATCTTTCCCCCTCGAAACCCTTCAAGTTTTGTATTTAACTTTTTTTTGTATCTTTTATAGTTTGCCAGATATTTGCCTGGGGCGATTAAAATGGACCACCCTGTATGTGATCGGAATCAATATGAAACGGAAATTCATGTTTGTATTCCATCTAATTTCCAATCGGTTCTAATGTAAATCCAATTATTGAGTTCCATAGTACGTGTAATCCGAAACTTAATCGGAATCGGAATCGGAATCATGCAAAATTGTAATATCCAGGTATCAGGTTCATACACTTTTCAGTTAGTTCCAATGTCGAGCCATTTCTAAAAAGTATTCTAAAACACGTTTTGATATAAAAAATGAAGTTCTTCGTCAATTTTCCGTTAGCTATCTTCATTGATTGTTATAGAATAGGAAGTTTATCTCAATGATCAAATGTATACGATTGAGTTTGAATCAGCGATTTCAAATGGGTTCAAATTTAGCTAAAAAAATTTAATGGAAACCAATAAAAACTAATCAATGTCCTGTCGATTTTTAACTGAAATTTTATGAGATTCAATACGATTTATGCATCGAGGAGTAATCAAATGAAAACGATACACTTCTGATTAGTTTGGAATTAGTTTCAATTGGGATTTTGGAAATATGTTCTTATATTCGAACCAATTAGAAATATTGGCAATTGGAATCAATTGCAATCAAGCCTCAGTTAGTATAGTACCATGCCATGCCGATAGATGCTTGACAGCCTGTTTTTCTCTCGCAATTATTCGTATACGCTGAGTTACCTAGGCCTGAGGCATCTTCAGCCCATCTATGACACATAACTCGCACATTAGAATTGCGTGGCGAAACTTTCACATGAAAGAAATGGATATCCAATCTTATGTTTTGAAAACATTTTGCAATTTGGCAAATATTAAGAAATTTGTAACTATGCATAATTTGCAAATTTTCGAATATACATGACCACCATCCATTTTTATTGTTGAACTTTCATATGGATTATTTCGGAACTACATAGGTTTATAAAAATGGAATTGAATTTTTTGAGTAGGAAAATCTCGATAGATTTTGATCCGGCAGCCCCTTCTGTACGTTTGGGTTCCGATAAGGAACTGACGATTGATTGCGATTGGCTTCATTTTTTACGTATTAGAAACAATTAAATTTGAATGACGAATTCACAATAAGGAGCAATTGAACGAAAGTAATAATTGTATTTTATTTGAAATTTCGAAACAAGAAACGCGATTGATCACAATTGACTTTTTTCTAATAGTTCTCAATCGATTTTTTTTAGCAGGGATGTCACAATTTCAGAGAGCCTTGAACAAATCGAAACAGGATATAAGCGCGAGGGGCGGGGAGGGAGGGGGGGAGAAAGTCTTTGAAAAACGCTGAAATCTTTTTTGTTTTGCGATAAAAGAATGAGACAAAAATATGCAACATTTAGCACACACACTCATGACAAATTGAGTCAACTTATTATAGAAGACACAATCAGAGACGACATTTACCGTGACCAGAATTGTAGATCAAAAATTGATACCAGTCAGAAGATCTGTCTCTTATTCATAGACACAATTGATAATGGGGTACGTCTTGCACACGTTTGATCCGAATTTATGTTTAGGTAGTGAAAATGACAGCTTCGTATGTCAGATTCAGGGATTTTGAACCACTGCAGGGTCATCTAAATCGCGCCTATATAGCACCAACTGCATTTTGTAATCCTATTGCAAGCTTCTCTATTGCTTTCCATGTTTCATGTTAATTTATTTCTAGTATACTGTGTGTTGCTTTTGCGACGTGAAACTGTAAGAGTTTCAGATATCTTCAGTATATGATAAGGAGATACAGAATACTGCACGCGTGTTGGAAATATAAGCCGAATTAACGGATCTGAATGAATGACGCATGTTGGAAAATTCCTGGCCTAGTATTGTGTTCAGGTTTTCAAAATCATCAATTATAAAATTCACTTAAAAATAAAAGCCATAATAAAGCCATAATATAAGCCATCAAAAAAAGATCATTATCATCATCGACTATTGGAAAATTGTTCAAACGTGTCCATGTAGGCAGCTAATATCTACTTTTCTGCGAAACGTTGAAATTTCACTTCAAGTTTTAAGGCTCCGAAAACCTTTCAGCACTGCCTGGAATTGATAATCAGTGATAACTTTGATAAGATCATATGCAATGTGGAAGGATTGCCACGATTATTCTTTGGCCATTACGCAATGTAAGAACTTATAAGACTCCCACTTCTTGACGTCAAACATTTCGCAAGTTATATTGGCATTCTATTACCTATTACCATACCTATTTCCGTATTTTTAAGACTCATTCGCTTTGTTGCATTCCGCAAAGTCTTTCAGGATTTATGCGAGAAAATATGAGACATAATTTCGGAGTTTTTTTAACGATTCGGAGAAAAGAAAATCCGGGTATTTACACAAATTTCAGGAACAAAGAGCAAAAAAAATTCGAAGCCATCCGTATTTATATGACATACTTGACTGCACAAGTGATATTTTTGAAAACAGCATTTGAAGTATGTATGTACAGCTCGACTTGGAATTTGTTGCGTGCGTAGGTACTAAGAAGATCAGATGACTCAATCTTAGCTGTTTATTGGCGAAACAGACTATAATCGGCCAATACAACAAGTAGATTCACCGATACACCCGCGTCATTTCCAACTTGTACTACAATAAGTTATTCTTTCAATAACCAGAAATATTGATGTATCAGAGATGAATTGTATCGAAATATGTCAGATAAAGGGAACCGAATACTTTTGTTTCGGAGATAATATCGTTTTCGTATACGTACGGTCTTTACACGTGTCCGTTCATATGAAAAGGGGTAATTAACCATGCAGCATTGTTATTCGTACAATAATTTGACTAATAATATAATCGAACAATGAAACCCTTATTGCGTGCTGCAAATTGAACCGGCAGCTAGCTTCGTTCCAAAACATAATACATACTTATATTCGCACTTAATTGTGCATAAAATTGATTGTAGTATAAAGTGTAGAGTCAAAAATCGAAATCTACGAGTATGTGAAGTGTGAAGATGATCGATGGCAAGAAACGGGCAGATAATTCCACTGACAATAAGCTAGTCCTATAAGTATAACTCAATTTTTACCCAAATTCTGTGGGCTTAAGAAATGGTATGTTGGAATTCCTCGAGAGCTAAATCTGGAACAATCAAATCCGAAATTGAATCAGTTCTAGGCGAGGAAAAACCACATCGTAAAGGTGATTTTGATGGTAAAAATCCTGAGATTACATTTCTTCTAGATTTGTAGAATTGCAGTATATGAAATCGAAAAAAACATTTGTTTAGTATTTTTGAAAAGACGTATCTTGCGAAGTAGTTGGAATGGAGATACCTCGGAAAAGCATTACAAAAGGAAGTATCTCATTATCAGATAGCAGCGGTTTGCACAGTTTGAAAGTATCTTGTGATTGAAATTGTAGGAGATAATAACTGAAAATTTATTAATAAGCGTTCGGTCGGCCAAAATTCAGATTAGAATAAATGAAACCTAATTTTCGAATCATTTATAATCTGATTTAGTATCGTGCACTTCTTCAACTGCAATTATCCATTTCTTTCTCAATTGCTTCTCTCAGATATTTCCGTTCCAAGTAAATTTCTAAGATACTCTCTTTTAACTCTTCGTTATCACACATCCCGAAAGTTTTGCGCTTCTCACACTGAGTCAAATTGACCCCATTAATGTTTAAACGGCGGGCACATGAAAGCTATATCGAGCCGATTGCAATAAAAAATGCATGAATATACTTTGAACATTTAATAATTTGTGGAAAAGTCCGTATGTGGGAAATCCAATTACAACTTATGAAAAAAAAAAATCATGAAGAGGTCTATTTGTAAAAAAAACAACATATTCTCAATCAATATTTCATGAGATTTGCCGTTCTCGATATTTCTTGACAACATTTATTAGTGATGCTTTTCAAACGTGATATATTCAGAAAAATATAGCGTGATCCCCCAATCCATTATGTACAGGGAAATCCTTGGAAGAGCTACCACATGCAGCGCCAACCGTATCCAATCCTAACAATTACCTTATACCTACTTACTTCCATTTCAGGTATGAGTTAATTGACTCCTCAATGTTATTTCTATTTTTTCACCTCGTTGTCCAATTTTCCTCAGGATCCTCTTCACGCGCTTTTTATTGACCGTATCCTTTAGAACAATGTGGCTTGGAATCCGTTTTCAGTAGGTACACTGATCGATTACCCGCCGTAAGGAAAATGTAGCTCGCAATTGATCCTGCAGGAGAAAATTCAGATGAAAGGGAATACAGCTAGAAAAACCTATTTCACCTCTAGATGTAGCCAACAACAAATTTTTTTTCAAATGTACCAACAAATCTGCGCAGTCTACTTTTAGGAAAAACATATAGTATTAAATCCCTTCTTTCTGTCCCGAAAGATTTTGATCCCTCTCAGTTTTTTCGGTGATTGATTCTATAGAAGAGGAAAAGAATAAATGAGAACTCACCTTTAGCGAATTATAACTGGAAAGATCTCGAGAAAGACCCCTGTGTAGCTAACAAAACGTTTCTTCTAATGTACATACCTACCTCTGAATCTGAGTTCGATCTTCTTTGGGAAAATTGTGAATTCAAATCCCTCTTCGCTGCTTTTTCAACACAACGCTTTGTCAGGCACACTATTTTGGTTGTATCTTTTATCGGTGAGATTTTTTTGCAACTATAATGGATGGATGGGATTTATATCACGTAGATTTACATGAATATGAATATCTCTTCTAGTTGAACACGCATTGCAGGCGCAATGTGAATGGTATTTGAATCTTGTCAATATTATGTGGAACAAGACTGTATATAATATTGTGTGTTTAATTTATGTTTCTTATTTGGCTTAATCCTGCGGATTATCATTGCATTTGAAATTAGCAGTTGGAAAAAAAAAGCCCCGCATTCTAACCAGGAGTTATTAACGAAGAAATTAATTAAGAAATTAATAACAGTTTGACAATTTGACAGGAAGTTGGTGTGAATCAATAAAATATCAGAATTTCGAAAATCAAGATTTATTTTTTAGCAAGTTTCGCATTGTAAGCATAATACTGAAACCGAGTTTTACGAGAAAAAAAAATATGGGAGAAATACAAAAAAGTTAAAGTAGAAAAAAAATCACAATTTCATGATAATTGATTGAAAAGTAGTGAAAATATTGGTTTTCAGAGATTTTTTTCAAAGATACGAACCAATTGTTGATATTCCGTGTACATGGGTTTGAGAGAGTACATATCTGGGCATCTGTTCTAAAAAAAAAATGCAAATTTTCTTGAATGAGGCTGTTTCTGTTTCCGTTTATCAGTGCTAAAGTAAATTTAACGCTAAAAACAGCATGTTATATTGTCAATAAATCGAATCGTTGGACGGAGACCTTTATCTCAGAGATATCTTCAATTTCTCAGGGTAACCAACAGTTTTCAAAATGTTTGATTCGCCACAATATATGTGTGTATAGGGGCCAAAGGTATTACACAAAATCTGGGTTTGCAATAAAAATACAGCAAATGTTCTTTTTTTTTCTTGAACATGGAAACCTAAAATATCGTTACACTGGCTCTGAAACTATAGCTTTGTCATCCTCCTACTCGTAAATTTATTTTCCCTGAACATGAAAAAAAAAAAAAAAAACTTGTATTTTGTCTGGCCCGTACTGCTACAGAATATACTCTAAGTAGTTGTATGGTGCTTACTAAAAAGTATGTTCATTTTGACCAAGAGCACGTGATTTATTGCTTGGACATTTGCTATACCGATTAGACCACCTTATCAAATATCCACCCATGTATATGCTCTTTTGCCATTTAAGTCGCACTTTTCGTCGTATTTGCGTAAATACGTCTATAATTCTGTGAAACTGCACACTAAGAGGAAAACTGTGACAATTACTCTGCAGTAGCATGCAGTTGAATCATTCAATAAAAAATTCTTACATCATGGTTCCATATACTCTTTATACACCTGTGCCAATATACTCATATGTTACAGATATTAAACGACAAGATTTGATCGTCCAAGGTTCTGACGTAAGCTCGCACGTGTCTAGCGAAGGTCGGCTCTGTCTAATTACCCTGTTAATTACTGGTTCATAAAGGTGGAGGATCCGAGGGATTATCAAGGTTATGAGGAGTCACGTGTTTCAAGTCCGAGCACGAGTCCGTAACCACACTGTCACCTTGTTGATTTGGTGCCATATAGCTGCGTACCGGGCTTTCGACATCTGCGAGGCGTACATAACAATACCCTTCACTCCTCTCACTCAACGTATTGTATTAGTTAGTGATGCTGTGGCTAATTGTTTATCTCATAGCCGCGATGTATTCCATCGCATGCTCTTACACGGTTCGTCCCGCAAAATACAATAAGCTGATTTTTTTCTTTCGTCGATTGTGCGAGCCTATAAACGATAGAAGCTGGTAAGTCGTAAGATCTCTCAAAGTTCGAACCATATCATTTCTAAGTTGGAGCGAATGCAGCTATCGATGAAGATCAAAATCATGAAAATCCGTTGATTTGTTCTCGAGCATTGACCATTTGCTTTTTTTTTGTACAATTTTGTTCGCTGAATTACCCAAAGACTAGTCTTAAGGCGAAAATCATGGAAATCCATCGTTTCGTTCCGCAAGCTATCGTTGGACATAAAATTGATCACATATGTATACACACGAATCCAAAAATGGTCGGAGATGATTCTATCGATCTCAAAACGTGGACATCTGGTGAAAACTCAAATCCTCATTTTTAGGGGGATTATAATAACTTCCCTTTTTGTTAAGCGATTCTCTATACCATACAGTCGAAGCTATATTGGTATAAGAGTGAGCTTCGGGGTTACTGAAGAACACAAGAATGTACACTAGTCTGAGAAGTCTTTGGAAGTCTTTGGAAGTCTTCGGAAGTCTTTGGAAGTCTTCGGAAGTCTTTGGAAGTCTTCGGAAGTCTTTGGAAGTCTTCAGAGTTCTTCGGAAGTCTTTGGAAGTCTTCAGAAGTCTTCAAAAGTCTTCGGAAGTCTTCAAAAGTCTTCGGAAGTCTTTGGAAGTCTTCAGAAGTCTTCAAAAGTCTTCGGAGGTTTACGGAAGTCTGGAGTCGAAAGTCACCTGTACACCCAAAATCGAAGCAAATAGCCCCTCGCGCACTCGGATACGGAAAAGCTGCCCTACTTTAACGGCGTCGAGATGTAACACCGAGAAATTAGCTCTCATCGAGCGAATTGACTGTACACCCAGGGACATCATACATGGCGGAGAGCAACGACAGTCACCATTTGGCCAGGTAATTTTCCAGGTCATGGTAACCGAAAATTGCCCCCGAAAAATTAACCTTGACGCGAAAATTAAAGGTCTAATTTTTTTATCCGTCCAAAAAAATCAAAGTCCGTCCCAAACCATATGGGGTCAGAAATGAACATTTCTATTTTCAACTAACGATCAGGTTAATGATTTGAATTCTAAAAAACGTGGTTGTGTTCACGAATCTATCACACATCCGGATCGGGATACGGAAACCTAAAAAGTGTTTTGTCCACATGTTTCGCCTAGTTCTGATCCTGCAGGGTACGTATAGCCTTCTGAGATCTCTCATTGACGAGAATTAGTTACATTAATCACAGGTGGGAGAGAATTGATTGAACTGGACATCGAGGTCAATTGGTCATCCACGGGATCAATACCAATGGGAAGAAATTTTCTGAAAATCTATTTCGATACGTACCTGCTAGGTACTTGTTGTGCAATCCTTTTTCGCACGATCGCACAGTAAAGACTTCAGTTTGCACATAACAAGGGTAAAAGACGGCTCTCGTTTATACTGTCGGATGCAAGATCCCCTTCACCCTCCCTTATAATTATTCTGCTGTTACGGAAAGATGTTATTTCAGGAACACCCGGGTACTTGATTAAAAGGTAAAGATGTTAATGCGGAATAATATCAAGCCTCTGAAAATCCTTTGTCCGCTAAATTTAACTAGACTTTTGTGTAACACGTGCCGGGCTAAATTTCTGGTAGGGATTATATAGGTATGGTATACGTATAGCTATAGAGGTATAAGGTATTAGTACACATAGAAAATACACACGTGCGATATCTGAGGGCTTCCGTCCCATGGTAACGAAATTGCGCGATCGCGGAAAAGCATAGTAACTTATCCCGATAATTGCGAGATCCGCTTACCGGCTTTCCATGTAACGAAGCATGAGGAAAATGGAATATAATTGCCCGGCTATTGTCCGATTGGCAATTTCCCCTAGAATTTATGGTACGCTACATTCTATTGAATTTCAACCATTTTACCTGGTATGTTTTTGTAATTTGAAATATACTGAAAATACATTGAAATAAATTGAACTTTTCATTAAAATGAGATGAACTAGCATTTTATAAACTGTTCGGCTCCAAGCATTAGGAATCTAATTATAAGTAGATACTTACCGTAAAACGCCATGAGTAGTAGCTAAGGAATAGATGCAGCAATACTCTCCAGAAAGAGACTTCACTTCTATAAACTTACGATCCTTCCGTTTCATTGACATGAAGAGTATTTTCTATTTGTGAAGTAGGGATCAAAAATTATTTTGCAAATAATTATAACATCACTTCAATGACATAATCAGTAGAAACGTTAGATTTGACACGTGTACTGCACATTCTCATACGTTGACATTGAACCATTGAACGATGGAAGATTGGGCAGAGTCCAATCAGATTCGTGTGGCAATTGACAAACCTGTATTGTTCGAAATTTCGGATCAGTCTATCACGCCAGAACTAGATTCAGTTGTGTAATCAATCCCTTTGTGAAGCATTTCGAGGAATTGTCTCTCTATCGTTTCTGATGACGACGAATGTTCGTTATGACAGAAAAGTCGTTCTATTGATTCGATCCAAATTGTAATTGGAAATTCAATGGAACCTGATCGACAGACGAAACAGGTTCGACAGCTTCGAATTTTCCCATTTTTCATCTCGTTCTCGTCGCGTTTTTGGAAAATTATAATCGGCTGAATAGCATGAAGATTCAAGACCTTCAAGATTTCTAGTCAACGAAGCCGAAAATTCTTGTTTTTTACGACTTTAGAAGAGCTTACGATTTTCAACAAGCTCATCATGCTCGTTGATATTATATCGCCGACGGATTGAATTGTGGTATACCAAAAATTGATTGATTTTAAACACGTGAACTGTGAGCAGATTTGATGAGTAATATCAAAGGTTGCACACAAGCTACCTTCGTATAAATTCACCCCACTTTCATAGCTCGTGTTTACAGAACTTTTGGATTAAAATTGAATCCAATCAAATCATCAAAGGTTTCACACGAATGAAATAGTCTCGACGTCACTTCAAACGGTAACAGATCTCCAACAAAGCGATGTAATTTTACATCTTGCGGAATAAAAACCCAATGGGCGAAAGAAAGCCCTACTCTTATATACGTTCGTACATGGGAAAGAATGAAATGTAGCTCTCTCCTGATCCCAGTTTCCGCATCTTCCAAAACTGCGAGACATTGAAAGTGTAGAAAGACTTCGATTAGGTTTCAACAATACAGGTCAAGTTTTTAATAATAGTGAGCTGGGAACATCACGCAAAAGCACGATGTTTTATGAAAACATGTGTTTCGTTTCGTTTCTTGTCTTATGAGGTTCCTGAATGACCTACCTGAAACAGCTGTATATGTTCTTGCATAAGGAACACCACGGATCAAATCTTTTTCCCGTAAGAATTCGAACGCAAAACTAATTCTGGTCAAAGCCAAAAACTTGATAAACGTGTTTTTTTTTTCTTCTTTTTGCTTTGGTTTTGAACAGTAAGAGTTCGGTGTCTGAAACGTCAGGGGTTGTTACATCTCAGTACACCCCATACGATATCAAAATTACAGATAAATCGAAATTTCGACTTCGCCTTCTTTGCCGATAATCCGTGGACCTCCACATACCAATCATACTGATGTAGACGTATGTATGTCCTACATTATGTGTAGAAAATCATGAAGATGCAATTGTTCGCTGAATTGAATGGACGTGTATGTATAGTGTACGCGTATAAACATACGTATAAAGTGAACATACACCGGCTGTAACACGTATACATCGTGGTCACGTTGCATATCGCGATCGGTCCAATCAGTTACGCAAATTATTTACAGACAATTAACGTATTACCTACTGTGAAATGGATATACTAACAATGAGAAGCTCCGAAACTCACATAAACGCGATGAAGGGTGGATATGAGATATCGAATGAGAGTTTGCTGGGCATCGTTTCAAGTTCACGACTCAACTGAACGATGTACGTTTTCCATATGCCATGCGTGTAAGCCCGTATAATATGAATGGAAATCAATATCTCATTAGAGGTGAAGTACGAAGTCCGAAAACGTGAGAGGACTCGGCACGTGACAGCGGATATGCATACCTACAACATCATTATCATGGCGTGTTTGCGCAATAATAATAATAACATTCAGAATAATCGAAATATTATGACATCATATACATAGATGCGATGCGATGGCATGCATCCGTAATATTACCGTTACATTTGCCCGCATGACCAATGGAAGAAAATATTCAACGTACTGTGTTGCCCTGAATTGCATCACCGTCATTTTATTTTCTTCCTTCTTTTATCGTTCCATAGTACACGGATGTTAACCCTTCGTGGCCACCATGGGTAAATATTATCCAGGCCTCATATTTTGGGTGAAAAATACTTAAAAAATGCTTGACTCGCAATTTTTTGAGTGAAAAGATGCATTTTTCGCACTTACCTATATTTTCCAGATAAATCCGCATCAATTATTTCTCCAAAATCGATCCTCTTCACATGTCGAAACCTGTACTATGCGACTATTTTTTTCCTAGAAGTACCATATCTGATGAGTATTCCAGTTAAAATTTGATTTGAAAATATTGAAAATTCAAAAAGTGATTATTTGAGTGAAACGGTGTATTTTTTTCCAAACTTACCTATTTACAATTTTTTTGGAACATGTTTCAATTTCGATTTTGACATAACAACTCTTCAGACATGTTTTGAAATGTTCAAAGTATTTTCATAATTTTTTCGATCCGACTGGAGTGATAGTCTCCACACAGCAGCCATTTGAAACTTGGCTGGGTAAATTTCACCCACTGTGACCACTAACAAAAAGTTATTCTACAGAGGTGTGGCCGCGGAGGGGTTAGTTCGTACTATTGTTTACGGGAAATGAATGGTTTTATCGACGGAATTCACTTGTCAAATGATATTTTTCGATATTGTATTGCATATGCTATGCAATTGCTATGCTATTAGTTCTTTACCTATTTTCCTTCAACCGACAAAAAATGCCCCCATTTACTGAATTGCATCAAAGATAATTGTAATTATTAGGAGCCCCGGCTAGATCGAGAGTGAAGAATAGTTGTAAGTGAAGACAATAAGCATGAAACAAATATGCAATTCATAGAATCATTACTTAAATGTTTAAAGAAACTTTGGATCAAAAAACATCGAAGATTCCACATTCCGAAAACTAAAACTCTGACACTTGAAAAGTCGTGCATGCAACTTCGTTTATTTGACGGTCTTGAGGTGGCCACCCCTCGAATTCCTGGATTTTATAAATTTCTGAGTATTCAACTTTTGGATCTATGAGCTATCTCCAATCCCACTTTTCGCGAAAATAGTGATCATTGCCAATTTGTATTACACAGGTTCTGTAAATCTATTATTATAAATCTCCTATTATGATTTGAGAGCCTAGCCATAAAGGTATACCTAGATGTGTTACCGTTGTTTAAATCACGTCGCAAGTACTTCGTCGAAATTTCAATATGTGGAATTCACTGTTTACAACTATCGCAACGTTTCGAAAAATTGAAGTGACTCACTGTATCAATGGAACAAAGCAATTTCCTGTATCTAAGGCAATTATTTCACCGCTGGCTCCTTGGCCCAAGATGTTTTCTTACCAGAAAACAAATCCGCGAATATACAGTCCAACTTCGTGTAGAAAGTAGAAACTACATGTCACCGTCATCCGTGAAAATATAACAAACACCTACAAACTGTGCTAAGTATTAGTAGACATCAGTTAAGTGGCATCGTTGGGGTTGATGACCCTCCTGCGTATATAGAACTCAATTTACGTAATCGTAGAAAGTGACGCTTTTTTTAGGAAGAGTAAAGCGTTTTTGGTATCTCGTTAGGTTCACCGGGTGTGCAGCATCCAGTACGTTTATTTTGATGACGTTATGTTTGTTCTTTGGTGAGCTGAGGACAGCTCCGCAGTAGGTTCGGAGAGTCAAGATGTAGCCAATTTCAATAATGGACAAAAGTGAGCAGCCCAAAAAAAGCCCAGCTATTCCACCGAAAGATACGAACAAATCGGACCAGCCATACCTAACTGTTCTTTTATATGTTAACAGTGACCTTTCCCTTATGTTAATTCTGCAAGATTCCTCCGATGGCAAAACCTCAAGCTCGTTATTCTTCAAGATAATGTTATCGCAGGGTAGTTGGCAATTACACTTTACAACGTCCACTATCTTGCCCGAATTACTGTCCAAACACTCGTATCTGTTTATCTGACACTCTTTGATGTCATCTTTGGCAAGATACCAAGGGACGCAACCGCATAGTTTCAGGGCATTTGTTATCCTGCAATCCAGGATGCAGTCAACGTAGGGGGATTGTTCCCCAGGGAAGAAACACTTCCTTTGAGAACGCATAAGGACTTTAGCATCAGGGGATGTGTAAGTTTCCTGAACCTCGACCGTTGCAGAAGCAGGAAACCGAAAAACGTACGACGCAAGATGTCTCAATAATTTCGTATCTTTTCCAAGCGTTGTGTAAACTCTGAAACAAACCTGAGATTAAGTTAGTGATTCACAAAGAATTTGGAATAACAGCCGGAACAAGTCGAGTTGAAGAATTGGATAGGGTAAGACTCATAGCTCTTATATGTTCTAGGATACAAAGAATAATGCGCCAGACGGTTCAATCACTATCATGACTCGAGCATCATTACGCAATCGGAGAAAATATATGGGCCTTCCACATATCTCAACGTTGAACATTCCGCAGGTTATTCGCATCGATTCATCTTCCCTCCACGTACTCTATACACATTCTTCATTTTATAGGCAGATGAGAATAGTGAAAATAGAATCTTCGACAGTGAAAAAAAAACACTTATGAACGGCCTGATGGTGTCGCACATGCTTTCTCATCGTGTTATATGGTTTCCAGTTTTCAAACATGGATTAAAAATTTCGTCCAAATACAAAATTCGATTGTTATCCCAGAAAATCCAGTCAACCATCTTGTATATCTTATAAAACAGCCCTCACTTTATCAATTTTCATTGAGATTGTTACAGCGGCATCTAGCAAATTGTTGGAAAACTTTTTCAGGGAAGACGCATGTAGCATTTTGTTCATACATATATACAATATGTATACATGATGCCAAACGGCATTCGGATATCAACTTCGAATATAGGAGCCAGTTCTTCGAATATAGGAGAGATTTCAAATATGTTTTCAAAATTGACCATCTGCAAACTATACTATTCCAGCTACCCTTCATTTGGGACCAGTATCGAAATTTCGATTCTTACTTGAGGCATCAGCAAATCATACAGAAATATCAAATTCCTGATATATACTCGTCAAGTACAAGCAGACAGTCTCACAGACTGACAGACGAAATTGTGTAATCGATTTTTTTTGAGTTTCCACGATCACGAATTGCAAAGATTCGGGGTAACCTCGATTTCGAAAATGTTGCCACGATCACTATAGTTTCACTATCAATATAAGTGAGAATATACCTAACAAAATCCCGTAGCCTGCAAGGCCTTTTGGTTATGTCAAACTGCGACGTGTTCTGTCCAATAGGAACTTTTTCGTTGTGCAGAAGCAAATCTTGTTTACAACGCCTCCAAGTATCGTTAACAGGAACAAAATCGTCTGTCAAATAATGATTGTTGCAATGCGACTTAGTCATGGTTTATTTATGTCTCGGCGTGCTTCGAAATAAAACCGTATATCAACATAGCCACTGGAATGACCTTTAATAAGTTAGTTAAAAAATCTGCTGGATGGGCTAGCTAGAGCAAGGCTTTGAAAATAAACTGATTTCATTCCACTCTTGTTATTTTTGTTAAAGCTGCGCTTTGTTGATGCTCGAGTAATATGCAGGCTCTGGCATGTTTGTTCTACGCTCTTCAACGGTTGATTCACTTCTCAACAAAGATCGGAAACGCGAATAATACCGTCTTTGTAAGTTGTAACCTAGCTGCGAGCTCATCGATATAAAGAACCAACAACGTAAGCTCCAATTATTCCAGCAATAACGTATACTCACTTGGTCGGAAACATCGTGATGTTGAAACGAAAAGACACTTCCGTTACGTCTTTAACATGTCCCTTTGGTTGGAAAATGAAGCAAATACCAGCACTTGTGACTGTAGCCTTGGAAGCGGAGCAGTTGAATTGCTTGGTGTTTTTGGATCTAGGAGACAGTAAGTGACAATTTGTTAATTAATCACTCGTGAAATCATTATTATATTGATTCAACTTATATAATTACCTACTTATTGTACATTTAAAGAAACACAAACAAAAACGCATTCAAGTTACGAGTAGGATTCTGAGCAACGGTCGGTCAACGATCTTTAACCCTTCGTGACCACCATGAGTAAATTTTACTTTGGGGAAAAAATATTTAACACATGCATTACATACAACATCATTGAAATATTATAAGCAATTACTATGTTTGAAATTAAAAGTTGACTTTCTTTCTCGTAAAGAGCTAAATTCTCCCATAAAAGTATGGTAGTTTGGGGCGGAAAGAAATTACATGAAAAAAGGTATAGTAATAGACTAATAGAATTACATTGATACTGCCTTATATTACTATGCCCGAAGCTTTCATGTAGTATCAAAGAACTATCATGCCTCTGCTGAAGGTTCGGAATTTTACTTTATCAAGTTTATTACTTTTAATCGTAAGTGGTGAGATTAGTCCTCAGGTATTGAAGCGGCATGTTCTATTTGACGAAAGTGCCGAGCACTTAGTAATTTAGTACTACGTCTGTGAGAGACAAACTAGACTACAATAAGGAGAATAGATGCAGGTAGGACAGAAAGACCCTAAGTTATAGAAACCGTAGTGATAGTAAGAAAAACACCCATGACAATGATGTGATCATTTATGTAATCTTACAAACTATGTAGTTCCGTTCACTGTCAAATATACGACCTCGGTGGCAAATGACATAACCATCTTGAATCGATCACACTAATATCCTATCAGTCGTATCGAAAAAAGGGTATCGATGAGTATACTGAGGTTCGTACAAAACCTTCTTCGAACTAAGTTCAATGGACATGTTTCACATCTCGCCAATTCGTAGTCCATCCTCCAGCTACCATACTTAATTTCTTTGTAATTTCTACGATAATATACTGCGTCTCTATGGTTAATTGAGTAAGTATGCGTAAAAGTATTGGAAATTATTACAATTCCAAGGTGGTACGGCGGATAAACTGATCACACGATGGTGCATTATGCACGAAAAGTTCCTTGAGACGTATGGAATTGTCCGAAATATCAGAATAGGTCATGTTCGTTGGAGACAGTCCAAAATCCCATTCGTAGAGTCTTTTATAAAATGTAGAACCGTATTTCTGCAGGTGAAAATGTTTATTAGGTTCTTCTTCTATTCATATCTTTCATAGAATGCGTTCGAAGAAATATCAGCCTATTATACCTACTATGAACATCTAACCTTGGGCGGAGGGATGTGATTGAATGATTCCCACGGAGGACAGATGTAAAATCGCGGCAAATCGAGTGCAGCATCCTTACTGAACCGCAATTCCAAACTATTCATCATCGGATCCGTTTGGAACCTGGCCATAAGTGTGAAGATGATACCCAATGCTGCAATAGTCGATGCCACAAAGCATACAAACCAGCCAAACCTGCACCATGAAGTAATAGTTATTCGTTGTGTAGCATAGTCCATCAAGTGGTTTCGCAGGTCAATAAATCAACTTGATTTCTCACCCTATCCCATCATGATATATTGTACTTGTTCTATACTCAATCGGTATTCCGCGTTGCATGTGATAGTATAAGTGATACTTCAAATTTCATTGAAATTACGACAAAGAATATAGCGTCTGACGATAAGCAGTCATCAAGGATTTACTGATTGTGAGAAAGATCGTTTGCGCATAAATTTTATCATCATTTGGGAAAACAACCGTGCTCAGATTTTGAAAAAATATCGCATACTCCAACACTAATTATATCAGTGTCAAAAACTATTCATTGGATTCTATCCTGACTGGAAATCTCTATAGCCAGGACCGAGGACATCCGTGCGAATCTGTTCGAAATTCGTATAGATTTACTGGAATCGTGTAGAATGCTACAGGAATTTCAAGCTTCCCGTGTTGTATTTCCTGTGTCAATTTTGAATCGGAACCGCATAAGGAACCTCGAAGCTTTGCCAAGACATGGGTGCAGCACTTCATATATTTGAGTGAATTCTAAGTCTTCCAAGTCAATCTCGTCGACGCTAATTGAATAAACATTATAACTCCGGAAATAGTTTCCCTCAATATACCTATGTATGACTTATAATACCGGTACATAATACGATGCTCAACCTAATTGTTCACGATGATCTAGTCAAATCCAATTGGAAATACTACAATAATTCCTAGAAGTTCACTAGTCGAGCCAAAACGATTACTTTCAAAAGAAATCTCTGTCTCTTTGCATGGAGTAAAGATTTTCCGTTGCCCATAGCTTCGAACTTGAACCATTTACTCAATAATATGCGATAAACTTCTATCCAGTCATGATTGTACTATGAATACGAGGCACAAATGCGTACGACAGGTGCTAATAAAAATATTAAATTACCTCTCTACTTTGGGCCTAGTCGTATCAGCGACGTACGCAATTCCATGAAGAGCAGCTATCCTCGGATACTCTTTGACCCGGTTACGCAAACTGGACTTCAGCGAATTTTTTGACGGTTTATAATTATCCGGACATGCCATTATGCTAAAAGATATCTGCTGTTCGCCGGGAACCTTTTCTATTATTTCGCGGCGTACTCTGGGTTGACTTGTCAAGCGATTTGAACTCTGTCAACGTGGATTGAATGCCTCTAATCTGAACCCACGATCGAAACTCAAACGCGATAAATATCCGCACGAACCGTTACAGTCTGTTCATGAATATTCACATTCTGCATACAAAGGCAGAGAAATGCACGACACGTTTGTGTCGTTTTTTTATATCTTGAACAAAAAAAATTCCGACAGAGAATCGTTGATTTTTTTGGACTCCATCCACGTCGAACCGAATTTGTGTTACAGAAAACTGATGTGATTTTATCCGATTCATTAACGAGTCGGAGGTTTTGATGTGATTTGTACAATTCAAATTGTTCATGTTTGTATCAAACTTATTGAGTCTTTGAGCTCTTTTTATTATAAGCAATTACTGTTTCGATAAGATTCTTTTTGTGGTGATTTTAAGTCGTCCCTATTGGAACTGTGGATATCGTGGAGAGCAAAATTCCTTACGTTTCTGTTGCATCCATGTGTGGGTCCAATCGTTTTCGGTTCAAAACCCGAATAGAAAATTTGATCCGTTTCGAATATACAAAACACTGCTTTTTTTCTCAGCACGTCGGCTGGAAACTGGTGAAATTTATTTTCCCTCAGATGTTTCTTTTTTTTGACAAACTTCTTGAAATTATATTTCCTAGAAAATCGTTAAAAAAAATGTCAATTTCCAATTGTTCAATCATCAATATTTAAATTTTTCAATAAAATTTCAAAAAGATTTCTTCCGATCAAAGAAGAAAATGAATTTCGATAATGGTCTACAAATTACAATAACTGCAGTGTAACAAAACAATGCCTGAACAAATGACCTTTCAAAATGTGCAAAGAGAGTCACAATTGTGAGTAAATAATTTTATCATGTTAGATAAACCTAAAAAAATCCGAAACAAAGCAAAAACAGTCGCGTGGGCAGCTTTTTTTTGTTTAGGCTCACTTGATGACTTTGATATCTCGCAGTCTACAATACTTTCGTAGATGACGTTGAACTGTATCTGAGATAAAAACCGCTGTTTCCTTGTGTCATGCGAAGCAAAATGAAATTCAAAAAAACACGGATGCCCCTGCATATAGGCCCCCGGAGTGGCTGCTGTGGCGCTTCACCAAGCGCCGTGCCGACAGGCAACCGTGCTTAGGTTTAGCCTCGACAAAGGCGCCGATCCGTCTCGGTGGCTGTTGCAATAGTCATTTGGCCGAACCTGATCGAGTCCCCACTTCAAAAATACGGAACAAGAGAGGCTTTGGCTTAACCTCGGTGTCGCGTCTACATCGATGATTCTAATTATCGAATGGCTTGTTTCTAAAATCTATTCCGAAGCATAATTCTCCATCGCAGTCCTAAGCCCTCCCGCAGGGGGTGAATTTCGCCTTTTGAAATTCATACATTTCTACTCTAATTTATATACTGTGCTGCATATATCGATAATTTTCTCTTTTCTCAATCACATGACAAAGGAATAAAAACCAAAAAAAATATATATTTTTCCCATTGGATTATTCAGCATTTTTCCAGATTATGCAAAATTGTCCAAGTTTGGAAGTCATCAAAATTCATATCTTGCCCAGAGTTGGTCTCAGAAATTGTAAAAAAAAAAATAATAATAATAATAAACCACATCTCCCAGAACTGGAAGAATAACATAAGGGGGTATTCTGGTCTAGAAGCCTGAATTTTAGGCATTTTTTAAAGTAAGATAAACAAAAAATAAAAAACATTTTTACCATCTATTTTTTTATATGTTTTTTATTGACATTTTGAAAATGTAAAAAAAAAATCACAAAAAAAAAACCAAAATTCGCCGAGATACAGGCCGATGGAGTGGGGGCTTCAAAAAAAACGGTGCGTCCTGGTTGACATGATATATCAAGTTCTACTGAACCGATTGCTTTGAAATTTGGTATATATCTTGTTTATACAACTCTCTATCGCGTCTGCCTTGGATTTTAAAAAATTTTGATTTTAAATATTTTTAAAAAATTCGAAAAGGTCGAAAAAAGTCGGGTAAAAAAAAATTTTTTTTTCAAGTCGACGCCATTTTGTCATTTTTTTTTTTTTTTTCTTTTGAAAATGGTCAACCCGATAGCGACATCTTTATTAATGAAGAATTTGTTTAATTTTTTTGTTTTAGATCACTACAAGGGTTGAAATCATGTCAACCAGGATGCACCGTTTTTTTTGAAGCCCCCACTCCATCGGCCTGTATCTCGGCGAATTTTGGTTTTTTTTTTGTGATTTTTTTTTTACATTTTCAAAATGTCAATAAAAAACATATAAAAAAATAGATGGTAAAAATGTTTTTTATTTTTTGTTTATCTTACTTTAAAAAATGCCTAAAATTCAGGCTTCTAGACCAGAATATCCCCATAAACAAGCGGGTTTGGCTGACTATAAGCCAGCCTTCGAACTTCCCGTTTTCCAACTCATTTCGAGATGAAATAATAACAAATTTTGATTTGAAAAAAAAAAATACTGCATTGATGTATTCCAAAATTTAGTCATTTTTAAGTTGGAGCAAATGTTATCGATGAAGACCAAGATGATCAAAATCCGACCGCTCGTTCTCGAGATCGTCTAACTGAAAATAGTCAGAAGTGATTCTCTGGATCGCAAAGCGTGGGGATCCAGTGAAAACTCAACTTCTCATTTTCGGGGTGATCACAATAACTTCCTATTTTCTCTGAAATCAGAGAAACGAGAAGTAAAAAATTATGAGTTAAATCGAAGTCGGTGAGCTCTCTAGGAGTCCGGGTAAATCGAAATGGAAGCGCGACGTATACCTATATTATATAGACATTACAGGAGACCGAAGAAATTTTTGTTCTCAGTCAAAGATGCTTACATAACATCGATGGACTAATAATATAGGGGCGTAAGCGCCAAAAAAAATTTTTTCGTTTTTTTAGTGGCGAAATCTTTCTCGTGCAATATAAAACGTTTTGGGCATATCCGCAAAAAAAAAAAGAATTTTTTGGCGCTTACGCCCGTTTGGTATTATTCCATCGATATGTATCGACGTCAACTTTGCAAAGTTTTTTTTCTCAATGTTAGAGATCAAATTCCGAGAGGTATTTCGATCGGACGCAGAAAAAAATCTTTCTTTCGGTCCATCCTGATATATTATATGGTTATAGTATAATAAATGTGTACAACCGGTATAAACAATCGATTTCTTCTAATCAAATTCTCACACAGAGGAATAGCAAAGTATACCGAGGTGCACGCGATATTTTATTCTGACACGTGATTACAGATCGTCACGTTGCGGAATGGCGGGTTGCACGCAGGAAAGCTTAATATGACCCGTACAGCATCTCCACTGCAGGTATACCAAACAGACCAAGTGCAGATACGACGTCACCCTGACTTCGCAGGCTGTAACTGATGTGCTTGACGACGGTGTAATCAACAAGCGATGGCCGTCAACTATAAATGGGCATGACATCTGCATAAATTTCTATAATACCAAGGTGATACAGCAAGTATAATAGCAGCACTGCCCTTAATCCCGCGCTGTTCCCTATGTACATTAATTGCCGAGTTAGAAAACAGTCTGTGTATTGGAAATCGAACACGAACAATATGGCCAATCAATTTCAATACATCGGTCATTTCCAACAACAAATTCAACAATTCTCCTCTACCCGTGTTACCACAGCACACCTCTTTAGAATCACGTGATTGTCTGGGTCAAATTGACCCGACTGATTTTTAATTGGCTGCCGTACAAAAAGTGTCCGTCCGATTTTTTTCAAAAAGTTATGGAACATACTTCGTTCATTGTAAAATATGTGTCGAAAGTCAATTTAACACAGATTAAATGTTATAATGTACCTGAATAAATTCGCGAAGAGGTGAATGTGGAAATAATGCACTTTTACAGTGAAATATTCGTAATTTTTTCATTTTTGAATTTTTCCCAACCAAATTTTAGGGTGTTACTTACAAGATATGGTACTTTGATTTTTTTTTAAAGCTCAATAGTACAAGTTCCAGAAAAGGTATTTATTTTGACAACTGAAGAGAGTTTATTTTGGAGTTGAAACAAAACGCATTGTACATACATACATGGTAGGACGAACCCCATTCGAAACCATCCCCACACAGATATTCAGCCCCAAAGTTAGAAGGTGGGCCAATTTGACCCGCAGTGACCACGGAGGGTTAAGCAAGCTATGTTATTACTTGAGTTGTGAATATGCTTGCAGTATATTAGTATCTGTGTATGTAGATATAGTTATACTTGATGATCAAGAGCCACCGCCAGCTGAAAAATGGTCAGTTGATTGGCCGCTTGTCGTCAAAAAAAATATTCCTAATGCATCGCGATGTCCATGCGACACCGCCAACGAAATATCAAATTCTGTTAATAAATCGATGGATTTGATTGCGACACGGTGGGCTCGAGGCTATGGCGCCCTGGGCATTGAACGTCCATTGTAGACCCCCGGGTCTTCTCGACGTGCCATTACTCAAGCAAGTCAGAGTCAGAGTCATAATCACGAGTCAGGAGAACCAATAAGACTTGCGTACTCGTAAAATACCCTCGTAAAGTAATCCTCAGCGTATATATGTATATACCAACACAGTTTCACTGCGATACGATGCCATGGTCATAACGACAAGTAAGTGAATGTCCCATAAATACCTGAAAGTTGTACTCCTGGATATACGAGTATGTACACAAACCATACGTATTCATATTAACATAATATGAATTTTTGAATATTATTCATACACATGGTATACTTTGGATGTTAACACAGCATTCAGTCATCGTATCTATAACAAAACGACTATCGCATAATTGACGATATATTGAGAGATGATTTCAGTTGACCCTTCCTTGTCACTGGTCCCCGGGGTCAAAGTGACCCCACTCCATACTTAGGCATAGATTCGACCATTTTTGACCAAGGAAAATGTCCCCCTTTTCTTCGATCTCAACGAAACTCTCCCAAGATCTCAGAATAAAATACCATCATTGCCGGAAGGCCTGCAATGGAACCAATTCCATAATCTAGAATGTTTAATGGACGATCTAGCATTTTTCTGATTCAATTACAGCGATACTGGTGATATAAATACCGATCACTGGGATCTGCAAACTGCGTATGACCAGCATGCAACGGCTGAAGATAAAATCAACTATAGATTTTCACTTACCAGCTATCGAATGATTATTCACACACCTGCTACAGTAGAACCGAAAATTTTTATACAATCCAAGATTTTTACGACCGAATAAGCATGAAGTTTTAAATAATGACGGTACGAGCCTACGATAATGGCTTCTGCGGATTCATTTTGTAGTAATGAAGTATCAAAGGGAATTGGTATCTGTATCCAAAGCCAGATTCAATGGTATAGAATTAATTGGCGAGTAATGAAAACAAAAAAAAAAAAAAAAAACTAAAATTAAAAGAGCAACAGTCACGTTGAAGACCACGAGCAATCATGGCAGAAACGTGTCTGGTGTATATCCTACACCCGCGTTTGCGGTAATGTGATCCTTTGACTCAACTCGGCAATTGTACGGATTACCTAATGAAAGTATAAAGTCAAGGGTTATTTTTAAAGAGACGTATAGGCTAGCCTGTCTTGATATTTAATTTAATTCAACTTTTGTTGTGCAACAATTTCGCGTAACAAGCCCATTACGGAGAACTCGTACAAAATATTAGTCACGTGTTCAATTCGGTTAAGATGAGACAAACTCAGTCGTTCAGCTGGCTAATTCGTGATGTTATATTGAAAAACATACCCTGGACTGGGAATAAACGTTCTCTCGAGATTCATCGGATCGCTTCCTATCAGGGACTAAAAACCGTACAGACACAACAATTAAACTCGATGACTCGAACCTTTTTTGAAACCTTTACTCTAAAGTCATTTTTTATCGGAATTCCACGGTGCATGCACCCGTCGCCGGTGTGCGATGCAGCTAGCCTTATGGAAGCAGCTTTTTCCCGAATCCCCCAATAAAATGGAAAGGTATTCAGCCCTTCAAGTTTAGATTAGATTACCGGAAATGTGGAGAGACACTTAAAGTTCGTGAACAACGCGCAGAGAGCGTGGTAAGAAATACAAACAATCTAGGCATAAGACATCTGTTTTGGTTGCGTGACATCCGATCCTTGGGTAAAGACCTAAGGGCGACGTGGCGCCCTTTTACGATCGCTTTACAGTTAGAACTGATTGGCAAAAAATAATTACGGAACAAGAACTGACTACCACGATATGATATGATGTTCGTTGTACATTCATGGTCTAAAATGGGTATAGATTTCTCGTATACATAGCTTTACAGCTCAAAAGTACATGCATGTTCAACAATCAATTGAATTGGCTGGCTGCACGAGTTTTTCATTTTTTTTCCTTGGACTTTGAATGGCGAGTTCAATCGGTACAAACATTATTATATTCCAAACGAAAAGTTGATCAGTTTTGCAATTTTTAATCCATCATTTGCGATTTTCCAATATCAACTTCAGATTCAAGCTCACCGATCCGAAGAACCTGCGAGTAATAATTCTTCAACGAAGCATTCCCTCTTTACAAAGCTTTATCGACCGTATTGCATCTACCATTTCGAAATTTGGGAATTGAAAAAGTCTGACCCAATTCACAGTATCCAGCAGCCCAAATCTCCCTGGAATTGATATTTCAATGAATGATAGCGCAGAGAAAAAAAATTATTGCGACTAAAACTAGTGAATCGAGTAGCAGGGAAATCTAATCAGATTCAGTTATAGGAAGTTCTACTAACCAAAATGAAAAAATTACTGAACTGATGGAATGCGAAATCTCATCAGTTCTGAGTGGGAAAAGAGCCCATCGATTGAAACCAAAACTATCAAAAGCAGTTTATTGGTTCTAGAAATATAGTCAAACAAACAACTGACCACACATAAACGCAGACGTATCACAAAGGCGATTCTCTGGACCTCAATTCGATTCTTAGAGTCATTTTGATAGCTTTTCCTCTTTTTTTCAACCGGAAATTGGAACAAAAGGTGTCTTTGAAAGATCGCGTCGTCCAAAACTAAGTATTTCACGGTACTGTTTGATTATTTTAAAGCATTTAGTCGATCGAAGCGTCATTTGTGCGAAACTGTTCATTTGAGATTTCATCGCAAGTGACAAAACCGGACGATTTTCAGTCGATGTAAATAGTTATTGTTATTATTATTATTACTATTTCTCCTACTGTAATGAAAGTATTGCAACTTCATACACCTATTTATTATTAATACACTAATTTATTGGAATCACCAAACGCATTCGGTCTCATCAACCTTCTGCTCTTGTGCCCATTAACGTGCAATGCACGTTTTACGTCACCAGATCCCACATCTTTTCTACTGACTTCGCAAATTTTTTGATTACGGTGAACATGTGACGAAGTTCATTCACTAATAAAAGAGCTTCCTTGAAAAAAAGGTTTAAAATTTTCTGAAAACTTGAGCACCATATTCCCATGTCAGAATCTTTTTATTAAAGTCATAATATCTGCCACCTTCTATAAAGTCATGAGTCAGAATTGCAGGTAGTTACGAAGTCGTGTCTTCAAAGGTCCATTTAAAAAAAAATACGACCTCATGATCTCCAACTTTACAAAACGCGCAGTACGCAAAAAACCTTCATAATGAACTACTCGATCATTTTTTCTGGTGCAGAAATTGGACCTTTAATCAATTGCCACATGTAAATCTCCTAAATGAAAGTACTCCTCTTTAACACAGTGTGCCTACCAATAAAAAAAAAACATGTGTAGTTCAGTCATGGATGCCGGTAAGTTTCCATCATAATTTGACTTCGATCAACACACCAAAAGGTGCTTTCTGCACAAGAATGAGTCAACATTGAATACAGGAATGTAACAGTCCATCGCTCCGACAACCATATCATAACGCGTTACGTCACTCGGCATTATCACGGAGGAGTCCATGGACGATACCAAATGTAATCAACGTAACTGCACGAGTCTGGTCTGCTGTCTACAACAACGTAACTCATTGCAAGGACTTATGCAGTTATACGTTGATTCCATTTGGAGCCATTGATACCTTGGACAAGGTGCCTGTCAAGGTGAGTAAGGACCCTCACTCGTACGTCACACATCTGCGATATGAATACGATACTTTTTCGTACTCATTGTCGAGCCTTTCGTGTCGAGTTGGAAACAGCCAGCTAGGATGTGTATGGAGTCATCTGCCCAGTGCAGTCCGTTGAGATGATCACCATGCAACGATCAGCGCTGATAACACATTTCGGAGACATTTTTACCTTAAACTCCACCTCTACCTTCACCTCACTGCAGTAACTTCTGAGTGTCTGGCCGACTCGCCCACGGCAAATATAATAAACATTCCGAGTCATTCTAGCTAGACGTGTGGCCATATGGGTGTGCGATGAATCGACTACGATGAACATCAGCATAGAGGGGATATACTTATATAGATAATGATGACCCGAATCTGTCCTCCGCCCCCGCAGAGATCTGGCGATGTTTTCTTGATGGAGGAGTCCCTCAGGAACGAGAGTCCTAGCTCCTGGTGCCTCGTTAATGGCGGTAAGCTTTGTTGGGATTTGCATCTCCTTTTCGGGACTTATTCACCAGTCCCACGCGCGAACGTGATACCAAGGATTAAGGAGTTGGGCTCAATTGGGCTCGACACGGTCCCCCAAACCCGAGTTGAAAGTTGCATAATTTAGCGCCCGTATCGGGCGCGTCTTGAATATATTTACAACAGTTATAGGTCTTATCTCTTTTCACAGAGTTACGGCAGCAAGCAAGTCGAAGCTACTTCCGGTCATTTTTTAGTTGAATAATTCGCCCCACATTCAACCTGCTACGTTATTTGCTTTCATTACATAACACAACTCCAAGTTTAGCAATTCTATTTAGAAGTCCACGGTTGTACTTTTGTACAACGACTTTGTTGGCTTCAGGCTCTAATACTCCCTCGTGATTGCGTGTGCAAGAAAGCATGTACACGTTTAGGATTATGAGGCGATATAGCAGAGATCAATTCCGACTTAACCTAGCTAACATAAAAAACACGAGTATTACTGGAATCTTATCAGTTTTGCCGATGAAGTGACATACTTAGCCAGTTTCTGCCAAAAAACTGAATCCATTTGCAGAGGGTTCATTCGGATCGGTTCGGTAGTCGTCAAGAAACTACGATTCGCGTTTTCGAGGTGACAACAATTGGTAATACAATTCCGAACAGACTTTAAGCCGGGATCACGATCACGTTAACTTAACGTAACGGAACAGAACGTAACGTAAGGGAACGGAACGTATGAATACCGGAACTTAACATAAGGGGCTAAAGACACGCTATCACCTCGAAAACGTGGAGAGCCAAAAATCCTACACCACTCGACTAATAGAAATGAATCTTTAGAAATCAATGCATTGTTTTGGCAGAAAGTAGAGCGGTGTTTCATTTTTTGGAAATTTTGAAAAAAATTTACAGATTCGTTATCGACGGCATAATTTTTCAGTTACCTTTCCGTTAAGTTAAGTTCCGGCATTCATACGTTCCGATCCTTTACGTTACGTTCCGTTCCATGACGTTAACTTAACGTGATCGTGATCCCGACTTAAAGGTGCCACGAAAGTCTCTTCAGATAACAATTGGACAACAATGCGTATAACAATTGTTATCTGAAGAGACTCCCGTGGCACCTTAAGGTGCTACGGAACTATGTCCGGAATTCCATTGTCACCAATTGTTATCACCTCGAAGACGCGATTCGTAGTTTCTTCTAAATTATACAACCTATCGAGATGAAACTCAGGATATTGATGCTTTACCACGGCAGAAAGTGGCTGAGTATTCCAATGTTTTCAAAAAACGAAAAGAATTCTAGTAAGATTCATATTTCTGATGTTAGTTAGGTTAGGTACAAAGCCACTTGTGCCATATCGCCTTAATGGAAGCACCGATATTAAATATCGTTGTAGAAAAATGGCGAAATTTTAGTTATAAGGGCACCGAAAACTTGAGGCCGGTTGTAACGTGTCACAGATTTGAGGTGGTGCCCATAGCAGAGGAAACTTACGCGGGTATGCGGACCACGTCAAGAAATACAAACATTTCCCATCTCTATGTCTCTGCCGCTTTATTATTCTAGACTATCCCCGAACAACCTCCATCTGTGCGCATACCGTACCTACGTCAGTGGCAGACGTATGGTCCTCATAGGGATGTACACATACCGACGAAAGCTCACCCAGGAACTAAGAGTCAACCCATTCCTTCCACATATTCAAAGTACTCGCACTCCTCGATCCTTCTGTATGTTTTGCGCTTCTCTGAACGCGCATGCGGCCGGGGTGCTTCGGCTCGTAAGTAGATTACTTTTTACCGCCTGATCATTATCCGACGAAAGTCACTTTACCCCCTCGTACTCAAGCTTCCCACCCACCGGCACTCTTTGAGCTTCTTTCAAAGTTGAGGATCATTTCACTCCACGTGGTTATCACGATTGACAAGTAGTCGCGTGAAGGGTGAAAAGTTTGGACAACGGTGGAGGACAACTGTGGTAAAGGCCCCTAGTTGAGTTTTACAACTGGCCCACAATACTGGGCCAGCAGTACCGCACCGACGTTCTTACAATATGAGTGCAGGCCCAGCGATGGCTGCCAGCACTGACCCAATACCGGAAAGTAATTGGGATGATAAGCTCCGTCCGACGTATGCCTATCAGCACTGGGCCAGTAGTTAAGTTGCAGTAGTCGGAGGATACCGTGACTACAAATTCCAGTGTTATGATCAAATGCGGTTATAATCAAATATACGTGTACGGCTTTTAGATATAATAAAGTCTGAAAGTTTCTCCTTTGACTCTATTTAACATGGTAATATCATCAGACCTTCAACAATTTGCGTCATGGAAAAACTGAATCTCGATTACAGCAGTCATCACACAGAAGTACCTACTGATAGCTATCACATAATTTTTATTTTTGATGAACCAGGCTTGGCATCCTATATTGGAGCAATCTAGAAAAGGGCAATTCCGTATCAAGTGATCAAGGCTTTTGAGGCAAATTTTTATGATCTTGACGCTACTAAAGAATAAATAGTTGACGGTGAAAAAAAATATCTGCTTGGGCTTTTTTTGAAATTTCCAATTTTTTTGAAGTTATCAAACCTCGTCATATCGGCGTATCTTTTTTCAAAAAATCATAACTCGGGCTACGTTGGTCGTAGGGAGATCGGCTTGGGCTCATGTTATTTGCAAAAGTATATATTTTTCAGAAAAAATAGATCATCGAGATTTTCGATGGCTAAACATGAAATTTTTTCCATTCTCCAAAACAATTAGAGATTGCGGAAAAATGCTTGTTTTTTATTCTGAACAAAAATACAATAAAAAATCCCGCTACCATTAATGGGCCAACATTGATTCACATTAGTTGGTTCCCAGTCCAGTGCCAGTATTGGGCCGTATTGTCAACTATCACGGCAAACTCTACCTGGGGCCTGTAAACTGTAGGCTGACTAAGTCGTTAAAGGATCGTTTATTATCTGTGAAATCGTCCTTCTCCAAATACGGTATGTTCGCCCCGGTTTAATCTCTTTGAACAAACGACTACCGACTGACCTCTGCCTTTATTTATTCGCATAAGAGAATCGTTTCCGGTTGTTCAAAGGCACCGAAGTCGTGTTACCGAACGATATTCAAAATATGTATGTTTTATTTTTCGAAGGGTATTTCAACTGCACTATCAAAGAAGAAGAACTTAAGTTATGGCAGTCAGTTACACAACAACCAAATTTTGGACCATCGCTGATGATTTACAGATTATGCACGTTCGGTTTGTGTATAAGTAACCGGACATAATGGAGGGTGATGTGCCAGCAGTAGGAGCAAAAGATATCGTGAAACTTGAATAGATATCGCTCGAAATGCTTTTGTTATTCGCTCTTCAATTTAAAAGAAAAGTAAACACTTCCACCAAAAGAATCCAGCGCTATTCCTGTGTCCAGGTGTAAGACTGTAGCCCAGAGTAAACATAAACGCCATCCTCCCGCTTCTCTACCCTCTCGATTCTCTCGTTCAACCAACGTGAGCACGCCTTGGGCCACTCCGGCATTTGTAATAATAGAGCTCGCAGCGAAAGGCGCAGGCGAAGACGTGGGCACGAGCTCACGGGGACTAAGCACTATTCCGTTGTTTAATGCCAGGGCGTCTCTCTTCGCCTGGGAACAGAACAGTAATTTCAAAAATAACTGTGCTGATCATTGTGAGGAACTTCAACGAACCCGCGAATCCGGTCCGTTTAGCTAGAAATTAAGAAAGCTTGATTATATTGATTATTTATGGAACCAGCCGAGCTAAGGATCTAGTTATAGCCCGCAGACTACTTCCTGCATCTGTGATTTTACCGTCACAACAGAATAACGAGCGTAGATTTATCGTATATCTATAGATTTGTGTATATATTCAAATAAACATATTCCGCTTGATTCCTCAAAACGTGTCTGACAATTTTTTATTTATTTTTTATTTTTTTGAATCTTCTTCGCAGGAATTAGGAAATAGTCTGGCCGTTGGGTTTTAATTAATATGGATTCTGACGATTGGATGTGAAATCATCCCATATTTCAGGAAGAATTTCATCACTCCTTGCAAATTTAAGCAATAGCTGCGGATATGCCTGCCGTTTTAGGCCGCAGGACGGAATCTGTATTATTATTGTATTCCTCGTCGAATACGAATTGCCTAACCCTTCGTGGCCACCATGGGTAAATTTCACCCAGGCCTCATATTTTGAGTGAAATATATGCAACAAATGCGTTAGTTACGATTTTTTCAGTAACAAGGTGCATTTTTTGCACTTATATCTTCCAGATGAATCCTCATTCATTTCTACTACAAAATCGATCCTCTTCACATGTCGAAACGTGTACTATGCGACTATTTTTTCCTAGAAGTACCATATCTGAAGAGTATTCCAGTTAAAATTTGACTTAAAAATATTAAAAATTCAAAAAGTTTGAATTTTTTAAGTGAAAAAAGTGTATTTTTTTGACAAATTTACCTATTTACGATTTTTTTTTCAACCGGTTGTGATTTGAATTTTGGCATAACAACTTTTCACACATGTTTTCATTAAAACTTGAGTGGGTAAATTTTACCCTGTATAAGTACTAAATTATTCTAGAAAGGTGTGGCCACGAAGGGTTAAAACTTATTACTTCAAAAATGACAATAGCCGGACTCGCAGATTCTTCCTCTTTTGAAACTTCCAATGATATCCTTGGATGTTTCACCAGAAGTAGGAATACTATAAATCTCGAAACGAAGAGTAACAAGATTTTTTCTAGAGAAAATAAACTTCCATAGAAAATCACAATTCTATGAACTTTTACGATTTTTTAGGGAAATTCGAGACTGTTGTCAAGTATCCCAAGAAATTCTTGCTTGCTCCAGATTTAGCGACAAAAGAAACGATTTCTATTAAAACGTAGCGGAGATCAAATAATTCCAGGAAACCCGCGATTATTCTGAATAACTACCAAAAATATGTACAATTCTTGATGAAAAACCATGGCAAGTGCGAAACTTCATAAACATTCCTGAAAATTCGGAGCAGTTGTAATTTTCATAGTAGCCATTAGGAATAGATAGGTACTGAATTCTTAACTCTTCCATCGAAGAATCAGTCATCGAAGTGTTATTGCACCTATGAATTGTCAATTGTGAATGATATACGAAAGATCCACAATTTTTTATTGCGAATGAGTTGAACGAGAACTAATATCGATCAAGGATAGAAAGCTTAACGATATAATGCATTTGTTTGGCGATCAATTGAAAATTGGTTTTTTGTAAAATCGATAATTGGTTTCATCACGGGCAGGTCCTATTGATATCGGAGAAATGATGTGATAATAATCTCATCCCGATATAGTAACGTGATTCGATTTTATTGCCTGCAGATATCTTTAGTACCTTCAATGATGAACCTCCCAAAATTACATATCAGATGGTTTTTTTATTCGAAAGTTTTGATGCCTATGGATTTCCAATTGAACATAAATTCGTAGTAAACTGCAGTCGCTTCTTCCTCATTTGAGTACTAAAATGGAATAAATTAGATATGATGCAAAAGTTAACGATGGTTCTCACAAAAAATCACTTAAATCGTCGATCAAATGGAAGACGGGAGTTTGCCGAGGGGCGCCACGTCGCGCCAAACGAAAATGCAAATTTAGATACTAATGTATACCATGACTGACACGTGGCATAGAATGTTTACCCAATTATCGACTGGATTAGTTGTAAAAGGTAAAGAATTTGGAAGGTCCGATGATACAAGCCCTGACCAAAAGCGGTCAAAACCTTTAGACCCTTCACGGTCAGCCAAATCACCGATTTCTTATCTGCTTGCCAAACTTACGTCGTTGTCTTGTGAATCAGCCGCATTTGCGAGTCTTTTGGCAAGAAAACAAGGCTCCCCTTGTTAACAGACGGACACACGTCAGTGCAGTTGAATCGTAGCCTTCCGGCGGCCAAACACAGTAGGCTTCGTTTACATCGTCGACTCCTCACTATAGTGAGTCTCTGATTCTCAAGTAGAAGAATTTCTACAATAATCTTAGACCTAAGGTTGGGAGTCCAGAAAAAGATCACACGCATAGACCGGTATTGCTACATACGCATAGGAAGAAAACGGAGTACCTACCTCGGTTTTGAATCCGCTAAACTTTGCCGGGGAAGAAAATTAATTCTGACAAATAATTGCTTGAAAATATTCAACTCGAACGGAAATTTGATCCGGTTTACGATGGTTAGGCTTATTTTGGCCCGAAATTTAAATGGGCGAAATAAATTTCCGTCTCACAGAATGCAACTGCCGATAATCGGCAACTGATACGAAAATTTGTTGTTTTGGATAGCATTTTCTCTCTTTCTGTTCTCTGTATATTGTGTCTCATATACGGATCGAAGTTCCACCCTTCTTTTATACGAAACTATCAAGTTAATCCGTATGTGCATGTATAATATGACGCCCGTGGGCGTATCAATATGAAAGAAATGGTCGTACACATAAGAAGTGAAAGTAGGATCGTGTCGCATTTTTCATGTCAAGAGTAGTATTTTCAAACTAAACATATCGTGCTATTATTCTTGTTAAACTTATACTGGATAAGGGATCGAGCTCAAGCGATGACTGAGGACAAAAAACGTGAGGAAGAACATTCAACACAAAAGAATAATTCGAGTGATTTGAAAATGTTCTTACAAATTCAGAAGCCGAGTCCGATAGAATTCGTACTTTAAGAACCAAATTGGGAAATCATCATCGTCAACCTTACATTATCACTTCCAGTTTCATTTTTTATCAATTTTTCCACCAGCCGAATAAATATATGCGTAAATAATTCACCGGGTAGGTATAATAAACTAGAACGAAACCGTATGAACTGATCGTGAAGTGTAATTTTCCAACTCACAATCAGGAATTTCGCTGCCGATGTAAAGACTGTCGATTATCAGGATTAAGTCTTGGAAAATCTGAACTGAAAGTTAAAATCAGCGGAAACAACATTAGCACTATAAAGTGGGGATATCGGTGTTTAGGTAACACGTTCGATTTCTTTTCATATTATCCTCCCTATACTGTACAACTATAACACTTGTATTGAAGTGAATGATCGGAATGAATTTCACAAGCTCAGGGGTGATATGATCATTTGATGAAACTGAAGCTAGCAGCCAAAATTAGCAGCCGAATGAAATGCGGTATAGATAAAAATGAGTCTGTGAAGGACAACAATCCAAATTTCGTCAAATTTTCAGCAAAATCAACGCTTCTATTGAATTAATATAGACGTAAATCTGTCTATGCAGATCCACTGCATCATCCAAATTTAAGAAAAGTTCGGCACGGTTGGGTGCAACTCTGGCTGCTAGCTTCAGCTTCATCATTTTATACCAGGCAAATTTTTGAACCCCCAGGACTGATCTTAAACTTTCCACATGATGTAGCAAGTTCAACTGCATCTAAAAGCTAACTTGACTTTGCTTTGCAATACTCGTAGCCCGAAAGCACTATCAAATGTAGTACACTCGGACGTCTTCTAATGATAGATGATTTAGTCAACAGTATAAAATCGACGTATTCAGTCAAAGTCATCGTTTGCGAAATGTAATCACAATATGCGCCGCGTCCGTCAATTCGTCTGCACAAACTTACAGCAATAAAATAGTGGAGTCGAACAATTAAGCATAGTTGGTAACGGTAATATATCGACTGCAATTGAGAAGACGCCATGCAAAAAAATTAACGTTCACAAAAATCAAAAAGCGATATTTCAGTTGGATTATATCTTTCTTCGTTCCTATCGACATCGCTTTTTATAGCATAATGCCAAAATTCATTGCGGTGCGTGACTTGCATCTTTTTGCATTATAGCTCATGAATCGATGTTCCATCAATGATTATTCTTGCTTTTAGTCCTCGCGTTGGACCTAAAGTGATCAGATTTTCAGCAAAACGTCTCCTACAAGATTACCGCGATCAAAAATGAAATTCCTGCAACGTATAGCCATGATTATATACTTGCGGACTGCGGTTGATGATTTTTTGCGAGTCGGTAGAGAGTTTCGCGGAAACACGATACGTCTAAAACGTTGCGGCCTGCCTGCCTCATACTGCACTAGGATTGAAACCGTACATCTATACAAGAAATGCTGAGAAGACGCCATCTTCTTCGGCTGCAGCCACCCCTCAAAGTGCCGCGTGTGCCACAGTGGCCAAACGGAGTGATCATATCCCGTGGGTGGGCACTTGGCCAGTAGTGAGTAGGTACGCGTGCGGTCTCTACAGCGAGGGAGTCAGTCAGTGCTAAGAGTCAGTAGAGAGACAGTGAGTTCCCGGTCCCGTTGCTTGTTTGTCGATCGGTCCGCCGATACCGGCAGTTAATTATTGAAAATATCGGACTGGTACAAAGGATCAGAAAATCGGGTTGATTCCGAGCTGAGAAGCCATGATGGCTTTTCTTCGAACGATCATAGTCACTCGAATCATTAAAACCTTATCAATTGGTGATCGGTAACCGGCAATACGAAATAGAACCGCATAGGTACCGAGTTCCTTATGTTGTTATTGTTTTTGTTGACTATTTAGCGAGTGCATGATCGGTATGTGTGCGTAGAAACGTAAGTCGAGCAGACCCCGAAGTTCAGGCTAATGTGTAGATAATTAGCGTGGCAAGAATGCGCGAAGAAGAGCAGCTCTTAATGGGCAAATTAGCAGGAAGGTGGTAACAGAGTTTGAAACCGTCTGCTTGCACCGGTGTTACTACTACCCGGTGGTAATTGTGCTGGTGGTTGTCCCGGTTGTGGGCAAAGTAGTGGCTTTGGTGCTGGTGCTCGTGTTGCTCCTGAATTCCAACGTTCGTTAAAGTTGATATTACAGTTTGGATTGTTGGTGTTTGTCCGGTGCTGGTCGCTAACATCATCCCATCGTCGTCGTCGTCGTTTGCGATATCCTAGTCGTCTCAATGGCTCCAAAGACATTCATCAGACGGCGGAGAGCCATATCGCATGGAGAACGCGCAGGTAACCATCGATCAAGACGATTATTAATTTCGAACAACATCCCTCATCTCGTGTACATCTGAGATACACGATCTCAGACATTGGACGGGCAACTGTTCATCATTTTGCTTTTATTCGTGGTATATGTATAGCTTCACCGTATCTCTCCTCTTCCGTCTCTTCCGCAATCGTCGATTTACCTTCCCTTTATTTTATTTATTTATTTATTTATTTATTTTTTGACCGATTGTGAGTCGATACAGTGCGAATCATACCTGGACAATTATTTGACTGCAGTGATCCAAACTCATTCTAAACAATCTATTCGAACCGTTTTATGAAATCTGTGATTATGAGAAGCGGGAAATGAGTTCGCCTTCCAGCTCGTGAGATTGTAATGTTGTGTTGTATGTATTATAGACGTGCATCGAATCGCGGAATACGATGCATGTTTCGATTCTTTACTTGCTGGGGTCATCAGGCTAAACAATACCGTAAGCTTACGCCGTTATCTGGCAATTGTTGTTCAAGGAATGTATGTACGTACGTAAACGCAGATTGCTTATTAGTTATACACCGAGGGTTTATTCTGTACATACATTTATCTGTCAGCAAAGACTGACAATCGCTCCAGCTTTCTTGCCATCCTGCAGTGTATCGAATCCAGCACTGGATTCGGCTCTTTCTACTCACCATCCATAATATCCATTTGTTTCCTTGGATTTAAAAAAATATTACTCCTGGGTGGGGATCAAAATGTTGAAAAATCGAAGTTTAGCATGGCCTGAAATGCGGATGTTGAAATTGCGATGATTCAAAATGTGAAAAGGCTGTGTTATAGAAACGCTTTGAATGACGTACAGTACTCAAAAACTTATTTCATTTGTCGATATTTCAGTATTTGTATGCCAAAATTTCGAAATATTGGCCATTCTACACGTTGATCTTTCAAAATTCTAATCCCTACCCTTCCTCCTGTCGGAATATACATTGAAATATCAAATAAGCATATGGGTTGGGTGTGTTCGGATTAATCGCAGAATAACTTCATCATTGAATCATGAATATGAATTTTACTGTTATCTTCGAATTCCCAATTAAGAGAATCGTGTATGGGGTATATGTAGCTATAAATGGGTATAATATATAAGGCTTAATAACGCGCGTTGCTAATGAATTGAACGATGAATAATTTGAACGCTTTTGAATACCGCTCGTTAATTTTGCATTCAACGTAGTTATTAATGTTCCATCTCAGATTACAGAAGAGTCTGTCAAGATTTTTTATACTGTAAAACAACTCGCTACTTCTCACATTTCCGAATTCAATTACGATTGTTTTAATTATCCATCTTCTTATTCATGGTCTATTGATAATATCGTCAAAATCCTGTCTTTATATCATACCAGCGATTTTTATAGAACGTCACTTGAGATATTTTGCCTTCTTTCAATTATTGTGGACATTTCCGAATCATTCCGCCCTATAAATGGTATACACACGTTTTTTAAACAAGTAGCTATTCAGCAACAAGATTTTAAATCTTTTCACGTTCTGAACTCGGACTGTTTCAACACGTGGCTGAAGATAAGTTGCTGATAACCGAAAAGAATAGAAATTGGCAAAATATTTCTTCCACAGCTGCAGACCATACACATAATGTTTATTATCAATAATACTGAACGGAGTCTATAGCTTTGCGATAACGCACTTCTCTAATCTTTCGGGCCTGCCATTTCCTTACGACTACAGCGCCGCGAGTATAAACACAATCTAGTGGTATAATTTTCGTGGTCAATATTATTTATATTTTATTGGAAATTCTTATTCTTAGTTAGGCAAAGACTAGTAAAGGGAAATTAATTTGGCCGTTGGTCAACATCCACATGTCGTTGTCTGCTCCAGCGTCCATCTCACCGCACCTGGCAGTAATTAAATTGATACGCCATGCCTGCAATCGAGATTCAAAGCTTCCTAGTCTCGAATGCTCCGCATTGGATGATTGCAGCCATTATTTTGCAGTCAAGTACTTTGTTATTGAATTTTTTATTCTATTTTTTTGTTTGTTTTTTTCCACAATGCATATTAATTGTTATTGCTGCGGTTCCAAGAGCTGCTGGTCGAACATTGAGAAGCGTTATCGCTCTTCACCGCGCTTCGTCGCAATCAGTTTCATAGCTATTAAGATAGGTATGATTCAAACAAGCATTCCGTTTCTTTGGAAATAATGTTGAAAAACGCGATAGTATATATCATTATGAATGATTTTATTCACATTTACTGAGTTTCACTCCACTCGGCAATTAGTTAATCCACAACATATATACGCACATATTATTATACAGAGTATAACATATACAGACGTATCGTATTATTACAGATAGCTCACATAGATATGGGCATACATGATAACGATAATTTTTTGTCACTCGAGAAGCAGTTGATTTAATGCTCACCGAATCCCCCAAAGAAATGTCGAATTATGGATTTTATTACCATCGAATCATCACATCTAATTATGCGACGGGGAAACAACTCGAGATTTGGCTGACAGATTATAATGATTATTTTTTTTTGTTTTTTCTTTCGTAAAATAGTTCGAATTATTTAATTCGTGCCAAATTATTCATTTTTCAGTTATTTCCTTGGTTTTTTCTCATTATTTCAAGCATTTGCTCGGTTATTTCTCATCATTTTATCGATTTTTCATTATTTCAGTTATATTCTGTGGGTTATTTTCGAATATTTTACGAGCAATTGACGCGTTATTTCAACGAGTTATTTCCCCCTCGATCTTATACGATAGATAAATTATTAAGCTTGCATAATGTCAAGCCAGACATGGCTGTAGTAGTAGCCAATTGATAATCTAGAGAATGAATAACAAAATGGGGTCGAGCTCCGTGAATGGATTTCAAATGGATTAGGAATAAAATATTTCGCAGAATACTCAATGATGAGAATCTATAAAAGCATCATCGAATGAGATAAAGCTTAAAAAGCGACGTGAAAAATGTATTTCTACACTGAGAAAAAAAATTTGTTGAATTTACTAAATATTTCCAAATAGGAAAATTAGTTGTAATAATTAGGTATGCATTTCTCCTAAGCGAGAATTAGTTGACGGGAACGTAATTTCTTCGTTTCGAGAAAATATTTCGTTGCCTCAAGCAAATATCTATTTCGCCGCCCGTGAGCGCCCATTTTTTTGACTCAAACGATATTCTTTTGATTCAACAAATTCTTTTCCTCCGTGTATGCACATACAACGATAAGTGTCATGTTTTCTTCAAATATTTTTATGGTATTGGATCGGCGAAGATTGCAAGCCAAGATTTGCTAGTTAATAATTCAATTCAGCAATGATACCTTATTAACAATCTAGAAGGACCCTGCAGACTTTATATCTGCAACTGACTAACGACAACTGTGAACTTGAATGTCATCAGCGATACGTCTTTTGGTTCATCGGTCGTACATTTTGTCCATATACATACATCATCATCTCTACGGCTACCCTTCGAACCGTATAGTTTATGACAGATCTTGACGGCTGCGTAAGGGGCAAAAAAATCATGGAATAAGCTAACGTATTTGGTACTCAAATCTTTGTTCGAAAACATCTCGATATTTAGGATAACGAACGCCTCCTGTATACATGCCACCAATTTTTTTGTCGGACTTTTTATACCCCGAAAGATTTCATGGACTTTTCCATACTGGAAAGGCCGAGATATAGGTATACCCCCGTCGATACCTTATCTCAAGTCAACAGCGGTAGTATTTAAATGCTGCAGAGATATCGGGAGGCTCGCATGCGGCTGGTTAGCGAGAAAAGTTAATTAGTTCTCATTCCTCAGGTCTCAGAATTGAGCTGGATCGAAATTTCGAATTTCAAAAACCGCGAAAGGTCAAAATTCCGAATTTTTATACTACCGACTGACAGTTGTTAGAAATATTATTTTCTTGAAAGTCTACGTAGCCAATTTGAAAAACTCTGGACCGAAAAACACCGAAGATTCAAAATTCCGAGAGCTATGAAGATCCGGAAGGTCAAAACTCCAAATATCAGAATTCGCCCGTAAAACAAATGTCATTTATGTGACAGCTTTGTCATGGATTTCCCTAAAATTTGCGGATTTTTTGAAATTCTGAGTTTTGAACTTTCGGATCTTTGAGTTGTCTGTATTTCGACCTTTCAGAATTTGCAAGTTCTGGATTCTAACGATTCTAGAAACTCAGAATCGCGTCTCAAATAAATTCGAAGTTCCGACCGTTGGAAACGTAAAAAAATTTGGAACTTCTAACCGGCGCCCTCAGAGTCATATAAAATTAGCAAAAACATTTCGTTCAGTACTCAAATCATCGTTTATTAGCAACAATGCCTATAGGTATTCAGAGCTATCGTTAGACTCGTATGGTTCGTCAATACGAAAGAAGGCAGAAGTCAAAAGAAAAAAAAAAAAAGAAAAAAAAACCGATCCGCACTGCAGACTTAACAACGAGATCGCTATACATGGCGAGGTATGGCACAGCTCTGTCGTGCGCGATTCAGAGCACATCGCGGCTGCAGGATCATGCTGAATCGTATCTAGAATTGGCCGTAGCACTATAAGGCTGCAATCGTACTCGTTGAGTTACATACGTAACGAGTACCGCGTATATACATAAAGCGATAGCCATCGATAGTTTATAAGGATAAGCAAGTGCATAGGATATAGTGCGACATATAGTCGCACGAAGACACGTGTGGAAAGTGAACACGTATATATGGGGAAAGCCGATCGGGTACTAATGTGTAAAGGCACATTGGTGCCTCGGAGATGGCTGACCGCGGAGATAACGCCTTGACCCGTTACGAGTACGGAGCACCAGATGAATGGCTTCTCTGTCCGAAGATACCCCCCCGCACTGATCTCGACTGGCTCCAAATATGCGGCCCACACCAGCACCAGCCCTGGTGCAATGCCCAAACTTGATGGGGCCCAACGGGTCAGAAACACTACTCAAGAGTTGACGATCCAAGGGGTAGCCCCCCCCCTCGACCTCTTGCTAGTTCTAGGAGCAAGATATACTGAGGATCTGAGGATCGGTATAAGATGTATCTGTCTGGATCTGTAAGACCGTGTTGAGGGAACTTGAAGCGCGAGAGTATACGTAATAGATGACATGTGGTCGGATAGTTGTATAGTGTGAGTTTCGGATCACGAAACTGGTATCGCGATCATGCTTGTTTTGGTAGCCCTACTCGTAAACAACTGTGGCGTTACTAATTTAGGTCGTTTTTAAGCACGGGAGATAAATAGTATATGAACGTTGAATAATAAATCGTTATTCTTCAATCTTATAACTCGAAGATTGAAGATCCCCCTCATAACCGCTGCACCGGTTATACCGCGTAACCGCGGCATATACGATATACTATACAGCCTTTGGACTCTTGTGGCTGAACGGCAACCCATACAATCGAGGATTATTCACCTCCTCTATTATGCACCACAAACTTATCGATATTATGAAGATAACTCTTGAAAGATACAAGATACTTCGATTTTATTTCAAGTTGAATTCCTTCCACATACTCACTAATTGCAGTGTAAAAAATTGTAGTGTCAAGATTGGCGAACTTGGAGCACTATGGAATCATTATGGTGGTTGACTTGAAAGTTCAGCACCAATCGATGTGAAAAAATCTTCTACCATGGGAAAAAAAACTTTGAATTTATAGTGTTCAATTGACACCAAATCGCATTTTGTGGTAGTTGACACAATGACACCCCAGATTTTTTACATGTGTGATGTTGAAAAGCTTAATTCTGAGCTCAATTATCATGATATGCTATTGCAAACGAATAAAATAATCTTTACTAATCATGCAATCGGTGCTCCAATTAAAGAGCATCTGCTCATTATATTAATACTGGAATATGAAGCTAGCTGTATAATTGATCTATTGATACACAACTGATTCATTCGTTCATCTATACTGATACGTGAACGGTAGTCATTTATCTATAATACCGATCATCTATGTGTATATTTACTGATCCGAATGTATGTACAGATACTGGTATGAAGAGTACAAGGTGATCCAAAAAAAAACGGTCTGTTTTAGAATTCGAGGAAATTTGATCGTGTGGAGCAATTTGATATTTTGCCAATCTTTCATTTATTATAAAATTTGTACGGGGGGATTGGGACGTCATTTGATAAATTGAGAAGACAATCTCTATTTCTCATAGAGAATCAAGCACTTGATAAATGAGTTTTCTGAAAACTGCTAACTGGAAGAGATTACGTAATAAAATCGAATGTATCTACGTACTATCCAATGGTTTCAGAACAGAGTAGTTCCTTGTTCGCCGCTAGGCGCGAGGCTCTCTCGAGAGAGGAAACGCGCCAAGTAGAAAAATAAGACTTAAGCAATCAGCTGCTACGATCGCTTATTATTAACTAACTAATCCGTTTGGGGCCCGGTTAGAGTTGCCAATTTCCAAAGCTGCGAACGGTCAAAGTTTCGAACTAATTTGAGACGATCTTGAGTTTTCAGAAACGGGTAAAACTCATTGTGAGAATTCTTATATCCCGTAAGGTCGGAACACAGACAGCTGGAAGATAAAAAATTCGAAGGCTCAAAAATTCTGGAAATCCGAATATTTTAAAGAAAACCGTTAAAAAACGTCAAATAAATTGTATTGCAGGCGCGAATTTGAGATTTCGGAGTACTGGTCCTTCGGATTTTTAGCCTTCGGTGATCTCAACCTCCGATAATTTTTTTTCAAAGTTCTTGAAATCGCTTGTTAAAGACTCTCAGGGAAATAACCTTTCTTAAAACTGTGAGTCGACAATATTGAAATTCAGAAACTCGACCGGTCGGAATGTTTTAAATTCGGAATTTCAGTCTAGCCTCAGTATTGCAAATCCAATAATTGAGAATTTAGATGATCATGTCACGTTTTAGCGTAACATTGGAATTCTATCAAAATCAAAATTGTGTCCGCATCGGAAACCGGAAACCCCGATATTAATATAGAGTATAATCAGGAAAAATTAGATTCATGCTGCTGTAACTTCCTCGGCGTTCGTCGTTGTAAATTTCGCGGCCAATTTCGCACGTGCGAGACCTGACCCAGCATGATGATTACCCCTCCGGAACACGGAATGACCCCGAGGAGGTCGGCGAAGGAGGCCCCGCCTCGAACGCCTAATTACTCCCCGCTTAACAGTCAGTGCTCTGTTCAACGACTACGCCGCTTTGTGCCTCGATCTTGATTAATTCTGGTTCCACTACGGGCCCCGGGTCGTATACGCGCATGCATGTTGCATATAGTAGCGTACACCATCTACATCGGATAGCGGCATGTAACAACGTCGAATACACACGTTACGATTGAGGGGATGCGCGGAATAACGGTATT
Organism: Ametastegia equiseti; assembly: GCA_963989295.1. Classification (NCBI taxonomy): domain Eukaryota; kingdom Metazoa; phylum Arthropoda; class Insecta; order Hymenoptera; family Tenthredinidae; genus Ametastegia; species Ametastegia equiseti. The sequence goes on from OZ022389.1 coordinate 23,059,835, forward strand.
ACTCGAAAAATATCATTTTGAGGAAAACAAGGAACAGGTGGAAAGCCAAGTGAAAAAAAAGTTACAGCAAAGCAAAATACTTTAACAGGGACGTTATGAACTGGATTGTACAACTATGGAATACGAAAAATATCAAATGTATTGAAACGCAGACTGTTTATTGAAGAATGAAATGCAAAAAAAAATATTAATTACAAAAAAAAATGTATTTGTACGTATGATATTAATTGTTCACTATGCAGAGGTACCCTTTTTTATTTTTCTGATTTTTTATTTTCGTTTTTACAGCTACGTATCAGTTTTTTCCGTCTTGATTCTAACATTTTGATTTTGTGTCGTAATTTTTTGAACGTCCGAAGAAGTTCTCGCTTGATTTTTTCTTATTTTTTTGCAGCTTTATCAGTTTTTTCTGACTCAGATTCAGCATTTTTTGTTTACTGTACCTACCTCCATGAGTTCAAGGAATATTGTTGCGTAAGAAATCATTTATAACTGATTTCAAGAATAATATAATATAGGAAAAAACTGTATGAATCGAATTAAGTAATTTATTGTCTTTTTAGTGTAATTCGAGTTGTACCGTTATTTCAAAGATCGCCTCAAATCCTCAACCCAAGTACAGCTATTTCACCATACAGTCAATATGTCAACGCTGCTTACGAAAACTAGCAGGTTTCAAATTTCTTACGAAAAATGTTCATCGGGAAGAAAAGCATGTTTCACTTTCCACCGCAAAGAAATATGGTACCTATACATAATTGAAACGTGCTAGTTTTCGCTGGAAAAATGGAATCGTGCTTTTTCTTCACGGTGGAAACTGAAACATGTTAGTTTTCGCGGTCACTCGAAATGGAATAGTTTTCGTAAAACATTTGAAACGTGCTATAATTTTCGTAAGCAGCGTCGATATAATGTGTATCAGATGCTGCTGATTCATATTATGACATTTTCGCTCAAAAGTGTACTAAATCAAATTATACCGTTATTCCGCCCATCCCCTCAATTGCACCTATACAAGTGAAGCCGTAGTGAAGTAAATGTCCCAGTTACTGACCCTATCCCAATTATTGACATTTTTCAATGATTCCTTTTTATCCGTGAGCTCTCAGATGATCAAAAAATGAATACGTATTTTCTGAGTCTCTCGAAACTGACTTGTTTAACGGAAACATTCAGAATTCTTATCATCGATATGAAATTCAAGAAAATATAAGAGTCGATAATCGGGTCTTAAGGGGCCAGTAATTGGGACACTTGCCTGATGAGGACACCATCTATCCGGCTACGTGCTACAAAACGTGTGATCGGTACAGCAACCCAAATGAACAGTCCCATGCGTACCACCTGGACATACAGGGTTGAAAAATACAACTTTTCCATCGAAAGACTCCAAACCACCGATTTACGTTTCTGTGTAGTTATTATTTCGGTATTTCGTAATCCATTGATCATATACAAACGCAGACATTTGTTTTCCGAATTTAAAGGACACCCAGTATATACACGCGTTCAAAATTCTGACGTATAGTAGGCTCTTTTATACGCGCAAAATCCAGACAAGTTTACTGATTTTGTTTGTTTTTTCGTGTTTTTTCTTTCTTATATACCGATGCAAATAATTCCAACAACTCTGGGATATGGCCTTTCAAAATCCTTGGTAAAGATTGACCTTCGACCCTGAAGAAGTCGTAAACTCGTTGATATGATATTCCGAGTCGTTATACAACTGAGCGCTGTAAAGAGCGCGCCTATACAGTCTTGGTCGTTGAAATATAAGGCTATCTTTGATCAAACGTATGGAGCTGCGGAAAGTGCAAAACGCAATCCGATTCTGGTCAGCTTATCGCTTTCATCGATCCCGATATCCCGAAGGAAGTAGAAGAGGGGTGGGAAAAATGGGCACCCCTGAAAATGTATCGAGTACTTTTTCAAAATTGAAAAATGTTCTTAAAATATTATTATTCGTGTGCCCTAGCTAATTTCAAACATCAAATCAACAAAATGTCTTGACAATTTGGAAGGCGGGCAATATATATTGTCGAGATTGAAAAACGTTCGAAATTTCGTCATATATACTCGCAATTACAAACTATAAATATCGAATCGAGTACATATTTTGACACCTTGGCAGGCGGGAAAATGGGCTTCAAACCTCTAATTGGAGTGTTTGAGTCAATATCAGTCCAATTAAGAAGGCAAAATACGTTATAGTTGCAGGCGAGAGTATATGAAATATGGAGATGGTTTATTTTAATTTTTGTGTCAACTGTTCAATGTATCTTCTCGGTTTTTACATAAATATAAACGGATTACAAAGCGATTTGACTTATTCACCCTCGATTTTCCCTATCAATCCAATTTCAAATCGTATCTCCTGCTAGAAATTTTAACTCATAGGGTTAAAACAATTGTGATAACAATTTTTGTTTCGTTTTTCAACCAGCCCATGTTTTTTCTCTTCCAAAACAGTAGGTACTAGGAAAAAGATCAGCGGGTCTCTAACATGAATCGTTCAGGTGGGCAAATTTATGGTATCCAACCCCCTTAAGTGCTTAGGGAGCCCATTTTGCCCGTCCCTTCAGGGAATTAATACGTAATTTCGTACTACCGTACGGAATTAATTTTCACTCGCGGATTCCATCCGCGTATGATAGTCAAGAGGGGAACTCACAGGTTTTGTTAGAAAAGCCACGTTTTTGCTGTTCAATACACAGACCACCTTCCAATCGAAAATTCCGGACAGCAATTTTTAGATTATAGTATTATATGTCTTGAAAAAAATTTCCCACCTTCTACAATGAAAGTGTATGCGCAGGGAATCTTTCGCAGCGAAGAGACTGCGAACAGACTGCGAATGGTTCCCTGCACATAGGTACAATTTCATCGCAGAGGGTTACCATTTTTTCCCAAGACACTGATACTATTGTAATAAAAGGACGGATTCCCGAGGGAAATAAAATGATCTAAAGACGCAATAAATTGATCAACCAAAATTATGAATTTATTCAAAGCACTAGTGTTCACTTCTACGTCTTGAACGAGACTGTGTATAAAACAAGAGTATTCGTAGTCAATGAATTCAATTATTAATTAACATTTAAAGCTTCTACTATTCTTTGGATTTTAACGGGCTACTAGACCTGTGTATGAAGTTGATCTAAAATAAAGAGTGAAATAGAAATAAAAATCTCAAATATAACACTATATTATCTACAATTTGCTATCAGGAACTTTTGATTGGATGTTTCGCCGTGATTTCAAGCGCATAAAAACATGGTTTCCTCAACGAGATCTGCGGAGTCCCCCCTTAATACTTTTAACAATTATGCAAGCAAACAAGGGTGACAATCATGAGTAATAAAGTCATATTAATTAATGCCCATTGCCCATATTTGCCTATCTGTTCGCAGGTCACACCGATGCCCAAAGAACTCCACAGGATGCTGCGGCGATGCTTCAGCCACCGATTGATGCCGACATGCCGGTGGTGATAGACTGCCATGAAAATCATCAAGCATGCGGCAGGGAAGCTGCCTGTAGAACTTTTGAAAATAACACATCGATCTGTGTCTGCCCTCATGACTCTTCGATGCCAACAGCTTCCTTGACCTGTCCACATCGCTTACCGGTTGTAATAGACTGTCACAAAAATCGCCAAGTGTGTGGCAGAGAAGCGGCCTGCAGAACTTTCGATAATAATACATCGATCTGCGTATGTCCCCATGACTCTTCGATGCCGACCGCTTCTCTTACCTGTCCGAATCGTCTCACGGGTAAATTTTCATATTTATATACAACAGAGACCTGGGCGAAACGAACCACCTCTAAGGATTGTAAAATTTATCAAAAATGTCGAAAATAAATGACAAATATTCGAGCTCAGATATGTTTTTAAGGTGGCCGCATGGTTCCGCCCCTGGAGTTCGTTTTGCCCCGGGGGTCCATCCTGCACCGATCTTTCCTATGTGATATTAAGATGTGCAGTTAGTCAACCATCTAAATCATGGTTTACATTACAGTTCCCTGGACGCCTAACCCCATACCGAACATAATACCTCCTAGTGGTAACCTGACAAATAGTACAACGGAGCTGCCCAAAACGGAACAGGTTGGTCTGCGCTTTGCTCTTGGATACAAATAGCTGGTAGAAATGTAGAATATATTAATTTCAGAATTGCTCCGGTTGTGTTAAAGACTAATGAAAAGTGATTATACCCTAGGTGGAGCATCCCAGAAAAGTACCAAACAATGCAATCATCGGAGGTGCAATTTGTGGCGTTTTTGTCATCGCCTTGATCATTTTTCTCGTATGGTACTGGCAAAGACGACGAATCTGCGCGTCTAAAGACAACCGGAGTTCTTTAAGCGTAAGTATCATTTTCTCATGGTGAAAAAAGTGGGGCACATCATGAACACGTTCTTGTATCTCGAAATGAAACATCGGTCGATAACTAACAATATAAGGTGATCTGGCTACGTAGTTAGTTACGTTCAGTTCAACTGACATACCTTTATATTTAGAAAGACGTGAAAATCGTAATTAAAATTTTCTCTTTCATATTGTAATATAATCTGAACCCTTCACAGCCACACACCCAAAAAATATCACGGTAGTCACAATTTGGGTTGATTCTACCCAGTCAGTTTTCAAAAAAACAATTGTGTGCAGACCATTCGTCCGAAGTGGTTCAAAAACTGACGGAGCATTCTTTGAAGATTCGCAATTACGTAGAAAAAGTCGATTAATGACAGATCGAATGGTACCATATATTATAAAACAAAATTATAAAGAGGTCATGCGTATTTTTCACTCAGAAAATTATGACTTGGTCAAAATCTGATCTCATCAACGAAAATTTGGAGGTGATACTGCTTAGAATGCCTTAGATGTGATACTTTCGAAAAAAAAAGTAGCATAGTGCGTGTTTCAAAAAAGATAGTCATTCCGACATGTGAGAAAAGTTGGTCGGTACCTATAGGAGACACTTCAAAACCCAGGTATGTATAGCGACTCGAGTCTCGTTCGAAGCCACAGACTATTAGACATTTGGGCCACAAATTGATCGACGGGTCGATTCTACGTAGTGTGACTATGAAGGATTAAGCACCTTAAATACAGGCGTGTCATCAGTTTTTCTTATATACTATTCAACAATGTCGGTCAATCAATTGGTGTTTGAAAACTAGGTAGAAGATCATTAGCTGGGTCATCTGTATACTCAATGACCAACGAACTAACGGAATAAATATGTTTGAAATGATTGGCTTGCTCGAAGTGTAACATAATTACCGTTTTCAACGCTGACAGCTTTTATATATATATATATATGTAGTAACAGAGTGCCTACCACTATTACTAGAGTCAAGTCAGGAAGGCAGCAGCCGAAGGCTTTGCGTTGGCGGCGAACACGTTACTCCATTTATACAAGGCTCATTCCGGCGTAGCGTTAAGCTCCACATACTTACAGGACTGGATTAAATAAAACTACAAAAAGTACTATATCTTTCGAGAGAGAGGAAATGTTGAACTTTGATGTTTTGATAGAACACAAGAAGCAGCGATAGGGGACCAAAGCTTCGGGCTTTGTAAAAACCAATGACTTTTTTTGGGAGTTAGACACGTTATAATCACGAAGAGAAAATCAAAGTCGGTCACAAACTCTATACTTGAAGTTTACTCTCAATTAGTCGCAGCTTTGGAATACATGCAGTAGACCAGGGTTTGGAGTCATCGGTTACTTTCGTAATTCAATAACCGAATTGATCATCCATGACACTGCGACATGTATACTCAAACTTGTTTCCAAATGTAACGGGTATAATGGCATGACCCAATGATCAAAATACACGAAATAAGAACGAGTCATGAAGTTTGTTCAAGACAGTCCAGGTTGGCCATCAACAACTGTATGATTAGGCGAGTATTTTGCTTTCAGTATATAATTTCTAAGCTATCAGCACACGCAATTAAACGTTTTGAGGATGAATTGCGACAACAGTGCGACGCGTCAGCTAATCAAGAAGCTTTAGTTCGTAGACATGAGCCAAGATCTTAAAAAGTTTGCCCCGTAGGCCCGAGTCTGAGTGGCCTATGCTTTGAACCCCACCTGCCTATGCGATAATTCAAAAGCATAAATAACTCGAACCACTGGACCGGTAAAGTGGCACCGACTAAGTAGAACGCGTATAGTATCTACATATAGTAGAAGTGTAGAAACCTAATTACCAGAGCATTCGAGAATACAAAACAAATGCAAAGCGTACGGAAAGCAGTACAATATATTATGTATTGAAGGGAAAGATAATATGGAAACGAGACATGATACATCGCGTAGCTTGTATACTACATATAATACGATAGGCTTGCGTGTTGTCAGACAACGGTGTTGAATGACTTATTCATGCGTACGTATACCGCATGTTCAGAGCGCTATAAATTTACCGGCTTATAATGAACATCGATTTTTGCAAGAGTTTATATTTACTAACAAGTTAACATGACGTTTCATGATTTAGTCCAGAGTAAAGTCAACAAAAGTTGAGTTAAGGGAATATGAAACATAATTTTCCACCAGGAATTTTCCAAAGCTATATTTTCTAAACGGCAATATATCTGGTCAATGTGAAATTGATAACAGCGATGAAGAAGAATTGAACAAAGGGCATGGATACTCTTAGATCTTCAAAAATTGAGAGAAAGTTCAAAAGACTCCAACTTTTGATAAATAATCTGTAAAACTTTTGGTCGATTGATGGAAATCGAAGAGTATCATGCCCTTTGTTCAATTCTTCTTCATCGCTGTTATCAATTTTACATTTATCGGATATGTTTTTGCCGCAAAAATATAGCTTTTGAATATCGTGTTTCATTCCCCCTCAATACAAATGATAGAATTTGAGGCATGAATAAAAAATGCTGCGTAATTCTCCACTCTGAAATTATCGTACTCTTGTGTATGTACTTGTGAAATGCCTATACCTATATACACATATCAAACGAATAAAGAATCCCGTCTGTACTTACGAGTGACGTATGGTGAAATGATCTTCCGAAAATACTTTTCTTCATACGCGTCACAGACGCTCCAGGTGTTAGCTAGGACAGAGATGAAAGCATCTCTGATTATAGACTGATGTATGTATGTAGTAGGTATGCCAGTTTGAAGAGCAGAGAATTTTGACGTGACACCACTATCAATGTTACAGCTGTCTCCCATGAATCTCAAGAAGGAATTACTTGTCCCTAACAAGTACATACCAAATCCCCAATACTTTGCCTGTGGGTCATCTGAAGTTCCCATACTTCGTCGCGACCGAATTTCATTCATTCAGGATATTGGCGAGGGCTGCTTCGGCAAGGTCTACAAAGGTAATTAGACTTGATCAATGGGTCGAGTACTCTTCAAATTTGGTATTCATCTCTGCGTGAAATTTTTTCAATGTTTTGGAAATTTTGTGAAATTATCGGAAATCATTCCAAATCATTTGCAAATTTTCCTAAACCACATGGAATAGATTGATATCGTTTAGAATCGTTTGAAATCTTTGAAATGTGTAATGTAAAATCATTTGAAATGTTTAGCAAAATTTCTCATCCTTTGAAATCTCTGCATAATCGTTTAGAATTTTTCGAATCATTTGAAATCTTCTGAAATAATTTAAAAACAGATGAAATCTTAAAATCTAGTGCACACTAAGAGTTTCTAGTGGTTGGATTGACTCCTCGGACAGAATCATCTCTTTCCCCAATTTTCCATATAGTATTGAGCACTCTAGAAATAAAAATTCAAAATTGATTCAAATTTTTGTAATCATTGCTGAAATGGTAATAGGTCAACTGCGCCGTAGCGAAGAAACTGAAACCGTAGCCGTGAAAGTCTTGAAGGATTCTGCATCCCGCGAAGCAGAAGAAGACTTTATGCGCGAGGTAGAGATCATGTCAGCCTTTCGTCATCAAAATATCCTCTTTCTAATCGGCGTTGTTCTCCGGGATGCGACTGACGGTCCCTGGATGGTATTCGAGTACATGCCGCACGGCGATCTCGCCGAAGTCCTAAGGGCTAATTCCCGACAGCTCAGAAGCCCTACGCCCGGACTACCACCTCTAACGAAGGTGAGAACCGATTGATACGAACGTTTGTGAAGCCACAAGATAGAAACTCATCCCTCTAAATCACGATTTGTCTTATTTTCTTACAACAGGAATCTCTGCTTTGGATATCTACACAAATAGCAGCTGGAATGACCTACCTGTCGGCGCAAAGATTCGTCCACAGAGATCTGGCTTGTCGTAATTGTCTGGTTGGTCCAGATTTGATTGTCAAAATTGCTGATTTTGGGATGTCGCGTGACGTCTACACCTGCGACTATTACAAGGTGATTAAACAGCTGTCAGTCCAGAATTAGAAATTATTAACCCTAAGTTAAAGATCACCAGGGTGTCCAGCAACTGAGCATTTCACAATTCCCTGAGAATTCCGGGTATCCCAGGGCAAGATTTGTCGTTTTCCAGGGTAAAAATCTTAATATCCGTCCACGCATATGAAATACGAATATTTTCCCAAGAACATTCATCTTGTTAATGGCTTATCGTTATTGATGTTGAATAATGTACTCGCGTAGGTGCTAGGTAATGAAAAGTAGAAGTTGAAAAAAAAAGAATTATTTTCGAACAGGTTCATTAGACTTGATTTGCTTCTACGCGTAAAACCGGAACAAAGTAAGGTATAAATATTGAGTTTGGATTATAATATCGAAATATCAAGACTTGAAGCTATTTCTGTTATCAACTCACTATTACACAAATTTCATATACTTTGATTAATATCCCATGACCACCAAAAGTCTGAAAACGTATTTGGTTTTCGAATTCGGATACAAAATTTTTTATTTCCAGGACTTTAGCAAAATTCCCGTTGTCACTTGCATCCTTGACATTGAACCTTCCGCATAATTGTTATCCAATATTTTTTAACATGAAAAATTTAACAATCGTAGATCGGCGGTAGACGTTTGCTTCCGATACGATGGATGGCTCCAGAATGCGTGGTTTACGGTCGATTCACATTGGAAAGCGATGTTTGGAGCTTTGGCGTTGTACTCTGGGAGGTTTACTCATTTGGAAAACAGCCCTACTACGGTCAGAATAATGACGAGGTAAGTCGACTTTATTCTCAAGTTTTCAGAACCCCATAATCGTACCATAGGCATCATGTTCTTGCCTGGCTGTCATTCGTCTATAATCTATAAGGAGCCCATTATGTCACAGTTCAACAATTTGAACTTATTCAAATCAATTCACTTCTGCACATAAGATCATTTTACACAGAGAATTTCGTCGCCGTTCAGGCAACTTATGGCTCACAGTGCCGCACATGCTGTTTGTTCAAAATTTTGTTTCATCTTGACATATTCTGGTAGCTGCCCTATTCCATAAAATTTTTATTCCAAGACGTATGATAAGCTCCTGAAATTTTTAGTAGCAAATTCTCATCCCCTCTCCGTTACCGCGAATTTTTCTCAGACAGACATCAGAATCGAACATTTTTCATGATGGCGACAATTTAGTTGTGAAATAAACTGTCCTTACTTTTTCCTTCAGAAAAATGCATTATTCCCTCCTTTTCTTCAACCAAATCTAAATAATATTTAAAGGTTTCGGTAAATGAAAAGTAAAGAAATTGTCTTCCTTTATTTTGTTCAATACAAGTATTAGAAAAAAAAAAAAAAAAAAAACAGACAAAGACTAACTAAAAAAAATTCCCTGCGAGTCTATGAAATTCCCTGACTTTACCCTGACTTTTCCCGACTATCAGAATTCCCTGACTATTCCCGGTTTTCCCAGTTTTCTCGGTCCGTCATACCACCATGTTTTTACTACATATTGTGACTTGAAACTTTGGGGGGAAAAAAAAACAGAAATTTTGATCAAGGAAACAGGAAAACGACGGGGAATTGCAGAATCAAAATTAACCGGCCAACTGCAGGTTATCGGGTATTTTAACCAGGCTGATAAAATTCTGCAGAAACTGATATTTTGTGATTAAAATCCTCTCCAACTTCACATTTACATTATTCTGACATCACGATCAGAATTTTTCATTCTTCTAAATGTAACGACCAATTATTTTTCTATTTTCCTAGGTAATGAAGTTAATCCTGCAGAATATAATGCTAATTCCGCCGGAGGATTGCCCCTCCTACATCTGCGAGATAATGCAGGGATGCTGGAAGTCCGAGGCAAAGGATAGGCTCAAATTTACAGACATACTAGAAAAGCTGGTACTTGCTCATGAGAAATCGAGTAACAAGGGCTCCCTTCCCCGGCCTCCTCAAGGGCCAGTTACTGTTCGTTCAACAAATGCGTTGGATCCGGATGGTTATTTGCTACCAGCACCAACTGCCCGTTGCGAATACTTCCAACCACTTCCACCACTTTCCGATTGAAATGCAGTTTCATGATCGAATTTTAGCGATTTTTCATTGATTCATCAAAAAGTGGACAGCCCATAGTTGGCTAAGAAAATACTACCGACAGAGGCGCGATGCTTTTCATGTAAATCGACTAGCGACGGACATACGATCAAAGTATACGCAGTTCGTAAAGCATAATATACAATCCACATTATTCCCTTTAAATAGGTATGTGAAATATCAATATGGTTTGTACTTATAATGTTAGGTAATAACTGAATAGTGTAACTTGCGCAAGGGGCAGATTTGCCTAAAGCCGTGGTCAAATTTGTAATAAGTTTCTCTCATATATACGGCTAGGTACTGTTATCTGTCTGTCTGTATGAACTTCGATCCTAGAACCACGAAAAAAAATGCATTTTTTTAAAACGTTACTAATTGCGAACAAGTAACGAGGAACAAATCTCAACATGTGTCTCAACATCTTTGACTTGGCAAAATTAGACGAGTTCCAGGAGAAAGTTTCAAAAAAATTGAGGGGATACCCGACGAAATAAAAAAAAATATATATATATATATATATTACACCTTCGCGATTTCGGTAAAACAGAAAGTTTGAAACCTAAAATTCAAGCAGTTCGAAAATCTGTGAGTTTTTTTTTTTTTTTTTGTTTTGCAACGGAATATTCTACGTGTTTTTCTGAAGAATTTTTTATAAAAAATCCTGTTCCAGCAATCTGATGGACATTTTTATTGTGAATAGAAAAATGTTTGGACACATCGTCAATCAGGGTGGTGACAATTTAGCTGAAATGAAATTCCCTGACTTTTTCCTGACTTTTGCAAAATGCATTATTCCCTGTTTTATTTCTAAAGAATCCGAATAATATCGAAAAGCTTCGGTATAGGCGGAGCAAAAAATTGTCTACCTTTATTGCGTTCAATAGAACTATACCTATATGTATAAAAAAAAGAATTCTGTAATGAAAAGACTGACTGCAAAAAAAATTCCTACGAGTCTATGAAATTCCCTGACTCTTCCCTGACTTTTCCCAAGTATCAAAATTCTCTGACTATTCCCGATTTTCCCGGTCTGTTGTCACCCTGATTTTTCAACGGTTCTCACAATTTCGGGTGAATCGTACAATTTGTTTGTTATTTTTTTTTCTCCTTTGATGGTCAGAATGAAGTAATGACGTAAACTAATGAAGTTGTGAACCCCAAATTCGTACACCTCCATTCGCTTCTTCACTAATGCAGAATATTGAATGGAAGACAGATAATATTTGTTTACTCTGCAAGGATAAAATAGCCTCTAATTCGTTAGAGTAGAACAAATTATTCTATATATAAACTTAATGTATTTATATGCATGTTGTTAGGATGACATATATATTAATTACGCCAAATGAGATATTACTGTATATACACACAATATATAACTATAATATAGTATGCATAATTGTATTATGCATAGTATTAGTAATTGTTAATTAAAAACACCGTAAGAATAATAAAATCACTTCAAGATCACAATTTCTATAGATGGAAAAATACCCATACTATTGTATAACGATGATAATATATGTACGTCTGGAAGAAATTAAAACGCCGTATACTAATTGACTAATTGAAATGAATCTGTTATCTTCAATTATTTGAAATAAACATTTTCACAATACAGAATAACATTTGTTGCAAATTATTTCTATAGGCGTAATTATATTAATTATAACCTGTATTATCGTTTGTGGTTTCGTGTTATTCTAATCTCGTGGTTCTACTACGTCGAATACACAAAATCAGGAATGTTTCGAACTTTCTCGAAACCGACAGTTTTGTTTTATGTATACATGCATTTTGATATCGAAGCAGAACTCAGGGGAAACTATACACATCTCAAATTATATTCAAAGTAATTAACAACAACCAAAAAATGAAAAAATAAAAATACAAAATAATGAAAACAATGAAAACAAAAAGACACGTTTCATATTATTTAATATAAAGTCAGATGAGATCAAGTTAGAACGTACATGGTATATTATGTATGTAATATGTCATCATGGAAATACAATATAAATAATATTATGATTTTATTCTCTCAATTGTGTACACAAAGCAGTAATGAGATAGTAAACGGGTGTCTAAGGCTACTCCGTCAATAAAGATACCCCTTACTTCTTCGCCCTGCTTTTGTGAGAATTCTAGTTTTCACATGAAGTTATAGTTTATATTATTTACTCTACGGAACAAGTTTCTTTGATGAATCCCATCAAATATGCAATACAAATTATAATCGATGGTCATATTACGCTAATTATGCATCACTTATGAAAACGATACATTTATCATATACGGCTGGCGTTCATTCTCGAAAAGATTCAAACTCAAACTAACGGCTGAAAATCGATCTTTCTTTTCCAAAATCTTCATTAGTCAAGTTATTACTAATTTAAACAATAGATGACAATAGGTTTTCTTCTTCAAGTTAGACAATGCCAGTGTGTCTCTGATAAAATATTTTTTTTTATATTATTTTTTTTTTAAGTTACCTTTGCCATTTTATGTCACGGTAACTTTTGCAGCTTTAAATTGTCGACCAGCCACATAATCTGAAGATTAAGATTGCGTTTTACGAAATGCAAATATTTCAATCTGGATTCCACTTGGAAATTTTGCAAAAATGGATCTTGTTTTGTACAGATAGAAACAAATATAATATGATAAAATAACTATTGAAATTAAATATCTGTGTTGAAAACTTTATTAACATACCGTAAAACATCATTTCACTCAAAAGTGAATGAAACGACACAAGGATGTCTGAGAATGTTGTGATTGAGCAAGGTTTGGTAATTTCTCAAATTGCTAAATATAGCTTACTTAGATATAGAATAGAAGAAAAGTAGAACTTCCGGCATGGGAAGTAATCGGAGGACTAATCAAATGTTTTGATTATTGACATCAATATGTCAAAGTTTACTTGTAATCTCAAAAAGTTGTTGATCGAATACGTTCTCTAGCAAGTTGAACACCAACAACACAAATCACAGTGTAATAACTTTGACGTCTAATGTGAAGTCGATTTTTAGTTAAAAGAACATTCCTTAATGTTGAACACTTTCATTAGATATATTGATATATAAGTAGGTACTATACCGATATCGCAACAGCAATTTATGTAACACAGTCAGGTAAAGGGGGGAAAAAACAAAATCATTCAATGAATGGGAATTAAATATTTTCTCAAGAAACACTTATGCTTATTCTCGGACATCAATTCGACATGGAAGAAACATCTACGAATCGTCCTTTTGATTTTTGAAATCAAAAAAAGAATATCTATTACCTGAAAATTATTGAAATGTAATTTCGTTGACCCTTAAATTCTAGATGTTCATGTCAAAGGCAGATATAATACACGACGAAACAATTCGAGATGAAAAAGGGTAAATTTAATCGTAAATGAGAAGACAATTAGCTACAGTAATCGATTAAGGTTTATCTAAAATCGATACTAGCGTTAGGTATTAAGGTATAATTTTGAACTTTTCTTAGAATTTATACTTTTTGTAAATACTACGTATCTAATATGCCTATGATTAATGTTGAGAATGCTTCGTAGTAGGTAACAATATAATTGATAGCATTGGATTTTGGGATAAGAAATAAATATTGGTCTGAATTTAAACCAGCGTACGACGGAAGAAAACAATATATCATCCTTCCGATAAAAAGAAACAATTTCATAGGTACAAAATCATGTCTCTAATCTATATTCCATGCTACGTATCACCCAAGGAGTGAGTATATTTCAAAATTTTAAAAAGTAGGTACGTTAAATATATACAAAGAAAAGAAAAAGTTTAAACCAAATCAACGAAAAATCCCTAAAACGCTACATAAAATTCTCAAATTATAAGTACTCGAAGTATAGATAAAAAAAGTATACTTTCAAGTCAAACAAATAAGTGTAACATTGAAATAAATCTGAAATTGTTTACTAATTATACAGAAATGAATACCTATCATCCTCTGACGAGACACTGTTTTAAAACATGGGCGGCAGATGGATAAAAGATTTTAACCAAATTGGAAAGTAAAACCATTGGGCATACCACCTGCTTGGAATTGATAACCACCGCCATGTTGTCCGAAGAACGATTGGAACATTGCATTCGGATCCATTTCTGTAACAAAACAAAATACGTTGTGACAAAGTGGTGATTATTTGACAAAATAATTCTCGCGCCACAGAATGAATAATATTTCAACGTAAATACAATCGCGACAATTCGTCACTGCAATATTTCTAACGCAAGTATCATTCGACATAATTATGGATGTAATTTTAGATAATGTATCGCGTTACTAATAGTAATGCCATAAAGTCGTAAGCGCCGAAAATGCAATTCTCGTGCCAGAGGGTCGTATAATCTTTTCTTTTTTTTTCTCCGAATTTGCCACGGAATGGAAAAATACACGTAAATCAATCAGAATTGAAAAAAAATTGAATATTAAAACCAGCAGCTCGTACGGGCCGACACGTATTACCTAATTTACTGATTTTCGCTTAAAACTAAAGCCAGAAGGTCGTATCGACGGAAACTTTTATTTGTTCCGTTTTTTCGGTTCCCATTACTTCAAATTGTTTTTTTTTCTCATGAATCACATAATTTCTAATATTTTGGTGGATACGACTTTCTGGTTTTAGGAATACCAGATGATGATGATGATGATGATCCATTCACGGGCATGTACCCTTTTGGGAAGTAGCCAGTTCCTTCACCTCTAATTTTATTTAATAAACCTTCGTATTTTTTTATTAAATTGACCATTCTTATCCGATGAATTACCAAAAACGTATGAGATTTGTATCACTCTTAGATTTATTTTTCCTCGCGGTTCTTTATAAATTCCGGTATCCTGGTGGATTTGGATGTATAATTTACGTAACCAATTAACTTTTCAACAATTCCAAACACCTCATTGCTGATTTAATTTGCAGAAGAAATTTTATTGATCTTTCTTATGATTAAGGATTTCCTATTTCCGGTGAAACTCTCTAAATTCGTAAGAACGTGGTTTTTTCGTATTAAATCATCATGACAACCAATTAAATTTCCTCATATTTCCATGTATATCCCATAAAAACCATAAATAATTCGGATACACAAAACACAAAGTCGTTTTAAACTAGAATCACATCGTTTAAACCTTTGATTATCCTCCGTTATAAAATAAAAAATTAAAGCCGATTTCAGAAACTAGTATAAAACGTGTAGTCGGTTCAATGGCTACCGTTGGACTCCTTAGGAAAACTAGATAATATAATGTCGCTTACAACCTTACAGCATTAGTAATGCGATATATTGATTGATCCAAGTAAAATTTGAAATGCTCACCATGTATACCGCCTTCCATATCATCTAAGTCATGGCCATTGTCGTATCGGGTGCGTTTCTTGGGGTCTGAAAGAATACCGTATGCCTCACCAACTTCCTTGAACTTTTTCTCTTGTTCTTTCTTTTCGCCCTCCGAAGCATTCGCGTGTTTGTCTGGAATATAAAAGTTTTTGATATTCCAACTACATCTAATATGTGTATGTGTATGATAAAGTTCAGAAATTTCTCTATGTTTCTCTAGAAACATGATTTGAACCTAAAGTTATTGAGACGAAAACCGGTACTCCTGGATCATAAATAAATTCCTCGACCGGAATACGTGAAATCACAAGAATATTAACCACAGGAAGAGAATACGAGGCTAAATGACGCGTTCAAACGAGCCACGGCCACAAACCACAGATGTATAATCAGTAGTATTACGAGGTCGTTTACACCAAGGTGAATACTTTACCTGGATGATGAACCATCGCTCTCTTTCGGTATGCTTTTTTAATATCGTCAGTCGATGCGTTTTTGTCAATACCAAGAATTTTGTAGTAGTCTTTTCTCTTGGATTTTTTAAGGGCAAGTTTGGCTTCCTGTAGCAATCTTTTGTTATCTGAAATACGTTTAAACAGTATGAAATTTTGGTGAACCCATATGATATTCTAAACAAATTGTCCTCAGAATTAGTGATTAGTAATCTTTGGTAAAAAAACATGAAACAATATTTTTCAGGTTTTTCAAATTCCCAAGCACGAGTTTTCACGCATACAAAAATTTCCAAATGGAATAATAATAATTGCTTAATATTCACGCACCTCTGCTTTTATCCATTTTATAAGCTTGTTCATAATCACGTACTGCTTCCTCATAATCTTCAAGTTCCGTATGACACGCGGCTCGTTTAAGTAGAGCCTTAAGGTATCCTTCGTCGAGTTTTAATGCTTGGGTACATTCTTGTAAGGATTCCCCGAATTTTCTTAGCTAGAATTTCACAATATCGTAAGAATAATACGGATTAAACTGTGTCACGTTCAAGTCCAAAAGCAAAAAAACTCATATTGTAAGAATTTCAACAATTGGAAACATGACGTTAGATCTACCGATTGCTGACATTGAAATTACCAATAGAAACTCGACTGTTTAAAATTCGTGAAGTACGAGCTGAACTTGTAATAAATAAAGTTTCCCTGAGAAATAGCGAAATAGCATTTGTCCAAATCCGTAAGATTCAAGCCTGTATGAATATTCAAACATAATCTCCTCACCTTAGCATATATCAATGCTTTATTGAAGTGTAATTTCGCATTGGCCATGATATTCTGGGGATCTATAGTCAAAGCTTCGGTATAAAGGTCGAATGCTTCTGAAAATTTTTCCATTTTAAACGCTGCGTTGCCCTCTTCTTTCTTTTGTTTCAAAGTTTTTGCTTTCTGAAATACAGAAATTCAAAAAAAAAAAACTTTATTCAATTCTTAGTCACAATTTGCTCTCAACAAACGACATCGCAGATATTTGAATCATCAATAGGACTCTGGCTAACCATTCAGAATTTACATTCAACGAAGTTCGTCAATGTTCTTATACCCATAGGTATATTGACACCTTTCTTCGCCTTTGTCAGAATTCTTATATTCGATGAATAATAAAACCTTCGACAAGCTGCCCAAGGTATACCAGATAGATATAACGGCTTATTATTGGTGTAATTAATACAAAAACATTACCAATTTCGTCACATAAACTATGGTTAAATTGTTATCTTACCTTGTATATGTCCAGTGCCTTGGTGTGATCGGGTGCTAGTCGAAAGACTTGTTGAAAATGGGCAAACGCTCGATCTACATTGTCTTGGTAATAGAGACACATTCCGCGTACGTATATAGCGTCAACATTTTGCTTGTCGATGTACAAGATGTCGCTGTAATGAATGGGGTAAAATATTATGCAGACACAGACTAAGCAACAGCCGTATAGTTTTATAAAAAAAAATTTTAACTGAAAATGAAAAGTTAATAGTTGATGTAGATATGGCGAACAATCGCAATACCATGTATAAAAGTACAAGCTACTCAAGCTTGATAACTATTATCAATCCATAAAACGTTGCATAGAATCGAAAACACGGGGTGACCGAAAAAAAAAGGGCCTAATTTAAAACCTAAATAAAATCTGGACACGTCAGTCGATCTTCGAGATATTTTTGTGGCTAGAAGCTAGGAGAATGAAACATCAATTTCGCGTTTGAAAATCAAAAGAATCTTCATCTGTTGCAGAGCTACGCAAACTTGAAAAATAAGTTTCCAAAAAGTCGCTGGAAGCTTAGAAAACAATACCTAATATTCATGAATAAATCATTTCATTTCCGTGTTTAATTGTGATTGAAAAACTTATTCTTTACGTTTTAATTAGGTAAGGTATTGCAAATTTGTACAGTATGTGCTTTACGTTTTCATATAATTAGTATTTGAATATTTTATAATATTCATATAACAAAACTTTGTAGTACTTGTCCCAGATACATAAATAAATATGGAATCCTGCTGCAAAAAATTAAGTCTAGCGCCGGCATGGTTCGATGTGTTCACCGCTCGCGGCTACTAAGCAAAGAACTCGTCTTCGCCCACTACCGCAAGCACGAGGATCTACCTTTACGTTTTATACTCTGCGGATACGGACAATGGAAAAGCCGGAGCTTCCAGAATGAAAAGTTCTGACGAAATGAATAAATTTCTCAATCGCAATTAAACACGGAAATAGAATTAACCATTGAATTAAATTGTTTTTTCCTCAGCTCCCAGCGAGGTTTTGAGAACTCGTTTTTCAAGTGCATGTACCTCTGCAACGGATGATAATATACAGTAACACAGTAACTCAAAACTAGGCTTTCGTCGTCTGACATTATCTAGCCTGTTTAGAAAACTAGCCTTGAGCTACACAGTGGGCACATGACCTTCGGTTCATTAAGTTGGCAAAGGTATATATGCTAACTATAAGTATGCGACATAACTAACTTTGCTATGTCCTGTGCTTCTTGAAATCTCCCCAAAAATGTCAAGCATTCTGCTTTCCGTAGCTTAAACGCCGGACACGATGTGCTTACGTCGCAGCAACGGTCCATGCAATATACCACCTGTTGAAAATTCGAATACATGTTATCGATACAGAACTTTACTAGTCGAGGTAACGTGGGGAACAAGGAGACAAGAGAACTCGTCAATTGTGTTGTTATGGAAATTTCCTAGATTTTCCTAAATATTTTACTAAAAATCCTGCTTTTAGCTGGGACAAAAAGGGAACAAACATTTTTGGTCATTACCGATCTAAGAATCATTGTCTTTTACGATTTGTGCGACACAACGGTGTATAAACTTACTTTGCGGAAGTCTTTCTTGGCATAAGCAATTTCTGCCTCTTTCAAGAATTTTTCAAGATGTTCCAGGTGTTTTTGTTCGGCCAAAATTGCGCTGTTATTCGAATCAAGTTCCAAGACTTTATTGAGTGCTGATTTAGCTCCGATAACGTCGCCCACTATCAAAGAGCACTTCATAACTCTTGCGTAAGCCTGAAATAATATTATCGATATAGTTTTCAAACAATCGTTAACAAGTGTAGAAACTTATTGATTCCCAAATGAGAAGAATTGATAGATTGCTTCAAGAATTAATGTTGTATCTAGTTGTTTTTCAATGTGCTTAAATATAAGTGACTAACAAATTTAGTTGACACCCTAAAAATGGAATTGACATTTCAAATTGGAACCAATCATTTTTAGTATCATAGTATGAGTTAAATTCCTGCTACATACCTTGATGAACGCCGGGTCAATGGCAATACATTTTTTAGCATCAGCGAGAGCTTCGTGATATTTACCCAGCATCATATAACACGCAGCTCGATTACCGTAATATGCCGGTGACTCGGGGCATAACTCTGTAACGTGTAGGAAAATTTCATTCCTAACTCAATAGTCACGTGCGAACGAATATAATTGAAATATTATAGAATGTAGCTATTAATGTGTAGCAAATGTGCACCGACTCGAAAATAGCGAAACGTAAAATATTGTTTTGATGTTGAAATTGTGTGCAAATTCCCAATTATTTTTTGTCCAGTCGGCAACTATTCGGAAAGAGGATTCAAATAAGGTAACTGAAGCAGATATTCATGTCAATTACTTGTGTTTCAACAGCATAATAATTCTATAAAGTGAAACCTCATTCTTTTTCTCATTCCTTAAAGTATTACGAGGAATGATTAAAACCTGAAATTCATAGAGTATGCAGGGAAATATTCATTATATAATAATTAAGTGAATAAGTATTACTTCGAAGGTTTCACTCAAAACTATGAATTCTGAATATTAGTGCACAAAATCTTGATGGACTAGCTGTTACCCTATATCCAACGCACATTAACTTGACAATTCATCGATACATATTAGTTCACTTAGGATGATGTCTTTCAGGTATGAACATGTATAACACGGCAAATCAGCGATTGATTTTAAATTATTGATGCTTACCGATAACTTCGCTGTAGACAGCCAAGGCATCTTTGTATCTCTTGGTCTTATAAAGTTGATTACCGGTTTCTTTTTTCAGTTCTGCCAAACTATAAAAATACCTGATGTTTAATATGTATGTATTGAAAAACTACTCAATTTCTTAATTACCTAGCCAGCAAACTGGCAACTGAATGAATTTTGTCGAATAAAAAGAAACTACCATTTTTGAATAATCGCTGAATATTCCTTCAACCTTTCGAAGGTATATAATGTAGATACTATAGAAGCTATACGACGAAATTGAATTGAAATTATGCATGGACTATAGCAGAATAAAATAATTACATGTAATAGTAGCAAGCGTTTCAAGGGAGCTCATAATTTACTGAATAACTACATTGTCATTAGGAGGTAAAAGGTTCATTGGGAGGATAATAAGGATCACCAATATTCTATTAAAATCAAAAGCAACTACTAAATGAATAACTATCTGGAAGACGATGTTCGGTGAAAAAGGAACGGACTACGAAATATATCAACTTTCAATATGAAAACCAATGACGTTGTTTTCTTAAGATCGAATAACAGATTATACATTAAAATTTCTCCTAGGATTATTTTCAACACCACGTTTTTGAATGTTTGAGCAAAGTTTATCGTCGAGTAAAGTATTTATCCAATGCCGATTGCATTGAAACTCACTTATTTAATCGTAACATTTTATTATGCAGAAACACACAAATCATCGTCACTAAATAATCATTAATAAACTAATCATATGCTAGCAGAAGTTCAAGTGTACAAGGGAGCAAAATCATACCAAAAACTTACGATACATTAAACATCTGATCAATGGTTGATGCCATGGTAGTTAATTGCATGCACTATTACGAGGGTCAAAACATCAACATGTATCAGTATAATGGAAAGCTTGAATGGATATTACGCTTCTTCACACCTTCAGCAAATCAGACTGGAATGAAAATAAAGCATCATGTCTAGGTGTAGAATCTTTAAGTTTATGCCCTTGACATCAGACCCCAAGTCAGCCAATTTGATTATGCTTATTTGATGCCAAATATAATGGACATCTATTGTTCCCGCTAGCTTTCAGTCCAACAAAAGCATTGTTGATAAGACATCTGCTAAAATTGCAATATGTAATTCCCTGACTTCTCCAGGTTCGCTAGACCCAAATATCTGCTTTACCTGTTTGTTTTCAGTATGTAATAGATTCTTAGAACAAACTAGTAGGAACAGTAGATGATTCGTTGAATAATTACAGCTTGCTATTCATTCGGTTGTGTCAATATTACGCATGTGTATTACCGATCAAGTTAAAACATGACTATAGTGACTACTTGTGATAACTTGTGACTAGTTTTGACGATAATCAGAAAAATCTGTTAACCAGATTCGCTTTGTATCAATGAATCGATACATAGCGAAAGTGCAACTGCTCTGATATGAAAATAAATCTTATACTGCACTGACATCAAAAGTATTATATATTCTAAAAGAAATTGCCGTAGATTTTGCTGACGATTGTGTACTTTGGATATAAACAAACAAACGTTGAAAGACCAAAGGTCATGAGATGATGAAAGATTATCAGAAGGAAATTACAAGCTAGATTTGAGAAACAAACTCGATTGTGGATTAGCATGGTAGTTTGCCATCTCGACGAGTGTCCTTGATCAAATTTTTGACCCAAGTGCATGTTCAAAATACTAATTTCATACACTACTGAAAGGTATGTTAATTTTTTTCATCATCAGGTGCGAAACATTTGAAAAAGTTAAAAAATACTTGGGTTTTCCAAGGTAACCTCGTTCATTTCGAATCTACTTTTTCCTAAACTCATCACATGATATTTTCTCAACTGGTCGTACGATTTACTTGCCCTTTGGCACACATTTTCTCCTGATACGAGGCTACATCCGGTATTAGAACCGCCAACTTCTGAACTGGACTTTCGGACTTACAGCAAAAAAAAAAAGTGATGAAAATTTAGAAACTGAGTTCAAAAATTCACTTCTTCCAAACTACAGCAAATACAAACTGGATTCTAGTTCGGGATAAACCGACAAATGTGCTTAGCGTAATGATATGTTGATTTTGTGTTTCAGGCAAAGGAATTCAACGCAATCTTTCGATAAGTTGGAGCAAGCAAAAATCGCAACCTTAACTGCGCTCCTCGATAATCCAAGTGTTTTGCAACTTTTTAAAATGTTTCGCATCTGACAATGTAGAAAAATGACGTACCCTTCGATAGTGTATAATATCATTAACATCCATTACTCAGTATGACATTCACACAAGCCTCTCTAATGTGACATTAAAATTACTCTGAAAAGGGATATGGCTCCTCTTAATTTGGGAGAAACAAACAATGCCAATATCCGTGATAATACCAGAGCTATTCTACCATTTGTATGTATATAAGAGACTCATGGCAGTGGGCGAATAGAAATGTCAACGAACTTGTAACTTTGTAAGTCACACCGTATAGGAATCATCACAAAGGAAAAACAAAAATAAGGAAGAAAAAGCAATACATGTATACATATGTGAAGATAACGAGACGGGATATATGTATAGGTTCAATTTTATTGAACGGAGAAAAGCCGTAAGTTATAACATAAGTGGGGACTGTTGACCCTTGGAAATGCTAACAGGTGATGAAATGCGTTGGTGAAATGGGGAAACAGGCGAAGGAGTTTAGAGGGTCATTGTGCTTTTAGGGACTAATTACGTAGACATGCATGCGTTATACTTACTCCCCTCTACTTATTGACTCTGTTTCGGGATCCAGGACGTCGACACATTCCCAATCCGGATCGTTCTGTTGCTCAGCCATGTTATAAGTATCGATGTTAACCAGGGAATTTATTCCGTCGTCGTAGTGTCTAGCTAACTGAAAAATTCTATTCGCTTTTAGCGAGTGAAACACGGTAATTCAACAACGAGATTGACGGATCAGAATGCCTGGAATTCACCGTGGTTTTTTAACGGCTAGAAGGCCGTTGGTCCCCCGATTTTTGTCTCTTGTCACTTACGCCATCTATGAAATTCACCTCCAACTGCAGAGGGCATGTTTTGTAAACAAAATGAATAACACGATCATCTTATAATTCATTTCGTGTATTTATTCCAGAACTATGGATCCGCACGATCATTCTTTACGTCTGCAATAATGCATATTCATCGACACACGTGATATTTCGTATTTTTTGGTCAACAACGCTCCAGATACATGCAGAATACGTATTTTCCCGCGCCTTGTCGCGTATCGCCATCTATCCACCTCGAGCAAACTAAACTACATGATCCGCGGAACGTCGATGTCGATAAAAACGTCATGTGCAGTGAATGCAGCCGTATGCACATCTCAATAGATACATAAGTAAGAATATGCAGCCAGAAGAACTTTCTGGTTTCATGATCACTTTCTGTCTCTTTATTCCTATGCATTGAAAGAGGACGAGAACATTCCTGATCACTTTGACACTGATCACGGTGGTCAAAAGAATCGTATATTCTTCAGTCAACGTTGTTAGGAACGAATTTTGATGGGAGAATTGATAGAAAGCTAATTGATTTTCAATTTCAATTATTGTTGTAAGGTATCAATATCCTGCAGCTACAGTTGAAACTATTATTGAAGGTAATTCGCCAGACGACATCGCATCTCTAAATAGAAATCGTTGAAATTAAGTTGCTCTGCGACCTTTTTGACGACCACCCTCGATCGTCACGTAATTCCTGGACGTTGACTTTTTATTTTACAGTACACCGTGCAGTACACCCTGCGATCTTGCGCGTATTTAAACCCTGTGGGTTCTGACGCTAATTTTAACATGCAAAGTTATTTAGATGAGCCAATTCAATCTCTCGCCTATAAAATCTAAGCGGTAATTGAATTGTCCGTATCCGAAGACTCGCCATATACATATATTATGCATGATACAAATCAAATGAATTCATTTCAAATTTGATGAATATAATATGCAGCAAATCTTCGAATTTGAAAAAAAAAAAAACCAGTTCGAAAATTTGCCTAACAAATACTACAATATAATCATACTGTGATATCGTAGTAATCATAACATCGGTATAAACACGTAACTCAAATCTTTGCCGATAAATTGAGATTCACGTATCATAACCGAGTATGTATGCAATGAATGAAGCATGCGGAGCGCAGTATCATAGGCCGAATGTCAACTACTAATTTAACTTTCACAATGAGATATATGCATACATATATGTAGGGAGAAATTTACCACGTGTCACACGTGTCGTACTCTGTTATAGTCAGGTATTATGTATGTGTATACCTATGGGTGCGTACGTGTAGAGCCTCTACTATCAATCTAAGCTACCAATCCAACTTTGTAGCTCCATTTCGTTGCATCGAATAATGTAAACGTTGAGACTGAAATGCCCAATACTCGATAATTGTATACATACCTACCTCGTCGTCTGCCCGCACGTATTCCTGACAATTACTACGCTGCTGCATCAACGTGAGCTGCAGTATACTCGAGTGATAATAGAGAAAAATGACAAGCGTCGAAGCTAAGCACTCGCTACACAGCGGGATATTTCATCCTCTATTACGACAATGGCAATCCCCGAATGTGGAAATCACCGCTAAGAATTTGATGTATCCGATTTTCGTACTGTGAGTAAATATCTACACATGATTTAACCTCATAATATATATGGATGACGGACTTCGATCCCTCATTCGAAATTTGAATGCAGGCGAAATAATGCAACTGTTATTTATTTATCCGCTCACACGTGAGGGGAAAAAGACTCCCGACTTTATAACACAAAGGCAATTAACAATAACTCGAAATCCAAATATCCAGATGTTTT
Source organism: Ametastegia equiseti (assembly GCA_963989295.1). Taxonomy (NCBI): domain Eukaryota; kingdom Metazoa; phylum Arthropoda; class Insecta; order Hymenoptera; family Tenthredinidae; genus Ametastegia; species Ametastegia equiseti. The sequence continues at coordinate 23,085,035 of OZ022389.1, forward strand.
GAAACCTATTTCAGGGATGAGGAAGACGCCAAGGACCCCATCTCAAGCATGCCTGGCATATATCGCTACGGTGTAAACAGACTGAAACCAATGCTCGAACCATTGATAGCAAAAGGTCTGCAATCGGTTTTGTTATTCGGAGTTCCAAACCACTTGGCAAAGGTGATCGACTTTCCTGAAATTTCAGTATTTTTTCTTGTTTTTCTCTACCTTTCGATTCCCCGTTGGAAAAAACCAGTTGATATTATTGTCGTAACGGTTTTGTCGATGGATTTTCTATGATTGCAGGATAAAGTTGGTACCAATGCCGACACTCCTGCGAATCCGATAATTCAAGCTCTGCCTTTACTCCGGAAGTGGTTTCCGGGTTTGTTGATAGCCTGCGACGTCTGCTTGTGTCCTTACACGGAACATGGACATTGCGGAATTCTGCACGACGACGGACGCATAAACAACGAAGCGAGTATCCAACGTATCAGCGAAGTCGCTGTCAAATATGCTCAATCTGGTAAATTCAACGACCTACTCAAAAGCGATATTGTCTTTGTGGCTTCTCTGAAATTCTGGCCATTCCCTCGATTGGAACAAACAGAAAATTCATAGTACTTTATCAGCAACTGACAAACACATGAAGTTACGTAGAGAAAGAGGGTCAATAAAAAGCGAGCTTATTCACTGACTCATAACTGCAAAATAACTGTAAAAAGTAATGTCAATCTAGAAAATATACGCAGCTCATAGGTCGTCAATAATTGTTTTTCATAATATCAGTGTTAATTTGGCAGTTATCCTACAATTATGAGTTAGCGAATAAGCCGCAAGGTCAGTTCTGTTGACCCTAATTCAAAATTAAATCGTCCAACTTTGTTGGGAGCATTTTATTTGGATTAAAACGAACGTAGGTCAAGATTATGCAATTCTGCAGCGAGATACGCATTGATTCGAGGCTTGATTTGTATTCGATAAGTTGAACTTAATGAATATTTCACACTATTTTTGTTTGAAAATGATTGAAATATTGTGAATTGTAAAGATAGTGATTGTTTTCTCGATTTTCTCATTATCCGAAGTTTGCTTTGTTTTCAACAATTTACAAATATAACAGAAATGAACTCAAGATTCGAAATTCAATGTACGCGAAGCATTTACTACTTGGAATGCAAACAACAGAACAAAAAATGAGGATAGTAGCTAGTTTTACTTGTATTATTCAAGCAACCTAAGGGTATTTAAGAATTAATAAATTACGTATTAGTTCACACAGAGGAAAAAAGTTACGAAGAAATTGAGATAATTCACTGTTTTCACGTTTTTTCAAACTCAAAACGACATTGAATACTGATTTATTGCTAATTATCAAATACGAATCAAGCTTCAAATCAATTCCTACCCAACAGTGGAATCAGATTATCTGAACTTATACTGGGCTCTACGTGGGTAAGAAACTTTCTACAAAGTCTCGTTAGAAGAGATTATCTTTTTCATCATGGATCAGAAACTGGCTTCCCTTGATTAAGCAGAATGTATCACTTCTGAAATTCTTTTTCTTGACAGGGGCACAAATAATAGCGCCTTCCGATATGATGGATGGTAGAATAGGAGCGATAAAGAAGAGACTGGCGGTTGCGGATCTATCGAACAGAGTTGCAGTTTTGTCCTATGCCGTTAAATTTGCATCAGGTTTTTACGGACCCTTTAGAGATGCTTCCAAGTCTGCTCCTCAATTCGGAGACAGAAAATGCTATCAGCTTCCTCCAGGCAGTAACGGACTCGCAGCAAGAGCAGCGGTGAGATAAATTATTATTAATTCCTCCTCGCCCGCCACCCCTCAAATCTATTGTATCTAGTCTAATACCGATTACCCTATAGTTAGGGCTTCGGCAAACATTCCTAAGTCGAGCTTATAATCGACAAATCATTTTCGCATTGAAATAACACGTGATATAACACACGTATTTTGTAAACTTGTCATTGCTTTATTATATTTACTGTGTGCTGACATGATATGCAAGACAGAAGGTAAAGTGTCTCATTTCATACATGAGTTATCTAACAATAAATTGAAAAGCAACAATAAAGGTATGATCTCAGATACGAAACAACAGATTTGAGGAATAAATCAGAAGTAAATATTCTAGTTACATAGACAATTCCTTCAGTCAAGTTTTTTTCTTCTCAGAAATTGTGTTATTTCTTATACTTTCGTACCTACGATATTCTAGATTTCATTTTCCTGATTAGGAGTAGGAAGTTCTAAAAACCTGTGAGTTCAAATTGTTTGATTTTCAGCTGGAATTGAGGCCAAAATGTTGTATGCGCAAAAATGTTTGATTTTTTCATTTTCAATGGAATTATCTAAAGAATATACAAAATTCCAAGACCGTTGGGTTTTAATTGAACTATTCAAATGAAATTAATACACTGTATCAGTAACCCGACGAAATGCGAATTTGATTGAAATATCTATATACGATCATTTCATATGTTGCAAAGGCCAGGGATATAGAAGAAGGAGCCGATATGCTGATGGTAAAGCCGGGTTTGGCATACTTGGACGTCGTACGGCATACAAAAGACGCGCATCCTGAGTACCCAATGTTTGTTTACCAAGTGTCCGGAGAATACGCGATGTTATATCACGGAGCTAAGAACGGAGCAATAAATTTAGAAAATGTGCTCAACGAAGTGTTGTTGTCTATGAGAAGAGCTGGTGCTGATTGTATTATTACTTATTTCACACCGCTCATCTTAGACATGTTACAACCCAGAAGTAAATACTAGATTTAATTTATATACAACAATTTAGTTTTTAGTACTATAGATATTAGTTATTCCTCAACGCTGTTTATCACAATAAGCAGTTAGCTTCCAAATGTTATTCTGTAAACTCAAATCTATTACTTTGTTCAGTTTACAGTATTGTATACATTCTTTTTTGTATAATATTATTATAGTCTATGGTCTAGTCCTAGCGAAATGAATTTAGTTGATGTCAAACATTTTGGTAATACATGGCATTATAAACTCTGAACATCCGGCCTTATTCACTTTGATAAATATCCCAGGTATAGCCAAGACGTGATTGAACCCTTCGTCGTCACACCTCTGCAGAATAACTTGGTGGTCATACTGGGAAAAATTTACCCAGCCAATTTTCAAATGGTTGCTGTGTGAAAACTATCAGTCCGATCAGGATCGAAATAATACTGAAAATACTTTTAACATTCTAAAACATGTGTGGAAAGTTGTTGCATTATAATTCAAGTCACAATACGTTCAAAGAAAATCGTGAATAGGTAAATTCGTCGCAAATACACCTTGTCACTCAAAAAATCATAACTTTATGAAATTTCAATATTTCTAAGTGAAATTTCAACTGGAATACTCGTCAGATACGGTACTTCTATGCAAAAAATAGTGGCATACTGCACGTTAGAAAAAAGAATGATCGGAAATCTTGTCCCACAAGCTCAAAATTATCCATCCTAAATCTTTCGTTCGGAATTTGATCACCGTTAATTTACTACAGAAATTATTAAGTACAATGAATTTCGATTTAACGGTACTCGAGACCATTTTTAGACAGAATCTCAATAAGAATTATGGTAAACGTGAAAAATATGATAGTTTTTTGTGGCGTTACATACATAGACAAAACCAACGTTATCATTGTCGATAGATATAGAAGAATAAAAAATTTCTAATAGAAAGCGAGACAGAAAGCTGTGTAAAGCCAGATTTTCCCTACAAGTTCATATGAATCCAAGAAATTATTTTTCCATGGCGGTTGAAATTCTTGAGTAAATTCCCAATTCCCCGCCACGGAGTTCTCCGCGTTCCGGTTATCGCTATCTATTGTTATTACGACATGATCACGTGGGATACATTCTCTTCCTCGAGTTGCGACACGAGAAGAAACTGATTGGCCAATGCCGGTCTCTGCTGCAATTCGATTGGCCCGGAGAGTCAGACCCGCCGCGGAATCGGGAGAAAAAGACGCGGGCGTCCGTCGGGAATGCATACATAGATATAGGCAGAAATATGGTACACGTATGAGTGCATACAGGCGCATTAAACCCGTGGTTAAACTACATATTGTCCTTCCGTGTCTAGAATTTTGTTTATAGAATGAATCACTTCCGCGCAATGTAGAATAACAATAATAATATGAACTAATAATAATGCGTTTCCATTATCAGTTGGATATCAGCCGCAGAGATTGAACGAGGTGGATAAATACTGAACCTCAAAAATCAGCCGGCAAGTGTTTCCTAGAGAGCGGTTTAGGCGTTGTCACGACAGTTGTCGCGCAGCGTTCGCTCCGGCATACATTTTGGAGTAAATATCATTCGTTTAAATAACCGCTGCCCTAGCCCGAGATCAATGCTCTATTAATTAGACTATCCTCAATGGCTGACGTACGCGTGTCATAAAAAATAAATATCCATATATTCACAGGCTGATATAGTGCCGCGGCGCTACCTTTCTCACGATGAAAACTAACCAAATAATATACAAAGATCGCGTTATCTCAATCGCGACACGCATCAGCTGATCACTCGTTTAATTGACATGTGAATATCGGAAGTTTGTTCAAATCGTCTGCTTTAAATGCTACCCTCAAAGTGTCTCAAGTTTCAAGTGAATTGAAGAGCAAGAGAGATAGGGGAGAAAGCATTAACGCCACACAGAGAGAGAGAGAGAGAGAGAGGAGAGTAGAAAGAAGGAAAACAGGGAAAAAAAAGAGGGAAAGGAGTGTTTTCATATTTAAGGAGTCAAAAATCGTCAGGCCACTATGGGGAACAAGAATAGTTGTTGTGTCTACGCGAGTCCTCAAACAGGTAGAAAAGAATTAGGGGGAGAATGTGGCGGCCGTGGCCTAGAGGAACACCTTCCAGAGGGGGAAATTAGTGCCAATAATTTACAACACATAAGCGAGCGAGAACCTGAAGACTGGGACTCCGATCCTTCTCTGCATCCTTGTGCCGGGACGATATTCATGGAACGTTCAAAACAAGCGATCGAAAGTCAGTAAAATTTTACTTATTCGTTTGTTATTTTTAACCGTTTCTATTACAGAAAACATAAAAGTAACTTGTTCGGTAAGTAATGCAATAAAAGAACAACGAGATGCTTCTTTTTATGTATTTTTCTAAAACTTAAGCGAGTTGCGCTAATCGGAGACTTTTCAAGCTATGCATTTATAGAACTCTGTAACTTTTGCTCAACAATTTTTTTTTATTTCTTAAAGTTACTCGCTACTGAGGCTTCTCTCATATTGGTGTAGAAATGCTTTACGCCTTTATAAGAAAAATTTCGCAGGCTTCACAGCTTATTCCAGAATTCCTTAGAATTTGTCTTTTTTCGTTCACCTTCTTTGACGGGATGTGAAACAAGATTGTCCACCTGCAATTTTTCAATGCTATGGTCTCAGCAAAAACATATCCGATCAATGTGAAATTGATAACAGTGATAAAGAAGAAATGAACGAAGAACATGACACCCTTCGATTTTGTAAAATCGAGGAAAACTCCAAAAGATTACAACTTGTGGTCGATTTTCGGAAATCGAAGAGTATCATGCCCTTTGGTACATTCTTCTTTTCCGCTGTTATCAATTTTACATTAATCAGATATGTTTTTGCCCAGAAGATAGCTTTTGAGCATCGTGTTTTTTTTTCCCTTGTCCTTTTCGAACTTCAGTGTCTACTCCAAAACTCCCGCAAACTTCGGATCATTTATTGAAACCACTTTTTGTTTTAAAAAAAAAACAAAGTATTTTGAATTAACATGTTCAATCAACTTTAAAAAAGCGCTCTGCTAGTTCGGATATAAAATGTAAATACCCTTGCTGACCTCAATAGAATTATTAGATTTGTATTCATTTCTTTGGCTAGAGAAGGTAGAAAAACTTGACTTTATGGAAGATCTTGACTCGCATTACTATTCATGAAATACTTTCACCTTATAAATATTTCATCATTCATTGGATCTATAAAAATCAGTGAAATGCTGGAGTAAACGTTAGAAGTACAAAGACGTAGAACTGCTTCTGATTGATTGCGGGCCCTTCGATTATAGTTCATGAAGGCTGATGAAAATTAATGGGAACAATATCATTCTGCAATAATAGCAGTCTGGATTATAGGTATGATAGGATGTGGCAAAATAATTAAGACCTTTTGTCTGTTCGTTATTAGTAGCAGATGCTGGTTCAAAGAACTGTTTAATATCTGATAACAATTTTTCTATTAATCAGAAAAACTTGGTGTATCACTCCCCTAAAACTTCCTCAACTTTAAATTAAGATTCAACTAAATTTACCTCATTTTGTCTCTTACCATGCTTAGAACCCTGGTATCTGTAAATGTCGCCTAGAATTCTTAGCATGAAATAGTTTCTGGCAACATAAGTATTAAAGTAGATTTGAGTCAATATCGAGAAAATGGATGCATAGCGAAAGGGGGCACATAATCTCGAGTGCCATTTATTGGTGTCGATTAAGGCTACAAATCATCTTTTATTTCAGCAAAAAATTTTAGTGACTAATACTGCAATTATCACAGTATTAAAAACAGTATGAAAAAAAAAAAAAAAAAAAGAAAAGAAATGCTGGATTGCAGTAATAACAGAAACTGATAATTAGTGTTAAGAAAATCTCCCGCTGTGTTTCATTTCTGAATGTATCATTTACCCCTGAAGAGTGAACAGCTATATTGAATTTCAAGACGCCCCAAGCAAAAGTCGTTGAAATGTTTATACTGTAATCGATTGGTGATCTCAGAGTTTTTTACGATAAAGTGTACTGCAGAAGTTTCTCACACTTGAAACGCTTTTGTAAGGAATATTTGAGCAAAACATGAGTAAAGCTTTCACTGTAAGCATGGTCATTACCTAGAAATTCATATTCGGTATTTGATGAATAAAATGTAACATCGTGCACACTTTTTTAATGCAAAATCTGGCTGTTGCTTCATCCACGAGTTTCTTTCTGATAAATCTTAATAGATGTAGTGGAAAATACAGGAGAGGTAATAACAATTTGTAGACACGAAGTTCTGATGAGGTTGAAGTTCGTCGCAGTAACACAACAATATGATTGGAAGAAATTCTTCATTTCATGACTTGAATAGTTCAAAAACAGCAAAATATAGTGCACAATTTTTCCAAGCGAGTAAAACACACCTACCTTTGCCACTTAGCAACTCTTAGCAACGTGTAAGTCATGGAATAGTGAATTTTTTCCAGACGTTCTGTTACATTAACGTTATGAACATCAACTTCATAAGTTCTGAGATAATTGATCTCAGCAAAAGCAGACACCTTTTGAGAAACCCCTGAGATAAGTCTTGGGTTTATTGAACTATGTTTGAGAATATAATTTGCACACGAGATCCTCAAATTGTTGTTTTCAATTGCAAAACTTCATATATCATTTGTCATATATTCCCTTAACAGTAATGAAATTTCGCCATGATTCATAATGGGAATCTTTGGTCTTATTACAACTTTTTCAAAATCGTTGAAATTGTTTAAACTATAGATAAACCTTTCAAGATAATAAGCAACAGAATAACAGCGGCTGATCATGTTGCAGATGGAATGGTCAGAAAGAAGAGTCAACACCAAATCGCAGACACAAGGACATTGAAGAAGAGCAGCAGCTGTAGTACGATATACCTCGATGACAGCACGGTGTCGCAACCCAATCTAAAGAATACCGTTAAATGTGTTGCCTTAGCTATATACTATCACATCAAAAATCGAACATCGCATCGTCAGATAGATATATTTGACGAAAAACTCCACCCACTGACGGTAATACATAATTGATAATATTTTTCAAATAGACTATATTCCCCTTGTATACTTTTGTCTCGTTTCAAAGCTCAGTTCGGTAGATTTTACTTGATAAAATAATATGGCATGTGTGGAATTGAGGACTGTGTAGTTGAAATACTTGAATTTCACAGGTTTATAAAGTAATTGAACTCTGTTTTCCAGAGAGATGGTGTATCCGAAGATTACGACAGACATAATCCAGAGCATAAACAAATATACAAGTTTATTAGGACATTGTTTAACGCCGCTCAACTCACAGCTGAGTGTGCTATTATAACGCTAGTTTATCTGGAACGACTTCTTACGTATGCCGAAGTTGACATAACTCCTGCTAATTGGAAGCGCATAGCACTTGGCGCAATACTTTTATCTTCAAAAGTGTGGGATGATCAAGCGGTATGGAATGTTGACTATTGTCAAATTCTTAAGGATATCACTGTCGAGGATATGTAAGTATCGATGTTACGTCATTACTTTAATAATAAATAAAATTATTCACCACGTGCGTACTTGAATATCGAACTAAAAGCTCACAGACTATAAGTACGATATCGTCAATTCTACCAGACAACTTTTGTGGACATGGTATTGTTGGATTTGTACTTTTATTTAGCCACACCTATTTACATACGCTACAAGCTGCTATAACAAGTACCAAGTAACAGCTGTAGGTGTATTCAATCGAATCGGTTGCTTTTACATAATCAAATGACCTTACGGTTTGTTTGTTTCAGGAACGAATTGGAAAGACAGTTTTTGGAAATGCTCCAGTTTAATATAAACGTCCCTTCGAGCGTTTACGCAAAATACTATTTTGACCTCCGCACACTCGCTGAGGCAAACGAATTAACATTCCCTAGCGAACCACTTAGCAAAGAAAAGGCACAGAAACTCGAAGCGATGTCAAGAGTATACGAAGATAAAGTAACTGCTGAAGTTTTGCGTAACGGTGTCAAAAAGTGGTCTAGCTTGGACAATGTATGCATAGGTGGACCTAGGCGTAGTATCGCTATTCTTTCTTAAATGCATTTTTGGCAATCAATGCTGGTTCTACACTCCCACTTTAGATTTCAATATTACAAAGGTGGTATTGCATAGAGTCGAACCGTAATAGATAGATATTTGAGGATTAATCAATATTGAGTCATAAGTAACTAGAAAAATGAACACTTATCGGAGTTGAATTAGAAAATTTCCATGTTTAAAATTCTTACTAGTCAAAATATCGGATACTTTTGTATCTTGATACTAACAAGTAGAGGTCATACTTCAATTTTCATAACTAGCTATTTTATAGTTTAGGGGATACAATTGTTTTACATATTTTTATATTTCAATTACAAATTTTTCATCTTCAATGGCCTACATCGATATATTATGCATGTAACAAATAATAAATCGGTTTATTCTGCTCCCTGGTATTTACACAGCAGTAAAGTTTACCACATATTTGTACCGGATATGTAGGCATTGACAATATTGTGCGAGATTGAATTTGCCAAGTTAGAATATCCTCGACGAGCATATTGGGAAAAACTGAATTTAGTCTATAATCAACATTTTACACATAGTAATTTTTTGTCTTTGCAAACGAAACAAACAAAAAAAAACTTGTATTAGTTCCTGTTAAGGTTTCATCTTTTGGTGATTCGATTATAAAATCACGTGTTTATTCTATAATAGTATTAATAGAGTACGTACGTACGTACGAACATAATATGACAATTTTCGATCGTATTAGTGACTCGAATTATTCGAGATAGGATTCCAAAAAGTCAAATGAAAATTGAAAGTAATTTATCTGATCTGAAATGAATTGAATGGATTGACCAATCGCAATTGATAGCAACAATTTGTAGGTAGTATTTAGCACGATTGGATTGTATTTACCACGTATTAGACAATTTTGATTCTGAAGTGAACGTGTAGAATCAACATTAAAGCTTTTTTCAATCTTCCATCCGTTGCAAAATTTCCTGCAATTTTTTTACTCCATGCTTCAATCCTGCCACCAATGATATGTAAGAGCGATTGCTCCTAGAATTAAAATTTGTGATATGCGCCTGTCATAATAAGATTTTTAACAGTGACTACAAGCATTTATTATAAAAAATTTATAATTGCGTTTAAACGTATTGAATTTTAACAATGAATGAAATCTAACATTATGCTTTGAGCGAGCGAAGTATGTGACAAATAGAATAGCGTTATGAGTCAGTAGAGCTAACAGCGCGATCCATTTAGATGCTTTGAAGTATATATGAGTTGTGATATTAATATTGTATACTTTTACTGAATTCAAATAGCCAAAATATTTTTTAAAAACATACTTTAAAGTTTCTGTAATGGTAATTCACTGTAAGATTCTTCCTAAACATAACGCTCTTCTATTAGTTGTGATTTTCCACGTACCTAATCGCTTGTATAGTACCTAACAGATTTCATACTATGATCCTTTAGACTGGCATTTTCTAAATATGTACTTTGTACGCTGTATTTTTCATTAAAATCTAACAATCGATTAAACATACATATATATTGTATATTTTACCTGGGTGTACGTGAATACGCAGATTTGTAACGTCGCAGGGTGTCCTATCTCAGTGGTTCGTCATAATATTTTTACTGGAGATGATATACAAGCTCTTTGTTTTTTTGTTTTCTATTTTTCAAGCATATTATTATTATTATTATTATTTCCAGTATAAATATGTCGATGAAAAACCATTGAGCTGAAGAAAAAAAAAATAAAAAATAACAATTTATTATCAATAATTCCAAATAATTACCTATTAGATCAAAGTTATATATGTATATACATTTCTACTTTATTGTATTGGAAATGAATGATTTTATAGCTCGACACCTAGAAATAAACAATGAATAACTAAATATTTTTCTCCTTCACTCACAAATTTCACCCATCGGTTTAGTCTAAATACATTATTATTTCAAGTAAACATTTTTACACATAAAATATCATGAAACAACTGTTTCATCTGCAATAAATAATGAATTCATCGCACTGTTGCTGTAATAGCGCAGATTCATCGAGTTCAACCAAATTGGGTCAAAATATTACGATTTCAATTTCAATTCGCCTGGGAATTGTTTATAGTTTATTCCAAGTTGCCAACAAAATTGATTGCAATAGACCGATACATGACACTAGGCATCTGTTAGATATTCTGGTCAACCGATGTAATGTATCCGATATTGAAAACCAACAATAGGGTTTGCAATGAATGCTCTATCAAATCTACATGAGAAAAAGCAATAAACAATTTACATCGTTTGTTATAGTTTAGCAACGATATCACGTATTTGATTGATATTAGCAAGACATCGGCAATTGGAAACGTAAATTAATGTCAGTTTAGAGTCTGGGTTTGTCGAAAAACTATCAAATAATGTTTGACTATGTTGGGAACGACTTAGGATGCTATTAGCGAGGAGTTGCGTTTTGATAATGAGCTAAATAAGCAAATATAAACAAATGCAGGCCTTTGGGATAGTGAAAATAAAGAAAAAAAAAAGGATAATTAGCTGAGATACGTGTATAGTTAGTGTAAAGTTTTAATAAATTATTTTCAAAGCTACATAATATGCTATACGATAAGAAGCACGCATTGCACAATCATTATAATATTCACAAGTTTATTTTTTTTTTCTTCCTGGTATAATAATTCATAATAATTTATCATGATTTATCAATCAAATTAATATACAATATATTTCAGAGTAGATAAGTGTTATACACGGTACAATCTAATAAAGAAAATATATAATAATTATAGCAGCAGGAATGGCCCCCCCACTATCTTACATGATTTTGCGTGCCCAAATGTCGTCGGTGTTATTACCATTTATGTATTTAATTATATAATTATTATTACTTATTACACATATCATATCACCTATATGATTTTATAATATAATGTATTTATTTATATATATTTATATATTTATAACGAACACCACCCATAATTACTACTAGGATTATGAATGGGATTTAATTAACACTGTTGTTCGAATTTGAAGCTTGATACAGCTGACGATGTTGAAGAATTGTGAGACCCCACGTGTTATAAAGCTGATCGCTCGAGCAAATGTCTGTGCTTCACATAGCTCACATCCCATTCTTTATAATAGTAGCATTTTCCTCGCTTATTTTTTCACTCATTGCAGACACATTCACGCCGTGTGTGTTTATCTTTGCTGAATATGGTACATATCTGTAACGAGACATTAATCGTATATCCCAAATATTATACTCATTTCATTACACACCCCAATCCTCATTTATTAGAAATATTTACCTAAAGCTAATCACGTGGATTACTTACGACCAAACCATAAAACTTCTAGTTTTTTCAAAAATGCCAAACAATACTAGTTTCCCTATACCGCTACAACAACTGACTTCATTATCACATACCGATTCACTTGACCGCAATCATTCTTCCGTCCAACGATTAAATTGTAAAGAAGAGATGTAGTTATACCTCACTAGATACTACCAGAAAGTTGATAAAGTCTAACTTATACAACGAAGTTTGTGTTATTGGATGAAATTTTCGACATTTCCTAACATTCAGATTATTATAGTCAGACTAGAAAAACTTGGTGCTCATCAAAATAGAAAGAGAAAAGGTCCCCATTACTATTGAAAGTAAAAAAGTGAAGAAATGGCACCACGTTTCAAAACGATTAAAAATTCTTTAATATATTCAACTACGTGAGTTGATAACTGACTAATCTGGGAATGTCTATTGAAATAACAGCACAAAGAAGAATTAAAACTTTATTCATATTACTTAAAAGTTGACTGCATATAATGTAGATTTTGCAATGTAAATGGTAGATAAGAATACCATCCTACTATACTTAGTACTTTTTGTTTTTTTTATAATCCACCGTTTGGTTACAAAAAATCACTACGGATTTATTCTTTGCGACCTCATTCGAATAATGCATCAGCTGAAGATTTTTTAAGGCATTTTTTTTTCTTCTTCTTTCTCTCTTTTTTTCCTTTTAAATATTCATACGACAGGACACAAGTTGTTTTTAGTTTTCAATTTGTATGTTTTTTTGTTATTTTTTTTTCTTTCTCGTTTAACCATTAAACAATTTCAACCATCTTAGTAGATATTATATTACAAAAATGTATCTAAATAGGTATGTAACATAAATGCAATGTACAAATAAATTTTCTCGGTGGCTTCGTAGATTCCAAGAGGCATATTTGACTTGGCTACAACAAAAATATTTAACAAATTAATATACATTACACGTACGGTCTGTGAAAAATCACTTGCAGCAGTTGCTAGCGGTCGTCTTCTGTCCTTCTGTTTCTACTAATCGACGGCCTTGTCCACTAGTGCCCGCACTACCGGTTTGTTCATTCTTTGGAAGCTTCTTAGCTGAAAAAATTTATACAAGCATTAAACACTGTCCAAATATGAGAATACAATAATTACAAATCTTCAAAATAGGTCACAAGTAGCAAAGACACTTGCAAAAATCACTTTGCAGTTTATCAATTGGTTTGATTCTTTGAGCGTAGCGAAAGTTGGAGGTAAATTGATAAATCGAATAACGGTATTGTTTATATCAGTGTAATGGATTACCAATAGCTAAAAATATATCGTTGACATTCATGGCTGTTTTCGCAGATGTTTCCATAAAGAGAAGGCCATTTTCATCCGCGTAAGTCTGGGCCTCCTCGAATTCGACGACTCTTTTGTTACCCAGATCCGATTTATTCCCTGCGAGCGCTATAACTATGTTTGGACTCGCTTGCCGTTGTAGTTCTTTGACCCACGTTGTAGCACGTACGAATGTATCCTGTTAAAAAGAATTTTTTCTTCCGTCAATCCAGAGTCCAAATTACCATTTTGTATAACGACGATTGAATTTTAATCATTTTTTACAATTGTAATACCTGATTTGTTATATCGTACACAACAATAGCTGCCTGCGCTCCACGATAATACATTGGAGCAAGACTATGATAGCGTTCTTGCCCAGCTGTGTCCCAAATTTCAAATTTAACAGTCGTATCATCCAAACATACGGTCTGTGTTAGAAAAGCAGCTGAAAAACGAATATCTCCAAATTAAGAACGGAACGTAACTCAATTTCAATGTGTATGCCAAAAATTCTCAATACCTGTTCCCAATACATGAAGAGAAATAAGAAAAACAAGACATACTGGAAGAAAGAATACTATGCAAAATTTTTTGCACAATCAAAACTTCTCTAGAATTGCAGAAGTTACCGGATATTTGTCTCTCGGTTGTGATTATGGAAATATTTCACCCGCCAATAGCGAGTTTCTAAGTTTTGCCAACTGTTTACTCACCTCCTATCGTACTCTCCTGGTATTCATGAAACTGACCCTTAACAAACCTCAGTACCAGACTAGATTTACCAACAGCAGATTCTCCGAGCAGAACCAATTTGAACTGACAGATTTTTCCCTGCGTGGAACCGTTTGGCCTTTGGGCCGTACTCCGGCTAGCCATGGTGACCTTTAACGAATAAAACAACAGCGTTAGTTACTTCCATTTTGGAAAAATTAGGGATTGCGATTGACTATTTGATAATTGTATGTATCGAGTTGGATTTTTTGTTAAACCTTTTCGTGCAAAGTTTTGAATGGGCAAAAGTGAATGTAGATAAAAAGACAGGAATTGATATAGGCGGATTGCAAAAGTAATGAATGAAAAATAGATCGATACAACAAACGGCATGATTCATCTAGAGAAACTACAATTTTACTGGACATGTTAATGTAAGGCTTCAAAAAGCTATTATCTGAACAAAGCCAACAAGAAAGTTATATGACTGTAGGACATACAAGGGGAGAAATAAGGCTTCAAGATTTGTTTAAATTTACAACACAACGTTATGATAACAATTCATCGTTCTTGTCAGACCGTCTGATTACGTATATAACATTTTTCTGTTATTGTATGAACTTGAGTTCTGTTCACTCTCAGGTCTTGTTCAAAATGCGAGTATTTCGTCTTGTTTATTTGTTTAGGTTTGTTATTTATTTGACAAATTTAATTCAATTCAATGATGCTATAAAAATTGGCAAATATAAGCCTAAATATATGGGAGAGATCCCGAGTCATAAAGTTTTCAAACGCGGTGAGTAATTATAATTTTTTCAACAACAAGAACATTCCGCAAAGAGTGTGTCATCACAAAATTTCATGCTTTGTTACTTTCAGATACCAAGTGGGTCAAAAATATCAAGTAGCCATCTGATTAGCCTGGGAAAGAGTTTGAAGAATTTCAGATTGATTAATAGCAATTAATTTCATCAAGTTCAAACGGCGTAGAAGAATTTGATGAAAATTATTAAAAGTCATGGTTTGAGTGTGTAATTTGAAAAAAAAATTGTCAACTCCAATGAGAGTATAATTCTGTTGACGATAATACGTGGGTTTTCAGGCCGAAGGACTCTGCGTATGAATCAAAAGTAGAATGAGGAGTTAAGATAAGTTAGTTGACAGAGTTATTAGCGCAAAATGCATCGGAGACACACAGCAGATTGTGGATATGAATAAAATATGAGTGTTGTATTCGACTATGTTTAAAATAATCTCAAACGATGAAGGAAAAAATAAGAGAAACAAATGAAAGAGATATTTTTACATTCTATAAATCCTTTCAACTTATTATCACCGATTGTACGTTGTATGCGAATATAAAACTAAATATAGTCATAGTTAATACAATAATTACCCTGATATTGATAAAAAGTTGATTAGAGAAAGAGAGAGAGAGAGAGAGAGAGAAAAAAAGTGGTAATAGAGGAAGATTAAAAGCCGACCGGAGGGGGGGGGGGGGGGGGGGGGGAGGGGAAGAGAATAGAGAAGAATGACAAATATTCAAACGAATCAAAATAATTCGATTCTGACAAAGAAAAATAATAATACCGAAAGCACTTTGAACTCGTCAGACGTAGATAAGTATTGTTATTAATTGCGTTATCTCTGTACTCGTTAAGTCGGTAAGAAAATCGTGTCTCGTTTGCGAGACTGGAACAGGTGTATTATTTACATGGACAACGACGAATGGAAAGAGAGAAAAAAAAAAAAGAGACAAGAAAATCCTGGACAATAATAAATCGTATAGCAAATCTTTTGGAACGTGTATCGGTGGGCTAAAATATTTTCAACCAAGGTATCACACGTTATTGAATAAACCGCACTTGGAATAATTTCATTAGTAAACACAAATAATACAACACAAGGTTCTGCACGAACGCGGCGGTACACGACCTACCATGATGACGGCCGTTCGCTGGACTGCAGAAGGGGAGGGGGCGAGGAAGGGAGGAGGTAACGGGCGAGAGAGAGAGAGAGAGAGAGAAAGAGAGGGAGAGAGAGAAAGAGAAAGAGAGAAAAGGAACGTTGGGATGACGGAAGGGGGAGAGGGGGCTAATTCACACAGACACTAACTAAAATCTACACCACGGGAGTCACGAGCTCGATTTCCTAAACTCTAGTGCAACACCCACCCAATTGATACAGCACTGATCAGACCCCGAAGCTGTCACGGCCTTCGTTATATGTAATAGGTGGATTGTCAGTAACAAATAAATCCTCGATTAAGAATTTAGTAGGTAATAATTGGTAACGCGAGGATGAATGCCTCGATGTATGATAGTTAACACCGTACTGGCTATTGTCTGGAGGCGAGAGGCCGGAAGCAAAACATTATAAAGATCGTCATTCATAACGAATCACCGAATACCATTTAGCCGCGGAGGAGCTGGAGGGATATACTATATACTGGATACATAGATATATACGACGGTATCGCGTAGAAATATGTATGCGAGTGTTATGAGTGTATGTATGTTGTACGTACAACGTACGGATGAATAATGTATATATATGTATATCTATATCTATACGTGTATGTATGAATATATAGGATAACTTGTGTGACAGTTCACGGGCTGTACGACGCGCAACCTGACTTTTCACTACGTATCTTTTCAACTTGTACCAAGTTATCGGCTAAGATACGGACGGGCCCGATGAGCGATAAACTACTTTCACTACTCACCAATGAGAAATGTAAAATGACGAATAAACTATAGCAATCGAGATTATCTTCAGCCTAACCTACGTTAACGGGATTGACTGACACTGGCTCCCACAACGCGCAATAGTTGTTTAATCGACACCAAAGAGACCCGAACTTATGATTTATTATTCAAGGGTTATCGTTACCAGTTATTTAGTGACACGCGTAAACGGAATGCAACCAAGTTTAATAACAGAGGCGCTTTTTTGGAGATCTCCCAACTTCACTTCCCTTATCCTCTTCCACTCGCTTGAGCAGCGCACCCTCTACTCTTCCCGAACATCCCAGTTAAAATGGCCGTCGGTATCGGCCAATCGTCGCATGACAGAAATCAAGGCACTGTCCATTCCCCCGAATTACCTTGGAAATTGAATATTGACTTCGTTCGAATACCGTTAAATAAATAAATTGATTTTATAGCCATGGTTTGAGTTCGTACGAACGCCATTGGCCAATGTTGACGGATGATGTGGATCGGATTTGACTATTTAGTCGGAAAAAAGACTGAGTTCCTTTGTTCCTGATAAGTTTTAGCTT
Source organism: Ametastegia equiseti (assembly GCA_963989295.1). Taxonomy (NCBI): domain Eukaryota; kingdom Metazoa; phylum Arthropoda; class Insecta; order Hymenoptera; family Tenthredinidae; genus Ametastegia; species Ametastegia equiseti. Next base: position 23,102,524 of record OZ022389.1, read on the forward strand.
CAAATGATCATCTTCGCACGCGCAATGTGCCGATTATAAGTTAAAGACGAAATTAAAATTTCAACATAATATCATTTACTACCTTTAAATCGGTATACCGTTTTTCGAAAAACCAAAATGTCGAGGGAAATATCCGCCCTGCAATACGAAGATGTCCGAAAACAGATTGGACATTACAAAAAAATTGATTATCATCCAGAGATAAGACCCGTACTGTTGTTTCCTCGTTTCACGCCCCGAATGACACATGTCTTTTTTATAATTCCTTCAAACATCATTATCTGCCTATTCGTACCGCATTTCAATATAATTATGATTTTCACCTTAGAATTCATGGAATCATCGGATCACAAATCGTTTCCATACATTTCACGCAAACCATAGTTTTCATGGAAAAGATAAGTCACAGTCATAGTAACCGCATAGTTTTAATCTTGAGTCATCGCATATTTCAACAATGCGGAACTATTATATAAGTCAATGTTGAATGTATTCCGTTCGAAAAATACGTATTTTTCATCGTTGACAGAAATCACACGTAACAGAGTTGACTTACGGCCATTCATCTATTAATTAACGATCATCAGTTTTTTTCTTCGTCAAAAAACATAAATCTTAACTATATGTAGTAAGAAAATCACAATTCGAATACAATAAACATGACAAATAATGTCTCAAACTCATCTCAACAAGTATTTCAAGATAGATGGATCTTACTACTGAATTAAACATGCGTTCAATCTAGGCAGGTGCTGTAGTATTAGCAGAAGGAATAGAAGATTGCCTCAAGGATTACAAGCTTCAAGACGGTATAGAAGCCTTGAAATCTGCCCTGCTCATTCGTGATAAGCATGAGCAGAATGAATTGCTAAATTATTCATCGAGGGTCGGTACTGCTAACACTGGCATGTACACTGGAGTATGAATTTTTTAGATTCATATTTTCACCGCGTAATTCTGTGCGTTGAAATCCACGTTGATTGTAATCACGTGCCATTATAACTTGAAGGTAAAATCGTGTTTGGATATGGGTAAACGAACGCCGTTTCAATCGCTGATCGAAGAATTAAAAAACACTGCTATGAACAGCTACTGGAAAAAAGAAGTTGGGAAAGTTTCAGACCAAACAGCCAACTTACCCAATAACATGGACCCTGTCTTAACAACTTTTGGAAAAAGCACAAAGTCCAGTATGCAGGAGCAAAAGTCTTCTTTTCTCATCAATCACATTTTGCTACGTTTATTCCAAACCACAATTATCACCAAATGCTTTATAATACATCTGATATCTTTGGCACCATTGATCATTGCCTCGATCATTGCTGTATCATTCGCTTAAAAGAACTTGGTATCAAATTCCTTAGTGGATTATTCGTGGTAGTACTGTAAGAAATTACATGTGGTGGAGTAAATACATGGTGAAAGAATCAATAGTTGGCCACCATGAAAATGGGATTAGTAGCTGGACCAGACTTGGGAGTCATTAATTACTTTCATGAGTTGAAAACATAATGATCAAGAAGATGGTTTTTTTGCACATAATTTCCGTAACACTGGTCTCAATCAGGGTGGCGAGTTTTTGATTCCTTTTGTTGAGGGGCTATTCACTTCGATTTTGGGCGTACAGGTCACTTCCAACTTCCAAAGACGTCCGAAAACTTCCGAAGAATCCCAAAAACTTCCAAACACTTCCGAGACCAGTTTACATAAGATTTCTCAAATGAATAGCCCCTCCACTTTTGTAATTTAATAACTATTTCAATTATCCATCGCATTCCTCACAGGTGATACAAGTTATTTGTAATATTATGGATAATTGAAAATGTAATTGAAACACAATTCCATTCTAACTATTACAACCCTGAGCTGGACAGCTTTAAGAACGATACTCCTAACTGGACAAATTTAAGGATGTAGACTTGTTCATTGACTGTCACAATTCCTACATTTGTCCAGCTACTGGTATCATCACTTTACTATACAGGGTGAATTTGTGCTGTTCTAACAAATCGAACTGCGTTAAGGTGACCAAAAGTCCAGTATCTGCAATTGCATTCAAGAAACAGTCAATCAACGATCAGAAAACCGTTAAAACGATTGCCGAATTTGACCTACAGCTGCCTGAACACGGTTTGATATCTTCAGATGGCAGAAATTCACAATATCTGTAAAATGTTACAGATGGAATAGCAGCAGAATTAGTGAATCCATTGAAAACAGCATCTGAAGTGATAGCAGATTCCCGTTTAGGACATGCGTTATACAGAAAAAGTCATAACGATTATAATCCCTCTGAACAAGTAGATCGAGAGTAAGAGACGTGTAGTATTCGTGTGGCAAAAAGTACTAGTTTGGTATTTTGCAGAAGATAACAGCGTTATCTAACACTGTAGTTCAAGCACAGCTATTTTGTTACAACTGATACCATTGAATGGTCATCGCTTGTAGATACGTCGAACCGTTCAACAGAAAATACAAATATGGCAAGGAAACTAAAGCCGACAAACTAGGTGGCAGAGTTAAGCGATCCATGAGATGGTTCAACCAAGATGTAGCCTCGATTGTTAGTAACATCCAAGCAGATTTTAGGGAGAATACTCAGCCTCGTCTTGGACACACCGTGTAATAACAGAGTACTTTTATTGTGTAAAAGTTTTTCCTATAGTCTGACACCGTCCAAATCCTCAATTCAAAATTCGATACTGTCTAAAATGATGGACTCATCATAGCTCTGTTCACATTGCCTTAACTTTCTGCACTGTTGCTTGCACTCTGTACACCTGGAGAATAGCAGGGTCAAGTTTGTACCGGAATATGCAAAAGTGCAGAAAGTGTATGGGTATAATATCATCTACAGAGGCTCAAACGGAAAATGATTGGGTTTATTCGACATTATGGTTAATAGCACGTATTTTGTGCCTCTTCCATGCAGGGTAAGGGCTGATATAGCACCGCTCCTGAAAAGGCGTACCTTTGGTGAAGTTAGTGAGCGTGGTGCCTACGGTGTTGGAGAATCGTTAAGAAACTCTTCACCAACTACTGACAAGGCGATACAGAAACAGTATTTAGAACACATTAACACGCTACGACTTAGTTTGAAGAAGCACGCATTCTCATTCGCGGATTTGTATGGAACGTTTGTTTATTATGATAGAGTAAGTATATCGTGTTATGCGATTGCTTCTTGATGTTTTCCTGCATTTACGTTCCTAAAGTGGTGCGGAAAAACTTGATCCATGCTCTCTTTCTTGTATTTAGATTGTTTTTTATTCAGAATAGATTTTGAGATGTTTTTTTGGATCAGTTCATGAGACTCGTTACATTGATTAATGTTTACTTCCATACTGAGTTGTAATATTTTACAGGAGAAAACAAAAACTGTGAAAATAGAGGAGATGTATCGAATCTTGGGAACGTTTCAAATTCATCCAGATAAAAAATTATTTGAGGATCTGTTGAACACTTTGAATCTAATAAAAAACGCTGAAGTCCCCTATAGAGATATAACTGATCTCCTAAGCTGGAAATGCGAATTCCCTTTACTGCCAAAAATCGAAGGTATTTCACAAGATAAAATCCTTCTTTGTTGAAAAAAATTATTCATATTCGGTAAACACATTCCAGATATCCCATTGGAACATCGATATTATTGTTCGACGTACAAAGAGACGATTTGCAATGCACAGCTCCAAAAAGGAAATAGTACGTTGAATTGTTTTCCAATGCCACATATATACATATAGAATTGTACAAAGTTCACGAATGACAAAAGTCTCTAGTGTGTTTGGTTCCTGAATGAACCGGCAAGATATCTGAAGTTTCGTAATAATTATTCCACCGTACAGTATCAATAATCTTTTACTTAGCTCGCTGCGCGGCGGGACTTTCTACAGAAAGAGTAGATCTACCGTATGCAGTTGTCCCAGCTGGCGGACCACGATGCCAAAGAGAAAGTCTAGGGGACCAAACTTCCGTAGCAGCAATTATATCGCCAAATATATTCACACAATATGGTTTAAGCCATCTGGACTTCTTCAAGGCAAGACGATTTTCAGTTTCAATAATCATCACGTTGAGTAATTTGAGTTCCTCTAATCCTAATTACGAGTTTCATGAGTTAATTTCTCATAAATATTCTTGAAATCTTATTCAGATTACTGCCCCATAATGAAATGCAAATTTCACCAGCAATCAAAGAACGATGTTCGATATATTATTTGTATAGGAAAATTTCAGATCTTCAGGCATTTATTGTAACATTTTCAAATTTTTTATCACCACGGTTCTATAAAATATGAACAATATGTTACAGATTCGTAAAGCGAATGAAATTCGTACACTTTTTGAAAATACTGGTGTCGTTTTTCCTGGGGATAGTTTTAACGTAATATGGAATGAGGGTTTGAAAAAGGATTGTACAGGAGGTGTCTGCATAGAGACGTTCAGAAGTCTTTTAGATCAACTTGCCGCTGCCACTTACGCGGAGATTCCTGTTATACAATAAACAAAAAAGAAAAAAAAACATATTCATAAATTTAGTCTAGCGTCTTTGATAAAAAGTATTTATTCATATTATAAGTTTATTTTAGAAAAAAAAATAACTGTATGTTGTGCATTTAGGCAATCCATAGTCAGATTTTAAAAACATGATACACCGTTTGAAGTATGACTGACAAATTTCATACCCGAACTTTCAAGACGACGATGATCAACTCGAAGATGATTCAGAACTGGAATCCGACGAACTAGAGCTGGAGCTAGAGGACTCTTCCTTGGCTTCAACAAACTGCGCTTGAACAGCTGGCTTAGGTCGAGATTTCAAATGTTCTCTCAACTCGTCCCTAAAATTAGATCAATACAAAGTTAGCCGAAATATCATAACGTGAAGATCAAATTATGAAATAGACATGATTTTTTTTCGGTATATACATGTACAACGTAATGGAATTCATTTTTTGAGTGATAAAATGAATGCCTATAAAAGGTTGAAATTAGAGTGAAATTTTGACGAAATACAAAAGCTGACTTACGTGAGGCCTCCCAATCCGATAGAAGTGAAGAAATTAATAGCGAATCGTGTATTTTTAGGATCATCTCTTGGAAATAGACCCTCGAAGGCTCCTTGTAAAGTACTGTAAAATACAACCAAACTATGTGTTCACAAAAGACGGAGAAAGAACTTGACGAAATATGGTCACAACAAAATGCAGCAAGAATAAAATGACCAAATTGATATGTTCGCTAATGGGATGATATACTTACACATCTTTTACACGCTGATTGAGTTTCGAAAGTCCCATGTACTCGGACAATTCTTGGAACAAAATTTTGATGAAAATACGACTAGAGCTGGTTGTGTCTTCTTCGTTGAGTTTTATGCAAGATAATACCTCCCAAGATATGGAATCGGTGAACAATAAATGTGCAAAAAATTTTGATACGTTGCGAAGTTTGTTCGTATCCAAACGATGTATCGTGTCGTAAGAGTCCTTGAAAATTTGCTCAAAGGGAGTTACGTAGATCTTATTTATTGCACAAAATCGCTGAAAATAAAGAATTCCTTTGTGAAAAAAAAATTTGGTTTTTCTCTAATACCAAAAATCCTATTTTCTTGTAAATATAAATCTACATACCCCAGCTAAGAGACCAAAAAATTTCTCATATGTTCTCATTTCTGCACAACAATCTAGAAACATGTGGCATAGTTCTATTTCTTGGCCAGGTTTAAGTTGCATTTTCATCAATTTGTGGGCACATTCTTCAAAGTCGAGAGAAGAATGAATAGTCAAATAAATAGTTCTACGCAACGCAGTTAGATTAGTCTCAGTGTTGTCAACTATAACGTCGTCCTTTGCTTCACCTGAAAAAAATGATAATCATATTGTCAAAATACATTGAATTCAATTTCTAATAACAAGTTAGGTTGTTTGTTTAAATGGCGCAACTGAACTTTGAAACATTCAACTTTGAGAATATTGTAAAAAAATCGTAAATTGAATGAGTAATTAATGTATATTTGGGAATCACAGTTACCAGCAGCATTGCTACCTTCCTCGTCAGAGGAATTGTCCCCTTCCTCATCATCGGAATCTTCAGATCCGCTGCTATCCGTATCAAGAATCTCTTTGCTCAATGCTTTGTATTTTTCTTCAGTGGCGACGTAGTCCGGATCAAACTTGAATACATCTAGAAGAAATAAGCAATTTCCAATTACGTTACGATCTAATCTGTTTCCAAATATGCATAGGTAGTTTTTAAACATATAAGTGTTTATTTTCATCCTAAATACCACAGAGATTGAAAAGTTGGTATCACGTTGTTGAATTCAGAGTATTCACACTACATATCAAACTCACTCAATATATCTTGAGGATCTGTTGCTTCGTCCAATGTTACGAGGTGAGTAAACTGGTCGTCTTCTTCGACGAGGTCGAGATCTGCGTTTACCGCCTCGTGATCTTTGAACCCATCTTTTCTGATTTGGAACATAACTTCGATCATGTATTGAACCTGTAACATTTCCGGATGAACATTTGTACAAGCAATTGCATAATCGTCTGATAATTGGCAATCATTTCTATCAAGAGAGAGAATAAATACGAGCTGATTATGAATCGAGTCTTCTGTGACTCTGTAATTATGAGTAATTTTCAGTCGTCCTTTACCAACTCACCCTTTTGTCCAGTTGACCTTCGTGCAAGATGTTGCGTAACATTTCGAAAATAGCTTCTATCCCCTTTTTGGATACTTCGGTGAGTTTCATTCCGCACTCTTTCAAGAACGCTATAGCAACTTCGACGGAGTCATCGGTTGGTGTCTCTACTAGTAAAGTTAATATTTCCAAAGCCAATATCTCATGAGCTACACGCTGATTCACCAAATGGGCAATAAATGTAGCCGACGAAATGCATTGGGCTTTGTCGTTGCGGCGAAATCCACGCTTGAACTGGATCACTAATCTCTTGAGCAGCAATTCACCTATGTTCGGAAACTGAGAGGGGAAATTTTGATACATATTATATAGATAAACAACGAATTTGGCGAAAATTTGAGATAAACGATTTTTTCATTCTTAAAGCAGCTGGGAAAAGTCTAATAAAAAATTATATGTAGTTGAAATTCTTTCCGTATAACGCGACAAGATAATCTTGAAAACAGTTTTGTTTTTGAGGATTTCAGTATGATGAGCACCGAATCTCTAGATATGCGTTGTGCACGTTTTCATCATTAGATTTGGATATTTAGCTACTAAATTTTGCTGGTTTTACAAGATTTCAGTCCTCAATTAGATCGTATTAATTGCAATATCTTGCTACATTAATGTTATTACCCTTATCCTAGAGAAAAAAAAAAATCCAGCAATATAATTGGGAAAATATTATTGTCTGTATCAGGGTGGGATGAATACCAGGTTTTTCAATAAGATCTGAATACATATACCTGGACAAAACAGGCTCTTTTATTATCACGAATTGGTTTTTTTTCAAGCAACAATTTGCTGTGATTTGCAACCAAAGAGCATCATTAATTAAAAACAAAAACTTTACTTGGGAAAATATGTATCCAGATTTGGTATACTAGTTTCATTGAAGATCAAAACATTACCAAACGTTATAGATAGAAATAAAATTGACTAAAATCACTCATGATTCTCATTTTGATACAAAACAGATGAAAAGTTTTCAATACAAGGTTCTCTGGAAGAATCTAAGTGAGCTTAATGGGATAAACAAAATTCGAATCCACCTTCATGTCTGTTGGACAAAAATTAAATAAAATGTTCTGGGATAAAAGTATGTGTGCAGCAAACCTATTGCAACACACTTACTGCTTCTTACTACCAAGCGTTATGCGTTTTAATCACAGAACGTTGTTAGTTCTACAATACCTGTACTATTATCATCAAAATTCAGCATGAATTTACCATTAGATTTTTCCTAATAATTTAAAGAATGAAATAATCGTTCTCATTTAAATTTCGTCGTTCTTAAACAACGTACTTTGGAATTGATCACAGCAGTTAGAGCCCCATAGATGGGTGTGAAGGTAGGAGAAGCGGCTTGAGCCTGGATAATAGACCGTGCAAGCAGGCCTCGACCCCTGACGATATTTTCGTGTAACAATTCCCTGGTAATCAAGCCGATGTTACTGGTATTGACTTTGTTGATATGGCCATGAATAGACTTCTTCAGAGCTTCCCAGGATATCCGTTGATACGCGGCTCCGGATTTGTCTGTAATCTCAGCCTGCATCATGCGGAGTTTTGCCGGTGGTATATAGGCTCCTCCAGTTTTAGACGTTAGTAGATCAACAGTGCGTTTTTGAGCAGGTGTTATTTTCTCCCGTTTAATATCCTGAGCATTATCGTTTCTTTCCTTATCCTCAACATCCGCATCGTGTCTGTTATTTTCTTCGAATCTACGCTCTGAAGATTTGTTTCTCTCCTCGTGACGACCACCGTAAAAACGCTGTCCTATACGCTCCTCCTTTTTATTTGTCGGATACTTGTTCCAGTATTGGTCGCTGTTCTTTTTCTCTGAACTCCAGTATCGCCGCAAAGGCATATCCTCGCTCAAATCCATATCGACATCTCTTCTATATCCTTTATCGCTATCGTCTTTACTCGAGTATCTTTCTCCGCTTCTTCTGCGATCTCTGTCTCTGTCTCGACTTCTACGTCGTCGTCTTTCCCTGTCTCCATCCCTATCTCTTTCTCTATCTCTATCCCTATCTCTATCTCTGTCTCTGTCTCCATCCCTTTCTCTGTCTCTGTCTCTGTCTCTGTCTCTTTTTCGTTCTCTATCTCTGTCTCTATCTCCGCCTCCGCTTTTCCTACCGCTGTCATTACTTCTGGAATATTTAGAGTCGTTTCTTTCCTTGCGCTTATCGCGACGCTCTTTGTCGTCGCTGTCGTTATTGTCAATCTTACGTTTAATCCGTCTGTCACGCTTACTGGATTCAGTTTCGTCGTCGCTACTTTTCGATTGTGGCCTCTTTTCGACGGGACTAGCGTCCGAGGCGTTGTTGTCAGACATGGTTTGTAACGAGAACCAATTTCGTCAACTGTATAAGAGTGAAAATAAAAAAATGAATCAATAAGTTGAAATAACAATCCACTGAATCAGCTGTGTAAAATCCAGAGATTTTCCGTCGAGATATGTGCGAATAATTATGAATAGTACTTATTACATTCTATGAAGAAAAAGATCGCTTCCTTAACCTCCAAATATCAATTTTGCCTAAGGCTCTTTAGTTTTTTACAGTTCACGGTATGCAGGTACCGGGATATTTTTATATACTTACATCGATCGATAGAATGACCGTTGAAATTACGGAAATAACGACGATATTTTTTTGAACATGTTCTTGAACCAAAATGATCAAGATCGTTGTAACTTTGGTTAAACGACAAGCAACGAATCCACTTGCTGTCTACGGCTGCGTAAGGTTTTTTTATGCCTGGTTTATGCTTCAGTCTCAACTGGACTTCAACTTACGGCTCTACCAATGAGAAGCCTTTCATGTGGCAGGACGAGCCTCGTCATTGGTCGAATCTTAAGTTTCGTTGTGAATAATGTTTCGTGTATAAACACTAATGGACACATGAGTCTGACCATAGAAATCTGAAACGAACGCGGTTTAGACATATTTTAGAGTAGTTTGGGTCGGATCTCCATAGTTTATTGCCTCACAGAGGTCATAGGTATAAGTGAAGATGCGCATGAAACTGGACACAAACCATCCATAAACTAGACGCACATGCCATGGCGCATGCGCAATACTTTCCGAGTACCATTGACTTCTGCAGTCTGTTGAGTTTTATGTGCATCGGCCTTTAATATACAGAGAAAATGTATTCACGTGTGTTCATTGGTGTGAACACGTGTCGTGTTTGTGTGTAGCTTGCATATTGGCTACGGTGTTTGTAGACCGGCCTAAAATCCTAGTCATTATATGATTTTCAATTCGAAAGGAAAACTACTTGTGTATGTTCTCCTTACATCGGATGACTTCCTTTTTCTAGATTAATTGAGAATAAAATAATAACTCGTAGAATATTTTCCAAACTTTGAAGATTTCAGTTTGACAGCCGTGACGATAACTCGAACCGTGTGAAACGGGCTTTAGACACAATTTCGAGTCTCATGTATCTTGTCAACAAAAATGGCGAGGTAGCATGTTGACTTTTACGTCGGGTATAATGTTTTCGCTGTAATTCCTTCTGGCTGGATGAGTAGGAATATCGTACCCCTAAATTGGATGATTTGTTAACTCTAAGACGCGAGGTATTTGCCGGTGCCATGGATCACTCCAGAGACCAGAGGTCCAGGGGTTGTCAGGGGATAAACGAGGAGACAGGCGACGTGTGTGGTGAAACTAGTACATTACGGATTCTCGATGAGTTCCGAAAGCTTTACGAGGACCGTATAAGAAAGATTAGCGAAGAAACTGACGGGAGTTCCGACCACGTAAGTCGTAAACAATATACCCTCAATTACCATTCAACATTTTCCAACGTCATTGATGAAACATTTTCCAACGATGATGATGAAATTCTACAACCTGGTTTATAAATTACTCTAAAATCCTCTGTTTCACCCTTGTGGTATACCTGAATGTCGATATACGTCGCAAGGCTTTTCAACTTCTATTCAATTTCACACCTCGACTGAGAAACAGCCTTGACATCTAAATATAGAAATCTTAGGACAGATCAAAGCCACTTCTACAGTTTTAAATCGAGATAGCCAAGTTCTGCTTTTACCAGACCGCAACAAGGGACGATCCCTTTTTCTGTATTTTACTTCCTCATGTCGTGTAAAAAAGAAATCGTCACTTTATTTATTGAAATTCTATAACTCGCGTATTGTTTTTATTGGAATAAGGTCAGCCATATGGGATCTCACCCTATACATTGAATTTCATATAACTTCAAAGAAACTACAACTTGTTTCCAATTTGGATACAATAAGTTATCGGTACCTCACAATCACCTGGCGCTAGCTTTGATATAAAAGTCGAGCAAAACTTTTGCTGCAGATTTACTCTTCAATATCTCCAGAAACTTTGTGTCACCATTGTGTTTATTGTTTCTTTAAATGTGGACATATTTCACGAAGCATGAGCTTTCAGTCGGTCACAAGAATCTATCGACGGTGGTAACTGCTTCAAAATGTGATTCATTTGTATATTGCTGAATTTAGTGTTTTCTATATATCAACATGAAGCTGAAATCAGCAGGTAATATATAGCAGGTAATATAGCCTAGCAGCCCCTGACTTCTTTCCACGGGGTGAGCAAAAGATGAAAACTGGTAGCATCGTCGATAAAACTCCCCTGAAAACATTCCATGATGTTCGTTGTTTGCTCATCGCCTGGAGAAAAACCAGAAGCTGATAAGTTGTATTACCTGCTAGTTTCAGCTTCATGATATCAACTCAAAAGTTCCTCACCTATAACCAAGTAGCGCTGGTTTCAGCACATTTTGAGTAGCGACTACACAGAGATAACAGTCGTATCATCTATCCTGAAGTTCATGTTCGGCCCTCATGTGCCTTAGAAGATAATTCAAAATTGCATGTACACTAAGAGTCTGCAGCATTTGGGGAGCTATTAGCTGTATTTAAACTTGGAAGTCATACTTAGGTATTAAAAAAATAGACCACAGTTGTCTATTGATTCATTCATGACATACATGAAATTAGGGTATCTACAGCGTTGCTATCAAGCTGTTGAAATCTTTACATATATTGTTGCGTAAGCGATACGCTGTAAGCCCATTGCTTATTGATTGATCTTGATGTGATCAGCGACCAATGTTTCATGTATTCAAAGTTGAGTGTCGTTAGGAGTAGATCAATACGATGGATTGTTAGTGAAAATATTCACTGAGTATGCGAAGAGCAGAACTTGACATTTCAATGTGTAGGTCCAACGTATTTCGCTACCTGCGAGTTGACGAAATGATTTTCAGATTGTACCTTAATGTTAGCATACAGTTTATGCCTGAAAACCATTTCAGACAAAGTTAAAAATAATGGAAGAATGGGTCAAGGATTTAGGCGAACAGAACGCAATGTTGGTACGAACTGTCGAAGAACTGGAGCATGAAGCTGCAAACAGAGTTATACTATTGGAAGAAAAGCTACAACAATCTGCTGCTACTGTTGCTAGCATCAATCGACACAGTATGGGTGAAGATGGGGTGAGAAAAATGATAAAAAACTTTTTATATTTGTTTCGATCAATATTAACTATGCATACTTGTTCATAGAAAATCAGTTTGATATTTCGTGTTCAAATCATGTTACCAAAATCTGTGATACTAAAATCCAACAAAGACTAGCTGGATCTCTAACGCCATCTCGTCTGAAAAGCTTCACACAAATGAACAGGACCTCAATTCTAGTTTTAACACTAAATATAACTCTGTATTAGTTCTGTACTAGAACTATAAAATGTTTGACCAACTATAAATGTTTGCACATAAGGATGCGATGCTCTTGTCGGTCTCGCACATCGGTAATCATACGCTATTCAACATTATCATTCCAGCTATCATAATCTATCACACAGTTTCCTGTTTCTCAGAGGATGGTATTTTCTCTACCAAGCATATTCTCACTGATTTTATATCTTTCAAAACCTTTGACCACATTCAATTTTATCCTTATAGCGTGTGACTAATACGTACTTTTGCATTACGAATTGTGTATCCGTTAAAAAATAAATGTTAAGATGTTTCAATATTTTAATTGTTAGTCGGATCAAAGACGGTGTTAAATAAGGAAAGAAACGTTTATCGACCCCAGAAGATGATATTCTCATAATTGACATTAGAATCGGTGTTTCTGTATCAATAATCTTACTGTCTTGTGTAACCCAGTCGATGGCAGTTCTTGAAAACCGTGTTTCTCAACTGAAGAGAGACGAAGAGACGTTGCAACAAAAAATAGAATTTCTTCAAAGTGATATTAGGGGGTTGCTGGAGCTCATTAGGCGCGCTAGGAGAGAAAATTGCTGGAGCCTTGACGGAATTACATTCTTTGAAATCCAGCCTAGCGACATCCCTGCTCCTCTAGAGTAAGTTTTGTTCATTCCCTGGTTTGGACCAATGCACAATTAACTCTTTCTGTCTTTCTTTCTTTCTTTTAATAACTTCATATCGCACTAGAACATTACCAACTACGGCTAATAAATATGGTACAGATACTAGATCGTTGTTTAAGTAACGAAAGAGCATTTATGTACATGTTCGACAATAAAGCTTTATCATACTTGTCTAGTTATGCAATGTAATTTTGCTTTTTCTATTTACAGCTGCACCTGTGGACAGGTAAATTCATGCACAGTTCCTGACAAGAAAGTGAGACTTATTCTAGAATTAGGACGAGGTCTTGCCAGGGGGTCAGAATGTCCACCAAATAGAAGTTTTTGCGACTGTCCAACCGCTCACCCAACAGTCTGCTTTCCATGCGACACAGATAACTTGCCTCTTACTTTTTCATAGATTCAACATTTTTCTTTAGTCTCTTCTTTTCTTCGCAACACATTCTCAACACTAACGCTCCTCTATTTCAAATTTTCTACCTCATTTTTATACATAATATATTAAACCGGGGCTTTTTATTTGGTATACGTTCATCAATATCAGCAATTAATTTAGTAATTTCCCATGTCCAATCATTTGGTAATTGATTCAGAATTTCATCAGCTACTTAAAATGACCTGAAGCTATAGATATATTTTTTTTTAACGATATATGTTACTTACTTTTATTTACTTTTTACTTATTCAATGGATATTTACATTCGTTTTTATACTGCTTTACTTTCATAAGTGAATACTTGAAATAGGAAACTTGGGCCGTAAATGAAATAGGACGTTTGGGAAACATCTATTTTCAAGGTTTAAAAATAACTTCACCTGTGGTATAAATATCTGAACCCACAGTTTTAGTTCTATAAATCTTAGACATTCTAAGTTAAGTTCATTTCAATTCATTGCCACGATAGACGATATTCTCCTGCATTATTGCAGGAAATTAATTTGTTTATAGCTCAAACCTTTATCTTAAGTTTCATTTTAGCTAGTAAAACAAAGCCATACATTCCTTTGAGCAGTATCATTTTCTATAATGAACTGGTTTCGATACTTGTCATTGAACTCGAATATTTCCGATCATTTTGGGTGCATAAATAAGCTTGTGTATTAGATTGGCATGTTTCTTATTTTCCTTAGAATTGCACAACGTAAAAGTCATGTTTCCTATTTCTACCATCCAATGTATTTATTACTGTCGGTGTTCGATTAGTAATATGCAGAGGATATTTTACTTTTTTTTTTATATTCGATTTTTTCGATTTTTTTATTTCGTTCATCACAGTGATTCAGCAGTAGAAATTTGTTATTGAATTTTTTTCGGATTTGGACATGATTTTTACAGAATAATTCATGCTCATACTAACATCTTGAATTCATTGACACGAATCGCTAACAGAAGAGCAGATTAGCTTTGATACTGAAACATATTTTTCCTTTATTACACACATATATCTTTATTGAAAAAAATAAAAATCCATTATTCAACACGTATGAAGTATAGAAGTCACAAAAATTCCCCAACACATGGGACATTTATATTGTGTATTGTATTTGAATGAAAAAGTTTTAAAGTTGCATGTAGATCAAATGTGTAACACATAGCCCTCCCATTTTCAAATAAAGATATCTATCGTCAATGACTTTCTCATCTATCTTTTTGACGAATGGCTCGTCGATCATTTTGAATGTGTACAGCCATGAGATCAAACTGCTGTTTAAATGATAATGTATACTCGCATTGGCGAAGCGTGCTTTTAGTAAATAGTGATGAAACTCTATAGCCTATGCACATTAAGACCCCCTGTATAGTTAATCATCGAATTTTAAAACGATGTAATAAATTACTGCGAAAAGTTTACTACGAGTTCACGTTGAATTAATTTTGTGGAGATAGAGAGTTGGGAAAGTATTGGGTGTTTGGTTGGCAAAACTACATCGCTGTAGGATCACATAGAGTACAATGTGTCGATAGTTTTTACATACAATAATTAACGTCAGCTTGATTGAAGATGTGATAGCTTATTTGATTACGAAAATGGTTTGAGATTTTATTGTAATAAGTCCATTCTTGAAAAGCTCAAACTATGTTGTATTTTGGAGGGGGCAAAAATAATCCGAACTTGTCTTGAAATCAGGAAAAAGAAGATACCGCTGAGTACATCGCCAGTCTTAAAGAGCAAGTAGACCAACTCAAGGAAAATGAGAAACAGGCAAAAGCGTGAGTTCTTGGAAAATTTACTTCGTTACATGTTTTAACAACATTTGAACCTTGAATTACTCCGAAAATCTGTGAAAATCAAAGATAATTTTACATTTCGGGGATATAAATAAAATTGTCTTAACCAGATTCTAAGAGGATTCTTGACAAAAAGGCAAGAAGTGAAAATATATTTCATATAAAAGAAAATTGAAATTTTGTAAAATCGTACAGGTATCAAGCGGGACTAGAGGAAAAGCTGGTTGAACAGAATAAGCAAGTAGTATTGAAAGAAGATACGATTAAAAAATACATCTCTAAACTTCAGACTCTGAGAGACAATTTGAAAAACCGTTCAAAACTTGCCAACCAAATTGTACTCGGATCAACTTCACCTAGCGTTGATCTCGAATCTGACGTAAGTTTTTTTTTTATCAGCAAATATGGCTCTTATTCTAGAGAATTGAATCCACTCTTCTCACAAAACCAGTTGAACTTACACGTACTAGTGTGATGTAGTATCTAGTAACTTGTATGCTGCTCTGTAGGCGATGACAAACTACTTCTTTCACTCGCTGTTTCTTAGAAATTATAAGTCTACTTCCTCATCGCTTGACACACAGTTTACATTCTATACTGCATATGATGATATGCTTTCAAAATAAACCTATATATCATTTCATTAGAAAACCGGAGGCAAAACGGTACGCCTAATTTATATCTAACAAGCTGCCTCGGTGACATTAACAAAAACAACAGCGCATGCTTAAAATAATCATATTGGTCAATAGAAATACTGATTTGTGTACATTCTTTCATTGCCGTTGAATTTTGCCTGAATTATCAATGCTTCTGATACTCTGTTTTCGGCGATTAGGTGAATATTAGGTGTAGATCCATTTCAAATCATGCAGGCTTCTCTAGGGACTGAAATTCCGAATCATCTGTAAATCAAAGTGCCGTTTCTGACCCATTATAGAGAACACCTATTTCACGATATTATTGAAAACGAATTCTACTGGCTGGTGTATGAATTCAAATTTTTTCCCTAGTGGGTAGTTTTTAGTGAGATTTCGTTATTGCAATTCAACTCCAGATGATAATATATATATTTTTTTCTTCTTAATTTCGTGTGGTTTCATGTCAATGTTTAGTCAATTTTGAATTGATAATTCGGTATAAAGTTAGAAAAATTAAAACACAATTTACTAAAAGAATGGTACCTATTTTTTTTTCATGAAAATTGCACACGTTGCAGCATACGCAAAAACCTAATCTTCTCACGTAGTCAGAAGATGCTAATTTTTGTTCAATATGAATTGAGACATTATGTTGATCATGTTGACGAATTAGCATGTATTCAGTAAGGTGGGGAAAATAAGTCTTCGCGTGTATCAAAGCGTGTGTAATATTCATTGAAAAAATAACACATTCTGATTGAATTTGAGTTAGAAGGTTTTCAAGTTTCATCTGAATAACTGAATAATTGGTTCTTCAACTAGCTTTGTCGATTTAGAACTGACTGAAACCTTGTGAAATCTGCACATTTCAAATATAAATCATCACTTTTAGACAATTACTTTGATAGTTATGCCCATTTGGCAATGAATCGCTAGTCAAAAATTTCCCAAAAGGCGATTAAGGGGAAAAAAAATTTGAATACGCCCACCAGCCAGTAAATTTTGTGTAAGTAGAATTTTAAGGTATATATCCCTCAAAATACGGCAGAGAATAGTATATTCAATCTGCAGATGACTTGAAATTTTGGTCTGTAAGAGCCTGCATGATTTTTAATTGATCCAACCATTAGTAAAATGTAAAGTGCAATGTAACTCGATTGTATTTGATTCATATTATATGAATTATATAGGGAAAGTGTCCGTTCATAGTATAGTCTTGGGTGATTATGCTTCAACATTATCTATTTGCACAAATCAAAGTTCTTCTTGATAATGGAGAGTAGCTAAGTCCTGAAAAGTAATGGGACTCAGATTGCAGTATACATTAGACTGAATTGGAAATCAGCAACTCAAAATACCAGAAACTTGAAGAATCCATTATTGAATATCATCGATGTGATCAATCTCTAATTGAGACAAATATATATAAATGAGATATCAACTTTTACATTAAACTCATTGCCAAATCTATTTGAAGTCTGTGTATCTTTTTGTTTTCCTTATTTAGTTTCATTTCGACGTAGATAATATTTTTACAGTTGCTAAAACTTTTTTCAACAGAAATGAGTTCTTTAGTTTTGCAATAACGTTTTTACAGTCTGCCGAACGTTAGGCGTACCATTTAGCCCTGGATTTTTCTTCATGTATCTGTAATTTTTTTACTAATTTACGTATTAAGCTTCGATGGAATTAACACAATCTGAAAATCACAGACGGATCAAAGGTGTTAAGTTAACACATTAGCGCACATTAGTGTTTAAGCACTTTCATTATAGTCTGTTTAGTGACAGATGAATAAAAATTGAAATTTTTTGTAAGGCCTACAGTTTTGAACTTTTGGAAAAATAGGAATCTTATTTATTCATCTATCTTTAATTCTTCGAACTCACTTTACGTTTTGGAATAATTTTCACTATGTATAATAATTTTTACAAGTGCAGAATCTGTAACCATCATATGTACAATTCCCTAGGATTATAATCTCTAATCATATCCTTTCTATGATGATTTTACTTCCTCGCTTTTAGAAAAAATCCTTTTGCATCACTCAAACGGTCGTGTTTCTATAACTGCTGGCTTCCAAGCATTTCTTAATTAATCTATAAATTGTAACAAATATTATAACACAGGGTTGATCCATCTGCACATTCTAAAGTCGTGAAAACTAATTTGTGCTTTTGTGGCAGATAATAAATCATAAATACATTTATTCAGAAATATAAACGGGCAATAACAGATGATTCGTCTCGCGTTATTTCGACTTGAAAATATTTTCAAGATCTCTCTTACTGTTCAGATTGTCACAATGGCTGACATTGTGGAAAATACCTTAAACACAAATGAGCTAGAAATAGAAAAGTTACGACAGCAGTTATGGGAGAGTGAAACAAAGTTATCAAACCTTATGCACGAAAAGAACGCCGAAATGGATAATTTGAAATCTCAACTTGAACAAAAGTGCATGGAACTCCAGCAGACTGAATATCGAATGAATTGCTTGCAAAAAGTTTGTTTCTCTGTATTACATTCCAAATTATACTTTTGTAAGAAATCTCATAAATCTAAGCCTGATACTGTATCATTAGGAATCTTTGGAAACTCGCGACGCCTTGACCGTCGAAGTTGCTGAAAAACATGATCTCGTTATTTCTCTACGAAAAGAACTTGCTATGCTAGAAGAACAATGTCGCCAGTCGGATATGCAAACGCATTTCAAGGACGATATCATCAAGGAAATGAGGAGGGAGCTCAAACAAGCCAAGTCTAAAGTAAGAATAAAAAATTACGGAACACACAACACTTAGACATAATACTGCGATTTTGATTTCTAGCCAGTCCGTTTAATCCCGGCTCTTCGTCCATGTACGGAAAGTTCTTATGACAAGATCATTAGTAAAGATAATGACGATAATCCTTGCTGGGAATCATCCCAGAAATTCATCCCTTCTGCTTCCCTGAACGGTTCTTTACATTGCAAGAGTAACATTTCCTCTTTACATCGACATTTGTATCCTGGAAATAAGATCTACGATCAAGAAATATTGAGAAAATTGAATAATCCCAAACACAAAACTCAAAGCGAAGTTATCGTCGATAGGAATAGACTTTTCTCCGAGGTTGACAATAAGATAATAAATTCGACTAGAAAATTGTCACCACCTTCCAAAGATCCTAATTCAAGGATCGATCACTTGACCGGTGTTCAGATCCGCTACATTTCAAGCCCTGGACAAGCAACTTCAAGTTTGACAAAACATAATTAAAGATGTACATTTTGTAAGAGTTATTCAACATATTTAAGCTTCTCATAGATAATAAAGCTTTTTTAACGTTAGAAGTTATTATTAATCGTGTAATCTTTCGACTGATCATCATCTTTTATTCTCTATTCATTGCAATCAAAGGCAACAAATATTTGCGATATGATTATGGATTATTTGACATTTGATAAACTGAGGTGACCATGATTACGCTTTCCTTGTTGATAAATATTTCATGATCTCACTGCATTTCATGGACATATTTGAATACTGTGATCTCGGAATCGATTAAGATTTTTATGGGATCTATAGCTTCACAACAACATGTAAAATTAACTCAACCTCTTGTTTATAGGGGTTGATAATCGACAATATAATTTCAACTACCGCTGATAGTAGATGTATCATGATTTCAGGAAACGTGTTCGTCTTCGCGTAGGGTACGGATAAAAACTGATAATTCGCCAGAGGTAAGCATATCTCTTTACAAAAGCATGTTTCAAGTTATCCACTAACAAATTCCACGTTCATAAGCATCATTTTGACTATAGAGATGTTCTTCACGCTCGGAAACTACGTGTTCATCTTCTAAGGTAAGGTATATATGGTCAGAGTAACAGTTTGTGTCATTTGAGATTTATTAATAAACCCAACAATATAGTCTGACGAGACATCTTTGCGAGATCGACTCCACGATACTCAGAATCGATTGAAAATTGTGAAAAGTAAATTAATGCAACGGACTGAGACAATAAATAAGCTCAAGAATGATTTAAATGAACAAAGAAATAAATCATCCCAATTGTATAAAGAATTAGAAAAGTTACGAGGGATTGACTCATCCAAGAATCAGGTAAACCATATTGAACATGCTGCAGCTAATAGGCATCACACGTAGTATCGGTATTATACTAACACATATTTGGTTTTGTCAGCTTTTGATCAATGAGCATTTGTATATCACAATAACACAGGACACATTTGCTCAGTATTAATTAATTACGTTACATGACAAATAGTAATACCAGTCCAGGGATTTCTGTCCAAACATCATGACCCAAAACTTTTCGTTGGAATGTAGACAATGGAAATATATTCAGATATTTTGTAGTCACCGGTCACTTTTCATTCTGTTTCAGGAAGATGATGCGATAGATGGAAATACGTCGAATCATCATCAGGTAATTTTCACTCCTATTGTCTAATACAATCAGCACATGGATTAATACTCCATTTCATGATCAAATGATTATTCGTTAGGATTAAGTGTATCGAAACACATCACCGGTTGTTCCGCTACATCCTTGTTCCTTAATATTGAAATCTTGTCAGAAAAGAAATCGACAGTATAACGCAGTTTTGTGACAACAATTTGAATCATCGATTAAATGTCGAAGATATATTTAAGAAATCTGATAGACATACGAATTCATAATTTGTACACTATTTATATGTGAAACTATTCTTTAATATTTCAGAGCGAAATTTTAGTCTATTTATCAAATACTAAAGTGTTGATGGAAAAAGAGCGGGAAGCACTACTAGGATTGAAAACAGAATTGCTAAGGATGCTGGAAGATATCAGCATTAAAGAATCCGAGGTTTGTTCAATTAGTTGATATTTATATAACCATCACATATTTATCTGAGAGCAATGAACTGTAACGAAAATATTTAACCGGAAGGATATAAAAATCGATGTTCGTTTCTCAAGGAACTTATTTGGTGATATCGACATGTATGTATTTTAAAACCCATAAAGTATTTTACAAAGTTGAGTTGTTGTCAACGAATAACATTTTGCAAATTATTCAAATGGTTTTAGGACATAGACCGAGATAACGGCATAGCAAATATTCAGAAAAAGTTAGTGGATATTGAAAAAATGCTGTTTAATTACAAGACAGAAATAATTGATCATGTAAGTCTCTTGGAGTAACTTCGTAAATTCGTAGGTCGCTAGTACTGCCTAGATAATTATTTCGCTAATACTAAGTACAGTTGTAAAAATATGTTCAGTAGAATTATTGTCGTTGTTGTTTATATTCATATGAATTTTTATACAAATATCGAAGGTGATCTTGCTATCAAATACTCCACGCAGATAAATAGGATAATTCTCCACTATACTGACACTAGAAAATAAATGTAATACATACAATCAAAGAAATACGAATACTCTTCAAATCAAAGTATCTTTTCTCAGAGAAATCTTCAAGACAAAGTAAATAAATTTCAGTATATTTAGTGGAGTTGTGAAGAAATTACCGAAAGAGAATATGCGTGTATAAATATTTTGCGGAGAACTCGAGGAAGTATTATTTTCGGTCTTTCGAAAAACAAGTTTCAACCCCCTGATAATTAAAATGCACTTCACAGACCAAATCAATGGAGATATTGAGAAACAATAGGGATGCAGTTGAAGCTAAAATCACATATCTGAATGATTTGCTACAGACTGGTTCATGTGCAGTATGTACCATTCAAATTAAAGATCCTGATTTACAGATAACATAAATTTTCACCCATATTTCGCTGATGCTTCAAAAATCCTCCAACTCAAAGATTTCCTGATACAATCAGTTCCGTTATATTTAAACTGGCATAATTGTTTCAGAATACGAATAGCGAAGTTATATTACGGAATATGAAATCCCTACTAGCTGATTTGCAATTCACGAAATTACCCAAAGTAAAACGAATTTATTATACCGAATGTTCCATACATTACAGTTTTGTTTAATCTTTTCGGAATAACTCGTTTCATTTATCTAGGATACATGTTGTGGTGGTTCGAAAACTCTTTTGGATGGTTTGGAAGCGGTGCTAAAAAATTTATCAGACATTCTTGAGAGCACCGAAAAATGCGTTAGTTTCAGCAAATGTTTTTTATAGAATTTTATTAATTCTCTCAATGATGATTTATCTTGCAGGCATGCATCGAAGATGGGGAAAAATCTCAAGCGAAGAGCTTGAAGAAACGAGTAGCCAACAGCATTGAAAATATCACAAGAATTTATAGAGACAAAGAAAAAGCTATAGGTCTATTGAAAACAGTGGTAAGTGCTATATTTCAAATGTATCAATGATGAACTTATTACTAACTACACACACTTGAAGAACTTATCACTAAAGACAGACTCTGATTTCAGACAAAAAAGTGTAAAGATGATTATCCACCTGCTAAAGCATCCCCAGTGGTAAGAATCGATCTGTTTTTCATTAGTGAGTTGAATCACATGCTCGGGAGGTATTTGAAAATTTACAGAATGTAATGATAGATGTTTTTCAGTTGATTGAATATCAAATCTTGAGAGAAAATGAAGAAATGACTAATTAAATGTGCTAGATTCGTATTAACTTCAGGATCTACATTCAAATCTTCGATAATTAGATTCTATTCAGCTACTAATCCGATTTATAAAACTAGGTGAATAATGAAATCGTTCAACATTTTCGTATGATGGAAGAATTCAGGATATGCACAGTAGAGGCGCAAGCAGCGACTGAAGATTTACGCGAAGAAATGACCAACGTTATTTGTTCGTTGAATTGTCGCCATGAGAAGGTTTGTTTGAATGAAACTAAAGAGACACAGAACATTCTCTTTCGCCTCTCGCATTATTTTGATGCATAAAGTGTACCAAGCACTAATTTATTGCTCTGAAACTCAATCTTACTATAATTGCATACAGTATTAAATTTCATTTGACGACTTGCGGAAACAATGAACCAAGTCATTCTATCTTTTCTTTGAAAACAAACCATGTTTGCCTCGATACGCTATCAGATTTAAATTTTCAAACGCTCATTGAAATTCAAACACTTCAGCCTTTTGTATTTCCCAGTGAGTGACTTGGATTTTTCTAACATTCTATATTATAAAGGGATTTTTACAATCCTGATAATAATAACATACATTTTGAAATGAATTTATTGTATTTTCACAGTTTGTAGAGCTCACTAAGCTGGTGAAACAAATCCAAGACCATTTAACGCAGACGAGAGAAAATTTGTCGGATACTATAAATCAATTGAAACTTCAAGTAAGAATTCAGCCACAAGTATTTACTGTTATTTCATAGACTAGATTTTACCAAGAATTAAGAACAGAATTTGTATTATTATTACACAGTCATTATTTTTGTTTCGAAATTTATAATCCACGTAGAAAAATTGCTGGAAAGCTGAATAACTCAAAATTTCGAATGTATGGTCGCAAAGCTTATAGCATTAAAAATCTGAAAAACAATATATTTCTGTGGAGGAAAAATTGCATTTCTGTACCAACAAGTGATTTTAACACATTCGATACACTTTGTAATTAGGAACAGGAGAAGCTGAGGCATAGCGAGAGGATAACAAATGGAGCAATGAAGCTGAAAGATATGAAAAATGAAATGAATCAAATGAAAAGTGATATATCACGGTGCATTAGCAGTACAAGCGATAATTCACAAGTAAGCATTTGAATATCTCACGTTTCACCGTTGTTACAATTAATATGAAGTAATTTTGTGTACTCGAAGTCACTTGCGTGATAATAATAATTATTGTGATCGACCTGAATGAATTAAAATTTTATTTCGATATCTACATTATTTTTAAAAATCCAACCACCGACATTCACAGTCACTTTACAATGTTGTAGGAATGCAATTCAATTGGGATCATGAGAATACACACTTGTGACGATCTTCTGAACATAGTCAATGAAGAGATTCAGCAAATCATTACGAATGTGCAGATCTATCAAACTGGGGTAATGTATAAAAATCTCGTTTCAATGATTTGGGATGTAGTAGAAGGACGTTTTTCTAAAACTACTGATTTTTCACGATCTGCAAGATATCTTAGTACAGATAATACGGTATACAACTGTTTCTGTATATTTAGGTAATTAATATAAACGAGCTGTATACGTAATTAACTAGCGATACAATATTCCAGGCATGCAACGCTGTGACAATATTACTGGAAGTTAAAGGCCGGTTAAATAGATTAGAGGATTGCCTGAGAGATCTACAAAAAAAAGCAGATGAAGTTGTGAGTATAAGTTCAATCGTAATATCAAACAACACGCGTGTCCTTTTATTTTAATTAAACTTATAACAACGACTTCCCCGAATCGTCAAAAGATTTCAAACTATTCTCAATAACTTTACAATCACCAATTTATCACCGCACTTTCATCTTGAAAGTAATCTTGAAGACCTTGTGAAGTACTATAAAACCAAAATTCTATCTATTGGAAATCCAAATGTATATTTGATTATCTTTGTCAACGAGCATGCAGTACAAAGCTGAAAAATTGCATATCATCAATGAGATTCTTATAACTTTATGCTGTTAGTAATACAATGAAATCTCATGATCCAATTTTTTTTTTCTCATTATTCAGCTGATAGACAATGAAATGGCGCAGAACGTTTTTTTGGAAAGAAGTAAAAAATTGGATAGACTTGAACAAGAGCTTGACAACACACACACAAAAATGCAGGATATGCTCGAAAACTTTTCTTCTGTTATGGAAGAAGTAAGTTATTACCATATTTTCTATTCCTTATTCACATTCAGAACAGATATTTAATGATATCTGGTTACACATCGCAAGTCTGATCATATTGCTAACATAAACACACCAATGTCTTACTAATTTCAATGATTTCTATTATTGTCTGCGGTCGAATCCTATTATTATATTCTGATGAAACGTCGACCTGTATCAAATACGTTTCAGGTGGCAACTGGAAACTCTAGCCTCCCAGCTGATCAAAATCATTCGAATTATTGCAGCCAAGATATTCTAAGCAAGGTATGCATTTGGTTCCATGTCATGAAGCGAAAACCATATATCTTAGCAAATTTATTTGAACTTGGAGATTTTTATTGGGTGAATGAAGTTGAATTTTCGTTTTTCAAAAGCACATGATACGGAATGGAGAAGTTGGAGTAAAATTTAGAACTTCTGAGACGTTTTTTTCATGCAAATTTTTCATTGAATTCTACAGTGTACAGAATTTTAGTAAGTTTTTTTTTTTCTACAATGTTTGTCTTGTCTGCAGAGCAACCAAGATGATCTCCTCAGGATAAAAGATGAACTGCGTAAAGTACAAAAGGATTACGATGATTTAAGAATAAAAACATCACTGGTGAGAAATCAGTAATACATTTGAAAATTTCTCCTTATACGAAATACAATGCAAATAAAAAATAGGGTGCAAACAAGTACATCGATAATAATATACATAATTTTAAATATTCTTCCCAAGGAAATATGTCAAGCCCAAAAGCAGGAGAAAATAAACGAATGGAAGTGCCGCGTTACTGACCTACAAGATCAAATTAGAGAACTCCAGAATGAGGTAGGATTTTTCAATGTATTGAAAATTTATGTATGAGTATTCTCACGATTCGCAACAAGTTAAAGTTTCAAAGTGAAATACATTCGTTGTATGAGTTGAAAAGGCTGAATCCATAATAGCTACTCACCACTTTTAATTTGACCTTTTCCCCATATGAGACTATGAGACTCTGCCGTATGCTCAAACGCGCCGTTTCATTATTACTCATTTTTTTCTATCATCCTATTCTCAACTATGTCTTACAGGCAAAATGTGAATCAGCATCGAACGAGTTTCTCAGAAAAAAAATTGAAACAATGGAGAAGGAAATAAGTTCTGTAGAAATGAAAGTTCAAACTCAAAGACGTTGTCTCTCTTCAGATAGCGCCGAACTAAAAAGCAGAATTTTTGAATTAGAGTGCGCTGTGAGTAAACAATTGTCTTGATCCATATCACAACGACTAGGTCTAGATTCGTTATATACTTTTCTACTTTCACGTTATTCTATGTTTTTCAGGCAAAGAAGCATAAGGAAAAAGCAGACCTCCTTCGTAGAGACCTCGACTGTAGCGAAATCGAGTTGAAAAAGTCGAAAGAGCTTCTGAGTTCTTATGTAAGTAAATGAAAGATGAAATATACGAGAAATTTGAACTGTTGATTATATTTCTTTCAAGATCTGATTGATATTCATTTAATACAGAGTCAATACAAATCTGATGGAATGTTTTCTACCTGCAGTCAAGACTTTAGATACGAGGTAATTGCCTGTTATCCCTCATTTTCTCATTATTATCAATCATTCGGATGATTTCTATTCCAGAACATACCACAGTCTTTCAAAGTCCTGCAAGAAACGATGCAATCGGCTAGGTGCGGTCTGGAAGAACTCTCAAACGAGTTGAAAAAATTGGTAGGCAATAGTGCGATCCATTAACATGCAATTCCTCAAATTCATACTTGAATCTCAATTTATTTTAATTTTAATTTAAGTTCAAATTCAGGTCTGTTATCTTGCCTCTAGGTGTCCGAAGGATCTTCGCACTCTTCCCTTTCGTCCGAATCCTTCACAGCTGCTATGGACATGTTGAGAAAATATGGAAAAACAACAGAACAATGTTCAGCTGAAGTTGAAAAGCTCAGAAATACTTTATGCTCTAAGGACAAGCTGGTAAATAACGATTCATCTATTCAATGTCATTTTTCCTCTGCAATATTACACCTTTTTATGTCAGCATATTTATATTTCTCGTTTTTTTGATCATATCGCTTTAATAACTCGAAACAGTTGGATTCCCATACGTATTTTAGCTAATATCTTTACCGTATTTGCATATCTTCAATTACAATAAACTAGATCTTATTACATCTCGTAAGGATATCCTGATTCGAATACTTTGCATTATTTTCAGCTGGAAAATAAGGAGGAGATTATCAGGATACAAAAAGACTCGATAAAAATGACTCAAGCGGAGTTGAAGGATTTGCATCGAAGGCTGCAAGACAAGGTACAATTAATAAGTAGTTTCACTACTTTTCAAGTATTTATAACAATTCTGAAACGTATTGACGACGTTAACATTATCGGTACTCAATCGTCTGCAATAATTAAACGTCGTGTAGAATTTGAGTGTGTTGTGAAATATCTCATGTTGAAGAACAGCTTTCAAGGAAGAGCTCACGAGAACAAGCACATTCAGAAATGCCGAAAATTTAAAGTAACTTATAGTAGAGATATTTAATCACGAAGCTAGAACATAAACTACAGAATTCAATTCAATGCTACTTATGCATTCAATTCGTTGTAAAATATTCTATAAACTTTGTATTTGTTTGTGCTTCCAAGGATCAACTGAGAGAAAAGGTACTAGAAGATTTGCAACTTGTACAGTCAGAGGTATGTCCTTCTGTGACTTACGTCAATTCTAAAAAATTACTTCTTACGATACAAATTTTGTTTTCTACTTTTAGGTGCAACTACAAGCGAAAGTAATTACTGAACTAGAAAAAGATAGAGCCCATTTGGAGAAAGAGGTTTGTGAATATGATTCCAGATAATGGTTTGATTTTTTTGCCAATTAGTTTCTCTGCGATTGAGCTTATCTTTCCAAGTGTCTTTTAAGTTTTTGTTCTTTGATATTTACAAGTATGTGTTTATTATAGAACGAACTACAAATCCAAACTATTGGAAATTTGCAAGAAGCTGTAGTAGAAGCTAAAAGACGCTTAGATCAAATGGGAAATAGAGCGGCCAGCGAAGTGAGTGGGCTCAGGAACTCTACTTCAACAGCTGTGTTCAACCATGGGAATGTGCACGATGTTTGATGAAGGAGAATTTATTTAACCATAATAATTTAGCATAAGTATTGTGCTTTTTATCTAACAATACTAATTGTACAGAACTACATACGTTGTTATATAATTATATATTTTCGTTGTAAATAGAAGTAAATTGCCGTGAGATACTATACCTGTTAAACAAGTTGAAACATTCACATTGATTAACGCAACACGCAATCGCGAGAATATATCATTTTGCAAATGAAATTTTTAGAAAATTAAAGCTAGTCCTTAACTATGAAGGCATGAGTAGGCATTGGATATAAAATTGTGTATGATTTTTCCTCTTACGCGTTAAATGAGAGAAAATCTATTTTAAGTGCAATAAATTTGCAAATTTTTCTTCCTCAAAATATACGTCTTTAAACGGCATATACTTATGAATCATGATCTTCTGGAAATTGGTATGAAAGTATGTAGTAACTAGCTCAGTTACGTGACTCTGTGACTTTGATTCCTTTAGTTTTACATACCTGATTCTCATTTACTTTAGTATATTTGTATCCTTTTTTATCGCGAGGCTTTTAACTGAGCAGTTTTTAAATGATCATTATAAATTAGATCATTCTCGTACCTGAGATTGATCAGAAAAAATTCAGTCAAAATTTTCTGTGTATGTATGTGTTTTGCATACACGCATATGAATAATAGTGAAATACCACATCATATGCGCATTCTTAGAAAAAATAATTCTAACAACCAATGTTATTGTATTCAAACGCGAGACCGAAAGATTGCAATAGGAAAATGAAAGTTTATAAACTTGGAAGATAATTTTAATTGTATAAAAGTAGAAAAGTTATGCGATCATTCATGTATTATTTTCATATGAAGAAAAAAAAACAATAACAAAAAAAGAAAAGACAAATTTTCGTCTATTACAATATTGAATAAATTTATGGTCAAACGTTAAGAAAAAATCGTTATTGCTCTATTGTCAATGAAAATTCACTTCTGTATCCACAATCCTAAAATTTCAAATTATAATATCACACAATTCTGCGATCCTCTCTAACATATTATTTTACACCATTCGTTACCAAATTTCAATATTCAATCCCCACGTTAGATTATCAGCTTTTCAACTTGCATGGAAACACACTTATAATTTATCTTTCTTTTCTTTCAAATATTTGTGGTCTTCGCTCTTTTGGAATATCACTTTTCTATCGGCATGCTATCAGTTTTTGTAATGTTATTAGGTTCGTACAATAATGTTTGTTTTATTTTGAATTATTTTCATATCCGCTATATTGATTCAAACAATGATTCATTTCCGTGATATACTCAGTCCAATCTAATTGTTGCTCAAGTTTGTCATGCCTCAGTGATCCATATTCTCACTAACTATAAAACTTTTTCTAAACTCCGCAGCATTGTATGAGGCATTTTGGAGTTAATCTGTACATGGGATGAATCACCTCCAAAAACTGTAACGGTTTTTTTTTCGGGATAGTTATGTGCATGTATGAAAAGTATGCTTTTTGGTTTTTATGATAAACATTACCGATTAAAGAATAATCTTGAATTTCGAAAGAGTTTTGAAGATTGGGATTCGTTTTCTGAGTATCGAGCAGATTTTTCAAAACATTTTGACATTATTCATGATTTAGCTTGATCAATTATTGTGACAATTATCCTGTGGCGAACTTGCAACGACAAAAAAAAACAAAAAAAAAAACAACATATTTTGTGTTAATTACAGCTTAACGATAAAGACGAAGCAATTCAATTGTTGACATTATATTTAAATGAAACACAATACCAATACAGTCAATGCTTTCAAGAGGTAAGATTTCAATATGATATTATTTGTTTAAAATTATATTTTGATGAGAAAACTTGAGTGCTTAATCTTTTATTTATTTGCGAGGCTGCCAAACAAGACACAGTCTTAGAATTTCAACGGGAAGCAGTTGATCAACTGAGGCAAAAAATAAAAGACATGGACAATTCTGTTATTGTCACTAACTTACACTGCACATACTCTGCAGTATTGAGTACTATACAGGTAGCGTATTACACATGCAAGGAGACCCTATGATAATTAAATATAAGCAATCGTCGGGATGCAAGCCAAACAAACTTCATTTAGCCAAAATGAAGAGTACTTGCTATACGATATAATAAATATACTCGGTATTGATTTCTGAACGACTGACAAGGAAGGGTTCGGAGGCCGCCGCCCCCGATTTGATTCATTTTGCAATATGTCATAGTAGACCGAAAACTAAGCGATACGTTTTTAAGTGCTGATACACACTTTTAGAAGAATAAGAAATTCAACCGATTTCAGCCCAACTTTGGACGCCGGTTTCACCCCCTAAAAGTGTTGATCAGTACTTTAAAAAAAATATGTATCGCTTAGTTTTTGGTCTGCTACAACATATTGCAAAATAAATCAAATCAGCGGCGGCGGCCTCGGAACCCTTCCTTGTGAGTTGAATCTTAAACATTTACAGATACAATGAACCATATATTGCAATATTCTTGGCAAGTAGGACTTACTCATCGCAAGTTTTCAAGTGGAAGAAATCGATGGAAAAAATCACTAAAACTAATTCTAGAAATGATTTTTCATCAAAAGTACACGTACCGGAACACATAAGCTACTATTGTATGGAGTTCTCCATGTCACTGACCCTTTAGGCCTCACCGACTTCGAGTTGACCTGTGATTTTTTTGATATTCTCTCAGCTGTGAGGCATCTTTTTGAATTGCGTTAAATTTTCTGGATCAAACTGTTTTAAATATGAAATCCTTTCTACTCGAAATTCGGGTACTCCTTTGTGAAATCTGAAAAAATTTACACAAATTCAGCAGATGACGTAGAACAGCCCCCGTTTTCAAGATCGAATGTGGAAAGAATTGTTTTTCTATTTTTTTTTTTTTTTTTAGACTTAACTGAAATTTGTATCGGTTCGACAAATTTGGAAAAGTGATGTACTTGAACGAAAATGATAAATTTTGTCTTTCTAAGAGCAAAGCAAAAATGTCGAAAAATTTCCTTAAACTTCACTTCACTTTTCCGAAATTTTCAAAATTTTCACAGCATACATCGAATGCCAGAAGCCATTGGTGCAGCATTTTTTGAATACAATTTATAATTAGGTGGAATAAAAATTGAAAAAGAATTCTCTCCATATTTTCGAAAACGAGGGGTTGTTCTACGGCATCCAAACGATTTTTGTGAATGGGTTTTCACAAGATGGTCTAAATTTTGAAATAAAAAAAGTCACAATTCAGAGAAGGTTGCCCCAAAAAATTGGGACAAATACAAAAATACAAATTTCAGAGCTAGAAGATTAACATAAAAAACTCGCATCAAATTGAAGTCGATCAGATCCGCAGGGAAATTGAGTTGACACGAAGAGCTGAATATATAGAAACTGAGGACCACTAAAAATCTTGAATCTTGCGAATAAAAAATGACGACATTAAATATTGTTAACAAATCTTGGAATCCTTTCCGGCGTGATTATTATAGTGATATTGTAATTGAGCGAAAGTCGACGTATTTAATTTACATACTATGTTTTAAATATTCTAGGAACAGTTGCAGGATCGTTGCAAAGAATTCGAAGCTGTTAAATCCAAGGTAATTGTAGGGATCATCATTATATCAAAAGTATATAATCTGAAATTTACTGTTCATGCTCAAATGATTCATTTCTTTCCAGATGGAAGCTCTTGTAAAGACAAAAAACTGTTTGGAAGATAAATACAAAAATATGAAAAAATTATGGCAGGAAGCGGACCAAGAGCTACGAGAATTGAAGTAATATATTATATACATATTTACTGATGCGCAGAATTGTAACCAGGATCATATCACAAAATTGGATCAAAAACATTTGAAAAAAGTGAAGAATCTAGTTGGACTACTTCTTTTTATCACTAAACCGTTATTTGATTTCAGATCAATTTTATTGAAGAAAGAAGATGATATAAAATGTTGTCAAACAGAAATTACCAAATGTAAAGCGGATATGAAGGACAAGGATTGTATGACTCAGGATTTAATGTGCAAGCTCACTTCAAAGGATGCGAGCATAAAAGAAATGGAAGGATCGCACTGTGTCAGAGTGAAAGATTATGAAGATTTATTGAAAAAATCAGAAAACATTGAGAGGCAGTTGCGTAACAAAATCCTGGTTCTAACTGAGAGGGATAAAGACATGAAGCAGCAATTACAAAAATATATAATCGATTTAGAAATATTTGATAAGGAATTGAAATCTGAGAGAAAAGTTAACGTCAACATTCAGCAATTACAGAATGAAAATGAACTTTTGAAAAAGGAATTAGGGGATCATACAAGTCAAACCGAAGCTTTAATAAATGAGTTACAAGCGATGAAAGATAAAGAAATCTCTTTGAAAAAAGAATTAGAAGAAAAGCAGGTAACTTTAGCATATTTTTTATAATCTGGATTTAATATTCATCCAGTGTGAACGGCTTATGCTCTTGCTCGCTGTATCATTTGCTTATGGTCGATTCGATGAGTTCATTATTGTTATTATATTATTTGGTAGCAAGTTGAATCTGTCGTAGTAAAAGATGAGCTTCAGAAGTGTAACTGTGATTTAGTAAAATTAGCTACTGAAGCTAAAGTTAAAGAGGAGGAACTTAGAATGTTGAAGGAATTCAAGAAAGAATTAGAGGTACATACTTTGCAACCATTGTATCATTCAAGTATTTGCTTATGTCGATTTCACTCTGCTGAAAAACCCTGGAACGAGCAGTACCTAAGTAGTCAATAATTTTCACTTTTCGCAACTTTCTATTCATTTGTATAGAGAAGCGAAGAATTGAAAAGCATCAATGAAGGTTTAAAAAAAGAATTTGAGATTCTGCAAGTAGAAAATAAAAATACTGAAATCAAACTCGAAAAATGTTCAGAAACTGTCGCTCGCTTACACGATGATATTGAATTGAAGAACCGGGAAGTAAGTGAACATTCCACGGGACATGAACTTACTGGGACAAATTATCGAGATGATCTAGACAAATTAATTTTCATTTGATGGGGGCTTTGAAAACTGACGTATTCCTAATAACTATGATATCAATCTTTTCAATTTTTTATGTAATAGATATCAATCATATCTCGAATACATTATTTATCCAGATAAACGAACTACGTGATCAGCTAAAGCATTTTGAGCAAGTGAAAGCTGAAAATTGTCGGCTTATTGAAAACTTGGAGGAGCAATTGCAATTGAGCGAAGATCGTACAGAAGAGTGCCTTGGCGAGTTGAATGTTTCGAAGGAAATGTTAGCCGTCTTGCGAGACAGAGTCTGTTCGTTGAAAGGTATTTTGCAAGAAAAATCAAATGACATGGTAAAGCTACAAGCAGATCATCAAATTCTCAAGGTGAATAGGATATGATAGATGCAAATAATTTCTTCAAATATTTGATACTAGATAATTTTGTAAGTATTCTTCCCACCTAATGTAAGGATATTTATTTTGTTCTTTGCGTACTTTTTTCAGAATGCTAATTCTATATTGAAAGCCGAACAGAGCATATTTGAAAATAAAGCAAGAGAGGATATCAGCGAATTGAAGAAACAGGTACAGTAGATAATTTTAACACTGTTATGTAAAGCCTCATTTGAGATATGCTTGAAAAAACCCATTGGACTATGGTTTAGCTTCTTGAAATCGCGCTTCAACATCTTCTAAAGGCCTTGTAGATTGAAGGGTTCACTGCAAAAGTTGTATATTTTATAGACTACTGCCCGTTCTAATCTGATCATTCATAAAATAATTCAACTAGCACTGAAACGAAGCTAAATTAAACCACTTTATCAATATTTGACCTGACTTTTTAGTTGAAAGGAGTGCAAATCCAGTTGTCTCTTACGGAAGACAATTATCACAGAGTAACGCAAGATTTTAACAAGAGCCAAGATCTTCTGGTCGATGCAACAAAAAGAGAAGTGGATTTGCAACACGCCATCACGTCTATGGTAATCAATCGCGTAACATGCCTATGAAGTACTTGACTATTCATTTTTCCTCTTGTTATTGCACATTAGTTACATCAAAATTTCCCTTATGAATTTTTGGGACGCTCACTCGATGCATGTAAACTTTTCAGGAAAATAATTTGTTGACGAAATTATCGATAGCAGAGAGAGAGGAAAGTCGATTAGGTGATATAGTCGACAAGTTGAGTGAGGAACTTGAGGACGCTCGTAGCGAATTATCTTCTAAAAATTCTCAACTTTGTCAAGCTCAGTGCCGGAATAAATGCTACGCTAATCAACTGGAATTAGCTAAACAGGAAGTGAGTTGTCAAATCAAGCTGTTACTTGTTTTCTCTTACTAAGGGGCTGTTGACATACAGTGAGAATATGGTGAAAGTTACCACGTAGTCACAAGTGATGAATGGCTGTAATCGAAATCGACTTTATATGATTTCAAATGAATTTATGGGGCTTTCCACGTCAGCCAGGCCACACTTTCAGTTGTATTTTTTGAATTTCATGAAAATTTTTTGGTGTATTCAGAAGGTCCAGAAAACATATTCTGGACAGTTTTCAACGTCAAAACTCAAAATTTCACAGAGCTACGATTTATTTTGGAATCGGCGATTTTCCACGTTTTTTTGTTTTCAAATAATTCTGTCGCAGTGGAACGGGAGTGAAAAAATTGGTGGGTACATGTATTCTTAAGGATTTTTTCTGGACTTTCGTTTAAAAATATCGGCTTTATTCCAAACAAAGCGCAACATCGTGAAAATGCGGTTTCAAAATTTCAATTAAACTATTTTCAAAAACTCGGTCCGATTTAAAAATCTTGAAAAATTCTTAAAAAAACGTCTAATTCCTTCAAGTTTATTCCCCTAAATCGCCATTATGGGCTGAGGATGGGTTCTATGTGAAAATCTCGTTTTTATTCGGCTACGTCATGAAAAGTCCCCGGACCTTTTCTATTCTAAATTGAAAATCAACTATGTTCATCCTCAACAGTGTCAAGAACACCGAGATACGATCGATGCTTTACGAGTCACGATCGATAAGTTGGAACTGAAACTCAGCGATCTAGTGGATTCTAAAGAAACTGAGAGTGCACATTTAAAAACACAGATCGACAATCAAACAACTTGCGTAAGTGTTTCACTAATTGCGATGATGCTCAATTCTAAGTATCTAGAAAGCTATAGGTATAATACTTGTATAAGTTGTGTGAAAGCTTGTACACTGAATGATACACGTAGAACAGATTCTGAAAGAAATTTGCTGGTGACTAGTAAATATTCTGCATTATGCTAATGTTTTCTATCGATTGTCGAGTACAATAATTTTATATTACGTCACCAGAACATTGGAGATGGTGTGAATAAAAGATTAAGCACCGAACTTTCAAAAGTACATGCAGAATTGAGAACGAAAACATGTAAAGAATCTGCAATGCAATGTGAGGTATAAAAACCACAAATTTCAAGTTCGAAATTGTTTCGAATCTCTTCGGAAAGTGAAATTCTCGTTATTTGATACCAGAGCTTTACAACGTAGTACATTTCATTATCGATGTTTGTTTCAGATTCAGTCACTACAAGAAAAATTATTAAAAGCAGAGGAAGTTAAGTGCTGTTTGTCAACTCAGCTACAACAATGTTTGCAAGAGAATTGTGACCTTGCAACCAAGAAAAGCATACTTGAACAGAATAACTGTAAATGTTTGTCGGAGGTAATATCAGTTAGATCAATTTACTCTCTATTTATGCATTTCTTGCGGTTGTGTGTGGGATATAATTCCCCTTTCTGTAATCTCAGTAAAAATAATGTAATTGTAATTCTTTCTTTCCAGTTACAAGACATGCACAAGTCGTTATTGGAACTGCGACAGGAGTGTCAAGTGAAAACAAAATCTCTTGTCAGCATGTCGGCTGAATTGAGTCAAGTCGCAGTTAGTCGTTCAGAGTTATGTACCGAATCGCAATACGTGGTATTGTGTATCCGCGCTTGGATGGAGGAACAGAAAAATCTCGTCGAGACTTTGGCATCTAAACTCAATGTTAAACAACAACAAGTCGTGCAACTTGCATTCGAGAAAAAGTAATCATTTAAAACCCATTATCATCGTTTGTACAAGTTTGTCTCAATGAATCGAGCTTCCCTTTTCATTTTACTTCAATATTTTATCACTTCCAGAGCTCTTTTAGCTACAATACGAGAACTGAGACGAGCAAACTGTGCGCTCACTCAGAGAATGAAACGTCTCTACAAGCCATCTGTCTGCAGTAGAGGATCAAGGAGTTTGTATTCCGGATGCAGAACCTCGCCTTCTCTAATCTCAAATCTTTCTAATAGTCGAAGCGCACCGTCAAGCTGCAGCTATTCACGTATAGGAAAAGTCAGTATCCGCCACTAACTCAAACTCTGTAATTTTTTTAGATATTTAATTTTCCATGGTCATATTTGATGACGAAGAATTGTATTCGAGTATATCTACTCAATCGTATTCACCCGCAGTATCGCAAAGATTGAGAAAACTACTCTGTGGTGGTATCTGATTATTGTTACTTTTCTATACTTCTAGAAATCTTCGCTGGGTCCAATGAGAAATTCAAGACGTACTGCGGTGTGTGGTAATTCTTGGTGGTTTCCAAAAATGGAACATTTAACTAAGGAATTGAGAAAAAATAACGAATGGTGGAACAAGAATACGATTGATAGAAGTGAAAGTGATCCTGGCCTGGACGAAAGTCGGGACTGTGGTTATCAATCGTCAACAAGCAAATGATGAAGGAACGAGAGGGATCAAATAGTGTGCACGTCTACCATAGAATATGGTCTTTTTACTTTTGTATTATTTATATACGAGGAGTAGTGTGTGACTGAGAGTTTAGCTGAGTAGCTAATCAAATTTATAATATTCTTTTTTTTTTTTACCAACTAACAAGTATGTACTCTGCATTGTCTTTTTTAATATCGTAATATACCCATTCATATACAATTATGAGCAGATTTAGAGAAAATATATACACCTGCAATTACGCCGAATTATCTATGCATTTTCATGTCGATAGCTTACATCTTTTCATTTTTTCGATCGTTTTTATTTCTTAGGTATTTCTTCTTCTTCTCCTTTAAGTTGGGAAGAACCTTTATCGAGGGTCAGTATCAATCGGTAATTAGGGAGGCAAGCAAATCTCAGCAGAGGCAATTGCCGCATATATAATGTACGAAATAAATCAAGCAATTGCTTGCTCTCCTCAGGTGTGAATATTTCAACACTCTTTGGTGGATGCTGGAATTATAATCAGTTTTTATTACAGTATTTATTAATTTTTGGTATAGAAATTCATAGACTAACTTGAACGGAATGTAGTAGAACACCTTCTTTGAAAAACGCATATGTTTCTGCAGCGGTACGCCGTGATATTGATAGAAAATAACGATGTGTAAAATAGAATAATCCAAGTATCGAAGAGATAGATACTTCCGTATAGCCATTATCCCTACAAAATTATTGATACAGTTTGTACTTTTTTCGTATACTATATGCGAATTGAATGAACATTTGAACATGAACATTTATTGGGAATTTATAACGTTTGCGAAATCGATTTCATTTCGTTATGAAAAAATTATCTTTGTACTTTATCATACGATGATAATTATATGACTTCCTTAATTCGATATTTAATAATTTTGGAACTCATGCAACCCAATTTACTGTCTGGTATCTTTTCAAATTTATTCTGAGAATTATTTTCACGGTCTTTGCAGTACAATAAACGATGAACCGCTTCTCCTTTTTGTAATTGAAATTCGTATTTTCATTTGCTATCGATAACTCATTTCACGTATTCTCTTTTATTTTCCCATATTAAGTACCTTGTAAATCTAAACACCTCCCACATCAGTTGGAGAAAAATGTCCTTATTTAGACCGCGAAATAAAATGCTGTCTGGGAGTTTGTTTCCTGGAATTGCAATAATACAAATATGAATTATACATCCCAAAAGCACCACAAACTCAGGCAGCTTATCCTAACTGATGGTTAATTTGGAACAATCCATTGCGGCGCTAACTGATTTTATATGTAGATTGTATTTACGTAATAGCTTGATATAATTAGAAATGAGATAATGACTGAAAAGTTTTACCAATTAATTTAAGAACAGCTTCTTTCGTGTCTTGAAATTGTTTCAAATAGACTATGTCTGTTTCTGTGATAAAAATCCAGGTACATATTTTTGGAACTAAGGGGACGTCGTATCTCTGATACGCAGGAATGTCTGGACAGGACCATTGGCCACACAAATCATCGTAATTTATCTCAAAATCAAAATTTGGTTCCGATGATATTTTCTTAGCAGCATCAGGATTATCGATTAAAATCAACGGCTCGGAGGTAAAATTCCCTTGGAAATTGCCAGGGAATTGTTGCCCGATTAATAAATGCTCGCTGTTATTTTTCGACACATCCAGATCCTCCTCGCCAACCAATTCACCCATCTCAGACATCTGGCTGTCATTTAAAAGATCGGTATGTAGAATTTTATGGAATTGAGAAGTAAGCAATGAATCGAAAATTACTAAGATCTCTTTTCATTCCAAATGCAATAATCCAAATAATTGTTAATGTTTTGTTTGACTTCAGTTTTTCTTTTATTTACGTTTTTATTCGCATTCTAGAATTCTACTTTCTTTAACATTTGTGTGTATCAAATAAATTGTATTTCAATACATGCGAACATTTGAAATTTATTATGATTTATTAATATACAATTCAAGAATGTCGCTTTGAATTCTTATAAATATGTATAAATATAATAACATTTTGGGTAACGTTACACCGTCATTGACCATTCGTTACAATTTCAATCTCTTAATGTCTTCAGGCCTTAGGTCTGTTCTGAGGGACGCGATTCGTCGTACCTCAGCAGGAGTCAATCGCCACGCAACAGCATCCGCCCCGCAGTAATCCGCAAGTTCTTCAACCTTTTCCACACTCAGTACCGTAGCTATTTGAGTAAGTCTGGCAAATTTATCACGCACAGACCACGAGGTTGCTGCAGCCAAGTAACCCGCTAAAGCTCTAATTTCTTTATCAAGTACCAGCCCGCCAGCCTATCATAAAAAAAAAAAAACACAGAAACAACATGAATAAGTAACGATACATTCAGATATCAGAAGCCAATCTAAATTACATGAATAAAATCTTTTCAATCTGTATTTTGATTACTTCTTACAATAATTTTTACTTATTATTAATTCAGAGTATCGTACCCTGTTGAAGCTTGATTTGAGAACGACTTTCTCTAAACGAGCAGTTACTTCCGCGGTAAGAATTCCAATCAATGCGTCATAGTTTGAGGCAGTTAGGCCTCCTTTGAAAGCTTGCAATAAGCCTTCCAAATTCATTACCAAAGTTTGAACAAATGGTTCTTCGGTTTCATATCCCAGTAATTCATCCTGAAAAGAAATTGTTATTATAAATATTCAAGTGTTATTTCTCAAGTTGTGGTGATACAATAAAATCTACAATCATCCAGTATTGTAAACTTGTGGAGATTTACCTCGTCTATATGATGATTCATTGATAAGAATGAATCTACCCAAGGCGTTACTCTCGGCTTAACAGCACTTGCACGTAATTGCTCTAGCCCATAGTCAACGACTGCACGTAATGTAGATGTAACACCGCGAAGTCCAGCCAAACAACTATCAAATTTTCCTCTTTCTTTATCTTGCATGTGGGGAAAAGCTGTTCCAATCTCTTCGCCGAGACTCTTTGACAAAGTTTCGACGTACTCAATACTAACGTCTGTGTTATTCAGATAAGCCTGGAATTAGAGAAATAAATATTAACATTATCTTGTCGAATATGGTAATTAAAATAACTCTAGTTTCTTGTAAACACATCAAGTTTCGTTTACGTGATTCATTTCAATCACTTCGAACAAACCGAAGTTGATGAAATTTACTCAACAAACTCAGAATAAGTATCTACATAATAAATAGCAATACCAAAAACATTAGCCGTGCGAGTTCTGTGTCCGATGCTTGTAGCCGGCCGTGTTGTATGCTTGTTTGGAGAGCGTTATAAGCTTGTGCTAAGTCCAGGTAGCCTGCAGGATAGCCTTGCCGTAGTCGACCTCTCAGTCGACTTGCGAATTCACCTTCTAGAATGCCGCAAGCCATGTTAACAACGGCACATACACCGTCGACGCTCCAACTTGAAATAGCACGTCTGTAAGAAGAATATCATTTATTTATTATGCGATGATTGCTTGTTTAATTTGCCACAAATATTGGGGAGCAAAATTCCATGAGATTTCCAGGTTTTTCATGACCATTTGAAATTCCATGAGATTTACAGGTTTTCCAGGTCTATTGCCACCCTGTCTGATAAATTTAATGCACAGTTTATGTGGGAACTCGTCAAGATGGGTACCGATATTCGAATATCCTCAACTAGACTGAATACGAAAATGGATAACGAATAAGTGGAATTTTTCAATCCGTTGAATACGCACCTGACGCATTTGCGTACTATGAAGAAAACATCATCTAGCATACTAGAGGTTTGCTGATCTTGATC
Source organism: Ametastegia equiseti (assembly GCA_963989295.1). NCBI lineage: Eukaryota > Metazoa > Arthropoda > Insecta > Hymenoptera > Tenthredinidae > Ametastegia > Ametastegia equiseti. Next base: position 23,143,014 of record OZ022389.1, read on the forward strand.
TAGCGTGTCCATTCCAACAGCTTTGTTGACACTTTCCTCCAAGAAATATCTTTCTAACGCAAGATAAGCACCTAGTAGCTCCTGCATGCCTCGAGCTAGTTCGCTCTTGGTAATATAAGATTCAAATTCACTGATTTGATCTTTTCTCAGTACTTCGTCAGCTACGCCGACCTCTAAATCGTTCTATTGTTAAACATATTACATTTGTGTTGTTAGTACACTGTTTGAAGTTGTGAAAACTGTTCTGTTTATCATATCTTTGATGATTTCATTGAAACCGGAAGGTGGTATATATTTTTTTCTCTTTAGATTCACTCAGAAATTCTTAAACATACATAGGTAAATCCATTAGAATTAGAATAATCGAAATTTTTTTCAGACTCAAGCTTTTGCCATTAATTTTTGTAAAGAATTAAAAACATGGCAGCCAGAAGATCGTATCTGCAAAAATATCTATTAATTCTGGTTTTTTTTCTAAGCTTTGGATTTCTTTCAATAATGTGATTTTGAATATTTCGGAAAGAACGATCTTCTGGCAATTTGTCAACTACAATTGATTTACACACGTTTATGTATTCCCAGACGATTGAAGAAGTAGAATCCAACTCACCACTATTCTTCTGCGTAAAAATCTTATGTACAACTCTGCGCGTGAATGCATTATGGTTATTTCCCCAAGTAGTAAGTCCAGATCCTTCGGGTCAATTTTATCTATACTTTGTTTACGAAGCAGTTCGTTTATCGTCTGTACTTTTTTAGAAACATTTCTATGTTTCATAAATTCTGCAATAATTTTCTTTATTTGTCTGTGAATAAGAAAAAGTTTGTTTCATTCACTTTGAAAGAATACTTTTCAACAATACTTAGATAATATTTCGTGATGAATTACAACTAATAACAAAATCGTGGGAGAATAACGAATGTGAAACCCAAAATTCAATTTCTCACGAGTTTATTTTACCTATCGCATTCTTTTTGCAAGATCATAACTGTCGGCAGCAATTTTCCAGGTCCGTAAAAGGTTTCGATAATTGGCTGATGAATTTCAACGACACGTGCAATTCCTTCGAACAGCAGAGTCATGGTGTCTGCATAGATGACTGAGGCTCGTTTATCAGAATTTTTCGCATCAAGAGCAACTTTCAAGTTCTTTTGCGCAGTTTCTTGAAGCTTGAATGAAGACCCAAGTATTTTTGATTTGTGATATGCAAATGAGTGAAAATTTGAATATTCAAGATATCAAAAAATCAAGACAAGATTTGATAAACGGTGTGAATAGTAAATCACAACTAAGAATAGCAAATTACAATTGACAATAGAAAATTACAATGACTAGCAAAATGAATGAGTCAAAAAAGAAAAGAAAGTATCATTTACCTTAGTGCATAAGTACTGACAAAATTTGGTCAAGCCTTCTGTGTGCATTCCCAGTAAAGGGAATATTTTGAAAAATCGTTCGACGGATGCTAAATCCTCGGACTTTACCGCCTCGTCAAATTTATGAGTTATAACTGTTCTAAGCTGTTGAGCAGCTTGCTGCAGAGTAACTAGCGAGCTAGTGATACTCGTGTGATCACCAGACACATCTTCGGCAGTTCGTTCCAGAAGCTGCCTGTCCATAGATAAGTATCTATGTACATGCGCAGCTCCTTGCTCGTAATCTTCATTTCTTAAAGCTGTGGCAACACCTTGGCTACACAATTGTAAGTCGAGAATATCGTGCACTCGATTTTGGCACTCGAATACTCTGCCCTGTATCCATGAAAAAGGAATATAACGTGTTATTTACTATCTAGTTTTTATCTTTAGTTTGAGCTACGAGCATAATAAGGAAGTTAAGAAAATCTCGACTTGAAATTCTGAGAGTTTTGAGAGGGTGATAAAATAAACATACTGAATAATAGAAATGTTGGTAGCAGGTTTTTAACAGTTTATCTAATAAGTATCTGCCCTAATTATTCTGATACGTCTTATCGAATAATTAACAATAAATATATTTATGTGTAAATATGTATATAAATTTTCATCCAACTCATGTGGGCTATAATAGAAATTTCAAGGAATCAAGCAGCATTAGTTTTACATTGTAACAATTCCTATGTCGTGACGCTAATTTCTAGAGAATCAATGACCAAAATCATATTTATGTATTGAAAGTATTTTGAAAAAAAAATGAAACTGCATTTTGAAAGTAAAATGAAACTCCTTGAGCTATAAAGATTATTTACCAATCAAATAATCACATCGAAGTCAGCGAGTATCACTAGATATAATGAGTAAACTAGAAGGGCCTATTTTTGTAGTTAATTAGAAGTTTCTAGTCAGAAGTAAATCACTTTTTTAGTAGAAACAAGAATTTCGCTAAGAAATCTTTGATTTCAAATGATTCAATAGAGATAAACAAAAATAAGGCAGTTTCAGAGAATTAAGGGAATCCTGTGCAGTGTAAAAAGGGAATATCAACAAATAGAAATACAGGGGAATACGATTGCCATTCATACTTAGTTGCCTATTTGTACAATCGGAAATATCTAGCATCTGAGCTCATTATTAACGCTATAAGGAAGGCATATTAGTAATGAAGAAATGGATGTAAATACGACGTACACGTGCCAGATCGAGCCGCCTGACTTTAGCGCTGACATTTTCAGCCAGTTTATTAGTGAAAGAGATCATTTCTCCCAGTTTGTCAGCTTCGGAATGTATTATAGTCAGATTAGGAAGTACTTTGCTGATGTTTTGCAGCTTTGCTTCCACGTGACAATATCTCGACAGAATAAGGTCCAATTCATTGTTCACAGTTACCTAAAAGATAATTATATGAGAATTTATTTCTCGCTAATTTTTACCGACTGTAGGTCGATCATATCCAGAATTATCAGCATTTATTTAATATCGCAGACTTATGTGTTGGAAATTGAAGAATTCGTTGACGTGTACAAGTGGCATTTAACCATCCTACGCAACTTAACCTCCTAATACAGAGAATGTTCGCGATAATCGGTACGGATAATGGTTAAGTACACACCTCCGCCTCCGATAATTTTTCGCAAATATATTGCAGGTTTTCTTCAGTCACTGGCTGATCCATTTTTGCATTTACATTGATACTTATCGCAGAACCTTCTGCTGCTTCAATCGAACTATTTGAGGTTATGGAAGGCACCCTGTCATCTGCTTGATACGAAAATCTGGCCTGTCCACTGACAAGTGTCAAAAGCTCGAGGTATGCGCGCGTCCGCTAGCGTTTTGACTTGTTTTTTTTTTTCTTTTCATCTTTACAATGCTTTCGTGAATAATAGAATGCAATAAGCATGGTTCGAGAAGAGTATCGGTTTTAAAATTAGTGAAGGTTAGTAAATAAAATAGAATGTTAATTTTTTGTTCGGATTTTTTTTTCAATCTCTGAATGGAACTGCGTTCTTCTCAAAGTCACATATCAAGCCGCTTAAAAATAGACCGAGTTTTCCGGGCTTCAAACGAAGCCGAGCTTCGATAAATCATTTCCTACGATCACGTGCTGAAGCGTAGAGACTGCAGACTCGCTCGCATTTCGCTGTATATTGAAACGCACGGATTCTCGCTCAAGGCCAGGGTTAATCAGCCGGGATTTAAAAGTAAGACGCAAACGTGCGGTTCCATCAATTTACCTGTCTAGTCCTATAGTTTGAAATTCATTTATCAGATAACGCAAGACTAGCGATTTTTTTAAAGTGTCTTCTATTCTTATAAATCCTATCCATTTTCTCTTGGAATATAAAATTCAAATATTATCCAACGGCGGGTTAAATATCCTCACACTATTACTACATCAATTACAAGCATACTAGGTATATAAAAAAATCTGTGCTGCACTATCATTTTTCTTGTAATATGATGACCCGCTGTATCGTAACTGAGAATAATAACATGTTATCCTAGCTGGTATACGGATACCGCGTTAACAATATAACATGACGTATATTGCGTATTGCTAAATCATTTTCATCTCTACTATCTTATTTACGTGCTCGCTATGCTCTTCCTGTTTCCTCGCTCGCGTTATCTCACCGATGTCGAACCTCTGCCATAACCTCTCTAGTTCTCAACACGCGTTCAAGACTGATCTAACACGGCGTGACTCGTGTCTATCAAAATTTCAATACTTAATTACCAGTTTAATGATTAAATATCGGCTCATTTTTACCAATGAATTGTTGTAAAACAATCGATCGACATTCCTGCGACTATGAGGGAACAAAAGTATACGATTTCATCATACATCACATGTGAAATCGAATCCAGTGTGAATAAATAAATAAATGAATAAATGGACTATCAGGATTAGGTACAGATATGTTTACCGAGTTTCTTATTAGCCATTTTTATTCAGCTATAGACACTGAATTGTTGATCAATTTGTTGTTTTCGCGCGTTTGCGATACCAACCATCTTATCTGCAGCGGCCTTATTACTCCCTGGCATTCCAACAGTTTGAATTAAATTTAATTAGAAACATTGAACGGGTATGGGAGAAAGGGACTGGAAGGACTGGAGACCTTTTGTGTATGGGGGACTGGCGTCAATCGTTGCCGAATTCGGTAAGTACACTTAATTTGTGAATCGTTATTCCTCGCCATTGTTACATATGCTTCTTATCATTTGTTCTAATCACCATTTGTCTCACGACGTAGATACTTTGTGCCTCATTCTCAGCCTATTTCTCATTTCTGTTCGAGTCATTTCGTGTCAGATCGACCATTCTCTAAACCGTATCCGTTTCGATTGAACTTAAACTACCAGGCTTGTTCTGATGCTTCACATATTGCTTCAAGTCAAACTGTTGTTCACCCAAAAGCAGTTCGTTATGAAATTATTCAACAATTTCAACGATCAGGCTAACTTCTGATATCTCGAGACTGGGCTGAGCAAGAAAGTTTGCCTGCTACTCATTTTGGAGTAAGTGAGCTGAACTATAAATTATCAAAACGTTTCGACTCTCGTTCAAAAAACACCCCAACTTTGATCTGCCTGATTGGTCTGTATTCCATAAAGTATTATTGTACGGTGCTGTTGGACAAGTTTTGGGAAGGTTTTCTTTTTTTTCAAAGCAAAGAACGTCTCATGGATATCAAAAGGTTGAAAGTAAGAGTGATTCAGTGGATAAAAATGAATGAAAATTGACTTTTTATTGTCATTGCAATACCATTCGATTGGCAAACATAAGCTTTTTTAACCGGGATATCTTTCTTCTGTAAAATTGGTATGTTGTCACTTAGGTACTCCAGTGCACAAAAAAAACTTTCAGCTGAATCACACAGTAGAAAAAGTGTTCCTTCAAACAAAAAGTTCACAAAATTTTCCGAGCTTGTTTCATAATAGCGTATGACAATACTTTACGTCATGTATATGTACATTGTCCGAAAATAGAACGACGTATGGGAATATATTACGGGATTGTTGTTTCAACCTGCGATATGAGAGCTCAGTTGATCATCGCCCAAATGAGCATTTTGGAATGTCGTAAATCAATCTAGTTCTGCGACGTCAATAGAAAATCACATTTTTGAAAATACGGCTTTTCGTCAAAACTGTTTCACAGAAACTCTTTTGTACTCAATTACACCATGTTCCTAGAGTTCGAACCAAATCAGAGGTGGTACAATATGTTTTTACCTTTCTTAATCACATTGACACGAAATGACCCATTCAAAATTTGTAATTCGGTTGAATTGATTTCAAAATATGTATATCGCTAGACGAAAATCTTATCTTTGTCTGTTTTGTCATTGAACGATGATTCAAAAGTTTATCCTTCATCTGGAAAGCTTGTTTTGTTCAAATTGCCTTGCATATATACGAATACACATTTAGTCCGTATTGTACGAGCAATCGTGATAGATATGTTATCTCATCAGGCACCTTCCCTTTGGACACAACAAAGACTCGTTTACAAGTACAGGGACAAAAACTTGACCAGAAACATGCAACTCTAAGATACACTGGCATGACCGATGCATTGGTGCAAATATCAAGGCAGGAAGGATACAGAGCTTTGTATTCTGGGTAGGTGTAATTGTTTTGGATTATATTATGGAGCTGAATTCCTTTCAACAATTTTAACATAACTATAAAATGGGATTACAAGAACAAAGTATATCTAAACCTTTTTCGTAGATCATGTTCGAAGTGGATTTACAAAATTAAATAGATATTTTGAACTATTTTACAAACAATTTCTACTCATGTTCGTGAAGTCATTACTTATTGATAGTAATTTTAATTATCATTTTCATAGTGATACCATTTTTGTGTATCATGTCAACACTTTTTCGATTAATATTTCATCTTTTCATTGGTAATATCAAATATCGCAACGTTTTGTAAAACTAAAACAAGATCAATACGAAAATCAGATGTTCAGAATAACAAGGTTGAAGTTCGTAATTTTAACGGGACAAAATATTCAAATAAAATTCAATGTTTTGTGATTTCAATGTAGCCAGAATTGTAAACTACACGAGAGGCGCATGTTTCACTCAATTCAACTAATCATGCACTTTTCTTGGTCCTTTTGAAACGTGTCAGCCTTGAATTCAAGAATTTCTTTGAAAACATTTTATAGTGTTAGAGGTACTAACTTCAACCTCATTCCTGATATTAGATACACACCATGAAAATAATAAGTATACCCCAGCCTCTACTACAAGTGGAAATTTTGTATTTTTCATATTCATTGGCACCTGGACCAGATTGGTCAGTGCTCTCCAAAACAAACTGAATTCCATCCTAACTCCATCCGAACACTAGGTTATCTGTTTTCATTCAATCTTTAAGTTGAGGCCAAGCCAGTCTGCAACCTTAATGAGACATACCAATTTTTCGTCATCAGGGCACAAGCCAAAATCCTATGAAGTTTTAAACTTGGCCGTCCATCCATTTTTCATAAGACTTGACCTATTTATTTGAAACTAAGAAACACACAGACAGACCAATGTATGTTCGGCATTATGTGTGACTAAAGGGTTTGAAAGACAAACATTTTTTCATGTATACTTTTCTATTATAGTCGTGTTTTCAATAGGGCTGACATAACATGGAGCTCAAATTCCTATTTCAAGAAACAAATACAAAATTTCCACTCTTGGTGGATTTTCCCTTATGCCTCATGATAGCCATGATGCATAATAGGAAAAGACTGAAACGATATCTGATTCATCCTTTTTGTAAATTTGCATCAGGATTAGCTCAGCAGTTCTTAGACAAGCTACATATGGTACAATTAAATTTGGGACCTACTACTCGCTGAAAAAAATAGCAACAGACAGATGGGGAACCGACGATTTAGTCCTCATAAACATTGTCTGCGCAGCAGTCGCTGGAGCTTTCTCAAGCGCAATAGCCAACCCAACAGACGTTGTCAAAGTTCGTATGCAAGTCAGGGGAGTTGAAGCGAACGTATCGTTACTCACCTGCTTTCAAGACGTTTATCGGAATGAGGGTATTCGTGGCTTATGGAAGGTGAGAAATATCCTATTCATTTCTTATCAATAGTTTGATTCAGAAGCTATCAGATTTTTAGCTCAGATGAATAGCTGGTTTTATTCCAGCAAGATTTATTTGTTGTGATCTATAGCTCTTGCTCTCCTTGCATGAATAAGTTAATATATAACAAACCCTACTTGTCAGTAGGACATGTGCAAAGACTCATACAATATTATGTGAAATATATTTGCAGACTATTATAATGCTGCATATTGAAAATAGAATTGATTAACTTATAGTCATGTTTTTAGTTGTTATATGCATAACAAAACTGCAATTATTGGTAGCTGAAGTCGTTTTAAATTTGTGACTTATTGCACAGGGTGTGGGACCTACTGCTCAGCGAGCAGCAATCATCGCAGCTGTAGAACTCCCGATATACGACTACAGCAAACAGAAATTATTAAGCACAGTTGGAGATAGTGTGGCGAATCACTTTTTGTAAGTATCACGGAATGTTATGCCATCAAGAAATTGGGATGGCTTCAAATTCGGAAGTTTGTAACTGTTAGAGATACACATGGCTTATTTATTGTAAATGATACATCTGCAATTTGCTTTCAGGTCAAGTTTCATTGCCAGTATGGGGAGCGCAGTAGCTTCGACTCCGATCGATGTAGTGCGTGTATGTACCAAAATGTTTATCATATATTAACTTTTCTTGATATTATATTGAGCAGATTGTAATCGTACAGAACTGAATTATCGTATGTTAATATTCTGTATTTTCATGTGTTACTCTCAATGTTCAATGCAATTATGTCGATTTTGGATTTATGTTCCTGGCAAAAATTACAATCCTGTCTTGTGAGTCCTGATGATTTACATTTTGCTCATTCTTCCAGACACGTTTAATGAATCAAAGGAGGGTTCGATTGGCTTGCGGTGGACTTTCGGCTAATATCTATTCGGGTAGCATTGATTGTTTTGTTCAGGTATAAAGATGAATCTTGTATATGATCTGTTGATAATTACGTGAAACAAATTGATCAATTTTTCCTCAAATTTCAGACGGTAAAAAATGAGGGATTCCTGGCCTTATACAAAGGATTTATTCCAACATGGTTCAGAATGGGGCCTTGGAATATTATCTTTTTCATTACATACGAACAACTGAAACACTATTAAGTGGGAATTGCTCAATAGCAGAGCTGTAGCACTTCTACTAGTTGTTTGATTTGACGGTGTTTATGGCAACCTCCATCGTGGGGAGATTCTGTAAATATGTTATGGTGAGTTGTTGGTACAGGGTGGCCACGGTCAGTGAAAACCTGCTGTGGGATTCTCTTTCTTTAACGCCCGGCATCAACTGATAGCGCCCACGAGTTAGCGACCCAAGCGCATCCGTTGATTGGGCGCTCCTTAGCAACGGGGCGCTATTATTTGTTAGAGCCTAGCGTTCAGTTAACGCCAAAAGATCCAGCATCGCCCCACTGGAAAACCTGGAAATGTCAGGGAATTTCAAATAGGTCACGGGATTACTTTGTCATTGGTAGAGAAAAAATAATTCGTGATAGCGTATACATAGTATGTGAAATATGGTTTCTATAGATATTTTGTAACCCCATCTGGTAATTATACTTCAGTATAATCGAACCTAATTTTATTTTTCATGAATAAGATGATATGTAATAATATTCTGTGATACTACTTGATAGTAAAGATAAAGTAATTAAACGAAGGTGTTCAAATGTGTTTCAACCTCGAGAATGTCCAATGTTACAAGTTGAAGCAAATACAAATATCATTGAATGATGCTTTTTTCCCAATATTATACAATATGAGCCTCTTGATTTACAAAATCAGTCGGGGAAAAAATTGATTTTCAGTTAAGGAAGTCGGAGAAAAGACAGGGAATTTTTCTTCTTGATTTGAGTGGTCACCCTGTAGTATCAATTGATGCGATCAACTGTTCATTTTCAACAGCTACTCGATAGCTAGAAATATATACATGCAGCGATATAAAAAAAATGATGCTATATCTTTTTCAGTACCTGATGGACAGACAACATCAAGGATATGTAGCCCTGGCGATCTATGGAATGAAAAGACAAACAGTCGGTCCACTTGTGTAAATAATATAATTCCTTTGACTAATATGTTTCAAAATGATGGACAGTTTGAAGTATTTTTTATTTCGAAGATTTTGCTGTCTCACGAATCGTAAAAACGTTCTGAATCTAAGTAGCAAATTGATATGGCTGTAATATTTATTATTAACTATTGTGTAAATGACGATGTCTAGCATATTTGGACGGGAACATTTGAGATGATCCTGAACCCAGATCAACAAATGATAATTTTTCATGCTTATAACATAACGATGTTCAGATACAGAAGGAATTGTATTTCTATCAGGGTCATAGTTAGGGATGGAAATATTCAACTACATATCACGTCAAATGAAAGTAGTAGATTCCTAGTAATTCAACAAGTTCTACATAGGCCATTCATACAGATGCAATAATGTTTGATTACCATTCCTTTAATCTTGTTCAATCAACATTTACAATTAGTGCATCTATGCATAGTATAATATTCAGGCATATCTAGCTATCGTACTTGTAACTTGAGTATTTCTTGCACTTGAGATAAACTATTATTAATTCAAGTGCCATGGTCGTGAGACTTTCCGCAGAAGATCAAACACTAACTTTCAAATTATCTTAGTAATGCTGATTTGGCCAAGCACTGTCTACAGATATGACCTGCATATCTTATATACCTATGTAGAATATTAAGTTTTTATTAGATCTAATTAGCGAAAGGTAAGATTTTTGCACACACATCGTTTAAAGATATTGAAACAAAGTGAAATTAATTACCAGTATATACGTGTGTATGTTATGACATACTGTAGCATGTGTTATAATATTGGACAGTTATTGTATAATTTTTTTTTTTTTTTTTTTCTTGGAGTCGTACAAATTAGTTTAGTGATATTATAAAATAGGTACGTCAAACGTTGTGATTATCTTTATTTATTTCATGAATGAATTCGTGACTATCTCAACTGCTTCATTAACAAGTTGTTGACGATACATAGTGCTGGGGTATTAAAGGCACTACTTTAATTTTAGTCGTGAGTTGTGAGACAAATGCTTATATTTATTGCATATTTATTTTAATTCTTCAACTTCAAGATGTGACTGTTGAAAAAAAACATATGGAAACTTGAGTTTCTTATTAGTTTGCTTATCGCATCGACTTCTGACTGAAGATTATCGAAAGTTGAGGCAATATTAATGAATATTTGTCATTTGGAAAAAAAAAAATTACTTTTCGACTCTTCTGTTTTTCCATCGAAAACTTCGTACAGCAAAGCTGGTCTTTGCGCGTAACAGTTAAGGCAAAAATAATATTACCTCACCTGGAATAAACGCTCATCTGGTATGTGATTTATCCCGTTTTACGATAAGCGAACTAAATTCACAGATCTAATCGCCATGCTAGTCAATGAGATTTTCAAAATCTGTTCTTATTTTTCATTCTCAAAGTTAATACTGAGTGAAGCGTTAAACGAATGTCCTCTAGTTTTTACGGAGAATATGTTTGTATTTCGTGATTTCCCGCTACAATATTTGAATTACAAAACACTGACCTTATAATCATTACTTATAGGTATTATACTTTTAGGAAATCAATCGAACCTTACTGGTATCCGCATTCGTTTTAATCCTCATTTTAGCGTAGAGAATTTATTAAAAAAAAAAAACTGCACTAGAGCTATTAGGTGTTGCTCGATGCGGTTTGTATTAAAAAATATTTGTTGTTGTGACAGGAATGTTGCTTTTACAGTAAACTGCATTTGGAACTATTGTCATTTATTTATGTCTGTATGTATATATTGTAAAAAAAACCAAAATATGGATCTAAACTATTTTTCGGCCAAACTGACCACATCATGTTACACAAAAATGAAAATTTATCCTAATTGTTGAAATGGGTATATCGAAATCTGAAAAGCAAATGAAAAAATATTCCTTGAATCAACATTTAAATAAGTATTTCTCGCAGCTAAAGTGTACCAGTGGAAAAGTACTGTTGCGTGGGCATTTTATTGAAATAAAATCAAAATCAAAAATCGGATGTATTTTATTTTTGTCACGTGACTCACAACAAACCATTACTCACAATGATTCCCTGGATAAACCATTATAGTTTCAATTCGATCACTTCGGAATATATGAACATCACGATACACACAATACTAATTTGAAAGATAGATATGAGTCGAATGTGTCTGTTGATTCTCTGTTTTGAATCATTTCAATGAAATTCTAATTCAGATAATTCGATTCTATAAAGTTATGCAGCTAGCAGAAATACATCCAATGTGATCTGGAAAATGATTACAGTCAAAATCAACAAAGCATTCAAAAAGCAGATAACATTCGGCAAGATAGAAAGCAGGTATTGAAAAAAAAAAGTTACACGATACGACAATCAGATGTGATTTAGTACTTGAAGGAAGAAGTATTAGCCAGAAACCAAATATAAATTCTAGACATTGTGGATTGTTCGATTCATAAAGTTATCAATAATCTGATTAGAAGTAACTGTATTATGACAAAGTTGCGTTTTCGGGAAAACAAAGAGCGCCCTGCTTCAGCCCCCGCAAAAATCGCACCTTTGTGCTGGAGCCACCTTAAAATAAAAACTAAAATCAAATTAAAGTCCTGTCTGAAAACTCGGATGGCATGTACCTATCTTTTTTTGTTGAAAACTGATGAGTGTTTTTAATGATTCTTTATTTTACACATTCATAGACATGTACAACAACACTGTGTGCAAAAGTATAGAATTACTTGGATCAGAATAAAATTCAGAAAGTGATAATAATCAATGATAAAAGGAGAACTCCCAAATGCTTTGCAATAAATATAATAATTTACACAACAAGATGTATATCTTAATTAATTCATTAACAATAGATCTTCTTCCGAAGCTGACTTTTGCATCTCTGGTAGATACTGAGGTGATAATGATCTGCCACGGTGATTAAACATCTGAAAAGATGGCAGATTTCTAAGCGTTTCCCATGATTTACTTTCCAAATCAACAGCCGCACGAATTTCCTTGAAGTCACCAGCTATGTACATCACCGCGTACATAATGATAAAGAGGCTCGCGATACCTTGGGTCAAAATCTGCAAAATAGCATGATTTGATTTGAATTCACAATTACTTGCGTTATTCCGTGAAAACGAATGATATATGATGGATTCCATGCAAAAGAGAAGGAAAATCGTTCCTAATACCTTAGAAGATGAATTGTAGCTTCCAATCGAAACATTGTATTGTTACAGAACAAATGTGAATCAATGGGCAATTTTCTAAGCTTTGGGTGTGAAAATACGTAAAAGATCCTTAGACCACACATGATTGGATAAAAATTGACTTTCGATTTAGGAAGTCATTCTTGAGTACTTTATTCACGACGAGAACCCGCAAAGTGTTACCCACCGATTCGAATGAACTTTTGCAGGGTGGTAGGTACTGATAAATAAATGAACACGTATTTTGGCTTAGGTGTCAAAGCTCACACGTTACCGAGAAACTCGCGGTCAAAGATTTCAAAGTTAAACATGAACGTGAAGTTAGATCTTAAATATTCATGAATAAGAATCACAAAGCTTCATTTGAATTGTTTTGTACTCCGAATTTTAAACATTACACGAGTCTGTATTCTCCGTACTTCGAAAAATTTCAGTACATTTCTTTTTGAATAAAAATCATACATATCCAAAGTTGTAATTATACTGTGTATTCAAATATACCATTGGCACATGTGTTCGGTAATTGGCAAAAAAAAAGGTCAAAAAAACAAAAAGAAATTCACCTGGATTCGAGCACTCTGAAATCTTTGACCGCGAGTTTTTCGGAAACGCCCGAGCGTTGATACCTGGGGCGAAACACGTGTTCATTTATTTATCAGTCTCTACCCTGCAAAAGTTCGTTCGAATCGGTGGGTAACACTTTGCGAGTTCTCCTCGTCAGTCGTGAACAAAATCATAAACTGACTTGAGAAAATGTGAAAACTACTATCAATTACTACTCAATAACTTTGCTCCTCAGAAGTACCGTTTCCAAGATATTTCTGTCAGAAGATATCAAGTGATACCAGAAAAGATAAGAAATTTTAACAGCTTGTACACCAAAGATATGCAAAGGCTACATGCGTATTGTTTGAATGGAAATTGCTAATTCTGAGAGAAGTGAACACATGTGAAAAAGTCTGGATTCCGTAATGTTGAGGGTTTTTTTTTTGTCTGCTTTATGGAATTGATCATAAATCAAATTGATAAGTATTTCACCGATTTCGCATTCTATATGAATCCGTCTCAACGGACATTGAATGATAACACCAAAACTACTCACGTCTATGGGTAAGGTTATGAATTCCTGCTCCGTTATGCGTAAGTATGATCGATCTGAAAGGAAATTGGAAATTGAATTCAGCTTGTTGAATAAATTTCGCGTGGATATTGATAAAGGTGTTTCGTTTCGAATATTCGTGAAATTCGTATGATACGTAGGTATTGTTTGTTTAAGGTTAACCAATCGTTTATGACGGAAGTAATTGTAGTATGAAATAATTGACTCACGTTGAGCTGCTGAGTATGCAGCGTGAAACAGGGAAATGAAACCCGTTATTAAAATTACTTTGTGGACCGTAGTCGCGCTCATATCTACTGCAATTTATTACTTTTTCAACGAAATTGATACTTTTATAGGTTATTTCGTGTTGACGTAGTACCCGGAAACATAAGAGCAACAAACATCACAGCAGACTATAGTTAGTTTCCTCATTTGCTACCAGATGAAAGCTCAGCAGCACCGGCTGGGCTTGAAAACTCGTGTATTTCATTTCATTCGGCAAATTCCGAACGCGAGAAGGGCGGGAGAAGCATCCCATTGGTCAATATTTAAAAAACAACCAATCACACGCTGCTTCGATTGGATTGCTTCGCGAGTTGGCCAATGAAACGCACTCGATCTCGCTGGTAGCAACAGAGCTAGTATATACCTACGATAGATGGAGATCTATGTACCAATCTAGCTATCTACATACTAGTTTTTAGTTTGAGTTTCTTTATGCAGGGTACACGGCGGTTCGACCAATAATCGACCGTAATGAAAAACCGGAATATATGACAACTTCATCATAAACTGAAATTTCTGTTGTCAACAGTGAAGTTGAAATGTAGAAATAAGGTGTAAACGATGTATGGACTAGCTGATATCGAACTATAACGGTTTTATCTCCATAACAATGTGGCCGATGAGGCTGGAGCTGTCCCGTGACGAGTGCAAGAAATGTTTACGCTGTCTCGGTGAGGTTATGTCTATTTAAACCGTAGTTTTTCATTTGGATTTCACGTTCTTCTTTCTCTATTCGAGTTCTCACTCGCTTGCTTGTTTCTCCACTCAGGCAGATCGAACTTTTCATTATCCAAACGTACGTTCGTGCCGTTCCATTCCAAACCGTACACATCTCACGCCAGATGATATCTATTTTTCATTACACAACTTATGTATGTTCAACGCTATTCACCGGATGCCAATGATTACGCGCTTCCTTCATTGTGCGTTAAATAAAGGCAGAGAGAATAGCATTGCTCGTGATCTGTAAAAGAGGAAATTCCATTATGCGTTCGTTCTCATATCATCGTTAGAGATGCTCTTTCATTCTTGAATCATCGGAGATCCTAGCGGTATTTAACATGTTGTTATCCAGTAGCGATCCCAAATTTTCATATAGACGAAGAGGCAAGCGTCAAAGAAAAACCTTGATAAGCATTGAGTAAATTGTTTCATTTACAAAACCTTAGATAGCATATTATTGTATCTAAACGTATCGAAGGTTAAATTTGACCTCTTCTATGATTAGGATGACAGAAGGTGTACATACGCAAACATTTGCTAAGAAGTGTTGGAGAGAATTGCAGAAAAGATTGCAATAGTGTGTCGAAGAATTACTGTTCTTTCTTCTGAAGTATTTCATTCGGGAACATATTCTGGTAAATAGCAGTAAATGCCGTCTGTTTTTTGTAGCTCTGATAAAAAAGTAAGAATGATTGAGAACCTTGATGTCGATAAAATACCTACATATCAATAAAATATAATATTCCTTTTCTGTGTCAGAAACCGCAAACTGGAATGATTTTCCATTTGAGTTATCATATGTGCGACTTAGGCTTGCAGAAGTTGGACCGAATGAGTGTCACAAAAGTTTGAGATAATAACTTGAATATTCGAAAGATATCTGAGCCTGGGAGGATAATGTCACTTCTACATGCCTGAGATACATAGAGTTCAATAATTCTTATCAAAAATATTCTCAGCCATCTAAGTGGGCGTGGACAAAAAAAAAATATAAGCCGTTCGTAATTTAGAAGCATTCGTCAGTATCGTGGTCTATTCAAAGTTTTCTATTCTGTTTATAAAAAGTTAATCATATTTATTGTTATTTGCTGTGTGTATCGCCTTGGATTGCAAAAGAAGTATTTCAGTTTATGGCTCATGATTCAGGTACGTATGAATGATCTTTGAAACAATATCTTTTCTCTATCCCACAGGTATGTAGTATGTGTTGTCCATTCTATTCCAGAACCTAGTAAATACTTCAAGTTAGTTGCTGGATTTTGTAGTTATTAAAGAACTTTGAAATGATCTGTGACGTGGAGTAATTATTATGCGGATACTGAACACTTTCTTTTGATTCTATAGATTGCTTACAGATAAATAACGAAGAATAGACACGGAATGTGCGCAGCTTAGGGGGGGAACCTCCATCAATATCCATCATTCAAAACTCACATATCTCTGGAAATCAATTTGTTCAAGAATGGCAAGAGAAGATAATGGAAATGAGAGAGTCTGGTGGGAAAAAGGTGAAATTATTTGCTAAATGCCGTGATTGGAGATTATTAATATTGTATTCTGAATGCTATGGGATTGATCTTCCCTTAGAACAGCCAAATATCATGTAACTGAATGTATTTCACTTATGTATGTATGTACAATCCCACAGAAGAAAATAATAAATATCACTCATTTATACTAATGGTACTGTATATTTTATACCTTGTATTAAGATGCGGAAAAAACTCGCGTGTTTAGTATTACTGAAAGATATATATAATACTGTTGGATATTTCTACAGTCGAAAGATTGAATAAAACCAATTTGGTACAAAATATCCTTCCCCAAGGGCTTCGAAACTTCCAATGCATATTTGACGGGCTATAATATTCCTCTCACGTTTTCTTTTACTTTGCGCCGGATATCATAATATCGGAGAACGAAAATACCCAATTTCTTGAATAAACATTTCAGAAGGTTGGGTCATTGTTGTATTATTACTACTACAAAATTTGTACGAATGATTTCTCATCTCTGAACATAAAATCAATTTTTTCTGGACTTGAACCTATTTACGAAAAATTGATAGTGTTTTAGATCTCTAGCGAATACTACTGTGTGGGAAAGTTGGAAAACAAAAAATTAGATTCAACGTTTATTTATCTATCATTTTGAATTTCTTTCAGAATTAGAAGCCTACGGCAATATGGTCTCTGTGCTGCGGGCACAAGGCTCTTTCACTAATGAGAAACAGAAATTATTGCAAGAGCTGGCCAAAGCTCTTCATATTTCAAATGAAAGGCATCGCGCCGAAGTTCGACGTGCTGTCAATGATGAGAAGCTGACCACTATCGCTGAGCAGTAAGATTATTCATTCAGATCTTACAATTAGTGCAGAAAACAGATGCAAATTCAATTTCATTAGTGCATCACTCATTACTATACGCATTGACTACAAGTAGATGTCTTCAAATCTTTGTCATATTATGCACATCTTATTGCTGTACTACATCCATCTATAAAAAATTAATTTCACGATAAATTATATATTGAAATTTATGAAATATCCGCTTGTCAGATTGAATGGCCCAAACACTGGTACGGATTGGGCTATTGAAGGTCGAAGAACAATTCCTCTCTTACCAAGGCTGAACGCATGTACTATTTTTACGAGCTTAGCAAATAGTCTTTCACTCGCGACGTCCGTTGCCAATGCAAAGAAGGCATCAACGTCACGAGAAGAGGTACAAGGCGTCAAAGGTTTGTCATTAAAATTCCTAATTTTAGATTATTGATTACTTTCAGTTCAAGAACTTTCAAAACATAAGACCAAAAGCTACTAGCTTTAGTAATATCTTAGTCATATTGAAACAACAAATCTTTATTTACATACATGAATATAAGTACTTTATTAGTACTTTTCCTGCTAGTATATTCAATTTAATATCTGAAGAGAATCTGGTTCAGGATATATTTTATATATTGCAGAGATGATCATATTTTTATGAATCTTTCAGTTAAGGTCGAGACAGAACCTGTCGTAGAAAAATTAGAAGAGAACGAATCGCCGGTCAGTACCATCTCCATTCAGGCGGAAGGTCATTCCATTAGTAGAAAGAGAAGAAGATCACGAGTTGAGGTAAACAAAACTCTAGGAGTTGCTCCAGAGAACTTAACGGTCTTGGGGACAGAATTTCAACAAAAGTCCCAAATTTTACATGTTTATATAATTTATAAATTAATTTAACTAAAAATGAGTCCACAGCAGGAGAACTATAATTTTCTTGAGTACATTCAATCAATTGAGGAAATTCCAGTAAACAGCATGAGCATAACTCGTTCATGCGATCAATTCACTGCAAGACAATACCCGACCCCTTGATTGTCTATTCAATTTGCATAGTCAGGAAGTAAAGATTCAAATGCCTAATTCATGATTCTTTCTATTGCCTTTGTTGCAGCTCCAAGATGTTTCTGGCAGTGTGAATCAACTAGATGATACAAATAACATTGTCAAGGATGTCGTTACTTCTTTTCCATACGTAGGGTCAGAATCACCATCCCTAGCACCAGTACCAGTACCAGTACCAGTTTCATTATCTAATAAGGTAAAAGTATACTTCATTTTGCGCTCATTTATTGATTTCAGGATTATATCAAATTCTAAAACTCGTAAGTTTCCCTCAGACAAAAGCAAGAGATAAGTAATTCGTGTTTTTATTAGGTATTTATAGTATCAACTAGCTCAGCTTCGGAAGTACCGAGGAACAATATTGTCGATAATACTGTTGAAGTAAACTCTGTCAATTCATCATGCTCCACAACAAGTACAACAACTCATCAGAACTCTTCTATTCATCCTAGTGGAAGTAGTTGCGTTGGATCAAATTCTACAGGTTTCTTATTTCCTTATTTTTATTCATTCTAGATTTAATCTACCAGTTAGATTCTCGTGAATAGAAATAAATGGTTCAGTAAATCTAATTTAAATTCAATCAATATCTGCTACTGTCTGCATTTCATACAAATGATAAATGAAAATCATCTGTTCATGGCAGTATTTTAATAGGTATAGCAAAATATGCAAAATTAGTTAGTAGGCGAGGATGCATCAATCAATTGATACCTTATATGGAAGACATTCACTTTTTACATAATTTCTTGTAATACCGTATTGTATTACAGCAGTTATTCTTATAATATTTTTTCTTTCAGTTCCATGCAATAAGACTTTACCATCTCAAAACCCATCGTATACTCATGCACCGGCTCAAGTGAGTCGGTCACCCTCAACGGTTGTGCCAGTTTATGTAACTGCTACTGCATCCAGCAAAATACGAGCAAAAGTCATATCGACGCAGACTAAAGTACTGCCGAGAACAACTTCGATAGCGATACCCACATGCGCTTCTCAACATGCAGTAACAAAAAGTATACCCTCAGAAGTTTCGGACGTACAAATTAGTAACGACAGTGATAAAAGTACGTATATATACTTAAAATACTGCGAATTGGTACTTCGTTTATTTCCTGATTATCTATTAAACATTATTCCTAAAACCATGGGGTATTTCCGATGAAAAACCAAAGCTGCATGTCCTGACGATATATGAATCTCCTAATTCCAATTTATAGTGAGCATTTTTTAAACTGAATGGGATTTACTTTACATTGATATTGTACTCTGTAAATATGTTCTGTGTAGTCTCACAATGAAAACTTAGAGAATTGAAGAATTCTTCCATTTTCATTTAGGTACTGTCCGCAAAATCCAACTGTTGAGGAAATATTGAAACAATTATTTTTCAAATCTTAGGTATGAAATTAGTGCAATTAACAAGCTGTATGCAGAAGGCATCTAGATCCAGCGGTAGTACAAGTTCCGCTTGTGTGAGGAGGATCACAACGACCACACATTCAAGTACAAGGCCAGCTGTGGGAGTTAAATCCATATCATCACGTAATTATAACTCAATATGTATAGCTTTATGTCTTTAACGTGAAATATGGTCGTTTTAGTCGTACACTAGCAATCGGTTATCATTTTCGCCGTTATATTTCTATCAATCAAGTTCGACATATAACAGGATGAAACTAATACTGGATTTTCCCATTTCAACAGAAAGCGGACCCCGAATGGTCACTGTAAGTACCGGAGTTGCTTCGAGTGGCCCTGGGCCACCCCATATCAGACCTACCGCAGCAGTATTGACGTGTAAAAAAATGCCTACTGTAAAGACTGGCCATCAGGCTACCAAGATGGTAAGTTTATTGATTATTAATCGAATTCAGGCACGTTTATCTCGCGATTGTGGCAATTTTGCATCTCAATTTCCTACTGCATCAGACTCGAAAAGTATATTTGTTGTTTCAGTGTATACAGGGTATATCTAAGTTGGCTCACTCTATTGGTACTAGCCAATTCTCCGTGAGAAACTAAGACTGAAACATTCTCTGCAAAATAGCTAACTAAGCCTTTGTTCTTCAGGTATTGTTGAAAGAAATAGTTGAGTATGCTTATATTCCATGTCCATGTGTTCTAAATCTGTCGACTGAATGATCAGCCTCTTTCGACAAAAACTCAGAAATAAAGGCTTGGTGAATTATTTTGTAAAAAAACATTATCCTATTGAGAATCTAACAGTACCAGTAGAGTGCGCCAATTTAAATACAGCCTGTATTACCTACTTCGATTAATGCGATAATCATATAATGAAGATAATCGAACTATTGATTTAGGTAATAGATCTTTATAAAAGTGATCCATATTATTTCAGGGTATTACATTGAATTCTAATAAAACTGTAAGTATAGCATCTAATCCTGGCTCAAGGGTGGCAGCTAAAGCCAATGTAATCGTTGTTCAGAAAGGTCCTGCGAGAGGCGTAACATTGTCTCATGCTGGGAAGGTAATTACTTGATAATAATATGCGATACTAATCATTTGGTAGATTAGTACGTAGTCATTTCTTGCAATAATATTTTCCTTACAAATACTCCTTTCACGAATTTTCAGGAAGTCTTGGGTAAAGTTATTATGGGTGGAAAGAATCTATGCTTATCGAATCAACAGTCGGCAGGTAGTATAGCCTTGCTACCTCACAGGATTGCTGCTAATGGAGAACAATCATTAGCCATGCTATCTCCAATAAATTCTTCTCAGCAAGAATCTGTTAAAACAAATACAAAGGTAATTCGAATGATTTCATTCATTGATACATAATTTGTCATTATGACTGAGCTGGCATTTGAGAGTATTGGAATTGAGACTCTTTCGGAAGGAATTTTTTCATAAGTATAATAATATTACTTAAGGAGGTTTTTTTATTCCAGAGAAAAATGTCATAAAAATATCATTATGCTTTCAGTCTGGGAACATGATTGTTTTCGATCTACGTCAAGATTCTTTAGAAAAAAGTAAAGTTCTTTCCGAGATTCTTGAAGCCTCTGGCGTTTTCGGTTCAGAATCAAAGACTGCTATTTTAAACACTAACTCCCATTTGTTAATAAAAGAACAAAACAAAGATGCTCAAACTTCAACATCCCCTATTAGTAAACCGTCTCATACGAAGAGTGGTGCTCCCATCAATTTTGTAATGGACTCAAAGGAACATAGGTAATAAACAATTTTCTCTGCAAAAAATTAAACTCTAGTCTAAAATGCAGACTTAGAATTTTCGAGTAATTGAAATTGTTAATTTCATACGTAGTGTATTGACCAAACGAATTGAATTAACGAATTGTCACAGGAAAAGTAAAGAAACTGTAGAAAATCTAGATTCTGATAAAACGGAGTCTCCGGTTGAATCGAAAATTCAGGATTCAGAAGAAATACTTACAAGCTCAGATTGTATCAGTGAAATAGAAGGAACATTGGATCCTCAAACTGGAATCTATAGTTTTCAAGCACCAGGTAACGGATGAAGATTTTGTTCATTATTAACAGCATTTTCAAATTATTTCTCACGAAATTGAATAACATTCTTTCAAATGAGATCACGAACATTTCTGGTATTCAATCGCATGATTTATGAAGCTCGCAACATTTATGCATATCGCAGAAGCTCCACCGAATGCATGATACAATATTGATTCAATTAATACGTGAGAAATGATGAATAGCTAATGTTGAAATTAAATAAATATGTTTCCAGAAAATACTATGACCAACATTCAAGCCGATGAATCAATATCGAGTTCAGGAATCGATATATTTAGCACAGCGTTGGCATCGGCGGATATAAACTTGGAAAGTTTTCAATACATTGATGACAATGAAAGCAATATCGTTTTGGATGATGTCAGAAATCAAATTCTAACAATAGATCAGCTCAACGATTTGTACGACAGTCATCAATCGATTAGCGACAAGTCAAACTGTTAATATTAATTAACAAGTAAAAGAGCAAGCTTGATGTCCGGCGATCAATCTTTGATTTTGAAAACATTAATATATATTTTATATATATAGGTCTAATAAGTTTTATAATTTTTTTCGCATAATATTGATATTGTTTAATATTTATATCAACCGTAATCAATATAAAATACCACAACATGGAATAAATATTTTGTTATTCTGTCACTGTGAATCTATGTATTTCATATTACTGTATATTGTCATAAGAAAAGTAGTACGTACTTTTATTCAAATTACGGTAGAAGTCTCACATTAATTTTCAGTTAAAAAAATTGAAATGTGTTCACCGCGCAGATAATTATATGGTTGCAGTGTTTCGGGGAAAAATGAATTCGAGTGCCAATACTCTAAAGCACATTCTAATATCAAAGAAGAAGAATTCAGTTAACGTATGATAATGAGTCACCTTGTCATTTATCTTCCATGGTATTTAATTTATAACAATCAAATTAATAACATTTCTCAGAATGAATTTTTTGGAACAATGCAGCTGAACTGTATGACTGAAGATCGGATCCTTTCTCGCTTCTTATTATACTTTCGTTTATAAATTGAATATCCAATCGTTGGAATATTTGCATAGATTGTGTTTAAACTACCAACAATCATTTGTAATGATCCAAAAACGATTCGCTTCCTACAGTTGCATGCGAAAATATTGGCGTTTGGTATGCAGCAAGTTGATATACCAATAGTTTTTTTATCGCTTTAACTTATCATGTAATTAATCATTTTATTTCGAGAAGACTATTAATTATTATGTGTCTGCAATTTGTCGGCATTGGCCATCGCATTATTTCACTTTCAGAACAAAACACCGATAGCCACTGAAATTTTGCAAACAGTATGATTAATATCTGTTACAACGTTCGAACTAATTAGTACAAAAAAATATGATAATCATGATGTTGTATAGCGTCACACCGAACTATTTGATCTCGTGTATTAATTTATAGATTTAGAACCAAGCCTTGCAGAGAAGTACCTCTCTGAAAGTATCAGAACTCGTTTTATACCGTATTATTAAGAGGGAGAGAAAGAATAAACTGACAGCAGCACTGTTGTTGTTCATGAATGTTATTTTCATCAGGTCTAAAGTTCAAGATTTATTTATATTATCCAATTTGAAAGACTATCAACGTGTTTGGCTGCTACATGCAGCCGTTAGTTTCAGCCTCGTTACTGGACAACAGTTCGATTCTGTTAATAAAAAAATCTGAGGATTGTAAAACTCCTTGCGTGTATCTGATTTCAGAATGTGACTGAAGAAATCCAATTTAGGCAAGTTTTGCTGTATTTGCTGCGTGCCTTTTGAGCTATTTTCTTTTTCCTTTGCTTCTGTGCCGCAATGATCTTCTATTACCTGATAACTAGGTACTAACTCAAAGTGTAGTGTCTTCGTTATGTGGGAAATCACCTCATGCAGATTAAAGTAAATGTCTTGTTTAGAAAGGTACAAGCTAGTTTATTATTCGTCATTATATTTTTCCATTAGTCGTGACAATGTATGTGACAAACATTGGAGTTAATACGGACGTGGGGGTGGTCCGCCTCGCATCATGCCGGGAGGTGGACCTCTCATTCCAGGGGGACCCATTGGTGGACCTCCGCGACCCATTGGCGGCATTCCAGGTGGCATTCCTGTAATAGAGATCATTGTTTTACATAAAGTATACTCGTCCTAAATAACTGAAGACATAGCCCCATTTTGGGACTATAATTACTACCATAAAATCACGAGACAAGCTCAATGCTCGTATCGTAATAAGAGGAAAATTGAGGATAGTCTAACTAGGCTAATATTCAAAATAATTCTCCAATGGGCACTTGCTAAAAAAATCAGGACACGAAAATTTGTAACGAATCCAATACTGCAAAATTTATTCATCAATAATAATTCACCATCGAAATTGGAGCAGCAGTATTTGAAAATTGCAGGGCGGTGGAGGCATTTAATTCATCCCTGATATTGGAGTATGTATATTAAATAGGCTGACACTAACGTTTAATTCATATTCTCTTCTACTTGTTTAACTTTGGACATCAATTTTTACATTTTGCATTTGTTGATTGAAAGATCTTGAATGTTTAGGTAGAAAGCAGCGAATCGAATTATGATGGTGTAGGTTTATCAATCGCAATACTCCTCGTATCATGAACATAAAATGTTTTTGATTCAAACTTTCTGGAGTAATTCATTGACACAACATGAAAAAGCTCACATTGACCTTTCAAGATTACAAGATTTGATCCGAAGAACCCAATTATTTGATGATTTTCATGGATTAATCAAGACAGTCTGTTCTGACGAGCTGAGAGCCCGGCAAGGACCTTGGAAAGCAAATTAGCAACCATTAGACTCCGCTTAACGTGTACTTAGAACCAAAGCGATGATCAAGAGTCCCATATTTTTAGTTTGAAGCATAACGTGCTTGGGCTTTTTTTTGCCAAGTGTGGAAATCTTGGCTCTCTTTATTTATCTCCCCAAGAACAACTGTATCCGTTATATTCTCTCTCAATTGAGCAACTGAGTCCACAGAGTTTTTGGATATCCTATATTTGCCAGCTAGCGTAATACGTCAGGAAACCTTGAAATTGTCAATTTTTTCGGATCTTCAAAGCCGACTGTTTATCAAATATATTTTGTCCTGAAATTCGAAGCTTTCTAGAAGCTATAGATCAGGCAATCATTTTTTTTTCATGGGTTACAGGCAATTTGAAACGCAAGGAAAAGAGTACATTTTTTTTTACCGGGTAAAACACCTATGCTTAGTCTGAGAATTATACAGAATCTTGGAAAATGTACAGAGAATTGGAAAAAAAATAAATAAAAATGAAACTCATGCAAATTGCACAAATCCAGAGATTATAGTCCAAGATTTGTCTCCCGGCAAGTTGTACATCATCCAGGTACTATATAAAGTGATGAAAATCTTGAGATTTTATATTCCTATAGATTCTACGCATAATTCTTGAGATTCTGTAGAATTCACGAACGAATCGAACGTCTGTACTGGACAAACAAAGTTCATTTCTGTTCTTTATGCAGAGGATGGCTTATTCGCTATCAAAACAATGATTGCTAAAATGTGGTTGAAAAATTGGTACAAAAAATTCAAGTTTCTTTTTATCTACACTCCCTTAGTGCAATCTATAATTGCTATGCTACTGTGCATAGGCTCTAAAAATCTCAAAAACATTCACGTTAGCTTTTTCAAAAGTAGTACCAAGTGAAACAATATAAAAACATCCAAAAAGTCGATGGAAAAAGTTTCTCAACCGACAAAAAATCCTGATCTATGAAAAACAATACAACACAACCATCTCTTACCCATCATTCCAGGCGGCGGTCCCATCATACCAGGTGGTGGACCACCAACAGGCATACGCGGTGGACCTCCGGGGTGCATTTGAGGCGGTGCAGATACTTGACCCCGACCACCCGGAGTCATGACTTGTTGCGAAGGACCTCCCACACCTCGAACTGGTCCTTGTAACCCAGCGGGTACACCAGAGACGTTTGCTGGCATACCGCGGCCTGCAGCCCGACCCATTCCAGGACCGGGAGCAGCTCCGGGTATCGGTACGCGAGGTAGACCTTCTTCGGGAGGTGGAGGACCTTCGACTGTTAAAGAGACGATGTTTTCTCCTCTGAGGAGGACGAAACCTAATACTCTTTTCTCTTCGCGTTCAGGTTGTTTGGTATTTTTTGGTTTTATTCTTCTAAATTCTTCGCAATCGCCAAGAATTAGATTCATGTGTTTATCAAAAGCCTTGAACGTTCCAATGAAGGTCCGAGAATCTTGGAGAATTATTCTCACCCTGTAGTTTATGTGCTGCAGCATCTTATTATTTTTACCGATAGTCTGGAATGAAAATTGAATTTACATTTCACAGAGAAAGAATTACCTCTCTTCTAGTTTGTGATAATATAATTTGTAGATCGGTTGAGCGGCAACAAGGAAAGGCAACGTTGCGGTGAAAAGTGAGGTTAGAATTAGGCGGTATTTTAAAATACGGGGTAATTGTAGTGAAAAAATGTCGTAATTACCATTTTGAGGAATCTCGTTATTTCCTCTTGGTAAAAAATACAGTTATGCTCTTATGAGCACCCCTATTTCTACTCCAACGACTCCGAATTACTGCCGGCTATTCGTAACGAAAAGCAACGTACATAGAGTGGCTTGCGTTTTCGAGTTTGCGCTTATTGACATTTTCTTCGATATGCGCACGCGCCGCCATATCCCTCCATCTAAAGATACGCGGTACAATTACCTTAACAACAAATGATCAGTCGGTAATATAGCAATAAAGCGAACAGCTTCATTGACGGAAACAGATGTTCTGTTTTACCATGATGGTTTTTTGCGTGGAACAGAAGCTGAGCTAAGTGCTTACCAACAGCGAGACATCAGATTGTACACGTTGCAGGTCAATTGCCGTCGGCTAGGTGGAGCAACGAGTAGTGTTTTTTTAAATATTTTTTTTAAATCGGAATTTCGAATTGCATTCATAAATATGGGGAATTCCATGCCGTTTCAACCTGGGTTTGACCCCTTACCTCCCGGATTTCGCTCGTGATTTTTTATATGATTGTTCCTACTTCCAAAAGACCAATTTTTTTTTTAAAGATTTTTCCGACTTGATTCGAAATTTCTGGAATTTTTGAAAACCGTCATATCGATCGACACAATTTAAAATTCGGAAAAAATTCTCAAAAATCAAGTGTCAAATATCAAAATTTTTAAGCGTATAGCCGAAGTGGGCAAATGTTCCCTTCTTACTGTTTTCAAGCTGTTTTCGGAAAAAAACGTTGAAAAACCTAGAAGCGGGAGTTGTTTTACTATGGATGGTTGCTGAAACATTTTTATGTTCCACACCAGATTTTTTAGACCCGAAAAAAAAATTTTTCAACAAAAAAAATTTTCAAAAATACAAAAAAAAAAAAAAAAAATTAAAAATAAAAAACTTCTCTCGAAGGTTCTGAAAATTCTTTCCAAAACTCCTGTGCGACATTTGCAAATATTTCAGTAGCCATCCGCAGTAAAATGACCACCGGTACTGATTTTTCGAATGTTTTTTTTGGGAAAAAGCTGGAAAACAGTAAGAAGGAAACATCTGCCCACTTCGGCTATTGTACGCTTAAAAATTTTGATAGTTGATACTTGATTTTTGAGAATTTTTACCGAATTTTAAATTGTGTCGGTCAATACGACGGTTTTAAAAAATTCTAGAAATTTCGAATCAAGTGGGAAAAATCTTTAAAAAAAATTAGTGCTTTTTGAAGTAGGAACAATCATATAAAAAATCACGAGCGAAATCCGTGGAGTGAAGGGTCAAACCCAGGTTGAAACGGCATGGAATTCCCCATATACACTGGAGTTTCAATAATTTCAGGTAAGTTGTATGTGAATTAACAAAGAATTAGAATCGGGTGTAGTAACTAGACTGTCACATCATTAGTTGATACTTTCCGCCATTATACGTGAAAAAATTTTCCACGTTTGTTGCAGTCACAAATATTTCAAATATGTAGTACCATAATATAAAATATGTTGGCTGCTCAATGGGAAGTATGGCATAATTATAACTAATGGCTGTTTTTTTAATACAGATGGAAGGTATACTGATCATTTCCGACGAATTGTAAGAAAAATATTCTTATGTTACATATTGTGTTATGATATGTGCGGAATTGTTGAAAAATAAATATTCATAGTTATACGCCGATAAATCAAGATTTTCTCTGCAAGGTGAAGTTTGTTGATGTTACTTGCGTGTGGCTTGCTCTTTTTATTGAAATTATTTCTTTCAAATGATATTAACAAAGTTTTGTACTTTCAATTATACCCATCCAAAATATGAATGACATTCTGTTTTTTGAGCGGTAGCATTATGCGTTACTGTAGACTTAATCGGTTTTGTACAACTTACAAATAATACGTATACCGCGATAGATCATTTCGTGATAATGCAGTGGAAAGTTTTTGAAAAATGACTGTTCTATTTTCAATATCCATGATTGCATATAATCACACGATCAGAATAGTCTGCCAGTAGACGTTTCCCTAACACCATCACTGTGACGGTGCTGCAGGTTCCAATTTGGTGTATATATATAATATCACAGCGAGTGAAAGTTTCCGAAATTCTAGGCCCGATTCAGAATATACATACATAGGTAAATGTCAACGTCTCCCGTTCGAAAGAAAGTATCTCAAAGATGCATTTTGGGAGTAAGTATCTCAGAAAAATACTTTGGAAGGAAATAACTCACGGTAGCAGTTGACAAGGAGATATTTTGTGATTGAAATTAGAGGCCGTGGTCACAAATGACCTCAAAATTGGTGATAATTATCATTAAACTAACATTAATCATAAAATGGTTGGAATTTTTCTTCTCAATATCAGTAATTACGTGACAAGTATTATTTTTCTAACATTTTTCGATAAATTTCCTCCACAAACATTTCGTAAATGATTTTCGTTCTCAGAAATATTCTTCTGTGCGAATTTTTTTTGGGAAAATTCATCAATTTGAAATCGTTTTCTTGTTTAATGATATAACTACTTTTTTGATGGCACCTCGACTATTCCAGAAGATCAACCGATCTTCTGAAATACGTCTACTTTCTTTCAAATGGGGCGCCTCGATTTACAACATACATAAGTAACATAATAATTACGTCCATGTATGTGGTTCAGGTTCCATTTTTCGAACTGATTATTTATTTTACCTGTATCCACAATTTCTATTAGCCAGCGAATCACAGACGTGGTGTGAGCTTTGCATGCTACAGTACATCACGGATTGTTTTGGTATTCGGATTCCACGCAAAATGGTAAAGTCTTGAGTCCTAATGGTGTGATTGATCCAGGAGTGTCAATGTGGCGGGAAATCCCGAAGGAGTCTTATAGTGAAATAAAGGAGAGATAGAGAGTGGCGGGAATATTAGTAAGATCCGTGTCGTAATTCGATCATATAAACGCTCAAGCATACATACAGAGAAACAAACGGAGGCAGTCTAAGACCGCGTTGCAATGTGCAATATGATTAATGATCATGTTATGTCTACAGTGACAATTAGGTCTAAACCTTACATTACTGTTCTATTTCCTATGCTCATTGCCTTCCGAATAAATCGAGAGAATAAAATGAGTTTTTGTTTTCATCATTCGTCAAATACGTGGCATTTCATAAAAGATATACCTAATTTTGATTTTGCGTACGTTCGTCTAAAATCTATGGTTGGATGAATCATTGTTCAGTACTACATTAAAGCGATACGGTTTACAAGTTATCGAACCCAGCCTAGCTAACATGAGAAATATAAATTTGATTGGAATTCTATTAGTTTTTTTTTTTTGCCCCTATAACAGTCAAATACTTTGCCACTTACTGCCGTGGCGAAGCATCAATCTCTGGAGTTTTGTTCCGGTAGGTCGTATAGTTTGGAGGAATCTACGAATCGCATTTCGAGATGATAACAATTGGTGATAATGAAATCCCAATTATAGTCCCGTAACTATAATTATTACTCCGTGGTAACATCTTAATCATTCAGAACATTCATATTAGTAACAGCTTTAATGACTGTTGAATGATAACTCAGTTGTTGATAACAATTTCAATATAATTTATTCAAGTCATTTTGTTAACAAGTCCCCTCAACAATCACACGTCCAACAAATTATTCAATCAACGTATCATTTTCAATAACACGGCAATTTGGTCAGCAGCATCTCCTGAAATCGCGAATGACTTTTAAATTTACAAGCATTTTTCGCACATCACGACATCTGGGTAAAACAGAAAATTATGGGCAGGTATGGCCATGGATCTGACTGCTGTTACCGACCGGTCATATGCATTCCAGTGCTCCGCGACCGCCTAGATCGCGTAGAGCTTTCTTAGCATCACCGTATCTCTCGCTCTTGAGAGCGAGCGAAAAAGTCCAGCGTGGCTTTTTCATATCCGTAAGCTTTTTACCAAAATATGAATATTGGTTTATCTAGTTCATCTGCACACGCCCTTGTGCCGGGATGCTGGCTTTTGAGTCGAGAACTACTGCCAGCCTGCGGAATATTTGTGAATCATAAGTAAATCAAAAGCTTGTGGAGCAGTTGCATGCGATTAGGCGCACTGTTGTACCAAATCAGTTTCATAATTCTACACATCAGAATTCAAAACATCGCTGAGGAAACTGTGCTGTCCATAAAAATGATGATTATTGATTCATTTAAACTTCATATTTCACATCTGTGTGACGTACATGTTGTTTCTTCAGATCAGAATATTCCAAAATCTCAATGGAGCTGACGAAAGAAATATCATGTCACCTCTGTACAGAATGAAAAAAAAAATAAAACTCTATCTTATATCGCATAAGGAATAACGTCCGTGTCTAGATTTGATAATGTAATGAGGAAGTTTCGTACAACGTACAACATACATGCTTGTATCGAACAATTGGAATTTCAAATGTATACCAGAGACAAAACCTGAGGCGAAAACAATCGCTCTTCGGCTTTTAACTCGTAAGGTATATTCGTAAAGCTTGACAGGAATCGTTGTTGGAACCATGGAGGGGTGTTATTTCGACAAGCTGCACGTGGAGTCATTGACCCAAGCGCAGCAACGATCAATAATAGACCCTACCGGATCCTCGGTTGCGACAAGATTGTTGTGGATGGTAGCAGCATTCGTTGGGTTACGCAACCTGCGGGCCTTTAGTACCACAAAAGACGCACGCGTTCCAAGACCTCAGACTCGAAGACTCAACAGCCTAGAGCCGAAAATTTAGGGGCAACGGACGTGCGCACTCCTCTGTGCCTCTTTGCCTTTGCCTTTACCTTCGTCGAGCAAACGTTGCGACATCCACGATGCTCACGATCATCGTATGATTTCCACCGGTTTCACGCCCCTGAATCCCTAGTCTTTGTAAATGGTCCCGTGGTTCTCTGTCGAGCTTTTCTACTGGACTCTTCTTTTCCAGAATAGATAAAATGAATTTCGAACGCCGCCGTCAGCTTCTATACGCACGTCGCACTCTTATTCGCAAAACTAGAATAGTACAGCGCAAATGTAACACTAAACATACTAGCATACTAAAACATACACAAGAGATGAAAATACAGAAACCGATAGTAAAACGAGAGACTTCGACGCGACGACGCGTTCCGCAACTTTGAACCGCCAAGGTCGCATGAAAAAGTACTCCAGGCTGGAGTTGACTGTATTTCAAGTTCAAAATATGCACAATGTGCGCAATATCTGAATGACCGTCAAAACTGGAGTCTAAAATTTAGTGATTTTCATTTCACCCATTTATAGTGACCGCATGAAAATAATACATCAACTTCACTGATATATATAGTCGCTGTCATATATTGTGGTGAATCGTTTTGATTAGTCCTATTTCGATTTGGGTAATGAGGAATGGAACAGTCGTTAGATTCCTGGGTGAATTACCTAACTCGCATTTCAGTGGGCACGTCACGTCCGTAGTTGATGATAATAATAATTCGTGACCCTCCGTCAAATCTGAGGATTGAAAGTCGCGTAGTACCCACGATGGCCAGTGGCCACCACGTTAAACATTATCGTAGAGGAAGACTTACAGAGATGAGATGCCGAAGAGTTGGCATTACGTAACCGCACACGCATAGGCATGGTTCGAAGAAAAAGTAGGAAGAGAAAGCTGGACGTGCATTAGTTTACGGCCTTGTGGCTCTTCTTCTTATATACTGCATGCAACTATCGCCATGGCACCGGTTGCACACGTGCGTTCGGTCACCGACCTTATACCATGGGCTTCATCCCACCTACACGTACCCGAGGATAGTGAACGCTGTTCCGGGCCTTTCCAAGCCGAAATATCAGATTGGGGTTAAAATACGCCAATCGTAGGAAGAATATACGTTATTTGAAAGATATTTAATGTATTTATTTTTAATCTTTTCGCCAAGTAATTGTACGAAGCGTGACTTTGTGTGTACTGTGGGTAAGTCTGGAAGTTATGAACATCTCTTAAATGTTCATCAGTTCTTTGTCTTGAACGATGGAATTGAAAGCAAAGAGAGATCATGGATTCAATTGAAACCCTGAATTGTCTGATGTGATATTGATGAACCCGTAAAGATGTCAGTCGATTGAAGTAAAATTTGAGAAAGAAGTTGATTGATCCATGGCCCATGTTCCGTGAGGGTAACGAAAGATTGAAGTTTGAAGATAATTTTCAAGTCATTTGTACTAATTTATTGAAAAATCGTTCGATATTGCAAATCTAATGTGTCATGTACTCTAATTTTTATTTTTTCGATTATAAAATTATCGTGTTTCGTGTGTTTTAAGTATACCCTAAAATATATCGTTCCATTCACACGCGAAACGCACGCAGGAGATATGCAAACTATAACTGTTTAAAACTTTAAACGTGAAGATAAAAGTTACTTTTCGGTAGAATGGGCAGACTAACTACTTGCCGCCATTGACATTATTGAGAAAAACTAACAATAAGTCATCCGATAGTTCCTAAGGGAGGATCCTACTCAGACTTTGGAAAAAGGCATTTTTCATTTTCAAAATAGTCAAGAAACGCATACCGAGAATTTCAGATTATGTCAGAATATATTTTGAAAAAATGTTTCAGTTTTTTGCAATGAAAGTTCATGCGCAAGGAAGCTTTTGCAGAATCTCTCCTTTGCAGGCCTGCGGAAAGTTCTTCGCACATGAACTTCGATTGCGGAAAATGAAACTTTTTGTCAAAACATATCGAACGGCAATCTCAAAATCTTAGTATTTGTTTCCGGATTAACCGGTTTTGGGCCATTTCAAAAATGAAAAAATGAAATTTCAATATAGGGTCCGCCCTCAAGTCAACCGAACACGCATTTGCTCTACTTTCCCTGTCTCGGAAATCATTTTCTTCTGATTGAATATACGATAGCGGTGTTAATAATTTTCAATTTCGAGTCTAGAGGTAAGTTGCTATTTTTTCAGGAATTTTTCCGCTCCCTCCCTTTTCCCAAATGAAGAATAACAGCCTCTTGGATCGTAATTTTGGAATATTCAATCAAATATGTCAACTTTAAAAAAAATATGTTTCCCAAAGTGTTCAAAAGCTGCGTGATTATGCCAACGGTTAATAAATGTTACCCGCGGTGAGTGGGAATAATCACCAGGTTATACTTGATTGAACGTATGTACTACATTATACGTACTGTACGTACTTTGCAGTTTGCTACCTGCGCAACCTTGAACGTACGCTGCAGTGCGAAACGAGTGAGTACGCGGTTGGTAATTCAGAATTTGTTTATACACACCGAGTTCGTATCCATCGGAGCATTTCGCCAAATCCGCTTATGATATGGAGGATAATTGTAAATGATAAATCATTTGATTTCAACAGATAAACACGATAATACTTCCAGTTTTCTTTTCGAAAATCTTTATCATGACCGCTGTTGAACTTCAGTATATAGATATTACACGTATTTGAATATTCATGGTAAGCAATTTGTTCGAGTCAATATTCGTCGCTAGTTAATACTTGTCTCACAATTAAATACTTATCTTTGTCTAAAAGAGGATCAAGCAAAATTGAATCACACATAATATTCATATTCGCCGTTGTACAGCGGTAGTTGGAAGAATGAATCTTTCATTATTACAAATGATCAATCCGATTCTGCAGAATTGGCAATATGCAGAGTTTATCTATACGACAAGTTGCATATTCTTTATTTTTGTACATTGATAAATTACATTTACGTATATAAATTATGCTATTCCCTATTTTCTTTGGGCAAAATGTAATCTGGTTTTTTCATAGTTATTTCCATATTGATTCTATACCGAAAACACCGTAGAAATTGCCTGGCCAACAATAAGTCCGACGCGTCTCGGCGTACATATTGGTAAAAATATGCCGAGGGCCGCTGCAAGAAACAGAACAAACAAAACTCCAACCTCATTCCACAGATAAAAAATCTTTACCAGCTACGAGACACATGGTGTGACCTGCAAACGAGTACGTAAAACTGTATAAGGTACTGATAAGACAATTTCCTCCTAATATGAATCGGGGTGCAATGGGTCGGATACAAAATATGTGCATTATATATATGTATATAGGTATTTATACACCGAGTTACAGATGCGTAACGAGAAACTTCGTCATTTTTAACATATGTCAATATTAGTTCAAAGGCATCAACAGATGTATGCCAGCGTAATAACGTGATTTTGACATCCGGGTGTGTAAAATTCAGCGATTAAACAAAAAAAAAAAAAAGAAAAAAAAAAAAAACCGGAGTGTACGTATCAGGAAGAGCAGGAACAAGTAGTAGCGAGAGGAAAAAAAAAAGTTGTACAACAGGTATTTTTATTTTTCAAACGTAACTTTACCTTGACAAAAAACAATCGTGCAGAATAAAACAGCGCATCACCTCGAGAATTATCAATTCACCCGGTCGCCTTTCTAATCAAATTGCGCGGCACGTGGCATTTTAATTAAAATTTTTGAATGGCCCCTCCATTTTTTTTTCAGACTTATCTCTTTTTCTTTTCTCAAGTTTGCGAAATACTCCCATATACATTGTGCGAAAATCATATCAACGCCGTGTGCCTAAAATCAAATGTCTCCCCGCGTTTATTATTTCGACGGAGTATTCCCTTTGCCATTTCAGTTTCAACGCGATTGCGATGTTCTAAGGTCGTTGCTGCGTAGCTTAAAACAAGTCGCGTTGAGATTGGTCAAGGTACAACACCACTGTAGAGTTTCCCCCACCAAACAGATGCCGAGCTGTCCTCGTCGCGTCTCTCCTCGCTCCTCACTCCGCGCCGCTACTTGCCAAGCCTCGAATCGACTTGTGTGAGCGGCGCGGCCGCGACGGTCCGGGGAGCAGAACATGGGCCACGAGGCACCGTCGTCAATTCGGCGTTCGTAACAAACAGCGCGCCTGCCTAAAAGAGCCGAGCCAAACCAGGCCTCGGTTCGGCCGGGCCTGAATTGACTCCGTGGTTTTTGGCCGGCCTCTGTTCATCGGTCAAAGAACCCTGGGGGAGCGTTTGAAAAGGATACACATCCTGTACTTCGCTCGTAGTAATCGTGTATGATATGCTAGGAAGAAAGGGATGATGGGGATTCGTCAATGGGGACATAACACAGCATAGCTGTTTACAAACCCGAAGTTTAAAGAGAGGGCTAGAGGGCTCGCTATAGCTTACGTACGCGATCCCAGCGCACCGAGCGGAAAGTAAAGAAAGGTCGAGGCCATGACGCGTTGGCGAACGTAAACGCGTCGATCGAATAATCTGTTTTTCTTTTTTTTTTTTCCTAATTTTTTTCTCTTTTTTTTTAAATTTTCTCCACTGTAGCCGTCTGTTGCGCACGCAACGACGAATCTTTTTCTTTGGCAATGTACAGAAGATATTGTATTTTCTGTGAGACTGGGCCAATGATATGATTGTTTTTTTTGTTTTTTGTTTGTTTTTTCTTTCGTCCTTAAAATATATTGAGCTGTGAATTTAATAAGGTAATAAATGACATCTTTCGCCATAGCCTGGGCGTGGAAGACTAGAACCACCACGCAGCG
Source organism: Ametastegia equiseti (assembly GCA_963989295.1). Lineage (NCBI taxonomy): Eukaryota > Metazoa > Arthropoda > Insecta > Hymenoptera > Tenthredinidae > Ametastegia > Ametastegia equiseti. Next base: position 23,178,925 of record OZ022389.1, read on the forward strand.
TCCGTTGCCCCGCCCGAGGCAGTCGTCGTGGTTTCCCGTCCTACACGTGCAGCTCTCACAGTGGGTCATTGCTCTATACGCTTTTTGTTGAATAATATTATTACAGCCATATGAGATAGCTACGTGCGAAATATTGTACTTATTTTTTCGAAAACAATATTAAATCGCTTGTGTGTAATTTTAAGTTTTGGTTTCGCTTGCTGCCCTTTCCTTGGCCCATCCTAACAAATTTTCCGTCGGCCAAGCTCGTGTCGTCATCGTTGCTATACCCGCTACTAACCGCTCCATGATTCACCTTTCACACCACTCAGATAATCTGCGTGTAAAACAATGAAATAATCGCGTCTGTGTTTGTCGGGCAAATCTTAATGTCATCGAGTACACGTTATAAATAAATATGTATACCTACACGTGTGACACATACATATTAAGATAAACTTACCTACCCGCAAACAAATTATGAATTGGTACTTGAAAACGACAATTTTTGGTGTCTGCATAGATGAAGGGTGTGAAAAGTACGACGAAATTTCTTTAGTTTTTGTTTGAAACTGCATTCACAGGTTCGCACATGCATTATGATAGTTTACTGCCGATTTATCGAGACAACTGAATCGTCTCTTTGAACATAAAATTTCTAGGCTGAGTGCTGCGAAAAGATGTATGTATGTAAAAATGATTAAGGAAAATACTCGTTGCGACACGTCAGGCGTAATAATGCATGGAAACATGTCGTTGTCTGCAGAGAATATTTTTGAGTTCAGCTATATATATAGGAATAGTTTATTTTTATCGACGGAAATACTGTTGGAGTTGAATACCGTTAATAATATCCTTTCGCAAGATTGAGTGGCAGTAATTTTGCACTACTGTAAAAATTGCAGCCTTTTTTCCTTTACCCAGATGCGCAGCCAGCGATTTCCAATTATCTGTCTACACACAATGAACTTTATCATCATACAGACCTAAAAGCGGTAGCTCGGAATACACTTTCGGATACTTTTTCTGAATACACGTACTATTATTATCTAAGTTTTGTTGGAGGGATTTTTTATTCGATTCTTCTATGGCGGTTTTCAAAATCATAAAATCGGTCTTCATCGAAATTTCACCGAACTCGCCCATGACCGTATATCTTGTATAGCTCACAGAACTTACACCGGTCATCATCAACGGAAAACAAATATAAGTAGCAAAAAATATTATTCTGAACTGTACTGAAGAAATATATACTCAGTCGGAAAAAAACCTGCGTCTACTAATTGTCAATGTAAACAAATTTCATTGAAAATACTCAAACCAAGGCGAAGTACTCTCATTGAAAAACATCTGCGGTATTAGGGTATTAGGGAGGCTGGCTTGAAAATTTTTCGGCCTTTACCTTCATTCTTAGAACCTGTATACAAGTATAGTGTATGTATATGTATATGTATTATTCGATTCGCCCAGCTCGTGTACATAGATAAGAAAAAAAAAAAAAAAACGCTCGAGTGAAGAAAAGAAGAAGGAGAAGAAACTTGTGCGGGGCATCTCTCGGGTAAACGAGATGTGAAGGTTATCAAAATAATTTAAAATCCACCCCACCTCTTTGCTATTGTAAAACACCACAACAGCTTGAAAAGAGATTTGCGGAGGTTGAAAGGATAATTTCTCTGGAAAATCGTCATGCAGCTACTTAATAATTTGTCACACTTACAACGAATCGGTACCAAAATTTCCACAACCTGGTTTTGCGTCTTTTTAGGAAAATTTAACGTGGACAAACCATCGCAGGACCTGTTCAGCCGAAGTTTACGAGCCACCATAGAACGGTGACGAGCGGTCTGCTCTGCAACCGTTGAGAAACCATACGACAAACATTTTTTACGTAAGCCTCTTGGTGTGCAACCAATTCGGTTATATATTCTTCGATGGCCAGATGACGTCCAGCGCCAACCAAAATCAAGGCCGCTGGCTCCGTACGTTGATTTGCGCCTGTGACTATATTTTCGGATTGTTCCGAAAGAGTAAAAAATCCGAACATACCGTTACGAGTAAGATATAAAATTCGAATTATTCGAAGAGATATGTTCTCCAATTTATTGTGTGGGACGAATATAATCTCTGAAAATGTGATTTTCTTTTCACACACCTCTAATAATAATGAAAATAATTCTGATGCGGATAATTTTTAGTAGAGATTGAACCCATGGTTGCACTGACTGTACGTCCTACGCGTAAATACAATGTCGTCTATCCCCCCACACACATATAAATACATAAGCGCGGGGACTGAGTCAATCTATATCTTGGGGCGGTCGCAGGGTTGGGGTGGTCATAGCTATATACCATATTACGCTTCGTCCTCGCGCCTTGGCAGAGGTCAAACTCGGACCTGGGTCGAAAGACGATAAGTTGCACATTTAAAACAAGAGACGATAGAGGAGTCCATTCGTTCTCGGTTGAAAGTGAAAGAAAGATAGCGGAGCCGCGCAACTTGCTGCAGCAATCAAGTGTTCGTTGCGCGCGTTTTCATAAACACATTGAGGAGGCGGTATACATGGTCGACATGTAGACATGTATGTGTATATACATATACATGTATACAGAAATGTGTGAGAAATTGTTCGCTACGCTTCGAGTTCTAACCAGCAGCGCGACCACGGGCACGACGATCAACAATGACAAAGCGCCCTGTGCGTGCGTGGTGTGTTACTCTGCGTCGGCGTATATACACGAATTTTAATGTACAAACGGGCCAGAGAAACTTGTGTCTGTGCCCTCGGTCGACTGTAGTAGATGCACGCGCCGCAGGTCACCGCGTCCTCTGCGTTCCCTCGCGCCGTCCTTGTTGGACTCGCACGCGCGTCGTCGGTGGAATTGTGGAAACCACGACGACCGCCTCCACGTGCTGAGAGAAACACTTTGCCGTCCTAAATTGTAGGTCGTCGTCGCGCGGCGCGCTCAGGGGTCTCGGCTACGAGGATGAGGAGGGGGGCGCCGGGCGGTAGGGGAAGCCGGGAGACGACGCGTCCCTGGCTTCGGTACGGCTCGAGGCTTGCTCTTCGGCAGTGATCGATCTTTTCCGTAGCACCTCGGCTCGAGTAGGAGGTAAACATTACACAGTATGATTGGCCATTCCGAGGCGGGTCCTTCGGTTTTAGTCATTTTTAGCGGAATAATTCACTGAAGGTGGTGAAGCACCATTGTGAGGAACAAAAAAATACGAAAACAATAAGCGTCCAATAGTTTGTGTTGTTCATTAAGTGTCGCAGTTCTATATTAACCGACAGTATATCGCGTGGGACATTTAAAACCGAGAAACATTGTGAAATTGAAACAGAATATTGTGGCATATGAAGATAACAGGACTCGTAAGAACGATCAGGTATGTCAATTTTTTTTTCTCTTACACACACACACGTACCGTCATTAATTCCATATACGTAGTCATGCAATATTTCCCGATTACGAAAGACGCACTATTTACCCCGTTCCCCCTAGAGCCCGAGTTGATTTCAAATTACAAACAAAAAACCAGGCACCAAAAAGACGACTCTGGTAAAAGTATAGCCTGAGGTACCGCAGAGTCTTGAAATTAAATAACTGTTTACAAATCGCTTCTTGTAAAATATTCGCCAATTGCATTAGAATATGTACGTACATCTATTTCGCAAATCATTTACCGCACTGAATTGTCAGGCGGTGTAATATTTCGTAAAACGACAACAACAACAAAAAAAAAAAACTATTTGCTATCTGATGAAAGATAGAGCCGAGTACTAAAGCGTTGTGCGTGCTTTGCGGATTGTCCCCTATCTACTACTTTGACGTCGATCAACTTCTGAGATCGTGACGAATCTTCAATGACAATGAAACACAATCGTCAATGGATTTCGAGGCGAGCGATCAATGCCGCACATAAACTTTCTCAAATAGACAAAACCGTCAAACGGAACAGGAAAAAATGTTGATCATCTGAGGCACCTCAATCTCGGTACTCATGTATACGTATTCAATGAACATGTATTGTTTTTCGAATAAGAATGAATATTGTAAACACGGATTTACGCGTAATTTGCGTAGCAGTGCACCGATGTGCGCAACGGCACAATGCGCAGTGGAGTCTGCCACTGGTCAGGATCATTGTCCTCCATCCCTTTTCCGCGAGCTGGTTTTGATCAATCAATAATCCGGTCCTTTCATTTTCGAGTCGTAGTTCCTTAAAATTTTTTTTCATTCATCAATATTTTGGGGCATTTTGACTTTGTGACGTACAATATTATAGGCATGAATAATTGCATGTAGTAATAAAAGTAACTATAGTGTTTATCGCAGTTTTCACACTACTCTGTGATGTAACGCGCCGTCCTTACATCGCGGCGAGTTGCACGAGGTCGGTGATCGCTATAAAAAAATGTAGTAGGTACACGTGGAGGCAGCGGCATAGGTTTCCTCGTCGGGGCGACTGCAGAGCCGACCCCGACTGCTGCCTCCGGCTGTCGGTCGACGCGCGTGCAACCTACCACATTGATACTATCCCGATATGATGATAACACCGCGCGGCTTACTGAGATGATGATGAGCACCGGCTTCAAAAATACGCTACGTTCTTGATACGCGATCACGTTTTGTTTTTTTCACTGATTTTACTTTTCAAGTTCACCTTTATCCGCTCAACCCGTACGGGGAGTAAATTCAAAATTATTATTTTCTCGTCTATATTCATTTCGGACATCATTTTGATCCCTCTTTTTTTTTTGTTATTCTTTACAATATCTATTATTTGCTGAAAATCACATACATTCAAGCGCTATTTACGCAGATTTATAATTAGCTTGACTTACAAGTCGAACCCAAGGGGCGACGGAAAGAAGAAAAATTGGACAGAATTATAGCTTTTAAAATATCTCTTCGGTCGGCCTTGATTTTTTGCCGCTCTTTTTTCGCCTCTCTCTCTCTCTCTTTTACTCGCGCACGCTCTCTTCTATTTTCGGTTATTTCTAATCGCTAATAATTAAATCGCCTCAACACAAAAGATATATAGGCTCGCGTTATTGACGGAGGTTTTTGGCTCCCCCCGCAGCTGGGGACGTCAGGGGAAATCAATACATACACCTTCACCCGAGCCTTTCAGTGTGTCAGGCAAATGAAAAATTTTTCGGGTTCGCGCGCATATTATCTACATCACACATAGCCGTGTGTGTATATCATATATATCTCTTCATCTGTACATACGTTTCACATATATGTATATACATTACATACATTCACACGCATCTATGTACCTATGTATACCGCGCTTAGGGAGGTCGAACGGCGAACGGCCGGAGGGACATGGTGTGCATGCGCGCGCGCGCGTGTCAGTGCATAAGTGGGCGTTTTGGGCCGAAAAGTAGCGTCCATGGTGGGGGGGTCCGCTGCAATACGCGACGATTCGGGAGGCCCGTAATCAACGCATACGCATACTCGCATCCCTAGAGTAAGGAGCGCGGCTAGAGTGCATGCTGCTAAGATAACCGCGACAGTGCCTTCGCGATCTGTGCCTATTTGGTCCATCGATAATAACATTATTAATATATACTCTCTTCTACCTCTACCCGATAATTAACTACCTCATATGTTGCCTACCTCGACGAATCTTACCTCACTTATAATAATTGTAACATAATAACTTCACGCCAAATCGTTGCCTACATTCAAGAATGACGCAAAACGTCCCCGCGCATCGTATCTCGAAAGGAACCACAACAACTATAGGAACCGGTACGAACCGTTTTCGTGAAACCCAAGATTTTTTTGTTTTCAATTTCTTTGATTATTTTCCTCTAAATTCTATAAGCAATGTTAGAAAAAAATGATCGATTACTGCCACATATTATTTGACCATAAATTGTTACTAAAAAAATGTATTTTTTTTTCTCAATTTTCAGGTAACGCTTGGGAGCGTGTCTCGAAAATGGTGAGCTTCTATCCAGCTGAGGCTCTGCAATCGAGTCGGGATGCACCACCGATGCCTGTTGCAAGCCGAGTTACCGATATTGAGGCGATGAATTCGGTTAAGAATTTGGTCTGCAGTCCAGACCTGACTGTGTTTACAAGCCCATCTGCTGAATCAATGGCTTCTATTACGGACGAAAAAATTTACCAGTGCCTATTGTGTCACAAAACTTTTAATCAGAAAAGTGTTTACCAGAGTCATCTACGATCCCATGGTAAGGAGGGCGAGGATCCTTACCGTTGCAATATATGCAGTAAAACTTTCGCCGTACCGGCACGCCTGACACGGCACTACCGTACACATACAGGAGAAAAACCATACCAGTGCGAATACTGCAACAAGTCATTCTCTGTCAAGGAAAATCTTAGCGTACACAGAAGAATTCATACAAAGGAACGGCCCTATAAATGTGACGTGTGCGAGAGGGCGTTCGAACATAGCGGGAAGTTACATCGCCACATGAGAATACACACGGGTGAAAGACCCCATAAGTGTTCAGTGTGCGCAAAGACGTTCATACAGAGCGGTCAGCTGGTTATTCATATGCGTACGCACACGGGTGAAAAACCTTACGTATGCAAGGCATGCGGAAAGGGATTCACCTGTTCTAAACAACTAAAAGTACACACGCGGACACACACCGGTGAGAAACCTTACACCTGCGATATATGCGGTAAATCGTTCGGCTATAATCACGTTCTTAAACTACATCAGGTTGCTCATTACGGTGAAAAAGTCTACAAGTGTACTTTGTGCCACGAGACATTTAATTCGAAAAAAACCATGGAACTACACATTAAAACACACTCTGATTCATCGTCGGGCTCAACGTCGCCGAGAACTCATTCGCCTATTGAACCCGTCGTTGAAATCTCCCAGGGAGCTGCCTCCTGCAGTAATTCTTCCTCCTCTCTAAACGCTGCCACGGTAAACACCTGTAGCACCAGCAGTAGCGACAAAGAGAATAACAAGACTGACGGTGTTATGGTAACTGGTACCGGCACCGGTTATCCCCAGCCACGTGATTTCTCTTATTATCTTTACCCCCGAGAGCAGTACGGTAATCAAACGCCTAATAATTCGGTTGGCGTAAATCCCGCCCTTTTGGCTGCAGCTGCAGCTGCTGCCGCCGAAGATCGCGCCTTCCAACCGTCTCCGGTTAGAGTTGTCACATCAGAAGCACACGCCTATCTTTATCCAGCACCAACGAGCGCTTATTCGACGTACAGCTTACAGACGAACGGTAATACCGAATGCTCGTTTCTCGATTTACCTGGCAATGATGCACGGCGAAGAGTCGAAGCCGCCCTTGAAGCTGTTGAAGAAGAAAGACAGAGGGAATATGGGGTCGTTCAAAGACAACCTATACTTACACCGCCGAGCAGCAATCCTGTCAGTCCTGCTCCGTCCCCGGATCCATTGGATCTCGCTGTGCCGGTCAGAGAAACGCTGATATTACCGCCGAGGAAAAGGTGCAAGATGATACTCGAGTCTATGGAAAGTGAAAGAACGGGTATTGCCTCCCAGAGACAAAGCTCTGTCATTCAGTTCGCGAGAGCTTCGTAGTTCGCGAGAGGACTTTCGAGCGAGAGAGAGAGAGACTAAGAATCGGAAATTTTGAGTGACCTATGTATAATTTTTGTGTATGATTATCTATGAGATTATGGTTTAATTTCGAGGTACTATATACATCGTATCGTTATCATGGTTATTGCAGTTTTCACGATTAGTATTAACTGACGGGTGTGCCGCATATATAAGGGTATAAGAGACAATTGTCAGACAACGGTCAAATTTCAGGAGGTAAACATTTGGATATCTGCTTGAATTTTTTATTTTTTTTTTTTTTTCAATTTTTTATTATTATTTTCATTCTATACATCAAATCATTTTCGTCAGAAGTTAACTTATATTGCGGTAGGTACGTTGTTCGGTATGGCTTGCGTTTATTTCACCCTCTCACTTGCGAAACTATAAGTATATATACTTACTTTCTCGGAGTGGGACTGGTGCAGTGTACAGTCAAGGCGCCCGAGTTTGGCTTGAAAAATTCAAAGGTACAACCGCAGTACATTTTTTTTTTTTTTTTTGCTCCAGTAGTATCAGTTTCAATCAAATTTGAAATTGTTAACAGTTTTTAATGATCCATCAGTCAAACGCGTCTGTGTGACGAGTCCAGGGGAAATCAAGTCAGTTGCAAGCCGTTCTTCAAACGCGAGTCTTTCGGATCTCTTGGTAACTGTATATTTTACGTAAAATTGTGGTCAAATTGACTTGAGCCAAATAAATGGATTCTATACACGCAGCCTTGATCTGACATGGTCCTGTAATAAGCAAGCGAAAATGATTATCTCTTCATCCCGTTTATTTTCTTTCCGTATCAATCTGGATTATGTGGCACCGAAGTGTAAGTGTGTAGCGATTTATTAAGTTTAACACGCTATTGTAAAGCACCAAACCAATTGATATCTCTGTGATAAGAACTCCGTACTATATACCAGAGTATTGAGGATAGCTGAGCCCACTGCCAGTACAAGCATATAATATACGTTCATAATTATTTAATAAATAGTTTAACTTAATTATTACTATATTCTGAAAACTATTCGTCCTATGCGGTATACATTTCTAATTATACATGAACGCGCGCAACCCCGTTACGTTCCACGCAGCTTCTCGATATTATTGTTTATATCCCTTAATGCAAATCGGAGACGTACATTGATAAAATATCATTTCGTTAATTTCATTGATTATAATAATATACCTGTAGTGATGTGTATACTCTTTGGAAACGAGAAGAACTAACGGCCTGCAGAGCTGGGTGGATTCGATTGAAAACAAAATGAAATAAAATAAATTTAAATAATATATTACATAAAATTATAATAAAATTAAATATTTCGCGTGGATTGTATAAGCTGATGGCATTCAAACGAAAGGTAGCGTGGAGTAAGGGCTAGAATAGTGATTATTATAAACCAGTTATGTCGTATCTAGGTCCTATTATATTATAAGGCGTGTACGGCGGTCCGACAGCGTTTGAGAGCGGATAGTATAGCATAGCGTATATACATATAGTACACGTTATCCACGCCACGCTGTCTCCCCCAGCACATCGAACTGATTACGTGTAAAACATAATATTACGTTTATATAGTCACGGATTAGCCACGTATGGCAGCCCCAGCACATGGACAAAAAAAAGAGAAAAAACAAAAAAATTATATTCATTTTTTCAACGGTACAATTTCATTCATTGTCTCGTGGCTTTTCCACGAGCGAACAAGAAACAAGTACCAACTTGAGAAAAACAAATATGAAAGAAAGAAAAAAAAACAAAAAAAAATTTATGAAAAATAAAAATAATCATGTCAGCTGCCTTCGTAGCTCTGTCCGCGTCATGCTTCTGATAAAATATATAGTATTTACATTTTCATCTCATAACGCATCTCTTTTTCAAACATTGAACGATATAGTGACACCTGCCCGAAATGTGATCACAATCCTCGGTTTTTTTTTGTTTTTTTTTTTTATAATGAAGTGAAATTTGTCAGCCCCTGGACGAAAGTTAAAGGGACGTCCACCCGCCGCTATTTATACATACATACATATATATTAACATTGTTACGTCGATATAATGAGAAGCGTGGTTTCATTGCGGGCAGAGAAAAAATAAATAAAAAATCTTTGACGTGTACAAGCGTCGATACACATATTATAACAATACACAACACTTAACAGCGCCATATTTCTGACGCGAACCGCCTGCCATTAAGATGTATATTGTACGTTACTGCATATAATATAAGTAAGTTAATATTGGTATGAAACAAAAGAATAAGATAAATATTACTAGATACCTTAAGTTCATAATCCATTTAATAAAGTAGAGTTTGTGTACTAGTTAGTTATGCAAACGGAGCACCGCGTTGTCATAGACTGCATCGCGGCTCTCGTTGACCGTTGTGACTGTGTGTTGTTACGTTGTTTCTTTTTGTATATAGTCTCGAGAACATTATATTTAAATTTACAAGGTTGTCTGTTGGTATGTACATGATTTATCGGTATATCTGAATTATTATTATTATTATTATTATATTATTATTATTAATATTATATTATAATATTATTATTCCTTCAATAGAGATAAATCTTATTATAATAAACACTTTCAGTTATTACACGGATCTTCTTGGCATTTTCTCGTCTTACCTTTTCCTCCACTCATACAGTAAGGGGTTTCTCAAAATCCAGGATTCGAGTTATCGATAATACACAATGAGAAAAAAAAATTGACACGTCACCTACAGAAGATTTTGCTGCAATTAAAATACTCTTGAATATTCCTGAGCCTTCAACGAGTATAGATTATCATTGTGTGATCGCAAGTATGTATATAAGATAAAATAATTAATCAACGTCGATCTCTAATCGCCGCTATAGAAAATTGATATTTTCAGTCTTTGTTGTTCATCGAATGAATTATTTTTTCGGAATTTGTTGACTGTCATCATTCACGTATGTAACATGCGCGCGTACTTTTTGTTTTCGAAACAGTTTTATACCAAAACGCTGGGCAGAGGAAGAGGATACATCTATAGCCTCCAGAGATATCTAGCTGTATAAAAATATTTAGGATCGTATAAATAAATTCGAAGAGTAATGCTGCAGTGGAATCGGGGAGACAGAGACTCGTTCTATCCCCCGGTAAAGAAATCGGAGCCGCGTAACAGCTTAGGGACGACCAAAGGCGTGGTCCCCTCCCTTTACTCCTCGCTCCCTGCTACACCCTCGAAATCCACTTCCCCTGACGATTTTACGAAATTCGGTAGGGTGCATAAAGCCTCGAGGCAAGTTCAATGACCTAATGTGGGTCGCTGGGTCGTTGGGGTGGCCTGGGCATTATACGCCGGGTTCCTCATCCCCGCACAACGCGACGTAGGGACCGACGAAAAACCGCTCTGTAAGAGTTGGGCACGCAGGCAGGCAGGCGAGCAGGCCGGCAAGCAGGCAGGCGCCCAAATTTTGTGAGAGGTCGGCGAACTTCAGCCCGGAGAGTTCGAACCCTCGGACCCACCTTTCGGCTTCTTACATCTGTCCGCTTCTTGTTGTTTGCTCAAGCCATCGACGAGACACCGAGTCGCGGCGCTTTCTGCCGAAACAACGTCGGTGTCATGGGGAAATTTTATCATCCATATACTAGTCGCGTACTTTAGCTTCTACATTTTTGAAACGATGCTAACTCAATGCTTTAGCTTGAACAAATATTTTTCACCGCATCTTGGATTCGCATATCTTAAAACGCGACCTCCTGCTGTTATTTTGTTTCGCTCCAACGAACAAAGAAACAAGTTACGAAGATTAGTGAATGAGAAAGTCTGTCGATTTCAAAATTTTTTAAAAGTCATTCGTATGGGGTTGGTCGAAAGATGGCGAAGGATTTGGGCTCTACATTCTCCAGTCAATCACAATCTCCAGTCATCCAGGAACTTCGAGGGCGAACCCGTAAATTCACTCCCTGATACGACAAAGGAAAGAATCAGCTACCGCATCGCCTCACAAAAGGATAAACTTTCTCGAACAACTCTTTCCGCCTGCGTTGGTGTCTTACCACACGTGGTATCGGTACGCCAGGGATTATCTTCGAATGCAGTTACCATGGGCACAATCATCTTACCAAAGGCTATACCGTTTTTCACGTCGTGTTCTTCTTTACCGATGGTATCGAGACCGTAAAACTTTCACTGTTGATAAGGCAGTCCGATGCGATAATATCTCTAAAAACCTGCAGGTGGGAAAATGAATATCAAAGGTGGATAAGACGTTGTCACTGATGAGGGTAAATAACCCGATATCTGATGTACCGTCCCAGTTTCTAGTTCTCTTGACTATCGCAGGCCTGATTGTGAGTCGTGGACGATTCAGCTGAAACTTGTTTATGACGCGTCCCTTCGGACAGGATTGCAACAATTCTAAACTATGGAAGCCGGAAAAAACAGAATGTTGCAATTGTTGTTTGTTGGTATTCTGGGCTGATACAGTTCGGATAAGGGAAGCAAACATATTCCAGGGATGGCTTATTAACAATAACTTACGTAAATGACCTTAGATGACCTTAGGACAGTCTAACATGCGGCAAATACGTGCCTGACGTAAGCACAGCTGGAACCGACTCTACTCGGCGCATGAGCAGAGAAGATTATATTTTTTTATCTCTGCCCTGTGGATTATTCAAAGCTGCAGCACTCGGCACTCAACTCACAAATCTCAAGTTCACCAGCAGCTCCCGCAAACTGCACATCCTGCCTGTCGTATTAATTTCACGAACAGGCTTCTCCCAACCATGGCTCAAAAGACTAAACTCCTCGCGGCCTCGTTCAACTGTTTGAAGAACAGCAACAATGCTTATTCAACTTCGCTCAAGAATGTGTAAGTAAAATTAACTCTGTTTCTCGAGATCTTTTTCTCTGCCACATTTGACCTTCACGTACATACATGTAACTAAGGTTACGAGCAAACATTTTTTTCATTTCACCCGCATATCGTAATCTCGGATTATTCATATCAGATTATATCAGTCGATCGAGATGGCGAGTGATGATTGTAAGAATTCCTCTCTTCACTTGTCATTATAACATACATTCTTCCTTCTATTCAAAGGATTATTTGCCACTGATGTTTTAGCGTTATCAGATTAATTGATATGATCATGAGACCAATTCTTCTTAATTATCTTTCATGACTGTAGATTGAACGAACCATACCCATCACTCGTTGCCAGACGCTTAGCAAACCTGATTCAATATCCTACCCCAATTCATTCAAATATAATTATGTAACAGCTGAGGATTCTGACGAAAACCAAAATCTTTAGCAAAATTTTTCCGATCAGATTGGTCGTCCTGAATCAACTATAGACCTTATCGTAGGTCACCGCTGCACAATATCAAACCATGATTTCAGATTGATAATCTTATCATTGAACGAAAATATTATTCAGTTTTAATTCAGTTCTGCATTTATATTTACTGCAGCTGTTCGGTTCGTTTTCAAATTCAAATTTCACAATTTAATTACAAATATGCAGCGCGTGGTGGTCCAAGGTCGAGATGGGACCTCCCGACGCAATTCTCGGTGTAACAGAAGCATTCAAAAGGGATGAAAACCCCAAGAAAATCAATTTGGGCGTAGGAGCTTATCGTGACGATAATGGAAAGCCATACGTACTTCCTAGCGTCCGTAAGGTATTGCCGATCAATATTTGGTGTATCAATGATCACCGTAATTCTGAATCCTCATTTAAAAACCCAGATGTGTGTATACCTGAAAATTTACAGGCAGAGGAAATCGTCATCGCAAATAAAATGGACAAGGAATATTCTGCGATAGGAGGAAGTGCCGAATTCTGCAAGCATAGTATTAATCTTGCTCTTGGAGAAAATAGCGAAGTTGTCCAAAATGGCTTGGTAAGTATAGAATAATTTCGAAACACCCAACAATCGAGCATAGTTTTCCACATTCATTTTCAATCATGTCGATTGCATTGCCCTAGAGTAATCTATCATATCTCTAGGAATGAATGATCAACAATTCTAGGTACCAAGTTGTTTGAAGAACTTTGGATATTGAATGTTAATTATTTTCCAGAACGCTACAGTGCAGGGTATATCCGGTACTGGTTCACTTCGTATCGGTGGCGCATTTTTGGGCAACTTTTTCCCTGGTCATAAGGATATTTACCTACCATCACCTACGTGGGGTAATCACATCCCTCTATTCAAACATTCTGGGCTTAATGTCAAGAGCTATCGTTACTACGAACCAAAGACGTGTGGCTTGGACTTCCAAGGAGCGATCGAAGACATATCTGTAAGCTAAACTGAACTCAATAACGTTTGTTTCATTGTAGACAGTGTAAAGAAAAAAAATAACAACACCAAAAAAAAAAGAAACTAAAGCTAGTAGATTAAGGCAGCTGAAGAATGAAAACGCCGTAGAAACATTTGAAGTTTATTTGATAATCATTGAACAAGATAGACAATTTCAACATATATTTGTATTCCTTACAAAAAACAGAAAATGTTGTCTGCTGTGCTGAGAGTCCAATGTTCTGCTGTTTGAATGGTTTTGACTAATCTAGATGACTCTGTTGTAGAAAATCCCAGAGAATTCGATAATTCTGTTCCACGTGTGCGCTCACAATCCTACTGGTGTCGATCCGAGTCCCGAACAATGGGCTGAAATTTCTCAAGTTGTTCAGAAGAGGAAACTATTCCCATACTTCGATATGGCTTACCAAGGATTTGCATCAGGTAAGAAAAATAATATATTTTCATCGTTTAAGTAGGTGTTATAAACTCGGGCTCACCTTCATACGAATTCAAATTTACTTTCTACATTCAATCTTCTTAGCAATTTTGAGTACTTCTTATGTAGAACATTGATAAGACTTTACTTGTTTCTCACCTATCAATTTTTTCTCTATTTTCAGGTGACATAGACAGAGACGCGCAATCGCTGAGATTATTCATCAAGGATGGCCACAGCCTTTGCTTATCTCAATCATACGCAAAGAATATGGGATTGTACGGTAAGCAAATAGGATGCGAGTCATTGTTGATCTGCCAAATCATTTAATCATGAATAACTTAGTGTCGTATAATTTAAACGAGTTATTCATCGTCTGTAGATAATTACCTACTATGACGACACAGGAAAATAGACAGATCTTAACTGATTAATTATAATGTGTGAACTTTAAACTGTTCAGGTGAACGTGTTGGTGCATTTTCATTGATAAATTCAAGCAAAGAAGAGGCAGCGCGCACCATGTCGCAAATAAAGATTTTAATCAGACCGCTGTACTCCAATCCACCGGTTCACGGCGCTCGTATAGCTACCACAGTTATGAATGATCCAAATCTTAAAAAGCAGTGGCTTGTCGAGCTTAAGGGTATGGCTGACCGTATTATTTCAGTCCGTACCCAGCTCCGTGACAATCTTAAGAAAGAAGGCTCCACTCGCGACTGGTCCCACATTACAAACCAAATTGGAATGTTCTGCTTTACAGGACTCACACCACAACAGGTAAATGTTTTCGAAATATTTTCAAGTATCATTTCGAATAGTGATAAATATTTAGAAATAGAAAAGTTAAATATTTTCGCATATTTTACCATCTGTGAAAATGTCAACTGTGTATTTTATATTATTTTTTGATCGGCTTTTTAATACTTTCTCATTATTCTTAGGTTGAGAATCTATCGAAGAACTTTAGCATTTATCTTACCAAAGATGGTAGAATATCCATGGCTGGAGTTACGTCAAAGAATGTGGAATATCTCGCACATGCAATTCACGAAGTGACAAAGTGAAGTCTCCGAGATCGATATCGTAGTTTGATGGAGATCTACGACCACATGACAGGTTTAGACATTTTCAAAATTGTATTTTCTTGCTATACATATATAGATTTTAGATGTATGTAATGATTATGATGATTGTGATTATAATTGCCCCTATCCTAAAATGATGTGCATTTGAAACGGAAGCATTTATTTTGGTTTTCGCTATGTGGACATTGAAATTATCACTGCGGGCAGTGTGGTGAAAATGAAAGAAATTTATATATATTATGTAGGTATCATAAAAATATTGACATATTTTAAATAAAATTCTCGTATTCGAATCTTTACATACACTTTAAGTGCCGAAGATTGTTTAAATAAATTGTTATCAATTAATTAATCTCGTCGTCATTTATGTTGCAATTCCTTTTCAGGGCGAATCTATGAGCAGGCCAAATTACGACCACAAACCACTATTTCAAAAGGTCACAAGTATTCGAAAAGCATCTGATATCTGAAGATACTATTTTGAAATTCTTGGACGTTATTTGGCTTAAACATTTGTTGTGGAATTCTCAGAAATGTGGACGTCTTGTATAATTTATCAAATTAACTAACCTATCATTTTCAAGACTTGTTTTATCGATTTTTCCAACTTTTCGAATGAAATTTTCATTCATTCCAAATGTTGACCTCAATGAAGTAAACATCTCCCTGCACTTAGTTTACAACATGAGGAAAATTTATGAAGCAAGTTTCGCGTTGTCCACGAAGTATAAAATTTATAATGATTTGATTCACAGGCAAAGACCAGTTGTAGTCGGATCATCGTAATTGCGTCTTATTCTCATGTATCTACCCACAGCTGCTTGAAAAATGAATTCGAATTTCGACCCAGAAGACAAAAATCCTGATGCGAAATAAATCGCAATGAATTCGTTGCAATTCAATTCGGTTTCATTCTATCGAAATCGATAGTATTTTAGATATTATATTATAGATTGAATAGATTGCGTTAAAATAAGTGAATTATTCGATGTACTTTCTCGGGTATGCGATAAACACGACCTGCAGATGCGACTTATTGTTAGCATTATACCGATAACAACTGCCGTGGAATCTCTTTATTATGATAAGACCGTATCTCTTTAAGTTATTTCAGTTTCGGAAGTATGTACATTGATAAGTGGTGACTAAACATCACTGCGATATCTGCGATAACTTTTACGGAGCCGGTGTCAATCGCATAATTAGATCGCATAGCAGAATTCTTTGCATGTGCGCAATTTATCACCGTATGATTTCTTCTATCTCAATCTACATCCGTGTTTATTTATATCATAATTTTGATAAAGTTTTCACTATTATTAACGATGTACTCCACTGTTTATTTTTAACCAATTGTTTCATTGCCATTTTCGTGCAGACGAGGAAACTGAGATTCTACAAATTGAGCAAGTGCCAAATTACGATGCGATTAAATACGATTTAAACAATGAAAGATAAAATCAGGAGAATATCAACTAATCTAGCCCGGTTTGGCCAAAAAGCTCATCGCTTTTTTGCTTGAGGCACGATCACCGATTGTTTTTATTTTTCTTCTATAAAAGGACCAGCATTTGGATCGGGTATATGCAAAGACATTTTTACATCTTTGAGGTAAAAACAGTATCCTTTGCAAATTCAATCAAACTTGATTGAGCGGTTTGGCTGAAACCGTGTTTACGAGAATCATGGACGATTTTGCGGCGTGACGCAGGTACTGGAAAAATCGTCAAAAATTCACAAAATTTCAATTGACAAGCATTAGACTGCATCTTAGCGCTCGATGTTGTATCTCGAAAATTGACGTAGATAGCTGACGCCATTTTCAAACCGGAAGACGGATTGAGTCCATAATTAAATTTGCACATTTGCGAGGTAATAGAAGTATCCTCTGCCAATTCCAACAAAATCGGTTTGGCGGTGTGGCTGAAACCGTGTTTACAAGGAATTGGGGGGTCACATACATCACTTTTGAAAACAGAAAATGCTCGAAAACGACTACCCAGATGCCAAAACGTGCTCCCTATATGATTTTAGAACTTTTACTCGATCCGACGTTTTTTGCCATGGCGAATGTATAAGGCACTCCGTTTTCAACGATCGTGCCTAAAAACGGTAAACCTCGTACACTGGCGCAATTTTATCTATCAATATGTCAACTTTCGATAATTGTGTTTACTGGAGAGTGCTAGGAGACGCAGAACGTGTTTGATCTGCAGATCATCAGTACGTCAGATAAAGCCGTGTGGTAACAACAGAAGTTATAGTCAGAAGCAAAAACCGTGGCTCAGTATAGTTGCTATCTGTTTGAATATTTTAAGAAAGAACATGCACATTATATTTTCGAATGTTTCACAAAAATACGAAATCGTCTACGCTCTCTTAGCAATTCTTTAGATGATTATCCGTTCATTAAATAGAATGGTAATTTGATATATCCTTCATGTTCATGGAAATCGTAATTTGCAAATAATGATAAATCGAATTGAAAAATAGATTGAAAAATAGATTTTCAGTCAACTTTATCAAAACTTAGTAATTATTGGATTTGTAAAAAAATAAAAAAAGTAAGTTAATGTTAATAATTGCCCAATTGAACACGAAAATGTGCGCACATGTGTTGCGCGTGTATATATGATGGTTTTTTTCGGTCGTAGCTGATACTGTTTACCTTAAATGCTCTTTTTCTTATGAATATCTGAACCAATCTGAACGTTGACTGAAGAATCTAAAGACGGATACCCTTATGGGGTTCGGCGTGCCAGCCTAAAGCCGTAGGGAGCTAGAGCCCTCTGACGAAAAAGGAAATCTGGTGCTGCAGATTCCAAATTTGTGTATCATTCCTTGATTCGGAAGCCTCCTGCAATTTTACTATTCAAAAACAAGAGTAAAAAAATTCGAGAATGAGCAAATATAATAGTGAATCGACGATTTAAAATAGAAGAAATTTTTTTCTCTCAATTCCGCTTGTAAATTCTGAAAGCGTACGTTCCGCAGATTCTAAAACTATGTATGTTTCCTATATTCTGACATTGACTGAAGAATTTAAAGACGGCTACCCTTATGGGGTTTGGTGCGTGACAGTCAAGTGGGCCCAAGTGGGCTCGGGGATACGAACGGTCCCCAACTTTACCGACAAAATAACGTTGCACTATATCTATAGTGTGCACATAATATAGATATACCACAATGTTATTTCGGTCGGTAACCAAATCCATTTGCTCGGCACACCGAACTACCCAGGGTTAGCCGTCTTTAAATTCTTCAGTCACCGTGGTATGTTATACAATTTTGGCGCTGCTCCGTCCTCAAGTCCACTTGGAGCCCAATTTTCCGGGTCACAGTACCCCGTAAGAGTAGCTGTCTCTAAATATCCTCAGTCGGCGGATCTGTATTGCATACCATTTAAACCGCGAGATCTATGCAGCATCCTAATTCCCACTCATCTCCTCACGAGGTTGGTAATCGATTCGCGAAATAGTGTTTGGTGGCGGGATCTGTTATACCGGTTGGTGGTGTCATCTGGTATGAAGTTTTTATCTACGTATGACAGGCTGCATATTCACAGGCGCGTCGCGACACTGGCACTGATACCTATACCGGGAGGCGCACCATAGAGAATAAGCATTAAGTACAGAGCGCCTGAAAGTAGGCAGTTCGAACATCATCTGATTGTTCATGTTTTCATATCCTTCGATTCCAGATCAGGGTTTTGAAAGATCTAATTAATAATATAATATAATTACATTTTCAATTACCATTACATTTTAAATGAGTTTAGTTGTATATTACGAATGTAATGGACAGTCGAATTCGTCATCGAATTAGAAAAGTATACGTGATGGCTTAAAACCCTATTCCAGATTGTCCATATATCGACGTTTTATAAAAAAATCCATGGCAGTGGGTCATTAAAATACGATGCGAAAATTATACTTCATAACTTTGGAAAAGTCGCTATTCAATTACAAAACTTCCACAGCTGTTCCATGGCTGAATATATTCAAGTTACCGTGCCTCTAAAAATTCTTAGTTACATTGGGAAAATCGGGACATGTGATTTTCTTGTGACAGACATGTGACCACCATTCTGCTGTTCACACCCAAACCATTGCTAGATAAAATCATTGCGTTCGTCTGTCTTCTACTCTCGCTATATCCTGATTTATACTTTCCAGAAAATAAATTGACGTTTTTGAATTGAATCCGCCGGTTACGTTCCATTACATTCATCCCAAATTTCTGATTGACGAAGTGTTTTATGCTATGATTTCATTCAAGTCAAATGATATTCGCAGATTTTCGTTTTTTATTCTCTTGAAATGAAACATCAACGTTTTGTACTTATGACTGTAGATCATAGCCTATTGACGTTTGCAATATAATGATCACAAATATATGACTGATTGAACATTTACTTACATTCTCTCGAGCTCAAGATCCACGTATACATATTTGGTACGAATGGCGTATCGTGAATTTTTCATCAAAGCCATGGCATGTTTGGATTATTTGCATGTTTGCGGTATTGATAATTGAGATGGTTTTATGACATTCACACAATTTTTGATACAATTGTATTATAACTACGAAAGCAACAGTTTCACGTCTGATCAAACCACTGGCACGAATTGAATCATCCGATTAATCTTTTCTCACCAGACATCATAACATTAGGTTCGTGATTGTACAAATTTCGATTCCAACTTGCAGGGTATAATATTGCTTTCAACTAATTTCCATGCAGCCGTTGAGATAACATCGACCATTACTCGTTCGAATGGGCTTGCGATTCAACAGATAGTATAGTATAATAGCGTATAATAACAGAGTATGCTTAATTTGTATCAATGGACACATGTTTGAGATTTAGCCCAGTCATTCGAACAATAACAGAAATTTGATAAAATGTAGAAATAAAAACCAATCGTTGGTTGCAGACTTAATAAAAATAATTAGCATTTGTCAGGCAACGATTGATAAGGCAACGATAATGATAAAGTTTCATGTAACGAAACCCGTTTGAGGCGACATTAGCTTAATTTTGCCTTTTCATTCTCCGGAAAATCTATCCTATTACATGAATTGTGCGAGACACATTATTCGATTCAATGTGCGCCACGTAGGTACTGATAACTATAATTCCCGAGCATGTGTAGGTTCACTATACAGAAGATAATAGACGTTGAAGATTTCAGTTAGCGGATAATAATCGAGAAATGTTGTTCAATGTTAGACTTTTATTATAAAATATTTAGTCAAGTGGATAAATTACAAACAACAACAAAAGTTCGAAATGAAATGTATGTTGATCTCAAGACTGTCTGCAGAGTCGGAGCAGTTCGAAGTGGAAGTGTTTACATAAATTGTGTTTAGTATAATTCGTGAAGTATTTTCGATTCCAAAGTCGAGATATTTTACAATCAGTTCTGCCCGCAAAATAGGTGAATAGTTAGGATATAGGCACTTAAATAATTCGTTTTTCATTTATTCGAGATGAGATTCACTTTGAGGTAAAGGTAATGGTGGTTATAGTTGATTTACGTCACGAAGACTATTACGGCGTTCTAGCACGCAGATTGCCTCGTGTGCTCGTGTCCGCTTAACACTTGCTGCTTACATTAGCCCTGAAAAGACCCTCGTAATTGGCCAAAGTGGAATCACTTATTTCTATTGTCAATCGAGTCTAAGCAACGCGTAACAGTTGTTTAATGTTCCACGTGTTTTTGTATGCGTGCTGCCCTTACTGCCTCTTACATTTTACCTTTTGCCTCCCACCCTTTGCCTTTTACCTCGTCCCACTCAAATTAAGGGTCTATGCCTCTACGGGTTTGTGTGCGTGCAGGAAACTGACATTGTACGACTTTGTATACCCAAGATGCAAGTCTTTCGGCTTTGTTAACAGTTGCAGGCACGTTATGTGCCAGCAGTAATATTATGGAAACATGAACCCCAAGTCTGTTACCTAATAGGTAGTAAAATATGGAGGAGGCAGATGGTCTATATTGTATTGTATTGTACGTACATGCATGTGCATATGTACATGCATGATCCTGGTCCATGAACTGTTACAGTTTACGGAATGAAGAAAGAAGGAAAATCTCATAAGCCAGTATAATATAGACGGATTGGAAAAAAGGTCTTGATTTGAGTATAAGACATTGCTTCCTTACCCATATCTGATCAACTAAGAATATATACCTGGTAATCAGTTTTACGAACGAACGATCTACGACTCGGACTTTAATCAAAGAAAATCATTCCTTCGGGCGGTGTTGTTCGTGGTGGTTAGCTAAGAAACAAGAAGCGCTGTCGTCTAGGCGAGGTTGATAATAAATATAAAGGGTGGAAGCACGTCTTACGAATGGTTCGTGACTCGCGGCAACCACGCAGTAGTGAAGTCAGTACCGACCCGATCGGGCATACGGCACGATTTCATCTAATTGAAGTAACCACAAGGCACCGAGTGCCGCGGTACCGTCCAAGAGATGGTAACAGTCGTCGACCGGCGGCCGAACTATCTTCTTCAGCAATTCCATCGAATGACTGCCTCCGTTTCTTCTTCTTTAGTTACTCGCCCCCTCGGTCTCTTTGCCGTAACCCTTTGCCCCGACATTTCTGTTCGCACGTGCCACGCGGCGTGGTTTTATAAACAAAATAATAATGAAAAATCCTACCTCCGTCCAAGTTTAATGACAACCTTACAGCATGGATTGATTTTAAACGAACTAATCGCACCGATTCAATAAAGGTCTCTTCCAACGTTTTCCTGTATCTAGCGCTAACTGTTCAACGGTGTATAACCTCTACTGTAGGTATATGTAGAACGTCACATAAGATTTAGGGTAAGGTGGCCTGAGATGGAATAATAACCATGTCTCTGGAATTAGATATTACATGCGGTAGTGTTTGTCTAAGCTGAGATTATCGTATTGCATCAGGCTCAGTACGTCAGAAGCTGTGTTCACGGGTAAGTTACGCGGAAGTTTAGCAGAACAGCTATTTTGAAAATTGATCTATGTCAAGTTTGGAATCGTTGTAACATATCGAGGCAGCATATTGCATTGCCAGGAAAGTACAAATGAATTTGGGATTAATTGTATACACAGCGATCCTGCCACTTTGAATCATCTATATGTGGTTTTCAGGTAACAATTTCCAGAATCATTTTTAGATTTGGAAGGTAACGTGGTATCAGATGGGATTCTTGGCTACAGCCGATCACAAGCTACGAAGAATGGTGCTTTATCGTTATTAAGGGGGAGCTGCGATCCAAAATTGACCCCAGTCAATATCGGTCGTAGAGAGCTGTCGATTCATATCCTGGCTATGTTTCTCGATAGAAATGACCATCCGAAATGGCAAATTTATTCGATCATTTTTTAGTTGCTTTTAAAATTTTTGTTTTTCAAAAAATGATGATATCGAAAATCCAATCCGATTGATTGTTCGTCACCGTCTCCTGAACTTGTGGAAAAATCGGCAACTCTTAATCTTCAAAATTGTAGGAGGAAATAAATTTTTAATGTATTTTTTCCAATTTCGAACCGATGTAATTGTGGGTTGAACAGCTATATCGCTCATTCGAAACATTCGTGGCATGCAGATTAAAAAAGTACGAAATGAATAGACATAATGGTGAAGAAATTTTACCTGATTTACATCAGATATCCTATACGTACAAAATATCTCATGTATATCAGGTAATATTTTATACACTATACCCAAAATATCTGATGTAAATCAGGTAAAATTTTATTGCCATTATGTCTATTTATTTCGTTGTACTTTTTTAATTTGCATACCACGAATGTTTCGAATGAGCGATATAGCTATATTCAACCCACAATTACATCGGTTCGAAATTGGAAAAAATGCCTTAAAAATTCATCTCCTCCTACAATTTGAAGATTAAGAGTTGCCGATTTTTCCACAAGTTCAGGAGACGGTTACGAACAATCAATCGGATTGGATTTTTGATATCTTCATTTTTTGAAAAATACAAATTTGAAAAGCAACTAAAAAAAGATCCAACAAATTTGCCATTTCGGATGGTCATTTCTATCGAGAAACATAGCCAGAATATAAATCGACAGCTCTCTACGACCGATATTGACTAGGGTCAATTTTGGAGTGCAGCCCCCCCCCCCCCCCCCCCCTTAACTAGATCTGCCAGAATTATCTTCAAGATAAGTGTACCAGTAATTGCTGAAGCATTTCTAATGCGGTCACCTATCGGTGCGACTACCCTATACATACCTATACCTATGCAGATTTGATTATTGCTTTCGGAAAAGTTCAAAATTATTGTTATGATTTCGTCATTTTTTAACTAAGTTCTATAAAGCTATGTTATTTCAACCGCACCGGAGTTGACTGAAAGGTTTTTTTTCAGGAATTTTATCATTTTGATTTTCTGACAAGTAGACGGACTATACCTTAATCCCTGTACGTGAAACCGTTTTTCTTGCGGTTATTGGATAATGAATGTAGTTGAATGCAACAACAGTTGCGTAATGATCGTGTGTTTAATGATGATGAAGCTTAACTGCTGTCGTCAAAATATTAGTATAGGTAGTGTAGGTACCTAATAAGTTTTGTGGGTAATTTTCGATAATACTATTAAGCACGATCTTCCCGTTTCGTGCGGTCATCAATTTTGCGAAACTTGTATTATCGTGTTTGGAAAGCGTGACATTGTGTGATTACATAGCCTCGTTGTACATGGAATTATACTTGCATAGGTTTGATAAGACCCAAGTCGTCCTGTAGTCGTAAAATTCAATACTAAAGCCACGAATAGATCGTGCGTGCAGCCAGGAAATAAAGTAAAAAGAATTACGTTCATATTCGCGGTTGATCAGGAGCGCGGAAATACTATGCGGTGAAACGTAAGGCATTTGAATTTTCGAGAAAAGTAATATCCGTGTAATTACTCACCTTCGTACCCTGCACATCGTTCGCTCTATGCATACTTGAGTGGCGCCACGCTGGGTGGCCTTGCGAAATAAGCAACTAGTTGGAAGGCTTCTCAAAATATACGTGTACAGTGATTAGTATTCTCAGTACTAACTATAACTTTTCGCTTTACACTCTCATAACTTCCATCTTTGTGGCTAACCGTGATTCTATATTAACACGCATGCGGGTTTCGCTGAAATCAGACATGGTAAACCTACCTCGAAGGTACACTGTAGCTTTTCATTCAACTTATACCCTACGCATTTAGGATAATTTGGCCGTATACGTATTTTGATATAGAAATACTAATAAAATTTATACGTTTTCTATTTTAATATCTTTTTCTAATTCATGAGATATTTTTATATTATTCAAGAATTGATTTACATCGGAAAATTATTACCGAAAAAACCGGTAAATGTAAAAAAATATTACCCATAGCCTCGAATAAGAACGTGAAAATTTTAATATTTTTAATAAAAATACAGCAGGTGTTCAATGTCAATGAAGGCTAAGTGACAATATGATTTGCCAAGATTTATATATCCATCGGTTCAAGCGATTGTTCAGGTTATTAGTAGATGATGATAAAAAAATGCAAACAATTGTTAGCATAGCATTTGAAGAATTCTATCGATTCGAAATTTAGTAGCATTGGAACGCTAGCGAATCATGACGTCATGAAACCTTGCTTAACTAATCTAACCTACAATACTCTCCAATATCGCCATCGCGTGAGAATTGTGTAATTACGTCATGAATGATCAAGAGCGTTTCTGCTCGATCATATGACTTGTTAGCGATTTTCAATGAATCATATAATCAAATCAGACTAGAAAAATAGTGCCGTATTAGGTTAGATTTGAAGGGATATCTTTCTATAGAAAAAATCCCTAATATCTTGTTTTGCAATCCAAATTCTGCATACAGGATTCACTCATACGTTCAGTCCAAGATTGTCAATGGTCATCTTTCCGACTATGAATAATCGACCATCTGCTATTAGTAGAAGGAGGATCAGAAAAGGATGAGGGATAATTGCGTTTCAAATACCGGAAAAGTCGAGGACTAGTTTTTTTGATTATGTATGTGGCTGGATCAATGTTAACCTGATTTCGAAATTTCGTGTTTTATTTGTATGAGTTTGTTGCGTCGCTTATTTACGCACTTTCAATGTCGTATAGCGAATCGAACGAGTTGGACCGTGGGGGAATTACGATTGGTACGGAGAAAAAAGTCCTGTACAATACAAGTTTAGTATAACTGTATAACGTTTCATTTCTAACATGCGATTATTCAAGATGAAATCCATGGGTTAAAGCGATATGGCACAAATCTATTTGAACCTAACCTAGCTAACATGAGGATTGTAAATCTGACTGGAATTCAATTTGTTTTTTCCAAACTGTAGAAAACTCAGCCACTTCCTGCCGAGGCATAGCATTAGTCTCCTGAGTTTCGTTCCGCTAAGTTGTATAGTTTGGAAGAAACTACAAATCGCATTTTCGAGGTGATAACAATTGGTAATAATGGAATTCCAAACATTCATCCGTAGCACCTAGAGTAATAAAAATGGCAGGTATGGTGAGGGGTAAGTAAAACACCAATGAAGAATGTAATACAAAATGGCGATGAATATGGCGATGGCATTTTATGAGAATGAGCCTGGAAATACTGAAATAGGCCTGGGATTTTAGAGTCTGGTAGACAGCCTGTCTGCAGGGAGGTGGAATCTGGAATCCGTGGTTTACCCTTGGTAGAGGAATTATTGGCCGATTATGATTAAGATTAACCTTTTCTCTATACACAAGTACATTCACTTATGTGTGTATCTGTACGCGTATGTGTAGATATGTAATGTAGATATAGGTGTGTATATATATAGTACGGGCTTCGTGGTACCCCGCCGAGCTCCGTATAGGCGCGAAGCATTCTGTTGCACAAAACCACGGTGCATGGGTTTCAGTAACAATAAGAAAGGTTGCATTATAAAGCAACCTATGGCCACCTGGAGACATCTAGACGGGGGGTCGCCCGATACGTTGACACAACTCATTTTTACGCGGTGTCCCACGCACGATGGGCGGCCGGCCACTCTCGTACTGGTCACACCAGCCCCAAGTGTTTATACAACCGGACTGACTGAGTAATGGTGTGAGATCTGTGGCATGTCGTAGGGGGCGCTGTATCGCTGTATACCATCTGAGTCGCCCGCGGTGCGGACTTCTCACAAAACTTAAGAGGGGGACACAACACGTAGGACATCTCCTGGCCCACACATAGCCTTAGCATTCTATTAGGATACTTCAACGGTTTATTTCATGTATATAATGCATCTATTTATGGCACCTCTCGCGCCTGCCTTTCGTTATTTCGGAATGCCACTCAAAATGTATCCCCGACTGACTCCACTTTCTGCTTTTAACCGATGAATTCGAACGCTTAGCTACATATCTATGCCTACCTACTCTACGTCCGTGTGCACTCGTGACCACTTCACAATGCTGGATTCAGGGGCACACGGAATCGTGTTCCTGAACAATCCGCCTGCCTAACCCGTTGCACGCTTCTGCTTCGAAAGAGCAGCTTTGAATTTTGAACGGGGCCCTCACAGCTTTACCACAAGCTTAACTGTACGTGTGGGCATAAGTATACACCAGTACACAGTTAGTAAACGGGATCACATGTATTGGTGAAACTAAGTAATGTTGGTACGTTTCAGGTAGGCGTCAGGAAAAAGATCCAGTCGAAGTCAATTCGATCTATAGCACGACTATCGAAGTCAATTACACGTCGACATGAATATTGCATCATCTCCAGTCAAAGTGCTATTTACAGAGTTCAATTCGTTCAAACGTTTCTCTGCGAACAGACCGCGATCAATGGAGTGACGCGTGGGCTTGATTGTTTTCAAAATTTCGGATGGCAGGTACTTGGGTACCTGATTTAATTCACTTTAGTTGACATATTTTCTTTATCAAATGGCATCCTTTTTCCGACAGCAACAAAACGCCAAATACTCGCATATCCGACTGCATATAATTGTGTGAAGGTGTCTACTCAACTGGTTCTAAGAAAATGTCCGTGTCTCTGATACAAGTGTTGCCAGCGCGTAACGTGAATCGGGAAAAGTACAGTGAGAAAAAAAATCGTTGAATTCAAGAAATGTGCTTTCCTGGTCGTTCAAATTAATATTTAGTTGCTTCAAGAATAAAATTGTAGATATATAATCGAATATTGTTTTGAAAGAACAAATCTCTAGATTATTCAAATAATATTTTAATTGTTACAGAAATGCAATATTTATTTGAACGCCTGTGAACGCATGACATTTGTTTCATTCAACGACTTTTTTCTCTCCCAATCAGTATAGATATGCATTCAAGCACTCAATTAAAATTGAGATACTGTAGGAAGTTCAGGGAAAACCCCACTGAAATTTTGCCGAAACCTAGTTTTCTGGTACCTAAATCACTGGAAAAGGTCCAATCAAAAAATGTTCACACAGTTTAGTTAGATGATAGCATCGTGTGTGAGAAAGAATTTCAAGCTCCTACGACGAAAGTGTTGACGTTGAGGCTCCTTTCGCAGAAAGTGTCCTGCGTAGCTCTGCACAAGGTTCCCTGCCTCAACACTTTCATCGTGGGAGGTTGAAATTTATCTTCACTGCACATATCACTATCATCTATAAAACTATGGAACTGTTTTTTGAGTAGACTTTCTTTGATAATTTGGGAAACACAAGACTGATTTTCATCTAAATCTCAGTAGGTCTTTCCTTGGAGAAAAAAGCTGACAGCGTAGAGAAAATCAAAATCAAAATTGGTGAGAAACAACGCATTTAACACAAGAAACCCGCAGCTTGTTGTTACAACAAACCAGCCAAGGGTACATATGAGTTTCCTGTCGTTTTTAAGAGATATTTTTGTGTAGCTTTAATGTCTGTGTTAACAGAGGAAGTTTCCCGCAGTTAAAGGTGGTAATTGCGGGTAAATTAACGAAGAAACCGAAGTGCCATGGACCTCTGAGCCTCGAAACGTTAGTGAGTTGTGCTAGTTCTATAATGTAACTTATACACTTTTACTTTGACTATTATACTATTGCAGGTAAACTGTACGAACTATACTCCCTATTACCTTCGTCAACTGTATATAAGAAGCTTTTTTAGAATCACACAAGTTATGACTTGGAAAAAAAATAACTTTGTGAAATGTGCCGGGAACTCATACAAGATTCAAATACTCTTCAATGACTGTTTAGCATTTTGTCGAAAAATATTTGACTTTCGATCAAAACAGGCTTAGGCATGACTGTGGTTGATTCCTGTACACCCACACAATGTACGATATCTAGTGTAGGATAATGTGTATGTGATGTCGGGTTGAATAGAGGGAAATTTTAGGGGATAGAGTCCCCCGGAAGCCATAACAATTCAATTAATTCGGCGAGTACCAGCGTTTATATATTATTGCTTCCGACGTAAATACGTAAATATAGGGCTGGGCGACCATTTATGTTCTCGCTTCGATGTTAAACGCCCATGCGACTTCTGTTATCGTCTAATTATCGTTAATTAACCTTCAGTATTGTAGCACCCTCATTGCGAGTGCTCATCTCAAAACTACCGTGGAAATAATAAACAAGGCGAAACAGAAGCTGTTTATCTTTATATTATATGTATGTGTATTAGATGCTGTCAAAAGAACACGAACTGTCCTGTTCACATCAATTAGGATCAAGGAGTGTACAATTTACTTATACTCGACTCTGAATATTTGCTCTTTTTTTTATTCTTATGAGTTTCGCTCGAATCGCAGCTCGATATAAACCGTAATACTTGAACTGCCTAGAACTTGAAAATTCGACGTTAATTTTATATCACAATTCGTCTATATGTAGATATAAATCAGTCCCAGGCAAAAACTGAAGATTTCAGTTTCATAAACATTCACACGCGTTACCAGCAAGAGACGGCACGTACTTCGAATAAGCAGTCAGATATCCTTCAATGATGTTTAGGCGGCGAGATAACTGGCTGCAGTAAAGACAGACGTAGAGAGTCAGACCGGCAGTCAGGCAGTCAGGCAGGCAGTCAAGCAGGCGGACGAACGGACAGATACACTCGTCTGCTTCGCAGTACAGGATAGGATGGGTGTGCTGCAGTTCTATACCGCCGCCAACCGTCGCCAGGATGATAAGCGGAGTCGGTAGCTGTAAGTGGCACGTGTCCTGTATCTCCGCCTTGTTCATAGTTTAGTGGATCCTCTTTTGGACTCAGTCATAAGTGCAGCGGGCGAACGGGCAGATAAATAGCTAACATAAGACTTAAGCCAGCAATTATGAGTCTGCCTTCACGTGGGCACATACATAGCACACATACCTACACGACATTTATACTCTACGTCTTACACTACGTTTTCATCTCCACATGCATTTATCATAAGGAATACACGATTATACTTGAAGTAATTCTTACATACTATACGAATTATCAGCACATAATTGTCCTCATGAAGCTCAACATTCAACTGGAGATAGTGTTCATCCGAATATTCGTATAGAACTATCTAATGGATATTAATTTTGCATGATGACATTTTTCAGGTCGAAACCTTTGAAATTCATTCCATGAATATCAGTCCGCAAATGTATCCAGGCGCAGTTGCGAAGATGCGTCATTTGGAATACTAATTATTACGATATCAGCGTGATCGAGCATACGTCTAATGCTGACCAACATTTTGGTATTTGTGCGCGCATGCATTGCGGTGGCAACGTGGGTGGGTATAACATGCTATGGCTGATGACCAAATTCTAGCTACTAATGCGATTGTGGGTGGGAGGTTGTTTCCCCGTAGTTCGAGGGTGATCGATCACACGCACTCATGGAAGTATTCAGGATCACACGAACGGGAGGGGGAGGGGGACACGGTATCTTTATCTCTGTATAACCGTGCAGAGGTAGGTAGGTAGGTGTGTCGTATCGTGTATACAAGCTAGGATCAGGGACCGCGAGTGACAGACAATATGGTGGTACCTGCACGGGCAGTAATCGCCAGATCGGCTAACGATGATCCGACAGATCGACATCAGCCAGTCCAGGGCTGCTTTTGACTTTTGAGACCTGAATTCTTTACCCCGATGGGGGACGGAGTACGCGACACGTAATGACCCGTGATTGGGTCGCTTTCTGGATCTTGACCAAGCCTGAGCTTGTCAAATTTATTCGACAACGCATCAAACCTTGTCTCCGCGTAATCAGAGAGATTGGATCAACTAAAGGATCAACGAAACAAATGAGGCCCTCCAGCTGGAGCTCATCATTGAACTGTCATACAGGTAACGATCCACTTAAGCAAGTGGCCATCTTCGAAGTTGAACAAGCATCAAGATGAATTGTAGAGAATGTGGAGAAAACACCAATGCACGATACGCAATACGCTTCAAATGTCGTTATTGGCATGATCATACACATGGACTCGTGTTTCATACTTGCGTATGGCAGGCCAATACATGACGAGGGATGTTCAATTGACAATTTTTGAAACGCGCGTCCGTACCAATACGTTTGCCGGGAGTAAAGGTCCTTTACTTTACTAAAGGAGCGAGGATTTAGTTGGGCTTAGTTGGTAAATTAGGTCCGCTAAAGACTAACAATAAGAGGAGGAACTCTCTCTGCCATTTCGCCTGGAACTGGAGAAACACTTACGGGTTTGTCGCGAAGCAATTTCCCCAATTACTTGTCTGCGACAAACTTTTGGGACCCGCGTCGTTGGCACCGCTTACGTTTAATGGACCTTCTGCACCCTTCTACAATACATACAGTCATAGACGTATAAATAAACATCCCTTATAGAACCATCTATTTATCACTTCTTCATTCGATTTCACGCGCACGCGCATGTGTACCGACAAAAATTATTTTCTCAAATTGCGACGATGCAAAACTCGTCCACCTATATACGATAATCAATTCATTCGGCCAGTGGTGAATGGTAAAGACACGTGCATGAGAATGAATTAAATTCATGTCAGCCTCATCAGCAGCCGACACGCACTTCAGAGTTAAGTAAAATTCTAGGTCCGGCTTTTGCCCCTTTACTGACACCTTGAGTTTCTTTTACTTTTACTACGGCACTTTGACGAAGATCCATGATACATCCGTCAACGGATTAGTACAATCAAACTATCAGTAGGTGTAGCTGAACCTGTCCGGGACGACAGCCAACTTGTTTGGTATACGCTTGTGAAGATATTTACAGAAGCTGGAATTTATGCTAATAGGACTCTCCGCGTAGAAAATCTTCCTTCGCAACAGAGATGCCAATGAATATTTGAGATCACTTCAAGCATGGTGGCGCGATTGTTGATTCTTCGTATCTCCTGTGCTGGAAATTGAGGGGAGGGATGGAAAAGGGCGATCCAAGCAAAATAGTGTTTTGAAATAAGGAAAAATAACCCAAACATAGAGGCATTTTTAACGAGCTTATTCGATAATAATTCTTCACCTGACATTGTAGAAAAAAAATCAACAAAATTGTATGAATAAATTATTCACTGAATATGAAGAAGGACGATTGTCTGAAACTGTCGCCACAAAAAAAGTTCACATTAATGCAGCTAGTAGAGTTTCAATGTCATGAGTAATTATTCGATCTACTCGATCATTACTCGACTATTGCTGTGGCCTGATCTACTGATTCATCTGTGGTACGTTTCTGACTAGGTAAATATGTAATGTACTTGTAATTTGGAATGTTATCGGGTCGGTGAAGATTTTGGCTGGTGCTTGTTTTTCGTATAGGGTACTGTCGTGGTTCGATGTTGCTCATTTTAATAGAAATTGTGCGGTCGTGCAACGAGGAGGCCACATGTCGTGGTGATCCCCTGTCGTCATTACCAGCCCTTGGCCTGGCGTCATATGGCGCCCTCGAAATATACTACCCGGGCGTCCTTATTCCCTTTCACTACATCGCCACTGTAACATTGCTGCGCGATATACCTACTGAACCTATACACGGGCAAATAAAGCCGTTCTGATAAACCCCTCTCGCATCCCCTTGCGCGGTCTCATCAGCCTGATAACCCTCTCGAAGCGCGTGTCGCCCACTCACAGTGATTGCCGTCGCCCTCCCACTCGCTCCGTCCTCTGCCCTTATTCTCATCCCGCCCTCTCGTTCTGTTACCTAGACATTTCCAGCTTCGATCCTCTGGCCGATGGTTGGACCCCTTCCTTTCCTCGTCCACCTTCCTCGGTTTCCCTGTGCATATCCTTTCGCTCTTCCCTTCGAGGGAGTGTAGGTATGTACGTGTGCAGTATAATAGTTGGTATATGTGTACCATACACACCCTCACCATTATACACGATTAGATTACAATACGCCTTTAACCTATAACCAGACCTCGCCTCGCCGGTGTATTACCTCTCTGTCCCCTGAGCCACTATCAACTGCGGCAGCAATATGCCACCATGGCCGCCTTGCTGGGATTGCGATAATCGCGGCGCCGTGGAGTGTAGGGACAATTGGCTTTTGCAGACTAGTGTTAAGATGATATAGTAGAGATCACTTCCAACTTAACCTAGCTGACATGAAAAACATGAGTTTTACTGGAATCCTATCAGTTTTTTCACGAAGTGACATATTTGGCCACTTTCTGCTGAAAAACTGAATTCATTCGTCGAAGGTTCATTCGGATCGGTTGGGTAGTCATCGAGGAAGTGTGATTCGCGTTTTCGAGGTGACAACAATTGGCAATAGAAGAATTCCGAACATAGTCACGTGGCACTTTAAGGCTGCATCATTAATGTTTGTTGTCACTTCGACAACGCGAATCGTACTTTCTCGATGACTACCCAACCGATCCGAATGAACCCTTGAGAAATGAATTTAGTTTGTTTGGCAGTAAGTGGCTAAGTATGTCACTTCATGAAAAAAAACTGATAGGATTTCGGTGAAACTCATGTTAATTGTTTATGTTGGCCAGGTTAAGTTGGAAGTGATCTCTATTGTATTACCTACGCATGTCCGGGGTGTATTGGCAGCCCACACTTTTCTTGATCATAAAACCATATAACCAGCACTACGGAGATAAATGAACTCAATCATTCATGAGTTTCTCAATTTTTTTACAAAGAAGAGAATGGTGCGCGAGATGTCTCATCTGATTTGACATTCAATTAGTGAAAAATTCACTTGAAGCCTGCAGAACTCGGAAAAATCAGGAAAAATCTCACAATTCGAAGTTCGCGTGGAGCGCAAAGGGATCCTGGTCATGAGTTCTAGGCTTAAGAATAATCTTAATTGTGAATAATTGTGAGCAATGCATGCAAGCATTCATGTCTGTTTGAGAGAACATGAATTAACCCTCGGGTCACTACCATTTTTCAGCGCGCATCTACTTTGCATGGTGCGCCGGGTCACCAGCGACCCCGGTAGTAACCGGAGGGTTAATCACAGAGAAATGGGAATGATTCTTAATCCTAATTATATATTATTAATAAACATTAGTGTATTTGATTTCCGTGACTTTATGATCCGTAACCTGGACTATCTCCAACAGCTAGTTGGTGGCCATACCCTTTTGTAAATATTTGTGATTTTATTCAATGCGCAGGATAAGCAGAAGTATCGAAGTGCAACCTGCGTTGCCTTGTACATAATTTTTTTTTCAAATCGCTCGTTATTTTTCGAAAGAACTGCGTCGAAGGATATATTAGTTTTTTTTTCACAGCTGATTACAAATGCCCATTCCAACCGATTGTGTCAAATTGTTTCGGATACATACTATGAATCTCTTCCGACATTATAGATCCATTCTACTGAAGAATCAGTATGTGTCTAAGGGTACAGGTGTCGAAGTTCGCAGGGAATTCTTGAAATTCACGAGGGGGATTATTATCTGCATTGCTGTATGATGTCCGTGGAGCAAGCCAATGATATTTTCTTCATTCATTGGTTAGAAAGGAAATTTAATTATTTCAAGCCCATTTTTTGGTGACCGTTTAGCAGATAATATGCTGTTTGTGACAATAGTAATCCGATCTTATGACGTCTGACATAATTCTAGATGATGCGTTAAAATACTATACGTTTATAGTCATCAACCGTGAAAACAGTGAGTCAATAAAATATTCTTCCTTACCTACTAGAGATTTGAACGAAATTGTTTTCAAGTGTGGACCAATGTCCACCGTCCGAGGAACAGTCTCTCGTCCTGACCTGTCTCTGAAGACTTAATCCGCAGAAGAATTCAGTAATGAAGCGTGCAGAATCGGGCATAATTTTGATCGCCCTTCTGATAAAGTGCAGCCCTGGAATTGCAAGGGTTGGAGAGTCCATATTCCGGATTTTGATCGCGTAGGTAAGAGCTGAAGGCTTCCGATACAACCACTGCGACCAAGAGGGAGAGTGAGAGTTAAAACGCGATCCAATTTCTCAGACCATTGACTGCGGCGACTGCCATCTGTCTAGTCACGGCGTGGCCCCAGGCTTTTTACAGGCCAACCGTGAAATGCGCAAACAGAGGGTGTAGAGCGAGAGGAGGCAGACAGGCTCCTTTACATTTTAATCAAATCATTTCTGTATTACGCGCATCAGGCACACCGTGGAAGGTCCTGGGAGGTTCTCTCGGGCCGAAGGGTTAATTTCTCTGATGAAACGGAGCTGCGATCCATCACCGGCGCGGCGTTGCTGACGATATCAACCCTTTCGTATATACACACATACCGCTGTATACCATGGCCATATATACTCATCGAATTTGGATTACAAATGGGTTCAAATATTCACTCGTAATTGTACAACATACGCACGTGCCAGGTCATCCGGATCAGTCGTCCAAAGTTTGACGCGGGGGGCTATAATCACTTCGATTTTGGGTGTACCGGGACTAATTCCGACTTCCAAAGACTTCTGGAAATTTCCAAAGACTTCCGAAGATTTTCAAAGAATTTCAAAGACACCTGCAGTTGCGTATTATGAGAAAATCTTCGAATTCTAATCGATAACTTACAAAGACTTCCAAAGACTTCCAAAGACTTTCGAAGACTTCCGAAGACTTCCAAAGAATTCCAGAGAATTCCAAAGACTTCCAAAGACTTCAAAAGACTACCTGCACTTGCGTGTTATGACGGATTCTTCGAATTCTAACCGAAGACTTCCAAATCATTTCAAAGAAGTCCAAAAACTGCGAAAAACTTCCGAGATCAGTGTACATAGAACTTCCCGAGTGAATAGCCCCTCGGCTTGACCAGTACTTGTGTCGTAAAAAAATAGAAGAGTGAGATAATTGGCCAATTTTTCAAAGTAAGGTAGTATCTGGAAGGTGAATCTTTTGCAACTATTTTGAGTCTAACGCGAGTATTAGTAAAATTTGAGATATCTTTCTCACGATCGGTAAGACTTTCGTGCATAATATGTATGCATAGTTGTGGATAAATCTAGAGATGATTAAACACAGTCCTTTAGTGGCAACTGCGAGACAATTACGGCTCCGATTTGTCTTCGGTACAAAGGAGGCGAAGAGACAAGAGGACCTAGTAGTGCAGGGGCGAGTCTTGGTTGTTACGAGTGCTTCGTTGCTACGGCAACCGCGATCTGTCTCTTTCTCTTTCTCTCTATCTCATCCCTTGCCGGGACCGACGCGATTCTCCCTAACCGTTACTCCAGCTTGAATAGCTCGCGCCCCGAGCGTGCGAATCCGGCGATGTGTACGTCAATCCGCACTCGATTCGATCCCTCTTTCCCGCTCTTTCTCGCGCGAGACTCGCCTTCCCAGGAGGAAAAAGGATCCAAGAATATGGGCGCTGAGATCAGTTACGATTCTCAATCTGCGGCGTCTTTTCTCCTCGCTGACTATGCGGGCTACTAGTAGGTGTTAGGTAACTTCTTTTTTATACAGTCATTGCAGTTGATTTTTCAGAAGATACCGAGAAACTCTTCCATATTTTTTTCATTTTTTTTCCTGTTCGATATTTTGGGATATTCGGAAAATATTTGTATATGTTGATTAAAAATCGTGCAAACTTTTTAGTTGTACTGGGACATAGGCTTATGTCTTTTGTCGTATATGGTTTCATCGATGCTATAATAGGCATCATGGGTATCCTTGAATAATACACCATATAGGTAGGTATAAGTTAGCAAGCGCAGAATTTGTCAGACTTAAGTTTCGCACTGCGTCTTATTTCTCCAATGGAAGAAGTCGGCTTATACATATCTATAGCGGGCAGATCTGGAGAGGTCGACTTCAATCGGATTATGGTATTGAAGCATGGACATCTCCACTTTACTTTTTCTAACAGGCCGAGGATGCGGGAGCCATTCTCTGTCAAATCTTCAGGGCGGGTACCGTCTGGGTGTTTATCAGATATAGCTGCGTTTATTTTCGTTCTCTCCGTTTTTTTTTTTTCTTTCTATAGATTGATTATTCACGCAGCAATATTTTATCGACTCCAATTTTAATACCTGGCTTCTTCAAACGTAATCGAATATTGTTACCTTCGAAAAACTGACGTATAAAATACCATAACACACCTTCTCAGATATTGAATTTGATGCGCGCTATCGCAAAAATATGAGAATCCCACAAAAACGACAAACCATCTAACAATGAGTTTATGTCTGACTAGATATTTATACGTGTATATCTTCTGTCGAAGGACGGACTGGTTATGATTAGGAGGAACTTGTGTTCGTCGTGTAGGCGTCATTGGTAGACAAGCAGAAACAATTCACAAATAAATTAGAGATCGAATTTATGAGCAATGATATTTCAACTCAGCGAATAAGAAAATAACAAAGGCTTGATAACGAGAAATGATTCTCTGATACCGATAGACCTAAACAGTTTCGTACTTTATATTTTCTTCAAATAATCCTGTCTCTTCATTTTCGAATCAAATTAATGAAAGAACTCGATGGCAACGACTTGTTTTTTCCTCAAAAATACGCGGCTCTGTTCGAATGATCCAAAAACAATGATAGAATCGCTCCGTCATCAGTACAGAATACTAATGAAATCACTCATCGACGTGCCAAGGTGGGAATTGGATAGTTCGGAGTCATCCCAGTTTCTGGTAGGTATATGCTTGATACAACTTTATTCTATGAAATACCTCCAAGCGCACTTACTGCAGAGTGCATGGAGAGCATTACAAGCTGTAAAATGCTCCAAAAAAAGCAGTTGGACTGAAAACAAAATAATGTAAATATAGCGAGAATGTAAATAATTGAATGAAATACTCGACAATTTAATTCACTGCAGCACATACACACTAGATTGCTCGAATTTCTTAATTGCGTGTATAATTCCTCATTGCCAATTGACTATTTTTTGTATCTGCAGTCATTCAAATGACTTATGGCGAATTTGAGGAAACCGAAAAAGTGCGCACTGATAGTGCGGATTCCCTACATTCTAGTAATAGAAATCCAGAAAAACTGTAGGGAATCCGCACTCGGTGCGCACTTTTTCGGTAACTCAAATTCTCCATTACAATCAGATGAGTGCAGAACAATAGTGATTCAATAAATCACGTGAAGGACAAGTATAGTTTAGGCGATTACCTACTACCGACATCGGTGTTGAAAGACTGAGTAAACTGTGTCCGAAAAGATATCATTCCATCCGACGTATAGGTATATACGCAATTGAAGTTTCATTACCCTCAGCATGCACCTTTTTCCTACAATATACCTACATGGTCCAACGAATCGGCATGAAGTGAAACCATGAACCTTGAGAGTAAATCGCTTTTCACTAAACCGGTTTTCATCACTCTCAGCCGAACCACGATAGACCGATACGTGTAACATTTTCATCAATTTTCGCAATACGCAACGCGGCCTGCAAGGGTCGTGCCTCGAAAGCTCCATCCGTTTGGCCGAGTGCAAGTGAGCAAAATGAACAACCAGATAGAGTGAGTGAGAAAGACAGAGTAAAATTACCCACTGCAAAGACCGAACCAGCAAGAGACAAACAGAGCGAGAGAGAGAGAGAGAGAGAGAAAGTGGGGTTTAAGGAGCTGCTGGGCGTACGGGGGTGGCGCGTAGTTCAGTCGAATAGCGCATGGCGCGCATAGGGAGAGGGTCGGGAGTTTGATGCGAGGGTGTGGGAGGGTCGATAAAGTAGCGATCGCGCACGGGACTCAATTACACGCTCCGGCGCTCCCCCCTCTCACCCCTTTCCAGTCACCATTCAACCTGCTCTCCCTTGGGATCACTAAAAGAACGACTAAGGCTACTCCTCTCTACCTCCCCTCCTCGCCCCTCTCCCCCCCCCCCCCATCGTTCCTCCCGTCCGACTGTTTTCTGCGAGGGTGGTATCGCCAGGTTTTGGTAAGGGAACGCGAGAGGGTGTTCAGACGGGGGGACAACGGGGGGGAAAAACCAGCAGGCAGACAACCCGCGCAACACGGGCCGCGTCGAGATCCGGAGTCGACGACGCGAGTCGAGGGCGTCGAGGGCGCCGCCTTTCCTCCGCCACCGCGCGCCGTTAACCGAGAAGAGGATCTTCGACTTCAGCTCCAGCTCCAACGCGCTGCGCCACTCAATTTATTATTGTTATTATTATTATTATCATTATTATTATCATGAATATTGTTGTTATTATTACTATCGGTAGCGAAAGAGAGGAAGAGAGAAGGAGAAAGACAGAGAGCGAGAGAGAGAGAGAGAGAGAGAGAGAGAGAGGGGTGAGCAAATTTTGTGTTTTGGTATATCGGCCTGCCAAGAGATGGCGGCACCATATTACATTCTCGTTGAGAGTTTCATTGGCTCCCGGGACATAAGGGGCAAGTGGTAACAGCCAACACCCGACGGACGGACGGAAGTAAGCTGAAGGTATACGCGCGAGGTCGAACTACCGGGAGTCGGGAGTTCGGGAACGATTTGAAGAAAGACCGTGCCCTTCGCGCATTGTCGGCGTTGACGTAGCGTCTCTACAAGAAATGTTCTTTATTTATTTTTGTTTTGTTTGAACCATGGATGGGTAGGCTGTTGTTTTCATCTTAGGGACGGTGGTAAGAGAAAAATAAAAAAATGAAATAGAGAATGAAAGGAAATACAAAAAGAAATATAGATAAATAAAAACTCGTTTGGAATCATATTCTGAAACTAAGTGTACTTGAATACATACAGAAGTCGGGGTGATGGTGGGGAGCTTATGAAAATGTACCTACGAGTAGAATGAGGAGACAGTAAAATAGCTGTCGTCTGCGGTAGCTCGTTAGAGACAGATCGCCAGACAGGGGGTAATGTAACATTTCAAATAATTGTCGGATTAATTAACAAGAAGATAAATTATTTTCCCTACCTACCTATTCTCTATCTATTTTCAGGTTATATATTTATACTTCATATATGTGCATACATACCTATACGTATTTATATACATATCACGAGACAGGTATAATGAGTAGAAACGGCAAATTGTTCACAGTTTGTATGTTATGTACTGGCGAAACAGCGGCGAGAGTAATTTCGGCATAATTTTGTAACTTCTTGTTTCATACAAAAAGTCTACCTCATGCATTTACTTATAGCTATACTGATGGGATGAGCAAAGGAAGATATAGTAAGGGGCGAGTAACTATATTTTTCGTTTAGAGACTGGTAGCATTAGATTAGCATCTGTCAGGTTGACAAATTCGTGGTTGAAGCAAAAGCTTATTTCAGGTGCTCTTGTCGTTGATTATATTACATGTGATTGATGAGAACCGAGTAATGTAACCAGGATTTAACTTCGAATTAATAACGCATGGTGAAGTCTTGCATACTCCGATGCTTCATTGCAATCAATGCGATTCTTCATGTTGGCAGATTTGATAAATCAAACTTGACCAATTTACAGGTATATACCAACCAAGTCTTGTTCTAATTTTGGAATTATAACCATCTAGGTAGTGAACGTGCATTCTAAACTTCGCAGTATTACAAAATAAGCTGATGACGTATTCCAACTCATCCTGTATGTATTCAACTCGTTCACCATGTGTTTTTCTTGAATTCCCTATACATCTTGGAGAGAACCATATGAATATGATATTAATAACACATCCACCATAAAGAAAAAATGTTTGTCTGATTTGCGGATCTGACAATGCGGGTACTACATGTTTTCGGGGTCGCTGAATCCGAATCCAAGGTCTATTTAACCCCATCACATCAGGGATTTGCCATAACGTCAAAAAACCCATTATTTGAGCTATGTATAAAACGTACATGTATAATCCGAAGCATGAAGTTGTAATCTGGAAACCAAAGCTCTTAGACCCCATAACCCCATAACCCCATAACTCAATGTACATCAACTCCGATAACCACGTTTGAATTGATATATGTGCGTTATTTAATTAACTGCAAAATCTGGTCATTGTACGTTGCACAATTTTTGTTTTGGCCCAAGCACCAGAATCATACTGTTGTGTCCTAAAAACATCTTCAACTTGAAAGTCTATATTCTTACACAGCTTAAGTGGTGGGTTTTTGTAGGTTATAGGAAAATCTTGATGTGATTGGGTTAAATAAACCTCGAATTCGGATTCAGCGACCCCGAAAACATATAGCAAACATTGTCAGACCCGCAGATCAGAATTTTTTTTTTTTGCGTGTCTCTGTAATTTGATGGGCGTTTTTTGGCTCTGGATGAACTGAGAGTTAAGGAATCGTCTCAGTGTGACCCTTCGAAAAATCACTGATTATCCGCGATTTTTTTTTTGATATGTTGTAACAAACTAATCGGTCTGGTCTGTTTTTTATAAATAAATACATTCATGTCGAATACAAAATGGTTTTTTTTTACTTTTATTTATTTAGTACATAATGATTAAGCGCGTTTTTTTCGGAATGGTGTTTTTCAAAACGGTGTCCGCTGCCGAGAGAAGAGTTTTCAAGCTATCGATTTCAAACTTTTACAGAACATTCTTCTTGTCATTCTCTATCGTCCTATGGAAGTTTTTTTTCTTAAACTTCCTATTTTTTTTCTCGAAAAACTGTCGAAAAAAAAGGCCCAATTCATTACTTTTTGTTCAAATCGCCGCCATTTTGTCAAAAAAAATTAAAAAAAAAGCCTCCACAGGACGATAGCGGCTTTCCTACAGAATCATAATCTTTTTGAAATTTTCATTTCAGATCTAAATTGAGTCCGGAAAAGTGGACACCGATTAGGACTCTTTTTTTACAACATTTTTGATAATTAATAACAATAATAAAAAGCTAAAAAATCACCGCAACAAAAATCATTTTGTATTCTTCATCGTTGCTTTAATTTATTTGAAAAAACCCAGACCGATTAGGATATCCTAACCATGAAAAAAAATGGCGAAAATCAGTGATTTTTCGGGCGGTCACACTAAGATGATCCCTTAAAATTCGAATCTTGCGCATTGAATGAAGAGTGCAAAGTTGTACTTAGATTATTTTTCAATAGTAATAAATACATAACTGGAAGAATGTCGTCGTAAAGTTTGTAATATCTTATTAAAAGTATCTTCGACTGTATTCTTTGTTCTCATATTGTTAGGGGATCTATAAGCCGCAGAGGCCCATATTTCTATTTCTATTTTAAAAAATTTCCCTCCTGTAGATACCCCGTACAGAAGTGCGTCTAGAATTTTGATGAGACAGTGAGCGAACGAGTCAATTCGTGCGGTTTGTAGAAGCTGGGTCTGTTTTTATTAACGAGAGAATCTTCAGATTCTCAATATGACGTCTCGAAGCTGTAGGTATATACATACCTATATGTATATGTATGTTCCGGTAACTTGAGCCGAAATTATGTATAAGCTCGAGTATTAAATCTTTTGAAATAATTTTCACAGCAGCCATTCAGTCCGGCGGAAATATATTCGATAAGAACTGACGCGTGAGAGTAATTACGTGTGCGGGATACCAATTATATGAATTGAAGAAAAATGAAAACCACTACTTCCGCCCGCCGTCATTTTTGTTCGTATACATAGGACTATGAAAAATAGGAGGAAGTGAAGAGAGAAAGAAACGAGGGGTCAAAAAAGGACGAAAACGAAGAGAAAACCGGTAGCACAAAATAGAATGCAAATAAAAGTAAACAGAAGCTTTTCCCGCTCGAAGTAGAATCGTACTCCGGTCTTTCAAAGTCATTCCGAATACCTAATTCGTTTCCTCAAAGACCTGGTCGTCCTCTTCTCCTGCAGGTTAAGAAAACCTCGAATGAACTAACGAATGACCGAATGAATGAATAAACTTTGGGCCTAAACCAACCGGATGGGGCTACGCCGGGAAAAGGTGAATCAAGTAGTCCGGAGGCTTGAAAACACCTTAAAAAGATCCTCTAAGCCTCGCATATAGCCAGCTAACTCTCTCTTTCTCTTCTCCTTTAAAAATTGAACGCATGAAGCGAGGCGGACAATAATATTTCACATGCAGCGAGGCTAATTGAATGCTACCATGGTAGTAGTTCCCATCCTTAGGGGCACCGGGGGAAGGAGGACAATAATTAACCGGCTGTTAGTTTACGTCGCCCCCTGCGGTTCGAGGAACAGAACCACCGGAGTATACCACTACCACCGTGATCACGAAGGAACGCTAAGAGATAGAACTTGGAGCTCCTCACCGTGGAGGATCCTTCGAGATGCATAAATATCGAGCGGGCTTCACGGCCCCGTGTGGGGGTCACACCTTCTTATAATTATTAAAAGGACAAATGACCCTCTGTCAGGTATATACCAACGAGTTTTTCGGCTGCGGTGGAAGAGAAGCGGACTGCAGGCGGTTCGGAGTCTCGGGCAAAAGGAGTGAGAAAGAAACGCGTGGATATAATGAATATAACTGGAGAGAAGTATGGCTGAGCCCAAGGAGACCAGGGTTTATGCGATCGCTGTGAATTATCATTTGTAATTAAAAACCGTAGCTCCTCCCGCGGTTCTATTCAAATTGCTCAACTGCACA
The DNA here is from genome assembly GCA_963989295.1 of Ametastegia equiseti. Classification (NCBI taxonomy): domain Eukaryota; kingdom Metazoa; phylum Arthropoda; class Insecta; order Hymenoptera; family Tenthredinidae; genus Ametastegia; species Ametastegia equiseti. The sequence continues at coordinate 23,222,190 of OZ022389.1, forward strand.
GACCTCCAAATGACAGATTGTGATTCGCCAACTGTTTTAACATGCACGCGGCTCGGTCTTCAAGCCAGTTTCTCATTTTCGTATTCCTATACGCTAACTCAGACTTGTATTCTATATTACGTGTTATATCTGCCTATATAGCTCGTAAATCTCTAGGCACAGGTCGGGCCGATCTTGCGGTTGGATTGTACGTACTTTGGATGTAGGTACAGCTACTGCATCAGTTCCTGTTCATTATATTTCCCGGTTGATTTGTGTATTCCCTGAATGCAAAACGCGGCGAATGTTTTCTATGCCGTTTGCAGAAGGGGCTAACACACAAGCGTGTAAATCAACCTGCGAAATGGCCGCTGGACGCGTCACGGCCAGCTTAAGAATTGGGAGCTTTCGCGTCGACAACACGCTTCGTTCGCTGCACAATTACTAATTTTAGCGGCAGCCCCTGCCAGTCTACACTACAGGAGGAATAAAGGCCTCGGAAATACTCGGTCTTATGCACACGGTGACTATAAACAGAAACCGGCATGAAGTTTCAGGAACGAAATCTTTCGGAGCGACAGGCGTGCGGTCAACAACGCGACCCTGCAGACTGAGGAGGTCTGCACCAGCTAGCCAGCGGCTTTTATAAATTGACAAACGAACTTTTGCACGTTCCTTATTATACAGCCAACTGTGTTAACTTGCTTCGTCTAATTGCCACACTTCACAGCAGTGAGTAAGCTGATAGTACAATTTTAGTGACTACAACTGCAACTACTGTAAGAAGGAAAGCACCGCCTTTGTGCAGTCGCTACGACTTCTGGATTGCAATTTGCGGCAGCATTTTACTTCGGGATTGATAACTAATATACTTACATACCCCACACAGAGTGAGAATTATCTTAGTGTTCTGGAACCATTATCTTGTCTACTTGCTATTGACTGTTGACTTGTTACTGCAATATGGCTATATTGTTCACCATATGAGCTACCTTCGCGAAGTTACGTGTAGCTGATGATTATGCAGTGACCACACAGCTATAACATTTCAAAACTTAAGTAAATAATACGATGTCCATGATGATGGCTGTAATCATAAATCGGGTGTTAGGAGTTGTAGGAACATTTGCTGCGGACTACTTCAGTGGAGAATGAGCACAGACCTAACGTGTCACGAGTCGAAATGAAATTTACACCAGAATCATAGTGTGATTCTTATAACTCCTATAGATGCACTTGCATTTACAGGTCGTACAATCGTCAATAAGTCAGCCATCTTCCGAAATTTGTATGCATGATTTCGATGAAACTTGTTTAGAATTATTCGGCCATTTTTTTCCAATCAAAACTGAACTAGGAGACGGAATCAATAACATCCCCGGTTTGTGTGCGATCATCAATAATACTGATGATCGGTATTGGTGCAACTTCCAGGTCACTCAATGACATTTTTAGCCCGAAATGGGATAGTAATGGAAGTTTATCGCATGGAACGCGAATGGGACATTCAAGAATGGTCATACCATATATCTAGTCAAAAGTTTGCGTGTCTTCTTGAAGATATGGCCAGCATATATACGTATACTTTGGGTGTAAACAATGGTTCGAAAACCGTCACCGACGGTAGACAAATTCGTGCGATAACGAAGAACCAAGAAATGCTTATGTATTGTATGCTTATCAGCGTGACTCGCGTGGCTTGTAGATCCCGCAGAACTCTTAGTCCAGACATTGGATTGATTACTCGCTCAGGATAAACCCACGACAAAGTTTTGCTAACAGTAACAATTCCATGGATATGTCCTCACCGAAGTTTGGACTCCGCGATTACTTGTTACGTTCGAGATCTGCGGGGCTTGCATCCTTTGAATACAAGTATATAGCCTCTTTTTTCATCTTCCAAACGTACTAGGCGCCATGAAACATGCAAAGTTAGAAAGAAATTGAATTGACAGACGAACGTGAGTTTACTGAATATAATATGCTGCTATAGCAGATACACGTAATTAGAACGATCAGCATTTGCACAGTTATAATGTGATATAGGATTCTATTTGGACAAGAATCGTAGGTTCAGCAAATAGCTGTATAATATGCAGGGAATAGTGTCCCAGCGACATAAAGTGTTATTGTGACAGCTAAGATTAGATTCAGCGAATTCTGTTGACCCGAGCTCCGGTACATTGGGCCTTCACATGGTTCGATCTCGTCCCCTAACCCCTTTGAGAATCGGTATCAGTTTCAATCCGTGCTTTAACCTCGTGGAGTTGTAGTCGTTTTCAAATTTGGTCGGACTCTACCGTTCATTCGTGTCGTTAATGCTACCATAAACTAACCCTGACCAGGAGTGAATAGATCCGTGGCAAGGGGGGTGGTGGCATAAGAAGAAGAAGAACAAGAAGAAGAAAAAGAAGAAGAAGAAGACAGGAAAGGTTCGCGCACGCTCCGCGGGGGGGCACGTCAGTGTCCCTCTTTCCCTCATTCCCTCATTCCCTCGTTTACTCTTTTTCTATTTTTCTTCCCCTCCCGTACTGGGCACACCACCAGGCCTGCCGGACACCGCATTCCTGATCTTCCTCTGCCCTGCTTCCCCTCGCCGTCATCCGCCCTCAGACTTCAGCCATCCTGACACTCGTATATATAGTATGGTATCATCGTAGTTGGCTGCTTCAGCTTTTATCCCACTACGTGTAGATAACATCGCACTTAGAATAAGGGGGAGTCCCCACTGAGCTCAGCACCGCGGTGGGCATTCCGGGTACAACCTGCCACTCGTCAGGCCACCCTCATACCAGATTCTCTCGGCTACCAGTGACTCTGCTATCATTCGGACATTCGAATAATATATACATATATGGGCACACATATAGTTATGGATTTATACCATGTAGGTAGTATCCCGCTACCTGTACGTACATGTACATGTGTGCATTCGGTCGACCGATCATCCGCCTGTATATACACATACATGTATATGTATAGAAGATATGTGTACAGATATTTTAGTACGCGGTGGACTGGTATATATACCCATAGACCGACTCCTTTAGCTTGATGTATTAGTGTAACGAATGGACCACTGACGAGCCTGACGTGTCCCGTGCTGGGATCTTCTCTGAAACGTGCGGACGGATTTTGGGCTCCGTTTGACGCCGGTGGAACCTCATCGTCTACCCAACACAGTGCTTTGGTTAGTGCTTTGTACTCTGCGGGATGCACGCGGAGTTGATATTTCGTCGAATGGTTTAAGTAGGAAGGAATGGTTTCACTGGATTCTTTGAGTAAAAGCTAATCGCTTTGGGATTAGATATATCCAAAGCTGCGTATCGTGTAGATTCTTTAGGTTCATGTATTTCGATTTTTCTCTTCTTTATCGGATGAACATTACTTGGATTACTCATTACCTGCAGATGAGGTACGCTCACATCTATGGAGTCTGGACTCAAGATTCCCCGATTGATTTTTCAGACATATTATTTAGGAAATTGCTGCTTTGACCGTTTGACGCGCCCCACCCGTCCCAGAGTGATATATGGCAGGAGTACAACATATATATACACTATTCGTGTAGTAGGTGAAAGAGAGGAGGTAATTCAGGCCAGCCATGAGCCAGATAATTAAGGATCGAGCGACGTTATATACCTGCCAATTATGTAGCGAGTACTGATTATGAAAGTTAACACTCGGAGCGATGGGCAAATGCCGCATTGTATAAGTATACCTAAATGTATATGATGGAAGTACCGCATACCCATTACTGTATGTGTGAGATAGTGGAGCAAAGTATAACAAAGTGTTGTTTATCAAAGAAGAAGAAGAAGAAGAAGAAGAAGAAGCAATGAACGAATTGTAAGATATTTTTAATCGTTTGATCTAGAGTGGAGAGAGATCTTAATCGAGCTGAGGTGAAAGACGGGATATTCGGTATTCGAAAAACACGCCAGCACCAAACACCGTTTGACGCTTGGAGCCATAGCCGGTAATATACTCGTGTAGAACGGGGCGCGGCGGTATATCTGCACCTATCGACGTAAGTATTAGGCGGCAAACCGTATAATAACCTATCAGACGAGATGTGAAGAAGTGCAGCAGGTAGTCGACGTCGGAGTAGAAGTGGGAATTGGGCTTCGATGCCGCGGCGATGCAATTACATGCTATTAGGGAACTAATTTGAATCAATTTACTTTGGCGGCGCGTTCTCTGCATTCTCTTAACGTTCACGTTTCAGCCTCTCCGCGGACATGACCAATCTGACCTGGACTCGCCCGGGCGAATGGGGGACCGCTCTCAACTTCGGTGAGATCTGGCTAAAACCGGGTGCACGGTCATCAGATATATAACCTAACAAAATTCAATTCTCTAGAAGAAATTCTTAGATCTATCATATATCATTGCAGTCTAACATCTCTTTTCCACATGAAACACTTCACTGGGCTTTTTCACAATTTTTTTCCCACCGTTCTTAAATCTTGGGGTATCGAAATTAACCCTAGAACCCCAACGTAGTTTTCAGTATTCGTAAACCCTAACCATGGGTCACTCGTGTCGGTCGCTTATTTGACTATATGTTATAGTCTATGGAAAAATCTAAAAATATTCGTGATATTTCTTCAGAATCCTAACTAAGTGATGAAATCCTTGCCGTGCCTGAAAAACCAAAATTTGTAGTAATTTTTTGGGGAAATTCGGAGAGATGTATAAGGCATTTTACACTAGAATGTTGTATTTAGCATGGACACGAATGGCCCAACGTTGGTGTTCTAGGGTTAAAGTAATTGGTCGAATGTTGGGTATCCTGGATGTTTCATCGCCTCTATAACTATTTTCTTTCTCCGTTCAATGCTGCGGTCAATCTCAATGAGACATGGCAAATTTGAATGATCGTCAGAGTACAGACTCTAGTCCTGTCAGGTTACGAACTTTTCCATTGAGACGTTTTCAAAATCACAGATAGACAGATAGATAACTAACGTATGTTCAGAATCACATGTGACGTTGACTAAGGGCTCTAGAAGTTGGGAACTATCAGAATTGGCGAAAGTTGTTGTTCACACGGAAAACTAATACTTTTCCATCACATACATGATGCAAAGTGCAGAGATTGTCTCGTGTGACGTGTTTTGTGAGTACAGCATGCGTAATACCTTAGGGTGTGTCGAAAATTGACTTTCATTTTTTTTTTCGCTCCTACCACTCAAAACTTCAGGTTTTGACATTAAAGAGCTGTTCGTTCGAGGAGGGCGCTGTAGCTTGAAGTTTAGAGTTCGTTCAACGAGGCTTTAGGATTCCCGTCTAATTAGCACGTAAAAAATATTGTGTCTCGTTCAAAATGATGTCATGCAAGCAAAAAATATCCGATGCCTGTCTTTCTCGGCTCATTTGAAAGCGAGACTCATCCCCTAAACGATTATAGGTCGTTTTTAACTGCTCTAATTTTTCTGAGTTTTTTTAATACTTTGTTAATTTCATAATTTTCTTTCGTTTTTTTTTCAATTTTCACTTCCGTATTTCCGTATCGTAAAAGATCATGTGCATTTTGAGAAGTTTTTCATATCTCATCAATTTTTGGAATTGGTTCTTTACATTCGAATCAAGAATCAATACTAATTGTCGCAATTTATTTAAGACTCATTGGTACCCTGGAGACTTTTTAAACTGAAAAAAAGGTGACTATTGTGGTCAAAAAATGCAATAAAAAAAAATTTGACCGAGGTACGTCAAAGAACGACCTATAATCGTTTAGGGGATGAGTCTCGCTTTCAAATGAGCCGAGAAAGACAGGCATCGGACATTTTTTGGTTGCCTGACATCATTTTGAACGAGAAACAATATTTTTTACGTGCTAATTAGATGGGAATCCTAAAGCCTCGTTGAAAGACCTCTAAACTTCAAGCTACAGCGCCCTCCTTGAACGAGGAGCTCTTCATTGTCAAAAACTAAAGTTTAGAGTAATATAGGAGCGAAAAAAAAAAGTCAAAGTCGATTTTCGACACACCCTAATATACCTACTAAAGTATTATTGATAGCCGAAGTCACAGAGGGTGGGGATTGTATAAATCCAGTAGGAAAAAGTATTTATGTGATGAATCAGGTCATCCTTTTCCCTGATTGTCACGGCGCTATGCTTATCTCGGAATCCTGGTGGCGCGACGAATCGAGGAGGTGTCGTCCGCCTCGTCGCGTCGTCGTCCCGCGGGGTGGAAAACGCGAGGCTATGTGGTTCAGTAGTGGACTACATATATGCGTATATCCCTGTATCTACCCGACTATATCCGGGTCGCGCGCGACTCCTGGATCTGCTCTGCGCCTCTTCTAATTCAAGGGTGTCACCCTCGCGGCTAACGGGCTGAATTCTCCACGGGGATCGAGTCCCTTCGCGCGAGAGCCCTGGCCTCGGTCGTCCTCGTGCCCGTCGTAAATCAAGGATTAAAAGGAGAGGCGTGTAATTCACGGCAGTTTTAACCGTAAACAGTTTAATCCTTTTGTGATTTGAAATCGGTGATGTCACAACAAGAAATAAGTCCTACCGAGGGTGTGCGCGCCGCTGTAGACTCGTGAGAGAATATCAATTAGCCTCGCTCACGATCATACGTAAAGATATTATAAGAGATGGCCAAAATTCGGTGCACGTAAACTGCAGTATGATTCATCGGCTTATCGCGTACATTATCAGAAACGATTTGTAATTGTGTTTAATACCGAGGATTTATGGAGTTCTCTCGAAAAACAAGAGCTTCTTTACATTCAATCCAATCTCTATTCTTCTGAATTTCACGATGACAAGTAACTCCTATAACCTAATTACTCCAAATCTGGTGTGATTTTAACGAAGACACTTGTGCAGGATACTATGACGCAAACAATACATAAAACTATTGCCACTTTCACGTGCAAATTATTAGTCAAATGAAGTGAATTAGTTTGCTTTCATTCAGAGTCAATTGATCACACATTATATTCGCAATGAACGAAATGAGTTGATCCAGCAATTATAGAATTGGGGAATTTTTTAGATTAGGAATAAATTGGAGGATAGTTGTCGATGATATTCAATATTCTGAAATAGTAGATTTTAGATTATCCGCACACTGGGAGCTGAAAAAATGCAGACCACTCTCATAATTTTAAACGGCAAAGTTATAACGCACTTGGTGAATTTGACAAGTTTTGAAACTTCAATTAAAGTAGTGAAAACTTTTTCCGTCAAGCCATTCAGAAATAACGGCTGAGTTCCTCTTGGCCATTCTATGACCTCTAAGACGCGGTTCACCTGAGGGGATCTTCTTTGTTGCCTAAAAAGTACTTTGAAGTTAATGTTAAACCACGTCATAATTTTTTGAACAGGAAAAAGACTGATTTGAATTGATGAGGGGCAATCCTTCGCATCTACGAAGATCGAACAGCAATCTGATTGGATTGCTTATTACGTGAGTAGATATTGAACAGTATGAAGAAGGGTTGCTGATGGAGGAAAATTTTTACATTTCATCGGCTAAGGTTTTTTTGGCGAGCGTAAACACTGAATCAGCTCTTTTTCGACATTTAAATGGCTATATAACTCCTGAACCAAATCAGTCACCATCATTGCCAAGGTCTTTGAATCTGTATTGATCTCTACAAAATGTTGGACATTTTTTTCGAAAAAATCGATGATGGCGTTTTTTCGAAAAACCGATTTTTTATGATTACTCGGATAAAAAACGAGTTTCGAGTTGCACAAATTTCTGGGAAAAATCTTTTTCTAAAAAAACACTCGAATACCAAGAAATTTCGTGTCCAAAGTTTTTCGATACAGTAGTGCGAGATTTCGAGTTCTCGGAGCACGAAACATGCGAAAAACCGAGAAGCGGGTAATTATAAAAAATGTTCCGTCCAAGCGGTGTGACTTATCGACAAACCAAAAAATAGGGGTAGGTTTCTTTGACTTGTAGTCCACGAAAAAAAATCAGTCATTTTGAAAAAGTCGAGGTCCACGGGCGTGTCGAGTTGAAGTGGAATACCCCATATTTTATAAATATATGAAAAATCAATGTATTGTATTTCAATCGAAACGAGATATGTAATCGAAATGTGCAACAAGAGTACCTGAGGATAATTTCTCACCATTTGATTGGCAAGAAACATGTTTACAGGATCAATAGTATCCAATGTATAGGAAGTTAATCATAAATTTTTATCAGCAGGATTTCGATGTAGGTAGTATCTCGAAAGTTTATCGAACATTGGTGAAATATCGCGAGCTACAACTCTGATGCAACATTTGACAGGGACGTAAAATACCCACTCTCTATATCTCGGAAGCTGCAGGGAACGATAGAAACGTGCGAGCTGTCCCACCGTGGGTTGTGACGAGTCTTACGTTTCGTATTTACTATTTTATGGAGCGGAAAATGTCGATTGGAAGACACGTGCCGAACCATGGTATCTTCCTGCTGCATTATAAATTCGAGTCGACACGGAGCTCAAGCGGTCGCTGCCAGCAGAATTTCGTGACAAACAACAAGTCTAGATTATATATATTCTACGAAGCATTCAATTTGCAGTACATATTAATAAAAATCCCGAAGAATCCGCTGTACATATATATCATTTAATCTCGACACTGCGGAAGTATACCGACTATATAATTTAACGGGCAGTACAAACTCCGCTGAACTTTGCCACGAAAATCTTCGCTTCATTAACGACTAACAATTCACTCCACTAGTACCTACCGTCGCGGGTGTAGGTAGGTAGGTACATAAAAGAAGAAGTTTAAAACTTCCTTACTTAACCGAGGCAGTTACGTGGTAACTTTTTAGAAGTCATTTTCAAGGCGGAACTCACCAGGCAAACTCGGTGCTGTACGTAAGGCTGTTATACGAACTTTCACTCCGAAAATATCCTCACTTTTCAGATTTTGTAGAACCAAAAATGTATAAGTTTTTTTTTCTGGTACAACGAAAATATCTTGTGCATAAATCGACGGCTCCATAGAAAAAGCGGCTATCTCAGAAGTCGCTTGAAGCATCGGCTATTTCGCGAGCGACTCTGAAATCGCTCTGTAGTTGCATGACAAGTCAATAGCGCTACAGAGCGATTTTGGAATTGCTCACGAGATACCCGGTTATTTAAGCGACTTCTGTGAGAGCTCCGCTTCTTCTACTGAACTATCGACATGATCCTGTTTCCTGGCCACATATTTCCCAAATCAGTTGCAATATCGGGTTTTCCATACATGTGTGATGAAATAATATATTGTGCATCAAGGGAGGAAAATAGGTGATTTTTACCAAGTGTCATTGTGTTACCCGAGGCGGAGCCGAGTTTTCAAGTCCAAGTTTATTTTCTTTCCTATGGAGTGGAAAAAAAAAGAATTCTTGTTCAACAGGGGTGAAAAATCGGGTTTTCCATGCATGTGTGATGAAATAGTACATTTCGTTACGACTACGGATGGGCTTTTTTTTGGCGAAACAAGAAGTTCACGAGAGGTTTTCCATAACAAGATTCGTCAAAAAGTCTCCCCGTACAAGTGACGGACATAATTTTTCATCACGAGAGTCGAAAAATCGGGACCAAGCCACCGATTTGAGGTTAGAGTTAGCAAAAGTATACTTCCAGAGTGCAAACTGTGGATTATAACTCGCGACCTGCGTCGGTGTTCAGGATGTACCAAGTATAATAACTGAGGACCTCCTTGGAGCGAGGATATGCCTATACCATCAAGACGCCTTGGGACGGACCCTCGGCAGTTGACAACACGCTGTGTTTTCAAAATCACTCTTTCCCCGGAGGATTTTGTACCCATAATTCGTCCTCCTCCTGCTCGCACCAACCAACCAACCTCTTCTCTCCCATATAATGCGGGACGTTAACATTCGCGCAGCACACAACGCCAGACGCTGCCAACTTGTAACAGCTGGGCTGGACCCTGTCCTATAGGATATAGGTAGGTATATGGATCTGAGCCCGGAAAAGGTACCGCGCACCTACGGGCCATATTACAGTCGTGTCTCCACTCTATACTGCCTTTGCTTCCCATCTTCTCGCTGATCTATACCTACATCGAGCGAGCATATGTGCCGAATATCACGAGTTTAGACAGACTGTAAAAAACGAATACCGTTCGGAAGCTAGACTTTGCAGACGTTTCTACTTTGACGTATACGGCGTATATTTGCATAGGGTGAAGCGGGGAGAAATGGCACACATTCTGACAAAATATCGTGCAAAATCAAAACCAACGTATAGGTGATCAGATCACCTGCCAGTACATATTCTCCAGGGGGTTCTGAACCGCAGCTCCCTTCAATGAGGAAATATTTCAATGAATGTTTGCAGTTGACGCTACGACTGCAGTTTCCAAAGAGATGATTTCGAGCTGTCTTTTTCACCCGGGTTGGTGAAATGGCGCATGAGGGTAAAAGAGATTACTGGAAGGTGTTATATGCCTGATTGTACTGCAGGAACGGAAAGTTTGGAGTTATCATAATTTGGTAATCAGCCGCATGTTTTGCCGTTCTAGAGTCAGCCACAAGGCACACTTTTTACTAGAAATGGAGTGTTGAACCGTTTTCAAGAAAATCTGGTTTCCCATCTCAAAATTAGTTAGGAGAAATGGGATACTCCTTTCATAGATTCGTACAATGACCACATAACAGGACTGCAATCGCACATCTCTAACTAATCTAATTAGCCCAGAGACCTTCGGTTTCAAGTTACTTTGACGACAAGCATGCTGAATAACGAAAGTATAGCTGTAGCAAAAATCAGGTCCTCGGCAGTATCAGCAGATTTGAAAACACCTCGACAACACGATTTTTCAAAGAAGTTAATTGTCATACAGGGATGGATCCAATAAAAGTCGACAACTCGTTAATCTGTGCTACAAGTGAAGCTGCATTTCCTGTACAATGCCATTCGTACGGCTATGAAAAATAATAAATGGTGCGCCATCTAACTTTGCCTTAGCTGCTGCAATTTTCTCGAATATAGTGTAATTTGTATGTTTTTGATCATAAATAGGTATATTTTGCATCGCTGATGTAGTACCAATTTGCAAGTGTCTAGATCAAGTGCGCCAATAAATGAACATTGTCCAATTCTTACGCATATAACTGGACATTTTCATAATTACCACCCCATGAAAGTCATCAACAGTTAGCTGCAGTAATATTTTTGCCATCTGAAGAGTGACCATAAGATTCTTCCAATATTTTGAGCAATAGAAACCATTGTAAATTTATTGGTCTAAACCGTTTATTCACTGGACTGTTCACCCTGTATAATGTTTTCAGAGAAAAGAGGAGCACCACGCGTGGGTTCTACAACTAGAAGTTCGTAAGACGATCATGAGTATAACGAACGACGAAGAAACTTTTGCCGCATAATGATGATGATCCTCGTCGTTTTCTCTGTTATACTCTGTCGAGTTCAGCGAATAACGTAGTCGAGAGGTTGAAAACTTTTGAAGGTATAAAGTTGTATAGTAATATGTGGTCAAAAGGCACGATGACGATTGCGGGGCAGACCGACCCGAAGAACGCCTTTGTATACATATACCCAGGGTATGGGTAGAGATAGCCGGTCATTTTCAACATCTGACACAGTAGCTATAATATCTTCCTCGGATAACATCCGAGAATATTGCGGACCGTTCCCAACAACTAAATCGAGCCATGAATATTCGGGTCACGGCCCAGACTTGCTTCTAAAACGGAATTCGAATTTGAAGATGGAGATTAGGGAACTTGCGGCACCGACCCCGACGAGGGGTTGCGCTTCTCTCACGCGTTTGATAAAAAATACTATACGCGATTCACCTGAAAAATGTTTAGGCACCACACGTGTACCTACCAGTTGTTATGATAATAATGATAATAATGATGATGATAATGATTGCTGTAGCAATATTGGTAATAACAACGACGCTTCTGCAGCACTGCATAAGGTACATGGTGCTGAGCACAAGGTGCACTGCAGCTTCGGATATATAAGTAATAAAAAAAAATCTCATATACGCGTCACGGTTGAACGCAGTTGAACAGTTTTTGCTCGGCTTCTTTGAACCGGTTAATTTTGTCGAAAAATTAACAGTTTCCTGCGCATGTAACGTAATGGCCTGTAATTTGAGAGCTCAACACCTTTCTAACCCGTATAATACTCCAAGAATTCACCAATACGTGAACACCCCGATTCTTCGTTGCAGAAAACGTCTTGCAGGCGCATGCATGAATGCAATACACGAATATACGTGGAATATGTACCGATAACTATGCCCAGGCTCTTTTCAGGTACATTACATATACCTATAGTACGCTAAAAGAGACTTGCGGGTAAAGTCACGTAACTCACAATGAGACGCATGTTTTTGTACCCCATCAATAGATTTTCATTGAATGAATCGGTTCGTGATGAAAGAATTGCGGGTGAATTCATACTTGATAAGGATCGATTGATACCTTACACGAAGTATATATCATGGTATTCTATACAGTCTATACAGTAAGGGTGGGAGAGGTGGACCACGTTTTTAACCCTCCACAGTCTCACCTATTTAGAGAATCACGCGGTAGTCAGACTGGGTCAAATTAACCGAACTGATTTTCAATTGGCTGCCGTACAAACAGTATCCGTCCGATTTGTTCCAAAAAAATTATTGAACATAATTAAAATATTGTAGAATATGTGCCAAATGTCAATTTGACTGAAATTACATGTCCATGTGTCTAAAAAAATTCGAGAAGATGTCAATGTGCAAGAAATAAACTTTTTCAGTGAAATATTCACAACTTTTACAATTTTCCATCTTTTCTAACCAAATTTCAGAGTCATACCCACAAGATATGGTAATTTGATTTAAAAAATAGCTCAATAGCGGAGGTTTCAGATGAGGTATTTATTTTGACATTTGAAGAGCGTCTATTTTGGAATTGAAATAAAACGCATTGCACATGGTAGGCAAAACCCCATCTGGAGCCATCCCCGTACAGATATACAGCCCCAAAGTTGGAAGGTGGGTCAATTTGACCCACAAAGACTACCCGGGGTTGAACAGTACCAGAATCTTTGGTGTTTCACCGTAGAAAGTTACCAATCAAGTTGAGCAATAAGCTCATACCCCAGCGATAACTTTGATAAATATAGAACTCACATCAGAAATGTCACCGCGTGATCAGCGTATCGAATAAAACGAAAACCGAGCGAAAGTCCGTCTCTTCTCCATAGCTGCAGTTAGTTAGTAGAGCTGCTGCTAAATCGTGCCAAAATGTTGGCGAGTTGAGTGAGATACGTGAATTTGATAGATGATAAAACATTCTAGTTTGGCAAGAAGGTCTTCGATCGTAGGCCCCTACGTGCGGTTGTATTACAGGTTAGCCACATGCGTTTGCAGGGTAATAATAGCAGAGAGGAGGTGTACCTGCGTCTTCGGGACCACCATGTTATCGTGAAATTACAGGGCGTTGAATAAAGTTTAATCAACGATCGCGGACAAGTTGTTGCCTACAGGGTAGGTATAGTACCTACCTACCTACCTACCTACCTACCTACGATATACGTGTCGATCCGTTGGCGCGTAATTATAGACGCGACGTATAAAAAATAATGTACAAATCATCCGACGCTGTCACGAATAACGAATCACTAATTACAGACAGCCTCGAAAGCGAAAGAACTGTATAATGTAATACGCGAACGATCAATTCGCTTCATTTCTCTCATACATCGCGTTAAAAATTTAGGTCGACTTTGACAATTTCCACTCGAACTGCTGTACATAAACTGCAGTAAATCATTCATCTACTAATTCTAATTCTTTTCCCAAAATAGAATAAATTCATCTACGCGGCTTTCTGCATACAGCTAGCTAATAATTCGAATATAAATTCTTGTCAAGTTCTTCTGCTTTTTCATTTACTTCTTACTGCCTGTCTCCCCGCTTGGAAGTTATGTGCCAAGTCGTGCTAAATTTAACGTAGATTGAGATAATGCTTGTACGATTAGCTGGAAATAAATTATGCGATGTGTAAAGCGTATATACAGTAATAGCAGCTTTGAACAACTTGCGTCAATTAGTCCACTCATGCATGACAGCTCTAGACCAAGCAGTTAAATAATTATTTCAGTATAATTGTGTCCGCACAGTTTATAGGTATATACGAAAACATTTCATCTCTATTGAACTCATAAACTCATCAAAATTGTACTTCTACCCTCAAAACGTAGGAAAAAAAAAGCAGTTAAATCGGCTGACCTGCAGCCATGGGCTAGCCCTAGAACTTCTCGGGCAGATCTTTCAAGTTTGAACGAAAGAAAACTACTGCATTGATCTCTGCCAAAATCGAGTCATTTTTAAGTTGGAGCCAATGCTATCAATAAAGATAAAAAGCCTCGGATTTTTTTTTTTTGTAAAATTTTGTTCGCTCAATTACTCAAAAACTAGTCGACCAATTAAATTCAAAATTTCATCAGCTCTGGGTTATGAAGAACCGCATCGATTGAGATGAGAATCATCTAAATCTGTCGATTTTTTTCTCAAGATATCGTCGGAGATAAAATTGATCACACAGCCAGTCGCCCATCCCAAAATGGTCGGAAGTGATTCTCTCGATCTCAAAACAAGGACATTTGGTGAAAACTGAACTATTAATTTTTGGGGTGACAACGTCCCTTTTTTTAAGAGCCCAAAGTTCAAAATACTATAACAGTTCATGGTGGATGGTTGTTCATGTGTAAACTTAAACTGGTCCCAATTGACTGAAACGTGTCTTTCAGTTTTGGCATTCTGCTGGGCGTGTGTGAAGCATAGCGCATATGATATTATGTTTCAATAATAGTTATATTGGTAATATGGTCGAAGAAATGTTCGACTGATCAATTGGATTTCCATTATCATGACCTTAATTTTGACGATGGCCATAAAAGTTCACTATTGAGCTACAGGTTGATACACGGCAATGAGTGTGTAGAAACCGAGATTACTACGGTGCCTTCAATTTTGGTGAAACGAATCTCTATTTATTTTATCGATTCCCTATCTCTGTACATAGGGTAGTGCTAGGGAAATCGAACCGAACGGTTATTCGGACCGTTCAAGTTTGCTTATCATTTTCAAAGAGTAAAATAGTACTGAATTTTTGAGATTCTGAGATTGCTAATGAATTTCAGAGAGTATAATAGTACTGAAATTTTGAGATTCTGAAATAAGGACTCCTTGGTATTTCGAATGCTGCAAACATTCGAATTTTTACAATCTTCAAAATCCGAGAATACTACATTCTTGCACGACTACGGAAAGGCTTTTTTGGCGAAACGAGAGGTTTACGGGACGAGCCAAAGGCGACAGCTGCTGTAACGAGTCGAGTCAAAAAGCCTTTACGTATGAGGAGCGACTAGTATTTTTCATCGCGAAAGCCGAGAAATCGCGACGAAGTTGCGATTTTGAGGTTAGAGCGATGAAAATAATCTTTCAAAAAATTGCCAAACTTGAACGGTCCGATTCGCCCAATCGATCCAATTTCTCCATCTCCTCTCGATACGAGTGGAGCACAATGAGTCAGTTTTCACTTTTTGATTTTTCTAATTTTTATGGAAAGATATTTGAAATTGTGACTGAGTGGAATCCATGGCCTAACTTGTTGGCTACAATATCCGAAAACTCAGATTTCCATATCTTGCACAGAAAAAATTCGAAAAAAGGATTTCCAAAGAAGAAATTTTGACCCATTGTGCCCCATATGAAATACGTGCTACGTATTTATTGCGGTCTCTCGATAAATATATGTGCCTATGTACCTCCATGTAT
Organism: Ametastegia equiseti; assembly: GCA_963989295.1. NCBI lineage: Eukaryota > Metazoa > Arthropoda > Insecta > Hymenoptera > Tenthredinidae > Ametastegia > Ametastegia equiseti. The sequence continues at coordinate 23,237,953 of OZ022389.1, forward strand.
ACCGTATTGATTCGATATTTACAGACATGCAATCGAACAGGGATGCAGAATCAGTTCCATGTACACGCTTACCCAGGCCACACTGCGAGCGTCAGATGGATTATTAGCACTGATACCTGAATATCAGCGTGTCAAGCAATACGATTTGTTTATTGCCTCGAGTGGTATCAAGTGTGCAGACGTGCTTCGTATCATACAACAGTACTGATGATTTATTGTGCAAAGGGAATTGAATTGATCACAGCGTAATTAGCGCGTATGTAAAAAATAAAAATAAAAATAAAAAATGAAAAAATACACCTACACGGGTAGCTATTGGCTCTGGTATAGTTGAAAGAGACGGAATTTGCAGGTTTATTTTGTTTTTTTTTTGTCATCGCAAATCGCATGTGCTTCAATGTTGTTGGTTTTCTTGTTGTTCCTTTTTTAACCGGAGAACGTCGCGGTGACCACATTATTAAAAATAAATATTTCCGGACGGTTAAACCGCGACGAAACGACATTTTTATAAGTGGTCCAAATTACCGGTCAACAACTCTACTATGTATGTGCAGCGCAACCCGCGGCGACACATTGCAATGGGAGCTTTGTGACCGCAGGATGCGGAAATCGGTTGGGAATTGAAAACGCGTCGTCTAACTCTATGGGAAACAATACCTTTTGTCAATCATTTCTCTGTAACGGCGACATGTGTCGCAAGCCGGTATCACATGCGTATGACATATGTGCCATTATATTGTATTCAATGCACAAAATTCTCAAGGAAAAGTTCCTGATCATTTCTAGGATGGCACTGCCAAATTGTTTCGGCAAAATCTAGAGAAAAGGGATTGCTTGGTTAGAACACTTGATTGTAAATATGGATTGGATTCCGGTATTTCGAAATTAGCATTTTTTTTTACTACTAAGTTTACTGGTTCCATTGTTTATCAGTGTATCCAAGTTTGATGTATCGTCACGCATATTCAGGATGTCCAGCAACTGAGCAAATTTTACAATTCCCTGAGAATTTCTATTACCAACTCACTATCAGATAATTTTTTCACATACATTGAATAATATTCAATAACCACCCAAAATCTCAATACGTATATTTGGTTTTTGAATTTAAATAAAAAATTTGATATTTTCAGAACTTTAGGAAAGTTCTCTTAGAAATTCCCTGATAATTCCTTGTTCGTCGATATTCCCTCATAATTCGATGTTTTCCAGGTTTATCCTGTCACAGGACACCCTGATATTCTACAGCAACTTTTAATGTATTGTTATGCATTGAAAATCTTCCATGTTGTATAAATGATGATGATCTTTAGATACTGCAGAACATTATCTTGCGCGACGTATAAAATTACCATATTACGTCGGGAGAATCGAGTGTACGCCCTCAGAAATGAAAACGCGACTATTACCTCGGGTAGATTCCATAGACTTCTTTGTCTTCCTTCGTACCTAATTTCATGGGTTTGTGGTGTAGATATAAGCGCTCGTATAGCGCTCTGTAATCAAATTCCATGGCTCTTATATCGCCAGTAATGCATTTTCAAAATTGGGCAAAAAATGAGACAGAAATATTCCGGTAGTAGAATTATTGATTCCGAGATGGTTAAAAACACAGAAAACTACGCATGCCTTACATGTATATTCCCAATTATTTCAAGCGTGCGTGCAGATGTAACTGATAAGATATCGATACAAGAATTACTGTAAAATTTGTTAGTTTTCTTCAAGTTCACACCCATCTCCTATCCACGTTGATTCAGCCGTGGACAATTAACTGCACTAAAAAATTTTCTCGTATCATCCAACGACTTTTGCCACTAGAAGTTTTTCAACATCTGATTTATTCCCTAATCTCATGCGATGGATGAAACTAGACTGTGTAAAATTGAGAGATTATTCAATTGAACTGACCAAATTATGATATTGCAGGTTTTTTTTTTTTTTTGCTATCTCACACTTGCGTATAATATTTTCAAAATCGCAGTTCGGTTTGGGTCTGAACCAATTTTCCTCCTCCGGAAAGAGTGGCAAAGGTTAGGAAAGGCCAGAGGAAACGGACATTAGACACACATATGCTCAGTGCCAGTATTTGCGCGAAGGATCAGGGTTTGAGACTTGTCAACTGTTCGGTCTGTTGATCGCTTTGTGTGGTCCGGAAATCCGATCGGTCTTGAAGCTGCAGTCTTTCAAATACAGAAGTCGAAACTTTAAAGTAGGATATCGCTTTTCTGATCTTCGGCCCTAAATTTCGACCGTCAAGCATACAACAGAGCTCGGAACGAAAAGTATTAAGCACTTACAAAACAACCTCACTTAATTTTCCGCCAAAGAAAGACAAGCATTAAGAACGTATACCTACTTGACGTGGCACAACGCCGTGCGCGGTAGATATTTGAAGGTTTTGAAGTTGGACTTTAAGGCGATGTGGTACAAGTCGCTTCAAACCTAACCTAGCTAATATAAGAGATATGAATTTGACTGGAGTTCTCTACTAATTTTTTCCAAACAGCCACCAAACAAACACTCAGCCACTTTCTGCCGTAGTGAAGCATTAATCAATCTCCTGAGTTTCATTCCGGTAGGTTGCATAATTTTGAAGAAACTATACGAATTGCGTTTTCGAGGTGATGACAATTGGTAATAATGGAATTCCGAACATAGTCCCTTAGCACCTCAATAGCCAGCACTGGCTATAGGGTTCGGGGTATTGTCAATGCCCGAGGTTTGACTGTAGAAGCTCTTCCTTTCATCAAATTTCTTACGAGAGTGGTTCATGTGGCTTTTTGATTGATATACACGTACATAGATCCAGCACGATGATTGATTACCTGCAGGTAACGAAATATTGTCAAGGACCTCACTTGCAGGAAATATTCTGGTCAGGTACGGGAATTGCGTACTTGTCTGCTACAATATGGGGTACTGATGAGTTTGATGTCTTCATTCCACTGACGTTCGAGTACATACTGGATGGTAATGACTCCATTTCATTCATTACAGAGTTCAAGTTTTTTTTCTTGTTACCGAGCTTATAACTAAACTTAGAAAATATAGCGAGATGGAAATACCAATGGATCAAACGATGTCAATAACACATATTGCAGCACCCCGCGGTACAGCTGTCGATCGTTAATGCAATTCGAACTATCGTAACTCTTGAACATATTACGCTGTATCACGTTACGAAAAGAATTATTTGAAAAAATGGTAAACCGCCATTCGTCATGTCGACTCACCGGATGTTGAGTTAACGTTTGTGTCCAGAAATAAAGTTACCGTAAAAGAAGCCATTCTAGACTTGGTATCCGCAAATTAGTAACCATTCTGCACTAGCAGGTAATTATAACATTGCCGGCAAGCTGTCCACTGCGGGAAACAAATGGGCCCGAAACACGCAGCGTACATACATACACATACATGTTCAAGTTCTTCGACGAAATATATAGCGTTGGCTAAAATTCGACTAATTCGGAGGGGTAAGATGAAGAGTGTACACCTCGGGCAAACCAGAGCACTTAGGGCTGTTATTTTGTCGAACAGTGTCGCGGGTTCGAAACGTAAACGATTACCGAGTGAATATAAATTAACTTGGTGAAAAAATCGGCGCCCATCACTCGTTCGGGTTGCTTTGAGCCAATGCCAATGCACGGTGGGCACATCCTTCAGGTGAATATATGATGTAAATAAATGACGAGGTGCCCTTAAGGGCGAGGATGGATGTCGGCTCCCCAGGGTGGGGTAAGAAGTGTTATGAAACATAATTAGCAGCCACCGCCACCGCCTTGCGATGATTACAGGGCGGTGAGGCAGGAGAGAGTCGTATGTGGAGGTGCTACGAGGTATGAGGAGTAAAGGGTATACTGGCGAGAAGAGCAGCAGCTATACGAGAAGAGGAAAGAAGAGGATTGAAAAGGGGGAAAAAAATACGAGAAAAAGAGGGGATAGATTTCCTGGCTACAGGCTATACGGCTACTCGTATATGTTGGTACCGCCGAGGTAGTATGATAATATGTAGTGCCGATCATAATGGCGAGGGATACATCGAACCTGAACATCTCCGCAGGTGTATATCAAGGTTGGCGGTACATTTTATTCAATATCTTCGAAACCCCTGCCCATAATGGAATATATAGGTTAACCCGAGTACGGTGACCAGCTGCGTTGGCTAATTGAAATTGAGGTGATTGGTCCACTTTGGACGATAGGTTGGTATATAATAACCTACTTTTTATCTTCAGTACAAAGATTAAATTAATGATCCAGTTTACAGAATAAGTGAGAAACACTTTAATTCGTTCTTCCTTCAGTACGACCCGTTATTAACCCTTAAACCTCGCTCAAATTATTGATGACTGTGTGATTCTGCATAGGGACATGATGAACGACCATTACTCTTTTCGTACAATTTTTCGACGAATTTCATATATTCAAAAACACATGGAGAAAAATGTAGAATAAAAACGTAAGTAGACTTTTATAGAGAGAAAAAGAGAGTCAGACATCATGAGTGGAAGTGAGAGCTCTTGAAAAGAATCACTCCAAGTATACATCCAGCAGTAGGAACAGAATGAGGACCAAATCGCCATAGGTGAATGCAGACCAGGCTTGGCTCGTCCTGGAAAGTGATGTCCATTTATCATAATTCTCGTATTTCTCGGCGAGACACAATAGTCTCATTCGTGTGGGATACCCCTTGGGGTGCAATCTCGTCATGGATCATAGAAAAGATCAAGATTGGCGTCCCAGCCGTCTGATTTCTCCTGCACGTACGCTTTGCAGGAAAACGACCGGTACATCGGGGACCACACCGCCTTGGCTCTACTGATGCCTTCTGCAAATTGAGTCAAGTCCGGCAATAGTTGTACTGCATACGAAGACATATACTATACCTACTCTCTGAAGAGGCGACTGAAGGCTGGAAAATCGAAGAGTCTGCTTCAATCAAAAATGCCAATTATACAGTGATCGAAATTTTGGTTCTTTTTTATATGCGATTCAATGATTGGCAAAAATGTTGAAGAAAAATGAAAACGTTTTGTAATTCGCTGAAAATTGTGCAATCCGAAGTATATGCTGCTTACGGTAGAACGTCATTCTACGATGAATTTTGTTGAAATCGGTCCGAAAGTTGGCCAACGTGCGGCAGCTAAACTTCAAAGTGTTAAATGGCTCTAATACTTGATTTCCAGTTTACCCTTCGCTCGGCCAAAAATCTCGTAACTTGAAGAGTACAAAAAGCAAACAAAAAATTTCACCCAGATCACATGATCGGTTATCGACATTTTAGGAATTCCTTCAGAACATATTGGTGCCGATTTTCCTAAATCCTTGAACCAATATATCGTTCTAATTTATAACTAGATTTAGAAATTATTCGTAAGGTACATTTTGTCTGATATTTTATGGAAGTCATTTGACTCGTTCGGAAGTTATTCAGCGGATAGACGCGGATGGATGAACTTTGGAAAGAACTTGTCAAATGTCCCACCTTTTGGGATAATGAAGAGGAAAGATATTTGTATACATATACTTATGTATAAAATGATGTTGTATACATGTTAGGTAATTGTACCATTCTTTGTCCACGTTTTATGAATGGATACCCACAAATTCGGGAAGCAGTAAGAACCGCTTTAACGTGGCGCTGTTCCCATAACTTAATTAACCCTTTCTCAATCCGTCCAACTCGGGGTAGGTAATTAATGCGTTGAGGAATAGTGTATAATTAGTGAACAAAGACTAAATTTGTCACGGACTCGTCCAGCTGCCTGTTCTTCAACAAACGCATAGAACGAATAGGATTGATTGTATATAACGTTTCTATTTATTTGTCAACCTCAAAATTGCTACGGTTCTTGATTATATGTCACCGAGATCGAATCAAGGGATGACCTCCAGCTGTTTGAAATTATGGAAAACTATTCATCGAATCATATCTTCTGAGGTAAAGGAATGCTGGTCCAATTCAAAAGCAGATATTGATTCCTGCTACGTACTAGTCGTATAGTTGGAACAAAATTATTATCATTACGTGAATCTGCATTCTTTGAATACTTTTTGGCGGGCTGCATGGTGAAAGGATTTGCTGACCTGCCCAATAATCAGGTAGTCTAGTATCTATGATAGCCACTCACAAAAAAAGGTGGCTATATCAATTTTCGGTCTCATGCAAATCCGAAGTGATTATGACCAAGTGATTCTTCGTTGTGAATTGATTTCCAGTGACTTCATGAGTCCACTCGATAAGATTGTGTGATTTCTTGCGATTTCACTCATTTCTGAGCTGATTCCAGTGATTCCATATGTATGTGATTGTAGATGATCTAAATGGATTGCAATCGGTTACGTATAGTAGGGTGACTGATTTCTTCTCGAGAAACGTTCGTCGTAAAATTAGGTAAAGTTAATTTCGGCGATTCTCCTTCCTCCGTTTTCTATAAGATCTTACCTCTCCCGCTATTTTATGTAATTCTTTTGCGGCGCGGAACGAAGCCAATTATGACCCTCGCAATGAACTGTTTCGTTGATGTTTTTCTGTTATGAAAAATTTGAACGAAAAATCCTCAGGTAGTATATAAGGATTCCGCCTTTCTTCCCAAAAGAAAATTGAAACTCATTTCGTGATTAATCGATGGCCCTGATAGTAAATAGAATCTCGGTGCACAAATTGCCCTGTTTGTTTAACCCCTGAGAGCTACACTGACCCAAAATGGGTCGACCAAGATTCTTCATTACCTATATCTTCATGAAGTCGACTTTTATACATTTAAGGATTATTGACAATAAAAAAAAGATATAATTCAAAAACCAAGTAGACTTTCGGAAACTACAAGTCAAGCACTTTATTTTAGGAAATAAAAGACGAAAAAAAAAACAGAAAAAAACTTTCTACGATTATAATTCTTATCTGAAAGTCGCCATCCCTCTTTGGGTCAGTGCAGGTGTCAAGTGCATTAAAAATCATGTGTACCTACTTATATCTCTCATGGGTTAATTCAATGACTGGTGACATGTAATCCCAAAAAATATAGGAGACCGTGAAATTATCGCCGCAGAGTAGTTTTTTTGTTTTGTGTATTCGACTTTCCGTTTTTATTGTTAGGTTTGCTAACGGGTATGTATGTACACGTACAGGTATGAGGTATCGATAACGATTGAGGCGCGAGTCATTATTGTGGCAACGTCCTATAATAGGGGCGCTGCCCGAATAAAGATCGAAGACTACCTACTATACCATATCTCCGCTCAGGTCCTCCACCTTTTCTTTTCTTTCCTTTATTTCCTTAGCCTTATAACAGCTAGGGAGAGAGAACGACGCAGGGCGGCAATATAGGGTGTGGCCGCCCGAGCCTAAACCAAAACATAATATCAGGTCTAACAAAGGGCATACCTACCCTGGATTTGGTGAGTGATTGACAGCCGCCGTTTCGACGTCACTCATAACCTCAGAAACCGATGCTGTAGGTATACTGTATAGGTAAATATACACGCATACATACACACCTATGTACAGATCCTAAAAATGAACAAATATCGATATATGTATACCTAGCTTCTCAGGTACTAACGTCTAGATACGTGACGTATACAGGGTGACTAAGGAGAAACTCCGAGAACAGGAGGAGCCTGATTGTCGAATAAGCCCCACCCTTCAACCGATTGAACGACTAGCGGGTAATGACAATGCGAACTGTGTGAGCATAACATTTGAATCAAAGAATCAGGAATCTCTACGTAATCGACTCAATGTTTTCATCGAACAAGATAAGGCAGTCATTTAAAACAGTATTCGTGTTTAAAGTAAAGCCGATCACTAGCTGGCCTTGTTTTTCATGATTATTTCTGCACTTTGATTCTAATGTTATGATACTCACATAGTTCCTATTGTCATTACTTGCTATTCGTTTAATTAGTCAAAGAGGCGTGTACTTTATTCGGCAATCGGGCTCCTCCCATTCTCGGAGTATTTCGTGGATCACCCTGTACACCTAGCTTAAGTAACAAACCAACTTCTGTACCTACAGCAAAGGGCTAACCGTATACATAGATACGATGATCTATCTCGGTTTGGTATTTCATAATGTTATAGAGAAAGGAAAAAGGAATATAAGAAAATAAATGAAAAATAAAAGAACTACAATAATACAGGGCACAAAGGTAAACAGGTCGCGTGACGGGTGCAGCGCGGGTAGGCACAACCCGAGTCTTTGAAGAGCGCCGCTTGTATTCAGGAAAATAACACTCTATGCTATGCCATACCTTCACAGGTCTGACTTCGAGGGATTGGTATACATACGTATAGGCAGCCAGTAAAGTAGCTCAAGCAGAGGTGTCGCGGATCGAAGAGCGAGAGACCTCCGGAAGACGATGTAAGTATAATAGCATACATCCTAGGTAGGTATTCACCTAGGGAAACAGGGTTTATCGAGGTTTCATATGATGTGTATGGATAAGAGTATATGATACGTATCACCTATGTACGCACGTACCTTATATATGTATCAACTGTACATATCCCTGCAGTAGCTTATGCTCGTACTTCGGCGAAGGCAGGCGAACATTAAGCGGGAGGTAGTGCGAGCGCGCGCGATTCCGAACGAATCGATCCTGTCAAAACTGAAATGATGAATCGGTCATTTATACTCGAGCAGTTTCGCGCTCGAGTATATAAGCCTGCTGTTGGAAATAAAACCGCCGTTAATCGGCCTGGGACTTGCCAAACCGGCATATTTTTAAAACTTCAGAACACATATTTCTACGCTACTATACATAATATTGACGGTATTACACTATACCATAGGCTACTCTATACGGTACATACCTACCCATACAACGATTCAACACGATTCTTAGAGGGCATTTGTACAGATCATTCGAAACCGTGCAATCGATCTGAAGTGAAACTTTAGGGATTAATGATTTAGCAATTTGAACGCAGTATAGAGATCGCGGCTAATTGTACATAGTGTATAACTTTTTGAAGAATTGCGTAATTTCTCTGAATTGAAACCACAAATTTTTAGTATACAACCATGTGAATATAGTAGACCAGATAGACCAGTAAGTTATGTATGTTAGATGTAACTGAATTAACATGGAGAACGATTCTTCTTCTTGCTGGAGGTCCAGGGCATTGATAGAGCGTACTGCAGACTCTAGATAAATTGAAAAATCATAGAAAAAATGATTTTTGAGAATCAAGTAAAAATTCCCTTAGCCCCAAGCGTGTCTGTGCTGTGACGCCTTATCCAATTAGACCACCGATGGACTGAAGGAATCTTAATGTATCCCAGATAGCACGAAAAAGTCACGGGCACCTATATCAGATGTGTTTTCTTAGGTATCTTTTTGGTATGCCCGAAAGATGTCGAATAAATATATCCAGATTAGATATATTTATTTTGCCGACGTCCAAAAGATAACCTATAAAAGATAACTCATTTCCAATATCAAAGAGTTATCCCAAAGATGTATTTTCAACTTGTCAGAAAGATATCGTTTTATAGATAGAAAAGTGATACTTTTCAGTACGGTGCGTTTATTGGATATGGAAAAAAAGTTGTGAACAAATAATATATCATTCTGCTGTACTGCAGAAGATACCAAAATATGGGACATTGGATATCTTTTTGGTGCACAAAAAATCATCTTTTGAACCTACCAAAAGTTATAACCATGACTTTTCCGAGATGTCTTATATTAACATCTTTCTGATATTTCTGTGCTATCTGGGTACTTGACTCCCACATTGTCTTGTGTTGATATTTTTCATAGTCTCAATGTCAGTATCTTGTATGTGTGACCCTATCCTCCGTTTCAAACCTGGTCTGAAGGAATTTTTCCTTGAGATCGCGATTCTTCCCTTTTGATGCTCTAGAGCTCTATATCAAGAGGAAGAATCGTTCTCCAGGATAATTCAGTTGCATATAACTATAGTGTGTAACTTACTGGGCCGGTTCGTCTGTTATATTCACATGGTTGTATACTGTAAGAAAACGCACAATCGAGTCAGACATGCAAAACAAATTTCCAGGTTAGGTGAAAAGATTGGACAATAAAACGTGTAAAATTGTTAGGAATTTCGAAAAAGTTCAATACTTGACCAATTTCTGACGAAATAAAGCATTAATCCCCAAAATTCCCCCCTGATTGCAGTTGATTAGTTTCGCAGAAATCATACCAATCGCATATTCGCGGTGGATCAAGTGTATTTTATGAATACAGTTTCTTCATGAGGTGGAATTAAATCGAGGTAATCGAGTTGAATTTTTTTTGTTTATTTTTCAATCTCCGCGTACGTTTGTATAGGATCTACGGTACACAAGTGCCATATATAATATATCGGGAATATTTTTGAGTTTCAAACTATAAGACGAGTAGTCAATCAAGCGATCAAGCTTGTTCTTTGTTTGATTCTTGAGAGTCGGATATATCCCCCGTGTTTATTTGGCTCGTTCTCGTCCCCCGTTCGAACATAGAAAATAATCGCCGCGTAACCGAACGGCAATTTGTCCGGATCAGCGTCAAGCTAAGCAGATTAAGGGGAGATCGAAACGAAGAGCGAGGCACAAGCTCTGCCGATGTGCTGGAGCGACGGGGAATATCATTCCTGACGAACTACTCGCCTCTCCCGCATGTCTAACCGTAGCATTACGTCGATGGACTCCATACGCACATCTTCACAATTGAAAAGCACTCGATACAAAGAAATATCAACATTTATCAACTTTAAGATTCGTACATTATTAACGAAGTGTTGTGGAGTTTATCAAGACACTGAAATAGAAATTTAGAATTTATTCTGAAAGAATTTCTTCTCCACAGTTTCGTTCATCAACTAAGCTTGTGAAATTATATTTTCACCAGGTTCTGCATCTGATACTTACCTCTATGTGAATTTCTACGTACCGACATACATACGTATGTATCAATCGATGTGATAACACTCGGTTAATCCACACACTTGTGTATACATATAGATATGTTGTAGGTATATGGTATAGGGCGTTGCGTACAGAACAGCTCTCTACCACCTCTAAAAGCGATTGACCGTTTTCCCCCCGAGGTTCTTGAGGGGTAGAGGGGGAGAGGGAGGCCCCTCCCATTTGAGCTACTTGCTTATAGTCGCTACCTACAACCTAACTGGCCTAACCTAACCTAACCTATAACTACTTACAGCCACGTGACACCTAGAGTTACATATAGTACACGAAATTGACGAGCCTGACGCCCGACTTCGGATTACGGAGCTAATCTCTGTGGGGGGTTCGTCACCAGTTTGAGTGTAAATCTTTGTCGGATTTTTTTTTTTTTTTTTTTATGTTCGCATCGTTCGATTTTCTAATACTCTTTTCTTCAGATTAATTTGTTTTTTTTTGGTTGTGATCTGCGTAGGCCAAGTGTCCCAATTATCATGCCTTTGATCCCCTTACTTCGATAACAAAAAAATAGTACAACAAATCAACGTTTCTACATTATTTTTATGATGTAATCATTGTCAGATTCCAATCTATAATTTATAAATATTTCGAAGAAGGTTTTCTATTTTGGCGGTCTTTTACCTGTTCTACTTTATATTTTAGATTGAGCTGATGATTTCGTCGCTATTGCTTTTTGGAGGTGTTGTCAGGATTCGCACTTCCAGAAACCATAATTTGGAAACGAGCAATTGGCCATTCTTTATCATCATAATTATCAGATCCATAGTTGGAATCGACTTTGAGGAGGGATGCTACCGAAACTCTGACATAAACGTGTTTCTATTTTTTCTAATTACTCAAAATGGTCAAATTGAAAATAGTTTCCTCTAGTTTCTAGATATTATAGCAGTGTGCATGTTGGAAAAAAATATCAGCTGCGCCACCAGCTGCGCATATGATACATTTTCACCGCAGAAGGTTGATATCTTTTTTTTTCAATCACATATAATACTACGCTAATCTGTGAAAATTGTAGAAAGCGATTTTCGATTAAAGCATTTTGACTAGTGGAAAGAAAAATGGGTTTTGACAAAGTTTCAGTAGCGTCTACCCTCGAGGTGCTACAGGACTGTGTTCGGAATTCCACGATTACCAATTGTTATCACCTCGAAAACGCGATTCGTAGTTTCTCCTAAGCTGTACAACCTACCGGAATGAAATTTAGGTGATTGATGCTTTACTATACGGTAGAAAGTGGCTGATTATTTTACTGTTTGGAAAACACGAACAGAATTCCAGTCAGATTCATATTTTTTATATGTTAGCTAGGTTAGGTTCGAAGTGACTCGTACCATATCGCCTCAACGCGCTTTGTTTCTGTTATGAAGTTCATACGATCAGAACACGAATCTTGTGATTCACCCGTTTATGAGTCCCAGGTTTTCGACCATCCTAAGCTTCGAATGCTTCTTCAAATATGCGATTGTCTCTTATTGGATTCTTTCGGGGCTCGTCAATCGAAACAAAAAATATGTAATTATGCATATTTCTATTGAATTTTCATTTATCTTTGATATGTCAGGGGAAAATAGTGCTTTGGTAATTGAAACGTCTTATGCCCTTATTAAGAATGCAGTAAGAATATTGCAGTAAGAAAAAAATCGTATTTCATAAGAAATCAAGAAATACTGTGTATGTCGCTATGTGTTGCTCCATAATCAGAAGACTCATTCTACGTCTTCATTATCCAATATGTAAAACATTCATCCGCGATACGTAGGGTTAGGGTTATAACAGTAACTGCTATAAAACTGAAGCCCGGTGGTGAAGGAAGGCTCTTTTTAACTTGGAAGTTGGCAGTAAAAGCGGATATAGTAGATAGTCAAACGGGACAAAAGTTTCATTCGAAAGTATCAAAAATACGTATGTCAAAGACGCGCCGCCGCCGCAACTTCCGGTCGTAGCTAGGCGTCTCCTTTAGCATAAGTTCCACCGCCCTCGCAGTTGAAAGTCCCGCTCAAAGTCTGCACCGAGAACCGCAGCAACGTCCTCTTTATCTATACGCGTGCACGATTATTATCATTATTATTCCCTATACATTACTATTCGGTTAACTTTACGCGCGTTGATGTTCGCAGACAAACAGGACGATGAAACCACTTCAAAGAAATCTCTGTACTACTTACAGAAGCTTCAGGATTGTCGGTTCTAATAGTAAAGGTCGACGCGACGCTTCTGTTCTTACACTGCGCAGTTGTAGAGCATGGGCCACGTAAAGACGTTATAAATTTATATATAAACCTATACTACGTCATTAACAAAGTTTTATAGCCAAAAATCACATGGCCCTTGCCGCGGTGACCAGACTTGGTTAATAAATATATTTCGTGTTTTTGAAACTCCATGTATGCATACTTATTTTTTTGTTATCGCTTCAGTTTTCATTACGAATGAGGTAGGAAATAGAATTTGTTTCGTGACAAAAAAACTTTCGCCAATTCAGAAAATCTTCGACTATGGGTCTTTGGCACCTTTTAGTCGACATCGCGCATGATTCTGAAACATACGTTGACCTGTCTGTTGGTCTGTTGGTCCTGATGTTCTGTGGCACGACTCGATGCAAAAATTTGGAACCTTACCGGCTTGTTTTTTGATGATGAACAATTACTATGTCTTATTAAAATTGACCAACTGGTTCGACAGCAGAAAGCCGCAACGTCTACATTGAATGGAAATACCTTTTTCAGTAATTATTGACTATCATTCTACCTATGTCTCGATGTATAACGTGCCTATGAAAAATTATCTTCGATTTCGTCATACCTGAAGCTGTAATCGCCTCATAGTAGTAGCAAATATCCAACACACAAGAAATTAATGCTAGCTCACCGTTGTTCCCGCAATGCTGGCCCAGCGTTTGTACCCAATACTGGGCCAACATTGGAAAACGAGCAATGGACCGTCCTTATCATTCCGAAGTTTTACCAGTTCCGGCCCAGCGATGGCAACCAAATTCGGCATAGCCCTCTAACAACGGACCCCAATGCTGGGCCAACGCTGGGCCATTTGTAAAACCCCACCTGGGACACACAATTAGAGGCGATGAAACGTTCAGGGGAATCCAGTTGGCCAAATGTTACGTGAATCATTCTTGTTTTTCAGAAATTGTGATAACTGATAACCGGCGATAATACTTAGTAAGTATTTGATGGTTTCAACTCTTGACGATAAGTGTATTGTATATTTATGTGTGGCCAATTTTGGCTTATGGGCTACAGAGATGTACTACATAAAGATAGTGAAATTCTTCGTTTTGTCTGAAAACCTGCCCCGCTGGAAGAAAAAATATTCCCATGCAAATTAGTCCGAAGCTTCATGCGTTGGCAAAGATGATTTCTTCTTTCAATATTTATTATGAACAACATTCAGTAAAATATTGGTATGGTCCGATGATAATTATACATATACTAGCTGTTCCTTGACTCGACCTTCTGAATGCCTCAATTATAAGAATATATATCAACGCCCCATACGGAGAAGATCACATTCGAAATTGTTCTAAAAAAAGTCATAGCACTTTTCGGCCCATCCGAAGAAGACGGTCAGGTTTCGTGCTACTATGCTAGCTGAAGTCTTCAATCGTAAATGGTAACAATTAAACATATTTGGTCGAAGAAAAACACAATTAAAAACGTGAATATGTTGTCAATATAATATTATCATAAGTTTGTTAATTACGTACTAAATAACAGTTCTAGCTGAATCTATAGGATAGCCGCCGAACTGAACAGTTTGTTCATCATTTTATAAATCAACAATTTCAATAAACATTCAAAGTATTCCGTGCAATATAGAAATATGTGAAATGTTCCTTTTTTTAACGGGAAAAGGTCGAAATCTGCCGATTTTTTTTTGCTCAGAGAATATGCTATAATATGACTTTTGATCGACAAAAAATTTTGAAATGTAACTCAGCCTGACTGTGTGCGGTTTCAAGGACTGACTTCATTCGCATTGGAATATTCCAGACCTACGTAATACGGTTATTTTTCTATCACCGAATTCAACTGAACACTGCAGATCGCAGCCAAAGTGATCAGCGTCGTTTGGTTGATCAAGAAAACCGACATACAGATAATGATTTCACCACAATAACCTCCGATCAATTGTACTTTTTGTTCTCTCTTTTTGAGGGTATTGAATCCTTGCTACGAGATCAGAAATTTCCTGTGCCATAAATTGCGGAGCGATCACATGCTATTCCTGATACTCGGCTTTCAAAAGTCACGAAAAGCTCTATCGTAATTTCTGAGGCCGATAGATCGATCAATAATTTATGAAAACGAAGTGCCGAGGATCGCTCCAGTCGTAGATATCGGAGTACAAATAGTAAGATCGATGGTTGAATATTTTCATCATATAATTATCATCATGCAGCTCTACGGACATTTATAATGTGATTGAAAGTCTGAAAAAATACTAAACATGGGTTTAGATGGGGTCAAAAGATCACTGTCTCTGCAGATCGATATATCGTAACCTTTTGGTTCCATGACCCAATAAGTCAAAATTTTGCACCGCTGGCAGCGATCGTTTAACCTGTTTTGACCTACCCGTTAAATTACAGTTACAAAAGTAAATTTACGACAGGGAATCAGGTCATTTGATTTACTGCTGTCCAAAGACTCCATACATATTATTATACCTTTAGGTGTTGCAGTCTTGCCGATTTCACTCCTCTGGATATTACGGATTCAGCTCATACTTGTTACGGCTGCTTCGAAATATGAATCATCCAATGCGTAGATTCATCAATACCTAACGAGTCGTCACTGAATTCATCAAACAATATACCATTATCGAGCATCTCCACTGTCTGCAATTCCTGCTTCACACCAATCCCGAAAAACTTGGATATACCATAATTGCGACTTTATCAGCTGACTGTGGAAATAGATATTCGACATCGTGAATTGCCATATTCGGCGTTTGTCACTCGATGATATATTATCATTAAACTGAGTAAAAAAAGACCCAATCGACGCAATTGCGCATCAGGAGTTTTATATTCTGAACAGGAAACAGCCCCGCAATAGTTCGAGCAGAATCTGCGATCAGTAGCTCTGATACTCTCGGATACTCTCCTTGTAAGCTGCAGAAGGGGTTCTGACGAATATTATCTGTATAATAAATTGGGTACGAATACACGAAATTTTTACCTAGGTGGAAAAGAATCTCGCTTATTGTCTGAGCTAAATTACAAGAATAATTTTCATATCTTAATTAAATCTTGAGATTAAATCGGAATATAAAACATATTGTTTTGGCAAACTGTTCCCATGCGTATATACAGGTAGGTACGGATAACACGGTGCCCCACTACCTGAACAGAATGATCTCAGCTATGGAAAGGAAGTCTGTTATAAAGAAACAATCATTTTCATCAATTGGCAATTCGTTATTTTGTTATCACAGTTTTCGAATATTGAATTAGAGTATGGTGCAGATTCTGGATGGAATGCAGATAGAAATATATTCTACTGCTGAAAGGGCTGTCAGTAAAATATTTTGCTGTCAAAAAATGTACACTCTTCTGTCTATTATAACGGAATGCGTTTATTTTATTCGCATTCCGTCCGTTCAACATCTAATTTCGCAAGGAACTAATTGTAACATATCATAGTGCGGTTTTGGTCTCTAATATAGATATATAAATCTACTCTCTAAATTTGAATCAGCGAAACTCACTGCGAATCAGTGGATTTTCACTGATTCGTAGTGATAAGTATACCACTGATTGAATCAGTGGTATACTTATAGCTGAAAATGGCAGAGGACTTGTGTAATAATTGTACAGGGAACCTGGATTGGAAGTGCTAATTCGTAACTTCAATGTGATGATCAGTTGAAGTAGCTTTATGATGCATTGATTTTCAACACATCAATTATTCGAATCGATGAATTTCATGTCTAAAACTAACGGAGCTTTTGTGTCCAATTTTTGTCTCATGTGCTACTTTTATGTTAAATGATCATCAACACCAGAAGACTATGAACTACCGATGTAACTATAGGTACAAAAGTATTCCTACCAGGTATACTCAAAATACTATTTTCTTCTATGTTACTGATCCGTACTGGAGTAAATCAAACAGTTCCTTGAAGTAGTTGTGCCATTAATCGATATCTTGAGCCCAGTTTTCAAAACCCCCCTTCATCTGATTGTTAGAAATAATTGATGCACACTTGTTGAAGTATTTAACGATACGAGTCAGTAGCGCTACACTGACAGATTGCAAATTAATTTTTCGATGATTTCAGGCAAAATAAGATGATGCTGATTCAACAGCAAATAAATGTCAACAATTGGAACAGTGTCATTAACCTACCTCCAACTATCTGAATCGATACATTATCGCATGTCACACAACAATTTCGATTGGGACTCACGGACTGCACTAACAATAAAAAGTGTGTATTTATTTCCATGTATATTTTTATACCATGTGGTTGGGCAAGGATGAAACCACACATCGTGTGGCCATCCCGATCTAAATTACTAGGTATTATAGTTGCGGTATACGGTTGAAAATCATTTGATTTCATTAGTCGGCTATCGTGTAATAGCCCAATTTCAACGGCTAGAGCATTATCGGATGAAACGAGTGGAATAGAACGGATAACTCTGGCGCTGAAAGCTTTGAAACTGAGTCGGTGACGTCACGACGTTAATCTCACTGCAGACCCTGGAGTCGACGTGTAGATATTACACCTACGTGCTTCGTGTTACAATCTAACTAGGAAACTGGAATACGTGTATATACCTAACGCAGTCATTTGTCTCGTAGATATTAGTCGTTCTCACTTTTTCAATTTCACAACTAGATTTTCACATACCTATATTGTAGATTCTTTGAGTAAATTCATTCTACTGCATTGTATGGGCCCGTATTCAGCACTTCAGCTAAATCCTGAACCCTGTGTTATAAGTCTTATGGTGCAACGGGAGTCTCTTTAGATAACAACTGGACAACAATGCGGCTAACCATTGTTATCTGAAGAGACTCTCGTTGCACCTTATGGGCTAAATAAGACACTAGCGCTTAAAAGTGACAGTATGGGCCCATATGCACAGACATAAGTGTGAAAGGTGGAAATATAAGGTAGAGCGCAAGGCAATATTCGTTGGAATGTCATTTATTGACCACACTATGTATATTCACAATGGGTACAATGCATTACTCTGTGTGAGTGAACTTGCTGCAGAAATGCAAATATCATTTTTTGGCGAAATGCCCGTACGTGATTCCGATGGCGTTGCAAGATGAGCTGACCACGCGTATCGTAGTATATGGATATATTTGCATCCTCGTATAGCGCGACGGTCAGCAGCTTCTGAACGTATGTAATAAAGAAATAAAAAATAGCATTTTCACTCAACATTTCGAAAATGTTAGTATCAATTTCGCGGGTTCGCTGCTGATGGAATTTCATCATTACGTTTTCCATGTACACAGTTAGAAAAAAAAATGTTCCAGGAGCACCACTATAATTTTTGTGTTAATTTTGACACGGTTTGTTAGTTGGAACAACATTATTTTAACTAACAACGATCTTTTTATGTTGTTTTGATGATAAAAACGTGTCAAAATTAACACAAAATCATAGTGGACCTCCTGGAACATTTTTTTTTTCCAACTGTATGTAAGGAGAGGATTTTCATGTAACCGCAGTATAACTCTACGAGCTATGATCATTTTCATGAAAGTAGACATTTTGACTTCTGTTGCCGTGGGCTGATTATACATTTCAGAAAAACATATTTATTCAGTGTACAACATACACATGATATTATTTTCAGTTTCCTCATCGTTCGTATGCAGAATTATACGTACGATCCGATGTGTACACTTATATTGCAAAGAATTTGCGGTGTTATCTACCATAGTTGCAACTTTGTGTCAAGCTGAGACTTTTTGAGGTTAATTTGACACAGCGATGAACTTTCGTTTATCGCGTGGAGCACTAAAGTCACGAATCAAGATGATGGACTACTTCCGACTTAACCTAGCTAACATAAAAAACACGAGTTTTACTGGAATGCCATCAGTGTGTCTGGTGAAGTTACATACTTGGCCACTTTTTGCCAAAAAACTGAATTGAATCGTCGAGGGTTCATTCGGATCGGTTGGGTAGTCATCGAGAGAGTACAATTCGTGTTTTCGAGGTGACAGCAATTGGTAGGTAATAATGGAATTTCGAACAGCGACTCCCGCATATCGCCTCAACTAGATTAATAATTCTTCTACACGGGTTTGCACTGGCGAATTTCAAATGCAACATTCTTTACATTGACATATAGCTTCGTACAATTTCGATCGAATAATTGATGAAACTCCTCCTACAACAACCGGACTAACTTGATATTTAGGCACCTCATCGAATCCCAAAGTATATAATAAACGAGTGTCTCGAATACGCGTACATAACAATGAATCAAGTTAGATACAATGTTTCTAATCTTAGAGATCCTATATCCGTTCAACAAGTGTACATATAAAATCCTGCATGATTGGCATCAAGTAAAAAAACAGGTTAACCGAAACTAATACGTCTAAAATAAAAGTTTCGAGACTCGCGTTGATCCGGTGCAAAGAACAGCGTAAATATCGTCTCGGTTATTCCATACGAACGGAAATAAAAAATACTAGTAGTAGGTATAGGTAGGTATATGCGGTTTATACCGAGAAGCCGGGTGCGCCTGCGCCCTGCGGTATATACTGGACGCATAAATAATAACAATAATAATAATAATAACATAATTGCTCCGAGTGGTGGGTACGTAATATACCAATCTACCTTCGGAGAGTAGTGGGGTTTGTCGGGTGGCACCGCAATTCGACCCCTCCCACCATCTCTATGTATACCGGCGTCGCTCGTCTCCGGTCCCATAAGTACGCGCGTAGGATCGTTTTAAACTCCGCCAGCGTAAAACAATAAATTGGTACTCACCCGTCGCGTTGTAGGGAAAGCGTTCCCTGTCAGCAGTAGACCCCCTTCTCCCCCTGCCCCTCCTTCTGCCCCACCCTGCTGCTTCTTCCTCCTCCTCCCCCTCCCGCCCTTCCTTCCGTCTCCATCCCGCCCCTCGCGGTCTCTCTGAGGATAAAAAATGGCAGCTGTTCGTATAGCTGGATATGGCGCGTACGTCGAGAGTACATACCTAGCTTGTGGCAAGACTAGGCTCTGTACGGTTAACGCAAGCGCATACGCCTATCGTGCGGTTACGGTGGGGAGGTAAAAGCCGTACACCCAGGGCGGGGGTGTTTGTTATCGAGGGGTAGAAAATTAAGCGCGTTAAGACTACCGCGCATACGATGATCTCCCTTGTAGGCGGAGTCTAATTTCCTGGGGGCGTGGCTTGGCTGGTACGACAGGACACGCCTCTGATACTACCCGTCGCTTGTTCGCAGGGTCGAACTCGCATCGAGGGGCAGAGGGGGGTGGCTCTGACACGGGGAGGGGGAGGCCAACCAACGACCATCCTGTCGACTGAGGTCAGTCTGCCAGGCACTGGGTCTGTTACGAGGACCGTCTGTCCGCACGTCCGCGCGCGGTTTTAACCGACGATTTTTCAGCCCCCACGTCAGAAAACACGTAAGGCAAGAAAAGCACGGTATAATTGTATGTACATACATATCACGGATCGATGTCAATTATATTCGCGACAGAATTACTGGGGAGGTAGACACACGGTCAGATCTGTGCAATTTGGCGGATAATATCAGACTCCTGTAACTATAAGAGTAATAATATAAAAAATTGTTTCATCGTGGCCAGCGTCTTAAGGAACGAGTATTCGGTTTTCATCGCCACATGTATCATCACATCAATTGTTGTTTGTTTTACTAATTTATTGTGCGCGGGAGGTGCGAACCAAATGATAAAAATATGTGTCACTTGAAGATCAATGTTGTGAACCAATAACAGGTATGAGTTTGTGCTCGACAAGTTCTTATGTGTCTTTAAGATGCGTGATGTTTGACGTAGTGGAGGTGCTGCATCAGCAGCAGCAGCAGCAGCAGCAGATACGTGTCTGCCCTGAATACGCCGGTGTTGTATTACTGACTACGGCAACAGACTGCACCTGAATAACGTATTATATTAGGAAAAAAACATAAAGCGTGTACAATTTGCGCACATTAGACCATAAAGAAATAAGTATAGATAAATAGAATAAGGGGGAGGGAATGTTGCTCGAGTCGCGTACCTTCGCCGGCAGGAAGAGATTAGGACTGACGGCGACAGAGACCCGGGGTGGCAGTGGCGGCGATCAAGAAGAATCTTCCTGCTCGCGCCTCATGCAGGGTAAGATGCAGGGTGAGGCTACAACCACCACGGTACCTGGCATACCGCGTTGCAACAGAGACGACGGGGACGACAGTTCGAGCCCATCACCGAACAGCAGTATACCTGGGATACTAAACAACCTTAATAACAACTGTAACTCTAACCGGCCATGCGCTACGGACTTCAGTATCGCGGCCATTATGGCACGGAGAGATTCACGCAACCAGCAACAACAGAATCACAGTAGTAGAAACTCACAGCAACAAGCCGTCGGCGGTGGTAAACTACATCAGCACGGTAAGAGGGTTACACAATTCAACCTTTGAACATAGTTTTATGCAGTCAGAGTCTAAGAAGCTTACATAGTCATTCTGGTGACTTGCGTTTTGATTGTCACTCTTCATTTTTTGGCTGGATTTGAAAGTGTATCTGTGTTGCAGCTTAAGAGACGGATTCTTACTGTCTTTTTCATAATGGGCAAAACAATTACCGGGTCATTGATGCATTCTTGTGACAAATTTCCTAGTCGAACTTTAATCCGTCTTTCTTACACAAAGAAGTAACGCATGACGGATGAAGGTTGTCCATGTTCATCTGATATGCATAGGCATATAGGTTATCTAAACCATACTGCGAATGTCGCAGGAATAACGATTACAGATCCTCTGTGTGTTTGCCTGACTTGTTATTGTTATAGCGATTAAAGATAGTTGATTCTCCTCGCCAATCACACACTGTCCTGCAAAAATGAGAAGGTGTTCAACTCCGCCGGCGCGGACTGATAAAGAATGATAGTTGTGGTTGATTCAAAAATGCAGGTACCATGAGATCTTCAGAATGTTCTCATTGTCTAAAGCTAACCTCACATACCTAATGTCAGACTGACACCAAGTTGCATTCTATACATATACATATAGTCCGGACCGCAAATTTTTCCCAGCGTACGTAGACCGCGGAATAACAATGTGTTACAATAATTAGGGAAGGGAGAGAGGGAGGCTGTGGTGACATTTTACAAACAATGTTCCGATAGCCATCGCTTGTCACAATTATGACTGTAATTAGCGTTAGATATTATGATGTACAGTTTACTCTTCTTTCAATATGTCCTCATGTTGAGGGTATGATTGATGAAGTGGTATGGGACGAGAGAGGATAGTCATGAATACCCATTTTGAAACCCGGAATCAGTGGATATCATACATATAGTATAAAGAGAAGGTAGCTGCAGACGTCGCATATTGTGTTGGCTCCTAAATCATGCGCTGCAGCTATTTTGCGCTGCATCAAATTGCGTGAAAACGGTCTTCGTTGGTTGTATTATAAGTTAAATAATCAAGTTTCCACGATGTGTGACAGTGATTTTGTTAAAAGATATTGATGTGTATAATGAGCAGTGGATCAGACGTGGGTTTGTGAATAATAAACTTGAGTATATATCGTCGTATTCACAATCAAAGTATATGAATGATATACTTGATCCTAGTAAGGTGGATGTGGGCAAAACTATCATTGCTAAAAATGTGTGTCCCTTCTACGTAAGTCAAGATTGTGATAACCCACACTATTCAAATCGTGAAACAGGGAATTTTCCGCAAAAATATTCTGCTGCGTTAACCTTACGAATTTTCATCACGTGATAATTTGGAACCTTCTACTTTACTGACTTTTTTAGTCGAGTGGGGTACTTTCGGAATTCTGAAGATTCCACAAATAGGTATCATTAGTGATGGCAATGCTCCAAGGATACCCATTTTCACCAATTCCATAATTGGGGAAATACTTTCTGAAAAATTATTCAACCTGAGCGATCCAATTCGCCCAATCCTTATAGACGCGTGATGGAATTCACCTATGTACCTAGCGTCAACATAACAATCCGAATAAGTAATCTTGCTCTTCCATTGCAGGGTATCAAATAACTTGCATCATCGAGACATAAGCCTACTTTGATGAACATGAAAAGTGTTAGTGTTAGTACCGTTTGTGGCCATCGACTTGATCCATTTGTCGCCATATCTATTATTCATTCAAGTTGAGGTAATGGCCACAATTGGTACAACAGCGTTTCGACTGTCAATTTTTTTAACAATTAAGTGCATTAGGTTTTGAATCATTGAAAATATGCCATTCAATACTTACTTCATGTCCTATTTTCACTTTTTGTTCACTGTTTGGCTAATTTGAAAGGTACTAGTACTAAATACAGACTGTCTTTCAGGTGGCCACAACTAGTACAGTAGCCACAAATGGTACGTCTACCCTATGCGGAGTTAACTAGTTTTTCACGACTTTACATGTGACGATTCAACCACGTGCATTTGATGTAGTCCGGCTAAACCAAACCCACTTTCCGACTATTCGATATACCTTTTTCATTTTTTCGGAACTCGACTTCTATAGCAAGATGCGAAAATTTAAATGAACTACTCATTCTTTTTACAACAGTATTTGGCCCGGATATTTTCCTGGACCTTGCGAGAAATTTTGCTTCAGCCATTCTTGGAAGGATAAAATATATTCAATCATTGACCGATCTAAAACTCTGGAAACGATATTTTCCTAGAAGATAATAATTTATTTTCTAGTTTAGAGTTTTGTTTTACATTTTTTCTTTATATCCGCGCACAGAGCAAAAAATTCTTATCTCCATGAAGGCACTTTCCCGATATAGATCCTGCTGCACAGCCTTGGAGAGGCTCAAAATTAGGGGATACTAATTCCCGCGTATGTCAGTGAACAAAATTTTGATAGCGATGTGAGATTTAGTGCGTGGCATTCTTCGAGGTAGCGCTAAGCGGTTTTTGCAGCAGACAAGTTTCAAGATTTTCAGCAAATATCGACCAGCGAAATATACATGGGATCAAAAGTCCTTCTAAGACTAATTGACTTGTAACATATAGTTATTATGTTTGACCTCTTAGAGTAGGTTGGACGCTTATTGCAGTTGGTTTTGGCTGTTAATCAGACGGATTGTACTATTCACCAAGCACATCGGATGAGAGCTGTAGCTATTTGGCTAGAAATACCTATCAATGAGAAATTTTTGTCTACGCAGTAGGAAGTGGCTAAAATAGTATACGAAGCTGTATGTATTTATAAGATAAGTCCGGAAAGAGAAATAAACGTACCAATTTAATACGTACATACATATAATATACTTATCCTACAGTATTTTATCATCCTCGAGTTTAACTCGGTGTATGTGCGGCTGAGACGTAAACCGACATGGGAAAGTGTGCAATAAATGCTTATCTCGGGGTGGTATGAACATCAAACGAAACCACGAAATTGCGGAGAAACAACACCGAGATATAAAGCGGGGATGAATTATCGCCTAACCAGCTATTATATCATTGCACACATATCGCACTTTATCGCGGCTAAAATTCTACCGAGTTATTCGCTCTTGAATTATCGCAAACCTTAAAAGATACGTTTCATATGTATGTATATATATATATATAATTATTTGTATATTGCTGGAATAGAAAATTTTATAGGATGATTCGAAGAATTATCATACCTTCAAAATGATCAATGATGATATACATTTCTTTTACGCCGCGTTTGATCAACACCGTTCAAGTTCAGTCGGTACAATTTGTTGCTATATAATAGCGCGTGCTGAAATTAGAACAATAATAACTTCGTATCTTTACATCTACACACAACTGCGAATTTCGAACAGCGCTAGGCAACACGCCAAGCCACTTACGAGTGATTATATACCGAACTATCAATTCGCTCCTCGAAGACGAACCTTTCAACAAATTCCACTCTCGCACCTGTGAATATGCGTGCAGGTAAACAGCGCTAAACCGAGCTAAACGTGATACCATGTCTTTACAGCTATCGCATACATCCGATGATTTGAATACCCAGGCTCATAGTTTTTACCCCTTGGAAAGTTTTCACGGAATTTTATTCCACTTGGGTTTAGTCAATATGAGAACAGATGGCAAATTTTATTTGATCAATTGTAGATTGAACATTCTTAGGTATTCAGGTACAAGATTAAATAAAGCGTTCAAGTTTTTGGAATAGTCTTTTTCTTCGAATTATGGTCATCACATTTTTCAATTTATGTGTACGATGATCGGTGGAAATATAGCGGAGATTCTAAATTGTTGAAATCGTTAGTTCAATTCATAAATTTACTATCAATTGAAACTTGCAATTATTTTTTCGTATTAAGGCGATGACCACTGACTTTGAACCTAACCTAGCTAACATAACAAATATAAAGCTGGCTGGGATTCTATTCGTTTTTTCTAAATATTAAAATACTCGGCCACTTTCTGCCGTAGTATAAAGCACTCATCTCCGGAGTTTCGTTCCGGTAGGTTGTATAGTTCGGAAGAAACTACGAATCGCGTCCATGAATTGTTGTCGCCTCGAAAACGCAAATCGCATTTTCTCGACGACTATCCAACGGATTCGACTGAACCCTCGACGAATGAATTCAGTTTTTTGGCAGAAAGTGGCTAACTAAGTCACTTCGTCAGGAAAACGTACAGGATTCCAGTACAACTTCTATTTTTCATGTTAGCTAGGTTAAGTTAAATGTGGCCTCTACTGTATAACCTTATGAGGTTGATTTGAGGATATGGCGCGCAGGTTAGGTAAAGATATTAGATAATGAATGCATAAATTTTTTCTAATTTCTGCAAAAGTGAAATGTTCGGCGACTTTCTGCTGAAATAAACCAATAATTCGCGAAATTCTAATTATCGAGATTGGGAGAAATTACCAATCGCGTTTTCAAGGTGTGCTGCAGCGTACTGTACCTACATTGTTCCTCATTTCTACTTAGAAAGGTTAGAAAGACAAAAAACAACCGGAGATCTAGTCCCGCAAAACGTGGCAAAGTTATGAGCATGCGCATATAGGGAACTCAAGATAATGACGTGTTATATGGACGCGATTTAGGACAGATCGATCAACGTATCTGTAAAAAACGTCAACATGAAAGAAAAAGTCCTATATTCATCAATCTCTGCATACATTGTATAATATAACCGCTACGGTATTATCTAGCTAAAGGAAAGCTCGCAGACCGCAAAACGCAGTGGTTAAAGTTAGACGCTATGCAGGTTCGGACTTGGACCAGGTGCTAGTCATAAAGACATAAGCGATCGGGATCGGTGGGTAGGTTAAGGGAGATATCTAGAGTCTCGAGGCACCCGTAGGCCCGTAGGTGCTAACCAACTACCTACCAGCCGGCTTAACTACTGTTGGAATGAGCCCTATCTCCCCCGGCATCGGAAACCCACTGGTTCGTTGTTTACAAAACATTACAATTTACGCGGGGACCAACACGGAAAGCGACCATTAATTTATTAGGCGGGCTCAGCTCAGAGTCCCAAACTTATACTCGGGGCCCGACGCGCCGCAACGGGTCGAACCGAAAGTCGCCGTTCCCTTCCTATTTCTCTTTCTATTCCTCATCTCATTCATTCCCATTTCTCTCGCAGTGGCGCTACGTCACTAATCGTAAGCGTGACGTTCCCATAGCCAGAGAAACCTGGAGTTGTGTGTCTCTGAACACTCCAGTGAACAGTATATACCTTATACTTGCCATACTGGAGACGTGGACCAAGTTTGGTCCTTGCCGCTGTTATAACTGAGTCATTCCTTCGTTAGCTATCTAATCGTATTGGGGAGCCAAAAGCCCTTAAAATTTTAATTTAGAGCCTGGTGAAGTAAACTGCCGTTTAGTTCTTAATCTTAAACGATAACTCAAGAAGTTTAGGCGCGCGCTTGTGAAGCTTATACTTGTGGATTGGTATATTGACGTAGCTGTACTAGCACAGCACGTGTGTAACCTTTTTAGATGATATAGTAGAGATCACTTCCAACTTAACTTAGCTAACATAAAAAAACTGAGTTTTATTGGATTACTATCAGTTTTTCTGACGAAGTCACATACTCAGTCACCTTCTGCCAAAAAACTGAATTCATTCGTAAAGGATTCATTCGGATCGGTTGGCTAGTTGTCGAGAAAGTGTGATTCGCTTTTTCGAGGTGACAACAATTGGTAATGTTGGAATTTCGAACAGTCTCCTATATCGCATTAAGGTGCAATTGGAGTCTCTTCAGATAACAATTGGACGACAATGCGGATAACCATTGTTAACTGAAGAGACTCCCTAAGGTACCACGGGATGGTGTTCGGACTTCCGTTATTACCAATCGTTATCACCTCAAATATACGTTTCGTAGTTTCTTCCCAACTATACAACCTACTGGAATAAAACTCAGGACAATGATGCTTTGCCATGGCAAAAAGTGGCTGAGTATTTTACTGTTCAGAAAAAACGGATATAATTCTAATCAGATTCATATTTCTTATATTAGCTATAGGTTATGTTCAAAACAATTTACACCATATCATTTCAAGGCGACTAGCATAGTTCCAAAGTGAGGCTCGAGCTTGTAAAACCTTATTCATCGCTAAATTATGACAGTCCAGGAATAAAGAAGACACTTTTGGTCTGATTTAAGTTCTCCAAGATCGAGTTCGTTCAGAGGATGAACCTTCATCTTCCAATACAGTAGAGAGGGAACTTGAGAAAAACAATTCAGTGTGGAAAATGTGATCAATTTATCAAAATTTCAATACCAAATTTCACTCATCTGTTGCACTTTTGTCTTAGCTCTTCAAAGACAGGGTAGATTTTCGAGTAGAAAAGAAACTCTACAGGAAATTGTATAGTATGAACGGTAGTACCTACACGCCAAACCTCATACGACCAGCTTCAAAGAATTCTAGTTATATTGGTGGTTTCCTTGAGGCCGGGAGCTCGAATAATTGTAATTATCAGTTCGACAAGGATACATGGTAAATTCTACGTCGAATCTGCTTTTTACCTCGGGCCCTAATTGAACCGATTGAAACTTCCTTTGCGCGACTTATATTGAAAAATGAGTGAACATTAGTTTTCGAATTAATATCAATAAAATTTATCTGTCGTATATATAGAGATGATTCACAGTGAATTCGAAGGCTTGAAAAATGAGCTGTGCGCAACAAAATTTCCGAACGTGGAAATGGTTGAAAATTTGTATACTTATAATCAATCAAAATGTTCATCAATTTTTCCCTCGAACTGTGTCATTCTTTAAATTCTGCAAAAAATCCTCGTTCAATTCTGTGTAACTAGCCATTTTTGTTTCTACGGAGTTTCGATGGAGCTTTTTTTTTTTCTAAGGCGGAGAAAAATACAATTTATAGGCACGTATGAAAAGATGGTGGATGGCATAAGCACGAGTATAATAGTCGACGATAATGAGTGAAGTATTTTTAAATACTCACTTGCTCTATACCTTGACGTAGGTATAAATCTTGTCACGTGCTCGCATTGAGTAAGTCACGAGGCATTAAGTGGCATGTAAATTTAGACGCCTTAATTAAGCCAATTAGATACATATATGTACATATATCTCGTGCAGCTATTTATATATTATTTACATCTTTTTTTTCTGTTTTGGTCTCAGAATAGAATTCACATTTTTCAATTAATACGACACACATGGAATTATGTTTCCAATCAGAATTTCAGAATTAGTCAGTAATATAATGACGCGATGTATCATGAATTCGCAAATATACTATATATACGTACATTAGATCCGTATAATGTTTTACAACCTGAAACAATTGGGCCGTCAATTATCGAACGGATAAATAACTCTCACAAATCGTTCCGTCTACGAGAAAAGAATAACCGAGTGTTATTGAATAATGTTCTAAACAAACAGACAATTTGTCATCCTCGTCTATAACATGTTCAGAAAACTATAACAGTCCGTTAACTCGAACGATCGAGTATTTCTCCTTCCGGATAATAATCCAGTTTAAATTTATGGCACGTGAATTATATCTAGTATCTAGAATAATTTGCTTTTCGTTAACGGAGTAACGTGAATAATAGATTATTTAATCTGGCTGTCTATACGTCTGCGTCACTGTCAGCTAGTATAGTAATTATTCTTTCAGTTCAGTTTATTCGTGGAAAAAGTGTATTGATATGTATGCACAGATATGCGTTGGTGTGTATATCTTCAGATGTGTATATAGGTATAAAACGAAACGAAAAAAAAAAAAAAAAAATCAAAAATCTTTCAGCTACTTAGAAAAGATATAATACATATAACCGCCGACAGAAGATGAGTTTTATTAGTTGTCATAAATCCGCGCTTCTCCGCTATAGTAGCGGCAGATTGTTTAATAACTAAATCGACGCCATTTTGTTTCAATATGGCGGGTAACTGTGGGCAGTAGGTAATAAAAGACTTTTACTACCGGAGAAAGAGAGAAGGATAGAAAGATAGAGAGATGGTTATCTCGAAAAAGAATTATTATACGCGATCGGTAGCCATTTACAAAGGTCGTTAATCGTTTCTTGCTATACGTACACAGATGTTTGTACATATATCTATATACCTACGATTGTCAACGTTGCGCATAATTACGATTGATTTATAAACCACTTTCCGTTTCCGACCGATTAGTCATCGGTCAAACTTCATCAGAGTCGCGAAGCCATGCTTATGTATCGTGCCGAAGCAATTATTGAAGTTATGGTATTTTGGAGAATGTAATCCTGCTGAATGATACCCGAATACACCGGTTAGAATTCAAATAATCCTTGCAGATCAAGCGAGTCGTTGGGTGTGGCAATATTTTCACTTGGAATTTGGACTTTGCGAAGTTCGTCCCGGAACCTGACTATGTTTGAATTAACCAACCTCCCATATAAGCTGGATGCAATCAACTTTTTTTTTATACAACTTGATCTTAAATTACGACAGAAGAGCGTTTGATTTTGTAAACAGAAGAATTTTTGTGAACAATTGATCTTTCATTTTGCGTTTTTATCCCAACTTCTAGTCCTTTGGATGCATGTAAGATTAACATATATATAATGCGAAGTATCAAATTCTGCGACTGTACAAGACCGCTAATATTTTGAGTTTGAAGTTTTGGACAGGCAATCAAAGCGATTGAGGTGGACGCAGATGCTGGATGAAGAAACAATATTCAACCGTAAATTATGTCGAAAAAGCTGTATACATATAGCGCAACCTCTATAAATTCTTCGATTAAACGTTCAGTAAATTTTGTGGGAGATTTATCTGAACACTATATGAATAGGTACCATCAAATTTTATGAAGTTGAAGTTCGTAACGTTAACGCAACAAAATGTTCTGCAAAAATTCTCTATAATTTCAGTCCTACTCGAATAGTTCAAAAACAGCTAAACGCGCTAAATAATTTTCAAGAATTGATTCGGAAATTTATATGTAGTTTAATTTGCGATTCTGGAAAACAAAAATATGAAAACAGTTAGCAGAAAATTTTGTTACGTTAACGTTACAATCTTCAACCTCATGAAATTTTGAAATGAGACTTGAGGTTGGGAATTCACAATTTCAGGTAAAAGATATTGCAATAGCTGCAGCTGGTATAAGAGTAAAGGAGGTATTTCCCGAGTATAGAAACTTTGGAATGAAATTATCACCAATGTCTGTTAATTGTTGAGATATCTTGAAACTCGCTTATCCTCTATTAACGGCTGAACACAGCTGAACTTTTCGAAAGGTTGATAGAACTTTAATCAGCTTGTTGCAGCAGTCGGCGGCGGAGGGGTGGTTCGCGGTTACCTACTCGAAACTATAAAGTAGCTTGACAGAATCAGAACTTAACTTCGAGTGAGAATTTAGTCGTTTTAAGTTTTAGTGCAGCAAAGTTATTATAAATACATTCAAATATGTATCTATATGTAGGTATGTACCTCGACTTATTGTTAGTGAGAAACCTATTACCTACTTATCATTATAAGCTTATACAAAATAATTAGACGGATTTATACTACAAACTAATTATTTCAGTCTGCATTTTTGTTCGGATAGAATTTTCGTTTCGGTATATCAACACACAGGCTGCAATAATCGATGAGTCTACAGTAGGTACCCTGTGTGGAAATTGGCATGTTTTTCCAACTTTGAATATAGGCTCCACGTAGGCATTGCTACATAAAAAAAACCCTACCTCGGCCCTCGCAGGGGCCTAGCTTGTATTTTCCGGAAACAAGTTTCAGGTCCATACATATGGGGCATTCCGCCTCAACTATAAGGCAGCCGTCAGACCTCATCATCTCCATTTTTGCCACCAAGCGAGATTTTACATCCGGGGCATCATTCGGAATGAACCCCTGGTCAGAATGATCCCAGCTCTAATATCATAGGAGATAGCGGTGGTCAATTTTTGATGACATTTTGTTTTCAAATTATTGCTGAGCCCGCGGGGTCCATCCGATTGATTTGAGTCACTACACTTTTTTATGGGAAAAATTCTAAATTTTCCATTAAAGAATACTACGTAATTGTGAATTGCCGTTTACCATGGCTAAATCGCATTTACCTGTCTATAATGGCGATATCTCCGAAGACCCCCAATTTTTTGCGGACAAAAATTCCTTAAAATACCTCAAACCCAACTACATGTAACCTACAAGTTTCGTTGTAAGCAATTCAACAGTTAAAAAGTTACGAATATTTCAAATTCATATAAATTCATATCCCGCATTTATGTTGCTTTGCCAAATTTAAAATATTCGTAACTTTTTTAATATTGATATCTATAATTCAATTTAGTTTGGGAGTTACGCCTCGTTTTGTGTGATAATTTCAGTAAAGTACGTGAATGTTTTTTTTTGTAATATTTTGAATAAATCACTTGACCCCAGATTTTGTGTTTCAAAAATCGAATGATTTGATTTCTGATAGGAATCTGCATTATTCAAAATATTACCAAAAAATCATTCACGTACTTTACTGAAATTATCACACAAAACGAGGCGTAGCTCTCAAACGAAGGCAATGCCCACTTTGTGACTTTATGGAAAATTTGTATCTTTGACTGAACAAAATTCACAAATAATTTCAATTTTTTCGAAAACCTCTTTTCCGAGATGAATCAATTTTTGTGTGTTTTTCGTCAAAATCAACGATTTGGCATGCTCTAAAAATTTGTCAATAAATACTCACGTGAGAAGCAAGAGAAAACAAAACTTTTTTTCCTCTATGACTTTGCGATAAAACGTAAGACTTCTGAGTTAAATTGAAGAAACAAAAAAACTTGAAAAAATCGCTGCACCTGAACGGTAAGTCGAAAAAATCTATAAAAATCAGAAAGTGTACTTTCTTCGGAATAGAACACGGGAAAAAATCGGGGACCAAATCGGTGAGGGTCGGGGTCAAACTCTGTTCACGTTCATTTGGACTACCCCATATATCTATATATATGTATATCGAGGGCTAGGGACCATAAGGGTGTATCCCTGTAAAAAAAATTGTCTCAAGAAATCCAATGGATTTACGGGTTTCCATCAATTTCAAGGTAATTCCGATAGAAGAGAAAAAAAAAAATGCTTTTTTCTCACGGATACGTCCTTCTGGTCCTCAGCTCTCGATATAAAATATGCATTTATATTTTGTATGAATTATAATTTATGTAAGTTCGTTCGTTTGTCTGTCTGCTGTCTGTCAACACTCGCGGGAGAAAAGAGTTTCCGACGTTTCTTTTTGACGGAACAATATATACCCCCTTGACTACCGTGTGCCGAGTAACAGCTAGACTAGCTAGAAAGAGAAAAAAGAGAGAGAGAGAGAGAGAGAGCCACAATTCTTATAAATAGCGTCTTATTTCCTCTTTAAAGAATTCGTGTCGAAGCATCTGCGGCAGCAGCAGCAGTAGAAGCATAAGCAACGGCATACAACGGTAACAGCTAGCATATCGGCGCGTTCTGCCTCCGCAGCCACTTCAGAAGCAAAACGCATCAATTAAAATATCATCCCCATGTACCGTGTAAACGTCTAGACAAACGACACTTTGTGGATTACCTCGGCTATACAATTTCACTCACAATTCATTTACATTCGAATATACTATTGATATTACGTATTATTATTGTATAGAAATACATGCATATTTCCTTTTTTTTTTTTTCTCAATTGTTATACGTGTGAAAAAACTTACTTCCTTTCACTTTTCGTTCTATTGAAGGAATTCTAAAAAGATATTTAGAGGTCGAACAGATGGAGTCTTGAGAGAGTCTGTGTGAGAAGAAAAACAGAGAAAAAAAAAAGAGAAAATAAAAAAAGACAACAAAAACAGACAACTGCAGTTGTCAAAAAAATAAATAAATAAATAAAAAATGTAAGAGTACAAGTATATCCCAGTTGTTTTTCAAACCTGCATCTTGCAAACGTGAAGGCTGTTAACAAGGCCGATTGAGCCGTTCGGTACAATAACAACTTGCGTATCAACATCGGCTGTTCTTTCGATCTTGAAAATTCGTGTTCTGCTTCGTTTTGGGTATACGGATGTCGTTCCCCCCGATCAAGGAAATTGTAATATTTCAAAACGTAGATTCATTTAATTTTAGCCTGAATTCAC
Organism: Ametastegia equiseti; assembly: GCA_963989295.1. Lineage (NCBI taxonomy): Eukaryota > Metazoa > Arthropoda > Insecta > Hymenoptera > Tenthredinidae > Ametastegia > Ametastegia equiseti. The sequence goes on from OZ022389.1 coordinate 23,271,686, forward strand.
ACGTTTTTTTAAGTCAAAATCATTCTCGCAGTTATATTTTACCGGGAGAAAGCAAAGCTTCTGCTTGAGGAAAAATAACAGATGGTTTTTCTACTTGGTATTTTTCAAATCTAGGTTCTCAGCGGAAACACGTTGTATCAACGTTCGATTGATATCTGCGGTGATTCAGAAAAAGAGAACGAGGGTGTTTAAGGCTCTTCACTTTCCGAAAATTGTAATAAAATTCAGCAGATTACAACAGTCCACAAATATAATCAGTTGAATGGTTTTTCAAATTCGGATATCGCAGAGCGTTCTATCTTTTTCTTTTTTACTGATATCGATTGCTTATTGATCGGAAGCGCTTTCGCTGAGAATATAGTTTTTGAACTTGGTATTTCATGTATATATACCCTCGAATATCTCAAACGTCATTCGTGCCGATCTTTTCGATGTTGAACGTTTCAGAACTTCCGTAATTCTCAGCACTACTTTTCAAATTATGCTTCCAGATATACATTATATATACCATTGGCTTTTATCCTCAAAAGAATAGAAGATAAACTTCGCAATTTCTTCGATTTTTCCAGTGAACTAGATTGGTGTCCAATCGTGAGTGAATTATAATATATTCTTAAGTAGAAAAGAAAAATGTTGGAAGTTTCGATTTTTTTGTACATACATTGCATCGTTGCATTTCCAACTTCGAAACGTTTTTCTAGGAACGGTACGAGAATTGTAATAACCACTGATGAGATCAGTGGTAATAACGCAAATTGCAGTAAAGTTCGAAACGATAACTCGAAGCGAACTTGTTTGGGCATTTCATTGCAAGCGAGCTAACGAGTAATGAATAGGGAATATGTTTGTACGTACATTAAATTATTCGCAGTACCTATAATGATTGGAAAAACAGAACCCACTGTGACGGGTATGGAGAGGAGGTGAAGAGTAAAGCCACGGTAAGGTCGGGTTGATCACTTTTGTCTATACTCGTGAAAGAAGTCCGCTCATTTATTTATTTATTTATTCGCATTAGTGCGCGGTTTGCCAATTTTCCATTTCTATCCAGAAGAGCGATGCGATATTTCCATTATCTGGATGATTTGTTTGGAACCTGCGACTATGAAAATAAATTTGTTAAGAGGCGTTACATCTGTCCTGCAGCTGCTTGAACTCTCTCTATACAAACCTCGGATGCACCATCGTAACAAAACGCCATTTTACACTATCTCGATTCAAAAAGAAGATGAAAAACGGTTGTGAATAATCATCGTTTCCTACGCGAAAATGATAAATAATTCTCAACCGATCAGCTGACAGTTTTTATTTTCGAAAACAAATTTTTCTCCACACATAATATACGTATTTCGAGTTTCGTACTATACGTCTAGGTATATGAGTACATCCACGCGATGTTATAGATTAGAGGAACTCAGGCTCCAGTGTATTATGAACGAGACAAAAAATCGAAGTGGAATCTCTTTTTTCTCGGGTCGCAGATATTTATCATCCTATTTAATTAATATACACGATCCGCATGATCTATGCACGTTTGAAACGAGCGCGATTCATTATTTACAACATAATGTAGTACGGCAATAAATTATCTGGCAATGACTTTCCTTACCAGCATTTAAAATGGTAATTGAATTTTTAATCAGCACTAAGTACCTACCCATAATTTAGCCCACGATGAACGTTCAATCAACACTATACTATCTCTAATGCCACAAACACATCCCCACGGGTGGGATGTTTTGTTTCCCATACATCTCGCCCGGGTAAATCATCGACAAGTATTTTTTATTTTTTTTGCTTATTTTTTGCTGTTCGTTATATCCCAACGATATATTATATATTCAAATACTTATGTGCATAAGTAGCTACGTGGGTTTCCTGCTCACAAATACGGGCCAATATAATTCAGGTGTGAAATAATTATTTTGCTAAGCCACCTATATGAGTCGTTCATCCACTTCTTTCTGCAATTTATCCAGCAGACGTAACCCTGTCTAGATTTTCAAGTTTCAAGTTTCGAATCTAGTAAATATTCTATCGAAATGAACGTTCTGTGGAATAATTAAGTGACGATTTTAGATTTTGCCGTTAGATTTTGTCGTTCAATGAACCGTCGTTTCATTATCGATTGAGTTTCGTCCTCGATTGATTCATTTTGTAATTCATTCCACAACTTATTGTTCAGGAACTGGTGAAGTCCACAAATTATACACTTTATCGAGATACCATACTCTAAAAAAGCCTCAGACATTGTTCGATCATCAAGTTAACATATTACGGGCACATTGTCACGCATCTAGCTTCTGATTATTGTTTCTTTGATCGCATAAGAGACGTCTACCAGGTAGGTGTACACAACTCATTGTCAATCAAATGATGATTCACTCAGATAGTCCGTCACCAATCGATTAGAGACCGGTATAAGACACACTCCGATCATTTCAACGATCCCTTAAAGTTAAATAGTAATTAAAAGTACATAAATTAAGTGTCATAAGGTCAGTGTTCCAATTACTGACACTCCAAGACCCAATTATTGTTGACATTTACATTTTTTCAAATTTCAAATCGATGATAAAAATTCGAAATGTTTACCGTTAAACAAATCAATTGCTAGAGACCCAGAGAATACGTATTAATTTTTTCATCATCCCAGAGCTTACGGATAAAAAGGAATCATTGAAAAATGTTAATAATTGGGATAGGGTCAGTAATAGGGACACTTACCTCACTTACATTCCACCTGCAACATATTGTGAACGATATTTTCTTTCCCCACATATATTACTGCATGCAGCTTGTCCAATACACAAGATTATTCATGTGCACCGAATTCGCAAAATTCGTCGTGGCAACAAAAATGGAATAAATACTGGAAAAACCATTTTTCGAATAGGGATAACCAAATTTGGGGTCTAAACAGGGGTTCATATTCTATGAATCATCATATAAGACAAGGACTGTGGTTACCGCAGATGAATTTCGAGACGAAATCAACTTAAAAAAAATTCCCATCAACCCCTGTGAATGAGAATTGAAAAATGACGTGGTTTTTTTTACAGAGAGAGAACCAAGTGGCTCGGGTGTTTCTCGGGGAAAACCGCCACCCCCGGATCCGGTTGACACTGAGGATGAGCCGGAGAACGACGATGCCGGAAGTACGAGTGGAAAGGCTGCATCCCCTGCGAATCCGTTGCTCCAAGAGCGGTCGAACTGCGAGGAACTTAGGCATGTCGTTTGCCACTTGGAGACGAAGGAACTCTGGGATAAGTTCAACAAGCTGGGCACAGAGATGATCATCACGAAGACGGGACGGTGCGTGGTCATTTCAATCTCCATTCATATATGCGTCGATTCATTTTTCATGTATGGCTTGCATAGGATTTCTCAGCTTGGGCTAATTTCAGTTTACCCTTCGTTGTCACACATCCCGAATAAATTGACCCCGACAATTTCTTGAGCGGTTGGCACACAAAAGCTATCGATCCGATTGCGAGAGAAAAATTCATAAATATACTTTGAACATTGAATAACATATGAAAGAATTCCGAGTGTGAAAAATCAAATTACAACATATTTGAAAAAAAAAAAAAAAATCGGGAAGAGGTCAATTTGCAAAAAATACACTTTTTCACTCGAAAATTTATAAGTTTCGCATTCTTTGGTATTTTGTAATTAAATTTATGCGTAATACTCTTGAAATGTGATACTTTCACGACAAAAATAACTTGATAGTGAGCGATCCAAAAAAAAAAAAAACACTAACGCGGGGTACGCACACCATTAGGGAAAATACTCGAAAGAACTGCCATGTGCAGCGAGCGCTACATAGAGTCCCTTTGATAAGAGTCCTGCAAACGCGACGCCATATTGGCGCGAGTTGTTACATTTAAACCTACAGAATGTAAACGTCCAACTACATACGGGGTTATCTATGCTCAAATTTGCAATAGCTTATTACTAGATCAGCGGCCATATATTGGCGCGAGTTCGAACAGCCAATCATAAAAAGGATGTGCCTTTGCAGGACTCTCATAGAAGGGACTCTAGCGCTACACTATATCCAACCCCAATAACTTATACTTTCACTTAGCGGTAAAATTGAAAATGGGGTCATATCGACCCCTACTGACAACGAAAGGTTAAACTTGTACTGCAGAACATCGATTCAATATTACCAGCTGTGTATATTTCGTTACACAATGGTATTAATTAATTATCACTGAATCAAAAGGTACATAGGGTATAAAGTTGGGGAAATGGGGACCGTCAGGCAATTCAAGCAGTTCAAGTTTGGTCTTTTTTTGAGGGAGTATAATTATATTTTTTCCGAGTTTTCGAAAGTTTTTGAAACATGGGAATGTCTCAAGCATTCCAAGTCCTAATGATGTACCTTTTTCCATACCTCAAGAGTTCAGTAAGTCTCTTCTAACTAGAATTACCAAATTTAAAAGGTCCAATTTCCCAGACAATTTATTGAGACTTGTTCGATTCATAATAGTTGTCTGAGTCGATCCAGGATCGAACAAACCTCATTATCTCGTTGATTATTCTCACTTTTGCAACAGTTATAATGACTACTAAAGAATAATAGGATAATTGGAGTATAATTATATAGTTTGACGAATCGCCACGAGGTCGGAGATATGTCGTTTAGTTAATTCTTGACGTTGAATGATTTTAGCTTACTAATAATTAGATGTATCTACATGCGGTTGCTTTTTCAGCAGCTGACTTCGTCTGATGGCGGAAGGAAAGTGCGACTTAATAATGTATAAAGGTACCGCGTGAAACGAATAGCAGATAATTATACAGAGTGATTTTATTCGCCGCAGATACCTACATGAATTATGTAAGAGAAATAAACTTTAGGGTTACTCATGCCAGAGGTTATTGACTATATTGGTGATTAGTAATTGGCAATCGGTGATTGGTGATCCGTAATTGGAATGACGTAACCCAACTTTCAAATTTTTTAATTCCAATAGGGAGTGGGGCCTGAGTCTCACTTTAAAATGCTTCATAATTACGTCACGAAATTGTGTTCGAAAACCGATCTCGAATTTTTATCTTATTAGTATTCTTCACTATTCAGGGAAAAAAAACAAGGAAGTCAAAGTCAAAGTCTCGTATAAACATCCATATCAATTTGAGAGCCAATATCCAATAAGTTTGCTCCAAAATACGTAGGTACTCCATTTTGAAATCAGTCTTCTTACTTTTAATCAATGACATGAGCAATAAACTATAACTCTTTGGTGTTTCGTAACGAATAACACACATGTAGATGCTGTAGGCTTCAATCTGCATCTACCTATAACGTAAATCTAATAATTAATTAAACCTCAGGTCAACATCGCCGCGTGGAAAACGCGGTCTTCATATTTATTGCTTGATGTCGCTGGTTGATGATTAAGGATATATTTTCAGTGTTTATTTATATTTTTTTGCTACTTCCGTTCTAGACTAACGGAAGTTACTATAATAACTCTGAAAATTAATATAGTTGATTTTCCACCAAATCTCCATGTTTTAGACAACAATTTGAATGGATTTGTGATCGAAATCGGATTTCCTGATTCCAACGTTTTTCGTATCATGTAATGGAATTCGATCCAACTTATGTCCACTTCATGTAAGTTTCGTATCAATAAATTCAGCAGTTTGCAAATTTGAAGCAAAGCATTCATTTTTTCATTGCACTAATGTTTCTTAAAATTTAGTGTCCAGGGTTGTTCGTGCCGCTGCGATCACTATAAAATAACGTACAAATTTTCCAATTCTGAAATAGATGTTGAAAAATTCGAATCGGTGGATATAAAATCGCAGCGAAAATTAACTTTCTAATTATATATACAATTCGAATAATTCTTCATACCTATACTGATAAAACTTTTTCCTGACGAAATCATCAGTATGCTTTTTTGTTTTTCATTTTAATTTTTTCGTTCTTCGTTAATTTAATTCATGAATTTTCACACATTTTGGATAATGAACTCATCGGATGAGCAGTCCGTTTTAGCGACTATAGGTGTTTTTGAGTTGATTTTTAATTTGAATTTTTTTTTCTTCTTTTTATATTGAGGAATTCCTGAAGCGTTGAACGCCGGATACATACGAATCTCACGCGAGGATTCGCACGTGTACTCGATTGAAACGACGTCGGCGTCAGCGTCGGCAGCTATAGCGTGTTCCCGAGACTTGCATGTAGCCTTTTTTCATTCGACTCGTTTTCCTCGTATATACATAGCGCGAGAGAAACTTCTGTAGCGAGTGATCGTTGGCAATTTTACAACTTGAAAGAATCCACTGCAGGATATCTGAGTGTCTCTGTTGCGGGGACTTTTCGTTTCCCTCACGCGTGGTATTTCCCTCCCTATTTCCAAACACATTTTATAACTCTCAAAAATCTCTCCAAACTATTTCTTTGCCTTTTCATCCTACTATACCCAATCTCGTCTATACTCGGCTCTTAACGAGACGGATAAATAAATTCCAACTCGAGATTTCGGATGTCTTTTTTCAACAAAATTATTGATATATCATTTTTACATCAAATAATACGAAAATGAACCAAAATAAAGCCTAGAATAGACAAAAAAAGAAATCAACATAAAATCGTTCGCCTAGGAATTGTATACGGAATTGAAAAAGGGCGTGAAAAAATTTTTATCTCAATTTCGTTTCAAAAATGATGATAACGCGTTGCAGTTTTGCGAGTAAAATTGGAAAGGTCCTAAGTGCTAATTTTGTCCCCTTTTCCACAAAATTGTTAAAAGAAAGCCTCCCTGGATCGAATTACGTAGTCTTGCAGTTTAAATTTGACAATGTTTCACGTTGGAGAAAGAAAAACAAAACAAAACATTATACACCCTTATGCAATCACAGTTGAATCGATTTTTTATTTTCAAGTTAAAACTGATAGTGAGTTGTATTTACGAGTACATACGACCTTATGCTTTTAGTTGACCGCTGTAACTCAATTTCAATGTTTTTTTGTGGATATATTTTTGAGAAATAAGCGCTATTACGAAAAAAATACAATAAAAATTAGACACCCTTTTGATGTTCACAACGGCAGAAGGGCGTATAATGACGCTTACACTCTTATGATATTAGACATAAGATATACTAGAGCTTCATGTCATTTTTACGAAAAAGTTCGCTAGTCCCCTACGCTGCTGATGATTTTTGCAAATCCAACAAGATTATTTTTCCGTGGGAAAACAGAAATACGTAACTCCGTGATGAAAATGAATTCCGTATAGTTTTTGGAAACCTGATTTCTTCCCGGTTGGAGAAAGTGATGTTTCAGAATTTTGCCGAGGTGAATAGGTATTGAAGAGGAAATGCGAGGGGCTACGATCACTCACAAATCTGGTAGCACGACGATTTCTAAAAATAATCGATTTCTTATGATTTCGACTGCGACTCCCGTGATTTCCGAATCAATGGGATTCCCAGCGATCCCCAAAATCACGTGATTTTCTGCGGTGACTTCCCATGATTTCCTTGTATGTATTTTTAGAAATCATATGAGTAAATCAGGAATCATGCGATTTGATTAATTTCCAGCGACTTTTGGCGATTTTCTGTCTGATTTCGGATGAAATAATTCAATAATTTCTCAAGTGATCAACCCTTCGGGGAAATGCCTTAAAAAACAAGGTTCCTTTCATATGTGTGTGTAGGTATATTATATGTATATAAGGTAACGTCCCGAGCAGAAATTGTAGAACGGCCGCGGATCTTATAAAACGGCCCAGCAATGTACCAATATTGGTTGACTGGTAGAACGGTTTTGTACCGTCGAATTCGGTCGGCCCTGCATTGGTACAATATTGGCGGGTAATCGACGGTTCAGCATCGGCGTCATACATCCATTCGATATTGGTTCTATATTGGCGAATGATGTAACGGCCACACATGACCATGCATATTCGGACCAACATTGGTCTTGTAATGGCAGCTATGGCGCGGAAGAGGCTTGGGATGGTTCCTCGGACCAACATTGGTCCTGAAATGGCAGCCCAAGCATGGGGGAGATCTTGTAATGCTCATTCGGACCAATATTGGTCTTAGGATGGCAACCGAAGCACGGAAGAGGCTTGGGTTGGTGTCTCGGACCAACATTGGTCTGGGAATGGTAGCCCAAGCATGGCAGAGATCTTGGTATGCTCATTCGGACCAATATTGGTCTTGGGATGGCAACCAACGCACGGGAGAAGCTTGGGATGGTTTCTCGGACCAACATTGGTCTGGGAATGGCACCCCAAGCATGGCAGAGATCTTGGTATGCTCATTCGGACCAATATTGGTTTGAGGATGGCAACCAACGCACGGGAGAAGCTTGGGATGGTTTCTCGGACCAACATTGGTCTGGGAATGGCACCCCAAGCATGGCAGAGATCTTGGTATGCTCATTCGGACCAATATTGGTTTGAGGATGGCAACCAACGCACAGGAGAGGCTTTGGATGGTGTCTCGGACCAACGTCGGTCTGGGAATGACAACCCAAGCACCGGCAGTTTCCCGGTAAACTCAATCTGCCCATCATTGGTGCCAGAACGGCAATCAATGTTCCAAGTAGTACCTCAATAGCGCATTGCGAGCTCAAACTACCCGTGAGTTCCTGTGGTCCTGTGGCGTCGGCGTTGGCTTCGTAATCTGGTGGTCGTGAGTTCGAATCCCGAGATGTTGGAGATTTTTCTGTGTCTTACATGTATAAAATTGTCCTATTTTCAAATGTTTCCAGTAACTGCCACGAATGACCAGTTTGTAATTAATCACATGATAGCTTGGCGGTGATATAATTTTTGTTTTGTCCGGCCCCGAGCAGAAACGTTGAGACGGCCGCCGATAATCATTGATGGGCCATTAACGGCTCGAAAACGGCAAACCGATACAACGGCTGTGTATCGTCTGTTCATATCGGTCCAGCCGTGGTACGATATTGGTTGTCGAATGTAACGGCTCCATCTCGGCGTGCAATGTCGGCCCATTGTCGGCCACAGAACGGCGACCAATGCAACGGTCGTTCGTCGGCTCACAATGTCGATCCATTGTCGGCCACAGAACGGCGACCAATGCAAGAGTGGTTTGTTGGCGTGCAATGTCGGCCCATTGTCGGCCACAGAACGGCGACCAATGCAACGACTCGTTCAGAATGCTGGCCCAATGTAGTTTGCCGCGCTGCGGCCAATATCTTACCGCGTCACATGCCAAGGATGGCCCAATACTAATTCAAATGTGTAGGCCAATATTGTCGCGCGGCAAATAATATTGGCCCAACGTCGCGCCGCTATGAAATTTCTGCTACGTGATACGTTATAATGGAAAAAAGGACATATCGGTCATGATCCAGTCATCGGGGCGGGTTACGCGCAGGCATATAACGATTTGATTAAAAGTTGGTTAGAGATAAAGAAGCGGGGTTTAAACATGGTCGAATTTCTTTGGACCTATGCTTATGTACGCATATAACAGAACGGAATCCAACGATCAACGAGAGGTGAAAGGAGAACCTTCTTCAATAAAAATCTAGGCACGCTACCCTAAGGTCGAGTCCTGCAGTATAACGGGCAGTTCGTACTACCAGCCTCGGAGGCAAACATTAATACCGTGTCGTACCCCCCGCTGGTCAAGCACTAAACCGTGGGGACACCCGCCGATCTTATCTCTCCACCTCCTTCTCGTCCACCTCAACCTCAACCTCAACCTCAACCTCCACATCTTCGACCAAAGTCGTCCTCGAGGCTCTCGGCTCGACTTGCTTGGTATGCATTCATCCCGGTCGCGTTAGGGTCGTGAGTAATGCTTTTATTTATCAAACCGTCCTTTGTTAATGAATCGAGCATGGCCATTGCAGGCCAAGGTGGATGGGGGATGGGGATGGTGGCTCGTATCTCTTACGACGTGAGAACCTGCGCAGGGAGGGAAATAGTGGGACAGATTTTTCTCTCTCTCTCTCTCGTTGTCGCAGTAAAGAAAGTCCTGGCCTATACAGACAAGATAGGACAGATTCCCCAATAGCTGATGGAAGTCCGCGAAAGAAAGATGGAAAATCGGTTGGAAGCGATAGCAAAAAAAAAAAAAACAATAAAGCATACCTAAGAGCAAGAGCCAATGGGGTGGGTGAATAAGTTGACGGGTAAAGGGAGCGACGACCAGCGTTGCGACGCAGATCTAATTACCGAGGCGCGAGCGGACGCTGCCGAGTTCCACTTCGCAATCCCCCCCCTCCCTTCCTCGGGGACGCGGGGGATCAACGCTTGAGAAACACTGAGGCGGGCAATTAGGTGCGCGTCGCGCCTTATCCACCCGTTTTCCCGTTCTCCCGGGTTTCTTCCTCCAGTTTCGTTTTTCCTTTGTTCATTTGGTGCGTATTTTTTCTTTTTTTTTTTTTTTTATCTTCCCCTCGCCTCTGCCTGTCTCTCTATCTATTTTTCTCGGTTCGTTACTTCCCCCCCTCCCCCTTACTCCCTTGGTTCGACTTACCTTACGAACCGTAACGCGATCGCGTTGAACTTGTATATTCTTCAACTTGGCTCCGGAGCTCGTATTCTGTCGCTCGAAGCAATCGGGGTAACTAATGGATTCATCGGAGTCAATATATAACAATTTACAACACCTTACCGAGCTACGATATGTATGTATACCGGCGATTGAGAGGTTGCGTGAAAACCGGCGGGGTGCAACACGATTTCTTTTTTTTTTCTTTTTTTTTTTTAAGCTTTGGGGTTGCGTGATTGAGACATGCTTTCGTCTATGGATTCCTAGTTTCAATATTGAGTACCTATCCTGTATAAGGATCAACCGAAGATATGATTTTTTTTTACCACATCTGATCAATGGGTGCCGATATAAATGATATGAGGATAAAATAGTGAAGCAAAACTAATGGTCGCGAGAAGTTTTAAGAGTATAGTGGATTCCCGAGGGAAATGAAACGTTCAAGATAGCTGTAAATAAAACGGATTAGAAAAATTTAAATTCTGAATGGAGAAGATCTTCTGAAAAAATGGTACCCTTTTCTAAATCAGACGGGAGTCTAAGGGTGGTATTCATAGTCAGGTCTTCTTTTCAAGACCATCTCATGAACAGCCCTCAAGAAATCAAATCATTTCAATAGTGACTTGAGATGGTCTTAAGAAAAATAACTGCATGACTATGAATACCACCCTAAGGTTCCTAGCCATAAGCATACATCATGCAGAGGTTTGGCCTGTGGTTTTATGGGTTGCCGATCTGTACAACAGAAGGAATAAGGGAATCGACTTGTACCGATTTCTCTGATTTTCATCTACAAATGAGGATGAATATTGCGATAAGGTTCGGTTCAACCGTTCCACCATTCCGTCGTGTGTCTTTAATGGCTACCAGACGAGTGATATCCCTATTGTATATCGATAGAAATAGATAAATAAATAAATACGTCAGAATTGACATATAAAAAGATAGGTATTTGATAGAAAATCAAATCCTCGGACAACTTTGAGGTCGTTTCAATGGGATTTGGAATAATGAGACAATTGATTGAATTTGCCCAAGTAGTAAGTAGCTTTCCACGCGAACCGAGCCGACCGCTGACCGTTGACCTTTTTTTTAATTCGCTATTGATTTTTTTCGTAGGTTCACTGGGCCCAAAGTAATTCATTCATTTTGTTTCAAATTTTTATCACTAGTAGTTTTTGAGTTGTGAATTTTCGAAAAATTCACGGTTTTTGCTGCGTCATTAGTTTTTGGAATACTCATACCATAGCTTCTAAGAGGTGGATTTTCGAGAGCAGGTAGAGAAATCGTGTAAATACATACCTATCTCGATATTCTGAAAAATTTTCTGTACATAGGAACTTACCCATATCATTATACCTTCTCGAAAGCACAAAGTGGATCTTGAGTCATAAATTGCAGCATATAACATCTTCAGGTTTCCTTCTTGTATATAGGCGGATGTTCCCAACCTGTCGGGTATCCTTTAGCGGACTACGGGCCGAGGGTCGCTACGCAGTACTGATGGACATCGTCCCCGTGGACAACAAGAGGTATCGATACGCCTACCACAGGAGTTCCTGGCTCGTAGCCGGGAAGGCAGATCCACCTGCACCAGCTCGCCTCTATCTTCATCCCGACTCACCGTTCACAGGGGAACAGCTGCGGAAGCAGGTCGTGTCCTTTGAGAAGGTTAAACTGACGAACAACGACCTGGACAAGCTTGGGCACGTGAGTATTCGGTTCTTTTATATTTATGTGTTTCGATTTTGATATCATTTCCGCAGGTGTTCATTTCCGAATACATGTAATTGCTGACAACGCAACGATTAAGCTGAAGCTAGCATCCAGAATCAACAGCCCAGAGATCCTGAGTAAATGAAAATGAGACAGCAAATTTCAAAAAAATCTTAATTTTGCTATGTTTCACGAGAAGTAATTGAATTTGACCCAAAAACTCATGAATGTGTACAGCATTATCCTATTCGGAAGACGATTAGCTCGTTTGGCTGCTAACTCTGGCTGCTATAACTTCAGCTTCAGCTTCATAACGCAACGGGACCCGTCTGAATCGGCTTTTTTTTTTATTTCAGCTGGTTCTTAATTCGATGCACAAATATCAGCCCCGCATCCACCTTGTGATACGACCTGACTCTGGGGCCGGAGGACCCATCATCGACCTCGAACAAGAACCCTATAAGACTTTCGTCTTTCCGGAGGCTATCTTCACTGCCGTTACCGCCTACCAAAATCAACTCGTGAGTCATTTTATTCTGCTAATTTTTTTACGGATCTTTTTATTTTTGTGTTCAAATGATAGTCCAGCGCGGGCACGTAAAGAAAAAATATGGAGGCATTACCCATACCCGACAACAACTAGAAAAGATGGCTGTTTTGAGAACACGATTAGCCTATCTTAGGCGCAGATATCTGATTGTTCTAATAATTCTATAGAAACAGCCATGAGTATGGCCGCAGTAGCCATATTTTCTTGCTGTTGCTATTTTAGCCATACGTATTGCTAATGTACACTTTCAACTTAACCTAGCTAACATGAAAAATAGAAGTTTTACTAGAATCCTGTACGTTTTTTTGACAAAGTGATATCCTCAGCCACTTTCTGCCTCAGAACTGAATTAATTCGTTGTGGGTTCATTCGGATCCGTTGGGTAGTCGTCGATAAGATATAGGTACGAAACGAGTTTTCGAGGTACCAACGATTGGTAATAATGGAATTTCGAACATACTCCCATATCGCCTTAATGTGGTACGGGACTATGTTTGGAATTCCATTGTTACCAATCGTTATCACCTCGAAAATGTGTTTCGTAGTTTCTTCCAAACTATACAACCTACTGGAATAAAACTTAGCAGATGAGATGCTCTACTACGGCAGAAAGCGGCTGAGTATTTTGCTGTTCGGAAAAAACGAATAGAATTCCAGCTAGGTTCATATTTCTTATGCTAGTTAGCCAGGTCAAGTTCAAAGCGACTTGTACCATATCGTCTCAAGCCTGTAATGCTTCATTGCCGCAGGAAGTTACTGAAAATTTCACATTTTTTTAGACCTAGTCTAACAATTCAAAATTTCAAATTTGAAAAGTCTTGAAAAATCGAAAAATTCATAGGTATGTTTAGTAACTTTCTGCTGGATATTTAGGCCAGCAATATGCTACTTAGAAGAAAAAATTTAACAGAGATCGATAAATTATGTGATGTTATTATAGTATATCTACGACCAATCGCTAGATATTTCCGAAAAGATTCAAACTGTTGATTTTCGATTGCTTATTCATTGTTCTTATCCCAATTTTTTATAACTTTTTTTTATCTCGGACTATCATATCTCGATAATATCGTAATTATTTAGGTATCGCTCCAGCTATTATACGAACATTTTTTATACGACCGTCATAATGAGTCTATTTCCCGAATTTTGGAAATCTCGTTGTAGAGATAGATGTATTTGAAGATAAACACATGAATATATTATTTTTGGGTTTCAAATTTTCATTTCCAAACAGTGTTTTATGACACACCTTCGAAAATCGACTCGAATAATAGTCGGTGATTCTATTTTTTTGACAGTCAAACACCCAAAGTAAAAAAAAAAAAAAAAACAAATAAAAAATACAAAAAATGAAGAGGAAATTATGATAGGTTATACGTATTTTTAGTAAGTTTCCCGTAGGTTCGAAAGTATAAAAAGTTGAAGATTTGTGTGGTTCCGGTTAGTTGTGAAAGAGCAGAAGACATTAACCGAATAGTATAACAAGTTGTGTGGTGTCGAGGTATTAGAGTATCGCAGTAGGGATTTTTTAACGTTGCTATATACCGGAGGCTTTGATGTTTGTGGTTAAAGTTAAAATCCCTTGAGAAAATAAGATGAATTTGTTTACGTTGGGAAGGTTTAGCCGACATCACCGTTAGACACGAAGAGTCAAAACACCCTCGTAGAAACGTAATTATTGTCAGCAGTCAACCGGGGTCAAGAAATACAGTTTGGTGTTACAAACTGTCAAAACTTACACCTAAAGCGTGCCTTTAATTTATGTATATTTCCTTCACCAATGGCGTAACTAAGAGCCAGTTAACCCGTGGGGAAATTTTTAACCCGATCCTCGCTCTATTACCCAAACTGACATTCTCCTCCAGCGGGGACTAAAAATATACATTGAAAATTACGCTGATACACATGTATCCGGTAAACGAAGGAAAACCATCAACGTTATTTCTCATTGAGGAAAAAATTGGCACTTGTGTATAAAACGTATAACAATTCCGTCTTTTAATGTGGATCTAATAAGCAAATGAAAAAACCTTCTATTTGACCAATTTAGAGAATTTCATCAAACTTCCGATCACTTCAAATTGTTTATTGCGCATGTGAAAAATATTCTGGTAAAATGATATGGAGATGATAGTATTTTGAACTTTGAACAGTTGTGATTAGGGTCAAAAGTTGGGGTCATAGTACAAGGTTGAGACTTTCAGAATTATTCGACTAAAATTTTTTTTTTTTTTTTCTCCTAGTAGTATAGTTACGCCACTGTCTTTGACGTTGTTATACTCGTGTAAGATCTGGGAAAGAATAATCTACGTCTTACGCACCGTTAGTTGGAACTTTAAGACTGATAAATGAAGCTGGTATATTCTAACAAAACTTTGAGAAGTGGGTTGGATATTAGTTATCCGCACGTCTAACACCGTCGAGTCTACTTGGTAGGTAGGTAGGTTGGTTGGTTATGGTACCTAGTTGCTTCTAGGCGTTCTTTCTTTACCTACTCTATACCTACTCGTAGCAATCATTTTCGAATCAGGTTCATACTAAATTAATGCCTCCCGCTGCAGTCTTACCTCATCGTTGTCAATTAAGGTTAATCTACGGAGTTGAAGGGCTGACGGTTTCTCTTATAACGATGTAATAGATTTTTTCAGGAGGATCAAAGAATATATTCACGTGATAAAATACAACCGAGAACTCCGCTTCGACATATATAATTAACATATCATTTTCACTAATCAATCAATTATAATTGATGAGGTGATCAACAAATGCTGAATGCGTGAATGCACAATTTCGTCTTCGATTTCAATGAAACTAGAGCCATTTGTTTTTTTGGTACTATTTATTAACAAATTGGTATATGAAAATTGTATATTGGAGCTCGTGTCATTTTCTCATTGAATCATAAATAGGCAAATCTATAGTCGAGTGATTATCAAGTTTTATTGGAAATACACATTTTTCTTTGTTTCTCTATTACAGACAGCGAAATACAATAATTTAATTTCAAAATCACCAGTTCCATGATTTGCAAAGCATCGAATTTTGTCAATGTCTTCGATATTATGCTCGGTCCAAATTTTTGGTGAGTTAGGGAAGATTCTAAATTCTGAACTACGAATCGCGTTTTCGAAACAGCACATACTTTTCCTGCATCTTAAAGAAATCGATGTTTCATCAATGACGCATCCTACATGAAGCCACATTGATTTTTTGACGTAGAAGAATAGATTACTGTGCTGCAATTGTGCTTTTTAACCGGCGACCTGCGCATTTATTCAAAAATGGTACCGACTGCAGTTGCGAACGATAAGGTCTAATCTTAATAAAGGAAGTACACCTTCTGATCATTGGCATTATCTAACATCAGGGCCCTGCGTCACACGAAATTTGTACGTGCTTCCTTGAGGTAAGAATTTCCAACTTTATCCTCGCTTTTTGGGCCCTGATCTACTCTTCGAGGGGGTGGGCTTGATGTTCCGAATTCCAAAAGTTCCGAACGGTCAAAATTTCGAAGTTATTTGAGATGCGATTCTGAGTTTCTAGAAACCTTAGAGTTCAGAACTTGCAAATTCTGAAAATACAAAATGGGGACAGCTCAAAGTTCCAAGAGGTCGAAACTCAGAAGGTCCAAAAATTCGCAAATTTAAGGGAAACTCATGACAAAGCTGTAAAATAAACGACGTTGCATCATCAAATTCTGAGATTCGGAGTTTTAGCCTTTCGGATCTTTAGTTTTGGAATTCTGAACCTTCGGTGCTTTTCGATTCGGAGTTTTTCGAATTGGCTACGCAGACTTTCGGGGAAATAATCATTCCAAAAACTGTCAGTCGGTAGTATAAAAATTCAGAATTTTGACTTTCCGTAGCTTTTGTAATTCGGAATTTAAATCTTTCCCCTTTTCAAGGAATTTTAGTCAAACGCAGCTCGCGTTGAGCATATAAGCGGCTACTTAAGATATTGCAATGCCGGTTACGCGGCGGTGGTAGTACGTTCGTAGGGCATTTAATGGCCAGGTTTGCCGAAGGTGGCTGGATCTGCATTATCATATTTCATGGGCGTCGTTTAGAGCGTGCGCGCGTGTGGTCCAGGTCGCCGACGTCGCCGCATTCTCTGGGCGTCGCGGCGCTCTCGCCGCTTCCTACCCGCAAACCCCGGAGCCCCAACCAACGCCAAGAGACCTCCGCGTGCGCTGTCCGCACGCGACGGGGCGAGAATCTTTGGAATCTAGTGCACCGCGCACATCTCTGATCTTTAGAGGTGACAATAGACGAATGGACCTCGGCGCACACGGCATACCGACTATAACCTATACGTAACTCTTCTTCACCGGCTTATAGTCCTCAGTCTCCTCTTCTACCCTAGTTATTTTACTCTTTTTTTAATTCCTCCCTTCTCTTCATCGCGAAGAGGGATGTGACGTAACCAGATAATACTGGCGCGTGTGCGCGGAGCGGGTGGTCCAGATCCCGATCCTCTCGAGATCACCGGCGACGAGTAGGTACGCGATGCGCCCCGCCTAGCTGTTGATGACGATGATGAGGTGTGAAGAGATCGCTACGGCAATTACCTCCGGGCCAGTTGTTGCGAAGCCGCACTATGACTTTTTCTTTTAAACGCGTAGGTATACAGCTGTACAGGTATAGGTATAAGTTGGTATGCACTAACTCCAAGGGTATCTCGTTCTTTAATCGTCTTAGAGGCATCTTACACTGCAGCAGTAGTCGTTATGTCGTTCCTATGGACAGAAAAGTATTCGGGGTGGAATTGAAATTCCGGATTTTTATACCATACCAACTCAGAGTTTTTAGAAAGATTATTTCCCCGAAGGTCTATGTAGCCATTTTGAAAATATCCGAATCGAAAAACACCAAATGTTCGAAATTCTGAAAGCTAAAGATCCGAAAGGCCAAAACTCCGAAACTCGGATTTAGCTCATATGCAACGTCGTTTATTTCACAGCTTTGTCACGAGCTTCCTTTAAAGTTGCGGATTTCTGGACCTTCTGAGTTTTTAACTCTCGGATCGTTGAGCTGACTGCATATTGAAATTTCAGAATTGGCAAATTCTGAACTCCAACGTTTCTAAAAACACAGAATCGCGTCTCAAATAAATTCGGAATTCTTACCATTCGGAACTTCAATCCCGCATCTGGTATTCATCGCTGTTATGTTTCTTGAAATTCTGGTTGGTACGCTTTTGGGAATTTGAAATTCCCTGACTTTTTCAGACATTATATTCCAGCCTGGAAATAGGACTTCTTCCAGTTACTCTTCAAGGCAGATGCCACTGCAGAATAATGTCATTTTTTAATTGTTATGTTAGTATCTTCGATACCTGTATTAAATAACGCATTTTATAGATTAGTAGCTACTACACGCGCCGAATATCGAAGACACGATTGCGTGCGATTCAATGTAATTTTAGTACACCGATGCACATACATGTCGTTAGATAAATATGAGGAAATTCGCATAAAAACAAGCTCTTATTTTCCAACGAGAAAAAAAATCATTGACTATTCCCTGCCATGTGGGATTCCCTGATTTTTCCCGTTTTTTTTTAGGTTTTTCCTTCGCGTACTAACCCTGCTTCACCCTGCGCACTAATCACGTATATGTATATTTGCCGTATTGATATTTCCCGAAGTCGGAATTGTCGGGTGGATTAGCTATCCAAAATTTGTCGAACACTATCGTTTTCACAATTGTTTTATTTTACGAAATGAAATCTTCACTGTACCTAATTATATGAATACACAGAAAAAAAAATGTAGAATGAGCACTGAGAAGGTATTTTACCGATAAGTTTTTCTCTGAAGATGGATATATCGATATTTCCATGAATGGCGAACCTACTTAAAATCATACAAGGGGTAGGGAAGTATTGGTTTTATGTCAGACATGAATTTTGCCAACTGCAGCAAACGGGACTTTGTGACCGATTAGCTGATGCGAGACAAGATTCTCATCACACGTTGGTCTGTCTGTCTCTCTGTCTGACCGAAATGAATAAGTTATACAGTGTTCTGGAAAACGACTGGATGAAAAAATTACAAACTTCACGAGATTGCAGCAGCTGCTCGGACAATGAAAATCTGCCATGTTCGGTTAAGATTCACCGACTCCATTCGGCCACCATTTTGAAAATGGACAAAAACAAAAGTGGGGCGCTGATATGAAGAACATAGCTCGACATATGAAAATTTGAGACCCTGCAGAGCTGTATGTTAGTGTATACAGCTTGTCTTTCGACGATGAAGAATTGCTACGTCCCATTCATACCGTCGACGGACTGGTTAGGCCTTATCATTCTTACGTCCGAATTGAACGGAAAAAGAATGGTTGGTGATGAAAAGTTGACAGGTCATTTCAAATATCACGTTGCCGTTTGCGTCGGAAACAAATTTATATCAACTTCAGCCGTGGCTTGTATTGACAGTGAATAACTACACAATGCTTTGTCATAGTTAACAATTTCGAAATCATCTATGCTTTGTAGTGACGTAACCTCAGAATTGCAAAATGCATACTTGTTCTTCGAAACGCAATACGTTCAAGAAGGAGGGAAAGTTTAGTTTGCTGGGTGTTGTATTTTCAGCGATGATATTCATGATCGAATAGCTTTTTTTTTGTTTAATGTAGAAGAAACTTCTTACCGCAGCTAATTCTGAAACTCATAGCACTCAAAGTCCCGATTTTACAACAAGCGGTGATGTTCTCCCTAAATCGACGCTCGATACGAATAAGAGCACGTTTCAAATTCCACGTGAAAACGAGCACATTTCAGATTCCGGATGGAAAAGAGCACATTTCAGATTCCGGGTGAAGAAGTGCACATTTCACATTGACAATGAAAAGAGCACATGTCAGATTGACTCGAATACTAGCACGTTTTGGATTCACTCGAAAACTAGCACAATTCAAGTCAGAGTGCAATAATTTTTCATTAAACGCATTGTTCGTTTGTTAATAAAAAGTTTACTCGCTATCAAACGACATAGTAGGTGAAATATTCAGTTGTTTTTTTTTCTCAATTTGTAAGAATGTGTATAATCACTGCAGTCAACAGTTTTGTAATTATTTGGTGAATAGATATCTGTACAAACATGATTGATAAGATTAAATGGAGTTTTCGTGTACAGTTATGAATTTCTAATCTTATAATGAACCAGCCTGTGACAATTGCTAGTATTCGTTCCGACCTGAATTGTTGCTAGTTTTCGAATGAATCCGAAACGTGCTATAAGTATTCGAGTCAATCTGAAATGTACTCTTTTTCATTCTTAATGTGAAATGTGCTCTTTTCCACGCGGAGTTTGAAACGTGCTCTTATTCGTATCGGGCGTCAAAATTTTTTGAACCGAAAAATTCATTCTCCAGGAATGAATTAGGGCAAAAGTCTAAAAGTCAAGCAACTGACGAGATTGAAAAGAAATTTATCATTCTAATTGGAGCTAAAATTAACTCAAAATGAGTGTAACGCAAATATTCGTTCATCTGCAGTTAAAATACACTGTAGTAAGAGTGAATTATCACTAAAAAATACTGGACTCACATTCTTCTTCAAACGAGCATAAACTTCTTGTATTTTCTTTGATTTTCCACAAACTTGAGTATTTTTTACCCAAAGAAATTTATAGAACAAACCCCATCGCTTTTGCTCCGCATATTCTGTTATATGTTTGCGAAATTTGAAAAGACAATCTTCGAGATGTTTGAGATTTTGTATATTATACCTAGCAAGCAAGAATACTTATAGCTATATAACCCGGTTGACGTACACTTTTCGAAGTCCATCACTCCATCTGACGTCCCGACACATTTAGACGCGTCGTGTTAGTTTTTCACGCACTCACGCATCAGTCCATATATTTCGTCGTCTGCTTTTTTCCTCCGAAACGCTGCAGCCAGCGCCCGCGTCGGGTTCGCGCTTCGCAATGCTTAAACTTTTTTTTTCGACGGTATATATACGTCGGGATCGGTGGTTCCTGTCCCCCTCGTTTCACCCTCGTCTCCCGTTTAACAGGATTTTTTTGCTTCAACTTCCCGTATACGACTATATAGGCCCTGCAGGCAGGAGTAGGTATAGGAGCGGACGCATCGTACTCGTCCAAGTCGTTTCACTTTTTGCCGCCCTCTGACTTTAGTCCTCGTAATGACCTTACGACCGTTTCACATCTATCTAGCTATCTCTCTCGCTCACACGTCATAATTCATAAGTTAACTGCCCCCTCTTCCCCCCCCCCCCTACCTCGCCCTTTAATATTTCCTCTCTTCCTTTAACCATTCTTAAGACACCCTGTCATCAGGCTTGGTTAGGTATATAAATATATACATATATATATATAATACTTATGTATGTCTAAGTTGCCGTCATTTTGCTGGACGCTGAGTTGTTCAAAACGACTCATGATCGTCAGACGTCGTCGTGTCACGCTCTATCTACGTATATTCATTACATATATGTATATGTCATGGAATGGAGAAAATCACTTCCCAAGCTTCTAGCGCCGGCTGCAGACTACAAATTGCAAAATGCAAGCCGCAGGAAGTACTAGATTCTAGATTATTGGAGAATGGTAAGAGAGAAAAAAAAAAGAATTAGAAATCCAAGTGTAGGGGAAGATGCGGGCAAAATGGGGACTCAATGTAAAATTGGAATTAAGGGCAAAACATCGTTCATAACTTTCTTAAAATCGGCTTGTCTTATAGTTTTCTGACGGTACTTTGGTACAAGAAGAAGGTGCGGAAAATAAGTAAATTTATTCATAAACAAATTTTGATTTTAATCTGAATCGAATCAAAATTTTTCTTAAGATTTGTTTAGAACTTTTTTTCGGAAATTTGTGAAGCAGATAATTTATTAACTCATTCTTTGATCGAGCCAATTTTTTCGAAAATTTGCAATGAAATGAATTTTTGTTTCTAAGTTTCCTTCATTGTTTTGCCATTTCTTGTGTCATTGGTGACACAATTGACACATTGAAATATCATAAAAAAATCAATTAAGGAAAAATGATAATTATTGTTTTGCCATCGTGGTTCTCATATTGAGCCGAGGTGCCCGTTTGGCCAGCCGGCTCCTTTTTCCCCATCACCCCAATTTTGTCGAATTTTTTTTACATGAGGAACATCAGGAAATTGAAATCAGTTGTTTCCAAAGAGGTTGAGAAAGTGCCCGGTTTGACCCCAATTTCTATTTTTCGAATTGGTGCCCGTTTTGCCCGCATCTTCTCTACTTCGATTGCAATTGTTCTTTTTTTTCTCTTATTATACGGAATGTCAATGTTTTACATCGCGTCTCACAATCAGCACTTTAATGATAGAAGAATTTCAAACAAAGGGTAGTTCGATGGTTTTGAGTCGAAAGTCATCTTTGCAAGTGGTTTCATGGTCTCCGAAATGAAAAAAATAACCGGCTGTACTTTTTGTCCGATGATTATAGAAAGTCAAATTATTTGAAACCATTCAGGTGCTGCAGGATTCATAATTTGAGCTTCGCTGGATTTTTGGAGTCGGTTATCTTGAATTTCCTTCTTTCAATATAAGTTCTTTCGGTAATTATAAAAATTACGAGGAATCAGATTCACAAAAATTCCACAGCGTTGGCAATCTTGATCTATGGTTTTCTCAATTCTGCAATTCCAACCGTCAATTCGTGAGCATAGTAATCCAAAAGGTTCGGCAATTTCATAGTATTCCATTTTTCATGTTCGATGCCGAATATTGAATTCGCCATAAACTGCAGGGGTTATGCAATTTCATCCCTCTCCCCATAGGTAATCCAAAAATCCTAAACTGGCGTGGGCCTTTTTTGAAATAACATATGCTTCAGCGGAAATGATCTGATGAGTACCTACCCTCATCAAAGGTGAAAACAAATATGCCAAATTATCAACGATGAGTACGAGCAAATCGGGCCGGTTCGTGAATTACAAATTGGAGTACAATTCAGGTTGAATCAATTGTCGAATTAGTATTCCCTGAATTCCCTTAATTCTGTAAGTCGGTGTTTCAGTATTGGCTAACTCCCGATACAATCCTATATTCTTACCATTTTCAAAATGCAGGTGAAATTTGTAATTCTCTCAAAAATAATCAAACTGGAAATAAATACTTTATACTAGAAAGAGGAATGAAAATTATGAGCAATATAATTAATGGACTGCACGATGAAGCAGATATGACGAACTGAATCGATCAACCATTTCTTTGATGATAACTTGACAACTCGTGGAAACCAAGCGACATTTTGTCGACACTTGAACGACTTGTTCACTCGATATGTTGCCTGAACAAGTCTTCCCAAGCGTAGAGATGCGGATTTAGAATTAATAATTTTTTCTAGGTATGCAGATCGTTGATCTAGGTTTTTCATTGGTACAAAATTTGATTTGCATTCGTACATATTCGTACGTATTCGAGTGAGAAAGCCGACTAGAATTGACGTTTCAACCCTGATGAGGATTTTTTTTTTGACTGCCTTTTTGACTCTTCATGGAAAAACTAAAATGATCTAAACTCATATCAACGAGGATATCGGTAAGAAATTCAGACCATGTTTCCAGAAAACATGCGAACAGAACAGGCAAGTAATTGCAAACCGTTATGATTCGATTTCTTTGGGTTATTCTTTAGAAACGATGGCTACAATATGGGTCAGGAAAGATTTTATTTATCTGATTGAGTAAGTGCAATTCCCTGAACAATAAACACGATTTCATTCAAGGGGTCAAAATCAGTTCCGCAATTGGTCGTTATAGTCGATGGACGTTTATCAATCAAAATTGAGATACATATTCCAATGTGTATTGTAGCATATTACTATTTATCAAAGACGGGCTGAGCGACCGAGAGATCCAGACAATCAGACTCCTTCACAGTTCATTTGATTTTTAATTGATGCGCAACTATTTTTCGTTTTGAAAAAATAGTGTTTTTGGTTGCTTTAACAATCAGCCATGATACTAGATGTATGAACGAAGTATGTATTGTCATAAGAATTTAACTAAACACCAAGACATACTCTACTGAGGCCTCCACGAATGGGAGCCATATCCTAGCTAGGGCGGAAATCTTCGGTAAGTTATCACAGGTTGCTTATTTTATAAAAATATCTTAAGAAAAATTCTTGATCTCAGAACAACGTCAATGAAGCGCGATGTACCTACAGTCCTTGGGGGCAATTACCTGCAGCAACTACAGAATCCCGCATTAGTATCGGCGGGTTCAGAGCTTCGGGGAAAAAAACTAATTGGCCAGTAATTGTTGCATGGGGTTGGTCTTTTACCTAGATTTTATTTTACTCTCGTTATTTTCACCGGTTAAACCATCAACTTCGCCAACTCCTTTCCATTTTCGCGTGTCTTCTCGCCACTTGCACGGGTTAACAATTGAGTTAGATTCGCAGCCGGCGCAACCCGATGCTGTGTTAGTTATTTATACTTTCCGTCTTAAGATATGTGCTTCGCGTGGCTAAGAAAATCGAAAGAACTTTTAAAAAAATAAAAAACTGCCTTCTATAGCCTAATGTACTTTTACACTGATGGTTCCAATTTTATTTCGCAATAATTGCGCTCTTTTGATGAGAAATAAAAAATTATCTTCATCTGGTATACGTATGTTACATTTCTTCCACATTGACCCGTGTTTGGTAGCGAATTGTGTATAATTTTGTGAATCGAACTTTGAAATGATTTCAGAATCGATAACAATGGTTTGCAGTCTATTAGAAAATGAATTTGCCAGAGAAATAATAGAAATTCGATCAACTTTTTTGATTCACGAACAATTGATCTATGGAAATGGATTTACGATAATAGGACATCAATTTACAAGTCCAATTATTTAATTTTAATTCTTCCACGTCACTAAAAAGTCATATGAGTAAAATCGCTCTTGATTGGTCGTGACGTCGTTCAACAATATTCCAGATAGTGGTACAGGGGAAAACATGGTAAATCCCGTAGATTAGGTGGCCAAAGTCAAGTTTGGCAGGCTATAGAGTGACGTCGTGGATGGCGCGCGTTTCAAATTACGCAATTGAATTTCAAATTGATAGTATTTTTTTCATGCGATATGGTGTAGTGTAATAATTCATCATACTTGCCGTAGAGTTACTAATCACTTGAATAATCACGTTTCGAACTAAAAAAAAAAAAAAAAGAAAAACTCGTTCTAAACCCAATTGATATCTGACATGTTCTGGCGACGTGTGGCATAATGCATTTCAATAAAAAGAATTAAAGATTATGACTGTGAAAAAATTATGGTATTATAATTTGACGGCTTGAACCACTTTATAGAAAATTTTTTGGTGGTTCATTTGAGACTTCAGCACCAGTAATTGATGTGGAAAAATTCCTCGCTTTCTCAGAATAAAGTCAAATAGTGTCAAACTAACCTCAACTAATGTTAGACTGACACCAATGAGTTGTATTCTATAGTATTCACCAGTAAGTTCATTGAAATTTTTCCAAATTCACAATAAGTAAGATGACATGGAAAATCCGTAGGTATAAATAAGCCGCAGTCTCGGACCGGAAAGAAATTAGATTTGAATTAATTTAAAGTCGGGTACATGATGGATATATACGTAAATATGTGGGCAATTATTACATCCGTTTGTCATTATTTTTTAGGAAAAGTAAATTAGCTGCAAAATCGATGTTTTAGTCTAGTACCGGAGCGCGGACGTTGACAACAAGTGAGACAAATGAGGCTTGCGACAAGCACCGCCCAATTTTGACATGCATTCTTTAGTGGCCACTTGGTTCCACTTCCGTTCCATATACTACAGCATAAGACAAACGAATACAACGCGACTAATGATCCGAGTAGGTACATATGGTATTACTTCGATCTTTTGTGTATCCGGGCAGAAAATGGCTTCATTTTCCGCTTATTATATTATTAATATTATTATTATTACTATTATTATTATTATTGCCATTATTATATATCGCGTAGCTATAGTGGCTCGAGAATATAAGGAGGCCATAATGTCGACAACCGAGAAAACCGGGAATAGTCAGCAGATTTTGATAGTCGGGAAAAGTCAGGGAAGTCAAGGAATTTCATAGATGCGCAGGGAATTTTTTTCTCGATATAATTCTGTTGAACAAAATGGAGGAAGACAATTTTGTACTTCCCATTCAACGAATCCTTTCAAGATTATTTGGATTTCGTGGTAATAAAGGAGGGATTTTTAATTTTTCTGGGGGAAAAAGTCAGGGGCAATAGACAGGAAGTTTCATTTCAGCTGAATTGTCGCTACCATTCAGAGCACCACCATACGCCATTTTGCTTTTGCAAACAGCTGAGGGGTGTGCAATTTATTTTATTTTTTTTCGCCGTATTTGCACTGAAAATGTAAACACATATTTAAAAAATTATTGGAATTGATTGATATATTGGTTTGCTGAAAGCAGAAGATAATATGTGTACTATTGGTAGATTTTATACTTCAAACTTGTTAATTTCAACGTATCTATGATTTTTCAAGCTAAGACAAAAATAAAAACAATTTTCATGCCTTTTTGTTATTTATCTGTCACTTTCCTAATTCCATTATGCATACGGAATTAGAAATTTTTTCCCGTCGATTCTTGACTGTCTTTATACAGTTCGAATGCTGAAATTGAAGTTAGATATTGTCAAATTTGAATCGCGAACTTATTTTGTCACTTAATCCGGTGATGTTTTATTCACAATTGCGGTGAAAAAACACAACAAACTGGTGGTTAGGACTTTTTGCCGTTAAGAAATGCGACAGTAGATAAGTCAACGTAAAAAAACTGTAAGGTCGTATCCGTTTTACATACAATCTTTTGCTTTTTACTTTTCAAATTTACTGGACTCTGATTTTTGTGCACCATTATTATCAAATACGTTTTTATCATCTTGAAAACGAATTCCTGAAAAATTATACGCTTCTTTGCCATTACAATCCTATTTCTGGCGCTTACGTTCTTATGCCATTTATGATTGGCTTATGCTTCAGTCTTAATCTCGGAATTCGCTTATGCAACGTCGTTTATTTGACACCTTTGTCATGAGCTTTCCTCAAATTTCTGGACTTTTAGACTTTCTGAGATTTGAACTTTCTGATCTTTGAGCTGTCTGCATTCCAACCTTTCGGAATTTCCAACTTCTGAGCTCTAACATTTCTAGAAACTCAGAATCGCGTCTCAAATATAGATTTGAAATTCTGACCGTTCGCTCTTTTGGTATTTGGAACATCGATATTGTCCCCGAACGGCGGGGGATGAAATTATACGTTCTTTTGCTATTTAAGGGGATGCAAGCGATGGGTCCTTATATTGTAGTAGGCACCTGATTTTATTTAACGACACGTAACCTAACCAGCAACAAATTGTAGAATTTAGGTTTCACGAATTTTTTTCTCGACAACTAGGAAGGATACAAAAAAAAATCCCTGCGATGAATGTTTTTTTAGTCCCTCGATGTAGCTGCTCCTGAAATTTCAGTATCATCCGATATTCCGTTCTCGAGAAATAGGCCGTTGAAAATCGCCTGACTAGCATGCAACCTAACCTTAGAAGGTATTCGGTTGTGGAAGTAGACCATTCATCCGAAAACGCCTCGATGAATTTTTAGTTAGAGGTTCAAGGATTATTCTCAAATTTGTTCCACTAATTTATTGGATCTCGTTTTCGAGAAATAGCTCGCCGAAAATCGGCTAAAAACAGCAAGGTACGCTTTTGCATCCCCTTAAATCGCATTTTCCGTCACTTACGCCCTCGCGCCCCATTAGTCACACGAGTCATATACTAATGCGAGAATAATAGAAAAACGCGGTAAACGACGTTCTGTCAATAACCAATAACCTGTAATAACGAACAACAGCCTGGCGTATACCGATCGCGATGATAAGCGGGAGGCAAATTTCGCTCTGCACTTCTGGCTTCCCTCTCCTTCTTAACTTTACGTGGCACGGGGCACGTGGGTGGGGGTCAAAGGAGGAGGCGATGGTTTTAGTGGCTGCAGGCGTCGCCGTCGGCGGCTGAGCGAAAGAAAACATAAATAATCGGGCTCAAATGAGACAGCAGCTCGAAGCCACACACGGCGGCGTCAGCGTCGGTGGCGTCGGCGTCGTCGGTAGCTCTTATAGCTCGATCCCTTTGCGAGCCACCAAGAAAGACACGGTCAACGAAGCTACGATATAATGACTCACGGAGGCTACGAAACGCTCCCTCGTATCGCGTCGCGACGCCCGCTAGCTCTTCAATGAGTGTATCTCTATTAAATATATAAATAGGCACGTTTCTGTATTCTCGTAGTAGTATCTACATATATGTATATTATATACACCTAAGTGCAAAAGATTTTCAGATCTTCACTCCTCTCTTCACGCGTTACAACTTCATTTCACAAAAGATCGTATAATAGCCCCGCAAATCATCGTCGTCGACTCTTGTACGATCACGATGATGATGTCATCCTTCTTATCTTATTCATCATAATAATATATTCAATCTCACTAATGCTAAAAATTTCAATTTTGTTGCTTAGCGATTCACAGATCCGGCAGGCTAATTATTGCACGATCGATCATAATCACTTCCGTGTTAACAAATTTACACATTGATTGTTGTAGATAGAAGATAATATATATACCCTATTTTCAGCATCATTGTTCTAATACCTGTTCTTCAATTGTCGGATGGCCTACCAATTGAATGATACTGGGCAACTTTTTTGGATCTTTGACTTTATTGGAATATGATGTGTCTAGTGAAATATGCCTGAGGTCAGATAATGTGAATAAAATTGTGTTGATATTTGTGGTATCCTAGAAAATCAATTATACATTCGATGAAGAAAGATGTTATAGTTTTGAACTTGAGTCTTCTAAACTGTGAATTGATGGAAGACAATATACGATGAGATGAGATAGCCCGAAATTTCTATTCGGAATTTATAGAATTGTATACGAAGTAATCAATGAATACTTTTGAAATTCGATAGATTCCTACGTACAAATTTCGAAACAATTGTCAAAATTTCTGTCAAGAAGTATCACATTTTTAATTCATCATTGTCAATTTGATGTATTATGCTGTAATTTTCCAACAAGCGGTAATGAAATAACGAAATTCAGATACAGGAAACTCACCAACGTTAGCACGTGTTTTGAATTTCCAAGACAGTCTTGCAAATTTAATAGAAATATATTTATCTACTCAAGTCCTGGAAAATTTATCACCTTTTTTGAGATCAAAACCCAGTTTATAGGAAAATCTGAATTCTTTTGTCAGTTTTGCTCACCTGATCAGTATACATTTACTGTTCAAAATTCTTGCAAAATTACAAATTTGGCGTAGCAAAGTGAATTGCCAGGCATGTTTTCTTAGTATTGCAAAGATATTTTTTATTCTACGAAGCTTGTATGGCAAAGACACGAGACTGTATTTGAATTTGACTAAATTATATGACAAGTTTGTGGATTTGTAAATTAATTGCACGGTGAACGTATAGTGAATTTACTACCCCTGCAGTACATCCGTAGACACTTGTAATAAAGTTTTGGAAGTTCACCATAGAAATGTTGAACAATGTACTTTCAATAGCATACTGTTAAGTTCTTCGTGTACAAGCATCGTCACTAAATAGGAGTTCAAAAAAAGTAATTAACGGCTAATTACATGTCCATGCGTAAATAACGGTACAGTAAAAAATTGACAGCTCGCAGACTCATAGCAAAGCTTAAAAATTTCATCATTCGTGGCGATGAACTGCTCCATAATTTCGTTCGTTAGTTGACTAAAGAAGTTTTAGACATTTTGGAAATCATATCCATGCGGAAAAT
Organism: Ametastegia equiseti; assembly: GCA_963989295.1. Classification (NCBI taxonomy): domain Eukaryota; kingdom Metazoa; phylum Arthropoda; class Insecta; order Hymenoptera; family Tenthredinidae; genus Ametastegia; species Ametastegia equiseti. The sequence goes on from OZ022389.1 coordinate 23,301,297, forward strand.
ATCGAGACTGTTAAATGTCGAGATACACTTGTTAATAGGGGAATCTTCGCGGCCTTCCAAAATTAGTCGTATAATATACGCGTGGGTATATCGTTTCCTGTGTGCTCTATGCGCGTATAGAGCAGGGTGCAGAATTAGCGTGGAAATGCGAAATCGTAAAGTGTCGACGACGAGGCAACGTGGAAGCGGTCCAGATGTTCGGCTAATGATGTCAGCGGAATCGTTACCCAGCCCCAGAAGAGAGGACCCGGACTAAAGGAAAGAGTCTTATTACCCTGGCTAAGGCTTCGCTCGTTTTGCCCTCCCCATGACCCGGTCGAACTACAGGGCTCTCTACCATGCACGTGGTGCTGCTGGTGCGCTGCACCGCGCAGCGCGAACACCCAGTCTAATTGGACCACCCACTCGTTTCACTTCGCTATACTTCACTTCGCCACACTATATACCCTTCAAGGTTCTTTCTCTTATTTTTCCTCGTCTTTAGCTTTCTTCCTTTATCCTCCAGCCCTTTGGTGTTCTTACTTTACTCGTGCTTTTTTCCTCCGGGTCTTTTTATTTGCAGAGGTACCTACTTGGTCCGGCTTGACAAGGTTTGAATGAACCAATTTCGTGTATAAATTTTGCAAAGATTTTTATGAGGAGATCTTCAGGGAAGGTACGGTGCATGGTACCTACTAAAACTTACCATCAAGTGCACACAAACGATTGCAGTAAGTGGAATTACATATTCAGGTCCGACTGTACATTTATACATCCGCACTTGCTGTAGGTAACATATGGTGTGAATGACACTTGGTGGAAGTTAAGACCCCTGTGAAGTTGCCCACTCATTTTTCAAATATCAAATATTTGTTGAGAGTCCTAGCTTCTTTTCATAGAGTTCTAGAGTTCGAAAGTTCTTGATAGATTTTGGAAATAGAATCATACAAGAGAAAATAGTTCTTTTGATTTTGGAGGTGAAAATCCGATTATAGGGGGGGACTTCGGTAAAATTTGGATGAAACTAATTTTTTTAATTGTAAAATTACTCAGAAAAATCTGATGCAAAATTGCTTCGAACAAAAGTGTATTGAAAAAAAGTATTAAGGTTCTGCGATTAAAGTCATTGAAGAAAAGAAAAAATGTGTTTTATCCGAATTTCACCGAAGTCTTCCCTGGAGCCAGGGGGTGCAGCTAACTTCACGAAATGGAAATTAGAGAACTCACGGAACTGTTTCATTTCTCGTTGGATTGAAAAATGTTGGAGGACTTATCGCTAGAACTCTTTTAGAGCGATCCAAAACTTCCAATGAGAAGACCAGAACTCTAAAAATGTGAAATATTTTTCCAAAATTCTCGAGAAATGAAAAATTTTCACGAGGTTTTCAAGTTCATGACCGAGAGTTTTGGAAAAATACTTCTAATCTTGGAGTGCTGGTCTTCTCATTGGGAGTTTTGGGTCGACCTACAAGAGTTCTAACGATATTAAGTCCTTCAACATTTTTCGATATGACGAGAAATGGAAAAGTTCTGTGAGTTTTCTAATTTCCGTTTCGTGAAGTTAGCCCCCCATGGCTTAACATGGGATTTTCAGCCCCAAAATCGACAGACCTATTTCCAATATCTATCAAGAACTCCTTGAACTTTATGAAAAGAAGCTACAACTCTGAGAAAACATTTGATTTTCGAAAAATGAGGGGCCAACTTCAAAAGGGTAGTACTCCGGCAGTTGCGATACAATCGTTTGCACATCGAAGATGATTTTCGAACCAAATTATATTGCAGTACAAACGACAGTAGATTATTGCAAGTTAAAGAGTATATCTACTTCAACATCGACCACCATGAGACGCGATTTTGTATGTTTAGAAACCTTATGGGGTTTTGAACCGTATTTTAGAAGGTAATTTGAGAGATTTTAAGCCACGCTATAATACCGATTAGCGTCAGGTTCGTTCTGCAGCGTAAAAGTTGCCCCTTTGGCGGTAAAATCGTCGACAGAGCTCCGTAGACCTCAGACAAACGACCACCGTGTCACCCCAGTTAATACCAGTCGACACCTGGGTGCGCGGGCGACACGCGTGGCTCTCTTTTCGAAGTCTGAAGGATAAGCGTGACTCGATTGACCAGGGATGAGGCGCGGGTTGGAAGGAAAGGGGAAAAAGGATGGCCATCCTGAATTCAACCTGCTCAACATCTCAGGTGTCGTCGTGATCTGGCTCTATTTCTTCCTTGTCCTTCGTCAACTTCGTATAATTTCAAGTCAAGGGATTCAAGGGCCAAATATTTCCAAAATTAATTGCAGGAATAGAAAAGTATAGATCACGAGATTAATGTCATGGCTTACCATTATGCTGACTTTGTGTGGCAAAAAATTATGTACTGATGTGACTTGCAAGCAGTTAAACGGATCAATTTTTGGACATCTTTGAAACTGGGGTGAACTAATGATGAATGAATTGATGTAAGATGGGCCACAGTTCAATACGTTTTTATCTTCTGATTTCAGATAACGAAGCTGAAGATCGACAGCAATCCCTTTGCCAAGGGGTTCAGAGACTCTTCACGTTTGACTGAATTCGAGAGGTGAGTGGATATGATTACTATTATCTGCTAAAGTATCACACCCTGAACAATTCAGATACTTATTTAATGAGGGTGGTCACCAACTCCAGATCGTTAACTTAACAAAACTTACTTTCCGATTTATACCTACCATCCATTTTGTGGTCAAGGCTTCCAACTTCATCATTTGTTTCGAAAATATAGCAGGTCTGGAATTTAGGAAGCATTTCGAACTGTAAGATCTTTAACGATCCTTAAGCGCCTTTGACTGTTGACTTGCCACTGCTGGATTACTGAAGTAAACTGCTTTGGAATTCATGTTTTGAAGCCCAGTCGGAAATCATACTCCAAATTGTGGCTGTATTCAGAAAAGTCTACTCCACAATTAAGGATGTGATTGAAATTCTGATCGAACAAGCTGGATCGAATCCAAATGAACATGCGAAATTGGAAGGATCACTTAGATCAGAAAAATTCTACGCTGAAATATTTTGATTCGGTGCCCTTGGTAAACTTACGAAGTTCAATCAACCCTTGAGGTGCGTCACCAAAACAACGGAAAATTGCATTTTCACTCGGTTTCGATCAAGGTTGATCGATCGGAACTTCAGTTACATCGACAAGGTGCTTCTTGAATTAAACGCATCTATTAACTATTTTATTTCACGTGTATACTAATTCAACCTGATTGGGAGAAGATACCCATAGTGGAATGCCCATATACACGTCTTCGATCGTCTTCAGAGTGCCATATAGTTCTGGAAAACGTTAGAATCGATCTTGTACTTGCATTATACTAATTCTTTCAATCAATCCATTGTGGCCTGTAGCACAGCAATGTCGATGACTACTTAAGTGGCTCATTTTCAGTACTACGTGTTACACGTCCACGTATCGGTTCAAAGGTTTGCCTATGAAATTAACTAGAGCTTATCAACATTAAGCTGTTGTTCAAAACTGTTTAAACTATATCTCAGTGGGCGGAAATATCGTCATCAGAGGATGAAACTAAGAACGCACCCATGCGTTCACTCTCACAACAAATAGAGCCATCTTCTTCGGATATAATTGATAAAGGACTAACAGTAAATCAATCTGATCGAGCCAAACTGTTTAACCCTTCGTGGCCATATGTCTGTAGAATTCACCTAGTGGTTACACTGGGTAAAATTTACCCAGCCAAGTTTCAAATGGTTGCTGCCTGAAAATTATCAGTCCGATCGGGATCGAAAAAATACTGGAAATACTTTGAACATTCTGGAACATTTGTGAAAAGTTGTTATGTCAGATTTCAAATGATAACATGTTGAAAATAAATCGTAAATGGGTAAAGGGCCTAGCCGGTTAAGCATATGAAAATTGCCCCCAAAGCTATCAAATTCGCATTTCGACCCAAAGTTTTCACATCACTAGAAAATATTTTCCACCAAGTTTCAAACCTGCATCTCCATTCTCTGCTCATATACATCGAATAACGTATTTTTCGGTTTTTATTTTTTTTCCCGTATTGTGTTGAAGATATCTTAATAACCCGGATCAACCATCAAACAGTTTTCAAAATACGTACAAAAATATTTTTTGCGTCCATTTTGGCGGGAAATTGAATCCATACGAAAGCTTAGAATATTTCAAATCGGCTTTTTCCTATGATCCCATCATTTCGCAAACACCGAAATATTCTGCAATGCGTACCTTTACGCGGTACTCCTGCCCGAATTTTTACAGAATTTTCGCAGTGGTGGGCCATACTGAAAAAAAATAAAAACCCCTTTTTTTGAGCATTTTGAAGGCTCGAGAGGTACCTCGATGTTTCGGAACATATTTCATCACCTGAAATCATCTGATTATATGAAAATGTGTTCGAATATCAGGAATTTTTCAACTCAATTTCGAACCCGGATGATAATATTTAATTTTAACCTTTACACTTTGGAGGCAAAAATACTGGAGTATTTTTTCTTTTTTTTCTCATTTAAATCTGTTTGTGTTGATATGTTGTAGCTAATAGCAAGATTGAAGACTCATTCAAATAGAATAAGCACAAAAAATTGAAATTCTGTTTTTAATTTGCAATTTTTTATTATAATTTTTGAAATTCATTTTTTATAATTTAATTTTTTTTTCCTCTCAATTTTTTCATTCTCTGTTAATCGGGATAATATCGGACTTTGAGATAACTTCAAAACCCCAACAAAAAAAACAATTTAAATTTGAAAAAAAACGAAACAAAAATTATTGAAAAAATTAAAATTAAATAAAAATCAACATTTCTTTGGCTTTCCGTATTTGAATCAGTCGTCGATCTTGCTATATTAGCTGCTCATATCCAAAACGTATGTTCCCTATCTAAAATCCGGAGTTACTAGCGAAATCTCGGAAGGAAATTCACAAAAGGTAAAATTCACAAGTCAACACATATCATCATCATATTTCCTCCGTGAATGCCTTCAACTTTTGTAGCCGAATATTTTTTGTATCTTTTCTATTTTTTGAGCTATTCGCCTGGGGCGATTGGAATGGACCACCCTGTATAATCTATGTGGAAGAAGAACTCACAAAATTCTGAGATGCGTATACGTAACTTGTTCGTGTTGACCACAACTAATGCATCGACAGATCGATTCAATAATCGGTATTAAAGGATCCCTCTACTCAATATAGTCAATAAATACAGAAATTACTTGAAAATAAGAACTTACTTAGTCGATGCAGAACTGAAAAATGCTGAATAGAAGTAACCGACATGTGCACGCCTATCTTTTCTGATCGTTTCATAACGTAGTGCTACCTACTATTGTAACGGGTTGTGGAAAATATCCCATATAACCGCTTGATTTTTGAGTATGTTCTGTATTTATCGACTATTGAGTAGGCACTGTCAGATTTGAATGAAAGGAAAACAAAATTCTCCAGTATTTCTGCCTCCAAAGTGTAAAGGTTAAAATTAAATATTATCATCCGGGTTCGAAATTGAGTTGAAAAATTCCTGATATTCGAACACATTTTCATATAATCAGATGATTTCAGGTGATGAAATATGTTCCGAAACATCGAGGTACCTCTCGAGCCTTCAAAATGCTCAAAAAAAGGGGTTTTTATTTTTTTTCAGTATGGCCCACCACTGCGAAAATTCTGTAAAAATTCGGGCAGGAGTACCGCGTAAAGGTACGCATTGCAGAATATTTCGGTGTTTGCGAAATGATGGGATCATAGGAAAAAGCCGATTTGAAATATTCTAAGCTTTCGTATGGATTCAATTTCCCGCCAAAATGGACGCAAAAAATATTTTTGTACGTATTTTGAAAACTGTTTGATGGTTGATCCGGGTTATTAAGATATCTTCAACACAATACGGGAAAAAAAATAAAAACCGAAAAATACGTTATTCGATGTATATGAGCAGAGAATGGAGATGCAGGTTTGAAACTTGGTGGAAAATATTTTCTAGTGATGTGAAAACTTTGGGTCGAAATGCGAATTTGATAGCTTTGGGGGCAATTTTCATATGCTTAACCGGCTAGGCCCTTTGTCAGAAAAACACCTTTTCACTCGGAGAATTATAACTTTTTGAATTATCAATATTTGTAAGTCAAATTTGAACTGGAATACTCGTCAGATGTGGTACTTTTAGGAAAAAAATAGTGGTATAGTAAAGAGGATCGGTTTTGAAGTAGAAATGAATGCGGATTTATCTGGAATATATAGATGGAAAAAAATGCACATTTTCCCTAAAAAAAATCGTAACTAGTGCATTTGTTGAATATTTTTCTACCCAAAATAAGGCTTGGGTAAAATTTACCCATGGTGGCCACGAAGGGGGAATACGGTGCCTGACGTTTCATTCGTAACTTCACCTATGAAGAAATGTTCAGATATAATTCATCCAGAGCGAATGTTGTACATGAATTAATTTTCAGAGAGACGATGGAGTCGATGCTTGCCGAACAACAGTACCTTCGCTCACCTCTCCGTCTATCCTACGAGATGGAACAGCTACAAGCTGGAACTACCAGCAACCTGAGTCTCGAAGAAAAGGCACTTCTCGCTGCTAGGTCTCAGCTCTTCCTTCGCGCTGCTGCAGCTGCTGCCGTTGGCCCCTACGCTCCTCTGGTCAATCCTGCGCTGATGTATTCCGGCGCTGCTGCTGCTGCTGCGGCATCCAGTCATCACCAGCAACAGCAACAACAACAACAGCAACAACAACAGCAGCAGCAGCAACAGCAACAGCTCGGTCAGCTATGGTGGGCATCGTCGATTGGGCCAACCCTCTTTGCCGCCGCTCACCATCATCAACAACAGCAGTTGGCCGCCTCTAATGCTCAGCAATCATCCGCTGGACCAGCGGCACCTAGACCGCTGTACCCGTCCGCTCTGGCCTTGGCACATCACCGTTTCTCTCCGTATCATACATCGGGTAATCCAACCGCTGTCACCTCTTCTGCACCATCGCCATCACCTTCTAGAAGAGCAACACCGTCACCGACTGACAGCCTGTGTCGTGAGGCTCAGGATCTTTCGCCTTCGTAGTCGGCAGCCTGGCTGATTAATTCCGTTGGTGAATATTCGGGGTTTTTTTTTTTTTTCAACGATTCCGCGATTTTGGCCAGTGATTAATTGATTTATACCATAATTCGGCTTTGTGCGAACGTTTTTCGTGGATTTAATATGTATTGTAAATAAATTATCATGCGGGTTATGAGATGAGAAATTGGCACTTTTCGCCCACTACGTACTTTACGGAAAGAGATCTAGTGTTAGATTGGGACTAAAGGTATGAACTGCCATTGAAAATATGGACGGTGATTTAATATCATTGGTTACTGTTGTATATATTATTGATAGGTTATCTGCCTCTAGTACTGTAATATAAGCTGTATATTTCGTATAATGACTTTATTGTTATATTGTTATTTATGTTTTAACGCGGCGCTTGATTGGAATTGTTTAAAAAGTACAGAATACGTTGGACACGCGCAAGTTATCATTTAAATAAGTATATATATGTATGTGAATTAACAGGGTGTCCACAGGTCCTGGAAATCATCCGGAATTGGCCTAAAATTCTCCTCCAGCTTCGAAATCATGCGGAAACACTCTATAATTGTTTAGAATTTCTTAATCATTCTTAATCTGGGAATTTTTCCAAATAGTGTATTCAGTTTTCAAATTGATATTGGTACAGCGAATACTAGCTGACATGTTCGACCTATCGTATCACGTAATACATTTCATGATACAGTTGATAGATCAACAAAGAAGAATCGGCAATTTTTTTATGATTCGAAAAAAATAGTATGCATTTTTTAAAAGTTGTTTTTGAAATTCCTTGATAATATTTTCAGAAATCCTGGGAAAGGCCGGGCAATTTGAAAATCTGTAGACACTCTGAATTAAGGCGATCGCAGGAATCGTTAAAATTACTCAATTCTAATTAAAAACTCTTTCAAATGGACTGAATGCCGTGCCAGAAACGCGCAATGATTTTCACGATTGGTCATTCCAATTTTCTTTTATTTTCTTTTCTATCTCTCTTTCTATCTCTCTCTCTCTCTCTCTCTCTCTTTCTTAACCATGCTTCAACGAAAGGGGTTTGCCCGTTGAAGTTATTGCCTCCGCGTGTCGGGACGAAGTTTAATTATCTCTTATAATTAATGATTACTCCAGTGACCGCAAGAAGTAATGTTAGACGAGCGGCTGCGGCGGTTATATAGAGATGGATGATAATTTCTGTATTATTATAGTTTTCCGATTACCGACAAGTTTCCTAAAACTATAGTTTATATTGCCTGGAGATTATCAATCGTTCAAGGTAAAAATCTTACATTATTTCTTTGAACCATAAGCCGCAGCAAATAGGGTACATGTCATTTTCAAATTTCCGGAGTAATAACATTGTCAATTAGTTCGGATGATTTTAAATACCGAATATTGGAACTATACTCAGTTTTAACTATACCACCGTTCGTTTGTGAGATTAGAGAAATATTTAGAAAGCAGATGTTGGTTTTCAACTTTTTAAAAGCAATATAGATAGGTTTGTCATTTTATGGTTCCTCTGTCACAGGTTCATGTAATCAATGACTTGAATGATTTATTTCTATAATAGGACAGTAGTGTATTTTTCCGTTGTTATACTACTATGGGTGTTGAAACCTAGTAGGATTACATGTCATTTGATCAAAAGTAAATGGCAATAGTGTGGTGGTAAGGGGGGGGGGGGGGGGGGGGGGACGTTGAATGAGTTAAATTGTACAAACACATGCAGTAAAAATGTATTTTGTACTGTTTTTACGATTAGCCAATAATTATTATTGCTACCAAGATTAGTATTAGCCATAGAATGTTATATTGTTAATGCTTGTGTTGTGAGAACGCATACCCATCGCCGTGCAAGTTGTCCCTTGTAAATATGCCCAATAAAACTCTTGTACTGAACAATGTCCTCAATGTTTATTATCCCCTATATTCCAATGGTTTTTTCCCAACCATCTTAATCATTCCATTTTCAGTTTACCGTATATTCATAGGCAGGTGTTATCCATCCCCTTCACTTGCTGCTGAACATCTTGAGATCCCTGAACATCTGTAACTTATATTTGAGCTACTTGTAATGACTTCATTTCTCGCAAAGTAAAAATATAGCATGAAATATGTCATTTCTCTGTATGGCTACAAAACTTGTACATGTATTTTGTGTAGCGTATAATGTCTATCTACATTATGTTTTCCACCATATTCCACCTTGAAACTAGCAATGTGATTTTTTGACCGATGAGAAAATAAATGATGAAGATATTTAAACTAGCTTTTCTACGTTTCTCTGCAGTTCGTCAGATTGAGATGATCACTTTTCTCGTTAACCTAGCCAAAAACTAACATCACATGTCTACCCATTCGCCTTCACTGAAGAAACCACTAAACGAGCCACTAAAGACAGTTATTCCTGGGTTCTTTTTTCGTGACTTGAGGTTTCTTGAATCATAGGCTGTATAAGTGTTTCCAGTACGTCGACTCTATATTACTCAACCCGCGTATTTTTCTAACGTAATTATTCTATACTGAATTGATCGATACTTTGAGCATTACCGATTTTTCCAAATTTTTCTTTCGTGCTACGGGAATCGCATTCAGTTTGCTTCGAATTTCGGACTTCGTTGCCGTATTTCAAGTTTTCTCAATTCTCAATTCTCGAGCTTCAGTTCACTGTTCAATGGGTCAATATTGATTATCAATCATTCAAAATGTTTCATTTTTGAATGAACAAGAGTTCAACGAGTCCCGAATCTCCAAATTCAAATCTCAGTGCTCATACTTATTGTTAGTAACTCCCTGAATTATACAGTAATTGTCCAACTATTCATGTTCAACTTTGAATACATACGCAATATTGTTGTGTCGATACCTCAACAATAAATGTCCGGATTCACACATATTGAGTGGATTCGGTGTTTTCCACTTTTCCTTCTCTCCGTCGACTACTCATACTTCAAGGATCAAGTAATTGGTGAAGATCAGTAAAGAACCCTTCGGAAGGCCAAGAAGTGAAAATCAATGCATTCATAGCTACTCATAGGTAATCGTAGATTTATTATTTTTCATTCGAATCGCTCAACGCCTGTAGGCATCACGTGATCCAACCTCACTAATTTTCGGTTTACACATTTTCGCTACCGTAAATCTGATTCCGGCAGATGTAACGGGGCTCATGGACATCATTTCATCTGGAGTCTCTCTCTCAATAAGACTGTCATACGTAGTAGGTATCAACACCATCTTAGAATTACACTTCAGACTGGGCAGAAGCTTAAAAATTACACATTTGAAATGATAAGAGCTGTTTATAAATGTTACAATTATTGCAAGACAATTGGAAAACGAACCCGTATAACTTTGTGTCAGGTGGTGCGGCCTAGTGGGCATTTTTTGTATAGGTCAGCTAGACCCGAATTGAATTTTCATGAAAAGTAAAGAAATACAGCAGAAATTATAGATATTCCGAATTGATACATCGCAGAGATGATTATGTAGAGCAAATTCTGAAATAATGGCCATTGGTTATTCCAACTTGTGATAAACTTATAACAACCATCAGGTAGAATTGGGCGGTCTGAAAGTGGTCGATAAAATTGATCGATCGATTTGACACTGAATGCTTCGTACAGATAAGTTTTCGACCTTTAACATCCAGGATGATTATAGCTAGTAGGTGAAAATTGAACCCCTTGAAGGCGTTTCAGGCGACTTCGTCCATTAGATCGAAAAACTGTTCGGTTCTCGGGACACCAGGACTTGGAATGGTCTAATTCCAGGGTGGAAATGGGCTGAAGATGAGCTAGACCGAGGACCACGTTATACTTTAGTGAGAAGCCATCCATCATCCCCAGGGCTGGTGGCTGCAGGGCCGACGGCTCCATGGGCACTAAATGCCCCCATTACCGACAGGATCCCAATTCCCATAAACCCATCTATATTATAATTTGCTAAATGCGCGTTTCGACCTCCTGTCTCTTACCAATCCGTTGTCGTATCTATTTCCAAAAACTTGCTCTTCTGAAACAAAGATTACAAATATTCCATAAACTGCAACATTCGTCATGCCATTCAATTGCAATTACGAAAGAGTGGCGTGTTAAAAATTTGAAGATCTATTGGTTCAAATCTCTACTTAGATTTTTAGAATTTCATTTTCTTATTGTTAGTGGGCTTACCTTGCTCTTTTCTGCGTGTATATTGTCTTGACTAGACGAATTTTTATGTAGGTATAAATTGTACAGAGTCGTCGCCTAATTGATACCGCGTTCGATCGTCGTACTTTCGACTACTTTCACAATGAAGCATATGGTTCTCGAGGCATAGGGTTGTTTTCGGTTCCATGCCGTTCACAATTCGTGCAGGGTAGGTACCTAGGTATATATATACGTTCGCGTATTCTCATGGGAGAACAAGACATTAAGCCAGCAAAAAGCACACTCTAATTTGTCCCTACACGACGGCGAAGGGCAGTGCTGTAATGGTAATGGCTTTATAGATTTACCCTACCAGCGATCAGGGCTGGTTCACAAGTGGGCATTGACAAGGCTGTATTCTGTAAATTATTACACCGGGTGCTTGAGCAAGTCACAGAGGGGATATAAAATTCATTTTCTATTCTATTATACCGCGATACATACTTGGAAACATTGACCGGAATAATCTTCATCAACATAGGTACGTGTCTGTATAGTTTTATCTCAAACATTTTCAGCATCATAACGAATAGTAATCGTGTGGTCAAATTGTCACGTTGTATAATTAATGTGCACGTAGGTACGTGTAATCTCAATCATAAACGCTTGTGGGTTACTTAAACCCTTTACATCTAGTGTGTATTATAGATTATTGTTTATTGGTTGAAATCCTTGACATATGGGGCATTCCATGGTATAACTCAATGTGCGATGGACCGTGGTTATTTTTTATTCAATTGATTTTTTCCATCTTTCGGTACACTTTCCAATTAGCATTCGTAATTTTGGTAAAGATCGTTCTTCCGATCGAATCACGACTATAAATAATGTATGTTCGCAAACTTTCGGGCTTGAAAATATTCAATTCCTATAATTCAGCGAACCAACGAAAAATGATTGAAGTTTCACCCTCACCCTCAATCGCCCTTGCAATAACCACAAGTTTCCGGAAAATCATTGGAATCATTTTGATAGTCAATATTACTTTGGTGTGAAAAATGGTTTTTTTTTTCTGAAGTGCAGTACCATCGATTATCTTGGGGACAATATTGTGTTAGTTTACCGCCAAATCCCGCAGAATTTTCAAGACTTCTCTGAATGTGGTACTTACTTGGTTTTTTTTAATTTTTTTATTTGAATATAATGATGTCAGGTAGGGAGTGGAGATTAGGTGATAAGTAAATGTAAATTGATCAAAATTTAGAAAAAGTGAAATATCCCGCCACTTATCCTGTTGAAATAAACCATGTGTATACTCGAAGTTTCATCCCGATCAATTCGGTAGTTTGATAGCAATGATGAATCGTGTCTTCAGAGCGATCAAGTGTATGATATAACCCCTTAGATTAATATTATGTGATATTACAAAACATTGTGTGTAATAAATCACAATTTTTGACCTTTGCATACTGATAAAAGTAGGAATGATGGTTTTAATCTTGGAAATTCGATGTTAGAATAACATAATTACGTTTTCTGCGAAGTTTTCTGCAGATGATCGAAAGCATCGTATCTTCAAAAACAACTTATTTTCACACTCAGGTAACATTTAACCATCAGATTTATTCCGATAAATATTCTAATACTTTTACATGAAAGTACGATTCAAGACGGACAAATTGGTACAGTTACTTTTCACGATGTCGCTCTTCTCGGCTGAGTTACAGGCATTCAACATTTTTAGAAAATTCATGGCTCGAGAGTGTATTAAGATAAAAGTTCGAAAAAAATCATGCCTGACAGCTTAAATGTTTACTGAAAGATACAAAAAATAGTCAGGGTCCATCGCATGTCGAGTTGGCATCGAATACTCCATATGTATACTACACGTGTACGTATCTACACGTGTAAAAGTACAGATTTTCTTAAAACTATTTTCGCAGTTGTTACCACAACTAAAAACTAGAGTTTCGGTGTAAGGTAGGTAAAATATTATACACACGCGTTTTAATGACGTAATGAAATTTGGTAATAAAGATTTTACTTTTATCTGACATGAAAATCAAGTTATCGTAGGTATATACATAGATTCAAGGCTCAACCACCGTGTGCCAAAATTAGAAATAACATATCAATTCTCGAAATGATGAGATCTTACGTCAGTACAAATATATATCGGAGAAATAATCATGTTCCCAGCTTGCAGCGTACCAAAAAATCGGTGATGAGGTAGTAGGTACGGCTGTTATGTATTGATTTCAATAATCGACAAACTATCTTTATATACGTATAACCGAATGAATAGTTCACCCGAAATTGCGATGTCTCGATATTCTATACACCGCACGTTACCACTCGAAAGATTATTATTGCAGAACACAATAATTTTAATTATATCTCCAGTAGGTAAGTATCTCGGTAAGTATTTTACTTTAACCATTCAAAGTAGTAATGTGCGGTTTGTAACGAAAATCGAGGTATTGGAGTTCTGTTAGACTCGGAAATATTATACTTCACAATGGAAATAACCAGGTATGAATTGAGATTGTCATTGAAGAATGAATCAATGAGATTTCGCAAGACTATTCTAAATTCATGTAATTCTAATTCTAACTCAAACAGGAATAATTCAGAGATATCTAATCTTTCGTGTCTAGTTTTGCAAATATTCTCGTGTATACCTATGAACTGAAAAATATCAAAATCCGGCTTTTATTCTGGAAGTATTAGAATTACATGTATAGAAAGTATATTGGATTTAAAACTGGATACTTTAGCAAAAACAAAAACGCTAAATCTGTAGGTACTTCACAAAAAAATCGCAGTCAACACAATTGCTTATAAACTCGGAATATATGAACGAAAATTGAAGAAAAAAATAGACGAATACAGCGACAATGCTGTGCTACATAGAAACAAATTGTGATTATTGTTCGAGGGAAACAAGGCAGTGCAGCGCGTAAATTATAAAGAGGAGCGATTAGTTGAACAAAGCTAGCAGATCGTGAGGTGTGATTTTCGCTGTATGGTTGGGGTGGGTAAGAATAAGAAACGGTTCAAAAAGCATTGTTAGTGTTGTAAATTAGCGGAGTTTTAATGCGAAATGAAGGCATTATAAACCCATTAAGATAGCCGCTACCTCGCGTGCGGAGGTTTCTTTATCTCTTTTTCTCGGCACTCTTAGCCGCTGCACTCTTCGCCTATATTTGAATACACAAAACATCAACGGCCGCGGAGACGACGGGGCCGCTATCTTTTTCCGCAATACTCAAGCGGCGGAGCTCACGTACCTACCCAGGCGAACTCCGCAGGCCAGTAAACCAAGGGCTAATAACAACTTGGTTAACTGATGTGTGCGCGCCACTCGCAGGACCTATGCTCATCCAGCGTGTCTGTTAAATCGTTAATTACCCCGCGAACGAGAGAGCCGAGTGATCCGAGCCCGGCGGCGAACTGACCGCCAGCCGACGTCAGCCGACGCCGTACCTACCTTATAACGCGAACCGCCTACTTCCGGCGATTGCTCCAGAGCCCCTGAGCCTGCCGAGCCTGCCTTTTGCGTGCCTTTTGGCTCGGTAGGTAAGAAAGGCATTCACCCAGGTTCTTATATGTGTATAGATGCAATTGCAGGTAGCGTTAAGGCGATATGGCACAAGGCGCTTCGAACCTAACCTAGCTAACGTGAGAAATATGAATCTGACTCGGATTCTGTTGGTTTTTTCGAAGCGGTACGATACTTCACCACTTTCTGCCGTAGTAAAGCATTGATGTCCTCAATTTCATTCCGGTAGGTTGTATAGTTTGGAAGAAACTGCAAATCGCGTTTTCGAGGTGATGACAGTTGG
Organism: Ametastegia equiseti; assembly: GCA_963989295.1. Classification (NCBI taxonomy): domain Eukaryota; kingdom Metazoa; phylum Arthropoda; class Insecta; order Hymenoptera; family Tenthredinidae; genus Ametastegia; species Ametastegia equiseti. The sequence continues at coordinate 23,316,352 of OZ022389.1, forward strand.
TAATCATGGAATTCCAAACAGTCACGTGGCACCTTGAGGCGATATAGGAGTGCGTTCGAAATTTCATTGTCACCTCGAAAACGCGAATCGGAATTTGTCAATGACTAACCAACCGATCCAAATCAACCCTCGACAAATGAATTCAGTTTTTTGGCAGAAAGTGGCTAACGATGTCACATCATCAAAAAACTGATTCGATTCCAGTTGAAAGTCGTGTATTTTCATGTTAACTAGGTTAAGTTGGAGATGATATCTACTATATCACCCAAACTCCAGACGCCATAAGCAGAATGCAGAAGCTATAGCGCATGCGATATGGCTTTTGAATTCTGCTTGTGGCATCTGCAATTTTAACCCACAGTCCACACAAAGATTCATAGGCATAACGTATACGTAACGTCACGGCAGAAGGTATAAGTCATACCGCATACGCATTACTTCGCCAGTATACCCCTGAAGGCATGCATTTGAATTTCTATGAATTCTGCATTCTGCTTATGGCATCTGGAGTCTTATGTGTTCAGCCCTAACTCTTCAACAGCCAAGTCTATTTCCGGTCCACGCAGAATCATTCCCGTGTAATAGAATTCTTTAGAAAGTGCGAAACATTCCAATGAAATGCATAGTAAAATTTGTTTGTTATTTCGAAATTTTTTGCAAACAATTGAGCATTTTGATGTAATGAGGACATATAATCGAAACCATACGAAATGAAGAGGCCCTTGCTGGATTCTGCTGTCATTATATGGTGATAAGAGCCTTCTCATTCAATGAGTCTTTAATGATGAGTTCTTATAGTATCAGGACCCTCAATTGTACTTCGTGATACGAAGTAATATTCTGAACTGTACATGAAGGTCGTTTGCACAAGACCTTATCGTAATATGAATTATTAAACGCAACCATTCGGTTAAAGCAGTTTCAAAATTCACAATTTAAAGAATGCAGCGAATTTTCCACGCTGACCGTTGAAGGACCAGGACAATATCGCAGTACCGTTAGCGTGCCACGCTGCAGATAAAAGAAACTATAGCATTTCAAATGACAAAATAATAAATTAAATGACTAATCCACTTTGACATTAATTCTTATCTATCAAAGGAACAGTTCACCGGATTTTAGAGCATAGGCAGACTGCAGAATGTAATGACGATAGGCGCACAGGCAGTGTTTACTGTATTTTTGAAATAGCGCACGCGCTATGGCTTCTGCATATTACTTATTATGACCTATGGAGTTTCCTGTGCTTGCGGTGTTATGGTGTTACGGTGTTGCGCAGATCCCCGCTAAAGTACGTGTACGTTCTTAAGTAAAAACTCTCGACTCTCGAGCATCTGCATGATACACAGTACTATACATTTCGATCTATGCCGTGGCTTAGAGAACCCGTAACCAGCGCTAATTACACCTCTGAATCTTTTCTTTCCACCCAAGACGAGCGAGCGTTGGTGCTTTCCGCGAACGTGCCAACGAGTCAATGATCCGATGGTATATTGACTCGAAGACACGCGATAGCTCCGAGGTTATATCGACGACTCTTCTTCACTCGTTGGGTTTTCTCGGTTATAAAACGTTTTTGCAGCTGGATTTGTGGCTTTAGCCTTCGTGGTTAGCCACGTTCATTTAACCTGATCGTGAGCAAGATCTTGATCACGTCTTTTATTATATGTTTTGGGTTCATCAGGGTTCGAAAAATCTAGGCGTTGATCATGATTGTTATCGCTCTGGTATTCTGGCAGAGAATGGAGAAAATATTATTCAACCAGAACCAGTGATGGTGGTTCTGTTTTCTTTTCATTTGCAAAGCTCAGCTAACCCTAGAAAATCTTTTTGCATCTTGTAAATACGATGAAAATCAAGTAAAACAATTTGGACCCATCAAGTTTGGTAAATTTTAGAAAGAGCATCCCCTGGATTTTAGAAATTGCAGATATGGGTATGTTCGTAGCATTTTAGGTACAGACTTTCGAAAATAGACCAGCCGCAAATGATCAAACTTGGATGGAAGTGCAATTTACCAAATGGCCTCTATCCTGCAGTAGCATTGATGTCAAAATAATAGTGCGAGCTCATGTAACGTGGAGGCTTATCAAGACATTTATATCTTCCAGCCAACGACGGAATTAGGTAAGCATTTGCCAAACATGTGGAATATGTACCGGGTACCTATGGAGCTACAGGATCAAGGGAGATAGATTCAGGTTAGTCAAAGAGGAATCGAACAATTGTCGTACTTGAAATTGTAAAGAGAGCGCCAGGAACATTACAATTTTTTGCAAGAACGACCACGAGACGATTGATTTGTTATTTTTTACCATGTTATATAAGTGTAGCTTTTCTCAGCTCCAATAGCCCCCAGCTATTATATCCTGCTGGCGATGTTCCACCATCTATTCAGCTTCAGGTTCAGATGCGAACCAATTACCGTGGCGAGTAACTTGGCGTACTGAATTTAATTATTTTTCATACCTATAGATATCAGCAGCAACAGAATTATTCATTTCCATACGGGAGCACGAGCAAAGTACTTGCATACCAAGTAATCGTTTCACTCATAAGTGCTGGACACAACCGCAAGACCGGACCCGTCTTGGTTTTGTTTTGATTTTGAAGAGGAAACCAAGACAAGATTATGATGGGAAAATTCGAGACGATACCCTGAAGTCGTGTCAAGAGTTTCGTAAAGATTAGTCATTATAGTTAAAAGGAAAAAATAGTTACCTACTAAGATCCGACGTGAGGTATTTCCGAAATTTTGTGAATTTCAAATACCGTCGCACTCAAAATTTTGACGCATTATTTTGAAAACTCGAAATTTGGATGAGGTCATACCCAATTAATCGAGGACCTAAGAATGACCCAAAAGGACCAAGAAGAAATCCAACCGAGACCAAGACGAGACGTGAGAATCGAGTTTTCTTCGGGACCGATCACTAAGACTAAAACATAACTGAAGAGACGAAAACACGATAAATTCAAATTGTTAAAATTAAGATTTTGGCATGACCAAGACGAGGATATGCCAATCTCGACTAGTTTCATGTTATGTCCAGCACTACCACTCAAATGAGTGGGGAGTTTCGTCTCAATGTATCTTTATAGGGCATATTTGATTCATCGCCAAGTATCTCGTAAAAGTGCTTGAAACCTGTGGATTTTCATTGGTCTTCATTATCACCCGAAAAATTGCACCACGATTGACGGTTGCCAATCCCTTGATGCAGATGCGAAAATGGTCATATCGAGTTCTACCATCACTGAAAGACAATTGCGCAGACTTCAGATTGTATTTCACAGCTGTATTTCGCGACTTTTATGCAACTCTCAATTCATACATGCACGTGCAGTAGATATAAAATGGCGTCTCCGTTGCATTGCCAGTATGGAATTGTTCCTCAACTGACGCGATTTGAAAATTGACTGGGCATAAAATAAGATCATGCGAAAAAATTTTGCAGTCTGCGATGTAAGTGCATCCAGGATGTGGGTGGGCCTTCCAGACTCTTATTAGTACGACCATGTAGTTAATTAGTATTAGTAATCTCCAGAGTACATATGTCCAGGCTGGCGAAACACGCATGCCGTTTCAAATTCGCGAAAATCAATAGGCGATGGATGTGTAATAATGAGACTGAAATCCGGTCTCGTTCGATAAGCCGATCGTATAAAATTTCAGGTCGATCCTCAATGCTTGCCTAATGCCATCTAGCGTATCCTCAAGGCTCTGTTGATCGGGGAAGTACGTCGTTTTTTTATTTTTTAACTCTTTAATCCACTTTACACATAGTATCAATCAGGCACTTCTCAACATCCTCCCATGCTGAAAATGATCAGAATGCTATATGGTTCAAAAACCTTTCGCCAAGTACATTGATGTGACAGACATCTACAAAAATGTCATTACATCGGATACTATATTGCCAAGTACAATTCATTTTCATAGATTGTATTGATTAACGTATCTGAAAATGAAAGAAGAAAAGTTTATCCAAAAATTTGGAGTACGTGGTACTTGGTGGGCCAATATATCAGGCACTTCTTAACATCTTCCCATGCTGAAAATGATCAGAGTAGCAATATCCGGATCACGTCACTGCTGTAGTGAGTTTTCCTCCAATCACTGGTGCAGCAGGGCTTTCTGCGTGTGGATATCGTCTTACTTTATAAATTGCGTTGGTTAAATCCTAATCGCTTAGTAATTGGCTAAATCTGAATAGAACCGTGCGAGTAGAACTGGAACTTCTAAGTATATACGCCCAAGTTCGATTACACATCGCACAGCTGACTTGGCTCAACTGTAAATGGGGATTAAGGAACACGCGGGAGGTCGTACACGCGAATGAATGAGAGAACCTCGTCGAGGCCAGCTCAAGTCCCCCAGGATTCGGGTTACTCCTGTGCTTTCAAGAGACGAGGTTGTCCAGCGGTGGATTTCTAGCCGCCTTCTCCACTCGGAGTCGAAAAGGGTCCACTGCTGCCTTCTATTCCGATATGTCAATGTTTCTGAATTTCATTCGATCTTGCCAGAAAAAATTAGTGAAAATTTGTAAAACCGATTTGACTCCACATTCTGAAATTAAGTTTTATATACTTTGGTTACTTTTGACGATGGGCTAATTTCAATGCTCGAATACTATTGTCTTATTTACGTTATATTTCATTTTAACTCGACGTCTAGTTTGACTAATCAAGTATAATTACGACGAGGTGCGGTATTGCCATTCATGGAATCTTTGCAAGGAGTGGAAAATAAGATGGTGTACCTACGTAATTTCGTAAATTTATACGAGAAATTGTTTTACGAGGCAGGAATATTTAGTTGATTTGACGTACCGTTGGACAGCTTACCGTCGAGTAACCGAGCACAAAACCAACTTGAAGTGAAGCAAAGCTGAACTAACAGGTTGAATAATTTCTTCGATCGTCCAAGACTTGTCTGTCGCTTTCGACCTGAGCGTCTTTGCTACTTACTACAGTCGATAGACTCTCAACCACTGTTTCATTTATGGGGACAAGCCGGAGCAATACCTACATACATCGAGAACAAAGACACCAGTGCCACAAGGTTGGCTGACTAGGTATCTATTCTCTGAATAATACATCGAAATATTCGAGCAGCAGTCAGAACCAAGCAATTTTTCATAAAAAATTGAATCTTTCCGTGCAAGAAACTCTGCCACAGCTGGCCTTACCCGCCTTTGATAGTTAGCTTATTGCTATTGAAGATATTTAGTTGATCATCACCAAATTGTACCACCAAGCAATGCAAATGAGACAATTTTAATTTCCGAAAGGCAGTGCCTAAGTAACAGTATTTGAATTCGCGTGCCATGAGTGCAAATCATAGGACAAAAGATTTTCCTTGGTGCAGGAGTTTGTTGAACGAATGACTTCACAACGACATTTGCTGTTCGCATGATATTTTTGCGCTATATTGGCAAGGGATCAAGAAATGAACAAACAAAGAATCTGAAAAAATCTATAAAAGTCAATTTTCTATTGATCTTGCGATTGTATAAACGCAGACCGATTGATATAGGTGGATATTCGCACATGCATGACCAACAGCGGATATTTGGACGGCGTTATGGCTGCAAATCTTGCACATGTCAAACAGGAGGAAATCAAGCTTGGCATTTGGCTTGGACTTTGGACTTTCTCTTGTTTCAGTGGCTCAGGTCTAAGGGTCGAGGGACTGCGTCCTTCGGCTGTACGAAACACGGGGAGAAAAAAAAAATTCAATTCACAATTTATTAATGGGGTCGCGTCACTCGATACCCTCCGTTCGGTCGAATGCTCTGCAGTGTACACTAGCAATACCAAACATACACGCGTATACACTCACAGTATCGTTCGATAAACATAACAACATGCACGGGAAAGATTTATTGGCGAGAAAAGTTGATTATTCCGTCGAATTTTTATTACGCCCATTACGGAATATGAGGTACCTGAATTTTCTCTGACTACATACGCTCACCTCGAACTGCATCAAAATATAAGACAGGGTGAGTGGGGGGCCGATGGACTAGTGGCGAAGACAGAGACAAACGGTAAATGCTCAATATTTTCAGTGATTTTCTATTTGGAAACGAAGAAGATTCTGTCACTTCGTCAAAATGTGACCCATTTCTTTCCCACTTGCCCTATTATGGTCGAACCACTCACATCAGTGCAAGCCTGAGAGTTTTCGGTAAAAGACTAAAAGCTATGCACAGAATAGTATGAATTTGAAAATTCGATGTCCCGGGGACAAAGCAGTGACATGTTTGGTGTGGTGCTGGTAAAAACCACTCGATCTACTCGGGTGGTCTGTCTGACTGTTAAAAGATCAAAGGGAGTAGCTTGGCTGAAGCCGAAATAAGCAAGTAACGGTCTAGGTACAATTGCCAGTCCAAAATCCCGATCGATCAGACCACTGAATGGCAGTGTGCCAAAGTTTTGGCACTTTTTGGACGTATCCATGGGGACGTTGCACACCTTTGACAAAAGATCCGACAACTACGGTTGTCCAAATATTTGAAACTGCGATCGGGAAAACCGAGTGACATCTCGTCATGAAACTGCAAGCCGAGAGTTTTGGGCTGCAAGGATGTGGACGTGGACGAGAACGAGGACGAGGACGAGGTAGCCGTGACGAAACACGCGCCCGCAGGTGGCCCACAGATGCCAGGATTAAGGGTTGATCCCACAGCGGGATATTGATCCTATTGTATGCAGTGCGGTGAGCGCGAGCCCAGACGAATGAACCTTCTTCGCTCTATCACCTCACCAAGTAGACGAAGCCAAGTCAAGTGACAGCCGTGACTGAATGACCAACTGACATGACAGACTTACTAACTTGAACGACGAGAAAGTTGCGCGTGATTTTTTTTTCTCTCGTTCTATGGAATGGAGTCAAGCGGTCAATTCAACCGGCATAATATCATAGGAGATATTCAAGACCAGAGAAAAGTGGAAGTCTGATTGATGAGGGTACTGATTGATCCTCGTGTAGTTGTGTTAACATTGTCCAAAAGACGCTGCAGTATCAGATTTTTTTGGAAGGGAAGATTTCTATTTGCTCACGATCATCTCTGCCGCAAATGTATATTCTGTTCTCTCTATTTCATCAGATTTTGAAGCTGAGAAACCTAGTTCTCAAATCTTGTGGTTAAAATATTGCCAGACCATAGAATGGACTTCTTTCCATTCCCTCGAAACCACAAATCTTCACAATACTTACAATTAGTTACATTCTACAAAGTGAGTTGCATTTATCTGGATTATAATTATTTTGAAAGTAGGGCGATTTATTATGAACAACACTCTGAAAACGTACCTAGAGCAGAATGTCTCATGGGGGCTCCTGAAAATTGGATAGGTATACCATTACCATGTAGAATTGGGGTGTCCATCGTCTCTAATTGGTTGAGGCCAGAGTTTGGTTGGTCTGAAAATGTTACAAAGAAAACGGAAGCTAAATCAACAGAGAAGTACTCAAGGGATGATTCCGGGCTTTGCCCGTTGCTTTCTTCACAGCTTTTCCGGTCATTCAGAAAATAAGAACTACTGTTACCGTCGAAGCTATAACTTTCGATAATGACTACACAAAGTGGTCTTCCAAATTTCAAACAACTTTTGATATTTCATTCTGAGAATAGCACAAAATGCTCTGAACGAATGCAGTTCTTTTTCCGCACCAAGTAGTTGATGTTCAGCTCCGAATAAAACTCAACATGTTCATCAGCATGGTATTCCCGCGTTGATCGGATAGTTCGAAAGATCTTGGAAGCTTGCTAAAGTCGTCACAATAAAGTGGTGAAGAAAGTTATCCAATAAATTAGAAACTTTTCCTACGTGTACAATATCATAGAAAAAGATATGAAGAAATCATCGGCTAGTAAATACTGTGGGATTATATTAATGTTGTCCAAACAGACGTCGTGAATCTTGCCAACTCAATTGTCAAAAGAGATCTCGGCTCGGTCCATTAGGGCAATTGAGTTAATTGCCTTCCATAACCGGAGCTGAGCCCCCCCGCGGTCAACAGTGTGTTTTCATTGGTGATGGCAGGTCTATGTTGCTCGCTGCGGTAGTTGATTTATGGCCGTTGAGGAGGCATGGCCAAGACAGATATATTCACTTTACTGGTCAGCCAGACGTTTGGTTCTTCATTTTTTTTTTTTCTTCTCTCTTCCAAAATTTACCACGTACAGTTAAACGTGTAATTATCAGTTCTAGAAAACTAAACGGCACGAAATAAATTGAATAGATCACTACGCCTACCTATTCATACTATAACCCCGATGCATGGTGGTAAAATAGTAATTTCACTCACAAAAATAGCGATAACTTCTCATTATTGCTTTTAATGATGGCAGAGCGTATAATTTTCTTTTTTATTTCGCATTTCTTATCAAAATGAGAAATTTACGTAGATTAATCGAAATAACGATTTTGAAAAGTCAAAACCGAAGGTCGTATGTCTGGTGGATACAACCCCACAGCTTTTTCATTCAGTCTCTTTCTTGCACATTTTTCAACGGCGTAATTTTCTTTTTTTTTCAATGAAATGATTAGAATAACATTTCCGGATCAAATGGAATGAATTCGCAATTCAAATTCGTCAATTTTTGACGTTAATGAGAGAAAATTAAAAAAAAAATGATATGCCTTTCAACACAGAGGCGTCAAAGTGTTTCTTTTATATTTGCTTGAAAAAGCAAAGCCGTCGTAGAGATAATGAAAAATTATCAAGATAGATAATTTCAAGTTAACGAGTCTAAACGGTGAAATGTAAAATATACATTCATGTTGAAATTTTTACTTTTGAAATACTTTTTTCTTTCTCGAATGGTGTTTCGAACAACCGATATGCAAAAGGGGTAGTTATTGCTGTTCCTTAATCCAACTAGCTTATCAGATAGACTCAACCATTGGATAGCTCATAATTCTTAAGAAAAAAAAAACAAAAACAAAAAAAACGGAAGAGTTCGTTTTTTTCCATAAAACACTTCCGGTCTTTAGTCTTTGCTATTTAATGATTGTATTTTTCACCCCTTTTCTCACAGCTCGGCTATGCTATGCTTATGGTATACATGCAAGTGAACGGCAGGTAGGTATACAAGCAACAGCCTGTGGGCAAAAGTGATTTATTTTTTGAAAGGGTAATTTCTTAACACTAAGGGGTAACACGCTCTGTAATTATACTGGTGCTATAGGCTCTTCAGGTTATACCCTTTTCCACCCGACGCTTCTAAAGAAATTGATTATTTTTTAATGGACGGTCGTTTCGTTAGGCGAGACGGATTTCTTCTGCGCGATATAATATACCACGAGGCCGTCGCGAACCCAAGACAGTTCTTGATTTTCTAAGGTTTCACCGCCTATGCCTTGAGTAATATTTTATGGATGAAAACCAGACCCCGCAGAAGATCTCTAAGAAAGTTGTCCATAAAAAAAACTCTCAATTACTCTCGAAATTTCTGCTGGAGTGAAAATCGTCCCACTCTATTTTGCCAGTCCAAAAACTGACTCGAAACTCATGGTGAATGAATTTTTATACTTCTTTGGAGTGAAATTTCACTCTATTTTTCCAGAGTGGCGCGATTCCGTTGAAAAATAGTGAAAATTACCAAAGTAGAGAATAAAAATCCAAATCAGAAAGTTCGTTTTTTCATTGAAAGGGGAGTTGGCTCGAAGGATGTTGATCAACTGCTCGCTCAAGCTGCGGAAGGTCTGGCAAACGCACTTCCGCTTTGTTTCTATTAGACAGGTACGGTAGTTAGGATAAATTAATTAGAAGAGGGAAGCCGAAGGCGAAAGGGATGAGTGGTAACGGTGGAAAAAGTTCGTAAACCCTTGGCTGTATGTTTGGGCAGCGTCCGAAGGTTCTCAGGATTTATGCCCTAGGGGTTAAACTTCTTCTTCAAGATTGCAGTTTCATGGTGGATTTAGATATCCTTATGCCTCAGGCGCTACATATAACCTAACGGGTCGAATCGTTTCAATATTTTCACGAATTCTCTGGTCAGAAATTCCCCGTTTATATATACGTATATATATATATGTATATACCGAGTAAAAGAGGCCCTTTGATTATCGGCGGTTTTCGGTTACGCTGCTAAGAGCTCTCCGAGGGGAATGCTTCCTCTTTCTCTTCTTCATCCTTTAGGCATTCGACCAGAAGATGACTTGGGCGGTCTTTTCCTACGTCCCCTATGTATGTAACAGCCCCTCCTTTATTGCACCGATTTACGATCTCTTGCGTCCCCGATAGTTTGACCATTTTCTGCCGAGCAGCTCACGAGATCTAACTACGCAATGGGACTTTCATGTCAATCAAACTAGCCCTCTCCCTTCACAATGTACCGGACTTTACACCATTTCATGAATTCAATATAGTTTTCCCTGACGAACGAATCGAGGATATAGAATCGAAGTAATGAATGCAGCTAGAGGGTTTTTTGTCTGCGAATTTACATTTATTGTTATTGAACATTAATTAGCGTAGAGGAATTCAGCTTATTCGATTTGAGAAATGTCTTCTAGAGATCCAGGGCAGGAAACGTATCAGAATAAAACTTTTTGAGAATCGGCCGTCCGGTTCTGAGTTTTTAATCAGTTTTCCAAAAAATATATCCAGAAGCGCGTTTTCACCAAAATTTGATTAGATTTCTTGAGTGTTCCCTAGACTTTTCATCACGTTTAATTATTTTCTTTCTCATCAAATCAGATAGTATGACTTTTTGTGGTAGAACCAGTCGTTCAATTCTAACGGGCTGTATAGAAATTTTCTATTAGAGAAAAATAAGCGATAACCCTCTGCGCAGTTTCAAATTTGTCACATCAAGCCGATTTCCAGAACACAAAGCTTTTCTATTTTTATTCTATTTCAAATTTAAGACCGAACCAGTCTGTCAAGTTATTTTAATGGAACATGGCAATTTTTCACCGTCGGGGCTCAAGCAATAATGTTCTTGTGCATTTCCGAACTTTTCCGCACAATTTTTCCACAACACTCATTGTCAGCTTATTAATTCAAGACAGATATGACGGATAGTCCAACGTATGTTCAAAATCATGTGTGATGTTGAGTAAAGGGTCCTAAAGTCTAAAATTTTTCGAATCGGGAAAAATCGGTTTCGACACGAATCCAACACTTTTCTCTCGAATTCGTGATAAAAAAGTGAAAAATGCCAGTGCCTGATATAAATATATTCATTAACAAATTGCAAGTATTGGTCCGAATATGAGTTGAGGTTTTTGGTAAGCAATTTTACCCTCAAAATCCGTACTCGACTTGTATTCAGGACCTTTTAGGGGATTTAAATTAGCGATTTGGAATTCCGTTATCGAACAATAACCGGGCCAATATGGTGGGTACTGACAACATCGAGGTATGTGAACCGTTGGTTGGATTCGAATGATAATTCCCAAGAATCGAAGCCTTCGGTATAAATGTATCCAATAACAATATTATAGATTACGATTTTCTCATACAGAAACGTATGGGGCTGTCCATCTCAATACGACAAACCTCCAAATCTTACCATTTCCGATTCGATCCATTTTTTCCACGTTGTTGTTCTAGCCCGGCAACATACTTTCGAATTTTTTCGGATTTTTTTTACCAGCGCTTTCTGAGTAATACATTTTTTTGAACTCAAATGTTGTACCATTCTGTAAATTCTGAAAAAATGCACAAAAATCCTATCGATGGTGTAGAAAAACCTTCCACTTTCAAAAACGTGAGCAGAATGTTCCATATATTTTTTTTCGATTATTCCATTATTTTAACCGACAAAACGCCTCATATACCAATGACTTCTTGTATTCCATAAATACGGGTCAATTGTTGGTTTATGATATTTTGGGGAAAAAACAAAAGAAAAAATTCAAAACTACAGTTCCTTGATCATTCGAGAATTTAGTTTTAGAATTCTGGAAGTCGACGTGTCGGTGACTTGTTTTGTCGAATAAAATACTTGAATAATCGAAATCAAATACATGAGAAAAATTTCTCTCACGTTTTTGAAATTGGAAGGTTGGTGTTCTACACCATCGATAGGATTTTTGTAAATGTTCTCAGGATTAAAAAAAGGGCGCAAAATTTCGATAATACAAAAAAATTTATTACTCAGAAAGGGTTTTTTAAAAAAATTCAAAAAATTCAGAAGTACGTCTCAGAGCTAGATAACAACTGAGAAAAAAAAAAAAAAAAAATTTGGTCAAATCGAAGATGGTGAGGTCTGGAGGTGTGTCGTATTGAGGTGGACAGCCCCGTACATTATACTTATACAATAACCGAATGCAATAATAAGAGTAAGAGTCGTTTGTGTTTACTACGGCTCCCTGCCTGCGGTAAGTACCGAAGATGAGGAGATAGAAGAAGAATAAGAAAGAAACCTAGAAAGAGAAAGAGAGGGTGAACATCCTAGAGGGTATACTATATACCGGAGAGATCGTATCTAGGGTGTGATCTCTCTTTTTCTCTTTTTCTCTTTTCTTCTCTCTCTCTCTCTCTCTCTCTCTCTCTCTCTCTCTCTCTCTCTTCGTATCTCTTTGTCTTACGTAGGTACAGCGGCCGTCCCGCAGCCGTGAGGGTCCCGCAACGTTATATACGTAAGGACAGTACGTAACGTGTCTGTTGTGTTCCGCTATCGCATATCGATCAACGCGCATCACGCAAGGCTAATTTGTCTTCGATTGCTCCGTTGGGGCCCGTGGCGTGGGATATTGCGGCGGCGGGGCGCGCGGGGCCGCAGAGGATATCGCACCGCGTTTCTTTACTTTTTCTTTTTCTTCTTTCTCTTTTTTTGTTTTTTTCCTTTATCTTTCTCTTATTCCAAAGAGCGCAGAAGATCCTGCAGACCCCGGCTGGGCCTCTCGACCCCTCGGGACTAATATCGTGGGTCATCACATGCCGTTTCGTAATGACTTCGTAATAAATAACGTTTGTTTCAATGCTAATCTGAACCTTGAATCAAATCTAATATAAGTACAGAGGCGACGCTAGCATTGCCGATGCCGATGCCGATGCCGATCCTGATGCCGATGCTGATGCCGATCCCGCGGTTACAAGGCGGAGATCGTCGCTAAGAAGAAGAAGAAGAAGAAGGCAGGCCCCCCCCTTTCAAGAGGAGGCACTGCACCGCGAGGAAGAACGAACCGATCAAGAAAAAAATAAAATAAATAAAGAAAATAAAGAAAAAACCGACTTGGCGCATTGTTCACGGCCACTCGTTCGTGACTGGTGATTCTGGCGACCCGGATGACCCTCAGCCTCAATTACCTCAGACACATCCGCCCTCTCGCTCTTTCTTCACTTTGTTTCTTCCTCTTTTTCTTGTTCGTTTTATTATTCTCTTCTTTATTTCCTTCCGAGTCTTCCCAATCTGCTGTGGCTCTTTCTTTCGTCATCCATACCGACACTGCGTTTGAGGGAACTAGCACGTTTCGAATGTCTTATGAAAACTAACACATACAAATTTTCACCGCGAAGAAAAGCGTTTTTCAATTTTCATCGCGAAGAAAAAACACGATTCAGTTATCATCGCTAAGAAAAATCTCAACTCGATTTTCACCGCGAAGAAAAATACAATTTGCAAGAAATATTAAAAAACAAAATATATATTTTGTAAAATCTATGAGACGATTTAGAAAGTAGATGGGGAAATTACATATTATTTCATGTAAAAAAAAGATGTTATTAATCATACATACTCATTAGTCATAGATTACGGGAGGTGAGGAATATCACATTGCATACCACATCAGTTATTAATATTTTATTCCGATAAGCTTACATATATTTTTTCTTTTAATATATGTGTAGAACTAACAAGAGAACATCGTCAAGTATCCCCCTCCGATTTTAACGAAACTGGGAGATTTTAGAGGGGGTGAAAATATTCGACACGTATCTTCTCATATCCGTGGAACTCCACTCTGAAGGGGTGTAATCAACCCCTGAAAATCGCAGATTTTGCTCTTCGATAGCTCGCGAAAAACAAAGAAAAACAATCGACCATAGATTTTTGACTGACGAGGCGGTATCACGAGGTTGCTGGAGTCGCTGACTTGAAATCTGCAGTCGAAATCGGAAAATTCAAAACCCCGGGGATACCGAATCGGAAGCAATCCATCCGCACCACCATTATGTAAGAAGTTAGTCCGCCATTTTGGCTACGACATTTCTAATTTCCCCCTTTCGACTGCAAATTTCAAATCAGCGACTCCAAAACCTCTAATACCATTTTGTCAGTCAAAAATCTTTGGCCGGTTATTCTTTGCAAGGTATCGAATAGCGGTATCTGCGATTTTGAGGGGTTGATTACACCGCCTTCAGCAGGTGTAAAAGAATACGCGTCGAATATTTCCACCCTCATCTACAATCTCTCAAAGTTTCGTTCAAATCGGAGGGGCACACTTAGCGATATTCCCATATTATAAAAAATTAAGATGATTCTTAAATATACCATCCATACTTTTCTAACATGAATATTATTCTTCATGTTCATAGAAATTATGACATATTATTTATAATATTATTGTTTAACAATCGGTATCATTTTTAGGCACGATCGTTAAAAACGGACTGCCTTATACATTCGCCATCGCGAAAAACGTCGGATCGAATAAAAATTCTGAAATCATATAGAGAGCACGTTTTGGCATGTGGCTAGTCGTTTTCGAGCATTTTCAAGAGTGATATTTATGTGTCCCCCCCATTTCTTGTAAGCACCGTTCCAGCCAAACCGATGAACCGATTTTGACGAAACTTGCAGGGTATCCTTTTTTTACCCCAAAGATGTACAAATTTACTTGTGGACCGATCCGACTTCCGGTTTGGTATCATCGCGAATTAAAAAATTGGCAATTTTTGCGGACTTTTCCGGCACCTGCGTCTGCGTGCTAAATCGTTCAAGTTTCTTGTAAGCACGCCTTCAGCCAATTACCGCTGATCTGATTTTGATGAAACTTGCAGAGGATCCGTTTTTTACCCCGGAGATGTGCAAATTTCATTACAGTCCCGATCCGACTTCCGGTTTGGAAATGGCGTTACCTATCTACGTCAATATTTAAGATGAAACATTGAGCTTTGGAATACAGTCTAACGGTTGTCAATTAAAATTTTCTGAATTTTTGACGATTTTTTCGGTGCCTGCCTCTCGGTGCAAAATCGTCCAAGTTTCTTGTAAACACCGCCGTTTTAGCCGAACCGATAAATCGAGTTTGATTAAATTTGCAGAGGATACTGTTTTGACCTCAAAGATTAAAAAATGTTTATGCATACGCGATTATCCAATTGCTGGTACTTTTAAACAAGAACAAAAAAAAAAAAAAAAATTGGCGATCGTGCCTCACACAAAAAAGCGATGAGCTTTTTGGCTAAAACAGGCTAGTTTTTCTTGGCGATAATTGAAACGTGTGAGTTTTCGGGGTAAATATTGAAATATGTTAGTTTTTTCACGGTCAGCTAACCGGAATAGTTTTCGTAAGACGTTTTGAAACGAGCTAGTTTTCGTAAGCAGCATCGAAACGCTCGCAACTCGATGCTCGCGTGCCTCTTTTCTCTTTTGGAGGCCTACTTGAAACGATTAGCAACAGCGATCTCACGATCATGGCAGTTTATAGATCACTCTGATCGATCGTATCTGTTCACAATTATTGTATAGGCTGCATCAGATCGGGATAAGGATGAATCGGGTGATTTTTAACGGGTCAACTAGCTTCGTAATGAGCCTTATTTTCGGCGGAGATCACTATTCGATATACAACATCGCGAGATCTACGAACAAAAGGAAATTCCCGACAAAGGTGGTCTGTGCAGTATACAGGTACTTACTTACCTTGAATTACGATGGACGAACGATATCCGCATCCGGTTTGTGTACTTTATAAACGAGACTACACGTAACCAAATTGCGCAAAATGCTTCCTTGGGTCTATGGGCACTGCAGTGATGCACCTTCACCGGTATATGGTGGCTCGTCATGGTGAGACGTCAACGACGCGGGCGGAAGGAACTGACTTGTTCTCAAAGTTAATTACAAGAACAAGGACCGGCGACTGCGTCTACTAACACTAATTTACGCGCCACGTTGGAGACCAGAAATCTGCACGTCACGTCCTACTACTATACATATACAGCCGCTACTTCGTTTAGAGCATTAAGTTTGAAGGCATATTTTTAATTGAATTTATAATTGCGGTCTAATTGTAATTCTATCAAATTTGTTATTTAAATATTGTATTATTATGCGCATACTCACGGTCAGTAGCCTTCTGTTCACCTCATATGTAGTAAGTAAGCTGAGGGACCGTGTAGGCAATGGTTTATCTCAGTTTAGTATATTTCAGAGATTTTTTTTTTTAGAAAGTAGCCTAAGTTCTTGGGAATATTCTTTTAAAACTATCTCTAATGTAAGATGTATATTAGGGTGTGTCGAAAATTGACTTTCATTTTTTTTTTTCCGCTCCTACCACTCAAAACTTTAGGTTTTGATATTAAAGAGCTCCTCGTTCAAGGAGGGCGCTGTAGCCTGAAGTTTAGAGATCGCTCAAGGCTTTGGGATTCCCGTCTAATTAGCACGTAAAAAATATTGTTTCTCGTTCAAAATGATGTCAGACAACCAAAAAATGTCCGATCCCTGTCTTTCTCGGCCCTAAACGATTATAGGTCGTTTTTAACTGCTATAATTTTTTTATACTCTGTTAATTTGATAATTTTCTTTCGTTTTTTTTCAATTTTCACTCCCGTATTTCCGTATCGTAAAAGATAATGTTCATTTTGAGAAGTTTTTCATGTTTCATCAATTTTTTGAATTGGTTCTTTACATTCGAATCAAGAATCAATACTATTGTAGCAATTTATTTGAGACTCATTGATACCCTGGAGACTATTCAAACTTGAAAAAGGTGACTAGTGTGGTCAAAACCTCCGCTAGGTAGACAGCCGAGACGTGATTAGCTTTTGGTTCGGCCCAGAGACTTAAATCCATGACTTTTTAGTAGTACAAAATCCTCGATCGAGATCAAAATCGGTGATTACCACCCAAAAAAGCGGCCCGCTTGACGTGGAATTGCACACAAACGAAGTGTGTGAAGTCGAAGTCTATTTGAAATTATTCCTTAATTGGTAATGCACGGATCAATACTGTTTTTGTAGTGATATTGATATACAGTGGGCAGAGTATAGTACTCTAGTAGGTATTATCTTCGTAGAAGTGTTGGGTGGGAATGGACAAACTGAAAAACCAAAATTCACAGTGACGGAAATTGCGAAATTTTGAGGTTCCGAAAAGCAAGAATCCAAATAAGCTTCGTTCAAAAGCTCCATGAAGTCGATGTTGAACAATATATATACAGAATAAGAAAATGTCGAAGGTAGCTGTAGATCGTACAAGTAGTGCAATTGAGAATTGGCGAACTTACGATTAACCAAAAACCCGCATGACATAAATATTAAATATTGGAGGAAGCAAGTCAACTATTTTCAGATGAGACAAAACTCAGCAAATTTGAATACCGAAATAAAATTATAGAATGACAATAATCAAGGGGTCAAAGTGCCGAATAATCAAATTGTCGATTCTTTTGAAATAATTTAGCGTCGGGAATTTGAATGATTTGATGCGAAAGTACTTATCAGATTCTTGGTCTCTCTCAACTTTTTCATTCTGGATTTTGCGCTAATCATATTAGTTTGCAATTCGGCTCGCTGAATTTTGGTCTTTTGGTTTTCCGACCCCCAGCCGAAGTGTTGAATGGTACGAAATATATCGTGATTATTCCCAACAGCACATGATTCCCAACCGAATCGAATATACGTGTAAAACTATTTCTAACCTGACAGGGGATCTGCTGTGTACGTATAAATATGGGGCATTCCACGCCAAATCGACCTGCCGTTGACCCTCACCCTCTTTGATTTTGATACTAAATTAGAATGTTGTGGGGTACGTCAAGAGACTGACTTTTACAAATTTTGAAACTTCTTCGATGACAGGCTCAACATTTATAGCCCTTGTTACTCAGAAGGCCTTTTTGTTATTGGATGTTCATAGTTCAACACCTATCACTTTGACGAAAAAATGATCAATACAAAAAAGTTGCACATCGACACGAAGTGTTCGGTCACATATATTTTAAATTTGTCCGGTTACTCTACATGTTATTTTTGTGCGAAATAGTCCGAAAATCGTAATTTTGACACCGATGGCCGTTATCGATTTTTTTTTTAATTTTCTTCACAAATTCCGTATTAAAAAAGGAAAACTTTAAGCTCTTTTTGAAAGTGGCAGCAGCTCGGGTTTAGCCGCTAGAAGCAAATGAAGCCTGCAGAAAAACGCGAATTACGCGAAACATGAATGTATAATATCCGGCCACTTTCGAAAAGGGCTCGAAATTTTCATTTTTTGATACGGAATTTGAGACAAGGATTTCAAAAAAATCGATAACGGCCATCGGTGTCATAATTACGATTTTTGAATGTATTTATTTTCGCGTTTTTCAGGCTTCATTTGTTTCTAGTGGCTAAACCCGAGCTACCGCCACTTTCGAAACGGGCTCGAAATTTTCCTTTTTCGACACGGAATTGGTGAAAAAAATTTGAAAAAAATCGATAACGGCCATCGGTGTCAAAATTACGATTTTCGCACTATTTCGCACAAAAATAACATGTAGAGTAACCGGACAAATTAAAAATATATGTGACCGAACACTTCGTGTCGATGTGCAACTTTTTTGTATTGATCATTTTTTCGTGAAAGTGATAGGTGTTGAACTATGAACGTCCAATGACAAAAAGGCCTTCTGAGTAACAAGGGCTATAAATGTTGAGCCTGTCATCGAAGAAGTTTCAAAAT
This sequence comes from Ametastegia equiseti, assembly GCA_963989295.1. Classification (NCBI taxonomy): domain Eukaryota; kingdom Metazoa; phylum Arthropoda; class Insecta; order Hymenoptera; family Tenthredinidae; genus Ametastegia; species Ametastegia equiseti. The sequence goes on from OZ022389.1 coordinate 23,335,206, forward strand.
TTGTAAAATCAGTCTCTTGACGTACCCCACAACATTCTAATTTAGTATCAAAATCAAAGAGGGTGAGGGTCAACGGCAGGTCGATTTGACGTGGAATGCCCCATATATGTATCCATCCTTGCGGGTTGGCGATCATTTTTACACATCGTTAGAAGCTATAAGCATGGTTCAAAATGGATTATTAATAAAAAATGTTCTCAAGTTACCGATCTGTTAATTTTCTTATAGAAACAACTTTCGAGCAATCGTTGCCGCACCGTAGTATCAATCTGCTTCCTAGCTGCCCTGAAATAGGGTAAAAATCAAATATTCAGCACCGTTCTGTGCGAAAGGATGCGCGTAAATCCTTATGTTTTCGGCGGTGATCAAGTAAACCAATACCGATTCGGTAGGATCAGATCGGTATATTAAACAGACCGAATCGAGCTTACTGCTCGGACCAGAATGCAAATTTTTTGTATAAAGAGAGCCCGGATATCGACCCTTCGGGAAACCCTAGATATTATAAATTGTCTTACGCCCACAAACGCACCCTGCATAAGTATATTCATACCCACACATACGTGGGCCGAGGAAAAAGCAAATGGTGGCTCGTGGACCCTGCAGAGAATAATTTTGAAGGACGCACGTTGTTCTTCGAGTTATTGCAAGGACCTGATCCTGCCGTTCCTTTTTTTCACTTTTTCTCTACCTTTTTTCGGTGAAGATATTATGTCTTTTAGAGACCACGTGATCACCGTACCAAGACCGTTGCTCTAGCTAGACTCTAGCCTAGATTCTACATCCAGGTGTCTGTCTACAGTCAGTACTATCTATCGAACGGATGCGGTTCAATTTCCGTAGAAAAAAATCGGACGTATAAATTGTACCAAATCGATCCACTGTCCATCTGACTCCCCAAAGTCCACTATAAGTAAATTGAATATAAGCAGAGAGCAAGAATGCCATGTACACATCGTGAAGAATATCTACTGCGAGTTGTCAAAAATTACTTTATTTTTGTATAATAAGGCGAAAAATCACAAAAGGGAGAAAAGAAATTATCCGTTGCGTTCATTCAGAATTTAATCGAGTGATAAATGATCGAATAAACTAGAGCGGATAAGTCTGAGAATAGCGTTGTTTTCTTAAGTGTATACAGTGCAGCGGAAATGCACAATAATTAGCATTCGTGACTGTACAAAAGTCTTGACAGTGTCAGCTGGTCTGAGTTTTCAGGTAACTAGGTATATAACAGGAATAAAGTACTCGACAGGAATACCGAGCAGATAACAATTCAGAGTCACGAAGTCACGCCACAAGTTAGCCCTGACTGATGAGAATGATAACAAAATTAGCTCCTTAACTTGTAAGTTCTCTAATTAGCTACACGACTACGACATTTACAAGATTTAATATCTGAGGCTCAATTATTTTGCCCCTGGCTTTCCCGTCCCTAATTAGGGTGATTTGGAGAAGCAATGAAATAAGACTATAATAGTCGCATTAAAATTTGACGAGGATAACCCACACACATTCACTAGAAACTTAGATATGCTATGCCAGACGGGATTTAGTAGGCGTGAAGCAACGAATTGGACAAAATTCCAAACTTTTTTTTATTCAATTAACTGCCGAGAACGGTTACTTTTCTTTTTGTTAATCGAACAAAAACGATTCATATATGTTGAAACGGTATACCAATGGGCGTAGAAACGTAAAGTCATAATCGATTGTTTATAAAAACTAAAATGCTGAGATATTGAGAATTAGCTTATTGTAGAAATCACACTACTACTACCACCACCACCACCATCACTATAACGTTATATCCTCGGTGTTAATTGGTGGGGCGGTTCTATACCTTTGAAGAACCGCGATGATCGGTGATCAACAGATTATTTTCTCGCACCGATCATGTATCGCCACACCATCGATGTCGGGGTTGATCTCTCCGTGACTTTGCGTATAATCGACGCACCCACCTTAACCTGCCTACCTGTACGTCCGTGAATAACTTTAGAGATTAATAAGGTATAAGTCGAAACAAATATATATATATACATGCACTATACGTACCACAACGCAATTAACAACGTGTTTGGACGTCGATCTTTTATTGTTCCTTTTTAAATTTCGTTTCGTCTTCCTATGTGAACATTTTTATTTGTTTTCTTCCCGCTTTTATAGGGGAGAAAAATTTTCTTCCCGCTTTTGTAGGGAAGAAAACAAATTCTCCACGACTCGCGCATGCGCGAGTTTGCTTGTGGCCCGAGAGAAACAAAAGGCCACTTTACTCTCGCCGAACAATCGCGGAAAATCGGGTTTTCCGTGCATGTGTGATGAAAATAGCGTTATACACCAGACATCACTACACACTATAGTTTGGAAAAACGGCTTGGCAAATCGGTTTCCATGCATGTGTAATAAAAAATATAGTGTGCATCAAGGGAGGATAGGTGTTTTTTTAGAAAAAACACCTATCTTCCTCCCTTGATGCACAATATACTATGATAATGCTCAACTGGTCGAGTCGTGCATCTTGTTTGCATTATATGGGTATGAAATGTTATGTGATGGTTATACGAATTAAAATGGTAACAAATCAACGCGTTCCTTTTGAGTCGTAATTTCTATTTTCAAGCGACTTGGACATTTATAACGAAGCATCGTGTGGTACGAGTGTAAAAATATACGATATAATCATAAAAAATAACAATAGGCCATAACCGCCGCGCCTACGGTAGGCACGAACTGCAGTAGAGCATTCGTTTTTTCTTTCTGACAACAGAAATGATTATGCATTATGTAATCCACTGGGATAAATTAGGCTCCACCATTGGGGGTGAAATTGTGGAGGCGTAAAACATACCGAGTATACATTATCGTCAGCAAGATACGCTGAGGTTCAAAGTGGTACTGACGGTTTCCTCGTTTTACGAGTATTCATCATTTCGTCATCTCCTTTACACCAGCTTTGCTGTCACACGACTCGTTTGCTTTCAAAAGTGACTGTGTACTGAAAGAATTGAGTTATTCATAGTTTTTTGTCCCGTTAGTACCACGTGGGAGTTGCAGTTATTTTCAAAAACGGGCTCGTCTTCACAAAAATTTGTTTTTCGAAATCTATAAACTCTGAGAAATCAGTTTCGAAAGCAGAATGCTTCTTAAAACCGGCTGAATATTGGGAAGTGTATTCCAAGGAAGGTAATATTTTTCGATTGTTCTTGAAATCGACCAAGTCAATGTAGTTGGCAAACTCAAATTTACGTATAGCGACGGTTTGGTTGTCCGATGCGATTGATTTGATCGAGCTACAAGAATGGCCAAGTCTACCGTAGATGAATTCCAGGTAATCGAAGAAGAAAAAAATAGAATAATCAGTAGCAATTCCAACTGCGTAACCGATGCATGTCATGTATAGTATGGCATGATACCAATCTACTGTCTAAATCAGTCAAGACAATCGCAACAGTCAACACACAAAGGATCTTTTGCTGTACTTCTCATTTTATCATTGCATGACTTGTTTGGTTTTGACAGAAATGGCGAAGCGCATGACCAGTTTTACATCAAATTTCTATGGACAATGGACATAGCCGGTTATGGAATGAACCGTCAGTTTCACGATGTGTCTTTCTTGCAAGAACTTTTCCTGGAGCCTATCAAATTGAACGACGTTGGATACTGCTAACAGAATAAGAATTTAGGTATAAGTGGAAGACTTTTTCCAATTTGTTTACTCGGCAAGTTTTGAAACTAGACGATCGACTTATGTATGATATTCGATAGTTGGACGTCAATAAAATTTCTGCCGATATTATTGAATCATTAATTGTTTTGCATGATCGACTGACAACTTGATATATCTTAATGGTTTTGGAAACCGAAGAGCCAGAATAAAACTATAAATTTTATCTATTCAACCCTTCGCGGCCACACCTCTGTAGAATAACTTACCTAGTAGTCACACTGGGTAAGATTTACCCAGCCGAGTTTCAAATGGTAGCCATGTAAAAACTATCAGTCCGATCGAGATCGAAAAATATAGTGAAAATACTTTAAACATTCTGAAACATGTGTGGAAAAGTTGTTATGTCAAAATTCACCTGTTCACTCAAAAAATCATAACTTTTTGAATGTTCAATATTTTCAAGTCAAATTGTAACTGAAATACTCGTCAGATATGGTACTTGAAGGAAAAAAATAGTGCCACGTACAGTGCACGTTTGGAAACAGGTATTTATTTCGACGTGTGAAGAGGATCGATTTTGGAGTAGAAATGAACGCGGATTTATCTGGAAGATATAAGTGCGAAAAATGCACCTTTTCACTAAAAAGAACCGTAACTAATTCATTTGTTGAATATTTTTCACTAAAAATGAGGCCTGGGTAAAATTTCTTCACGGTGGTCACGAAGGGTTGACCAAATGGAACCACTTCAAAATGGAAATCTCGGTTGTGACAGCTGAGGTAATGTACAAAAGTTCGTGACACGAGGTATACACCGTAAGCTTGATAGAAAAAACCAACAAATACCTACGTCGACCGCTAATTCTCGAAAATTGTCAGATATCAGCTCCGAAATATTACTTCATATTAGGTTTTAAAAATGATATGAATAACTCGCGATCTTCATGTCAGTAATATAAAATATCTATATACCTACAACAAACCCACCGTTGGTTTGAATCATAAATGAAAGTGTGAAGATGAGCTCGCAGTGTTTGCCTGTAATGTTATTCCGTCCACTTTTAAGTATACACGGTATATGTAGGTACCGATGCTTCCAATTCCTACAACAATTTTCAGTTGAAAATAATTATACGCTTGTATGTGATACAAGTAGATTGAGTAGGCACGTCCGCGTAAATATATACGGGAATCGGTATACAACCTGCGGGTAAAACCTCAAGGTTCTGCAGCACTCATTTATATATATATATGTATACATATAAGCAGTAAAACCTATCTAGGTCTAACGATCTCGACTGCTGTTCTACAAACGGAAAGCATGAGCATGCACGCAATGTATTTCTTTATTTCTTAGGAATCGCCTCACTGCACCGGTTTTGCTAATCGTCGCGTGTCCATCTTGTGTTATTGTCGCGTTCCATCAGGTTTCGCGACTCCCATGCGCGGCTGCATATTATATACATGTAGCGATCAAGGCGCACCGTGTGCTATAGGAGTCGTCGCGTCGCTTCGCATCGCATCGGGACGCCTTGCGGCAGACGCACTTAAGTGTTTAGGTGCGGCTTCGGTCCGGAAGTGGTCGCTGACGAACTGCAGGGCTCGGCCCTTGAGCTCGGCGACGAACAAGTGAGCCATCAGCCTATCCGGACAAGATCTACAAACGGTCGGCCGGCTCTAATCTCCTCGAACAAGGAGACGCGGTATTAGCCCGACTCCTTCTAGGCCCACGAAAAAAAGAAAAGAAAAATAATAAGGAACACTAAACGTTTACTCAAAACTCTCGCGCAAGAGGGCTGAATTTGTCACCCTTAAAATTAACAAATGAAAAAAAAATAAATAAAGAATCAGAGGAAACAAAAACAACAACCTGTAGTAAGCCTCCGAAAAACGCCCGTTTCGAGTTGTTTAATTAAAGGGAACTAAGAAATGATACACTGTTATGACTCCATTGACCGAATTCCAGAATGAAATTGGCTTTATTGCAATTTTTTTCCCATGTTTTAAACGATTATTCAGTTGATTGCAGTACCTAACTTATAACGATAAAAAAAAAAATGTCATAAATTGTAGCACAGCGTTAATAGAGAATACCATTGATTAGAAATTCAATAGCATTTTAACCACGCGCCATTCATGACGTCAATTGATAGCATGCTTAACCTCGCTTTATCAAGCTCATTCTGCTTTTTCTTATACCGCCATCTTGGTTGTTGTTCAGTGATGTCACGACCAATTGAAATCGTTTTTGTTGGTGGGAGTTTCCAGTGATTTCGGATCTAATTTTTATTACGAAATTGGACTTGTGAAATAGTATCGTAACGTTGTAAATCGATTCTCGTAGACTCGTATAATGTTGATAATTTATTTTATCAGTAAACCAATTATGCAAGCGATTTTTCAAACGTGAAGAAAACTAGTTTGTGAGATCCTCGTTCGTGATAGAAAAAAGATTTGACAAAAATACTTGAGAGATACGATACTTCTTTGTGATTTTGTTATTTCTCTCGATCCCCAATGTCGTTCATCGGTCAGGAAATACGATTGTTTGCATAAGCCAGCGGTCTTTTAATTGAAACGCGATTCAAACAGATAGCAAGAATTCAGGTCAGCTAATATTTATCAAAGCTAGCTGAGTTTATTTTTTTCGTTTTAATGAGGCGAGAAACAGATCTACAAATTTCACACAGCATCACAAACGTTGTATTCTAGTCAGTATCATAATTCCGAACTTCCTAATTAGAACAGATGAACTTAACGATACTACGCACACGTTTACGAAGAGCTATTCACTTGAGAAGTCCTTTATACGTTAGTATTAGAAAACACTTCGAGTCTTTCAAAGTCCTTTGATATTTTTGGAAGTCTTGGAAGTCGCGGGTATCAAGTCAAAAGTCGTGGAATATCTCAAAGTAACCAGTTCATAGTCTCTGCAAGTCTTTGGAATTCTTTGAAAGTCTGAAATTCTCGGGAATACTTGGGAGTCTTTGGGGGTCATTTGATGTTTCTGGAAGTCTTGTGATGAGTACAGTCAGTTGAAAGGGAACGAAATTTTTCGTAGTACATAATCAAACGATTATAGTCTCTAAAAGTAATTATAGAACTCATCAGAAGTCGTTGAAAATCATTACCAGTCATTAGAAGTCTATTAGAATAATCGGTAGTCGATTGAAGTTATTATGGGGGTTGGATGTCACTTGTATACCTAATGACTATCAATAAAGCTTCTCTTTCACGTACATTGCCTGAAGAGATGAAAATCTGCTGTAATTAATGAGAATTCATCGTTGGTCTTGGCTTCCTGGATCATCATCAAAAGTTGTATGTAAATCTAATACTCGACCCTCGACATTTGATCAACTAATTTCTCGACAGTAGTCGATTGACTCGTTTTGCCGTTTTTCGGGCTTGGGGATTGCGTGTTATTTGTACCCCTAAGTTAACCCTTCGTGGCCACTATGGGGAAATTTTACCCGGGTCTCATATCGAGTGAAAAAATATTCAACAAATCCATTAGTTACGATTTTCTTAGTGAAAACGTGCATTGTTTGCACTTATATCTTCCAGATAAATCTAGCTTCATTTCTACTGCAAAACCGATCTTCTTCAGATGTCGAAATGAATACCTCTTCTGAAATGTGCACTGAGCCAGTATTTTTTTTTCTTCGAGTACCATATCTGACGAGTATTCCAGTTCAAATTTGACTTGAGAATATTGGAAATTCAAAAAGTTATGATTTTTTGAGTCAAAAGGTGTACTTTTTGACAAATTTACCTATTTACGATTATATTGGAACATGTTGCGATTTGAATTTTGATGTGACAAGTTTTCACACATTTTTTAGGATGTTCAAAATATCTTCAGTATTTTTCCGATCCCGATCGGACTGATAGTTTTCACATATCAACCATTTGAACTTTAGCTGGGTAAATTTTACCCAGTGTGACCACTAAGGGTTAACCATCAATATAGCTTCTCTTGCATGGACACTGCCTAAAAACGAGAAAACCTTCTGAAATGAATAAAAATACATCGTCTGCAGTCTTGGCTCTTTCGATGATTTTCAAAATTCCTACATAGATCTCAAACTCAACCCTCGACACTTGACATTTGATCAACTAATTTCTCGGCGTGGGTCACTCGCTCTATTGACTTGGTAGATTTGATTATAACCTTTGCCCCTCGCCCGGTTGACCCGGGTAACCCGATCCCCAGGCCACTCGTGCGAGATGACTCGCGCTTACGAGGCACACCCTCAGGTTTTCATTCCTCTTCTCGCAGCAGGTCTCAGTTACACTCTTCTTTGCTGGCCGCGCTGAAATTTCGGGAGCTCGTGTTGGCGCCTGGCGCGTGGCGCGTCCCTCGGCGCAGCCGGTGTTACCATAGAGATAGAAACAGCCGATATACATGTATGCAGCCGCGCTATGGTATGCTATGGTGTGGTATGGTATGGCGTCTCATGGTGGGCGAGAAGAACAGGGGAAAGCCAATTCGTCGCTGTTATACCCGGTACACATGTATGCGTGAATAAACGTCCGGAGATAAATGTAATGTAACGAGGAAGGCGGTGCGCGGCAAGTGTCACTCTATTGTGGCTCGACTAACTAACCAGCCCCAGCCACGCAGCCCTAGCTTTAGCCCCAGCCCCAACAATTTGTCTGAAAGAGATGCGCCCTAAATTTGTAAGCGCGGGGGCGCTCCGGGTGCAGAGCATTAAAGGCAAGGGCGAGTTAAGGCGCGTGCAAATCTCGTTACAGCTTAGGTTATACCTACTTTATACGCTTCGTATACTTAATACTATTAGCAGGGCGTCGTGGTGCCACGCGCCGTGCTGCGTCGGGACGCCACCACTCAAATACCCAATCTAACTCGTGTCATGGCCCGTGCCACGCTGAGGTCCCAGATTACGGGCTCTCCGGGTCATCCGGGTCTCCAGGGTCTCCGCGCGGTGTCAAACCGTCGCGGACGTGACGCGGACGTATAACGTCGATGACTCAACCGCGGGTTTTTCAGTATAATGTAAACTCTTGAGGCTCCCCGAGGTAGGTTGTTTTTCACGATTCGACAAAAGACGAAAGAAAAAGAAAATGAAATTTGTTTTTTTCGTCAGAAAGAGATAATTAAACTTGGAGTTGATCACTTCGCAATGTTGCAGAGTGAAAGACTTGATTAGTATGAGATTCGAGATTTCATGCAGGTTACAAATCAGAAGATTTAGGAAGTTTTCACAGAATTCCGGGGCGGGATTGAAGTTCCGAATTCCAAAAGTTCCGGACGGTCTAAATTCCGAATTTATTTGAGACGCGATTCTGTGTTTCTAGAAACGTTACAGTTCAGAAGTTGCAAATTTCAAAAGATCAAAATGCAGACAGCCTTAAGATCCGAAAGTTGAAAACTCAGAAGGTCCAGAAATCTGAAAATTTGAGCGAAGCTCATGACAAAGCTATGAAATAAACAACGTTGCATCAGCGAATTCTGAGGTTTGGAGTTTCGGCCTTTTATGGATCTTGAGCTTTCGAAATTCTATGCGTTTGGTGTTTTTTGATTCGGAGTTTTTCAAATTGGCTACGTAGACTTTTGGGAAAACAATCTTTCTAAAAACTGCTAGTCGGTAGTATGAAAATTCGGAATTTTGACCTTTCGCAGCTTTTAGAATTCAAGATTTCGATCCCACCCGCAGCGTGGATTCCCTGGTTTCAATAAGATTTTATGAAATTTCGCGGGACCATATATTTCTTGGGACTTCACATAGTACACACTACTTTGATGATTACGAAAGATTTCATGGGAGTTGATCAGATTTTAATTATACGGATTTGATGGCCTCCCTGGGACTTTTTCGTAAACATGAAAAAAATATAGAAAAATTAGAACTCAAAAATTTGAATACATCTTTGTCCTGCATGTCATCATGCAACAGAGAATACGTGGGGACACGAATTATTCGAATTAATATAATTATTTGATGCAAGTGGTCGATTCCAAAACAAAAAATACACACCTTCTTCCGATTGAAACCAACACTTTTTCTGTATGTGTATGATCAGAGAAATCTACGATGAAGGCGGAAGGACAACTTGTTAGTGGCTTGCGAACCTCATCTGAAACCAAATCCGCACGTGATTTTATTGATTTATTTTATTGTTTTTTTTTCCCCTTCCCATAGGATAATTCTTCATCATCACTGACACTGCAGGGCGGCCACTCAATTTCTACTTCAAAATTCCCTGATTTTTCCCTGTTTCCCTGACCGCGAAATCAGGTAGGTATATTGTTTTTTCTGACTTTTAATATACAGCAATATACAGTACAAATGTTTGGTTTACATGCATTCCGGTTACCCACGGAACAAAACTGACGTAACGTAATTCGCGACAAGGCATAGTGGGGATAACCATTTGCTACAAAAAATTGATGAAGCTACATGCGTCCATCTCGAATTATTTTTGTCATGGGAAAGAGATATCGAGATATCTTTGCACGAAAAGAAAATCGAACAAATAGCCCATTTCTGCTGTTCAAAAATAGAAATTCCCTGACTAGATATGAAATTCCCGGTTTTTCCGGTGCAGATCAGCCACTCTCTACTGATAAACTCATAATGTAGCTTTACGTAGCTGCAAAACGCCTGAATCTACGCGTAGAATATTCAATATTCTACAAACTACTTAACGAAAATTAAATAGGGGACACGAAGGTCTCAAGATTGGAAACTAAAACTCTGAGGAACGCAGCTATAACGACAGATTGCCAGCGAGACTACAGCAATGGGAATAATAGTAGGAACAACGTATTCTGTTTCTCCTTGATAATAATTCTGACCCGAAGCGTTCCTCTTGTACCCCTTTTCTGGTCCCGTAGCATTGTCAGAAAATTTCAATCGCACCCCGTGTCTTTAGCCCGAGGACACTCAGCGACCACATTCATAATATGTGGCGCTCCCATATAATATCCGGTAAAATGTTAAGAAACCCATCTGCAGTAGTAGATATATTGGAAAAAAAATTGAATGCAAAGAAAGTAGTGTTACCGCGCAGCAGGTTGCAGCCACGTAACTATCGCGCAGTATTATTCGCGCAGCATTACTTTTCCATTGTACCTGCGCCTGCCTATCAACCTAACCTATACCGCGCGATTACTCCCAACTGCGGTAAGCGATCCGATTTTCGAACACGTTCGCGTGTCGCGTATTGTTCTGCGGGTAGGTACGAGAACCGCACCGTTCACCGGCCCCGCAATACCAGCAGTCAAGTATTACACCACCGGTAAGCAGAGAGCCGTTAAGAAAATAAACATAAGGCAGGAAAACACGCGAAGGGCCAAAATTATAGGCGAGCCAAATGGCTTGAAAAATGCTCGACCACAAATCAAGGTGGCCGCGCGCGGGCGTGGGGGCCATCTGTCGGTTGTGCGCGGCAGCCGCGACGCGCCGTACCAAAACCAACACGACGATAAGAAGCCGCTTTAGCATATACACACGTTTCCCGTATCCATATGCATGCTGGGGAACACCTCGCCTCACCGTTTGCATCGAATTTGGTTAGGTTAGGTTATGTTATGTTGCGTTGTGTTGCGTCAGGCCGACAGAGGCGCCCTCGGCGGCACGGTTCCTTCCCATTTGCTTACTCGAACGGCTAATTACCTGTGCCCACCACCCAGAAAGTACCCGTAGCAAATTCTCTCCGGGCCGGAGTGCAGCACCGCGCGGCGTGTCTGTAACTCTGGCGGGCTTTTAAGACGACCTATAAGAAGTCGAGCCGACCTCGTCTTTATACCCGATTACCCTGTAGCGGATGAGACATTACTGCCAATAAAAATCTTGTCGTCTACCGCGACGCAAGGGGACGCAACGCGACGCTGCGCACGTGCCGCTGCAGGGCGACCCTATCTCTACCTTATAAACGTATATCGGTAGGGCGCGAGCTAGTATTCCGTCGCGTAGATATTTATTAGCTAACGCGAACGAGAGAGTAAAACCGAAAGGAAAAAGAGGAGGGTGAAGGGCGAGGGTGACTGGGCTAACGCTTTAGCCACCCTCAAGGGCTCTGGCGGCTATATATCTTGATTTCACGGCCCTTCGCATGGGTATCAGGTTGCCCAGAAATCGGGAAACTCTCGATGCATGTAACTACCTACGTGTTGGACTATAACTGGTTGCTTTCAGACTCATGGACCAGCGATCGTTCTCTTCCTCGAGTCCATGGGAACCCAGGGCGTAGCCTCAATAACCGATATGGTGGTTTATGGCTTATATACGAACGATAATTATCCGAGAGCGTGGAACGGACGCATCTGGCCATGTTTCTCGTACATAGACGTAGGTACAGTTTACGCAGTGGGTTAGATAGCGAGTTGTTCTTGTATATCTGCGAGGGATTTGTTACTCCGCATTTTAACACGCGGTGCCAGCGGTGGGACATCTGCGTATTCTGATTCAAACTGCTTCGCTCTTGAGAAAAGTATTTTCAAACAGATATAACCACCATGCGAATGAACGTCTCAAAAAATTGCCGGCTTAGTTAACTTTTTCAGCAATAACTAAGACGTATGTACCTTTCCGAGCTGTAGCCAAGGAATACTTACGAATTTAACGCTTCTGGCCTAAGGACCATCTGCGAAATGACACAAGATTATTCCGTAAAACAATACGAGCTGCAGGTCTACCAGTCCAGGGTTATTAGATTTTTTTCAGACACGCTACTTAGTTTTATATGCTGTTGTTTGGATTTCGGATCCAACAATTCATGCAGACATATCAAGTGTATTTCCATAATCGGCTGATCCAATGCATCAAACATGCGATCTAAGATCGCCGAACGATGTACCAGCATAAATACCGAGCATGGATCCCCTGGTGTATCTTATACCAAGGCTATTCATCACGTAATTTGTGAAATCACATTTAACGGCTGACGCTTAGCACAGTCTGACGTTTGACCGATAGCTCAACGGGCCGCAACTACTTACGAGTGGAAACAACAGGCGAAGATCTTTCCACGATGGAGATCATTCAATATAATTTACTCGTTCTTACAACAGAATTAGCGATTACAACGAGCGGTATTTATCATAGGCCCAGAAACATGTTCCGTCGAAAACTATTGGAAAAGAAAAATGGATGTGCTCTGGAGGAATTATTCAATCATCTTGTACTTTGATTACAGCAGTTTACTGTCTGTTTTCTAAATTTAGGTATTGTCGACAGGTGACAAATCTCACATTGATCTCTGTTAACATTTTGAACGATAAACTTTTTCATCACATAAAAAGAGAAATTTTGATAACGTAAATATTTGCATTAGGAAATCGCTGAATGAATAAAAAGAAAATATATGGTCTGATGATTTGAAAAATCAGTAACTGCATTCAATGATTCTGTCCGTTAGATGACAACAGTTTAGAGCCACGATGAGAAATGGAACCAATTTTGGCTTCAGTGCACGTATTTTCAGATCAATATTAAAAAACTAGGTGTATCAGCTCCCCGATTGTCGGAGTTAGACGTGAATGTATAGTATTCGTTTGTATTATACTCAGTTACAAATAATAATTTAACGAGCATGATTCACGGAGCAGATATGGTTAATCTTTTAATTAAGACCTTAAACCGTAAAGTAAATAAAAACGGTTGATATCCCGGGCCGTGAAATATGCGAATGAAATTTCAGTACCACCTACGCTTGGGCAAACACGACAGACGGACAGGCCTTGGAAGAGAGTGGAGCTATTTAGCAGCCCTTAGCTGTGATTTAGTGTCCTTGTGGTACACGGTTTGGTTATGTAGTAACCTTGTCAGAGGCATGTATAGCAGAGGGTAACTAAGTAAGGGAGAAATAGGGTGGTTTTAGTCTCCGGTTGTGTGTGGAGTGTATACCGATGTAGCCGAGGCTCAGGGTGGCTCATGGTGGTCCAAGTTGGTCGAGGGTGACGCGGGCCACCCACGCCGTAGGGTGCAACCGCCCTTGCCTCTGCAGCTTGCATTAATGATGATTTTATTCCACATCGGGATATCCTCCCGGTTCGAAGGGACGGGCCTAAGTGTCACCCAGAATTGAGGATTATCTACGTAAAGTTTAGCTACCGTGCGACAGACCGGTCTTATTTTAGTGACCAATGACAAACGACGGATTATGCTTTATCGACCAATACCGTCTCAAGGAGGGTCAACAAATCTTTTTTTTTTTTTCTTCTTCTTTTACGATCAATCTTTTCCCACCGACGTGCCTATGCAGCATATCATTTTTTAAGTTCCTAAAAACTTTACCTTCGCCTGCAGGCGTATCAATCTCTATATCCCAAAAAACAAATGCGTCAGGGGATATTTTTGAAGAATTTCAATTATAGATACTGAATTTCATTTTAAACTTCTATTTCGGTTCTGAATTGTCTGAAAAAACTAATGAAAACTTAAGTTTTACTGATCATCGGCTGTGGCAAGAGGACAATTTTTCATTCAGCCATTGATGTTCAGTTTCTTTCCCTTCGATGACAACTGAATCTGATATTCACAAGTGAAAGAAAATCATCAATTCTGATTCTCGACGATTTCCCTCATCTACAGATAATTTTTAGAGATTTCCAATGATTTTCAGTTCGAGGAAATCAGAGGAAATGAATCTGAGAACATCGAGCGGTTCCCGAACGAGAATTCGATTCTCAGGATTCAGTGGAAACCATAGAAAATCTCCAGCAGTCTCAGTCTATGAGAATCGATCTACGCCCACAAATTTATTTCCTTTGATTCCCCAGAACTGGAAATTACAGAAAATTTATAGAAATCGTTCGAAACCGTCTGAATTCCGGATTTTGATATACGCGAATTCCAACGATTTCTCTGTGACGTCTCATGGAATTTCACCCTTCGTTGGTGATTGCTCAATTTAATATCCCCCCGATGTGTTTAAAATTAATTCTAACCAAAATGCTGATTTGTATACACCATGTGCAATTCTTGGATTTATTAAGATGGAAGTGCAATGAGTATGCATGTTGGTATATGACGTTCACCAATGCAGCTTGTGCAGATTAATTTTGGGTTTAATTGCTGCTCGAAATAGCGCAGGGTTCCAGCGTATGGGTTATTTAATAGAAATGCAACAATAACGTTATGATCTTGGCAGGGCGCACGATGCGTGTCGTGTTTGGTCTCCCCTCGGCAAAACGAGATTTGACACAGTGTGTACACAAACTGTGTGACATGTGGTGCTTAACGAAAAGCTCGTTGGCTTTCATTAGCAGTATGTCAAAAGCGAGCGAGCAGTTCTTGCCATCTTAAAATAACCAAACCCAATACCCCTCTATAATGGTCCCAAGACTATTGCATGTGGGCTTAGGGTAATTCTAAGAGCCTTCCAAAAAACCACTTAATTCATCAATTTCGCATGCGGATGAGGAGAGTAGAATATTCGCTGGTACGAAAAAAGCTTTCTTGTTAAATATTAGCTAAAATACTTTGACTAAAAGGGTGAAAAACACAAGTCTGCAGTCGTGGTTTCCGGCGTCTGGATACGAGTGATGTTGAAACGTTGAAAATTTCACAAGCTGCGATCAAACTTCGCGTATTCCCGTGTGACCCACGAACAGCTTAATGTTTCTGCCACGCGTGGTACAGTGAGATATAATCGTACTTTTTTTCCCTGCACTGTCCCAGGGTAATATACGATGTCGGAGATTCGCAAACCGCAGGTTCTGCATCCGAATGTCAACGCGAAAGTGTCCGGTTAACTAAAAATTGGATGTTTCATTATTTTTGCTGAGGAAAAACGCTGCTTCAGAAAATTTCAAGTTATGCTATGAGAATAGCAATTATCTATAAACACTAGGGTGCTTTTTTTGGCGACTATTTTTTTTTCCAACTCCCACCTCGAAATTTTCTTGGAAACACTTGAAAAAAATTCCCTGAAAGTTTAAGCCCTTAATATTAATATTAAGGACTCGCCCTCGGCGTTTAAAGATTTCCCATTTAAAATACATGTATATCGAATTTTTTTTTCTTAAAATTCTTATAGAACCAAATTACTCAGAATTGAAAGCTCTAAAAAAGTGCTGAGAACCGGTGCTCAGAACCTTTTTTTCAGGGCCTCATAATGAGCCGCAAATTCATGAAAATCGTAAATCATGAAAAACAAAAAGCTTATTATCTCGAAAAATATCAATAATGAAGATCGGTACCCCACAACCTTTTTTGAAGGAAATTCAATTTGCTACAACTTTGTCATTTAACATTTTTCTATATTTTCAGCCAATTATGAAATAACAACGAAAAAACAAGAAATTCATGAAATTTTGACTTTAATCACCTGTACTGTCTCATCCGTGTAAGTTACGTTCCCATTGTAATGGGCACTTTTGTAGAGCATTCAATTTTGAGTAGTTTGGTTCTTCAAACGTTCAAATAGCATAAAGGGCCTCTGACCTAGAGGAATTTTAAGAAAAAAAAATTCAAGTTACGTGTATTTTAAATGGGAAATCTTCAAACGCCGAGGGCGAGTACTCAATATTAATATTAAGCGCTCAAACTTTAAGGGAATTTTTTTTTAGGTGTTTCCAAGAAAATTTCGAGTTGGGAGTAAAAAAAAAAATAGTCGCCAAAAAGAAAGCACCCTAATAAACACATATCTTCATTTTAATAAGCTAACTGTGCGACCGTCTTCAATAATTCCTCATTTTTTTACACCACGATAATTAGTCTTCGTGTACCGAGATTGGGTTCTTTGATCATCATATGATAGTGGCACCTTCGCGATGTCAAAATTCCATGGTATTTTGGCAAAATATCGAAACTTTCATCCGGCACTTTATTCTCGAGTGTCTTAAGAGTCTTAAATGTATAATTTCAAAGGTGCTATACACAAGCGTGATCAGTGTCTGTATTTGAATGAAGGAAAAACTTGGAAATAGATTTTGTTGTGATTTTAAAACTGATGTATAAAAGTGTGTCTATAGTGTATTGAAAAAAAAACAGAATATACGGCAATTCTTCGCGGGATATTTCGAAGAAAGGTAGTCGAATTATACGAAACCATAGCTGACTGTGATGAAAATGGTAGAAAAAGCGATTAGTGATTGAAATAAAGAGATATCTTTATCATTTGATCTCTCACGCAAGTCTTGCAACTCCTACTTCAATCCGGATTAACATTACTTATGATGATTACTCAACGAATCTCTCTCGATTTCCTGGAACTCCAAAGTGACGTTTGGCTATCGCGTGATAAGTATAATTCGTCAAATTGTTTCTTTTTATTCTTGAATTTTCACCCCTCTCTAGACTAAATTAAATCACCAATATGAGGTATGAGACAAGATATGTATAAGATTTGTGTCTTGGATCTCACTATCTTTTCATTCCCTTTCACAGGTTCACGTACCAGCCACGTGCGCCATGTTGAAGTTTAAGAATTTTTTCTGTGCAGCTCTAGACTCAACGTTACTTATACCTAAATCTTCATCGCATAAGATTTTTATTTTTTACAAAAATACATTTCACCATAATCTGGAACCTTACCTGGTACTCGCTTTTTGATTGGACCTATTTTATTGGCTTTTTTAGCCATTCAAAAAAATAACACAACCAGTTTTCGTCAAGTTTCAGTATATGGTCTTTCCTTGAAGCAATGAAAAAAGTACCGAATTATTCATTTACCTAGAGTTTAAAGTCTCCCTCAAAGATATGGACCGGTATCAGAATAAGTACCTTTTTCGGAAGGCAAATCATGCCATTTTTACGTCAAAGTAGCGAATCTCAGGAGTATTTCATCCGAATCTAAATTGAAAACATTAAAAATGGACAAAGTTATGATTCTTTAAGCGAAAAAGTGTCGTTTGGCGCTTATACCTCTTCGTGATTTTTTTTTTTTTTTTTTACAAATCGCAATTTTTTTCAAAAATCACTTCTTTGTACATGATCTAGAAGATTCGAAGCATGTTCTGTAATTTTTTCTTAATAGTCTGGATTAATAGTCTGCTCAGAATCATTATTTGAAAACTTTCTGGGTAAAATCCAACCCAATAATGCGGCAACGGTGATATGTATTATCTGGAAGTGTGACAACGGTGCGGGTTAAGGGAGAGACTTCGGGGAAATTTGGATGAAATAATAATTTATTCATTTACCAACTAACTTTCGTAAGAAGCAATTTTTTATTAGATATTTCAATCATTTCAAACATGAGAACATGGATTTCATTAAGAACTGGACGAATTTCGCATTGTACTTTGATTAAAATTCCTCTTTCTCTTGCTGTATAACAACTTCAAAGCTTTCGCATTTTCCCAGTTTCCTGTACAGAAAAATCATTCCTACTTCCAGGTTCTACCTTCAATAGCAGATATCGAGCAAAGCGGAAGAATCATTCGGCTTTACCCTGTCGAGTGCAGAAAGAAGAAGGCATTCCTCTCGGGCCCCGATCTTAATACGACTCGGTCGCACCAACAGATGTACATATGTACATATTACATATATATATATAGCTACAGGGTATTCCCGGGCAGAAATCAATTTGTAGTTAATTCTACAGCGCGGTGTCTACGTTCGCAACAAAAACACGTCGTCGTTCGCTGGCGGCCGGTATGCCCATGGTCGTCGGTGTGCACCGTGGGCCCTTCAAGTCGTACGTATAGTACAAGTACCAGTTGTAGTACGTCCACATGTACGGGCAGAAATCGTGCGGGGCTTCTTGTCGACCTGGCCTCGGTGCTTTGCGTTACCTTGCCTTGCCTTGCCTTGCTTTGGCTTGCCTTGGTAGGTATTGGCCAGGGTAGCATCTTGCCGACAAAGCGGAAGATTTCCCGGCTAATTACTAGGAGACTAATTGAATACTGCTCGCTCGCTCGCTCCCAGCTCTCGTCTCATTCATATTCATGCCTTCGTAATAGTCTCTCCCCTGTGTTCCCTGCCCAGTTCTCGCGAGAGCTCTTTGCCGACCGTTCGTTCGCCTTGGCATGGCGTTTGGCGGGTTGCCCTGTACCTACTCTTCGCCCTGTTGGACCTTACTGCACTTCTTATTGCACAAACCTTTCGGTTCCAACTCCCAACTCCCAGCTTCTGCAGCATCCAACTTATCGCCACTCGCCTATATACAGCCTTGTCTTCCAACGGCCAATCCGATTCGATTTTAGCTCGTAGGCTGTGCTCTGAGCTCTTCGATCCAAGACGAAATGCCGCACCTCCGATGTCTTTCATTTTTTTTGTTTTCTTTCAAAATTGATCGTGGTATTGATCAGAACTAGTACTAGCACTATAATTAACATCTGTATTTTATCACTGACAGATTCTTTCATTTGGGTACAGAATTAGACGTCTGTCTAATGCCGGAAGGTATACGAATCTGCCACTCTTAATAAATATAAATTTTGATTCACATATATATGTGAGTCCTGTCTCAGAATATATTTGAGCTTGAAGTCATTGGAAGCTATACCGGTTGAATACTGTATGATAAATACTGCCATAATTGTTTAGAATCGTCTATAGAATTGTTTCAAATCAAATCTAGTAATTTTTATTCATTTTCTGATCACACGCGCAATGATTTTGGATCCACAGCGTGAGCAGGGGATAACCACATGATGGAGGAACGTTTTTGTTTTTTTCAAGTATCAGATGGTATTTTATTTTGCAATAAAAAATTAGCAAAGAAATTTGACTTTTGGTCAGAACACGTGAAATTACTTTGGTGAACTTACTAATCTTAATTATCACTACCAAAATAGAACGAAATCTGAGGAGGTATAGAAACCTTTCTCTCCTCTGTAGGGTAGATGAGGTAATGGACCAGTTATGGGGTGAAAGAGAAATTTTCGTAAATTTATGATGACTTGATTGGTTTCCCGTTCTTCTGGCGTTTGACATGGATTTTTGTCAACGGATGCTGTCAGCATTTTTGAGACGTTAAACTCTAAGACTTGCCAAACGCTTATAGACCTCGATTTTATGCTAAATTTTGGTACTTGTTTCTTACTACCATATAATGAAATGGAATAGAAAAATTGGTGACTCAAATTCAGCTCTTCGTGTTATTTTTGTTCATTTGATTTTCACAAAAATCAAATCATTTTTTTTTTTTTTTTTGTCTTGCAATTGTATTTTAGTTACTATGATTAGTTGGTATATTTTCTATAGTAATTACGTATTCGATAAAAATTACCTTTTTCTCGTAATCCAATTCACTCATCATCAACCAAATGAACGTGAAATCTACAAAACTAACAATGACATTGATCTGATATCGGGTTTGCATTTTGTACAGTAAGACAATGCGAATGATACGGGGAATTCGATTCAAGGTTTTAATTTATACCTATGTTTTTATCATTATATAGTAATGGAAGAAAGTATATAGAAAATATTTTACTCTATTTCCAAAGATTTACGTTAAAAATGAACAATTGCATTAGGAACTTCATTTTTCGTAGCTGAGGTCGAATGAAACATCCAATTGAACAGAAATGCTGTTCAACTATCGATGTTGTACCGAAGCCACAAATTCTTTTCTTTTCTTTGTGTAAAAAATTATGAAAAGCTATCCGCAATCCGGAAACATCACGAACGTAACCGTCGAATATTGCCACTTTCCTTTTTGGACTACCAAAAAAAAAGTCGATAGCATTTAATTAGCTGCTTGCCGCGTGTATCCCGTTAGAAGACTGTTACGTGCGCGTAAGACGCGCGGTGATGGTAAGAAATAAAATTTGTTCCGGTCTAATGAATGAGAAAAAAATAAAATAAAATAAAAAATAAAAACTTCTTCCGTGGTCCGCAATGGCTAATTTCAGCCCAAACTTTTATCCTTTTTTCTCCATGCTCGAGTGTTAATTGAGGACTGAACTAGCCCCAAGATCTGCGAATCATAACTGCGGCCCTGGAACTCCGCCCTTCGCACTAGCCGAACAAAAGACCTAGCGAAACAAATCGGTTTAGGTAGCTTGCCGTGTTAGTGAACTGGTAGTTAAAATTCTACGGTTGTCACGACGGAATTTCGAACGATTTTCGTACCATTTTACTCCTTTTTTTTACACGGTTCTCTATATCGGCTCGACAGATGTCTCCACCTGCTGCAGCGTCATGGATTTATTTGATATTTACTTGATTCCCGCAGCGTTAATAGTTCCTAGTTAGTTATTGTCATTATCGCGCAATTTCATTAAAATAATTAATGAATAAACGTTTTTTATTTCGTAGATCCATCGCGTTGCTTCGATCTTTGATATCTCGCTAATTAAATTAGCGTTTTTTTGGATCGTCAATATGAGCTATCGCGTGAGAAACTCGGAAGGAATGATTCCTGAGACTTAGAGTTCTTGAATATCTTTTCATCACGCATCTTATACCCGAACATGATACTTACTTGCCTTTTAAACAGAAGTCGCAAACACTCGTAAGTATTAATTGGTCACGATTTAATGTACAAAAACCGACGGAATATCACGGCATTATAACTTGACCCCCGGAAATGATACGCTCACCATGATGACCATTAGCACTTTATCTCAACCGGTTAAATCCATCGTGCAAAAGTGAGGTAAAACATTAAAAATCGACGATTAGCTGAGACACAACATGAAGCTGGAACATATATCGTCAATAGTTTAGTTAAAAGAATCATTGAAAAAGTTACACGAGACGTCGTCGACAGTAGGTCATTTGGTTGCAAAATGATTTTGAAATGTGCTTCAAATTCAGGATCGATCCTGGGGTTTCAACCTTTGTCTAACAGCTGAGATATACGTATTTGAAAAACGGTATTGGTTGGGCTGTCAACGACGAAGACCTAATCTTGATCATCATGAAAGTCCAGTCGTTGATTTGAGATAATCGTTATTCTCGTATCAGAGTCATGAAATTTTTACCAAATTTGTACCCAGACAAGTCGCGTTACTGATGCCATAAGGTTGTAAGCGACATTATATGATCTTCTGGTTCTATTAAAACCGAAAGTTCATATATTTTTTTATTCCTCTCGGAATCGTCATGAAATTGATAAAAACCGGTAGATCCCCTGGAATGATAACAAAAAATTTCGGCCGGATACAGCCTTATGGATTTGGTTTCGAGAAAAAAAATCATCAAAATGAAAGTCATAAGGTCGTATCCGCCGGAAAATTCAGTTTTTTGAAATTTCAATGGTTTTACATGTTTTCATCTATTTCACAAAGGAAAAAATGCGGATACAACATACGACCTTCTGACCTTATTTTGATGATTATTTGCAGAAATTGAAACCAGAGGTTCGTATACAATCAGCCTATACGATCTTCTGCTTTTAGTTTTCGAATCTTCCGATTTCAATTGATCTACTCATAATAGTCGATTTTATGAAGCGATAACAGAAAAAAACAAGCGGGTTTTGACTGACCATGAGCCAGCCTTTGAACTTCCCGTTTTCCAACTCATGACGAGCTGAAATACTGAAAATTCTGATAGCAAAAAAAAAAAAAAGAAAAAAAAAAAGAAAAATACTGGATCGAAGTATTTCCAAATCAAGTCATTTTTGAGTTAGGGCAAATGCTATCGATGAAGACCAAGATCATCAGAATCCGGTCATCCGTTCTCGAGATATCAGCGATTGGAATTTTTTTTTCGAAATTTTGATTTTGATTAACTCGGAAACCACTCCGCCAATCATATCCAAAATCTAATCAGCTCTAAATTACGGGAAGGCACGTCAGGCCAAAATCATCAGAATCCGTTGATTCGTTCTCGAGATATGATTCTTTGGACCTCAAAACGTAAAGAACTGGTAAAAAATCAACTTTTCATTTTCAGGATGATTACAAGAATTTCATTTTTATTCTTCAAAAAACCGGGAAGTTATAGAAAATAAAAATTATGCGACCTTCTGGCACTGAAATTGCATTTTAGGCGGCGCTTACGATCTTACGGCATTGATAACGCGAAGTATACTAATGGTGTAATTTGGAAAGAAGACGAGATCCGAAGAGAAGAATCTGTTGATCAAGATTTCGCGCCCCGTCGTAGAATTAGTCTACAGACCGGAGAGTTGTCAATGGCTGTGAGTTAAAAACCGTGGACAATCGAAGAGCTCCTCGAGCCATTGGGTTCGTAATATATTATCTGTTCGTGATTCGCCTAAGCCCTTGAGAAATTAACCGGTCGTAACACGCCCCCTATTGAAATTTAACGGCAATAGGTGGCCCGCAGGTAACTCTTAGGGAGAGGGCCACACTGTGTAGGGGAAGCTGGGACCTTCGGAGTGAAGTTGGGCCCAAGGTGTGCGCCGTCCGGAGTCTGCAGCCTGGGCCCTTGAATAGTTTTCGGATGTCACGCTGCGGCGTGACCGGAGTCAGCCTGCGCGCGCAATCTCATCTCACCGTGAAGTTGCCCGTGAAAAGGCCATTTTCAGGATGTAAACATCAAAATGAAGATCGAAAAAGCCCCGGTCGTTGTACGCCCATTTACATCGAGTTAACGGTCTTTCCAACGTCAATGGGGACGCGGCATCCTACTTTATTTAGTTTTCTGGAAAAACTCACCGGGGTTCCCTTCGTCACGGGAAAATCTTTCCGTAACTTTTGGGGGTCCTGCAGTCTCAAGAGTCGAGTGTCCTGGGGCGCGTTGCGAATCGGGGGCTTTCCTTTGTCGCCCTGACCACAGCGAGAGTCAACACGGTACTGCGCAGCGGGTGACGTCCGGATATTATGCGACGATAGCCTCCAGGACGTAGGACTCTATCCCTCAGTATCCGGCTGTGCGACTGTCTCAACAATAAACGTTTTTAAGGGCTTAAAGGTCGTCTTCGAATCTCCTCTGAGGGGTCAACGGCGGCCCGGAGTCCCCCAGACTCGGAATTACTTTCAAAGTAGCTTTCCATTAGCTCAAAAACTTTCACCAGCTGGAAACGGGAGAATTTGGAAAAGCCAAATGAAGATACCGAACGATGCCGATACTCATGTACGAATGCCGGAATATTTCCGGATCTACCCACAATATGACACAGAATTGGCACTACCCCGGCTCCCAACTTTCGTTTGCTAATACTCGCCCAATACAGTTAAATTATTTGCCCAGAATTGGGCAAATGCTGATGACTAGTACTGATAAGTGAACATACATGGAGCTCAGCCGGAAGTCTATTCTGTACTGGGAATGCACTGGGCCGATATGGTGTTTTATACTGGCCACGGATTATTTCGTACCGATTCACAGCACCAATATGTTGAATCGGTGTTAACAATACAAAATTGTCCCAACATTGATTTTGACTTGTGCAAAGCTTGGCCCTTGATGGCTGTCAGTATTGGCAGCTATAGCACAAATACCCTGCCAATGCCAAGCCAGTTTGCAGTTCGTACATACATGCGTGGGTAATGGTAACAAGTTGACTTTTCCGTTCAGATCTGCTGGACGGAGCAGACTAGGTTTGTTTTTCGGCTTACGAATCGGTGTTTTTCGTCAGCGTATATCGTGACTTTTGAAAGCGTGTTGGATCTGGGTTTGCCACAGCTGTTTTTCGATCTAAGAAAATCGGGCCTCTCTTGTTTGCCTCCACTATTGCCGAGGAGTCGAAATATTTGCTAAGCCCAGTGTCGGGCGCACGGGTCGTATATTCGGACAAAAGTCATCTCGAACAATACGGTTCCACGCTCAGCCTATCTTCGATCGACCAAATATTTTCCACCAATTCTACGCGCCCCTTGAGAATAAGAATCCACCAAGTCAGTCACCGAACCATTTAGAATTCCATTCATTTATCCAAAGTCTGAAGAATCCTGCCCGTGAAAGATTCACACCTTCAGGGAAAAAGGTAACTTTTACCTTTATACCAAAATAAGCGTCTTTCCACAACTTACTGCAAATAAACATTCACGACGATGATCTTTTCCGCAAATAGGTTGAACACTTGATATAATCGTGAGATCCAAGATCTGAGATATACCGTTCTGTGTGCGTATTTATGCTAATAACGATATGTATTAGGTATGTTGAGGAAAACTGTGAACTAAGTGGCGTTTTTCGTTGTTCCACTTGCGTTGAATAATATGTGTAGGTATGACAGAACCGTGGCTCTTGTACAACGGTGAGAAAACGCTTTGATAAACCAAAGAGTGCGTTAGCAGGAGTGAAAAAGACCGTTGACAATAGAATGTTAATTAACTTAATTGACGGTATACATACAGCTTGGGTATTTTATACGACTCGTAAAGTAGACACTTGTCAGAAAGGGGTTGAAGTAATGTTTCCTGTGAACATCACGTGCCGGAATTTGAAACTACATAATTTGTCTCATAAGAAATTTGTGAACAAAAATGTAAACGTGTTCCATCGCTGTTGTGTATATACGATTGGAGTACTCGGCGTAGGGGGAATTAATATTTTAAAACTTGACCGAACTATAAAGGAATAAAGCCTTGAAGCTGATATATACTTTGAAAAATAACAGTAAGCCGGAGTTGATTGACAGCCATCGATAATTTACTGCGGCAAGCGGCCAAAGTGTTTGTAGAACGAAGTAGCATTTCCATATCACGATCAATCTACGTCTTTGCTTTCCAACGATCAAAAAGAAAACTCACATCTGAACGTTTCAATGGTCTAAATCCGATATAAATGCGCCATGGTCACTAACCCGTGACAGATCCCGATGGATGGACTGACATCACTGTTAAACCAATTAGGCACCATTGTTTGCACAAGAGTTTAACTTCCTTCGAGCCAATTCTCACGTAAAACGTCGCGTGCCAAGTCTGTGCAATTTACTACCACTCCCGTATCCTGTTTCCGGTTTCTCTTCACTCGCTGATCCGTACAAGACACGGGCATTTAACTGGGACTGTAAGAAATTGTGGATTTCCTGCGAGCCGGAAGATGTGTACGAATCTATCTATGCCTGAATCACCGTGGAAGTCTGGATTTTCCCAACAGTGCCACTTTCTCGAAGGATTTTATTTTATCGTCAGAAAGATACGATACATCTTTCACGCAACAACTTGGATTTTATCGATGATGTGTCTAAGGTCACTCATTAGCTATCAATCTTATTGAAATGTGGATAATTTTCTAAATTATATCTACGTTGAATCAGCTGTAATAACCTTTCGAAACGTGATTGATGACAATCGTTATCGAGTTTTCAAATGAATTCCGATTCCATGCCAAGATAAGGTTCGAATTTAGCGCAGTGGCGAAGCAGCACATGACATTGAACATTGGATGATGTTCAACATGGAATCACGTTGAAGGGTGGGGATCGAATAACCGAAAGACCAAAATTCAGAATTGCCGAAATCCCGAAATCTCGAAGTTCCAAAAACCCAGAATCGAAATGAAGCTATTACCGTCGTTGTGGAACAATATGGAATACGAAAATGTCCAAGGTAAACCGATCGTACAAGTACAATTGAGAATTATGGCGAACTTCCGATCAACCAAAAACCTGAATGACAAAAATACGAAATATTCGAAAAAGCAAGTCAGCTATTTTCAGATGAGGAAAAATTCAGATGAAATAAATACGAAAGTAGGTACAATTACAGTATGACTAAAGAAGGAAAGGGTCAAAATACCGAATAATCAAATTGTCGACGGTGCAAAGTCCCCAAAATGGAGAGCACTGCACTTCTATAAATTGATGAGCAATTCTCGTGGGATTTTCGGGAATTCAATTTTTCGGGATTTTCAGTTCATGTATTTTAACCCATCTGATCTTTCAGCATTGGTTCTTCTAAGTTTTGTACCTCAAAGTGGTGGCTATTCGAAACTTAGATTTCTTTGGAAGAGAACTAATTGATAGCCCGCGCGACATTAACTTATCTGTATTAGAACCGATCATGATATTTTTTCGATTTTCAATTTATGAAATTGAAATTGAATAAGCTGCAAGCAAACTGTTTTGTTGTTCGACAGTCAGTCATTGGAGCAATGGCTAGATGAAGATGATGAACCTTGATGAATCAATCGATGATAATGAATTGCGCAAGAATTAACAGAAACAGGGTCAATAATCTTTACGTTCATTTTTTCGAACCTGTCAGGAACCTTTCTGTCATTTCGTTCATAACGGTTGGGTGTATGATTTTGTACTTATCAATTGGCACTTGATGCTATCGGATGCAGTTGGAACTATAATTCTTGAAACTGTTCAAAAACTTCCCTGTGACTAAATTTCCCATTCATAATGATCAGGCTGGATTGTAGTTTGAACTGGAATCGTTTCTCATCAAGACTGCAATGGCTGTTCAGAATCCAAAGTGACTGACACCAGTCAAATTTGACAGTTACGAAATTGCTTATAGTCAGCTGCGAAGGTCGAGAGAACGTCTGTCACCTGTAGAAATGATGAGGATTATATGTTAAATGATCGAGCAATAATGAACGAAATTTATGTTGAATAATCATCTAATATAAACAGTCATCTGACATAAAGTGAACAAGTTTTTCTTGCAGAAAATGTCCAACAGTATCGGAAGCTATTATAAAGTGACAGGGATATCCTTGCGGACTTTCTGGAAGGAGGTGAATGATGGTGAAATTAACAAGTCTCTTCCAATTGTGCCCCGTGTAGCTACAGATATCCAGAGCTAAGTGTTTTTTCTGGACAACTCTGTCGCACTGAAATGAATCACAAACGTCTCGAAATCGACGGCAGTTTGGAAGAACATGATACTATCTCAAAATGTGCCAGAAAAACGTGGTATCTCAAATTGTGCCAGAAAAACGTGGTATCTCAAATTGTGCCAGAAGAACGTTCCATCTTGATCCGGGACAATATTTTCATTGTTACGGCACTGGAATTTGGGGTGCCTGGAGTATTCAAACAGTGTATGAATAAGCACTGTTTTTCAATAGGTTAATCAAATGTACCAATCATTTCCGAATTTATTTGATTTCTATGATACAGAAACATAAGATTTGAGACAAGGTTGAACAAAGAAAAATTTTGATTGTTCAAACTTATCTCACATTTTCCGTTTCTCTAGTATAGGAGCTGAATAAATGAAAAAAAATATTGGGAACAATCAAAGCATCAATTAGAAACAGTGATTTCTATACCCTGAGCACCCCAAATTACAATGTCGTATGAATGAAATTATCATCCCTGATCGAGATAGCACGTTCTTCTGGCACAATTTGAGATAGTACGTTCTTCCATGCTGACGTCAAAATGTAGTGTCATATCCGTTGGCTTGAATCACAGCCAAATATCAGAGAGATGATACAGAAGTTGGTCGTTGGGTCGTAGCCTTGGAAGGATGGGTCACCAGGGTCCAGGTTGAACATTGGAAGAATGACATGGGTGGAATGGCTCGGGTGGGATTGGTATTTGGTATGTACAGTACAGTCGTTGGTACCTACATTAGGTCACCGTGTTGTAAATAACCAGGCATGGTTACGCGGATATAAAAAGAAGAATTTACGGTGAAAATATTTGAACGTTTTCTCCCAGTAGGAATCGACCCTAACAAGGGTGAGCATTGACAGTTTTGTTGAAAGTTTTGACCATAAATCCCAGTCATATTGTTAGACTTTCAAGAGGAAACCCGCAACGCATTGTGTCGCACCTCCAAGACTGTTGTAAATAATAGTCCCACCCATACCTATACTCAGGTAAAGAGGAGGATCCTGCTACCTTGGTCTCGGTTGCTGGTCTTCGCCGCGCTTCGTGCCTCCATCCGTCCGTCCGTAAGCGTTCGTGACGGTAAAGGTAGGTGAACCTAAGAGAAGAGGAGTCCGTGAATGATACTTACTGCCCAGGAAAGCTTAAGGTATCCAACCTGTTGAGTTTAAATCCTATAAGCATCCATAAATCTGTCTATTAAGTTAAGCGCATTATTCGTTGCCTCCGCTCGCGTTGCGTCATTTCGACCGCAATCCACCATAGTGGGTATTGCCTTCACCAGACTATCCCAAATTGCGAGAAAACACTTTGACAGAATCTATTATAGGCGAACCTTGTATTGCATTGGAGAAGACTGGCTTACTTGTACTTACGTCATTGAGATTACAGCAAACAACGGTAGTGACCAATTGTTATCACCTCGAAGACACGAATCGCATTAAAATGGTCTTAAAAAAAAAAAAAAAAAATCACCTGCTGCACAAATCTAGGCACACCATTGGTCCAATTCGACTTTCCTGGGATCCAAACCGTTCGAAAGATGGGCGGTGATGAAAGTAGCGAGGGAAATCAATTTTGAAACATTATGAGAGAAGATGTGGTGAAATTTCAAAAACATGACCACTCCTACTTCATTCACAATTATGTTTGGGAGAAGAAAGGTTTGTTGAAGTACAAACGATGCAGATTCATTTTCTTTTTCTTTGCAACTTTCAGTACGGGATGGTAAGCACAAGGTGCAATTTATATCGTATGAAGTTGAATCCCGTTAGCTATAAAAGATCCTATACACAACTGCACATACATGTACAAGTTCGTGCGCTGACATATTGCCTGTTTTTTTTTTTTTTTTTTTTTTGTGGTTTTTATTTCTGTCTTTTTCTTTTTTTTTTCATAGTTCGCGCAGCGTACTGTTTCGTCCGTTTATAGTCCGATATATAGGAGGTGGTAATAAATCTGAACAAATATGTACGATATAAAAAATGAATTCAACATCAGTTAAAAGTGCAAACTGTAGAAATATTATATTTATAGATTGAATGTACGATGCCAGGATTTCTGGTACCGCATGTTTCCTTCGAATTAAAGCTCAAAGTTTCTGAAACATGAAACACCTGCCGAAAGATACGATAACATTTTACAGTGAATTTCCATCAACAAATTATATGTGTTCAAATTCTATTTATTCCGAGCTGAATTGACTCATCAAATATTTAGCCATAAAATCTTCCATTCTTTTCATACTAACGGCAGTCACGCCCAGAAAGTGAAAAACAAAACTATAAAAAAATAAAAATGATGAGTATCATGATAACAAATAGAATAACTCGTCGAAATCCCTTTTTCATAGCGCATGATTATTTCCGTGTATAATTTTCGTATGTTCAACGGTGCAGTAACGTAGTTTCTATAATCGACGGTGACATCCGGGGCCCTGCGTCGAAACGTTTAATGTCACTATTTACCCACATTCTCACGCTCAATAATTCCTCATTATAGCACAGAGATAGAGTCATTAAAGCCCGACTATGCCTTTACACACACAAATATACCGAAAAGAATGAACTTAATTGTCAAATCAAAAATACATTTGTCCATTAACCTTCAATACATCATTCAATTTTTGACTCGAAAATTATCATCCATACTTATCGACAATAGATGGGAAAACCGATTCCATCATTGATTGCGTCTTTATAACTTCGTGCGTATAATACTTATACGAATCGTACGTGTAACTAAAAGCAAAAAGAGGTATACGCCAAAAAGTCGAGTACAAAGTCAAAAGGGTGTAAAGGCCACCCGTATAAGCAAAAGAGCACATAATCTGGTGCATACGCCTTTTCGGTACTAAAAATTGATTGCGTGACAAAAATCAGAAGGGTGTATACGCCACCGTTAAAAGCAAAAGGGCGTATAATTTGGCGTATATACGGTTTTTTGGTAATAGGAATGTTTTTCCTTTGTTTTGAATCCGCGATCATGATGCTAAAAGGGTATGCGTGAATAATTTTTTTTCAACGAAATATTCAGGTCCGGGTGTCTAAGTAATAGTGTAGTTTTCTCGAAAATACTTTCTGCGCGATGAAAAACCTGAATTGCGCATCGGTTCAAGAAAAGAATTTATTTGGTTGTGGTATGTATGTCGTTATAACAATGGAAAGATCCTTTTTCTGCGAAAAACAATTCCAACTATTGTTTTATCAATCGAATTCTTGGAATTTAAACTTGAAAACGGATTTACCGCGTATATAATTCGTATTTCACAACATTTCTATGTGCGCTTGTGAGCTGAAAAGTGAAAAAAAAATTCAAGGCGTTTGGAAATAAAAAAAATATTAGGGCAATCCACGCGGGGCTTCCTGACTTTTAGTCTAACGCCAACATAAATACGCCAGTTTGACTTCAGCCGCGGCCTTAGCAAAAATACTTATTGTTAGTGATAGTATTAGGTGCATATTTCATATACACTTTCATACTCAGAGTCATTTTTATGATTTTTTTTAACATTTTTGTTTTTATATACGTTCTTTCAGCAGCGTAATGCACAAAGGGCGTAAAACGGTGTGTACACCCTTCTGCTTTCAGTCACGTGATATACCTATACATGTAATACAGGGTAAATTCGTAACGTCTGAATACTCAGAAGAGAATTCAATATTTTCAATGGATCCTGACGATTTGATTCATTGAACATGGCAAAGAATTGACGACACTGAACCCGTGGGCACCTGCAATGCTCCTCTGCAGAGTATTCGTACGTTACGAATTCACCCTGATACATATATATATATATATTATAGAATATATATTCCGCAGTTAGGCCCAGTTGTAAGTCGATTCGATGAAATCTGATCTAGCGGCCCGGCTACTCCGGGAGGCTGCGCAGCCTCTCTCGACGGATGTGATGAGTTTCCGACCACACGACGCGTTCGGTTTGTAATTGGACGGATTTCACGGTCCCCTTTTACTGCGAGTATGCAACAACTTGGGATGCGTAGGCCCAGGGCGTGCGAGTACACGCGTCTCTCTCGGTGTGTGTTGTGTGTGTTTGTGTTTGTGTTTGTATTAATACGTGCACAAGCAGTGGCATGAGAGAGTGACGTGGAAGAGAGAAAGAGAGAGATAATAGGGAACAGGGAAAAAGAGAAGAAAAGAGAGAGAGAGAGAGAGAGAGAGAGAAAGGGAAGGAGACCTGCGAGAGGACCGGCAGCAGCCACCCACGGTGACCCAGCAGCCCAACCGGCCCGTCTCGCGCGTCGCTACTTACTGATATTTATTGCGCCCAGAAATGTGTATGGGACTCATAAATCTCCGCATTCACACGGAGTTTCTAATTTACATATTCCACTCGCCTTCTCCGCGCCTTCGCTACCACCGTGCTACCCCATCGCGCTACCCTGGCGAACGATGCGTTGCTCCACGTCGCGACGCCCTCTCACCCTCCCTTCGTCTTCTTCTTCTTCTTCTTCATCTTTATCTTCGTCTTCCTCTTCCTTCTTAGCTTCTTCTTTACTTTGACGTTGCTCAGAGGGAACCTGCGATCAATCTTTACCGCTGTCCTTACCTTCGAGTTCACTAACTCCTGCATAGACCGAGGGTATAGCCACGAGTGTCTTAACCAAATGGGAGTCTGTTCGAAATTCCATTGTTATACCAATTCCTGTCACCTCGAGAACGTGAATCGTATTTGCTCGTTGACTATCCAACCGATCCGAATCAACCCTCCACGAATCGATTCAGTTTTTTTGGCAGAAATTTTTGGCCAAGGATGTCACTTCGTCAAAAAAACTGATAGGATTCCAGTAAAACTCATGATTTTTTATGTTCGCAGAGGTTAAGTTGGAAGTAATCTGTACTATATATCGCCTTAAGGGTAAGTTGGAGAGATGGACAAATAAGCAGGAGAGTTGGAGCGTTGCCGATCACCTGGATTTCGGAAAATGTTCAACGTCCACCCAGCGAGGTTAATTCTGATCTCTGCAATCTGGACAATTCACTGCACGGCCAATCGGCGTACGGGGATCGATCGAGTCCAGAACAGCGATTGGCTGTCCTATGAGTTGTCCAGATCGCAGGGATCAAAATCAACCTCACTGGGTTTACGTACAGAGATAGGGGATTGCGTAATGATACCCACAAGTCACGACAGTAATCAACCCATGTTACATACATTCTTCTCAAAGTTGTTAGTGATCAGTGATCCGAACAGTGCTGAAAGCTTACCAAAGCGTATAAACTTGCACTGAAATTTCACCGATCATGGAAAATATCAGCTGCCAACGCATAGACATGCGCTTTTCAGAAGCGATAGGCGTTAATGAGAAAGCCGAGAGCTTCGATATTCCCAAATTTCACATACGTGGATGTCAATTGCACTGCCTATAACATGAAGCCATGTCAAATGCGAGGAAAATTTACCACAAAGACAAAATAAGTTCATTCATTACTCCCACGCTGATTATATAGTTATGTATAAATTGGAGAATCGATTAAAAAATATGGAGAATTAGATAAGCAGAGTAGAATAATCGCTAAATGTCAACAGCGTGGAGTTACATGTAATTTATATGTCAGTGGGCTGTGGTGGTTTGAGCACCGTTTGACAAGCAACCGGCTGGGCAAAGTTTAAGCGTGGAAGTAGATGAGAGTGTTAAGCGCTAACTGGACTCTGGGGATTATCGGTGTAGATAACTTTCGCGCCTGTTTCATTGATTCGAATCGCCTCTTGCACATGTAGGTATATATATCTACATATTCGTGCATGTATGGGTAGCTGATATAAATGCACTATTGCACAGCTGCCATTGAACCCCCACTTGCCACTAATTTGACAGAAACTTTGAATTATACCAGATTGTCAACATATTTCGGTTCATAAATTGTTTAGGGTTTTCTTTTTTTGGAAAAAATCGCTTACCTACGCTTATAACCTCGTAAAACTAGCTACCTACTCCTTAATCGTCATTTTTGTGGTATGTACTGCAATGATATGCGCAATTTTCGAAAACTACGTATCAAAATCATCAAATTCATCAGAAAGAGTATTTTTCCGAAGATCCTTAATCCTTCGTGGCCACACCTCTATGAAATATCTTATTGGCCATACTGGGTAAAATTTACCCAGCTAAGTTTCAAATGGTTGCTGTGTGAAAACCATCAGTCCGATGGGGTCGTAAAATACCGAAAATATTTTGAACATTTTGCAACATGGTCATAACAAATTTCAAAACACAACATGTTCACAAAAAAATTGTAGACAGATAAATTTGTCAAAAAATACACCTTTGCACGCAAAAAAATCACAACTTTTCAAATTTTCAATATTTTCATGCCAAATATTGTAACTGGAATACTCATCAGATATGGCACTCCTAGGACAATAATAGTGTCACAGTGGACGTTTGACAATAGGTATTTATTTTGAAATGTGAAGAGTACCGATTTTGGAGTAGAAATGAATGCAGATTTGTTTGGAAGATACCAGTGCACGAAATTCACCTTTTCGCTGAAAAAATCATAACTTATGCTTTTGTTAAGTATTTTTAACCCCAAATTAGACCTGGGTAAAATTTACCCATGGTGGCTGTACCCATCGTGATTCGTACAGGGTTTATAATTATGTACAGTAATGTTCATCGATGCCTTCCCCGTGACGAACTTTATTTTCTGCAGTTTTGCTTTCTTCCTTTTTATCATGCAATTCGTCATTACTGTATCCGTTGTTAATCAATTCGTATTAATAATGTGTTTAATTTTGAAATTGAAAAACAGCTGGACCGTTGTTGCGTAAAACTGCTTAGCTTTTGTTCTTCAAAAATGAGGAGTCAAAATGACCGAGCAGCTTCGAAGTATATTATAGTTAGAAGTGACACGAGTCTTGTGCAGAAGCAACATACCTGTCTAAAAGACTTGGTCCGAATCGGACGAGGGTACAAAGCCGACTGTCGGAAATGGGGAAAAAAGTACGATATAGAATGAAAAAAAGGAGGGCGAAAAATGTAGATAAATAAACAAGAAACTCGATTTTTAACTCGAATTGGAATTGGAGGATCTTTCTAAAGGTTTCTCACCCTGTTCTCCGCCCCTTCGTTCAACGGGGTTGACAGATGGCCGCTTCGATCCTCTGGCTTCCCCGAGGGGTTTGCCTCTTTGGGAAAACACCTCTGATATACCTAGCTGCCCTAATTACCAGTTCCTTTTTCATCACGTCATAGAGAAACTTTTGATGCTAGTTCCAAAGTTCCC
Organism: Ametastegia equiseti; assembly: GCA_963989295.1. Taxonomy (NCBI): domain Eukaryota; kingdom Metazoa; phylum Arthropoda; class Insecta; order Hymenoptera; family Tenthredinidae; genus Ametastegia; species Ametastegia equiseti. Next base: position 23,369,703 of record OZ022389.1, read on the forward strand.
AAGAGATTGAAACTTGATTATATCCCTCATAGTTGTTCTTGCACTCCCAAAAACTTGTCAGCTCATCCGAAAAATGTAGAACCTCATTTTTCGCAGTTCATCCCAGTCCTTATGGTAGCCACATCAACTGCACTTGAGTATGAGAAACAAATATGGCTGACGTAACTGATTATACATAGCAGTAAAAGACTGCATTGAAATTATTGAAAGATTCTCCGTACTCAAACATAAGGATTTTCCAAAAGTGCCTTTTCAAAGCTGCACACATCCCGTTGAGCAATATGCTCACTAGCAATTCTCAAGCCTCACCCTAACCGCAAAATCATGCGGTTTTGTATTGTGCGGAATGGGACGGGCAAGTGCCATGTATATTCTGTATGTGTAAATAGGGAGGATTGAGCGCATTCAAGTAACGAATATGTAAGAATTAAACATAATGTATAGTAGTGCTCACTGGTACAGCTATACTGGCAAAGGGTCAAGCTGTTTCAACATGCAAGGTGCACACAATGCCTGCTGCACACATAGCTAGAACATAGTACGTTATACGTAGCCACCCGAAATGACAGTGTTCAGTCTGAAGATTTAATCGTGAATGATAAAATGAATTCCTCATGGTGGAGCTCATGCATCATGTCTGCACGAGGTGGAGATCCGTTTGGTTTCGTAGATGCAGGTATAAGGTGAATGCGTTCTTCCGTTGGTTATTAGACATTTGGGAATGAGTTTCTTTCATCTTCGTCACGCAAACCTCTAATGATTCAATGATAAGTTCTTTTATGCAAGTATAAGTGACGGAAACCATCGAACGAACCATCAAGGAACTTCAAGAAGACTGAATATACGGTATCGGAGATGGTTCGGTTGATTATCACACCTCTCGGCGGCACCTTTTACCTCGTTTACCAGAAAGTTGTTTCGGGGAAGCTGCTCCCGGTGTTTTTTCTTCTTTGATGGATTGACAACGTACCGTTTTTGGTTTTGGATGATCCATGGTAGAACTGCAAGTCTCTGATTGTGAGGATCCAATTATAAACATACACAGGAATAATTTTGGATTTTTCTTTTGGACACTGGTCGTGGTCTCCGGGGTGTAGCCACCCAAGCTTCATCGCACCTCCAAGTGCCGTGTAATTCTGTTATACCTATCTGAAATGAAATAAATTCATTTCACGCCCTGTCAGCGCGCAATTATTTTAGATGCAGCCATTTTAAAGTTTCGTTCCATGACTAACACCTCGACCCCTCTCGCCTCAACCTGAACTCGGGCACGTCTGAAACCGTACGGTCTTTTGCAAAAGGAAATCGAATAATTGCAACGAAACACCTTTGTGGTCGTTGGCTGCCCTCTCAGCTTCCCTGATCCTCCTTCTTCTTCTCCTCATGCTTCTCCACCTCATCATCTCATCTCACTCTCGCCATTTCTCTCCATCTCTTTCCCCGATCTCCTTCCTACCTTCGGTATATGCCACACCATACTACCTACCAGCATCCATGGGGCGTACTAACCTCCTGCGCACGTGCGTTCGTGTGCGTGGGTGAGGAGTGCTGCCTCAACTATATGCCTCCACGATCATGTGGCCCACGTCAGGTACCCCTGATGTTGTGATGGGAGGAGCGACGTGTAGGAGGACATGGTGTGCACGTGTAGGTGTATCGATACTCGCTGTATGTTGTACACATGAACATGTAGCACTAGGTATACCTGTCTTTCGTGTGTAGGGTATGTACCTATATCTTTGGAGCATTGGTATGGAGGTGGGAGAAGAGCCGGCTCCTGAGCTTGTAATTATGTTGATACGAATGATCTCCGGACCCGTCGTTGGCACAGCCTCCAGCGGTGCTCACCGTCTGCTATCCGGGTGCAGCCCGGTTGGGGCCCAGGCGGTTTAGGACCGTAGCGAAACCAGTTTAAGTGGTTAAGTGTAGATGTAATTGATTTCCATTTTATGAGCCCTCGCTGCAGTATGGCGAAGATTCACTGACGCCCTGACTCTTTCTGTTCATGGTTCGAGAGCGACCTATGCATAGTGGATGATTTCCCTCGTTTCATTATTATCCAATTAGTGTAAACGGTGCCTTATCTCAATCCACAGGTAGGCCCTTAAGGTCCCTAAGACCGCTTCGTTTCATTCTTTTGCTTCTACCCATCAGCACGATGTGTCAAAAATGGATAGAAAGCAGCTTTTATCAGTAAATATCACTATACGGTTGTATTCCCAACCCCAAGCTACAGCTGAGCTTAAAGAGTCGGTGAGATGCGATCGACCGATGGTACCGAGGGTCGCGCAGTCTCAACCAATCTGAGCTCCTCATACGATTGTGCCCGTCTTCTCATTGGCTCGAGTAACTCACCTATCCAACTCGTAGCCGTTAAATTAGTCCTACCATATGTAGGCGGCTGGGTAAAATCTGTACTCAACACAGCAACTGGCAAGTTGATGAAAAACACCGTTCGCAGCTTCGTTCGCCTCCGTTCTGCGACCCTCGAATCATACTCTGCAGTGAATTATTCTTATTGTTTTTCTGTCCTGGACCACACCCTAGGCAGTAAATTCTACATGGATGAGCTCGGAGCGGTTTCTAGTTCCCAACTCAACTTCGTCCCTTGGGTGTGTAAGTCCAGTCCAAAATATAAAATGATACCGACACCCTCCAAAAATTCATTGGATTCGCGATGTATAGATTCAATTAGAGATTATGGTACACTCAGAAAAAAATTTTGGCGAATTCAACCAAAATAACGTCGTTGGTGATTTTTTTGTCTATTCCACAGAATTTTGTTCAACAATCGACAAACTGTTTAGCTGTGTTCATACAACTAAAATTGGTGGACAATAATCTTTTGTTAATTAAACTCCACATTTTGTTGGCTGTATAACTACCAAATTTTTTGACAATTCAGCAAAATTTTGGTCCATCCAACGATACTTTTTTCTGAGTGATATATGTATACGCTTAATGCTCACCTCGAAGACTGACATCGTAGTATCTTCGAAACTACGTAACCGATCGGGGCGGAACTTTGATACGTTATTGCAGCAAAAATTGGCCAAGTATTGTGCTTCTTTGAAATTTTGACAAATCTACAATCATTCGGTTCCTGATCATTTCACCCACCCTAAAAATTGCAAATTTCAGTTCGGAAAGGTTTGACAAAATTGAAAATCAAAATATACACAAGGTCCAGATAGATATGACTGATGATGGCAATTATTCGTAACATTTGTAATTCATTCGACCGATGTGTAGCATTACACCATTTTAGTGAACATGACTGGCAAACATTGGCAAATAAATTGAATTTTTTAGATTCGCGCTGTTAAATTAATCGACTGAGGGATGTTCTTCTGAAGGAGAAGAACTCTTGCGGTGCAGAGTCGTTTGGTGACGATCTCAAATGTCATATTGAATACATTATACGCCGCGCCCGTACCTACCAAGTGCGAGATTAAGGTTTTACTTTTATTCTAGATGTCAAATCTACATACGTACCAGAGACAAGGTGTGTCACTTTAGCCGTCTACAATAAAAGCCCTCACATCAGGAAGAGAGTGGATACACTGATGTACACTCTTTCAAGCAATCGTGGCAATTTCACACATTCACATCCTGCTACTTGACAGCGGATAGTACTAAACTTATAAGCCTGTATTTTTCTCACAATCAGTGTATCGAACGCCAAGAATTCAGAACGGCTCAGGACTCTCTGAGTTCAAAGGTTTATAGTAATTCGTAGCTAGCAGTTGTATATATACCGGCGGCATGGGCACCGTGATCAATGCAGGCCCGCACGTATCTTTTCGGATCATAAGATAAGATCTTGGTTAATCGGTACGAAGTTAAAGGTCAATTGCATCCCGCCAGTTTATTATAATGATATATTTGCAGGGATAAATGGTGCCTTAATTGGCATTGAGGGAACCGCGTAAACAGTAATTACGCGGTTTGATCGCTTTACACGTGAATTGTGCGAATGCCTATAATGCCCAGGATCACGATTTCAAATCCAATCTGAAATACATCCGTTCATTTTTCTTCCTTCGTTTTTCTACTTTCTTTCTCGGTCGCCTTATCGATCTCATATTCCTCTGCACTCCCCACCTTAAGTATTTCTTTCGCAAATTCTTTTCTCATAATGTTCCAGATTTTCTATACGATCAACTATGATCTTCCTAATTCATTCGAGCAGCATTTTTTTTTTTTTTTTTCTCAAAATTTTCCGGAATCCGCAAATGGAAATGTGAATAATGTAAATTACGAGAAAAAATGTCATCGTGGTATTAAAAATCTACCCTTAACGGTGAATCAAATCCGAGTGATGTTCAGAAAGTATTGAACAGTTTACATGGTGATCTGCACACCTAAAAGAAAAAAGCGCTGAGTAAAGAAGAAAAAAAAAAAAAAAAAAAACTTGACTCCTCTAGGTGAGAGATTCTCAAGTTAATCCCTACCTACGTACTCGTATATCGTGTAGATTAGCTGCTGGAAGGATGCTGCAGCAGCAGCAAACCTGAAACCGGACCACACACGTTCAGACTGCATAGTCCTTCCGCTGGGAGGAAGTAGGCGTTTAAATTCTCTCCTCTTACATAGATTTTTTTCAAAAAATTCATCACATGTATATATACTTCGTAAAATGTTGGTCAGTGTCATATGATCCCAAGTAAAAACACATTTCAATTTTCTACATATGTATACCTACTGCGAACAGATACAGGGTAGTCACATCAGCTTTATTTAAGTAACTTTTTCAAGGAATGGCTCTAGTCAGTGACCGCGAAAATGTAAGTATGCATTTACCTCACATAGGTTGAGGTAATTAGCGATGTAAATTCACCTAAAATGTGCGATAGGAAAAATCATTATTACACATACCTGTATACAATATGGGGAACTAAAAGGATTGGAGCGTGTGACAATTGTTTATTGAAATTCCATTTATTATTATTATTAATATTATTATTGTTACTATTATTATTAACGTTATTATTACTATATAATTACGCCTACAACTAAAGTACGGAATAAAACCTACAAACTACGAATATCGGATGCCTATAATAATTATAATTATATGTACATTTACCACCGCCTTGTAGAGAAGGTCGAGTTAATACTATTCTGGTAGAGATATAGGTAGGTATAATACAACTATTAATATTACACGAGCGCGTACCTAATCACTCATTCATACACACATGTATTTATAATGTATTAGTATATAATATATATTTACATACACCGCTAGTACACATATATGTATATATATATATATATATCTATACAGAAATTGATGTATATATATATTTATATAGATATATGTATTCATTGATATCACACACGGTTTCACAAACAACAATATTAATATTGTCTGCGCAATCCCGCGCTACTACATATTATAATACATTTATATTCCATTCGTTCTTATATGTATATAATATATTATTCATTATGTACGCATATTTTTAATTTATTTACCCAATAAAATATTTACACGTATGTGATATAGGTAGGTATGTAAAAGGAATAAGTCGAATGGCTGTGCAGAATACATCAAGTGAATTTTCTTCATAATTCATCATCAAGCCAATTAGATTTGAAATTCGATTGATACAGATACGACAAGGCATAGTAGAATTCATCGCGATCATATTTTCTGTTATGACTATTAACATCGGGAATCAGCTAAGGAATCGATACAAAAAGCAATCTATGTACCAATCACGTGGAAACAACTTAAGGTCCGAACGTACTATCGCTTATTTTGAGATTGACGCGGATCGTTAAACCATCGAGCGAAGGCCATTATTGTTATACCAATAAGAGTAATAATTTAATCAAATACGAATTAATGCACCGGTGAAAACGTCATCCCTCACATGCTCACGTTAGAACCCCGTCAAATTACACTCACTGACTTATACCAGCTAATTAATTTCCTCCCGCACCTTCCGGCTCTGCATCTGCAGCTCACGATCATAGGTAGTTATAGTCACAATTGCAATTGCAATTCATTGCAAGTTTGGTTACAATTCATTTTTCTATACCTAATATGGGCAGAGCAAAGGTGAGCTCATTAGGGAAGTGAAGCATCAGACCGGAATGTGAATCGATTTCAATGGACTTTCAGATTTTAACCCAAAAATGATAGTCTAATTGATGACGAACAGTTAACGTTCTTGTAGTAAATGATTCCGGTGAGAAATTTGTAAGATTGTAAATTTTACTTCCGAATTTATGTACGTGAATTTAGGTAATTAACTTTACACCTATACTAGATAACTCTGTACAGCAGCTGTGAAAAAATTGACTCCTCCGATGAATTATGCCTAATTTTTTCGTAAATGTTCAGAAAAATTTCATCTCGGGGAGGCAGGACTATATTCAAATTTAATTCACAATAAAATTTTGATCGAGAAGCACTGCAATAACGATGACCGAAGAATCCCTGACGGTATATGATTTCCAGGAATGGAAGGAACCTGTTCAATAAATAAACTCGAGTGAAACTATCATGGCCTGTGATGATTTTCAACTGACTTTATATCCCTGACTCGGCAGGAATATTTTCAGGCACTTTTGCTCTCGCGCCATGTTTGGATGTGAAAATACAGCTTTGTGGTATATCTTTCAACTCGCGAGGATACCAGGAATTGGCACTGTACATGCATCAGGCAGTATCAATTGACACGCGAACTTCAAGTCCGCGGAGTCTGGCTGTACACATATGTATGTATCATGTACATACGTATATATATGTATGTTCGAAAGCTGTTGACGTAGTAATTACGAAAGAATTGAAAAAACGTTGTTGCCATATGGCAAATAATTTGAGCAATAATTTGAACAAAAATTTTCATCATTTTCAAACGGACTTTTCGCCACGAGCATCTGTATCTTTTCACCGGGATTTTTCATCGGGATTATTGTGGGTAGGGATAATATGAAATTCTACACATACATACTTTTACACTCACGTACATATCGCGTTACTAATGCCATAATTAGGTTGTAAGTGACGTTGTGCGACCTTTTCGTCTCATGATCAAATCCAGAAGATGGTATAATTTTGTTTTCCTCGTTGTCTTCGGCGTTTGCCTTAGAGTTCATTACAGTATTCATAGATCCATTAAATTTGGAAAAAAAAAAAACAATATTTCTTCCGGATACTACCTTCTGGCGTCGATCTTACAATTAATAAGAATGATTAGAAATTTTGAAACCAGAAGGTCTTATTCATTAGTATGTTCATTATTTCTGTTCTTCCATCTTATACCGTCACTTCCAAATATGGGTTTTCTTTTCTCGTATATAATATAATTTCGAAAATATTCGGTAGACACGACCCTTTGGATTTAACTTTGACTTGAAAATTAGTCAAATCACGCCCAGCTAGTCATATTTGCGAACATCTGAAAAATAACGATATTCGTACGGACAAATCTGAATTGAAAGTGATGTTATAGATGATATAGAAAATGAAAATTGATTTTTACGTACAGGACCTTATGAGGAGTCAACCACTCGTCGATTGACCGTACACCTGACTTCAAGACTTCATGAAGTCACTTCAACTGACTTTCACTGACATTTCAACTGACTTTGTCTAACTCTTCAACTGACTTCCACTGGTTTCAGCTGACTTCAATTGACTTCAACTGACATTTCAACTGACTTTCACTGACTCTTCTACTGACTTCAACTGGTTTCAGCTGACTTCAATCTACTTCAACTGACTTCAGCTGGATTCAGCTGACTTCAACTTACTGAATTGATTTTAACTGGATTCAACTGACTTCAACTTACCTCAACTGACTTTTCAACTGACGTCAACTGACTTTGTCTGACACTTCGACTGACTTCAACTGACTTTGTCTGACTCTTCAACTGATTTCCACTGGTTTCAGCCGACTTCAACTGACTTTCACTGAATTTTAATTGACTTGAATTGACTTTTCAACTGACTTCAACTGACTTCAGCTGAGTTCATCCGACAGCAACTGTTTACAGCCAACTTCAGCTGACTTCACCTGACTTCAAATGATTTTTCAGTGAAGTGTACAACTGATTTCGAATGATGAACCCCTCGGGAACTTATACAACTTCAATTTCAAGCGAAATTCAATAAAATATCCTCAAATCTCAAGTACTCCACAGTCTACACGATCTGATCAATGCCAAGACGAGTTAAACGAAAAACAAATTACAGGACCTTCTGGCGCGGAAATCGAGTTTTCAGTTCTTGCGACCTCATATACGGGATTAGTAGAGCGGACGTATTCTCTCTCTCTCTCTCTCTCTCTCTCTCTCTCTCTCTCTCTCTCTCTCTCTCTCTCTCTCTCTCTCTCTTTCTCTCTCTCGTGGTTTCTTCTTTGGCTCCTCGGAGACGTTCTACCATCGCCGACGAATATTTATCTATACGTACCACGTACTACGACATCTACATATACAATATACATATACCTACGGGGCTATACAGCGACAAGGGTGTACAGAACGACCGGAGTTCCGGGGCTAATTGGGGGTGGCTGGGCGTGGCGGACGAAGCGGCGGGGGAGTCGAGGACGAGGGTGGATACGGCGCGTACCTCATCCCCGTCGCTGTCGAGGAGGGCGAGGGCCGCCTGGGGAGCATGGGCCAGGGTAAACCGGTCGTAGTGGGGGTTGGAAACGCCGCGAAGTGTGTTGCGAACGGTGACGGTATCCCTCCGCGTCCATGGGCCTGCGCGACACCGCCGTAGACAAGAGCGGAGGCGGGAGGAAGCCAGGGCGCCAGAGGGTGAGCCCCGTGCTGTCCGCTACCGTCGTGTTGGACGCCTCCTCCAAGCCCCGGGGAGGACATGGCGAGGTGTTCGTACAGCCGAAGCGGTGGCACACCGCAGCGCACCAGCTGTTGTTCCATCAGCTCCATCGGATCCCTGCAAACACGATGTAAAATGGTCGTGAGGTTTTTTGCTTTTTTTTTTCTTTAATTTTTTTCTTCTTCCTCTCTCTCGTTGATAGAGATAGAGAAAGTATTATAATTGTGGATATTTTCCGAATCTATAGATTACGCCGGATAATGTCGTTTCGTGATTGTAGAAACTTGAAAGATTATGGATTAACAATTCCAATTGTCCCTCCACGATTGTCTGTCTGTACCTAAAGCTAGAGTCGAAACGGTATCAACGAATTTATACTCGGAATTTGATGTTTGTGTATGGAAAATTCTGGTTCGAGATGATACAGTAGAGATCACTTCTACCCAACCTAGCTAACATGAAAAAATATGAGTATTACTGGGATCCTTTCATTTTTTTTTTTTTTTTTTTTTTTGACGAAGTGACATACTTTCTGCCAAAAAAATGAATTCATTCGTAGAGGATTCGTTCGGATCTGTTCGGTAGTCATCGAGAAACTACAATTCGCGTTTTCGAGGTGACATATTATTTGGTAATAATAAAATTTTGGACATACTCCCATATCGCCTTGAGGTACCATACTAGTTATCACCTCGAAAAGGTGATCCGTAGTTTCTTCCAAACTAAACAATATACCGGAACGAAACTGAGGAGATTGATGCTTTACCACGGCAGAAAGTCGCCAACTATTCTACTGTTAGGAGAAAATGAATAGAATCCTAGTCAGACTCATATTTCTCATGTTAACTAGGTTAGGTTCAAAGGGGCTCGTATTATATTGCCTTGAATACACGATTTAGTTCGAAATCGATATCTGAATAGAGTTAGACAAGTCAAACAGAATGGCATTTGCCTTTTACCGGGAAAACCTAATCCAAGGATATATGGTTTAGCGATGACTGAATGGTCTAATATGATTGCATAGTATCGCGGGAATGGCTTTGACGATTTCGTCCAAAATTAATTATACCTATACCTGGAGATCGTTTCACAAATTGTTTGTACTCATCTTATGCTTTTCCGTGAGAAAATTCAATCAAGAGTACTTTATCGATAATTACAACTAGAGAATCAGAAATTCCTCAGAAACAATCCAACAATTTTGATCGAGCTTGACACGAGGGGACTGACTTAGAGCACGACCAAGATGGTCTGTTGAATTTTCCGGGACTAGTTGATTCGAAAGAATTCAACCGCTGACAGATTTTGAAGAACACCCAAATTTCTGAGAACATTTTTTGATAATTTGTGAAGACATATGAGAAATGATGTACGACGCTAACGAACCGTTCCTGTTTTTTATTTTTTATTTTGTTTTTACTTTTTTTCACCGGAAACCAAAACCTGGGGACATCCTGACAGAGATTTCTCTGCAGATTCCAAAATTGCACCCAAAAAAGAGATGCAATAAAATATACATCCTATACAATCATACAGTATTATTTATCCTTTATAGTCAACGTATAGTCGGACCAGTTTACAACGTTCTCAGGGCTTACGTCTGTTTCAGCTTTTGATATAGGTACATAAGTTCAACGTGACGAGGTGATGCAAGTGGTAGGCACGGTTTAGTATGAATAGATGCTGCTGGAGACTGTTGAAATGGAAAAAGCGGGATTCTAGGAGAGAAATCCATTGCTGTTAACGATTAATCAACGGTGAAGGACGGCGTCATGGATAACTGTGTGTGAGGATTATGGCACATGATGTGCGTACCGGAACTCTATGATTTTGATGTATCTTATACATACTTTACATATCAATCACGCTAGGAATTATTCTTGCATCGATGCTTTCACTTTTTGTAATTCTCACAGATATCAAGCGAGCCATGTTGAAAAAAATTGTTTATCACGTTTGAACTGAAATGTCACACGTGGCCGATCGATGATCTCTAAAATAATTGTGTCCCGGTTAGTATTGAAATATAATGGCAACTATTTCAATGTAGATAGAATTTCTGTTGGGTAATGAATTATATATCTATTAAAACAAATAGTAATGAACATTCCTACGTAGGAAATATGTGGGAATTTCCACGTCAACTTATCCAAAAAACGTGCTCATATTTCTTGAAGCAATTAACACTATATTTTTCACATTAAATATACATAAAAGGATTAGAAACCGATCAATGTTTTCATCCAAGATATTTTGTTTTCTATGCAAAAATCATAAGACTTCTGCCAAATGGGCGCGGAGTCAACTTTGAAACTTGATATCCCCAGTTCTGTTTGTCGTAGAATGATGATCCACAGTGCATTTGGAAGTTCAAGGAATAATCTTTGGTTGAAAAAATGTTAAGCTTGAAAGTAATCGAAAATTACAACTGCTTCAAACAACTGAAATTGTTAACGATTGTCCCTTTGAAATATACATACTGTGTTTTGATTTTCTAAAAATATTTTCGGATTCTTTGTACAATTTTGTAAGTAGCGATTTAGCATTTTTAATTTTATGGAGTCTCAACGGGATCTATCTGTTTTTTCCATTTTCCTATCACATGCGTACCGGAAAAAATAATTACGATCGAAGTTTTAGCTCCCGATACGTCTTGAGTAATTGATATTCGAAAATTTAGTAGAAAATATGAATCATTTTTATTATACTTTTATCTGATATACGCGAGTATATAATAATATATTGCATCGGGTAAAATAAAAATCGCGTTTTTAAAAAACAATCGTATTTTTACTGGGGGCACTGGATCGGACGTTGGTCAAAGTAGCAAGCTCGAAAATGGAGAAACCGGGAACGGAGAATAAAAAAAAAAACGTCAAAAAACGATGACTCTAAAAATTTCTGCACCTGCATTCCTGAACTTTAGGAAACCGTAACCATTCTTGCCGAAGAAAAAAATATAAAATATATTACGTATCTGAAAAATTAAAAGGGCAACAAAAAACGTCGTACAAAGTTTTCTCTACGATCGACCGTTTCAGAGCTATAGCTTGCCAAAGGTCAATAATGCAGATGCAGAAATCTTGAGGGTCATCAAAAGACGACGGTAAAACTATGCAAAGCACAAGATACGCCCCCGTTACAGGGATGTGAATAAATACATACTGTAAAAAATGTACGGTGTGGACTATGTCAATTGAACACTGCTTAAGGTCTTTGTGACACATAAAAAAAAATTTGGCACATCAATTGGTGGTGAATATTGGAATCAAATATTATAATTATTTGACAGTGGTCGAAGCTGGTCAATTTTAATACCAACATTTTTTTTTTTTTTTTTACAGTGCACGTATGTGAATGTACTAACATTTTACACGACAGACGCGTATATGACGTCGTCTCTGTAACTACAGACATCTCCATGTGCTGTACAATATCGTAGAACAATGGGTGCGGTGTGTGTAACCGCGTATGGTGACTCCGAGAAAGACGAAGAAGCCCATTTCTTTCTTTCTTTCTTTCTTTCTTTCCTTCTTCGGGCCCCTCTCAAACCTCCTCCTTCTTACTGCTTAGCGAGTAACACGACACCTTGCGCACGGGCATGCATACCGACCTAAGGGCATGCACACCAGCCATGGGTATAGTGTGCCAAGAGCCAGCCGACCCTACCAGGCCATAGGGATTAGGGCCCTGGAGCTAATCGTCGGCGTGCTCGGACTGCCCGGACGTGCCGGACCACACACGGCCGCGTCTGCTACCATTCATTCTTCTCGTTCTCGTAAAATATCCCTGTCAAGGCCCGAACTCTATTAAGGCGGTATTGGCACTTCGGGATATCTGCACACTAGCTGCCTTCTTCCACGTTACATAAATCGCGGTCCAACTTTTAAGACCGGCAAAACGGTACGTCGTTGATAATTATCCAAACTGCTAACGCGGTCCAATCGTAGGTACCTACATATAAATCCAACTGATATACTTCTACGTGGACACTTTGTCAGATTTCTATTTAGGTATAAGTGACTTTCCTTAATTGTTTCTCGCTTTCGAAGGAACCGGGTTTTTGTGTATCAGACAAATTGTAAATGAGAATGAAAAATCGAATCAGCAACACGAACTATGGTCGATTTTGGTATAACACTTGAGCATGCAGACTTGCATTATGCCAAATGAAAGTTGTGCGCCTAGAGAGCGGTTAAATACGTGTTTTTCTTTCTTTTTATTTTTTGGTTCCAAGCAACGAACATTATTTTGATGGAGGTGAAAGAAAATTGAGAGTCTGGCACGCAGTAAGGACTAACAATAAACTAGAAAACTACTTAATATCAAGTTTGCGAGATGCCTGGGAGTCCTGCAAAGGCCGTGTGGGGCTAAGGCCAGTCTTCGGAGTATTTTTGCCCACGGGGGCTGTTTAAGAATTCTCGTCGGGGAAACTAATCACCGCCGTGTTATGATTTACAACCTGAGTAAAGGTGAAAGATGAGGCGTGAGGAAAAGGAACTAACTATAATATTACCCTATTTTTCCAAACTATACCTATATAATATATGTATACTATATACCTTCATCCCTGTATAAGAAGCTAATATAACCTCGTAACTAATCCTTCGTCGCATTTTTTACGTCTAGGGTAATGCCATTTATGAAGGAAACAGTTGTTTTTTTTCGTTTTTTTTTTTTTTTTTTCTTATCCGAAACACCCGACATCTACATCGACGTTTAGGTTTAGGTATAAGAGGAAACTCGGCCGGATATATGTATACGTAAAGCATTGCTCAGAACGTTTGTAGCTACTCGGTTTATAGTGGCGTGTGTTTCGTATGCGCATCCCATATCACATGCCTTTGAATAATTCAGAGAGGTACCCCGAAGGCACTTTGTATATCGTCCAATTTGACGACAAGGTAGGTGGATGGGTAGGTGGATATATACATATAGATATAATACATATATCCCCGATATTTGACTCTAAAGTGCAGCAGCACGATATCTTCACACGTTTAAGATCGACACTTCCTATGCCATGGAAGAATGATTATATTTGGTATAATCGTGCGGTTCGTACACAATAACATGGAATTCCAAACCGAATGGCGAAGGCCTGTTGTTATTCCGTTTCCCCTGACACAGGCATTAGGTAAGTGGTAGATAATGATAGGTTACACCCGTTGATGGGCAAAGGTAGGTAGTCGTCTATCGAATGGTGGTTCTTTCCCTGCACCCGCACCCACCAACCTACCAACCTATATCTTTTCACCCTTCCAGCCCCTTGTAGTCTACCGAACGTCCGTACCCGGCAGGCAACCATCGCGTACATACGGATGATCCACATAGGTCAGAGATATTTATAGGTAGAAATAAGGTCTGCGCTATATTGTGACCCCGCGACGTAAAGGAACCAACGCGCAATGCCCTTTCGCGCAGGTATTAAGAAAGAGAGAGTGGCATAACGTGGTGGCGAAGAAGGTTCAGCAGAAGAAGAAGAAGAAGAAGAAGAAGAAGAAGAAGAAGAAGCGGCCAAGACGGAGGGTATATAACAGCGAAGAAATTAATAGCCATAAAATATGAATAGAAATTAGCGGGTTTGGGTTGGCGTGACGCGTTCGCTCGCTCATTTCCTTTCGGCGCGTTGAAAAACAACAAAACAACAAAATACGTTCGAGCCTGTAATTTAGCCGGCTGCCGCCGACCGCGGTCCTCCAACAAGTGTTGGTACATGTGTTATATATGTATACATATATATAATATATATATACATATATACAGCTGCCGCAGGTATGGAACATGTTCGTTCCTTTCTCAGCCGAAAACAGTCCTTGCCCGCGTTTCACTGACAATGCGCGATAGTCGAAACCTGAACAAGTGTGGGAGGCGGGAGGAGGAGGAGGAAGCCAAGCCGAGCCATGGGTAAAAGGGAGCGTACAGTAGAAGGGGTGTAGGTAGGTAGATGGTCTGCCAGGTCGGTCGGTCGGTCGGTCGGTCGGTCGGTATGGCCCATCGCGCCCAACGTCGCACGGTAGGGTCTGGTAGGTAATGATCCGCGGTAATGACCCTGACGCTTTCGTCTCGACGCCGACGATCAGCGTTAACCGTGTAACACACATGCATACACCTGCGGTATATACATATACTACCTACGTACACATCTACACTGACTATAATACGTAGAGAGAAAAACACATAGGTATACATATGTATACGTAGAGCAGGCCAACGACTCTCTCTCTCTTCTCCTCTCTCGCTTTCTGGCGGAGATCGAAACCTGACTTATAACGCAGGGCGCGGTGCAGAGGTTCGATTCGGCCGGCTTTTGTTTTTGCGTTTTAAACGGCAGTTATTAGCTCCGTTGCTGGCTGCCGGCCCTGATGTTCGTCGGTCGTCTGGCCAGCCTGCACCTCTGCAGGGTTTCTTCCTCTTCTGTTCATCCTCGCGGCTCTCCCTCTCGCGGTAATGCAGCCCGCTAATGGGCCGACGCGTTGGGACGCCGGTATATACTGGCGGGTGGGGGCAGAGCGCGGCGGCGGTAATGACAGGCCGCCCGCTCTCGGAGCTAATATAGATGAATGCTCTGCCCTCCCTGGCCTCTCCGACCGCTCCCTGGCCTCTCGCCTGGGTCGTTCGTCCTGGCCTCCCTGCCCCGCAGGCCAGAGGGAAGACCCGGGCGCGTTGGTACTCGTTCGGCTAGCTTCCACCGAGAGAAAGAGAGAGAGAGAGAGAGAGAGAGAGAAAGAGAGAAAGAGAGAGGGAGAGAGAGAGACGGATAGCGCCGAGGACCCCGAGGGCCATCTATCTATCAGCGCCGGCGTGAAGTGGGCGGGTGCTCGCGCTCTGTTGCGGTGGACGGGCCGCTCTCTCATTAAGCCCTGGTGCCGCCGCGCGCATGCTCGCTGGCCCTTCCGCATTATCGGCTTGCCGGACCCGACTATCGGACTATTGCGAGCCCAGGGTGTAAAGGAATTCGGAGGACGCCCTATAGTCCGCGTTTAGTACGTCTGTGTATTTTGGTACTCGTATTTTCAACTTCGAAACCCATCGGCTGTCGATACCGATAGCAAAATATCGAAGTACAGAAATGTTAAAACCGACATCTGCAAGTACTAATTTATACCGAAAATGTCTCAACATGTCCAGCGATTCAGCGTTGCGATGGGCACTCATTTTTTTCATTGAAATTTCTGTCAGAAACTTGGTGGACTCTACTATCGAATTGGCAACTAATTGGTGTTAATTTGACACCATTTGAGATTAGATTGACACGACGAGAAATTTTTGTATAATTAATGGCACTGAATCTTCGAAATGACGACCAAAGTTATTTTACGCAGGGGCCCAACTGAAAATATCGATGAAGGAATTTATCTACCAACAATCAATAGTACCTAGCAGCCCTAATGTATTGATACATATCCGTACATTGGCGCGAGCCTGAAAAATTGTAGGAAATTCACGGAGAGCGAGAATAATTCAAAGCGATTTGGTACAAGTCGCTCTGAACCTAACCTAGCCAACATAAGAAATATATGAATCTGACTGGGATTCTATTCGTTTTTTCTAAACAATAACATACTTGGTGACTTTCTGCCGTAATAAATAATTAATCTTCCGAGTTTCATTCCGGTAGGTTCTATAGTTTCGAAGAAACTGCGATTCGCGTTTTCGAGGTGGTAAAAATTGATAGTAATGGAATTCCGAACATAGTCACGTGGCACCCTTAAAGCGATATGGGAGCTTAATGTTCGAAATTCTATATTACTACCAATTGTTGTCACCTCGAAAACGCGAATCGTACTTTCTCGATGACTACCCAACCGATTCGAACGAACTCTCGACGTATGAATTCAGTTTTCTTGGCAGAAAGTGGCCGAGTATCTCGCTTTTTCAGAAAAAAAAAAAAAAAAACTGATCGGATTCCGGTAAAACTCACGTTTTTTATGTTGCCTAGGTTAGGTTGGAAGTGATATATCTACTATATCACCTCAAGCGATGAATGCGAACATGCGGATCGATTCGTCAATGCATAGAACGCGCGAAGAGGTGAATCCCGGTAACGATACAGTAAACCGTATAGTCTATTACGTCTATATATATATGATGGATCCGTAACGTATCCGGTTTGTCGATTGTACGTGAAAAATTGTGAATGTATTCATATGGTATATGTAGATAGGAATACACAAGCGGTTTTTAAACGGAGGACCCTCGAGTTGTATAGTACCTAACAAAAACACAACCCTCTCGTATACACAGAGCACTTTATTTCCTACACATATGTATATGGGTTATATAGCTGTATACCTAGATTTCGAGGATACCTAATTCCAAGGGAGAAAATCTACCCCCATCCCTTTTGGCCAGGCGTGACGGTAATTCGCTTGTCGCCTCTTTCTCTGGCTACAGAGGCCTCATCTGTCGCTGGCAATCTACGATCTTTTGGTTCAGGGTGTGTCGCGCGTTCCCTTGAAGAAGGAAACCCCAAATTCGTGTACCAAGGCAGTTGCTAGAGGTCTGATGGTATTAGTGCGCCGAGGGTTCGCTTGGTAAATTTATAGACCAACACCTTTTGCACGTGTCAGGTTAGGTATATACCAGGTTATGTTAAGGTATAGGTATACCTGGATCTAGGAAAGCGTAATGGAGCGTCGGCGCAACTTTTCTTTGTCGTTAAATATTTTGACGTTGAATCGGAGCTGACTTTTAAATTATACGGAGATAAGTATAGCCTTTGTACGGCAGGTGTTGAATAGCTCCGGGTATAGTGGATATAGAAGGCAGGGGGATTATTTTTAATATCTACCTGTTCTCCTAGATTCGATTATAACTACGCGTTTAGTAAAATTTAGATGGAACGCGCATGGTTGCGCAGTAAGTAAGTAAAAAAAAAAAAGAATCATGTATAAATTAAATTTAATGAATTAGATAATATTAACACCTACCGATCGAAATCCGTCAGCCTCGACGAGTCGCGGAAACCCTTGGCGAATGGATTGCTGTCAATTTTCAACTTGGTTATCTGAAAAAGAAAAAAAGAAACTAAGGTTTTTATACATAATTACGTATAAAATTTATGGCTGTATAAAGTACATAAAGTCAAAATTGGCGCTTTTTTGTTAACGATCACCACGACACTCTATACGTCAAGATGGTCGTTGAGGCCAACACGAAATGGGTAAGGAAAAATGAGATCGTCATCACGAGACGATCAGCCGAGGTAAGGAGAATAAAGCGATCAGGGGCGGCGAGAACCATAATTCACTTTTTGCGAAGGGCTTGATTGATCGCATGGTTGCGCGGAAATGAGACGAGAAACTCAAATGGATGAAGAAGGCAAGTGAATTTTTATCAAATCCCGCTTGTTAGCCCCAAACAAAGTAAAACGCTCTGGTTCCCAGGAATTTGGTGAACTCGATTACGTGATCGTGATGATCAATTGCAATTGTGGCTCAAATGGATCTTATTTTTTGCTGTTGTTTTTTTTTTTTTTTTGTCATTCGGCACGGCTTCACAATTGTTTTCAAAACGATTCAGAACCTCCAGTTTCTATCATTTTCATTAATTCGTCAGATGGTCAATAAAACTTTGTATAAGATACGTTATAATGATGTGTGTTTTTAAACGTGCACCCGAATTCTAATTTTTTTTTAATTTTTAATAATTTGCTTTAAGGTTATTTCTTGAATGACGAGATGAGAGCAAAGAAAGTGACAATATCTATATAGAAGATGGTTCAACAAATGTTGTGAAAAGTACTTGTTCGTACATTTCAGTTATTCAAACTTGCCAAAAAATGGTCACTTATCTTTTGTTGGTATAATTATAACCCCTTGAGACGTGTTACAAAATTCATACAAAACATTGAGTCGAAAAGTTGCAACAATTTTCAAATTGTCGATCTGTGATTAACTTGAGTAAAAACTTCCTGGTAACCCTAAGACATACGCGCCTCTTAGATTTGTTTATAGATCGTTTTTGGGTACCAACAACATCTTTGACTCCGTACTGTATGTTTGGTTTGAAAAGAAAAAATGTTGTTCGCTTTGAAATTCAAGGCAAAATATCAACATGTCAAAGACAACAAGATCACGAAGTTTTCTCGCATACCGTAAAGGAAGTAAAAGAGAAACGACACTTTTTGTAGTATATGTTGATTTTTTTTTTTTCTTTTGCAGGACTCTAATTTACACACACGTGACTTAATACGCGGGTATAACTTTTATCAGGAACGATAACGACGTGACAACGACAAGAGTGTAACAGCTGAAGTAAAGCATCAGTCAATTTGTCAAGCAGACGTGCGGGCTGCAGAAAAACTGGGTCTGAAGCTCGGTCCCTGTATCTTTGGCTTCTTAATCGTCGTCAAAGAAAACGCCATCTGACTGACACGTCAATCTAAAACTAGGTTTAAAAAATATACGCATATGCGTGTTGACTGGAATCGTGAGGGCTTGTGATCACCCGTGGAAAAAGGAAGTACATATCAATACTTATAAAATTGGAATGAAAAAGTTAAATCAGATGTGAGATACCGTTGATGTTCTGCGGTCAGATGAAAATCGATCATTTAGAATGTAGATTATACTCACCAGCTGATTCTGGTAGGCCGTGACCGCTGTGAAGATGGCTTCTGGAAAGATAAAAGTCTTGTGTTCCTCATGCTGTAGATCTGTGATCGGACTGTTGTCGTCCGGCGAACGACACCGCACCAGGTGTATCCTTGGCTGGTACCGATGCATAGAATTCAGGATAATCTGGAAGCACAAACGTCACATAGAGTGACATCGAAATAATGAATTTTGATGTATATTTTTCTGTACCCATGCCAAGACAAACGGATACAAATTATTGAATGATTATGTACCGGTCATGAATGTATCACTCAAAATTATTGCCGTTGCACAAACGTATTTGGCATAGTCTAGAACTTGATATTGCGACCCGTATAGCTGATTTACAGAGTATCTATATGGCATGTTGGAAAATCTATAAAAAAAAAAAAGCTTTGACAATTCTTTTCGGAAATCAAATCGCCACTGTATGACTTTGTCTAGCGATTCCCCAAGTTTTTTGACAGTATATATTCTTTCGGAATTTTCAAGTTCTGAACTCTAAAGTTTCTAAAATCTGAAAACTGCGTCTTGAAGAAATTCGGATGTTTGACCGTTCGAAACTTTTGAAATTCGGAATTTCAATCTGGCCCCTTTTGGAGATGCGTTTTCGAGTATAAAATCCATTAACTATTAAGCCTGCTCAAGACACCAGCTAGGGTAGAATTGATCCGTGGAATAAGTGCCAAACTGTTATAGACGACTACAAGGTACTTTCAGAACTGATCGTAATCTTCAACAAATTTTTGAACGCGTTGACCAGTATCCACATAACCAGTTCTGTCTCATCTTCTACAATGTTCAAAGTATGTTCCATATTTTTTTTTTTTTTTTTTCTCTAAGTAAACGAATACTTTTCGTATGGCAACCATTCGAAAAATCGATCGAATCAATTTGTGACCCAGCGTGACAACCGTTGGCGTGACACGAAGCTGTTAGCAGGTGTCACTGAGAAGAGTTAAAATGACTCAAAGTAATGGCGGTCGAAGCCACGTTGGCATCGTAAAGAACTCAAGAAGATATTAAAACCGATAACCGATCATCAGCATCGAGCCTCGGATCTTTATTACGACGAAAGTTATTCTTCCAACTGATCGTGAGATATGACAAATTTTAATTGTTGGTATTAGTAATGAATCGATAGAGCAATGGTTTTGTAATTCCAAAGTTCTATTCAAGAAAAAAGAAACGTATCAATTTCATGGACGGCAGTGATAATAATCATTCTACTTTTCAATTCTCTGTTTTGTAGTAAAAATATTCTAGTCATATACGTACTACTTCACTGATTTTTGTAGGAATTCGTAATGTTCCATGAGATGTACCTTTATATTCAAAATTTATAACTAATTATAAACAGAAAAATGTTGATATGCCGAGCACTTGGCACATATGGAGATGAAGTTTAGTATCTAATATAATACCGCAAGTACCAGACCGAAAATTTTGCCCATGTATGAAAGTGAAAAATGAAATCAACAGAGGTAGATAAATAGATGGATGATTGACAATTAGTGATGTCAACAGCAATGTTGGAGAGGGTGAGATTTCGAAACCAGAAACACCTGTATGGTTCAAATTTCAATTATATCTGTGTTACTGCGCTTGACACATCTATCGTGGATGAAGAAGGTGACTCCAGCATAGAAAAAGGGAAATAATTTAGAAGCCAAGAAAAACAAAACAAAAAAAAAAAAAAAAAAGACCGAAGAGAACGTGTTCTTCGGTCAACTTTGACGGTCAATATGTCAGAAGACATGCGGTCGACTTTGTCCCAATTTTTAAAGCAAGGACATGTAAACTAGGACTCGTGTGGCTCACAAGATTCTTTAAAAAATATCGAATGGCAAAGGATGTGTGACGTCATGTTCACACGCATGATTAGTTCACTGGGCCAAACGATTTCTACACATACTATATATGGGAGTGATTCTCTGCCGCTAAACTCAATTCTTCAATATCTGTTTGTGATCAAGGTATACAGCTAAAAATTCCTTGTCTAAATTGAAATAAGAATTTCCTCGGCGATTTCTTTTTGTTTCGTCAAATTTGGGATTGAAATTTTCTTACAGCCTCTTTTCTGAATTCTTCGATATGTTTTTTTCACCATTCGTTATGCGTGAATTATACTATCCAAATTTCCTTGGTAATTATTTCCGACGAATATTTTGTTTTGTCGAATTCTTATCATTAAAATTACGATGAAATTTTTCTCATTATTTACTACTTTTTCAGAGAAATTTGATTTTCGGCTAAAAGAATCTTTATTTAATGGTTTTTTCTTCAATTTCCTTAAAAATGATATTCGAATTTCACTCAGCAATTTTATCTTCTTCTGAAATTAGTTTTTGTTCAATTCCCAAGAATACTGGTTTTACTTGTTCGCTCTCGCTTTTGTTATATTGTCAATGAAAAATCGTGATTTAAGGAGACAAAAAATTAAAAAAATGAAATAAAAATCAATAACAGTCAAGGAAATTCCGGTGTCAAATTATTAAACCTGTACAACATATTCGCGACGAATTTTGGAACACCTACAAGTAATCTTTCATTGACGCATTATAATATTATTCCCAATAATAATAATATTGAAATGATAAGCTAATTCATTCACAAATATAATCACGTTCGCATTCCTGCAGCTGTCTAATTTTGATCATGACAACCATGTAATGTTATGAACACGGGTATATGTCCCTTTAGACATGTATTATTATTATTATTTTTTTTTTCTTTTTACTTTTCCTATTTGCTTCTATGCAAAGGCTAATTAACAATAAGTATACGGGTTATAGGTACGCTCATCGGTCATTTTACACATGCCCATACGGATGAGAAGGTTTGAATGAAAAGTGTCTGGAGAATATGACGCGACTCATCGCTCCCAGTTGAAAGGAATAAATAGGTATGCACATATATATATACCTACATATATCTACTATATAATATATAATATACCTGTGCACAAGGTACATACATACATACATACGTGCATATATGGGGTAATCCCTGTACCTATACGATATCGCGCGATATCTGGCCTGGCATCGAGTCGAGAACCGAGTAGAATGTAGATTGTGTAGATACGAGCGAGCCGCGGGTACCAACCAAACTCGAAAGATCGGAGGGACTGCGATCCGTGGACCGGTATTATACGCGACACGATTAGTCAAAGAGTATTCTACGCGTGTAACGATTAGCCCCCCGCGGACTTTTAGAGACTTTCTTTATTTTTTTCAAGTCACGTGACAATCGGCCCTGGGGCCCCAAGACGATTTCTTAACGTTTTTTTATTTCGTTGAGTGCTCAAGGAGGTTGGTGCGTCCAAATCAGTTATACATTTTTGTATTTAATTGTATTGAATGGTATAATCGTACATTGAATATCAATCACGTTTATTTATTTGCGTAAACTACGATGAACTTCCTGCGATTTTCCGAAAATACAGAATCGAAAAAATCCTTAACGAATAAACAAATATCAGTGTTTCACTTTACAGCACTATAAAATATCGTAAAATCTGTAATATTCAGTCGATTTCATTCTACGTGGGTTCGTTTATTTAAAAAAAAAAAACTATAATACGCTGCAAAACTTGACCGTGACAAAATAATTTTTATCATCAATTTTTGTAGTCAGCTATATATTATGCTATTTGCTACTTACAATCGATATCGCTGCAATCTCATAAAATTCATTACTTGACGATTAAACGTTAAACAAAAAGATTCGTCACAGTCAAGGTGTGTGTATTAGTTCTCTGAACAAACCAAGTTGACGTAGAATGAAATCGACTGATTATTACAGATTTTGCAATATTCTACAGTGCTGTGAAATGAAACACTGATATTTGTTTATTTGTCCAGGATTTTTCGATTCGTCTTTTCGGAAAATCTCAGGAAATTTATCGTAATTTACAGGAAAATGAACGTGATTAATCTGCAATGTACACTAATCAATAAATACAATTGAATACAAGTGTGCTGATTCAGAGGCACAAACCTCCTACTGCAATTTAATTTTTTAATTTTTTTCAATTTCATTTCTCTCTAAATCTACTCACAGGGGAAAAATCGGTAGGAGAAATAATGGCAAATTGAAGAGGATCGGCGCACTGTGCGCCGTAGTGCAGTGATAGTCGTCCTTGCGAATGGCGTCGATTAATTATACACGTCGCGGACGTCTTTTTAATACTCTTAAGAAACCGGTCTGCCTCGAGTTTGTTTTTTCATTACCTTTCAATACTTTTTTATACACTTTGATTAATCGGACATCTGGTTCCTGACACCTGGTTATTACATACCGATGCGTAGGTATATCGGTTCGAGGAAACTGCAGCATGTTCGCGAAATTATCTCAATTCTTCTTCTCACATCCGCAATGAGAACCGAAACATGTTTCGTGATTTTTTGATCCAACGAATCCTGCCACCTCTGACCAAAGTCAGGTGATTTGATGTACATACATGTAAACTTGACGTTTCTACGAAATAATAATTCTATGACTATAAACAGTATGTATGTACTTTTATTTCCGATCAAATTTTATTATGAAAAAGCGAAAAAGTCGAGTTATTGTCAGCTGGGGAAGAATGACTCAATGTCTGTATAAACTTTGTCAAAAAATATATATTCGTTAAAACTGAACATCTAAATACCAGGCTAATGGAAGTATTTTCAAAATGAATACGTTTTTGGTACTTGAAATAAAACATCAAACCTAAAATATGATTATAATCCGAAAATAGACTATTCATTATTTTTCTGAAGAGCATGAAATTTATTCAAATGCAAAACACGTCATTAACCTTCCGCTTATTATGTCTTTGAGAGTCTTCTAAGGAGTAACCACCTTTTGAGGTATCCAGACTCAGAAAAAATCGGAAAAAATTCATAGTCACGTTTCAAAGTATCTACTACATTACTCTAAATTCAGCAAAGTCGAAACTTCAAAGCTGTTTTCAATAAAAATTGAAACAGCGACGAAATTGTATAGAAAGAATTGGGATTTTCTTTAGTCGACTATTCCCTAAAAGACCCAGTGTGCACTTTTATAGACGAAGGGTTAAAACCAGCTGATACCATTGAATCAAAAAAATTCCAACGAGTCAAATTATTATCATTTCTTTTTTTTTCTTTTTACGGTCTAACTGTATGAATATTCTCTATGTACTTCCATCTACTGCTTACTAAAAAAAAAAAAAAAAAAAAAAAAAAAAAATCCACAACGACGACAAATTTCGATGAAAAGACCAGCTCGACGGCCGCGAGGTATTCGGCTAACATGATTGACCTCGACGGTAGCCGCGGATTAACCTGCGAGATGACGCAGCAGGTGGTAACTCATCAAGAAAGGTCAACATCTTTTTCCTAATAATATCTCTCCGTGATGATTTCTAATCATCGGATATTAACCGACATAGAATATTAGTTATAGTTTAACCTGCAAGAAGAAGTCCCGGGCCAGGGGGGAAAAAATTAATCTGCAGGCTATAGAAGTATGAATCGAAAAAAGTGCGTATCTACCTATACATATATACGGCCTTTGAAGTATAGGATAAATCTATACATCTCTTTTTCACACGCGATATTATTATACCTACAAAACACCATGTACTATGCTATGTTCACATTTTCTCGTGGTTTTTCTTTTTTTTTTTATGTTTTTTTTTTTTCTTTCTAATATCAAGTGAAATTTACAACAATAGAAACACGCGAGGCGTAGCTCAGGACCGGAAAACTGTATATATATGTATATTTATAATACACGTGTACCCTAAAGGTGTACGAAATTTATAAAAATATAACTCGGGCCAAGTTGGTTTGATAATTACGTAGTTTATTGAGTACGTGATAAGCGTTGACCGGACAGCACGGGCAGGTAGGCCACGTCGTTAGCATATACGTCCCCCGTCCCGGGATATACCTACATTTATATACACATATATATATATATATACATAATATGCATACGTGATCCTAGGAAGGGGCCCAGGAGGGAGGGGGATCAGACTTATATTATAGCTAATATGAAATATGGAGGCGGCTGCGTCCTCGCAACTGTTGAAACTTACCTAACGGCTGCAGGTGGCCCGGTGGACACGGGGATATATCTGTCTGTATGTATATATGCCCAAGTCTCTATCTATCTATCTATCTCTCTCTCTCTCTCTCTTTCTCATTTTTTCTTCATACTATATGTATATCGGTCCTACGTACGTGTTATACGTGTCGATGTATGACGCCTGTATACGTATATCTCGTACACCAACACGCACACAAGATATACCTACATGTGACGCACACAGAGATATATATATATATATACGGGCAGAGTTTACCGGACCAACAGTTTTACCTCCACCTTATATACACATGTAACTTGAATTTTACAGATTCAAGATCTGATAAGTTCTTTGAGCATCTAATCGAATGAGTTAACTATTTGGTCAATAATTAATCGTTTTATTCTTTTTTTTTTTCATCGAAATCTCTTTTTTTTGTCTTTTTTGATTTACTTTATAGCCCTTGAATACGAAATTGAGATTATCAGTGACAAATAGAGAATTTACCTACGGTGCATAGTTTTTTTCGTCATAGATAGGTTCACTCTTTTTCGCTATATTAACGGAAAAAAAAGTGCTGTGAAATTTACTATGTGAATGGTAATTATATGGTCAGCTTTTGTTTTCAGTAGAAATTACAACAATTTCGATAACATTTATACTTATTATAGACACTGAAGCTACTTGACCCAATGTACCAAACACTACAATTGCTGCAATTTCTACTGAAAAAAAGTGCTGACCATATAATTACCGTTCACATAGTAAATTTCATAGCACGTTTTTAATTGAGTTGCTTTTTGATTCGCAGGTTTTAGGTTTCGCACAGTAGTAGTTTCTGTTAGAAAAATAGGAGTGTATATAAAAGTATAGATGGGTACGGTATACTCGTATAAGTACATGCGGGGCTAACCCTGGCGTATGTTTAAAGTAATATTCTTCCCCCCTTTGCGTGTCTACTTGAAATTATTTCAAAGCATCCTCCAGATAACGGCTTTCCGATTCCTGTATTACACGTAGTAAGATGTACTAGCACTAATCGAGTCTCACCTACAGTTTTAACTTATATATAGGTGTATAATACAACATCTCCGCATAGATATTTCAATCAACATCGCTTATGTTTGTTGTATCCTATTTTGAAAAAAATAATTAATAAATAAACATACGGTTGGCAATCACGGAATTATTGCATTTCTTACCAATGCAATTCCCACAATTATATTTCGATTGGATATGTGGAGTATTTGGTTAATCAACACGTAAAGGACCCATAGATGGAGGCCCAATGGATGGAGTGCCCCTAGTCCCATAAATGGAGTACCGTGGTTTTAATGCTAATATTTTAACCCTTAACCCCAAAAGTGGGTCGTTTTCTACCGAATTACCGATTCGTATTTTTTAGATAAGTCGAAAAACTATTCGACACGACTCCGTATTCACCCCCATCGTAAAAAAATTGTATGAAAAAGGTAAATCCCAGTATGCGAAAGTTCAATTTCCTGCTTCATTTCATACTCGAAAGTTCAATGATGCAAACTACTCGCAGCCGAAATGGATCCGCACGTTTTGGAAAAACGTAGACTTTTTGCGAGAGGCTCCAATGTGTTTCTCAATCGATGTTTCGCATTCTTCGAACATTTGACAAAATACGTTTCATTTCTTTGTATTTTCCGACTAATTGTGAGGATGATCTATTCTGACAAGAAATATATGAAGTGCATAATATATAGTGTATATTATTGGTGCCGTAAAATAACGATTCTTCATGATGGAAACCTAAGCACCCGGCTACAATTTCTCGAAATGGCATTCTGGTACATTCATGTTCCTCAATCTTGGAGCTAGCTCCAATTTGTCGTTTGATTTTTTACGTTGTATATATTTCGTTCGACGGTTATGAATACTCTTCGATAACCATTAAGCGCATCGCGCATCCGGTATACGATATAGGTATGCATAATAAAAAAATATTGCAAATAAATGTTTGAGGATTTTTTGTTTAAAGGGTTTCAGTAGAAAGTTCATCGATAGTATACGAATTTTAATAGATTTAAAAAAAATACGTAATTAGTTAGTGGAGAACGCGTCATCGGACGAAAGAGAACCACCTTTTGTGTGGTATCAAAAAACTTTTTAGGATCAAAGGTAATTGGGACCAGCCGATTTCCCTATCCGTGTCAATTCATTTTGAATTCATGTCCAACCATTTGCTGTCAAAACCAAATTATTTGTCACATCGACTGAGAAAACAATCGATCTTGAGCCCATATGCAGAAAATGCGATCTATTCGTTGAAATCTGAGCACAAGATTTCACCGAAGCATCCATAATTGGGTCACCGATCCTTTGGCTGAAAGGATCCAGAATCCATTCCAAGTCCAAGTATACAATTATAACGACATTCGTAAAAATCAGAAATATAATTTGCGGAGATTGTTCGGTCAGCGCGCGCAGGTGTTCAAAAGTGATGTGAAAGATTATTCCGTAAATATGTAAGTCCGTAATTAGGTCCGCGTGGCGATATACTTCTTCTTTATGCCTTTTTTTTTTTTTTTACTAACACATACCTTCGGCTGTAAAAAAGAAAAAAAAAACCGCGTGTAAAAGGGCCCAGCTATGGGTAAAATTCACCTCCGTGACATCGACTATACAAAGTCGCTACGTGACGCCCGCGGTCGTGTAAAACAACTCCGCGTGTTCCAAGCTGAGGCTAATTGTACAGGAGGGTGCAAAATTCAGACACCTAAATTTAGGAGTCATTATATACATATTTGTTTTTTTCTTTTCGATATATGAAGAATTCCGTATATTTGTGACCGTGTTGCTTTTTCCCATTATATTCATATGAATAACACGTATATCATGGATAGACTCGCAGTTGTTACGCCTCTCATTGAAGACCATACACAACTCTATCCCATGCCTATATACTACTTGAGAATATAAAGTGTAGATGTGACCATACAGGGGCATACACAACCTCAAACCATATATACATTAACGTGTAAAGAAGGTACGCAGGCAGCTACCGCTGCTGGGCAAACAAACGAGTGGCTTGAAAGTGATTCCAGTATATAGCCAGAGCCAAAGCCAGAGGCAACGTGTCAGTGTGTGAAATGATAAAACGTTGATAGACGCTTCTGAGAGATGGTAAGACGATGTACAGAAAGAAAGAAAAAAAGAAAAAAAAGAAAAAATAGAGGATCGTTTTGACCGAGCGTGTATGCCTTTTCACGTATGACAAGAAAGAAGGAGGATACAAGACGATCAGGACTCAAGGCGCATGCGCGTAACACGAAAGTCCAAGGAGCTTGTAACAGCTGCTGTTTTTGGACCACCCTGTAGACCGAGCAGTCACAGGCGGGGGTCTTATAATATCGCGTCATACGAAACGATGAAATAGTGGCCACGGCCAAGGAATGTTCCCTCTACCACTTGAGGTCTTGAGTTCCGAGTCGTCGAGTTGACTGGCGTCCGGTACTACGGTCCTGTCTGAAACGTGTATGTACCACAACGACTATAGGCTAAGAAAGATGAATAAAGATGGAGCAAGAGAGAAGCCTTCCTTCCTCCGGTACTTGCTTATATACGCATAATATGGACACCTAACCCGCAATGCACGATGTATCTCTACTATTACAAATGTACCTTATACATAGACAGATGTATTTACTACGTATGTACATACGTGATGTTTTATATACATACATATGTATGTATAACATAGATACATGATGTATATGTGTGTTTATAATATATAAATATATATATGTATCCATGTGTAAATACGATCCTTCAGGAGGCGAGAGTCTAGACGCAGCGGGTGAAGAGCGCGCGGGCGTATATAGGCAGCAGGCTACTGCTCGTAATCATCATGACAAAAGGTCCGGGCAAACATTCGAACAATTTATTAGCCTATACGGGGTCATCGTTGTCTCCGGTCCTGTAGCGTGCGCACCTACCTATCTACCTACCTACCTACATACATACACACATCTATCAGAGGGAGGGTTTTATTCTCCACCTATGTATATGAAAAACGCTCATATTCACCCGCGCGCTTTTTTTTTCTCTAAACCCAAACCTAAACCTAAACCTAAACCTAAACCTAAACCTAGACCTCGTTCTCCTGTTATAAATATACGAGACGGAGGACGACACTGGGTCAGGTAGCTATGTTTGCTGCTGCGCTCTCATACACATTTAGGTACCTACTTAAGAACGCTAGATTTTAAGGATTCGTCAATGGGAAAAGGAGCTTGTTAAGTTTTCCTCGTAAATATACTTCACATATACATACATATACATTGATATACGTCTAGCTATACATGGATATCTATAAGTGTATGTATATAATATGTACATACAGTGCAGGACGATTGTACCTATCATTATTGTGATTATTATAATTATTATTATTGTTATTGTTATTATTATGATTATTATTATTATTGTTATTAATATTATTATTATTATTATTCTGACACATTTTTGTTTGTGTCGGTATTCGTTGAATGTAGAATACGAATTCAGATCGCAACGTTCACGGAAATTTCATGACCTATTTGTTAAGTATTTGTTTCCATGTTTTTTTTTTGTTTTATTTTTTTAGTTATTATAATTGTAACAAAGTCGAGGCAAATGTGTTATTTTAAAGATTCTGAGAATAGCCTGACATATCGCTGCCTGACAAAAGTTGAGTTACAAGATCTTCAAGTTTTGAGACCCAGAGAATCATACCTCCGATCATTTTTGGATGGACACTTATGTATGTGTGATCAATTTTATGTCCGACGATATCTTGAGAACGATCGATCGAATAGATTTCGATGATTTTGGTCTCAATCGATGGAGTTTTTCGTAACCCAGAGCTGATTAGATGTAAAATTCACTCGATCTACTGGTTTTTGAATAATTGAGCGAACAAAATTTCACAAAAAAAAATAAAATAAAATAAAATAGCCATATCTCGAGAACGAATCAACAGATTTGGATGATTTTGATCTTTATCGATAGCGTTCGATCAAACTAAGAAATCACTGAATTTTAAAATACATAGATGCAGTAGTTTTGTATTTTTCGAACATGACAGATCTGCACAGGAACTTTTAGGGCTAACCGATCCATGGTCTACCGATTTACCAGCTTATTTAATATCCAGTGTGAATTGCGGAGCACTGCCCAATGTCAAAAGCACGTGATTTTTTAACTCCTATTCCAAATAGTATACCACGATTAGTTTCCCATACACTAAAGAAGAATCTCGCGGAAGTAGTCGCGAGTAAAATGCGTTCCTTTTACCTCGACTGTAGCCGACTGTATACAAAATATAACGACTCGTGGCTACGTGTGTGGCTAAAACGCCAAGTGTCTGGTGTTTGACGTACGTATATATGTACGTACCTACATACGTTTACATAAGTAGGTATATCTTCGTTCGTAATTGAACGAAATACATATAGCGGCAAAGAGTCTCGTGCGCGAAGGATATTATAACGCACGGCTATACCTATAACGGAGTCTTCTAATAGAATCAAATGGCGGATGCGAAGGTACATATATATGTATGTATGTATACTATCGACGTGTATATAGGTATATACATAAGGTATGTACATGTGTTTGCACGTATAAGGTCTGTACACGCACTTACATATGCTGCATATGTCTACCAAGCGAATTGCGCGAAGTGGGTAGGTATAATACGTTATATACCATGAACGCCTACACGCCGATCGAACAAAGTGCCGGCTATATGCATATATAGTGTCAAGTAAAGAGTTTATACATAATTGAAGAAAGTTTGTATGAAATAGTGACGCGTGGTAGCCGCCAGTATCCACCTGCCCTTGCCCATTCGTATAATTGGCCAAAGTGCCGTTGAATACATGCGCGAGCTAACAGTACACCATAATAAACTGTCGTGGCTCGATCCACGCGAGAGTGTACATTATATTAAATTTACAATGCGATACTACATGTATATACCTACCTATCTGTGTACAAATTGCTGAGGGTGTTTTCTCTCGATAACCTACAGGCAAATATATATTCACTCCATTTCTTTCATGGATCCGACAATGGTATATAAGGTACTATCGTGCAAGTTGCAAATCGTTTTTATACCCTCTATATGGACTCTTTGCTATTGATAATTTCGCATCGATTTTTGCTAGGGATTTTTCAACTGACATCTTTGATTCATAGACACAACGTTTTGTCAATTGCAACCGAAACACTCACATATGAGAAATCCAATAATACCGATCGTGGTATGAGTTTAGCAAATGACGAACTCTTCAAGTTTATACAGTTGATATATCTATATTATTCCATGTAAGAAACTGAAATTCAAACATGAAACATGGCTGGATTGCTGAACATGTTGATAAATTTTTGGCAGCGTTCGGAATTCCTCTGATCGTAATGTGGACCGTGATTTGTATTTTGGTATTTTGGTATGATAGCTCAAGAGTTATGAGGTTGAATTTCGTAACGTTGACGCAACAGAATAATCGGGAGAAATTCTTTTCTTTATGACTTGAAAGATTCAAAACAGCAAAATACGGAGCATAATTTTCCCAGGAGAACATTTGAAGCATGAAATAGTGATTTTTCTCCTAAAATTCTGTTATAATAACGTTACGAACTGCAAATTCGTTGAGAGTTTTGGTCTTGATATCTCAGCCTCAGCTATTTTGAATTTTGGTTTCAGCATCTCAGTATTTTGGTGTCGTCATTTACAGCTGAATACCATAACCGAGAAGTATTTCCGAAATGAAAAACTAACAAAATTTTCACACATCAAAATACCAAATAGCACATTCGTGCATGGAATTTCCAGAACGATCCGTTGCACAACTACATACAAATTTCTTTCAATCTACATTTTTAGGAACTTCTCGAATTACGCTTTTGTAACTAATCTTTTTGGCCCATCAAACTCTTGTTGTCTTTAAACAAATTTCATAGACGGGGTCGATATTAAACTTACCGATCAAAAAACTCAATTCAATTTTATCACTTTCGAGTTACTCTTCGAATATTTTCAGTTATGTACCTATTTGGCTCGGGGTGGGGTTGAAATTCCGAATTTCAGAAACTGCAAAAGAGTCAAATTCCGAATTTTTATACTAACGACTCGCAGCTTTGAGAAAGATTATTTCTCCGAAAGTCTACGAAGCCTGCAGTTTAAAAAAACTCCCGGAATTCCGGACCCTTCGCAACTCAAATAAATTTGGAATTTCGACCGTTTGGAACTTTTGGAATTCGGAATTTCAATCCAGCCCCCTTATATCAAAAATTTCAACCAAATTAGCTACTATGGCTGGAGCCCTGTGTTGGTAATTACTCTGTATATTCAATTTTTGATCGAAAGTGATATAAATTGACAGGAATTGTACCAAAATCCTTATACTTGCCGTAAAATATAGCTAAAGTTAAAGGCATATAAACGAATATTTGAATGATTATACGGTTACCTGTCCTTGCTCGTCATTCTCGTTGTTGGTCAGCTTGACCTTCTCGAAGGATACGACCTGCTTGCGCAGCTGTTCCCCCGTGAAGGGTGAATCAGGGTGAAGATAGAGGCGGGCCGGTGCTGGTGGATCTGCCTTTCCAGCAACTAGCCAGGAGCTCCTGTGATAGGCGTATCGATACCTCTTGTTGTCCACGGGGACGATGTCCATCAGCACTGCGTACCGGCCCTCCGACCTGAGTCCGTTGAAGGATACCCGACAGGTTGGGAACATCCTCCTGTCTCGTGAATATAAACGATTGTATATAAATCACCGACTCATCATCGAATCTACTGCAAGTAGGCACATTCCTCGGTACTCAATACATTTCAGATATATAACTACCAGGTATACAACTCTATCATTCCGGACAATAGTCCTTTGAAAATTCATACCATTTCACCCGTAGGTGGATAACCGAGTAGATTTCTGCACCAAACTTCTATTCACATCTTTATATAATCGTCTCATTTCGAATTTCAAAACGTCTACTGCACAGAAACTCTGCGGCACACAGAAAAGAATTGTTTGGATTACTGGCCATCGTATGAATTGAGAGGAGAAATTAGAAAATTCTAATTTTGGACCAAATCGCATGTATAGGTATTGCGAATAAGTGAAAAGAAAATGTTCAATTTTTATAGAACTGACTATACCGTCTACGACAATGATTTGAAATAAATTTCCCGCTTACAATTCACGACTGGACTATGTTCAGGATTCCATGATTACCAATTGTCATCACCTCGAAAACGCAATTCGTAGTTTCTTCCTACCTATTCAACCTACCGGAACGAAACTCAGGAGATTAATGCTTCACTATGGCAGAAAGTGGCTAAGTATTTCGCTATTTGGAAAAAAACCAAGAGAATTCCAATAATATTCGTATTTCTTATGTTAGCTAGGTTAGGTTCAAAGCGACTTGTATAATATCGCCTTCAACCTAGAGAAGACAAATCGGACCAACGCACGGTGTGTGTCTACTCGGGAAGCAGGTGTGTCCAAATGAGACGATTCTGATGATGTGAAATGAACTTTGAATAAGAAATGAATGGATTTTGTATTATGTTACAGGTCCCTTGAAGGGCCGCAATTAAAATAGTCATATGAGCCATAAATGAAAATCGAATTTCATTTCGTTGGATAAAAAACAACTTGTTCGGTCTGCAGAATTGATCTGCATACATTTGCGATGTATATTGTATAGTATACAAGTACGGGTGTATACGTTTCAGTTTGATATTTTCAACCAGTCAAGAGTTCGATAATAATTTCTGGTCGAGCGCTTTTACGACGCCCTAATTCATGCGGCGATATATCATACTGCGGTCACTGCGCTTGAAAAGTTTTCCCGGTCCGTGCTGACCCAATCCTTCCCACTTTATATAGTAGCAGCGCGCTGCTCGCCGCTCCATTTAGTCGATGAAACATGTGTAATGGGTCTTCGTAGTCGATATCAAAAGTCGCTTTGGAAATTGGTGGTGGGTAAAATGACTAAGTAGTTAAATATCATAGCTATAATATGTATATGTATACCAGGAACCACCACATTGGAGACTTGCATTTTTGACAACATCGGAATCATGGCCTAGTTTTCAAATTGAAGAACAAATATCAATGTTGGTTTATTTTTTGAGATAAGTGGCGAATTTGTTTTGTTCGTTAACGGTGTCTGAAAGTTGAAAAAAGCCTATAATTCATGTCTGAAGCAAAAGTTGATACATCATTAGTTCCATTGTGGTGGTTCTGGCTTTCTTCACATCTAGCACCACCATAGTAGTTTTAAAAAAAATGATGGAGCCCAAAAATCGGGATTTAGGCCCAAAATCAGCCCATAATTCTCATGTAGTTACAAACTCAATTTTCCCATATGGTGGTTCCAGAGTAGCTGAACATCATGGTTTATGCGTTAGTATACTACAAATTATCAAATGATGAATGATTATTCATGATTAAATAAATGAAAAAAAGACTGCCTGCATCCCTAATGCTACTGCAGTAAAATTTATTGTTGGTTACAACATGAAAGGCATACAGGCTGTAGCAGCAGCAGCTCGTTTATCACCTCGTTTCAATAATCTGACGCTACTCAACGCTACTCAATGAAAAAAACGAACGAGTGCCTTAAATGGAAATACGAACGAGCTATAGGTCAGCATGTGTGTGTGTCTTGCATGTACACATAATGAATGTAAGTTTCACCTCGGACTATGGCCGCGCACTAGATGACATGTACTGAAGTGACGTGTGGTGCACTAGGCGTGAGTCGCACGTGCCCGCAGAAGATTAATAATTGATTTCAGCATGTCCAGTTTCACAGACACGGAAATCATCCGGAATAAAAATGCATGAAGTTTGCTATTCCTCAACCCCACGAACGTGGTAATGAACGTTCCGAATATCATTCGACGAGCAAATGTTCTTCCAACTGTCATAATCAGTTAGAAACCATGAAAAATTAAGGGGTAAATTATTCATCGTTCAAAAGAATTTCAACAAAGATGGAGGATTTGTCCAACCTCGGATAGTGCAATATCGACATTTCACCATGATGCCAAAGCATAAAACTAACCAAGAACCCAAGGTAACGTTGCAGATATACTCGCGATGTAACACTTGTTAGCCTATATCGAAATTTTCTGACAGATCTGTGAAAAAAATCACCCCAGATCATTTGGCTGTGCCGCTAAATCCGTTCACGTATGTTGAAGTCAACCTGAAAGGCAGTGGACAATTTCATCTGCTGACTTCGTACCTTCGTTTAGGAGAACAAAAATAATATGACTGGTAAATCATAACGCTGTAAGGCTTGAACTGTCCGCGGAAGAGTCCAGCACTATTTTTGTAGACGCTTTCATGGAATCCTGGAATCTGAATGGTGAGCAAACTGGCTAAGCAGGATAAAAGTGGTACTTTGGAAAGATGCCGTTCCTCTGCAGCGCGTACAAACACTCATCACCTCTACAAGAGCCCTCAACATGTCACGGATCATGTAATCGGACTAAATCACACGACAACGTAACACGGACGGAAAAAAATGTCAACGTAAATTCCTCACAGACTTTAGAGCAGCCGGTGAATCGGAGCGACTGTAACGACGGTCGTAATGTTGATAATTGCAGTAACAAGAACATGGCGCGCTTCCGAATGGACATTGGCGTCTACAGAACAGCGGCAGAAGCTGATCAAGGTCCGTCTTCGTCTGTAGCAGTAAAACAAATTTTTTGCACCAGTATGACCGGAAGTACCGAAACTCGAGAAAACCCGCACCGTTCCTCTGAACTGAGCTACGCCAACTACGTTCAAGCATTACTCTGCTATGTGGCTTTGAACGTTATTGCGGCTGTATTTTTGGGCAACAAACCAATAATGCCAGCCTTTTTCGCCAGCCAATTCTGCGGCGCTATGACTATCATCTACTGGAGGATTACTGGCACTCTGCCTATTTGAAATACATCTTTTTCATCCTCTTTATGTATTGAATCTATCCGTTCTATCCGGCTATCCGTTCGCTTGAACACATGCATGTGGATGTACATACATGAAACGATTTCACGAAGTACATCGTACATTCCGTATTCTTCTGGTCATCATCATTATCATTATGACTTAGCAATGCTCAATAAATCCCTGTACAATTCGGACCATGTATAATATTAGGAGAATGTAATAGGGCTGTAGTTATCAGCATGGCAAAAAGACACCGAATGCCTAGTAGTATTTTGAGTAATAACAAAGCCTATATACCATTGATGCGGAAAAACCGATGATAGCGCAATTCTAGATGGAAAGCCGAACACAAATATATCAGAACTTTTCCGATTCACTTACTGATAACGCCACATTTTTATAAACCCTACTGCCGAAATTTATCGGAAATCATCAAAATAGCAAAAATAAACATAGTATATCGATCAAGGATAAAAAGATTGTTTCACGACAGAATGACAAAATCCAAGAACATTGCCAGGACTGTTCCAGGAAGTTATTAATTTCAGGATATTTCCAGGACTTCCAAGACCGCTAGACATCCTGTTAAAGTCACGATTCTGGTGCGTTGAAATTCCGTCACATGTGATTAATTTCCGTCCCT
This sequence comes from Ametastegia equiseti, assembly GCA_963989295.1. Taxonomy (NCBI): domain Eukaryota; kingdom Metazoa; phylum Arthropoda; class Insecta; order Hymenoptera; family Tenthredinidae; genus Ametastegia; species Ametastegia equiseti. The sequence continues at coordinate 23,406,784 of OZ022389.1, forward strand.
TTGTAGCATGGAATATGACTGTATCGATCCGCGATGAATTATAAGTTGAGAAATAACTCTAATACCCTAATTTGAACAACCGTACGAGGTACATACTCTTTGCGCAAGTTCAATTTATTCTATGTTACACGCCATTGAGCTAGCGCTGCAATGCTGCACTTGACAAACATTCACTACTAATTGTGAGATGTTGATAAGACGACCACCGCCGCACTACTAGGCGCAATAGGAACACATCTAGCGTCTTATCGACCTCTAGCAGCTTCTGCATACCGTCCCATAATTCCTTGTACCTATAACGCCTATATTATATTACATGTGTGTAACATATTATAGTATATAGCGGGCATAACTACGTATATGTTGTGTGTATAGGAAAAGTATGTTAAATGCGACCGGATGTTGAGTAGTATAAATAAATTACTTTACTCTATACAGTGCAGTGATCGCGTGACGTGAATTTCGTTACCTCGTTAAAGTTTACCTGCGCGGTAAAATGATTACGCGAATAAATAAAAAATTCATATACATATAAACCGAGGTGCTTCTCTGCGGGAGTGCAACGAATATCACCAGCAATATAATGATACCGACTCCTACGGATGGTTCGAGGAAAGCTTATATTATTATCGTTACGTAGATATTCTTATGTATACAGTACATGATGCTGCAGGAGGCGATGAAATATTTCAACATCATCAAGTTGCGATAATATTTTTTACACGATACGATGACAAAAGTTTGTCAATTAAACCGAAACAAACATCAACCCCCGTCTGGTTCTTAACGAGCCTATAATCGCGAACCTCCCCAACTCTCTCTCTCTCTCTCTCTCTTTCTCTCTCTCGGCCCCCAACTTAACTTTGCAATCCTGAACCAGGACGACCCGGGTCGGGTCGCCCCGGGTGCTCGTCAGCTCGCGGACGAGAGGGTCGAACAAATGGATTACGGAAGCACTGGATATTATAGCGATCTAAGTTACTCAACTGTTTGCTGAGTTAACGACTTTGCCGTAGGCTGCCAGGTGGTGTCACTATTATAATTATGTCTGCGCGTATCGTACGAACATTAAGTCGTCCCGCTCGTTCTTCTATATACGCATCCAAACACGTACGTGTATATTTAAGTATTTTTACATACTTGTACGTGTATCCGTGGATATTAGGTAGCACCAATACCAACAACTCCGCAACCACCATACGTAGTTAGAAATACGCACAAACATGTACATACGTGCTAGTGCGCACAGGAAAATGTACGTAAAGTGTACTTCAGCGTGTTCTCGGTACACGACAAGAGCAACATGACATCAACACACGTACAAACTACCATGTCTTGGTACAAGGATGCGTGCAGAGTAGGCGATGTCGCTGATGAACGGTTCGCGTGACAAGGCATAGACATATCCTGCCTCCGTACTGACCCCGACAGAGCAAACGCGTTAGTTGGGCGTCCGCGGCTGATTCTTTGCTTCTCTACTTCTCACTGCCTCATGTATTTCTTTTGTTGGTTTTTATCCACCTCAAACAAGCCACGCGGTAGCTCCGTAGCCAATGATCTCAATTGTCGGAGGTGGCTCCCGAATTTAAGTAAGCTACCGGATATTAACTGTGACTAAGTAATTTGGCAGAACCATGAGGTAATATAAAGCCCTGCAATTTTGTCACGCCAATAGATTTCTGTTTATTTATTATACCTCGTAGTATCATCGACTACGTTCTATGCGGTTAAGTTCTTGTTTAAAGCTTTCCATACTATGGTACAGCTGGAAGATTGTTATGAGTAAAAACGGCTATATAGCTACTTGCCATCAGTAATTGTAAAAAGCTAAGACAGTACGAAGTATAAGGTAAGTAGTTTCGGTTGGCTGCGCGATTTCAAGACTTGCTGGGGCAGGACGGGTGCCGGTTCTCGCGTGTCTGCCTCTCTGCTGCAGGACCGTGGCCGGCCAGTGCCGAGGCTTATCGCATCGAAACTATAATCTATGTAGACATTTAGAGCCACTTTCGTCGGAGTTAGACGTAAGAACGAACGGCGGGCAGGTGATGCGGTGCCACGATTATGATGGCGCGCGGTTGAAACCCCAGCGTATAAGATAATTACGAAAATTGCATCTTGCAAACCGTGATCTCTCGGATGGGCTGGTTACACCATCAGAGAATCAAGAAAGACACTCTCAAACACAATCGTTTCTTCTTCTTCATCTTTATTTCCAACTTTTTATTTTATTTTTTTATTTTTTCCATTATGCTTTTTTATTTGTCGCAGCTGCTCATTCAAATCCAGTAAATCGTTTCAGTCGTATTTCGAGTCCCAAGCTCTCCGCAAAGGATAGGTATATTTAAGCTGTTTTTCAATTTGAAAAAAATAAAATAAAAAATTCAACGGTTCTATATGACTCGAAACAATCGTCCCTTTTCGAAAATCAACTTCTACAGTGTTCAGTTCTCCACGACAAATAAAGTAAGTGTAAGAATATAATTCTGTGCAAGAATTAGGTCGAAGGGTGAGTCGGAGTCGTTAGTACTACGTGGGCTTATTCGTATGTTAATTTTCAACAGAATTGTAATTGGTATTGGTTTGTTTTACAATAAGAGCCGATAATACTTGAGGAAATTCTCCCTGGAACTCTCACGACAAGGACTCACAATGTATAAGTACTGATTAGATATTGTGATCGCGAGAAAGTTTCGGTGTAGTATATTATGCAGATGTGTAATTCAAAATCTGCATTGATTCGCTCACATGACTTCTTACACTCGAACAATATGCAAAGCTGATTTAATCGTTTTTGGGTCTCTCGTCAAATGTGTTACGTTTCGCTACAAAGGGCCACACGAGAAAAAAAAAACCGACTTCGGATCCCTATGACGATCGAAAATCGATTCGTTTGCTTAATACTCTTTGACTAGACGCGTTATTCGTTTCCATGATGTTTGTAACCCGTGTGTAACCATGAATAGAAAAAAATTAGAAGTTGTTTGTTGGCAGAAATGCCTATCGCATGCGCCATAATTGCCGGTAGTAAGTCAGACAACTGGTTATTCTCGACGCGACAATACGCCATTTCGTTGTTGTCAGTAATCTTATCGTTTCTCACTGCAGTTCTGTTACTTTCAATACCACTACGACTTCATTCCAACTGACAATCGGTAGAAACTTTTACAACGAGTCTTAACTCAGGCATAGTTTTAATTTCTTCCGGTTCGATTTCCAAAAAATTTACTCTCAGGACTGAGAAAACTTTTTTTAATTCATCACTAAAAAACACATATTTGTGAAGATGCTAACGAATTTTCGATCTTCTGGGAAATTCAATTTCCTCTCGAGATAGGTTATAATTTAGTTCTGCGGCCCTTCATATAATATCGACCGAAATATTCTTATAGTATTAGAAATAGAGGCTACAAGAGTCACTTGGCATATCAAGTTCCGCGTTTTGTCGGATTTGAGAACTGCATCGGTTTTCTGATCGCAACATGGTAGCAGAGCCCGAATTAGCGTGATGCAAAGCGTGGGAAAGGATCGTCGAAGACCTGACCGAAGAAGAGGAGAGCCTAAGGTGAACAGGGACGACCTGAAGGGACCGCCTGCCGCGACGTACAATTCCACCTGATTGGTCTGAATTTCATATTGTCGCCAGAGACTGACACTTTGTTGAACGGGTGTGCCGCATCGAAAGAGTATAAACTCGGTCTAGGTATATATCCACGATTGTTAAAGTTGAGTTAGGTAGCTGGTTAGTAGCGATATTCATTTAACGGATTTCAAAGTTCAAGTTTACCTTTACCTTGTCATGCCAAATACGGTTTTATACCTTTTTTTTTTAGAAACTGATAGATATATGGATCCACATATTCCTACACCCACGTAAATGGTTCGAACCACGTGTATCATACACGTACGTACAATATTGACAATTTTAGTACCTACACCCTCGCTTTCACTATCAAAATTTCCATCACCGCTCATCCCGTTGAGAGGAAGAATTTTATGTGATGGGCGAATATAGTGAAGGGTATTTCAGTTTGTTCCCATCGGTATTATATCATACAGAGTTCTGACTGCAGGTCATATTTTGCAATGGAGCCATGATTTGTAGCTCATTTCAGTTCCGAACTGTCGTTTTTATTTTATTTTTTGGAATGGATACGGTATTTGATCCAAATATTTAATATCATTGATAATACGAAACGTCATTCCATCGATTCAACACAGAAAAGGATATTTACGTTATTTTTACTAAGTTTTACTAGCATCTAGAAGTGCACAGTTAGTCCTGTGATTTGTAAGAGTATACGTGATAACAAATCGAACAAAATTTCCACCACCTCATCGATTAAAGTCCAAGTGGTTACAGAAGAAGAAACGAACAGCTAAAGTGCTTGTGTGGAAGAAAATACATAAATAAAAGACAGAAAAAGATCCGAGAAAACCGAATCACATTTCGTATAAAAAAGATGTAGTAGTAAAAATTCGATTTATACACGTAGGGTATATCGTGGGCTCAATGGACGGATGCGAGAAATGAAATTCCTAATCTATATGACCAGGTCTACGGCATCAGGTGGCAAACGTATGTAAGATCCATCCGCATTTTCAAATATAGAGATCAAAGTGTGCAAATGACTATTCTCACATCTCATGTTTTTTTGTCCTACAGTTTAGAAATTGACTTGAATTCGGGGTTCGCACCAGTGTAACTTATAGAAGAGCGAAGATAGTTTGAATAGAGATTTATGATTTCGTTACATTATTACGCTTTGTAATGGTCATACAGTAGTAAAACCTCAAGTAACTCCGTACTAGTATAGATCGCTCTTTTCTAAACACAGATTGGATGTAACTCAGAGAATTGGAGGATCGACTATGCGGTCTAAATTCTAAGGACATTCAAATCACTTGTATAACTGATTATAACAATGATATTTTCAAAAAAATATGAATGATCATTCTGGCTGTTAATCAATCAGAAATCTGAATGAATCGTGAGCTTCATTTATAATCCACGTGTAATCGATAGTCCTTGAACTGCGGACATCGGTCAAGGTGAACTAAAACTATTTAAGTAGCTAAAAATTGTCGTCGAAGAGTAGACAGTTCGACTATTCTTTAGCTGAATATTTGAGAGTCAGTGTATATGTATATTTCCATTACAGAACTTGATAGCAATTAATTTTTCATGCAAATATACGAGCACGAAATACGAGATGCATTTCAATAGATCTTTCAATTCTGATCGAGAAGCGATAGAACATTGAACGACCTATTACCTAAGTAAGCCCCTAAAGGATTAATTTCCAGGGGGGCCTGTTTAGGGCGGTGTGGGGCCCACTTTACCCGTCTCATTCCATAGATAGAGGGAGAGGTACACGGTTTCGTCGGAGTCATAAATGTCACGAATGTTCTAATCACAAACATATGTTCGTAACGCAGTAAACAATGCAAGAACCACACACCGGATGTCCTCAAAGTGAGGCAGTACTCCCGATCGTTTCCTTTCCGAAGGAAGTCACACAAACGAAATGATTTGAAATGATATGAAAACATTCCACACCACAGGATATTTGCTACGCTATTGGCAAAAAGTTTTGCATAATCAAAAACACTGCTGAAGAGCAAAAGGAAATTCCGTGATACTTTTGTCTATCCGTCAAAGAATTCCTACTATTTTATATCCAGATATCTATTTTCTGAAATATCTGCTGATGGCGGTGAAAAAACTATGTATGTAAATGAAAATACGTGCACGCGAAATGAAAAGCTCCTCCGTGAACAACTTTCTCTGATATTTTTCAATTTCATTACGTGCGCAGATACGAGAGTGTTACAGGTTTCTCACATGATAATTCGCGTTAATTTCAATGAAATTTCAATAATATTCATGTAAACTGTAGTTGACTGACGTACATTTGGCTATAAGGTCAAACTCCTCGATTAGCTATACCATCGCTATAGCCGAACAGTTAATATGTTAGAATTTATTCATGAGGTATAAGTCGTAGAAATGATTTCAACGTGTATGATTTGCGACGTTTACAGACGATCACCGAAAACGTGATCCTTAGGAATTGATACTCGTATCAGCTACCGCATTTGGAGTTACAAACCCCAGCTGTTACCAAACGGTAAATTGATGGAGACGTAAAATATCAACGCTGACCAAACTGAACCACATGAGTCTGAAAGTCCATAGGGACATTTGTACGTGGCTGGGGGAGCTTGTGCTTTTTTATAGCACTATGTATAGAAACGGAACTCGATCAACAAGTACGAATGAGTAGAGATTCTGTTCGATAGAAACGAGCATCCAGAATTGCCTCGTAATCCTTCCACTTATTCCGATACAACCGCAAGCACTGACACGTATAGATTTTTATCTTTTATTTTCACCGAACACTGTCATCTGATGCTTTTGCTATTTTTGATTCAGTTGATCATTCGATTGATTCACTATCTCCATCGTTATGCTCATTCCAATAAACTCTCGTTTGTGAAATAAACATTCCGTCAATCTGATTATCGTTTCCTAATTCAAAACTAAGAATCAATAAAACCTAACAGATGAAAGAGATTCGGGTTCATTTCAACGTATTCATTTTGTAATTTTTCAAACCGGATTCTCAAAAACTGGCTTTTGGCTGAGGGCCAGATTTGATTTCGCTATTCCATCCTTTTTCAAATTCTTCGTGATTCTTTTCATTCCGAGGTTATCGCGATTCATATATTTGTACGTGTATATCTCACCTTGGAATCCATGTTGGATTCGATTAGTCACTAAAACACAAACGAACAATTTGTTCAATGATGATTGAAAGTAAAACATACCGGCCAGTCTTGGTGATGATCATCTCAGTACCAAGATCGTTGAATTTGTCCCACAGTTCTTTGGTCTCTAGGTGACACTCGACGTCCCTCAGTTCGTCAGAATTGCAGCTAGTCCGTCGGCGATGTCTCCGTTCAACGTCACCGTCGTACTTATGGGAGACATGCTCATCGGCAACGCTTGGGGATGATTCCTCAACGCTGCTGCACTCTTCGACATCAACATCCACCTCTTGTTCTTCGTCATTAACTGACCTTTCGGCGTCTTCACTTTCGGCTTCGCCCGCGCCGTCATCACCCTCATCATCGTCGTCCAGAACTTCTTCGGCAACCGCAGTCGCTGCTGCTACCAAGTCCGCCGGTGTCGCTCTGACTCCTGCAGCATATCAATTTTCGAAATTAACCCTCAGAGATTGGAAATACGAGAAAAGAACCGAAACGCACGCGTATAACTGGATTGACGGTCGAAAAATCTCGCATCAAACATTCGAATCTTAGAATTCTTTACCAGCGTTTTTTGTTTATCGATATGATCAGTAAAACTTCATGGAATAATCGTAGAATGTTCAAATGAATTCCAGCACCCTGAGAATTAGTTGTTCGCGCATTAGAACCGATTTACATGTATCCGTTTACAACCTGCGGGTACCTGGATTCAAATTATAGCAACTGAAAGGCTCGTTCAATCTTGCGTGTGAAAAGTCGACTCGTTCATGCATAATTATGTACATATCTGCGATCATGAACGTAAAATCATCCACGATACGTTCAACGCTGACTCTAACTGATTTTTGAAGTAGATCTTGGAATCCGAAGAAATGCCCAGAATGGACATGCTGTTTTGCCTATTTTGCCATCAGTCAAGTAATTTTAAGTATTGGTGCGAAAGGCCTTGACGCTTCATTGCGATTAGACATGCAGCAAATTTTGCTAGGTAACGTTTAATTCTGCTCCAGGTGCTGTGGTAAGCCTTCGTATAAAACTAGCAGAAGAATCAGCAGCGGATTTAGCGGAAACGATCAGCAAAAATAATACATAGAACGCAGATTAGCAGTGACATCAATGTTTTCATGAGGACGTTACGACGCAGTGTAGTTGCAGATGGATATAATATGCAATCATTTACAGATATACGCGAGCCGACTATCATGTGTTCGTGCAACTGATCACATACGATTCTTGGTTGATATTCTGCTATCGTTCGCTGTCTACGGTATACTAGAGGTGATAATTAGCTCTAATACCATTCGACTCCTTCCCAATCATTATTTTTCCTATATGGAGACTGTGACTAGCACTTCCAAGTCTACTGGTGATGTAACTTTGCCCGAGAGTCGATATACTACTTATAATTTACACCGCGTGGTCGAAACATTCAAACTGTAACGCAAATTCACTGCTTCCAGCCATTTTATTGCTGAAATTTTCAATGAAAAGTTATACCGTGTAGTCATTAACGGATGATCATTTTTCCTTCGCAAAGAAAAGTCCTGTCGTCAATAAAAGATTGCAGTTTTATTATAACAACTTCCAGATTCTAATTTTGGTCAGTATCGTACTCGAAATGGTGAAACTGGTCACCAAATCGATCATGTCACATAATGAAAAAATATGATATCTTACATTTTGGTTGAGAAACATACTATTCCGCAATACAATGTGACAGCCACACCATGTTTCGTAAGGAGATAGCATGCGGTTTTCGTCCAGCATTTGAAATACCATACGTTCCTTCCATTGAAGCGTCGGCATGAACTCGTGGTGAAAGAGATTTTCTTCACAAAAGCTTGAAATCCGAAATGAATCATGACTATTTCGACGCTACTTCTTATTAGGAATAATCAGTTCTGATTCGTGGGTGTCTTTTTTAATATTATTCTCATCGCAACAGCTTCAAACCTTATACGTAACCAACACCTGCAGTTCTTTTGCAAGTACGCGTCCTGGGAGACTTTACGCGTAATTGAATGTTGGAAGAGATCGAGTATTTGATCTAACTTGCACTAATTCTTTTCCCAGCGTTATCGAGAAGTATTTCTCAGAGTATCCACAAAAATTTGATCATTGCGATCCGATCCGCGCAAGCAATTACTTCGACGCAAGTCGCACAATGGGAGATCTGCGACTAGCCTGTCACGGCATGAGTATATGATTCCAAGATTCGAGGTTTCATGAATTAGAAACCAGCCAGAGCCATAAATAAAGAGTATTTGAATGAAAAACCGCCGACAATAAGGAGACAGACAAAAAACCAGAGTCTTGTTTTCGAGAGGCGGAAAAGCGAGAGAGAAAAAAAAAAATTCCTGCACCGAAAACCGCCCAAGTCGATCTTTCGTCACAAGATGACCGCGCGGCGTCTGCGCGTTGTCTGCACCACGTCCGGGCAGTCTTCGACAGGCACCCTGCTGAGGAGTGGCAACCTGCGTAGAATCTGCGCTTCTTTACGTTCGTTCCATCCACTTGGCCTCTACCTATACGAGCCCACCCACCAATCCATTTTACGACAACTTCCTTGTTCCTTTCCCGCTGCTTCACCACACCCAAGATATTCACCTACAGGGTAGGTACCTACCACTATAGCACTTCTCGGTAATAGCAAAAAGGGGACATCTTTTCATCGGAGGATGTGACAAGAATAAAAAATTACACTCAGCATTGGCACACCAGGGTTTCGGGTGTCACGGTACCCATAACTACAAGTTGGTACCAACCCTACTGCAAGTTGGACCAGAGGATGAAGATGAATGGTAGTAATACTGGGAATAACACCTCCAGTGTTACAGTGGAGGGAAAAGAACAATCCTATCACTAAAATTGATACAAAACTAATTCGATAGGAAGACTTGTCCGAAGGAACCGACTGTTGATTATTATCATTCGATCGTCCAACTGATGGGTTCGACCGTTCTGAAAATCGTGAATCTTCTGTGTAATTGTACGATTCACACAATCTGAAGTAGAAATAACCGACATAAAAGGTCTGGACTGTATTTTTCTATACTGGCTTTTCTTTTCACGGTGAAGAAATCTCAAGTCGTTGACTCAATGATAGTGAAACAGACAAATGCCATAGGTAGGATCATCACTATGTGCTAGCCGAACGTGCAACCCGCTTATTTCTCGACCAGTAACAAAATGCTGAAAATGAGTAAAAGAAGAAGAAGAAGAAATGCTGAACTTCATTCCTCTAATGCGCATATACGAGTAGCAAGGGGGAAATATTTGTCTGCGGACTGTCCGCGCCATAACGCCATAACATGTTAGTATCCACGTGTGCGGCTCGCTTTGCAGTGTGAAACGTTGAGTGGTACTCGTTTCCGTTCAAGTACCAGACCAGGCAACACACCATCATCTGCAACCAGCTACAACGGAGTTCTTATTATGTCACGAGCTTTTATAGTCTATCCATTAATGGATCGGGCATTTGTCATTGGCAAGATGGCTGCCACGTGATTTCAAAGCAGTCATACATGTAGCTAATTGGTACAGTAGAAACAATTTGCACTGATTTACCACGTAGTACGGTATACGCTATTTAGCATCAATTTATATCTCCGATCCCAGCCCTGAAGTCCAGATGCCAAAGTGTTAATCGTTATCGTCATTATTCATTGCACTGGCCATTGATAGTGTGCTATGGATGTAGATCGATATATAACGAATTAGTAACACTCGCATATGTGTTGGCTGTGCGGATCACACGTTGGGTCATATGACCATCGCGTATTAATCAGACTGATATACTATACTACATGTATATTATACCCGAAAGAATTGCCGTGGTTCGTGAAAGTCGGTGTAGCAGATGATCGGCTGAATGCGGGACTGACTTAAACGGGACACCTGCTTGTGCCAAAAATATAATTAATATCTTCGGTAGAAGGTCGTCGTGGTTCGAGGCGCGAACCGCACCGGGCGCCCAAGATTAAAGCTGCAGTGTGCGCTTTGGGACTATGTAGGCATGCGGCTCAATATGGACTCAATCAACGTTCCCAGCTATGGGTCCGTAATTATTTTTTCAATCTTTCTATATCTTTCTCAAGAAAATACAACTGCTATTATAATTCACACGTTATTCGCCCACGCGCAGCGTTTCGCTACGAATATAAATTATAATATGACCGAGTGCGATGATCACGTTATTGAGACCGCATGTTAGGTGGATGAACATTTTTCTATTGCAGATACGAACTCACCAGTATCTTTGCGTTTTATCAAATTCCGCGTACTGACCGACGACTGATTTTATTCGTGCAAAAACACACTGTTCTTGGCCTGCTCCCAATATATTTCCTCGTTTCTATCAAATAGCGAACTTGTGTGCGGTTGAGAAACTAACACTTTGCTGATCGGTTATACCCGAATAGTAAAGATCATAAAACCGGGGGTACCTAATAGTCTGAGGATATGAGAAGGGCCCGATTCCTCAACTCGAACATAAATCGCTGTTTATTATCAATGATCACACACGCTCTGATGTGTCGTTAATTTCTCCGGTAGGTACCTACAACTGGAGTCGTAAAACTCTTCGCGGTTCAGGCAGGTATATTGCAGCCGTCAATTAAGTATGCAGCAAAAACAATAATTGATAATCATTGCCTTACCAAAGGCGAGCTCCCGTGTCTCACCATAGTAGGTATAGGTACCTAACGTTTTCACTTCTCATCGCGTAGACGAGGTGAATGAAATTACGCCTAGTCGGAAAGTGCGGGGATATCATGGTGTGTAGAAATTATCTATACCGAAAGCTTTTGCAAAACCAAAGTAACTCGCGATGAAAGTAGCGTAATATTTCATTCAACAATTTGTTAACGCGATAATATTGAATCCAGGATTATAAAAATGTTGAAAATGGACGAAATTGAAGTTCGTAACGTTAACATAACATTATAATTTGGGGAAAGAATTTACTATTTCATTACTCAAATGTTGTTGAAGTTTTCAAATTGTAGACGTCAGTGGTATTTTACTAAATTTAGAAAATTATGCACCGTATTCTGTTGTTTTTCAACCGTTCAAGTCATATGGAATCAAGAATTACGAACGATTATTTTTTTTCTTTTTTGCGTTAACGTTATACAAACTTCAACCTCATGAAAATGGAGTACGTACAGCGCAACGTCGTCTACCAATATAATTTATCGCACAGACATGTTTGCATACGGAATATTTTTTCCTGTTCAATATTTGTCTTACTTCTCGAATGTCTCCGTATTTTGAAAATGAATCCAAATATACATGTATACCAACGCCATTTACACTGTCGATTGAAGCACGTCGTCTTTACCGTCATCCTGCGGATATATCATCGTACCGATAGCTATATTGTTACCTATACTATTCGAATCAATGATCTGGGAAAATGAGTACATGGATGTGATAAAAAGACATGCGTCTTCCCACACATCATTCGTTCATCGTGTAAAGATATATGTATACGGAACATTCAATCCAATACACGCACGGTTTTTTTGCTTTTCGGTTATCATTTCGGCTATTTCCGAATTCCCTACGTCATGATCGTGCTGCAGATGCAGTCCCTATAAATAAGCACATACGTACAACTCAATATAGTTTACATGATCGTTTATCGAATACGACGCGTTGTAGAGGATAGAGCTATGAGGTCGATCGCCGGTTCGCCAGTAGTCATAAAAACGGGTGTTATATTCAGGGTTCCTATATAGGCGGTTGGTCTAGCTTGGTGAGAGATTATTTTTACGGGCTAATAATTATAGTGCATACGCATTGCTTGAGGCCAAAGCAATAGCCGACCGTTCATCAGCAGCTGTAAGATCGATTGAAACAACGCTGTTGAACTAACAATTTGTTAACCTTGATAACTTCCTCTCCACACTACCAATTTGGAGCAACAACTTCATCCGCGACGTATCAAATTCATCCGAAGATGGTGTTATCAATCGCCACAATTGGATAGGGGAAAAAACAGCCATTCTCGTTACTTTCAGGTGCATATGGATTACCAAAAACAGGTATGAATTGCGGTCACGTTTATATCACTGTGAAACATGGTGGTGTCAAAAATCCTCGGTGTGGACCACTGCGGAACAGTTTTTGCACTGAATTTGAAAATTCGGTACCATTTAGTGCACGATAACTTTTTGCCGTGTCAAAATAACATCAAATATACTGTCAAGTGACCTCGAATGATGTGAAATTGACACCGAGTTGCATTCTGAAGTAGTCTATACCGTAAATCTTTTACATTGTAGCAAATTTCCAAATAAGATGAGAATCTTTTGGTTTAATCTATCCAACAAATTTCTCCGAAGAACTACCGCATCGGAATACTTCGAGTCAGCATATCCCGTATGAATCCGCGAGTTTTACACCGTGCAGCGTATTCCGGAAGCCGTCGGTCCCTTCGAACGACATTGGGCACATTCCGGGTGCTAAAACCGACATTGTTACAGTTAAGTTTGAACTGATGTGGTTAAGGGTTGTGTATCGGTTGTGTAATCGAACAACATTTCGCACATTTGAGTTGTAGTTTAACGCGAAATTGCCGTCTGAAGTTAACCCAGTCAGCACAAGGTCCCATTTCCACATCAGAGATGTTCTAGAAATGTCAAAATGTCCGCTGCAGGTTTATCCTCAAACAGAGAACACCATATGGTCCATATCAACCACATTGTCGAGACGGACATTGTGACATCTTTGGAACATCTCTGACATGGAAATGGAACGTTGTGCTGGATGAGTTCATGCATTGGATCCCTCAAGTTTTGCGGGGTGAACGATTTCTCCTATTGCAAGGTCCTCGTGGACTAAAGCATAAGATTCGCGCGGGTGGTCTCTATCCTCAGTTGTCATAGTGTTATACCGTTGCCGGGTCCGTTGGCGAGACCCTGCAGGTGGTAATGTCCAAACGACGGACCCCTGGGCGCCATGATGGCCGCTATGCTGAAGTCCGTCGCCTTGCCCCTCTCCCCCTTGGCAGGCATCCTTCGAAAGACACTGCACTATGGTATTCCGCGCACTGCCTCACTGTTCGGCGGTATCAGCCGGGCCTAGTTGTTCATGCAGCGGTCAGTAAGCCCGGCTGCTGGTTTGAGGCGAATTTTATTTCACCACTGTTAAACCGCACATGAATTTAGTCCTCGGGAATGGCCCTTTTAACATTCGGCACTCGTACCGTACGGTGAAACGCGGGTTACTACGTTTACACGGCACACAACGCGTCTGCGCTAGCCGACTTCCCGAACCTCACTGACCTCCTACTCCTCCTCCCCCAGCCTTCCCCCCACCAAGGTTACACGCTTCCGGCGATAAGCGCCTGCGCGCGCAGCATCGCAAAAGCCACGCCCATCGGGACCTGGGCCAATCGGAATAGTTCTGAATTAAGATGGGTGGGTTATCGCGCGATAACACTCTAGTCGAGAGGGCGTTGCTGGGCGATTCTTTAGCCCTACCACTGGCAGGTTTTAAGGGAGAGGATAGCCACCTTCCGCTCCGGAACACACGGTGCTGAAACAGATCGATTGGGCTGGCAACATGTTTGTTCTCCGGGCATCCTGGCTCTGATCTTTCTCATCAGCTCTTGTTCGAGATACGGCGCCAGAAAAATCAACCACGTTTTCCAGGCTACTGTTGCCTGCCTGTTGTTTATTCACACTAATCTCTGAGCACTGGCGTTGCTGACAGTGACGCTGGAGTGTTTTCGACTTCTCTGATACCCTCCGCTTGTTAGTATCTACACACATGCGCGGGATTACCCACTCAACTGTATACAGGACCCTGTAGACCACTGCGTTTGATCTTCAAATTTAGTCCAACATATGAAGGAGGTTTAGACTCTAGTCTAGACATTCGAGCGGAATTTTTTCAAGGACTGATATATATATGTACCGAGAAAATTTTTCAACCCAACCTTACTGCTCTGATGTGAAAGCATAAACATGAGGTTTTTACTCTGTCAGCGCGAAGATTTACTGATAATCGCAATTGTTCTGCACTAGATGGCAAAAAAATAAAAATAAACAACGAACAAATTTGTTCTCTGATCAGCGTAAAATCTTATTAGTTTTTGAGTGGAAAATGCAGTCCTTCAGAATGGTAAGCTCTTCATTCTTAAGAGTTTAGAGATTTTATCAAATAGGTATAGTTTTCTTACAACGAGTCACTGAAGGTCTGTCCAGGCATGATGAGGTAACTATCTCGATTCGTGAACCATTACTGACTGTAGGTAGATACAGATTCATGTCGAAGTATAGCGAAGCGGTTATCATTTTATAAAGACCCATAAGTCAACCTCTCCATGGTTTTTAGTATGACAATTTTTTATAAAATGGCCGCGATAACCTAACCTAACCTAACCTATTCAAAAACGTCTCGACCACAACAATTTGGAGACATAATTATTGTTGAGATATTCAGATTTTATTTCAGTTCCATCATGCGAATGTAACAATGAGACACTTTTCTGAAATGTTGATTTAGGCGGTACATTTCACGTCACGGTCTAATTGCAAGTAGACTTTGCTGATGTTGGAATAATATAAGATCAAATGATACAGTAACAAATTTCTTCAGCTATCAACTTTCCAGCTCACTTGATATAGGAGCTTATTTTCTATGGGTCATTAAAGACCAAATGATGAAATATCAAGACACCAAAATATCAACTGACTCGTTACGGCATTAATTCCTTTGATCGGTATATATTTCAGTAACTTTTACAGCGATGGGAGATGGTGGTTCCGAGATCCGCAATTTTACTCCATCATACTGCAAAAAGGTTCTGATCATGATAAAATTAGGTAATTGGGAAATTCTCAGTAGACATGGGATTGTTCCTAAAAAATGAGCGATCTCCTTTCTTCGCGGCATTTCGGGACCATAAATGATCGTCCTGGGATGAAAGTGACGCTTACAAAACTTATCGTTTTGTCTTCCAGCTGTAACTATACCTAACGATGTGCAATACATGTATTTGCAGTAGCTTTGTGCATATATATCTCGATCACAACAAAAAATTCCCACTTCGATATCGTCGATGATTTTACATCATAAAGGATTGGATAGGGTTTATACCAATTACCGCGGAAACGAATCTACTAAACACACCTCTACCTGCAATAACGCGTAAAAGCGTTGAGTCCATCATAATCACATGGAATCACGGTCACTTATGTAGCAAATTCAATTCCGAATTGTCTTGTTTTTTTCAATTTTATTTTTAGTTTCCACTTTATTTTTAGTTTCATTATTATATCATAAACGAATCACTCATGTTCAGCCTAAAGGTCGAGGCGCACAAAACTCAAAAAGCCATAAGCAGAATGCAGAAGCTGTGGCGTATGCACTGTAGTCGTTACTTTTTGCAGTCTGCCTAACCTCAAAATGTTGTCAAACTGCGTTTTTACTGGCAAAACAATCAATAACAATGTGGATTGTCCTTTGTTTCATAATTACTGATACTTCACACGTACTGAAATCTTATATAGATTCCATTATCAACATAAATTAGTCAATTGATATGTATAATATGAACACATCACATTCATATATGCCTATACCCACTCATACATTGTTTTATCATTTGAAATGCGATTTATTCTTTTGCTTGCGATGTGGTACGCTGGCGGTAGTAGCTCATCACGCTCTCATGCCTGTAGACTTTCATGTAACCGGTTGAATTTCCAGATGCCATAAGCAAAAGGCATACATTACTCCTCAAGTACCATTGATGGTATACATATGCATGTACCTGACTTCTGCATTCTGCTTAGGGCTTATGGAGCTCCATGTGCTGTGACCTTAAGGTGATACAGTAGAGATCACTCCCAACCTAACCTATAGCTAACTGCATATGAACCATGAGTTTCATCGGATTAATATCGGATTTCTTCTTCAAATTACATCTCGAGTCGGTTTCTGCCAAAAAATAGAAATAAAAAACTGAGTTCATACATTCGTAGAGAGTTCATTCGGACCTGTTGGTTAGCCATCGAGAAAGCACGATTCGTATTTTTAAGGTGACCACAATCGGGGACAACGAAATTCCGAACAGGCTCCAATAATTATCGCCTGAACGGAATAGACTACACGATATTTAGATAGGAAGCTACAGCTAAGCAATGTACTTAGGAACGATGAATTGACGTCTGGCCTATAACCGGTCGTGACTACTCTGAATTCTCGTAATATAGTCCGATTTAATTGGTCGCGGTTTTGTTCCCGCAGGTTAAACTGGAACTGTACGTATCATTCAAGCTATGCCATGCCTATAGTTGAGATGCACATTGGATTAAACAGAAAATTACATCATAAACATGAGAAAAAAAAGTCACAGTTTATCCGCCAGCGCGTCAAGTGCAATACGCGAAATCTAGGACGAGATAGTTTAGGGTGGAGAACCAGAACGCGGCTTTCATATTGGAAGGTAGGTAGACGTAATCCGTGTATTACAGCTAGGTGTTGGGGTGAATTCGAAGTTGGCGAGATACACATCTGCCAGGCGGAGGCTGCTCAGTTATGTTATGTTGTGTTGGTTTGTGTGTCAGGCCCCAACACAAACATCAATGTATACATTTATACGTCACACGTTCACGCTGAGAGATCCTATTGTCATTGTAATTTTCTTGGGGCACGTCAAAATATCGCATTTGCCATCTGAATTGCGTTCGAAACGCTAGGTGCCCACGAAGTCAACCACAAAGGATTTCCCGTTTAATACGAAGAGCCGAAACCTCCTTCAGGTAGCAGAGGCTGCTAAGCGGCTTGTAAAATCAGCCACAAAATAGACCCTTGGTTTCGCTTGACGGTCCTCGGCCCACCATGTTTCTCACTCTCCCATTGCTACCTCATACTATTCTCAGCTCACTCTCTCATCCGCTTTTTTTTTTATCGGGTATCCTTATGCGCACGCAAATACATAATATACACGTACATCAATACATCTGCAATTCACACACGTGGCGAAATCCATAAATGTGATTTTCGGCGTCAAGAAATCAGTTTAAGGCGATATGGTACAAGTCGCTTTGAACCTAACCTAGGCAATATAAGAAATATGAATCCGTATGGAATTTTATTCATTTTTTACCGAAAGTAAAATACTTGGCCACTTTCTGCCGTAGTAAAGCATCAATCTCCTGAGTTTCGTTCCGGTAGGTTGTATAGTTTGGAAGAAACTACGAATCGAGTTTTCGAGGTGATAACAATTGGTAGTATTGCGATTCCGAACATAGTCCCATAGCACCTTAAGGCGATATGGGAGACTGTTCGAAATTCCATTATTACCAATTGTCGTCACTTCTATAACGCGAATCCTAATTACTCGACGATTACCCAACCGATCCGAACGAACCCTCGACAAATGAATTCAATTTTTTGGCAAAAAGTGGTTCAGTATATCATTTCGTCAAAAAAACTAATAGAATTCCCGTGAAAGTCACGTTTTTCTAAGTTACTTTAGGTTAAGTTGGAACTAATCTCCACCATATCACCTTAAGAGGATATGGGAGAGACCACTGAAACTAGACTTTCAGTCAAAACACGAGGTTTACTGGAACCCTAGCAGTTTTATGGATGAAGTGATATACTTACCCACTTTCTGCCTAGTTACCGTATAGTAGGTACATATAAGATCACTGTAAAAAAATTTACACCGTTGACTACTACAAAACGGAGCTCGGTGTTAATTTGACACTTATATTATGTGAGGCTAGTTTGACGTCATTCCAAGTTGATTTGACGAACAGGGAGCCTTGCGTGCATGAAATATAGTACTGAATTTTCGGCTCGACTACACAACGATTCTTCTGTACTAGTCTGTGCTGACAAAATTCAACACCGTCATTCTTCACAGTGTATGGGGTTGATCGATCAATCCGCGTATGTAACTGAATAGGATCGAGAATTCCAGGTTACAATTTCGAGTTTGCATGAAAATCTTTATGTATACATCGATGTCTGAAACTGTATAATTCACATACCACAGTAAGCCAAAGGAATGAAAACTTAATTTTCCTTTTTCATCAGGAACGACACTTACACAATATCTCACAAGTAATTGAATGTAACTTATTTCAATATTACCTATAAACATAAACAAGTGATGTCATATTGTTGATACTTGAAAAAAAAAAAAAAAAAACTAAAACATGTATCCTGAATATTGTTTCTTTACCCACGAAAATATAAAACAAACGAAAAAAAATCGTGTAAAATCCCCTAAAAAAAAAAAAATGTTTGCGCCTCTGCTGTTGAATGAACCGAAGCGGGTGGATTAAGTTGGGCTGCGTTCCCGGGCTGGTAGCGCGTCCGGATGCAAATTGCGACGAGGTCCAGGCCTCGAATTCGACGAGAAGGGGGCTATACAGCAGGCAGAGCGCAGTCATTCATCATCCCTAGGGACGAAAGGCCTTCGAGTGGGAGTAGGAGCGATTCTGGGCCACCCACGCGGAACGTGGTCCCTGCAGTATACGTCGGTATGCATGTATTATACATCCATACCTTATACTTGGCCCAAACGAACCCCCGGAACCCACTGTCACTACACAACTCGGTGTTTCTTCCTTCCTACTACCGCTCACCCACTTAACAAGATCTCTGCTATAAATCTTATACCCACGTTCATGTACGTAAATGTAATTAGACGTGGTTCATGTACCTGTGTCTTTATCATCTATGGAGCCGGCGTAATTGAACCCCTAGATGTTTACTGCTTTCGTAAATTAAGTCACATTTTGGATGTACCTGTACCTGTTTTTGTTATTGTAGCAGGCCAATTTCAGAAACATGATCGCGGAAGGTCTTGCAAACCACTCCTTTATTGGCGACTTGCCGTAATCCGTTCAATTCTTCTATGATAGGTAACATAATTTTGACGAAACATAGTGCAGGGTAAGTTATCTATTTTCACCTCGAACCTTATTATGGTCCAAGACCGTTATTGTTTCATCCATATGCATGAAGGTTAGATCAAGTATTGCAATCTTCGAAATTTTCAAAATCGAGATCACACTGGACCTTGGCATTCCGTGATCGTAGAAACTCGAAAAAGTGAACTTTACAATTCCATCGATCCATCCATTATTCGGTCTGTAGGTATGCCGCAGGTGGATTTCAATATATTGCGCCATACACGAGTAGATAAGTACCTCCGATGGACAGCCGGGCATAAGTACTAGTTTTTGCTGCTATAATAAATATAGCAGTGTGGTGACACATGAGATTTACGACAATGAACACCATGCAGAATAAGTACCATGCTGAATTGTAAGATGTATCAGTTTCATTAAGGTTATTCATACACCTGAAGTAGACATATGGAATCTTGATAACTCACTCACCGATTTATCGCCATAAACGTATTATTGTTACAAATACCAAACGATACCAAACGATCAGGTCGAATTTTTTTCGTGATAATTAACCTGAATGATCCCGAAAAAATTCGGGCAGCACTTGCACGATCACCGTCACAATGTGCTTCATTCAGCCCAATGGCTCCAGTCCCGAAAACAGTTAAGGGGATGCAAGCGCACCTCGCTTTTTTAGCCGATTTTCAGCGAGCTATTTCTCGAAAACGAGACCCAATAAATTAGTGGAACAAATTTTTAAATAATCCTTGGACCTTAAACTAAAAATTCATCGAAGCGTTTTCGGATGAATGGTCTACTTTCACGACTGCTTACCTTCTAAGGTTATAGGTTGCATGCTAGTCATGCGATTTTCAACGGCCTATTTCTCGAGAACGGCATATCGAATGATACTGAAATTTCAGGGTCAGGTACATCGAGGGACTAGGAAAAAATTTATCGAAGGGATTTTTTTAGTCTTCCCTAGTTTTCGAGAAAACATATTCCTGAAACCTATACTTTACAATTTGTTGCTGGTTTGGTTACGTGTCGTTAAATAAAATCAGGTGCCTACTACAATGTAAGAACCCATCGCTTGCATCCCCTTAAGCAATAAGCAACAATGACAGCTCACGTGTTACACGATATAACCATGGTGGTGGTGATGCAAACGAATTTACCTTTAACATAAAACATGATATGGAGTGGAAGCCGGTTGAAAAAATGTGGAACCCATGCGAAGGTTCTTTTTATCCCCCGTAATTTTAATCTTACGAACAAACAAGAACTATTGTCACCACTATAGGATCAACATCTTCTTATGAAACTGATCGTTCTTCAGTATCTTAGGAATAGCCCAACTCATAGAATCTGGCAATTGAGCTTTGAGAAATCGGAAATTGGTCGAATGCTAATATTGGCAAATTGCACATAGAGACTTTTCATGGGAATTAGAAGTGCAAAAGGCGGTGTTCCCACACATATCCATGTTACACTGAAAATAGTCTATAGAAGTCCGATGTAGTTTCAAGATGCCACGTGACTGTTTGGAATCCATTATTACCAATTGTTATCACGTCAAAAACGCAATTCGTAGTTTCTTCTAAATTATACAACCTACCGGAATGAAACTGGAAAGATTAAGCCTTTGCTACGGCAGAAAGTGACTGAGCATTTTACTGTTTGAAAAAAAACGAATAGAATTCCAGTCAGATTCATGTTTCTTATGTTAGCTGGGTTAGGCTCGAAGCGCCTTGTACCATATCGCCTTAAATCCGTTTCGGTGTGGATTCGACACAAATTGGTGTTAGGCAAATGCAACACCAAAACAGACTTGGACTTCTATAGCACCCGGATTTCTAACAGCACTTGCTAGTCAAGCTGGAGTATACTCACGATGTAGGTAGGTATATTATGCCAATCCGACAAGAAAGCATACCATACCTGTACTATGACTATACGACCATACTCGTTGTTGATATTGTCAAGTTTGATGGTATACCGATCTCAGGGTCGTTATAGCAAGTATCGGACTCTTTTCCGAGAAAACTCTCTCCATGAGGGAATGTGGTGGTAGAGCACCAAATTGGAAGGATAATATGACCTACGCAACTAATACAAAAAAAAAAAAAAGAGTAACAAAAATGATAAAACTATCAGATGGACAAACTGATATTACTTACCCACGTCGATCAACTTATAGGTATATTGATGGCAATACACTTGATTCCACATCTGTGGACTCTTCTATATAATATTTGCGCAATCGCCATAGAATGCTATTCACATGATCTTCGTCAGCTATTTGATCACAGACTTTGATGTACAACATATATGCAATCTGCAATAGATGATGTGGAAAAAAATGTAAGTATCTACGTAGGTAACGTATTCTATATTTTTTGGTTTACAGAAAAGCGATTGAGAAATCGAAAATCGATTCGATCGCTATTGCAAGCTGTGAATATTCATAATTTTACTGCAGTACTTATCGCAATTCATTCAAAACGAAAATCGTAAAAAAACCATAAGTCTAGAAGGAAGTGATCCGTGTGCTTCGAAATTTCAGTTGTGTATCTGCACGTAAGACAAAGATGAAATCCGTCCCAACGGGGCTCACCATCTCAGGTTGAATAATTAAACGCAGTCTCTTTGTATCCTGGCTTATGGCAAGAGAATTACACACCCCGCAACGTCAGTTGTCACCAGTCAAGTTTGTGCACCGTCCAAAACGAATTACGAACCGTATATATGGTACACTCTCTCAACGAACAATCTAATAGATTTATACAGTTCATAATACAGGTACATACTTGCTACAGATACGTACATCGTCACATAAATAAGTCACCGGCAAGTCAAAACAACGCTCATCACATAGTGTTTGACTGAAATTAAGACACGTTCAGTTGTACATACACACAACCTCTAAATTATTCAACTCTCGCACGTTGTGCAAAAGTGATGTAAATCATTTATATCTTGCACAACGATCGGTATGCAACGTGGAACAAGTCACTCCATTATTTCGACATTGCATTACAGTCTTCCACTCTGTATATATCTGTAACCGATTGCAAGTATCCATATTCCAGAAATGGTAATTCCAGCTTGAGTGGCCATAGTTTTCAAATAATGATAGGATTCGTAAATGTGTAGGGTCAAATAAAAACAAATTTTGACACTATAGTAAGTAGTTTCGATTGCTGACCATGCATTGGTTAAACATATATAGAGAAATGGAATCACATCAAATTGAAAGAAGGGACTCGGGCATATATATTGCCTAGTCATCGGACGACATAGCCCCATACTCTTTTGGGCTGTTCACATCTATTCCACCATATCTTTTTCATGATCTCCCAGCTGCATTTGTGACACGTGTTGTCCAAACCAGTGGAATTCTCGTGAACTTATAAGTAAGCATCACAGCTGACGGAATTAATCCAATCCTCAAAGAAAAATTTGACATTTTTCGAAATTGGTCAGCAGTAAAATTATTTTTAAATGAACTTGTCCCGGACAATGCGATAGTCCATCTTGTTCAGCTTGTGAAAAAATCTCTGTACATACATCAATTACGATAAAAACTGATAAAGTTGTACCTTGGACATTTCAAACCTTTCTAAATTGGCCATCAGTGATCTCCCTTTAATTTTGGGGCTGGAATCGAAATTTCGATTTTCCTTTGCGGCACCATGTATGTACCTAATAATAAACAAATATCAAATTGTCGGTAAATTCGTTGCATGGTCTCGGCTTTTATTTGTTCTCAAGTTCCACATTCTAATTTCCACTACTTCCTATTTGCATGGCCAAATTCCTGTTTACCTGCAGTCGAATTTCCAGTAACCCGATCCAATTTCTTTTGACCTGCAATTTCCACTGCCACTTTCGTCCAGATGGAACAGAGTCTACTTATATTAGCAGATTGGGGAACTGGGATTCAAGCAACTGAGATTCGGGCATCTTGAATTAGACTACGAAAATCTATTCCTATTATTGCCGCGCTGATGAATTGAAATATAACCTAATTCCATGGTTGCCAAAGTAGCTTAACATTCATTCACCCCAAAATCGTGAACGCGAATTGGGATTTTTACAACTTTAAACGAATTGTGGACTATATTCAATATACATGACTCATTCATTCAAAACCACTAGAGAATTCATGACTTAATGATGTTTTTGGACGCTGTCAAATGATAACCCGAAACAGTTATTAGTATACAGCAATGAACAGCAACAAAAGTGGAATAAGTCGACAATGTACTCATTCATTGAAATTATAGACTTCCTTCATCATTTCCTGGCCTAGACGAACAAATCTTATACCGTGTGAAGTGCATCACACTATCGGCCTAGCTGTATGAAAAATGTGATTGAAACAGTAATTTCATTACTACTAAGTTTTGAAATTAATTCCATTAAGTAACAAATTACGGGCGTAATGGACGATCAATTGGTTTTTTCGTAGTCTGAGATTATAATTCATGATTCCCATTCTGGCCAATGGGTACAGGTATATACTGATGTAGATTTCCGGCCACAAGTGTATTCCGAGCTTAACCTAAACGTTATGAATTCCTGTATAGGTGCATATCTACTTACAGGATCGGTCTATGTTTGTGTCTGTATACGAATACACTGCATATAAGTATTAATGTACATATATATATAAGTTTGCGTATGCTGGAAACAGGTCGTGTATAATAACGCGCGACTCCGGACTCAAGCGATGGGTGGACCACGTGTGGTCCATAGTACCGGGAGTATGGTGACACGCTGTAGAATACTCTTTTCCGTTTCTTTCTCTCTTTCTTTCTTTTCCATTCTTTATTTTTTATTTTCGTTCTTTTTCTTCGTTCTTTGTACCACCCAACAAATATTCCACCGTTTTTTTTTGCAAAGCCTGACGCTGTAGATACTCATAAAAGCGTCGGTTCAACGTCCCTGCTTGCATTCACTTTGAATATGAGTCTTGAAAATGAAAACTAATGTGTGAAACACAAAAAAAAAAAAAAAAAATGTTGGTCTTAAAATTGCCCAGCTTGGATCGCTATGAAACAATTATAGCGGTTGATTCCTGCAGAATCCAACATCAATTATTGTGGACGATATTTTCGCTGTTTCAAAAAGAATTTAAACAGTGGTGCGAATCGACGCCAAATGTTATTCTAGACAGTAATCCACGCCGGACATTTTTTACAGTTTACTCGCGAATTGATGCCAATAACTGTCCCTCTTAATCATCAGTAGGTATCAATATCTGGTGAAGAATGGAATCTTCATCAGCTGGGGCGCTTCGAACCTTCTTTCTCCACCAAGGCGGGTAGTAGGTGAAGAATTTTCATTATCCTACAGTAGCAGTAGTGTGATTATAGAATTATATCGATCAAAATCGTAAACTAGTTAATTAATAGAAATCGAAGGCTAGATCAATCAACATTCTAGAATACCTTGTAGCAAATCATTCGTAATGGAAAAACTGTATTATAATAGAACTTTGAATACGCTTAATTCTTTGGATTCCACCCGTTCGATATGAATCATGTGATTGATGTTTCGACCACTCAATTCAATATTCGCTAAAATATAAAATTATTCGAGTACTTGTATACCTAGAACCATTTCGTTAGTGATTTGATCAATTGATCAATTATAGAAATATTCCATTCGTCATTTGTTAAAATAGTTGTGGTTCGATCTGCACTTATACGTATAATAACGACGATGTATACAAACTCGACTCTGTACTGTTATATCGTATACAAGTGAACATACATGTATATTGTTTCCTTTTCAGGTAGAGACTAAAGTCAGTAAGTTAGTTGTCGAGTGACCCTGCTCATATAAACACCGCTCTAACGATACCATCTTTCTGTAACCAGCAAAGTACCAATAAAGATGATTGATTTCTGAATTCTACCCAAAGACCATAATCTACGTTTCAATTCCAACATTATTTGATTGAATATTCGATTAATCAATGATTCGATTTTACAGTGATTCATCGATTAATTGATGTTTGCACATCACCGAATTGGTCATTCGATTAACAACAATGAATCAATCGATTTTTTTCACAGCACTACTCACGCCGAAAAAGCCACCTTAAGAGTTTGCAATTTTTTGTTTGTTTATGTCATATTGGTCAATACTAGCAATTATGCTTCTAATACACCACGTATTTACATATGAAATTCCAGCTAAAAATGAAAGAGTCATAAAATCAGATGAAGATAAGAGGAAAAAGTTAGATCTGTAATATCCACGGATCATTCAATGGATATACCAAAGCTTTCGATTGCACACTTCACTCGCGATCAGGTCATAAATTTTTCCTATATATGTGAATTCGCACCTAAGCGAAGAGTTAATGAATACAATCTGCATTATATTTATTCTCCGTATCTTGAAAATTTCATGAAAAGTAGAGTGAGCAATAAATATAAGGGCCACTACAGTTATAGAATTCGAATGACAAATTCAACTTCGATGATCACACTCGCTACGCAACCGCATCACATATAACCCTCGGTATAGTCACACCTCTGTAGAATCACGAACTAATAGTCACATTGGGTCAAATTGATCCGACTGAATTTCAATTGGCTATACCATACAAGAAGTGTCCGTCTGTTTTTTTTTTGCAAAAAATTCTGTAACATACTTTGAACATCATGAAGATCAATTCCTTCAACATACTATGCCGAGTAATACATTCTCTACTGATAAATGTCAATGTGTCTGAAAGAATTCGCGAAGATGTGGATGTGCAAAAAATGCACTTTTTCAGTAAAATATTCACAACTTTTTCATTTGTCAATTTTTTCTAACAAAATTTTAGGGCCCATACTTACAAGATATGGTACTTTGGTACTTTGATCAAAAGAATAACTCAATACTGGAAGTTCCAGAGAAGGTATTATATTGACATCTGAAAAGGGTCTATTTTGGAATTGAAACTAAACGTATTACGCATTGTGCGTGGTAGGCAGAACCCCAACTGAAGTCATCCGCATACAGATATTCAGCTCCAAAGTTGGAAGGTGGTCAATTTGACTTACACTGACTACGAAGTGTTTAGGGAGGACCCTACTGAAACTTTGGAAAAAGCAGTTATTCGTTTTTAAAATAGCCAAAAAACGTCCAATCAATGGATGGATACTTGGAATTTCAGATTATGGTAGGATATGTTTTGAAAAAAAGTTTCAATTTTCTACGATGAAAGTTCAAGCGCAGGGAACCTCTCCCACCCCTGCGAAGAAGAGATTCTGCAAAAGATTCCTTGCGCTTGAACTATCATCGGAGAAAATTGAAACTTTTTTTCAAAACATATCGTATACCATAATCTGAAATTCGAAGTCCTATCCGTTGTTTGATTGGACGTTCTTGGGCCATTTAAAAAAAGACAGACTGAATTTTTCAAAGTTCCAGTAGGGTTCTCCCTTATACGATCAGAAGGTATAAAAACCACCGCACCCGCAAAAAGTGAAACATCATCGATAGCACGCAAAACTAAATACACATATTCGATATTTGTACATACATACCGATAGGTATCCGAATATATGCCTAGGCTAGGACTGCAATGAAAATTGTTGGGAGGCCCGAGACTGCAGTCTGTATACCTACAGCTTATAGTAACCCATGGAACACGAAGAGTGACAGTGCAACTGATCAGTGATTGGAAGCATATACTTCGATCGCGACGTAGGATGTGTTATTATACATGAATGAGAACGGCGCGAAGAGGACCATAATAATCTACAAATTCAAATGCACATACCTTGGTATACGTATATCTATGTACCTATATAGGTAGGCAGGAATACCGAATACCCTACATGTATATATATATATGTATAATATGCATTAAATATGGAAAAAGACCGAACGACCGACCAACTGACGGACGTGTGCACCCATAAATATTAAAACGATGGTTCAGCACTTTCGTTCTCTAGTGACTTTCTACCTGCTGGTAATCCTCACTCACTCTTTCCACATCCCTCTTCCATCCTCCTATATACTCCCTCACGATCATTAACCACCGACGTCCATTCTGGCGGTTTATATACCATATACCTTATACCTACGATTCCTCTCCTCGCGGTCGTAAGTGGATGCGCGGCGCTTGTTCGCCATGCCTTATTCATGGGAGCGGTTCTCTCTTTCTCTCTCTCTTTCGGTTTTTTTTTTTGTTGTTTTTTTTTTCTTGATTTCTCTTATTTTCTTTCCTCGCTCCCTCTTTCCACCCCATACGCCCCTACACATGTTCTAACACCAAGCGTAACACACCTACCTACCTTACTACCTTCCTACCTACACCTTCTTCAATCGCCAGCCAGACCCACGCACGCTGCCAACAAGCATATACATAAGCAGCTCTGGAGGCACGCACCAAAGTAGGTACACGTGTCACATGCCTCCCGTTTTCAAGGGTGTGGCGCCGCGACGCCCTAGACGCCCTCGAGAATTTGGCTCCAAAGTTCCTGCAGCCCTTGAGACACGTCTGCATGTGCATGATGTCCATATAGGAGACGAGTATTTTGCTCCCCTACACCACGTTGTTCTTTTTCTATGTAGGTAAGTATGTTATTTTCATTATAATGCGTGAGGCTGTATCCGCATGTATGTGTATTGTATTTATATAAATATGGTATTTTTCTTCTTCTTCACCATCAGGTATTGCGTCTGTTCGTGTCTCTCTGATCTATGTTTGTATGTACCTACACGTGCGCATGTATCCTATGTATACGTATGTATGTTACGTAGTTATACATACCTAGGTATACTGTATATATTTAAATACGCACCTAGACGCGATCCGTGAAGTGGAGCCACTCGGGCGGGCAGTTTGTCGTCGTTTACTTTGGGCCCACTCGACCCACTCGATCCTGGCAACGGGCTCTAGTAGCTCGTGCCCTCCGCCCATATCGTATTATACCGTTTACAAAAAACGTCAAGCGTCAAAATTAACGCTTCGTGTACAAGACAGAATAAATCTCTGATTGAAAAGCTAACACTACTTATAAAAAAATAGTCCAGTCTGCGTTATACGATCTTTGAAATGAAATTTTTTGTTTGGTATTTCAACACGGTCGTTTATTGCTAAACTTTCATACGTCTGATATGGTTCATCATCTTCAATCACATTTTCCTGGTGCTTATTTTACTTCTTCTGTTTATCCTTGTACTCTCCTTATTCCTTATAGTATGTTCTCTGGTACCATGATGCAGTACAAGATATAACATATCATTTTTTGATTGATGCCACTCACAGATAGGCACATACAAGAATCTATCGATCCTCTGAAAATAGATAGCTTATAATACGCTGTATAGCTGCGTGCATCTCGATAGAGTTTATATATCAAACAGAATTCACTCAATCGCCTCCATCTTGGTTGCCATTCTGTGCCGAAGTGAAATTGCGGAAAATTTCAAGCAAATGTAAGGAAGTGGTACCGTTGATGATGATGATATCTTCAGCAACAATAATGATGAACAAATCAATCAAAAACTCTTGCTTGACTGAATTTTTTTATTTTTGATGTCTTGTTCTATCAAATACATATCTCCCAAAACATGAGCACTTATGGTGGCTGATTTAATTGAATCAAAGAAATCCCAATATCATAGATTGAATAACATTTTTTCCTCGGTGTGGTAATATGTCATCAGAATCATGGAAATTGTTCAAAAAATCCATATGTTGGGTCCCCTGAAGCATAATGCTGCAATCTCGGGGCCCCACGGATCCCGCTACGTTTCGAAACATCAAAACCGCGCGCAGTATAATGATGTTTGGCAAACACCATAAGATCTCGAGTGCATCCACATGTCGTTCATTTGTCACGTGTATAGATATAAGTGCAGGGACGGGGATGAGTGTGCGCACGGCATGGCGGTGAGCACAGAGTTTCTTTTACGTTATTTGTTATCGTAATGTCGCGTTCTGTATATTTTCCAAAGCGTGTTCAGGTCCCACGAGGTGTGAGAGAAGCTTTTTTAACCCGCTTTAAGAAAGTGCGCAGATTCCATAAACAACGACCATAAGTTTACGTTGTAGGTAACGTGCAATACTCGTAATCCTGACTCCAGGGTGGAGGCGTTGGCAAATTTTTTGGGATAATATTTCAATACGACTGATTTTTTTAACTGGATTTTACTGCTAAAAACCTATCCCTATTTGGCGGATTTCCGTTCCGTCCCACCGTTTGAATGGAATCACATTTCGAAATTCTACGATTTTGATATTTTGTGCAGCTGTGACTGCAGATCTATTAGCCATATCGAAAAAGTTTATCGAACTAAATTTTTTGGTATTCGGGTGAACAAACTGAACTTTCCTTATTCAATTTTCAATTCGTCTAAAATGGTTTTTTATGCGAATGCTCACACTAAAATCCTTTTTTTCATTAGAAGGACCCGTTTGAATTTTGAGAAAAAATTTCACAAAATTCCTGACTGGAATACAAAAATTTCAAGACCTTTCGGAACTTGGGACGATTATTGCTTCAGAAATTACATGAATTATTTTGAACGCGGAACGATGCGCAGCGCGAGTCTGCCTCTTCGCGGTACCGATATCTTAGACACAAAATAATTCATCACTTCTGGAGCAATAATTGTCCCAATTACCATAGAGTCCTAAAATTTTTGTATTTCAGTCAGGAATTTTGGAAAATTCAGTTTTCAATAGTTCCCTCGAATACCAAGAAACTTTGTCCAATCAACTTGTTCAATACAGCTAACAGATTTGTAGCTACAGCTGCTCAAAATATCGGAATCGTAAAATTTCGAAATTTCATTCAATCCAAACGGTGCGTTGGAACGCAAAACCGCCAAATAAAGGTAGGTTTTATTTAGTAGTAAAATCCATTTATTTTTTTTTTCTTTAATTAGTCGTTTTGAAAAAGTCGAGGTTCGGGGACAGGTTGAGTTCGCGTGGAATTCCCCATATAGGTATACGTACAATATTATCTTCTTGAATCCAAAATGGCGACGTTGTAGCCGGTTCTGACGAGCCTACAGAGATCTTTTTGTTCGATTAGAGAGGCGTATCAGTGCCTTGTTTAAGTCGTTAGCGATAATTTAGCTCGTTACTATAAACCCTTGTTGCTGGTATTAAACGGCAGCAGTGTCCTCCTCTTCGTTTATGATAACTCCTGGGTGCTTAAAAAAGAGCGATTAAGACTCGGGGCTCAAATTGACAACCCGGTGTGTACACAGAAACCCGCGAGCGAAAATCTGAACCTCAACCTTCGCAGACCCGCGACTTGATCACTCTGGTACTTATTCCAACGTAGGTAGGACCCTGGAACGGCCGCTCTGGGACTGTAATCGAAATTAGTTTTTTAATTGAACGACTTATTTAGTCATTAAGGGTAGCTACTACCAGCTCGGGCGAGAAGGGGCAGTGGAAAAGAATGATGGATGCATGTTCGCGTTTAAACCGGCGCCATCTGCCTCTGCCCTAGCTATTTGGCTGTACACTTTTACACTTTTATGCTACCGTTTGTAGTAGGTGCGGTAAAGATTGCTATGCTATATACATATAAGTAGAGCTTGGTTCTAAATTTGAAAGAAGGTTATCTCATGCCACGGGCTGCAGTTATCGAGTCTATTCAAGTTTCAAGCACGCAGAGAACTAAGCGATTTCCTGAGCTTTACAACGATCCTACTCGCTCGTTTGAACTTGATTGTTAGGTACTAAATGAAATGAAAAACAGCAAGCCCTCGGCTATCTGCTCGGATCATTCGTGCATCGATGCTATGCGATGTGGCTGCCAGTCTCCTCATGCCTGGTCCAGCCTGGTTCAGTCAAACGGAAAAACGGACCAACTGCCCGGTAATAAATTCCGCCCGTTTGCTCGAATCTTTATGTTATCTCCTGACCATTTTTCCACATCTCGTTACACGGTGGATACGTATTTGTGTGTAACGAAGTACCACCGGAGGATAAAAGGACGAGAGGTCCTTGCATCGCTGTACAAATCTGTTCAACCAAATCCTCAGCGTGGTAAAAGAATTTTCTACAGGTCTCTCGGAATTTTGTTCGAATAAAAACAAATGCATCAAAAATCTTTCTGTTTTTTCAACCCTTCGTGGCTATACTATATGAATGGATTTCATCCACGCCTCATTTTGGGTAAAAAATATTTAAAAAATGCATTAGTTACGATTTTTTTAGCGAAGAGGTGCATTTTTGCACTTACGTCTTTCAGATAAATCCGCATTCATTTCTACTCCAAAACTGATCCTCTTCACATGTCGAAATGAATACCTGTTTTCAAACATGCACTATGCGACTATTTTTTCTCCAAAGGTACCATATTTAACGAGTATTTCAGTTAAAATTTGACGTAAAAATATTAAAAATTCAAAAAGTTATGATTTTTTGAATGAAAAGGTGTATTTTTTGACAAATTTACCTATTTACAATTTTTTTTCAACATGTTGTGATTCGAACTTTGACCTAAAAACTTTTCAAACATGTTTTAGAATGTTCAGAGTATTTTCAGTATTTTTTCGATCTCAATCGGACTGATAGTTTTCACACAGCAACCATATTTGAAACTTGACTGGGTAAATTTTACCCAGTGTAACCACCACATTATTCTATAGAGGTAAATGGCTAGTCTTTTCAAACAAACCCATCTCCGCTCCAAATAATTCAGAGACTTCGTTCAATTGGTGGTTCGAATTCTGTATTAAAAGAATTTTCTGTATACAAAAACGGATTCGTAATACTGATAACCGGATACTGTATGGTTTCTCAAACGTCAGAGTGATATTTCAGAATTTCTAATTCTCTTAAGGACCCGCGTGCCCATGGCGTAAGCGAATATACGGCTGAAGTTAAAACTTTCCTATTTTATTCAGGGCGTAAATTGTCCCTAAAGCTGAAGCCAGGTCTGCCTATCAATTCTCGCTAATTCCCGTTATCAAATTACCTCCTGTTACCGAGCAACGAACGGTACGGTATATACGGTAAGGAGATTTGCGCGCACCGTGGAATCCCCAGTGTCCTTAAAGAAAGCTCGCTTCTTCCTTTTCGTTTTCCTTTTATTTTCATTCCGTTTTTTCTTCATTTTCTTTTTTTTCTCCTTTGCTTTTTTCATTTCCTTTTGCTTCTTCAGTTCAGTTTCAGGGAGTGCCTATGGGTATACCTATATCTCTGTAATGTCCTGCGAGGCATGGGGGAGGCTGAGCCCGCAGAGAAAGAGCGGGCAACCCGGTCACCCCCCCTTGAGCAACGTGCTCGGTCGATAAAACAATTGCCGGGGGGATAATCGGCATTATTTACGCCGGATCCACTCGGAGATACACCCGGGTCCGGACCGTGCGCGCTGGCAGTACTGGGTGCGCGAGTCAGATTAGGTTGGTAGGTACGGGAGATTCCCCAGCAGTTATAAGCCCCGGGGTGATCTCCTGCAGCGGGTCCGGGTGGCTTATGGCTTATCCAATCCACCCGCCCCGCCGCTAAAGTGGCTCCAATTAGATACGTCACGGGATTTCGATGTCAAGCGGGAACCGAATATCTCCCTTGGGACTTTCTAAACCTTCTTTCTAAACAAGTTATTATACCCACACGATTATACACCACTGCAAGCAGTCAAGAGATATTCAATCCGTAGCTGCGTACATTCTTGTTTACATTTATTATCTTCTGATCCGCGGGATCGATGGAAATAAGAAATCTACTTAATTCTCAAATATCTACATATATGTATACATATACTGCAGGCATACTTTCTTCAATGATACTTCCTCACTGGCTTACCGAGCAACGTCATAATACAGACACCTTTACGTATAGATAAGTCGATAATTGACACGTACAAAATACGGTTAAATTTCTCTCATCCATACGGCTGTACATACCATACCTTCACATATTTACATAACGTCTATTGAGGCGCCTGCAGGGTAACTTGACTCCAAAGAAATCAACCCGCTATGTGCTCCCGGATCGGAAGTAACAGTGAGTCCTAAATGTGTGAGTTTAGTTACCATCGCAGTCTGCATTGAAATAGTTACACGAATATAGGAATAGGTAACTGAATGCTACTGACGTTGGATATGGTGATCGTGGTATCGCATGACACTGTTGAAAAGACTTTAGAATGCTCATTCAAAAATACCTAGGTATACTTTGACTGGAATTTTCGGAGAAACATGCATTTTGGCATTCATGTCGGTAAGCAACGCGAATTCATTTTGTCAATATTCAGCTATCTCAAAAGTTGCTTGATAAAGCAGCTGCCTTAAGTTTTGCATCAAAAAGCAGCTCTATCTCAAAA
Organism: Ametastegia equiseti; assembly: GCA_963989295.1. NCBI lineage: Eukaryota > Metazoa > Arthropoda > Insecta > Hymenoptera > Tenthredinidae > Ametastegia > Ametastegia equiseti. The sequence goes on from OZ022389.1 coordinate 23,440,751, forward strand.
GTTGCTCGAATAATCGGCTCTCTCGCGCGCGACTCTGAAACCGCTCTGTAGTTGCATCGCGAGTCAATAGCGCTACAGAGCGGTTTCAGAATCGCTCGTGGGATAGACGGTTATTCGAGCGACTCTACAGAGATATGGTTGCTTTTCGAAGCAACTTCTGAAATAGCTGGTTATTCTGCGGAACAATCGAAGTATACCTACATATCACCCAACAGGATATAGACATCGCGGAATCCAAAAAAAGTGCAGTCAATTGTACAACATACATCGATTCGTCAGCGACTATTTACTTCAATTTCAGGAGTATGTGCACACAAGTGACATCCGACTTCGAATTACTTCAATTGATCGCCGATGACTTTCAGAAACTACCATTGATTCCCCAGGAGTCCGGTAGTGACTTTCAATAAGACTAATACAATTGAACTATACTTTGGAGTATTTCTTGTCTTTCAACCGACTACCCGTAGCAAGAGTTCCAGGAATGTACCAAATGAGTACCGTAGAATAGAAAAGAATGCCAGGGAATTCCAAAGACTTTTAGAAACTAGAAACCAACTACTTTGATCAGGCATTCCTTAAGCTTCAAGTGACTACTGGCGACGTCCAGAGGTTTAGAAGCAGAATGACTTCCGGTTTTCGAGGATTTAATAACGATTTTCAATTACCTTCCGTGTCTTCTGATGACTTCCAAAGACTGTCATTGATCCCAGACAAGTCTAATAGTGGAATCAATAACTGTTGTGACTCTCGAAGACTACCAATGACTTTCAGAGTAGCAGATGACTACTGTGAAGCACCCCTTCACTGTCAACTGACTACTAATGACTCTGAAAGATTTCTAGTCCGCTCCGAAACCTCTAAGACGTTCGAAGACTTCAAGTGACTTCGAATACCAGTGTAGAAAACACTTCTGAAATGAATAGTCCTTCGTTGATTCGGCTTACAACCAAAATCCATTATATTGGCAATAAGTCTGACCAATATGTGAATCACGGAGCAATAACACCGTGGTGTGAATATAGAGCGCAAGCTCAACATCGCCAAGGTGCTATTTGCCGTATCCTTAAGGTGATATAGCAGAGATCATTTCCAACTTAATCTATGCAAACATGAAAAAAATGAGTTTTACTGGAATCCTATCGGTTTTTTTGACGAAGTGACATACTCAGCCACTTTCTGCCAAAAGACTGAATTCATTCGTAGAGGGTTCATTCGAAGCGGTTGGGTAGTCGTCGAGAAAGTACGAATCGCGTTTTCGAGGTGACAACCATTGATAATAATGGAATTCCGATCAGATTCTCAAATCGCCCTAAGGTGCTACGGGACTATGTTCGGAATTCCATAATTACCAATTGTTGTCACTTCGAAAACGCGATTCGTAGTTTTTTTCCAAACTACATAACCCACCGGAAGGAAACTCAGGAGATTGATGCTTTACTATGGCAGAAAGTGGCCAAGTATTTTACTGATTAGAAAAAACAAACAGAACTCCAGTCGGATTCATATTTCTCATATTAGCTAGGTTAGCTTCAAAGCCGTTCGTATCATATCACCTAATTAGTTCTCTCAATGCGGTTTACTTCCACATGCATATTGTCACCGATCACTCGACGCCTGTCACTATACTTTGTCGCCATTTATTGATCAACAGCTCATAGATAACTATGAGATTGATCAAGAACGTGTATGTATACTGTGAGGTCACCATTAACTATACGGTCTCGGTATAGTATCACAGTTTCAAAGTTTCTGAACGACTTCCACAAATACTAATATCTGCGTATATTCATTCCACATCCATGTTGTACGTATCATCTGAATAGCGAAGTGCGCTCCCCTAATTGTAGCAAGCATATTAGTCGGGAGATTATGGCAAAGTGACTATGGCGAAATGGGGACAACGTCGAGGCTCTAACCTATACATACACGTATAGGTATACTGTATGTACATCTATAGCTACATCCAGGCCTTGCCTAATATGCAAAAGGCTGCAGGGGAGTCTACAGGTTTGCACAGGAGGCTCTCCCAGGCAGGCGGGGATTGTTAACCCGGGAGGAGCTTCACTCAGTCACTCAGTCAGTCACCGCGTTGCCCGTTGCCCATTGCCCGTTGCACGGGGTGCATGCGTAATGAGGTTCAGCTTCGTAGATACGAATACGTATATATGCCTACCCCATGCCGGTGTAGCATAGCAAAGCATAGCAACTCGCCACCCCCTGCCCCGAACAGTACAGTATAGATACATAACGCGTTTATATGTAGTATGTATGTACGTACGTGTGTGTGTGTATATAACTATGTATATAACCAGCACGATCCAATGTTTGTTTGTACAAACTGTCGGCAGACTACTGCGCCCGGGAGCAAATACGAGAGCACCCTCTCTTACCTAGAGACCAGCTAGCATTGTTTTCCTACGCAAACCGAAATGTAAACCCCAAAATGCTACACAAGCGAGGACGACCAAAACCGGGCCGAAGGCTGAAACCCAATGCAAACGGTTTCAAAGACTCGACACCTTATACCTTACAACCGATGAATAGAATCGCTGAGTTACCGTTGACTTATGCAAAAATTGACCTCTGCCAAATGTGCCTCACGTAATTCGTATGATCAGATCAAGTATTGCGGTTTTTGAGGGCCCACAGCACACGCCCATGCTTTCCTCGAAAACACGATTTGTTCTTTCTTCAAACCGCACAACCGATCAAAAGGAAATCTTGGGGGTAAAAGTAGTTATGATTTACCACAAAGTGGCTAACCATTTCCATTTTTCAGGTTAAAGGATTTGGTAACAAATGGCTGTAGACTTTGAAAACCTGAAAAAGTAAATAGTTTGTCACTTTCTCGAGAAATTAGGAATTCATTTTTCAGTGTACTCGGCACGAGAATCTACCGATCAGTATTACTAGATCGGTTTTATTCCGGTCGATTGTGCAGTGGATTGGTAGAAACTTCAAATCGCGTTTTCGAGGTGACCGGACTTCGTCAGGTTATTCAATTGTGTTTTTTGATTTTGTATTCTAGTAGTGCAGGGAAAAACATTCAGTGCATATTTTATATTTCTTTGTTCAATCAAAAATTGTCCTCATCATCGTAGATTGAAAACTCCACAATGTGACGTCACCCATGTTGGGGGATAGGCGACATTGACATTGGAAATACTCGAAACAACAATATTTCTACAATTTGACAAATCCAGGATTTAGTATCTATCAACGCATTGTGAAACTTGAACGGCTCACTTTGCTCGACTTTAACTCTACTAGATACACAGTACGAATGGTCGATTTATCATCTAGCTTAATCCGTAGATCTGATCAACGGAAGCGTTACTTCCTGATAAACCCAGATATTTGTTGATCAACGAAATGGTAATCCAATGAGCGCGATCAGGCATCGAAGAAAACGGATCATGCCAGTAATCAAGCATTATGGTGATATGGCAGAGATCACTTCTAACTTAACCTAGCATGACATAAAAAACATGAGTTTTATTGAAATCCTATCAGTTCTTTGACGCAGTGAAATACTTAGCCACTTTCTGCCAAAAAAACTGAATTCATTTGTCGAGGGTTCGTTCGGATCGGTTGGGTAGTCATCGAGAAACTACGATTCGCGTTTTCGAGGTGATGACAATTGGCAATAATGGAATTTCGAACAGACTCTCATATCGCCTTAAAGTGTCACGTGACTATGTTCGGGATTCCAATTATTACGAATTGTTATCACCTCGAAAACGCGATTCGTAGTTTCTTCCAAACTATATGTATATAACGTACTGGAACGAAACTCAAGAGATTAATGCTTTGCTACGGCAGGAAGTGGCTGAGTGGGTTACTGTTCGGAAAAAACTAATAAAATTCCAGTCCGATTCATATGTATTGTGTTACCTAGGTTAGGTTCAAACCGACTCGTACCATATCGCCTTAAGTTAAACGCAATGCAGTTGACAGTGACAATCGCGTGCGTCTAGCTAGTCATCATCGTTCTTTGCCGTTCGTATATTATATATAATATAAGCCAGTCTGGTTGAACTCAGCTCGTATACAGCACAAAACGCGCAGGTGTTTCAAGAAAGTATATCCCCTATCACACGTCTAAGATCGCGGAGATGAGACCGAATCCTCCGCTCCGCACCGTGCCTTGCCTTGCCTTCCCGTGCCGTGCCACACTGCATCCCATCTCTGCAGGGACGCGACTGCTTGGAAAAGAATAATGCATTCCGAACAAGGGTAGACAACTGACCGCTCTCTACGTATAGATGTCCTATCCATAGGGGGATTAGCTCACTCAGTCCCGCAGGTTATTCTGCTCTTTATATTTTGTCAGGTAAGGGGACGATGAAATCGTGTATAAGTGGTTTATTTCTCCGATCTATCACATCTGACGATGAGAGTTAGTCAAACCATAAGGTACGATGGAAACTATACAGAAATCAATTTGCGTCCAAATTTTGTATTGATATCGAAAAACTGATCTTCTGTAAAATTACCAACGCGGATGTAAAAGTATTATTCTTTATACTCTCGTGTACGTATTATTTATACTATATACGTGTCTGGGGTGTAAAAGCATTATTCCAGGTGTGTTAAGTGAAGTATCTTCGGCATCCGCACCAACCCGTATATTATAGTCGCTTAATTTCTTTAATTACGGTAATTAATTCAATACTTATCTCAAGAGCTCGTTCTCTCGCGTTCTTCGCTATGCAGCAGCTCGTTTTCTCGGTTATTAAATGCTTCAGGTAGCCAAGTGAGCTCAAGCAGTGTTATTTATTTATACCCACGCATTTACGATTAGTCATACTATATACCGCTGTGGTGCATGCGTTATGCCTAAGATCCTTCTTCAGCTTGTACATAAATTTATGCAGACGCCTGCAGTATGGGAGGCCAGCGTTCAAGATCTGGCCTACCTACATTTACCTCCAGTATAGGTAGCTATTTAATATCCGAGTATAACAGTAAGAAATACAACATATCCTACGTATTTCGATCATGTATACACATAACTCCACCGCAGCAATCATGCAGTGTGGAAAAAAGTTGATTCGTTTCAAAATTTGTAGAGATACAGCAAGGAATGATCACCGACTCATAAGGATGCATACGTTTTCTAGAATTTCGATAAAATAACCGATAAATCAATGTGGAAAGCCAGAATGTATGTACAGCATCAAATTTGTGACTACTAGTAGAGTTGTGATATTCATCCATTGCAGGGTACGTGTATCAGCTTATGACAAATGTTTCTTTATCTTCGTTTTGGCTTGTCGGCTCGCGCCTTTTGTGAAAATAAGGACAAATATTAGATTACGTATGTTTCCCGCCGAAGAAAGTCCCACGGGACTGTAAGAATAACTTCTATATGTAAGCCAAAGCTCGTAAATCGGAACACGCAGAGAGAAGAAATATCGATTATTTGATTGGTAAAGAATAGGAGACTTCTGGTGGTTATAATGGAATTATGTTGTCAGGTTGAAGTCAGATACTTTGAAAAATGATGGGACTGAATGTTCATCGCATGCCCCCCATTTTACCATTTTTCAATATGATTCTGGACTTTCTCGCTATCTCGGCGAAATCTTTTTCTACCGAAAAAAAATTGGATTTGTACTAGGCGAAGAGCTTTGGCTCTAGTAATCTGGTTCGAACCAAGTATTGGAGGATGATAAAACAATCATCTCTGCAATACTTGATCTCGGACTTATAGCGGCAGGCTCTGAAATACCTTACACAGGATCCATCTGTCGGAGAGTGTGGACAATATCATCTCCTGTCCCGTCGATAAAAATATTGTTCTATAGCCCGTTTACTGTCGATGCAAAAAGATTCGAGCTCTGAGTTTGAGTGGTCATAACTTCTGAAAAAAAAATGATAAAGTATAAAGTCAAAACGGTCGTAGGACGCCGGGTTTTCTGCGTTTGATGATCATTCACAAATTTCTGTACAAAAATCGTGAAAACCGCTGTGACCTCCGAAAGGTTGGGAAACGTAGTTTTCTGGGAGTTCATTGCCGTTTGTCAACGAATCATCGATTCGTCATTCTTTTCAAATATGATCATCTGATAATATCTACTGCGAATGCTTTTGATTCAGGAATAACACTTCTGAAGTTCGTCGTAAGATTTGGCTAGCACCGTTCACACCATTCAACTTCCTAAGGTTCATTCCAAACTCGAAATGTACCTTCATCGTTTTTGACACGGTGAAAAAAAAAATGGAAAATTTCTTCACCGCGTTATTTGCAGATGAGTGAAGTCTGGTACCATAATTCCAAATTCAATACCATAAGACCGAATTCTTACAATATGACTTCAGTCTTCGCTACAGATGTACTGCCATCACTCAACGATGAATCATTCGAATGTGAGATTAGTTCAGTAAGCTGAAACAAGCGGCATTAACTATGAATGTTTTGAAAATTCCAGATTGTACGGTTTGTCAGAAAAAAAAAAATTGAACACATTTCAGAAATACAAGTTGAACTGGTCCCCAAGGGGAAATGAAACACCAGATTATTTATCAAAAGTTGTAATCTTTTGAACTTTTTCTCAACTTTTGGAAATCTAAGAGTATCATGACATTTGTTCAATTCTTCTTTATCGCTGTTATGTATTTCTCAATGATCGGATGTGTTTTTAGTAAGAAAATAGCTTCGAAAAATTCCAAGTTCAGAAAAATCGTCTCTCGGTATCCCTTACATTTTACAAGCTTGATGAGACAACAAACAAATGACGGAAAATATAATGTAGTTGGATAGAAAAATTCTCTGTATCACAAATTGTAGATGTGAAGGATAAACGAAGTGGCAGGGTTAGATTTTAGAATGAAATTCCAAAGCAAGCCCCCGAGAGAGGAGCCCATTTGGCGTATGTCAAGTTGATTTTGATGAATACTGGGATTTGATGCGAACAAAGAATGTTGGTTTAGTGAAGGAGGCGTGTTTGTTATTTTGATGAGCTATAATGGGATCTTGGGTGTTGATGCATGGTACGTAGCAGGGTGCCGGGGCCGAAGCTTCGCCGGCCCTAACCGGGCCCCAAACTCTCGGTCGGACCCCCGCGGACATGGCCTCAGGGTCCGCCACCCGTCCATCAACCATCACGTTTATGTATTTAGACATATCTCACCGGACCCTACCTGGCTCCCACTTGAGGGGTACCTTATCACTTGACGCCGCGCATATTTCAACATTAATTTCATAGATGATGATGTATCGTGTGCGCAGGTATAGGCAGATATCAGCGTGAACTCGGTCCGCCCTAATGTTTTTAATAATCACGCTGTGCCACAGTACCGCAACAAACGGACCCTGGCAGCGTAGGAATGGTTAAAAATCCATGGCGACTCGAGGGTTGGTTACGGATGGATGAATAACTCGTAAAAAAAAGTTAACGAGTAACCCACAGGGTTGAAAATCGTTATGATTTGATCCTGTGTGCATCAGGAAGAGAAGGGTCACCTGCAGGATCCGAATCAATCCAAACAGTCATTATACCACATCGCGGCATCATCGAATACATATTGCTGCTTTTACATCTGCAGGATACGCGAAATATTTCCGTCAATGCTAATCTCTTTGGATATTAGACTCATCGGATAATTACAACCAGCTCAACGTCCCAAAGATTTCATTCCAATTAGCTGCGGAAAGAGTTTGAATGCTTTTCGCAACGCGTACATGTATGGGGGGCTGCCGAGTTCAAGGCGTACTTCCTGTAGAGCACGACGATCCAAGTTACTCAAGAGATCCTAATTAAGGGAGGACCCTTCTAAAACTTTGGAAAAAGCAGTTTTTCGTTCTTAAAATGGCCCAAGAACGTCCAATCAAAAAACGGATACTTGGAATTTCAGATTATGGTAGGATTTGTTTTGAAAAATAGTTTCAATTTTCTGCGATGAAGGTTGAAGCGCAAGGAACCTTTCGCAGCGCTGCGAAGAAGAGATTCTGCGAAAGGTTCCTTGCGCTTCAACTTTTATCGCAGAAAATTGAAACTTTTTTCAAAACATATCCTATTATCCTACCATAATCTCCCGAGTCAGAATTTAGCGCCTACTTTGAAACTAAATTTTTCAAATTTTCAGTAGGGTTATCCCTTGGCAGGTTAGAAAAATATTACATCCGTACGTCGAATAATTATTCATAGTTCGAATAATTTCAGCTTTGGAAACAGACGCTCAGGTGTAAATGCATTATTAAGAAGACTTATTCAAATCTCGAGTTAATAATTTTTTACTGTTTTCTTCATAGTATACAAAATACTGTACAAATATAAACATTAATTTGATAAATAAATACGTAGCTACTGCATAACAAGTATAGTTTATTCTCATCTTCAAATTGCTCATTCATTTACCCAGGCTAATCTAATTGACTTCGTCCAATTAATTTGGAACAAACAATCCTGAAATTCTGGCCCTTTTGCGACTTCCGTTCTCGCAAAGTCAAACAAACAAGCGAGAAAACTTTGCAGACTTACTCAAGGATTCCTCTATTTCTAGCCCAAGGACACCTTCATTTTCAGCTGTGTGAAGCATGAGATGTATAAGTTCATTAAATTTATTTTTATGCGTCAACTTTTCACATGGAATTATTGACGACAAAATTCAAAAATTACCAAAAATATTTCAACCAGTTCTCAATTTATTCTCCGTGGTAATAAGAAGGTCTCAAATACCATAGGATTGTTTTCCGGCAACATCATCTGATACCTAAAAAAGAATACATAACTCAAAATATCAATTTCACCGATGAAACAAATTCCTTTCGCTCGCCAGCGATAACTCTAACCGCAAATCCTAGAGTGATAGAAAATTGTCCTTGAATTTGAACCGAGTAATTTTCTACAAATAAATTTGCTGACACGATACAACCCTTTCTCTTCAACATTTGTATTAGTTATACAAGTACTTTAACTTTGGCTTTCTAATTATCACTGAAGCAAAGCCGTCTTCTCAAGTTGGTCATTCTTCACTTTCAAAAATCCAACTAAGAAATGTTACCTCTTTTCTTCATCCTAATTATCTTCTAAATCAACATAGATAAAACTTAAAACAATTAATACAAAATTATAAGTATGTTAAAATAACAACAAGGGGTGTAATATGATTCCTGCAGTGTCGAAGCATGAACTGTCAGTGGGTAATAGTTTTTTTTTCCAATTCACTAAGCTCTGCACGTTTAAAATCTCTTCATGCATCATTCATACCACGAAATTATTCGAAATGAAATATGATTGTTTTCTTGATTAAATCTAACATTTACTCTTTAAATTATTCATTGATAATGTCGCTGGTCTGTCTGCCATTGGTAGGAGATTTGACAGGTTTGACCATAAAGTTGATGAAGCCGTCGACATCCTCCAATTCGTTGGAATAAAACTTAGCTGCGATAGTGGAACGACCCTCAATTTTTGGAACCATCGAAAACTCGCAACTCGCTTCTCCGCCGACTTCAACAGTCTCTTTCAATTTCAATTTTAACTGCCCTTCGAGCCCAGGTCCTTCAATAAGGAATCTTCCCTTTTTCAACGGGATTGGCAGTGGATTCTTGAACCTTGCTATCGCATTCAGTTCTTCGCCAACGGTCGACTCTCCTTTGATCTAACAGACAAACATTGAATTTCAATTACACATCTTTGTGAAGTGAAACAATACGAGAAACGCATAAGTCCATATCGTTTCCACTATCTTTACGGCAAATATAAAGTTAACCATTACATCGAATGGAATTAAAAAAAAAAAAACCCCAACTATTTCTGATGTGCGAACCATGCAATGTCAGATAATCATTCGAGTGTCAATGATGAGGTGTGACAAAAATACATGCGATGATTACCTACCTTAATCTCAATATCGGGCTTCCGCACGCGGAAATCGTCCTGTGCGAAGTACTCGAAGTTACTATCCTTGACGGTTGCAAGGCAGGCGATGTTAAAGGCACCTTGGTCCAATAATCGTGATCCATATTCATCCCAGGATACTTCAAGGCGGGCCTCTTCAACAACGCCGGGTTTTACGAGACGATCAGTCTCCGAACGTTTGACAGCATCCCCAACGCGTCCTGTGTAAAGGACAACTTCCACTCGAAGGATCACTGACACATGGTATTCTTGAGTTTCGCTGTTGTTCTTGATCAGTAGCACCACGCTGGTTGGAAAAAAATGCATATTATTTATAAATTATCATAACTTATGGTCATAATATGGTCATATTTGATTCAAAGTCTAGACACAAGTGATCCACATCCAATGATGTAATGTCATTTCATGTTACCTGAAAGGCTGTCCAACGATAATATCATCTCGGAGTTCAAAGTCAAATTTAATATCGTTAAACTCTTCGTTTAGATAATAACGACTGAATAATGACGCACTCTGAAGCAGTGCCTTCAACATAACTGCTCTCTCCTCTCCAGATTCTAGCAACAGAATAACATTGCCTTTTGTTTATATCCAATGTAAAATGAAGCATTTTGAATGAACGGTTTGCTGTTCAACATTACAGCACCAAACTTACTTTCAGGATATTTGTACATATGCGTGATGTCCTCGCGCTCCCATCGTCCTACTGCCTTCGTACTAATGGATCGTCCAATTCTGCAAAAAATAAACACAAAAAAGGACGTCAATCAGGGGTCATTGTTGAAGACGAAAAATCTGAATTTCATATGATATTCTGCAATGAGACTTACCCATACATGTCATTTCTCATAAGCTTCAGAGGCTGAACTGGTCCGTTGTATCGCCAAAATACTTTGTCGGCGTTGACTTCAGCGAAGAGAAATCCGTTGTCGTAAGGGCGCATCACTTCGCCTTTTTTCACTGCTGCTACTGATGCTGGACCGCACCGATAAGCATCCTCGCTAAGTTCCTGTGGCGTTGCGTCGATAGCTTGCCAACCCCCACAGTCTGGCATTAGGTCCGGTCTGTCCATCCATACTTCGTTCCACACGTGATAGTTCCTGTGATGAGATACCGATTTTCCAGTAATCGAAGCTTTCCATCTCCATTCCATCGTCTCTCATCTTTCAACTCACCATATAGAGTCACTGTTCATTTCCTCCATAACTTTACCCTCAGCATCAATGAAATAGTCGACTGTCAGACTACCCTGAGTATCATGAGCACTCGAATAGTTGGTCACCGGTCGACACGGGATCCCTAGAGCCCGACAAACTGTTGTAAGAACGCCAGAAAACACCCAACACTGACCGTACTTTACAGGCTTTTTCGTCTTCCAATATTCCTGAAGGATCTTCTGCGAACCCATCCACTTTGTCGGCGGGGTACCACCGCCGAAGTCATCGGACCAGTTACCCATCACTGCCCCGTTATCATCGGGTGAATTAATCTGACCATTCAAACAAGCAAGAGTTATTAGCATTCATTCGACTTCGTCTACCCACGATGGTGGACGTGCCAATGTCATTGAATGGCATTGGCGCTAAGATGATGATCACACCATGAGACAAGTCTGAACATTGTGAAGAGACAAACTTCTGATTTGTCTGCAGTTATCACCGACGAATGTTTTGTCACTGAACGTCTTTTCGTTGCAGTTGATGATGTTCATGCAATGGTCATGAAAAAATATAAACGTTTTTCATATTTATGATGCTTACTGCAGAGGACAGTCTACGAGCGATAACCACCGGGTCCTGTCGGGCAGCTACCCGGACTTTTCCAGTTTCGATCACGAGGTAAAGAGCACAGTCTAAAATGTCCTTGTCGAATTGTGAATACATCCACACAGTGGGCCGCATGCGATTGTGACTTCCACGCCACATCAATCCTGAATCCGCCAACACATATTCTTGACGCGCATCCTCGTCTCCTAGAAACACTGTGTCATCTGCACAGCAGAAAAAATCATCATGTCATTGTCAGTTGTGCATCTTACGGACTCTATATGGCTCGAAGGAACTATGGAAACGTAGAAGAGAATGGGAAGGAGTAAATTATACCTCAAAAATACTCACACTCGCACCATGGATTGAAAATTAGGTAAAACGGATGTTTCACTGTGTAACTAACTGCGCCGTTCTCTTTCCACTTGGTGTCAATGTCCGTTTTCCATTTACCTATTTTGGCATCTGCTGCTGGCGTGATCTGCAATTGACATTAGAACTACAAACAACGATCGTGGAAATCGTGAGTCTAACCAAAGTTGAAGCCTTTGATAGTTTTCCACGACAAATAGACATGTTCACGAGTCGGATGTCTTAGAATTATCGACAATGCTTACTTTTATCCGTAAGGTGTTACCCTCGGAAGTTTCTATGACTGCATGCCAAGAACCTTCATCGACACTTCCAGGTGCGAGAACTGGTGTTGCAACCAAAGTCCCATGTCCGTGCTGTGGTTTTTCAACACCATCCAAGGTGAAAACCAGCGATATGCCATCAGTTGATGGGTCGTACTCGCGCGAGAGCAATAGTTTCAAATAGAAAGGCTGTCCTCTTCGAACAATCAGCTTGGCACTCTCGTTTTGACGGTTCGATAATTCAAATTTCGAAGTTCTGTGAGCTGCTGCATTTTCGGGAATACATTCGTCGACGTTGATGACAGTCAGTACCGGAATTCCACGGTCTTCCCCTGAGAAGAGAGATAAACAAGTGGTTTATAAATAATATTATCGTGGAATATATTAAGTGAAATTTATTCCGGCTCTCCTCTGACACTTTTGTACGAAGTTTATTTGTCATGCATAGCATCCACCTGACTGGTGCATTGTGTCAATCACCGAAATAGACTGGAATTTTATTTACCAAAAAATACAGCCTGCCAATTCTAAACATCTTTTATTGCTGTTGGTTTACTCTGTGAAAGAAACTTGATGCCATTCTCTTGCTCTGAGAGTAATAGCTAAAAAAAGAGACACGGCTCTAATATATACCCTTTGCGAAATTTTAAAGAAAATTCAAATACGTCGATTACGAAAGGTCATCAAATTCAAAGCAGTCTGGTTCTCACACGAAAATATAAATTATTTTCAATTTCTCCACAGTAGGTATCTTTTGAGTAATCTCCTCTGGCAATGATCCAATGTCACAGCTCCATAAAACCTATAATAGTTGCATATGGTGAAGCACGTGTGTTATACTACGAAAGAAAACTAGACCAAGTTCGATCTGCATACAACTGTCAGAGATCCTGACTTCCGTTGAAAATTTTCGGTTTTCCGAATTACCGGTAACGATCAGATGGGTTTGCAAAGACATTCTCAACAATTACGAAACTATATCGCAGATCTAGTTCGCTCTTTCCGAAAATAAAAAAATCATCAGGAGCAAGTAAATTCAATAAATCACTCACAATAAATTCTGAAAGGAAATTGGCGCCGGCGTCGATCATTGAACACACGGTAGCGGTCGTAAAATCTGTAAAACATGACTGCGATGGAGAGTGACCGGTAAAGGATCTCAGGCGTCGCGGTGCCGAGCGTCACTGCCTAAAAGAAACGCGAGTACTGACTGTTCTCCAGTATCCTACTCTGGATCATCGAGCCAGGCCTACGCAGGTGCAGCTTGCAGCGAATAATTACAACACGCGGTGCACCTCGGACATGCGCCTATTCAATGTAAGTACCTGGAGGATACCTCAAGACTTGTAGTGGGACGTTGAAACGCAACCATACATGGATGGACCTAAGCCACCTGCAACCAATGGTGGATTCTGCATGCAAGCAATCCATTTGGTTGTAGTCACCGTCGCCTACGTCGATTTTCATTAATAAATTAGTAGGCGGCAACAATTACCAGTCAGCCCCACAGACGCAATTACATATACGACGTACTAGCTTTGAAAAGCGCAGGGATCTATTTGCACTAGCAATTACATGCTCCGATTATAGTTACATACAGGTTTTTATTTGTATCCTAATCCGTTCGAGTTCCCTTCAGACATGTTTCTTCGAAGTCACTAAATACCATCGCGAGGTTTGTGTGTCTCATGTTGTAATTTTGTGTCAAAGTATGCTATGGCTTCTGAGCATCGGGTGTCATTACTTCTTCGACAGTTTGAACCTTCCAAATTTATCTTGATAGATTGTTAGACTTGATTAGAGGACCGGAAAGGATCAGTTTTGTATACCAATCGTTATATCGAGCAGAACGACAGTGTTCTTATTTCTGTTTCCTCTTCGAATACAATTGGCGGTGATGTGTATTGTTATAATTAACAGATTGATCGCTGAAGGATTCACTGTATATATAATTCCATTCTCAATGTTCGTTATCCATTGCTATATACTGTGATTCTATATACGTAATACTTGCGCAATGCCTGTGAGTTACGCAAATAATGTAAAAAATGTATTTGTCAAGTGTACCTATATTGTATTACAAAAGAAGATAAATAGGCGTACGATTGACGTGTTCGAACAAAGCTATGCAATTATATGAACAGGTGTAAATACCGAGATGAACAAATCCCGATATCATGGTTCGCATGGAAATGCCCAACAAAGCATCGCGATGCTTGACTGATCGCATACATGGTACTCTATTCATGGCAATATTTGCCGATAAATCGTTTGCCACACACATTCGGAGCTGCAGTCATGTAATAATTTCTAAAAAATGGTTTCATCAGATACTAATAGGGATCGAAGGGTTGAATAAAGTGGACGGACTGGTACATTGGACAGTTCAGTTTGTTGATTTTCTTTTGAAAATATATCCTGAATTTGGGAAATTCTGAAAACAGGCATCTTCAGTATTTGAAATAGACTCTAATAACTTTTTGTTTGTACATACAGATTCAAAATCCAGAAAGTTTCCTTCCAAAAAATTACTGAACCCGTTACGATCCGATTTGCTAAACCGTTCCAATTTCCCAGACATTATATACTGCGTATATCCGCAGATGCGAAGTTTCATAATGAATATTTCACAGACGTTCGCGGATCGGATTAATTCGCGACGAAAATCAATATGGTAATTCTGAAAGCCACCTTGACATGACTTTTGCATACACATGATCAGGTACACCAAGCCAGGAATTGAATTGACTGCTAAGCATATCCCGTGAGCCGGTACCTGTATGAATTTCAACGAACAGTTCGATAAAACACCAAATCTGGAACATGCAGTCATTAGCCATTAAGGCAATGAGATCGTGGGAACAGATTGGAAATATATTTTATACTTAAATAGAAACGAATAAACTACCAAGTCCCGAGTTACCCAGATGTACAGGTTACTAAACGTTCTCCAATACATTATACCTACATACGTATGTGCATGACCATCTTTATAACGGACTGACGAATCGCAGTTCAGAGAACGATACTTGATCCTCGTTCATAGTTATGTTATCGACACGTGACCCCATGCTGCAAGTGAATTTTCGTGTGCTATGATTTGTCAATTGAATCTGTAGGTACTGGACAATCTACAATGTCAGGTTCTTCAGGACTTCCTGGTACAGGGTCACAATGAAACGCGAGGGGACTCTGATTAGATCTTCAAATCCTTTCTCTGGAACTCTAACGTAACGTCCTTGAGCCTTAAGCATTGCACTAATCCGCACGAGGCCCGCGGTAGCCCATTGCGCTAAATTTACTGGTCTAATAGCGGCGATGTTGTATACCATTCTAAGGCTAGATTTAGCTACGGAGCACTAAGCCTAAGCCTATCTCATGCGTGTAGATCTATATACATATATCGTGGGCGTTAGTTCGCAGAGTAGCTTCCACAATCAAAAATAGGTGTATAGTCTTCTGCCGGCATCACAATCTAGTGATATCACTCGTTCGGCGTGTCGCTTATTGCATAACTTGGTCTTTCATCAATTACACTCTTCGCTACTGATTGTAAAAATAAACCCAGACGCGAACATCAACACTGAACCTTATACTCACATCAGAGGCTGCAAGCTGAGCATCCCATCAGGTTTTTACTACTAATCTCAGGTTAAGCTCCGCTACGATGAAAACGAGAGAGCCAGAGATGCGAGGAAAGATTATGTCCAGCAGGCAACTCTCTGGATTGCTTTTCTCAAAATGCTTCAAAGATATTGTAATTAATACCTGGGTAACTGGTCAGGAAAGTTCTTCAACATTTTGATTTTCAGATTTTGAACTTCTCAAAATATTTTGTAACATCGAAAGGAAAATCAATCCATACCGACTGAGTGAGTCTATATACACTAGATTTGTACCGTGTACAAATCATTTAGCTTCAAACTATTTCGAGCTGCAGTCAATTTGTCATCACTTATTTATAGTGTCTTGTAAAACTAATTTTCGAAATAATCTTACGCAATCTTCACTGTGGGTAAATGACGTATCAATTACCCAAGAAAGCGTTTCATTTATGCATCTATATCTTTTTATTGAGTCCGCGGAGTACTTTGACTTGCGGAAAAACTATAACGTTCTCTATTTTCCCGGCAAACTGATTAGGTTTATTATAATTACTCTCGATGAGTTTATTTGTCAGAACTTATTTATAGTGAGTTCTTGACAAATTTTTAATGTGCGTAAATTACGTATTGCCTACTCAGGGAAACCTTTAATCTACACATTTAACTTTTTATTGCATGATTGTAAGAAGTGCGTTGAGGACGCATCATGGAAAATGTCTAATTGTAAACAGCGGTAAAACGTAACTGTGTAGAAAAACGTGTATTGCTGCCTATATTGGTTTTTTTTTTTTTTTTTTTTTGTCCCACAACGTATAAGCGCTCACATCAGTTAATCTTAGTAAGGTTGCTAAATTCAGACTGTTATACTCAAACTGATATGTCCGCTTAGAGAAGAGAGGGGCGAGTTGGGATACTTGAAAAAATAAACTATGGTTATGAAGTGTTGGAAGGTAGATTCTCATTGCTTTTCACCAAAAAATAAAAAATTTGTTATTCATGTAGCGGATTTTACAGAATGGATAACATGGGACGAAGTGACGTAAGCGTAGATACTTCCGATGATTTATCGTAATAAAAATGTTGTGGAGCCAGATAGGTCATTTGTCAGAACATAGTATGTTGAATTGATAATTTACTTTCTTAAAACGCGGTGTATCTCGCACTTGTTCTTAGGTTGTTTCTCCCACATTCAAAATTACCTAGTTGCACAATGCTCTGAAGGGAATGATAAAGTGCAGCCCGATGTCTATTGAATTGAAAAATAAGTAATGAACGGATATATAGATTTGCCTTTTTCAAACTGTTGACAATTTCATAGGTGGCCCATCATGCAGTCACGCTTTGCCCTGTATACTAGAGTTTTTGCAATTTAATAATACTATACGTCCATTCGTGTCAATCCAGTCAATTGAAACGAACTCTTGGAAACTTGTACGGATGAAGGAATACTCGAATGAATATGAATGGCATGACGTATCAAGCACGATTTCTGAATGGAGAGACGTTGTTATACATCGCACCACGCTTAATATACGATACCTGTACCATTCATCTTCGTTTTCAATGCATTTATTTCCTTTGATCTCTGATAATTGTCGAGATACAAGCTTTACAGAAGTGACCCGGTGCCTATAGTACCCATACCTGCACTGCAGGGCACATTATCACAGAATCCTTATCTTATCATACGAAAGCTGAGAAAATGTTGCAAAAATTTTCCTACCGCATTGGCGAATGTATTCGACAAATATTTAGGTGTCGGATGTGTCCTATAATCAAGAATAACCTGTGTTAAGATTTGACGATGCATGTCACGTTAAATATTTGGTCAACTGAGTTGCCACTTTTCATCGCGTTCATTTATTTTTTTCATTCTCTCGTCGAATCTAGGCATTCTAACTCTTTCCGGCGGAATTGGTGGGTTAATCTTCATATGTAATTCTTATAGTAATGTAGGCTTAGTAATTCTTCATTGTCAAAAGACAAGCAATATATAACCCCGTCAAGTTTAAAATCTTTTTATCGAGCCGTGCTTGAGATCGAGGCACTGCTCTGATTTCATTCAATTTCAAAGTTGGAGCGGAACAAGTTGATCAACCTTAACCCTTCGTGTCCACCATCGGTGAATTTTAGACAGGCCTTACTTTGGGTGAAAAATATTCAACAAATGCGTTAAATACAATTTTTGTTAACGAAAATTTTTCATTTTTCACACTAATATCTTCCAGATAAATCTGCATTCATTTCTACTCCAAAATCGATCCTCTTAACATGTCGAATTGAATACCTGCTTTCGAACGTACACTATGCCACTTTTTTTCATAAAAGTACCATATTCGCCGAGTATTCCAGTCAAAATTTGACTTGAAAATATCGGATATTCAAGAAGTAACAATTTTTCGAGTGAAAAGGTGTATTTTTTGACAAATTTACCTATTTACAATTTTTTTCAACATGGTGTAATTTGAATTTTGACAAAACAACTTTTCACGCATGTTTTAGAATGTTCGAAGTATTTTCAGTATTTTTTCGATCTCGATCGGACTGATAGTTCTCACACAACAGCCATTCGAAACTTGGCTGGGTAAATTTAACCCAGTGTGGTGACCAAGTTATTCTACAGAGGTGTGGCCCTGTAGGGCTAATGGGATATGGCAGGTTTTCATTCTCAGGGCACAAGCTATAATCCTGAAAAATGTCGAATTTTTCCATCCAGCCATTCTCCAAAACACCGGTTTCTTTCACTTCGGACAGACCGAAAGACTGCAGAGAGTCGAGAATTTTGGAATTGTCCAAAATCGATTTTGCCACGGAAGTACGGAACCAATAATTATCTTCCCCTCACGTGAATAAAATGAAAACAAAAGTAAAACCTACCAGGTGAGAGCTCTTCTCGTGGAGGTGGTTTGGGCATACATTCCGGCTTTGTGCAAAGAGGTTTCAGGGCCGTTCCTTCTTGCTGGGGCCGAAATACAGCACGAAACTTCGAACACGCCGAGCAGCAATTACCCATTTTGCATTCGATCCCGCGATCTATTCGAAAATATTAGACAAGAGCTCGATCCACTTATAGATTGTTCCAACACTTGAACCCTCACTATAGTATGAACAAACTGGTAGGTCGTAGCGACAATAATTCACGATCACTTCTGCGGGAACACACACGGTCCCCTTCGAACCTGATTCAAGACTGACGACACGTGGGTACCGCGCGTCTAACGACGAGGACGACGCGATGACGCAAACTAAAAACAAGCTTGGCTGCTCAATAGCAGCACCACATACACTGTCATATACTGGCTATCGGAGAATTGCGAATTATACCTAGAAACTATATAGACATTAGACTAGAATTATTCGTAGGAACTTGGGCGTAGCCCTCTCTTAACCTTTGCGCCCACATCATTCGATATGCAAGTGCTTCACTGTAACGGGATCAACGAGAAGCTGCACTTAAGACAGGCCGTGATTGACCCCGTTTCTAATTCAGCCTCAACGCGTGCATTATGCGTGACGAGCATGTCTCCTATTTCATGATGGCACATAGGTATTCGGTGTGAGGATTGGAAGGAATTGAAGACACGAGATGATTTTGTGATCGTTCATGAATGGGAATGCTGCCGGATGCATTGATCTTGAATGTCATTCACTGCTACTAGGAAGTGAGATCATCATTCGAAACACGAACGATGAATTTGTCTGGCAAATAACTATATGCGTTAGTCAAACGCATCACAATTATAATACTGCTGCTGTGAAACATTGCGATAATTAACGGTGACGCGGTATCTTCTCACCGACTATACGACGTACACGACCTCAGCTCAATCCGAATACATCCAATACCACATGCCAGGCACATCGGGATTATACGGAGCTGAAATCACTTTCACTGAAACCAGTATTCCTGACCCACCTTTTAAACAACCAACTCTTAATTTCAGTTATCATCGAAGACTCTTCGACTCTTTTTCTATTAACGATCCAAGCACATAGCTAGCATTGTTAGGTATGGATAAACGTGTGCGATTCAGATACGTCTTTTCAATACCTTCTTTGTTCTAATCCTTAACCAGAAAATCAGTTAATTATCGTCGTAATAATCAGTGACGATATACTTGCAGTCGCATGATTGCATACGATTCTTTCGCTGGTTATTGCAGTATAGCAAGGAATTACCTAGACCTTGAAATTCAGTACTGTATACCAAGATTTTGTAGGAATAGAAATGGAATTGAGCTGTTTAATGCTGCGACACTTTGTAATAGGTAATTAGTGATGTTGAATAATTTAAGCGAGATGCAACCGCGAAAGAGTACCGAATGGCGTCATGGATATTTCTGTCAAACCAAAACATTCTACATATCGGTATAACGTGCGAAATGCTCACCGTTCCAGACAGCCTTGGAGCTGAACATTCCGTTCGTTTCGTTAGCGCTCTTTCATTATAAATATATTTTCTGCGGTTCAATCGCGAAGAGGGTATAAGTATGCGGTATGCAGGTCTTCCGCATCAGGCTATAACGCGAACGATGTACGATTATTCAAGCAAATATTGCAAGGTGATGACGTAAGACTTGTTGGCGATATTTATGTCCGTGCATTTATCAGGTATTTGCCATAATACGTGATAGTGATCACCGTGATCTGAGAATACCTCAGGTTGCTCTCAATGTCCATTCAAGTACTGTAAACGAGTATTAGAAACTGATGCCTCTGCAACTTTGCACGATTCAATCAATGAGCGTCGAACGAAACGACCTGCTAACTGTTTTATGTCCTAATAATGACGATCGCTTAATTAGAGAAAGAAATTGTCATTTAACGAGTAGGAAAATGTATAGTTCAGAACAAATCAAGGATTTTGAAGATAAGTTTGTATGCCTGGAATAAATTGACTCCGAGTTTTTCCCCTTGACCATTTATATTAATTTTGTTGAATATACATGATAGTGTCGATATTGAAAAGAAATCATTGATTATTCTATTTAAAGGATGTTATCTTCATTTTACGTTTATTCGATCGTTCATTCACGAACTGCGACAGTAATGGATCCTGCAACATCAGAGATTTGTTTCGAATCGAAAGAACCGACGATTTTTTTCTCACCGACTCGCTTCGGTTCAAACCATTCCGAAATAGTAACTTCTTCTTCTGGACCGACGTTTCTGTACATAAAGAGACAAATTCGGGTAAATAAATCGCAGCAGCTTTCTTTTATTTAATAATATATAATATATTCACCTGTAAGTGACGACTTTGGGTCGTTGAAGTCCCGGGCCTTCCACTCTGAACTTACAATCTGTGAGTTCGGTTTTGAGAGGATTTTTGAAAATGAAAACAACCTCGCAGGCTTTCCCAACGGCCGCTTCACCGTTCAGCTGAAATATACACAGTTACAAGACTATGTAAATAATGTTTTTAAAACAACATTCCTTGCACAGCCGTGAGAATCGGGTAAAACAAGTTAAACACCGAACGCTGCAAATTCAGTAAATATTGAAGAACTCTCGAACGGTTCGACACAATGTCACATCACGAGTCTAATGGTATAAAGCTCCCATTTATCACTTTTTAAAACTTAAGGTCGAGAAGTTTTTTTTTTTCTGTGTATTTATACGCAAAGAATCTAAAAACACGTTCTGAACCGTTGACGTTGAGATATAAGTCAGTTAAAAGCGAAACGTCGTAAGTTCAGGCGCATACGGTCTTTTCGATCTGACTGAATGAATTATTCATCATTCAAGCTAATAAAATATTGCCGTAAGCGACATGATCAACCCCTTTATTTCTTTTACAAGAGTGGAATTATCAAAAATCTACAGATAACGGGACGATTGGCTTAGTCGGTAATTAAAAGGGAAGGACCGTGTCCGCCCCGAAATTCTTAGGAGAATAGAATTTCGAAAACTTCGTGAAAAGTCAACTCAAAAGATCAATTCAGCAGAAAATCATATCTGACAAAATACGGCATTCCGTTTTTAAACTTTTCTGATTCTTGATTTCGAATTATCCATAAACAATAAAATCATTCATTATAATTCATTATGTTTGGGCCAGATTCTACGGTTGCGGAAACATTATTTGAAAAATTAAAATTAAACTATTTCTAAAGGTATTTGTATACTAATTGAACCTAGGTATATAACGAATACCTATCTTGAAAATTATTCAAATTATGAATCAAAGATCCAGCTTTAATGAAATAAAATTCAAAATTTTTAAATAAATTAAATTTCAAAATAATAGAATTTATAAAACGCTTTCATTATTTTTATAGGGAATGTTGGGGAAAAAATTATACCACCTTATACCGCACCATAATCGCGTTTTGGTGTCTACGACCTTATGCCATTGATGCTACGCATGATAGATTGTATAACAACCCGAGTAATAGTAAATTAATCAACGACTTCACGTGCCTCCACGTACATACATACTAGATCGCGGTTAATCAAATAAAATTCAGGTATGCCTGCCTATCAAATTGTCCAATTTTCTGCGCAGAGACCAATTTCGACCGTAAATCGGTCTCTGCGCAGTAAACAAGTTAGCCGAAAGTGGGCTAACATACAATACATGAATATCATTGTAAATAAAATTCATATGTCAAATGTCAGTGACAGACGTATAACTCAATTGTCGCTATAAGTCTATCCAAAGTCGAGGAAAAGATCTGTAGCAAATAATAATTGTTGATTGCGCTTATTCATTTCCGATCTAATCAACTCTACACTCCTACTATCGATTGATAAATGAATTATTGTCGAATTCACATAGTAGTCAGTTGTCTAGTTGGATCACGAATACGCGGGTAAGAGGATTAAAATCTTTTACAACCATGCCGTAGCCTAATAGGTAAAACGAGTTTGTCCGGCTGTAGTAATTATTTGTTTTAGTATCCAAGTATTACAAAATCCTGTGCAATGCTGTGAACAAAACGGTGATAGAAATTAGGAGCGTTACCTTAACCGTAAGATTTGGTTTCGTAAGATGAAAGTCATCCTCCTCGCTCCAGGTCTGTTTCGTCTCTACGACATTTGCGATCGCATAGATCTTGAAGAAGCCTTGATCCACTAAATGTTCCAGGTATTCATCGACGGTCAGGTGCAACGAAAACCTGTCTTCTACAATTTTCAGGACACAAAGATTTCGGATTAGTTATTTTCCCTGAAAAAAAAGGAATCACACATTTTAGCTAAACTTACTTTGATTAGGCTTCACCGCAAACGTCTTTTGCGCTCTCTTCAGACGGTGGGCCGTTGTACCTGTGTAGTGCACGGTAGATGCCGAAAGAATCAATGTAATCGTACGATTCTCGTTCGATTTGTTCTGGAAAATTGTCGCGGTTGATTAATCGTTCGATATTATTATTTTTTTATCGGGGTGGGATTGAAATTCCAAATTTCAAAAGCTGGGAAAGGTAAAAATTCGGAATTTATATATTACTGACTCACAATTTTCGATAAGATTATCTCCTCGAAAGTCTACGTAGCAAATTTGAAAGAAACACTCCGAATCAAAAAACACCAAAGGTACAAAATTCCGAAAGCTAAAGATCCGAACAACCAAAACTCCGAGTATCGAAATTTGCTCATGAAACGTCGTTTATTTGACAGCTTTGTCGCGAGCTTGATCCCTGTAATTCTCCGATTTGCGGAATTTCTGAGTTCTTAACTTTCGGATCGTTGAACTGTCTGCATTTCAACCTTCCGAAATTTCCACGTTCTCAACTCTAACATTTCTAGAAACTCAGAATCCCGTCTCAAAGAAATTCGGAATTTCTGCCGTTCGCCACTTTGGAATTCGGAACTTCAATTCCGCCCCAGTTCATGATACATGAGTTTACGAATGAACTGACGTATGCATTTCTCATTGTTCATTACTGTGCAGGAAATTGTGAATAATCCTACACATCCGCATTGACTCACTTCCAAGGAATACCGATATTGCTGCATATTATGTCTATGATCCCCGCTCGAAGTACATAAGCTGATTGAGTAACTTTGGAATAGCCGACGAGCAATCGATTATACAAAATACAAGTAAGTGTAAGCATGATATGAGTAATCCAAAGAAGTCATCAAACTTTTGTGTCAAACATTTTTCAGTCTTCTATCTATTGGACCTTAAAGCCAAGAGCAGAATATCACATAGACACCCTGGGGTATAGAATTCGTTGTACACAAAGCGTGAAAATTCAGGACAAAAAAAGGTTTCTGAAAGCTCAATTCATCTCCGTGCCCTAAAAACCCCACACAGCACATAATATTGCAGCAAGATTAATGCTGCCAAGTCATGATACCATGATTCATGATACAAAGTCCAGTAGATAGAGTGGAAAACCCTTACGTGAATATCGACGGTGACATCGAAGCTGTCGCCATACGGGATGGTGTCGATTTCGATCAAGTCCAAGAAGACATCATGTTGGGCAGCATCCGGAAAGTCGTATAATTGTTGAGCACGAGCAGATCCTTTGATTGCGTTAAAAACTGCGAGCCTTTCGGCAGACGTACCTGCACGACGTATAGATAAACGAAAGTTGGTTAAACGTGTTTAGAAAAATGTTGTTGCGGTTATCGGAGAAGCATGATCGAATGAGGATTTACTCACCTTCCTTGTTCTTATACTCGTGAGTAATATCGATCATGTCTGTATCGCCGTGATCATCGTTCGCATCGTGTTTCTTGGTGATAACCTTCCGTCCCACACTGTAATTAAGTAAAACAAGATAACGCGGATAGAGGACATGACTAATTAATTGTCGATTCGTATACAGAGACCTGAACCAATAAGCAGAATGCTTTGCTAGAGAACCAGCCTACGCATTACTGCGTTTTGCGTCATTCTACAGCTCCGATATGTACAATGAACATGTATGGAGTTGAAATTGGAAGGCAATCAATTAATTGTTTTCATTTCATGAATAATAATCTCGTTTTCGATAGCTGCAGTGGAATCCTGCACAATATCTGAAGGTACTATCGCGTTACTAATGCCATAAGGTCGTAAGGGACATTAAACGACCTTCTAGTCTGCCACAAACCAGAAATCGCATATAGTTCCTTCTCTCTTTTGCATTCACGTTAGAAGTCATAAATACACGTACATTAATTGAAATTTGAAAGATCGAGAATTTTTGCTGATGCGATTTTCTGGCTTCAGTTTTTTCTATTTTTTGCGAACGATAAAGCCAGAATTAGGTCGTATCGATCGAAATCTAGAAAATTACGTCATTTGTGCAGAACAAACACCATTCGCAAGTGATGGTAACAGAAAAAATAAGAGAAAAAAAAATTTTGGTCGATATAGTATACGACTTTCCGGCTTTATCTTTCGCAAAAAATGAAGCAAACTAAAGACAGAAGTTCGTATCGACTAAAATCTTGAAAATTACATTATTCATGAGGGAAAACCAATTTGAAGTAGGTAATGAAAACCGAATAAATAGAAAAGATAAAAATTGTGGTTGATGAGATCTTCTGGCTTCGGTTTTAAGCGAAGATCAGGAAAACTCAAGCCAGATCGTCGTATCGCCAAAAATTTGAAGAATAACATCATTCGTGAGAAGAACATCGATTGGAAGCAGTGGTAGAAGAAATGTAGCATAAAGATAGATTTTTGGAGATACGACCTTGTAGCTTTAATTTGAAGAAAAAATGACGAAAATCGAAGCCATAAGGTTGTATGTGTCGGCACATACAACCTTCTGGTTTTTATTTTTTTAATTTCTATTGATTTACGTATGTATTTGTCCATTCCGCGGTGAATTTGAAGAAAAGAAAGAAAAATTATACGACCTTCTGCCACTAAAATTGCATTTTTGGCGCTTACGACCTCATGGCATTTATAGTAACGCGATATAATTCACAAACAGAGATGATTCTCAGAGAAACTTACTGATAACGATTTAGTGAGATCCTTGAGAATCCCCAGTCGCTTTGATCATCCTCTTTGAAATGACAAATGTCAGCGTTTACTTCAGCGAATACGAATGGAGTATCGTACAGGAAACCAACCTCGCCACGTCTCACCGCCTCCGCGGAAGCGGGACCGCAGCAATATATGCCTGAAATGGTGTGCAAATCTTAGTCACGTGTCAATGTTTGCACAAAGTGGAAGTCTACGTCGTACAAAAACGTATGCAAAGTTGATGAAGAATATTAGTTCGAATCTTTCGAAACGCTGATTATTTGATGATAAATTGCATGAAAATAATGTTGAAAATATTCGGATGTTGTATTCATACTCTCGCTTTGTTCCTGAGGAGTGGCATCGATCACTTGCCACCCTCCGTATCCTAATGGAAGATCAGGTCTCATCATCCAAACATCATTCCAAACATGGAAGTTCCAACATGAATCGCTACAATCTCCATCCGGTCCGAGTGGAATCTCTTCTCCGAATTTATCGAAGAACTTGTCAACGGTCAACGTCGAGTTAGTGTCATGTGCAGACACGTAATTTGTCACAGATCGGCAAGGAATCCCAAGTGCACGACATACTGAAACAATTTCCTAATACTGGGCTGACTTCATCATATTACACTCATGGATGATGCCATTTCGATGACATTCGACAAGTTTCCTTCAATCTTATGCATATATGGTAAGAGAACTCTTATGATATAGTCTAGCGATATACTTGAATGAACTTACCCGTGACAGTTACGGCTGAAAATACCCAGCATTGACCATATTTGACTGGTGTACCTCCTTCACTGAGATACTTTTCAAAAATTGCGACACTTCCAGTCCAAGCGTTGGGAGCTGTACCATCGCTGTAATCGTTATCCCATCGCCCGACAAGCAGACCGTCGTCATCCTCTGAATTTATCTGACATCATGACATCGTTATATGGGTATGTTTCATTCGTAGTCAGATATATCATTCTCGAATATTTTGTTCGGAAATCCGACGATTTCAGATTAGACACACCGGATCTCACTATTTTGGCGTTCGATTCGGATCTACTTCAAAATTATAATACTGGCCTGCACTCGCCACAACTGCCAACGAGATGAGAACATGAAGGCCAATAAAATAACTATGGTTTGTATCACTTAATTCATTAACACACTGAAATAATCTCATGATTGCTGTTTAAATGACAGTAATACATCCTCGCAACTAACTCGATTACTTTCGTTGGATATATGATAATTACGAAGTCACCCGGCATGTGCAAGAAATTTGGATAATTTTGTGAATGGTATAATGTCTGATAATGTACACAGTAGAGTGAGTCATCTCAAGTATCGAGAGAAGGAGCTACTTAGATGAAGCGAAGATACGATGCATCAGCCGAATTAATTAGTCTGACAAAGATTTTGGCGGGAAAATAATGAATCATTTCTTTATCTAAGAAGCCACATCGTTATGCATCTTTTTTTAGTAATACATAGTATGCATAGACTGATTCGCACTCATTCTGGATACTTGGATAAGTCACCATGTATGTTATGATGGTGATACTAGAAATACTTACAACGGCTGATATGGCGCGTACGATCTTTACTGGATTTCCGCGTTCAGTAGACGGCACATTCGACTTTTCCAAAAGATAAATAGATGCTGGCAGCGAGACATCTTCGAATTGTCCAAAAATCCAATGTCGTCCCTTAGGAGCACGGAAGGAACCGCACCATACCTTACCACTGTCGTTCAAAACGTATTCCTTTCGCATCTTCTCATCTTCCATGTAAACGGTATCCTCTGCATTACGTAAAAGGTTGATTTTTTACACATTCGACTTGGTACAATCTTTTTTTCGCCGTATGCAAAAGGTGGGGAACTAACCTTACCGATTTCATACTCGGTTTAAACGTAACAAACAATTCTAGCATTCTACACTCAATTGACCAGCAATCAAATAATTCAAGCCTTTATAGCATGACTCAATATATACCAAGCTACCGACGTCAGGTATGGGCAGAAATGATCGATAATATCAAAAATTTGCACTCGGAATTTGTCCTCCTTTTTTGTATTGTAAATATTAAATTAACCTACCTCTGCACCAAGGATTGAATAGTATGTAAAACTCCTCTTGAACCTGATATTCATTCTTGGGCTCGCCTCGACCCCGTCGATTTGCGGTGAATCTTAGTTTCCAAATTCCTACAAGAGCTGTGGCTGGAATTTGCACCTGGTACGGATTGAAGTGGGCAATAAGATCAATGTATTCCATTTAAAACGTGCTAAAATCACATCCAACTACTGTACGTAGACGATATAAGGCAGGCATTACCTCCAAAGTGGCGAAGGATCCATCTTGGGATCGCAAACGTGCTTGCCAACTGGTATTATCTTCGAATTCAGCCACTGCCGAATCTTCAGACAGCTTCAATACGACCTTAGTCTTCTTTGGCACCGAGGGTTTCGGACCTGATTCGAAAGAGGAAATACAATTGCGTATTAATCTCGTTGGACCTTGCGAATCATGTATTCATCTTCTGAATTATACATATTTATCTCACCAAATTCCCAGAACAAGCGAATAACATCGCTGTTTATATCGAAGGGCCTGTCCAATCTTAAAGCAATGTTGAACGGTTGACCTCGACGTAGCACGGGAGTTGGGTATTCTCCAGAAACCAGATTGTGGTAATCGGTCGTGTTGTGAACCTTAGCATTTTCGAGAGAATACAGTTCGGTACCTTCGATTACCAGCGGAGCCAGATCGGTAGAATCATGCTTGGCATTGCCTGTACCTAAACAGATCATGCAATCACATATGTTCTAGAAAAAATATCACAAAAAATTAAATACGTATTCACCTGTTTGCTATACATATTGCATATCGAGGTTCGAGAGTCATAAGCGCGTAAGGGCGTCATAATCCATTTGGTTAAAATAACCTTCGATGTGCATACGATCTCAAACTGCATGTATCAAATAGAACCTTTGGCATTTGTCATGCATATCATTATCGTAGGCTGAACTCGAAGCACTCTGCGGGACTAGCTGTATGTCGTAGTTGGGAAAATCAAATATGTGACCCGTTACGCCTAATAATCCAAGTATCCTATGAAATTGAAGTTCGTAACGTTAATGTAAACAGATTTTTTGAAAGAAATTCACTATCTCATTACTCAAATGTTGTTAGTTATGCAAAATTGACGAGATTCGTGTGTTTTACTCACTTTGAAAAATTATCCACTGTACTTTGGTGTCTTTGAACCGTTCAAGTCATGATATAAAGAATTTTTCCGATCATTTTGTTCAGTTAACGTTACGAACTTCAACCTCATAGTATCCTTCAGATCTCATCATCTTCACTTTCTGTCAGTCATCCTACTTCTACAGTAACCCATGTTGCCATTGCCTACGATTATAGGATGTTACCGAGCTAGAAATCGAGGACCACAACTTCATGGAAACCAAAAGTGGAAGATATATAGGACATACGCTCGTAAAAGTCTATGAAATTAAAACGAAACTAGCACGTCATAAGCGGGCGCCTGTTTACTACACCTTTCTGAGATTGATGGGAAACAATGACAAAAATTTCGAGTGCAGCTCCGTAGTTTTGGGGTGAGCAGAATATCTTCAGGAACACAAATTCAATACAAGGGCCTTTTTACACACTATAATATATCGGGATAAAACACTGAGTAGAAGACACATCGAATATTGATTGTCTCTATTTATTAGATCGTCATAGCATAGGGTATACTACATGGTTACTCGGTAAAGTCGTCCAGTTGAATGAGAGGTCTCGTTCAAGCTATTCCAAATTTCGCCTGTATACAATATTACCAACTTGGATACATCACACAGGCTCTTGAGTCTCCTCATCGATAGATTTCATTTGACACCCATACTTTGGGAATGTTTCTTCTTTGTTTCACACTAATTTACACGCAACATGTAAAATTGTAGGACTTGGTAGTCTAAGATTGAGATCTGCCCTTTTCGAATACGGTAATCGTTAACGATCTATCAACCTTCATTCAAGGACTATAGTGAAATCGGACCTTCGGTATTCGAAGTGACTCGAGATACAGAAAATAATTTATTTCTAATAAAAGACCTTGATGGTAGTACATGAACAAAAACAAATTATGGTTTTCGGACGAACTATATTCTCACTCATGATGATTATCATGGAATTCAAATATCTTTCCTTCATATCAATATCCCATAATCAAACATTTGGTACATCAGGGAAAGCTTTTCTTCAAATATGCATGAAATCAAAACGTATAGGTGTATAGTAAATGGACGAATGTATAGATGAATCGCGATTTGTGAGATTGTCGTTTGCATCCAGACTGAGATTTACATTCCTGCAATGCTGCCTGGGTCATTTAGTCAGCACAGCAATATAGGGAATCTAATTACTTGCCCCCGATCAGAGAACTGCCTATTATGGCAAAGCGCTTACCCGATGCATCGCTAAGATACTAAATAGCTTGACTATTCAAGTCATGCAATGCCGGCAACGAGTTCATAGATTGTCATGTAGACTTACGTGCACGAACATCTGGTGTATGAAAACAGGCGTAATAAAGTTTTATTGCAGTCCAGACAGCAAGTGAATATCGCTATTATGGATTTTGAAAGATGGCTTTACGATCCTCTCGAGAAATTATTTTTACCCGTGTAGACGGCATTATCGTACATTAGTTGACCTCTGGTTATTCCTAAGTTATTCGCAGGTTATTGATCAACGACTTAAGCAATGATGTGGAGAAATTCAATGGTCGATGTGCGACTGTTGATCGTGAAAGAGCACAACCGTTTGGAACTAACAAATTGCGAATCTGTACTTGATCGGACATGAAATATGAATCACTACGAATATTTTCGTGGATCAAAAATTAACTTCGGAGCGAGGAAGTCTGTGATTTTTCACTTAAAGAATAACTAACAAAATTTCACAGAAAAATGGTAAAAAAACGTCATTGAAAGTGAACTCGACATCGTTGGGCATCCAGCATGATGTATGTACATCAATGATTTCCGAAAATTTGTACTATGATTTCCTGCGATTCTCGGCGATTTCTACTTTCGAGGAATCACTAAAAATGAGTTTGAAATCAATCAGTGATTTTCTCAAATCGCAAATCACTGGAAATCACCTTTAGCTAGAAGTAGTCATCGAAAATCGCGATAACGATGTCCTTTGATTCCCCAGTAGCTATAGCCCCTCGCATCGAAGCTCGATTGATACGAATAACGGCAATGAATGAACAGTTCCGAAAAATAATTCTCCACTCACTCCAATACTTGTTGCTTCGGAAGACTAACAATCTCGACGGTCGAATTATACTACGTGGAATATTCCTTCTACATACTTTTCTTTTTGTATACGTTGTTATGAAAGATAGAATTCGAGCTGCAACTTACTTTTTTTCAGATTTTCATCAGCTATGTCCAAGTCCTTTCGTCTTTTACTATCGGCACTCAATTTCACAAGTAAATTACGCTGGAACTGTTTGTCCTTTTCGTCTCCTGCTTTAGCTGTACGACGTGGACCCGGGCCGCTGGATCTGGTTCCCGACGAAGCCATTCTTCTGATATGAAAATCGTATAATATTGTCATTAGGTTTTGAGTCGAAAAGCTTATCGCTCTTGCTCAGTAAAATTTTTTCGGTAGCGTCACCCACCTATCTCAAAAGTTATCGCTTTTGTTTATTTATAACTCCCACAGATGTATATGCGACAAATTGGGAGGCTGAATTATCTATACTAACCTTCTGTTATTATTATTAGTACTTATATATTCGCATATGGATTAATTGGAAATTATGATTGGAAAAAAGCTAATTATTTGGCTTTCGTTTATAATTAAAGAATTTGTCAATTCGCTTGGAAATTGCGATTATGTTTAAGGAGAAGGTACACCCTCGTTTTCAGCTATAAGATAAGCATAAGAGTTGTACGGGGTCAGCGAATTTATTACTAAAATAAGTTTCCGCATGTGATTCAATGAAGATGAAATCAGAAAGGAAAAAAAGTTTTTGGGTGGTTTAGAATTTTCATTTTCCGGAAAAATCCGAGTTTCTCAAAACCCATGCGATTGTTTGTTGGAAACATTATTTTGTACCTAGGAACAAATCGGAAACTCGAAATATCAATGCTTTCGATTTTTGATGTATTTTTTTCGAAAACTAATTTCGTTTGCTCTCAGGAAAACATTACCGACCTGTTTCCCACAACGCCCAGGTTAATAAAAAAATTATTCCTCAATCTTTGTAAGGAGATTCTACCTGTATTTTTGTTTGTTTTTCGGCTGGTTTGATAAATGAATTTGCACCATGAATATTTTAATTGTATTATAACATCATGAAGACCAGTCTAATCTACTAATCTATGCACTAATACATAGCAATACATCGACCTGAACATAAATCTAATCTTTGCGATGTTTGATACAATAACGTTTATATCCATGGTACAAAATTATTCATCAACCCCGCCGCGAAAAAGATCCAAAAAAGACGTAATATCTTCTCGAAAAAATTGAGGGATCATTTTTGATTAACCTAGGTGTTGCGGGAAAGAGATCGGAATGCTTTCCGAAGAGCAAACGGAACTCATTTTCGAAAAAAATATATCACAAATCGAAAAAAAAATACATCGAAAATCGAAAAAATGGACATTTTAAGTTGTCGATTTTTTTGTAGACACACAATTATGTCCTAACAAACAATCGCATAGGTTTTGAGGAATTCTGATTTTTAGGGAAAATAAAAATTCTAAACCACCCTAAGTGGTTTTTTCAATTTTTGGTTCCGTCTTCATTGAATCACATGCAAAAACTTACCATATGTGTTGATTTGTGGATGGTGCCACTTCGGATATTTTTCAACTACTTTGTGATTTTTGATAGGGAACACGTATTTTTAACATGACTGCCTGATAGATAGCAAGTGCAAAGACAAACTCAAAGACGGAAATTTAAAAAACTCGAGAGTAGTTGAAAATTCTCCGAAGTAGCACATTCCACAAATATACATATCAGCATTGTCTTTCCCCCTTGGAACCCTTCGAGTTACGTATCGAATATTTTCTTGTATCTCCTCTAGTTTTCGAGATGATCGGCTGGGGCGATAAGAAAATTCACCCTGTGTGACTCTATCAGTTTAATCTATGTGACATTTTGAATTTCTGAAACATCCCCCAATTTACGTTGGCGTTGAATTCTTTCCATACGTCAAAACAAGTTTGTAATGTATAAAACCCCTCAAATTGTTCGATATCGAAGAATAAACTAAAATTCGGTGCAAGCAGATTGGCGAATGATTGGTTTGAAGAAAAACGAAGTGTCTAAAAAATGGAAAACTGACTTCATTTGAACAAGGCCATAGAGTGCATTTTTTACCCTGTGTGGGGGGTCTAGGGTTGATCCTGCTGCAAGAAATAGGGTCTCTTCAAACTCAGCGATCAATTTGACAATGAGTCAACGACATATCTGTATCTTCCGAAATAACTGCGAACTAAGATTGTCGGGATGTTTGCATCACAATATCTAGTTACCAAATCAATTGGTATGCATTTTTATTGCTCTCTATCAAATCTATGTAAATGACAGTTAGGCAGACCTGGAGACTTACCTGATCTTCGGCGCACGCAAATCGGATAAGAATAATAGTCAAGATTCCTGATGACGATGCTACGGTGCTGAACGTATTCGATAGACTAAGTCCTTCCACCGCAAGAACCAACCAATTATAATCTCACAAGTTCACGGTGAGACTGAACAGACGAGATTGATATAACTATACTCGTATTGCGTAACTATTCGGATGCACGATGCCGAAATGAACCTCTGGTATTTCTCTATACTCAAACGTTCGATGTCTCTTGGGCGCAGTATTCGCAAATAAATCTCAAT
Organism: Ametastegia equiseti; assembly: GCA_963989295.1. Lineage (NCBI taxonomy): Eukaryota > Metazoa > Arthropoda > Insecta > Hymenoptera > Tenthredinidae > Ametastegia > Ametastegia equiseti. Next base: position 23,474,478 of record OZ022389.1, read on the forward strand.
GATTAGACTATTCGTATGGCATCCCAGCCTCCAGAGACCTCTCCTGTTTTCAAACTAGAAAAACTGGCCGGACTTGTATAGTATGACGATTAATGAATCAAGCAGTTCTGATGTAAAGCCAGTTTTCTTGATTTGGATATTTCGGCAGTACATGTGTAACTGACACATAACGTGACATACAGTCGATCGGGATAAGATTGTCTCTGACGTCTTTACAAGTAAAATACATCACATGTGATCGCTCAGTATTCATGCAACGAAAATGTTACGCATAAATGAAAAATAGACCACATCATCTTATCGCATTCTCTATTTTCTAGCCAAATGTAAATAGAATGAATAGAATCTTGTGATTATATTTTTTTCGGCATCAATCGGATAAAAGATTCCGAGTTACATCATCCACGTCGGAATATAATTACCACCGGTTGAAAGTTCCCACTATATAGACAACATATTATTTCAAGTTTAAAAAACACATTACCACGTACGTCTTGTGCAAGAATTCACGTCGACGCAGAATATTAATAGACGACGGGATTAAACACATCTTTATATTCCAATATTTCTGTATCCACAATTTTTTTGCTATTCATGAATATTCACATAACTCGAATCACAGCGAATATTGGAACAAATTTATGATATGATATTTCCCTGAATCTTTTATACCTCGAAGTCAAAATTTCCATCCGAAATATCTTCGCTATACGAGTCAAATCTTTCGTTGTATTTCACATGTTATACAGATAAACCGTTTTACGACTCTGGAAACGATTTTCTCAAAAATGTATTATCGATGAAAAAAGACTGCGACCCATATCTTTCCACTTTGCCCATATTTCTAACAAATTTTCAAGTGCATTATTAAAACTTGCTGTTCAGCATCATCGCGTGCAATTTTTTTTTTTTTTTTTTTTTTTTAATTTTTTTATGGTCTTTCATCAATCATTTTATACTTCGGCTCCACGTCGTTGCAAAGATGCAACTGCAAGACTTGCGTGTTCATGCATTTAAAACAACGATCATTCCTGAACTTTTCCGATTTTTTACTTGTCGCGTCTGCAATGCTCAATCATATTTGCACTGGACAAATTGCATTGTGCAATTCATGGGATATTGTTCGTGTTCATCTTGCCAAAAACCAGCACGAGCATATATATTAGTCGTTTCTTGACATATTATCAACTCTGAAGAGTTATATATAACAAACAATTAACTTGGCGGCTAAATTTTGTAAACTCAAAATATGTAATAATAATATACTGTTGAAAAAGTTGACTTTGCAACGAGAAATTAAGGGAGTGAATTCCCGAGAGAAATAAAGTGATCAATTGGAGCAAAATTAAATGAGCAAGAATAAAGTATCTGTTTATTGAAGAGATACATGTTTTCGGTTTAAAATCAGAAACAGGACAGCTGTTTGTACAATAATCTGGGTTGACGCAGCAACCGATATACCTTCAATTGCATTTCAAGACATGCATTTGTATTTTCAGTTAGGCTTTTGGTTATGAGAGTTACTAGACCTTATACATTGTGAAATGAATGTAGGGTGAAAGAAAAGTAAAAGTGCCTAATATAACAATACTTTAGGTGAAAATTTTCTAAATCCTCCTCATTCGGAAGTCGCTAGATCGATTGATTGTAAAATTAATCCGGACTTAAGTTGGAGCAAATCTTATCCTATCGATTGAGACCAAGAACACAAAAATCCGTCGATCGATTCTCAAGAAATCGTGAGATACAACTTTGTTCTCATAATTTCGATCTTCGGGTAACTCAAAAAACTACTAAACAAATCAATTCCAGGATTTTTTTGATTGTTGGGTTGATCATAGTAATTTCGCTTTGGTTTTTTTTTATTTTCGAGCCTTTTAAAGTAAAAAAACAATAGGCACAGAGTTGTTATGTAAGTCAATTTATTGGTGGTCTCCTACATAATTTTAATTTCAACAAAATAATAACTATAATAACAGCGCGGCAAAGACCGCCAATTATCACATTATTTTACGAAGTTAAGTCGAAACCGCCTCAGGTCTGCTGTGTTTGACATACGTGATATAGAATAAAATAAATAACTTCGTGATGATAGTGTGAAATAATCGTTGTGTATTAATAACGATTTACACGAGTCTAGGAAAAATTTCTTCCTTTGTGTCGAGATCTTGAGTCTCCAATGACCTGTTATCTTCCAAGACTATTACGTTCCGTGCCATATCCTCAAGTTGTACGAATAAATATCTGTACACAAAGTTCCCAGATTGGTCCTGAAAGAAATTATAACATTTTGTAACGATGTTATATCCGAGCAGTATGATATCGATATTAATCTCTCACCTCTCGCATCTCTAAATGGACTGTTCCGCGTTTTCGTATCCCTTGAATATAGAATTGCATTCTCACATGCGGTACTCCGTTTCTCTCGTAAAAGGCATGGCTGTAAATTCAATCATGACTCAATGCTTCGATTGCTTTATTGCATTTTTAGCCTGAAATGTTACTCGGGAAACTATTCTGAATTCAATTTACGGGGGTAATTTATGCGACATTGAAACCTGGCCACATCACTAGCTGTTCCGTTTGACCATTTAGCTTTCTAATTAACAGGAACGGGTGTCTATTACTTTTTATAATCGAATTCAAACGGTATACATATAATTATAGTGGATAAACAAAAACAAACAAACAAATAACAAAACCGGATAGTCCACTGTAATTAGAATTCTGAATCTGTGAATTAGATTTGAATTCCAAGTATTTCTTCGGATAATTAGAAAACATTTTCAAAAGGAGTAAAAGTACATTTTAAAACTCCGCAAAAATGGTCTAATGTGTATCTAATATGTGGTCTAATGTAGTGCTACTTATGATGAAAGAGATTGTATGTACAGTCGATTTCGATGCAATTAATCCAACAATTACCGAGCAGGAAAATTGCGCGCTCCTCCTGCAATTGTTCGGTAAATTGTGCCATTCTAGTCAGAAGAAAAGAAATAACAAAAAACCTGTTGCCTTAAGAAGTGTCAACCAAATAGAAGAAATTTCATGCAAATGGGATTCACAGTTATAGAGACATTGATACTTCCTGGGGAACACGTTTTTTTCCTTTCTTTTTGAAACCGTTCGATCGATTGAGCTCAATTTGAATAGCAAATCGAATCTACGAATTATACAAAGTACTACCGTGTAAACATTTTTTAAAGTCGTTAGAGTGATGAAGACTTGGTATCCAGTGAAAATATGTGTTTAGGAAAATTACCTAACATGTCCACGTCTACCACGACGTGTTTCTTCGCCATAAGCTTTGATGGGTTCTCCAAGTGCATCGATTACCCTTGTATCGCTCTTACACCTTTCCAGTGCCTTGGTATAAATATTATTCGAACTTTTACTAGAGAACAATTCTTTGAATATGGTAAAAAACAACGCTGCGGTCACAGCAACTCCGGCTACAATAACACCTAGGTACCAAGCGGACTTTGTGTTCTCTTTGACTGAAAAAAAAATAACATTATGAAACCCATGAAAGACAATTGAATTTCAATTGACAATATTAAGAAAGAATGAACATGCTGCAATTGGACCAGAAAAATGTACACTGATGTTACATAATTGAAATGGTAGTGCGTTTAGAAACCGAATAATATCATAATACAGGTGAGGACAAGTTTAAAAGGTGGTCAACTTTCAGTGTATTAGTAAAATAAGAATTCAAGTATGTAAAAAAAAAATTACCTACTTCCGCAAAACCAACTTGGACTTGATCGGACGTTTTGCGGTCAACGTTAGCGACTGAGGCATCCGATTGCTTTACCTTGGCGTACGATTTAACTTGTATGAAATTGCCAGGCAGATATGCGTAACACGATGTCGAATTAGAGGGAACGTGATACAGCAACAGATGGCGACTGCCGTACATTCCTCGTCCAAAAAGACGAGTCACTACTCTTGCCGAAGCCATACTTTTTGGACTGTTAAGTGATTTACTTTTCTGTAAATAAATGAAAACACAGCACGTGAAGTTAATGTACCCATAACTAGCATGCAATAATAATCTGAATATTTCAGAGACGCTTTGTCTTGTATTTTGTAGCAATAAAGCTTCACGGAAATGTGACCAATCATCCGGATCAACATGAATATGACGGTAATAGACTTCTGAATCGAAACTACACTGTAGAACACTATTCAAAAGTTTGGAAACACTATTCGATATGACTCATTAAATCGTTCCCAATAGGATTTCAAAGCGTTCGAACAGTGCTCCGTGGATTTCTCTCCACCTACTGATTGTAATTGCCCAGTAAAATAGGACCGAGAGGTGAATCACGGAGGAGATATGATGTACGGAATGCAGGAGATATTCAGGAAGTATTGTCAAATATTGGGTGATAAGTGCTGGTGGATGTTGAAAAATGTTGAACAATCTTGAAAAGTCTTGGAAAAATGTTGAAATACCTAGAAATGTTGGAAAAATGTAGTGAGAGATGCTGGGAGATTCCCAGAACTCAGGGACACACGTCTACAGGTGTGAAAGTCTTTGTCTCGTGATTTACCCCTCGTCCTAGACATTTTCACAAATGTTGGTTACATGTATAATAACGGAAAGACTTGCATATCCTAGATAACAAAACTACATACTGTACACAGTCTGCAATCACAGTTCTTTAAGCGTTGCCTATACTGTCTACATTTGATCAATAGTAGGTGTGAGTTCTCAGTAAAAAGTACACAGGTACAGAAAGTGTAGGCAAGGCGAACAAACCTCGTGTCGAGTATGCAGATGTGAGCTCACATGCTCTGCAAAATGCAATGACAAAGGAACTGATTTACTGGATATTACTTGCAAGTGATATGTATCATTCAACTATGTGACTCCACCTCTAAGCTCATATACCGACCATTAGAAACCATTTGAACAACATCAGACTATGAACTCAGACTCGGTGCAATTTGCATACAATGTGCGCTGCATGTACCATCGATGTAAAAATAACATATTCATGCGACGTTATACAAATGACCATGGACGTGGGAGGAAACTTGATGATCGAATATTTTTTCAGGATGTGTGGACAATACAAAACGCGTATTTGTCTCAACTAGCGAACTAGCGCAAGTTCCAGCTACATAACCTATACTTCTGTGGAAATTCATGACAGAGAAATTCAACTGGTCTTGTAGAGCGTTGATTGGTCTTCAGAACCGTTCGAAATTCATTAATCTACATTATTAGCAATTCGAGACGAGATGCACAACGTATTTTTAGCGACAGAGTTAGAATTGTTTTGATGTGAGTCACGGAATACTTAGCGCTACAAATTTACCTTCTTGGTTGATGAATGTGACGGTGTATTTAAAATCAGCTATCTGGACCGGTAGATTGGAACATGTGTTTAAATAAACCCGTTTATTTTTTCCAAAATATCGTTCCCTACATTATTGCTGATTATTGCCGACGATTGGAATACATAACCATATCGATGAAAACGTCGCCGCTAATGGAAGTTAGGCTAGACGGTAGTCGGATAAATCCAGAGCCGTGATTGGCCCGACGTACGGTGATTGCCCGACATCCGCCAATGAGAATTCAGAGATTTCATTCCTCAGCGACACGATCTACGCTACGTTGATCGTGGAACGGGCTTTACGGGATGTTGTCACATCTGTTCGAATCCACTTCAAAAACTGCAATCACCGAAAGTGACAGAAGTTCTTTGATAGAGAAAAACAGAAAATACCAGGGTGAAAATATAGTGAAGTTTAATACGGATAGATTGCTCTGAAAAAACTAATTTTTGAATCATGTCGTAACATACATGACGAAAAACTAACAATAAACCATGATAACGTCAAATCCATGCATGCGGATGATTTGAAAAATGGCTACATATTTACGGCTTTTTAACGATTCATAATATGTACGTGACTGACATTTTCATGTTTGAAAACAATCTACACTGCGAGATAATGTGCAGCTCGTAAACGAAATTCTGCGAAATTTCATACCGCCCGTATCTAAGAGATTCCTTATCGTAATACATAACCTCAAAGCGATTAAAAACAACCAAAGTCTTAAGACAGGTAGTTTAGCAAAAATGGCCAACGTGTTTGATGGATATGAAGAATTGAGCATTGGAAAGGTGGTCGGTTTCGTAGCTTCCGGAGCGATGATCTTCGGCGGTATAGTACCCTATATTCCTCAGTACAGAGAAATCAAGCGCAAGGAAGATTCAGAAGGATTTTCACTCTACGTCTGCCTCGCCCTTCTCATTGCCAATACTTTACGAATCTTATTCTGGTTTGTCCTAATTCTCGAGATATGAAAATTCAGCGATTTTCATGCTATTAAACTATGTATTCTTTTGTGCAGGTTTGGAAAGCATTACGAAACTCCTCTATTATTGCAGAGTATTCTGATGAACATCACCATGTTGATAATGATCAAAGTCTGCATAAATGTAAGAAACAAAAATCAGATCATCAAGTCAAAGGAAAGAGTATTCACCGGTATGTTGAATTCATGTGAAAAATTACTTTGGGTACAATGGATGATAAGGTTTTTATGTATCAATTTCCGATACATTTTGTTAGAATTTTCATTACTCAACGTAAAATAATGTGACACGAAATACCTAAACCTATTCAGAATATTGGAAGTCTGGAATTCTTTCTACTTGTCATTTGTCACTGTGAAGTTTTCTGATAAAAAGTAATGGTATTCTCGTGCCCTCATTTTTATCTAATCTTTGTGGTTGAGGTTTCTGAGGTACAGGAAAAAATAGTTTAAAGATTTGAGAGACATACTACAGATAATTTTTACCCCAAGTCGCTAATAATATAACAGAATAAATAAATGTTTCAAAAGTGTTTCAATGCTAATTTGGATAGATTTGGACATTAAATTCTTTTGGCAATGGACAGACTTTCAATCCTACCTGGATTTCATACTACTATTTGGAGCAGTTGGAGCTGTAGTCATGTATCTTTTCGTGGATGTATTATTATTTGTTGAGGCCGTGGGCCTGTTTGCCGTTCTGACTGAGGCAATGCTTGGAGTTCCTCAATTCATTCACAATTTCAAGAATCAGTCAACGGAGGGAATGAGGTAAGGCCTTGAGGGCTTTATTCTATATTCTTAATGACTCACAAGGAAGAGGTTGAGAACCTTCCCAACCCGGATTTGAGGGAGAGATTCTTTTCTTAACAAACCTCATTCAGAAGTCAAATCAGATGATTCCCCAAGCCGTTTGCCTACAAATTGTTAATTACCCGAAGTTACAGATTTTTTGAGCTGGTAATTTCGTAACTGAACAAAGTGATTCACAGCAGAAAATCCCTCATACTGATTGTAAAAGGCAAAAACTCCTAGCCAACGTAGTGAAGAAAATGTTTGAATCAAAAAATGGAAGAAGAAATAAATATAAGAAAACTGATGACAAATGGTTCGTTTTACTACGTTGGCTTGGACCTCTCATTATGAGGAATCTGCAGATTTGAATCATTTCGTTCAATGAAACCTGTCCAGGAATATGGCGGATGAAAGACATCAAATCACCAGCTCAAAACATGTATAACTGTCGAATATTTCATTTTGCAGGCTTGAAAAATCGTCTAATCTAATTTTGAGTTATTTCATAGATCACTCAAAACCAGGTCGGGAGACTGAAATCCTCCGCTTGTCAGTCATCCATGTCGTAGTTCGATGATCTTGAATATTAATAATCATAATACAGAACGTAGAATATTTCTACAGTCATTTCTAACAAGAAAACTCACCTGCTCTAGTTATCATCATCACTATAGTGCATTATAATATGCAATAACTATACAAAGACAGCGTTCTAATGAATATTCGTTGCAGTATTACAATGGTGGCGATGTGGACCATGGGAGATACGTTCAAGACGTGTTACTTCATCGCACGGGAAACTCCTGTGCAATTTGGATTGTGTGGTGCTCTTCAAGTGATGGTGGACCTCTCGATTCTCAGTCAAGTTTATTTGTACAGAGGTTCCACAAGCTCAATAAAAACGCAAACGCGTTCTGATTAGCGAACAGTAACATTATAATGTACATAGTAATTAGATATAAAATAATTTTACATCTTCTACTGTAAATAATATTGCCATATTCTTCTATTATACAATTGTATGACAATTTTACTTCTAACTTATTATCATTCTTCAGTGAAGTAATTATAGTGACTGCTATTTTTACATGAAGAAAATATCAATACATATGACCAAATCTTATCTAATTATCGAGCAGTCCAATGATTACCACTATGTACCTTTAATCTATGTAATAACTGTACTGCGATACTTTATAATATCTATGTGCCTTTTCGTGGGTATTAATTAACTAAAATGGAAGCAATTGCCATCCAACATCCAGAAATTTACGTATATATTGAAACCCTGCAAGTTTAAACAACATTTACCCAAAGTATTTACAAATCTAGGTAACACACGCAAGCATATTACTTGTGTGCGAAATTTTTGTCCAGTTCTAGGAACCTAATTTATACAACCAAAAAGAGGTCAAAGAAACTGATAACGCACATTGCAGAGGCCTTACATTGTCATAAATGACAATAAAATACAGATTTAATTCACAAAAATTCAATGAGGGAACTGGAGTCATTTCTTTTTTTTTTTTGTGCTTGTATCCTACTTTAAATCACCTTCATAAACATTTCAGACATTGTTTGCATTGATAACTTGGAGATAAGATGCATTATACTCTTTGTCATATTAATTAATCACTCGAATATGTTAACACCTGAATGTTTACAACAAAGCAAAGCTCATAACACAATGCAGCAAACTGTAAAGCCAGTAAGGAGGACGTCTCATATTGCATCTCTGAATCTTCAGAAGTAGATATAGCTTATACTTTCGTCACTCTATAATAGTCTATAGCAATATCTAAACCTTCTACGTTTATATTTCGACCTTCATAGATGCATAACTGATCTTTAGATAAGATCAAAATGAATGTTACAATGTGACGTTTAAATATCAAGCAAAAGCACTTTGAAAAAAATACAAAACATGTTCCAGAAAGAGGGACAGTTAAAAAAAAAAAACTCATTATAAATAACGTTCTGTCGGTGTACTGATAAGCTTGAGAGAGCGATAGGAAACAAGATACCATATTGGCCCGAATACTTTTTTTGTTCTGAATATACGTCGAATTTCAGGAGCAAATTATTCATCATCACAGGTGGATATTAAATTGCAATAGTAAACTTAATTGAATACGTAGAATAAATTGAACCGGAGTCAAACTAAATTACAGACGTTTTTTCGGGTATATTTCGATCGGTAGTCTTTTTTGCTAGTCTTCCCAGTCATTGCGAGCACGAAATATCTCGTTAACAATTTGGTCATCTCAACATCAGACTGATGTTTTCGAAAAAACTAGAAATTCGAATATTACAATTAACGATCGAGAACAGAGTTTCCAATCGATACTTCAAATCCCCGAAAAGGTCCCGAATATAAGCGGAGTACGGGGGGGTAAAATCGGTTACCGCAAAAACCTCGACTTGTATTCGGGCCAATAATTACTACTAGTAATTAGGTATACTATATAATCCCCGTAAAACACACAATAGAAATATCATACCACCGTGTAATGGATCTCATCGGAGCTCATAATGTGTAATTGAATCAAATGGGCCTTTTTACTGCTCATTCACAATTCATCGTTTAAGTAACTTATTGTTAATGAGAATATAATGCAGTGACGAATGTAAAATATGAATAATTCGTGACTTGATGAATACGCATTTTTATCATTTGTTGAATGTCTCAGTTCCAATTTGATGCAGTCTCATTATCAATTGTATACACACCATTTCTTGATAATATCATAAATTGTAAATGAAGAAAAAATAAAGATCATCAGATGAAACTCCACCTGATCATGGGCATCATATTTTGGCACAACAAAACAGAAATTCAATTAGAATACATCATCGGGAAGTCTGATGATATTCTTGTAGTCAAATAAGTTATTCCCTTATCTGCCTATCAGATTTAAAACGGCCGCGCTACTTCACTACTTTCTGTCCATGTTAGCGGTCCGGACAATTGAGGTTTCGAATTTCCTAGTCCCGCGCGTTACTTTCGCTCGGACATAGTTCATGACAGTTGCCTAGGTAACGAAACGCGGCAACATGCCGGTGTTGGATATATTTTCTGAATGCGTGAAATATAAATATAAAACAAACGTATGTTCTTATGGAACTGTAGTAGTGTTTCTTGCTATAACAATAACTTTATCTATTCCGATAATTATTGTTCATTTAACGGGAGGTGAGCATGAATTTTACAAAACTTTATGCACTTGATGTCAACCCTCCGTAGTCTCAGTACACCTTTGTAGAATCACGTGGTAGTCACACTGGGTCAAATTGACCCGATTGATTTTCAATTAGCTGCCGTACAAAAAGTATCCGTCTGATTTTTTCCAAAAAATTATGGAACATACTTTGAACATTGTAAAATACGTACCAAGAGTCAATTTGACAAAAATTTAATGTCAATGTGTCTAAAAAAATTCGCGAAGCCAAAAATGCACTTTTTCAGTGAAATATTCATAACTTTTTCATTTTGCAATTTTTTTCAACTAAATTTTACCGTGATACTCACAAGATGTGGTACTTTGATCAAAAAAATATCTCAATGCGGAAGTTCCAGAAAAGGTATTTATTTTGACATCTGAAGAGGGTCTATTTAGGCACGATCGCATAGCGGAGTGCCTATTCCATTCGTCATCACGAAAAAGGTCGGATCGGAAGAAACAAAATTTCTTTCAACGTAGAAATCCGTGTCATCGCTCACAAAATCCGTTTTTAGCATTTTCAAAAAAGAATGTGTGTGTGTGTGTGTGTGTGCATTTTGTATCCTGAATTCCGGAAAAACGACTTGAGCGATTCGGATGAAATTTGGAGGGAAAATCAACTGTTGTCAAGATGTTCCATTGCCCGTTTGAAGACTCTTCTACTTCCGGTTACAAAATTGCGAGTGTTTGAACATTTGAATGAATATTGTGCCTATCCTCAAGTCTAGGAAAAACAGTTCAACCGATTTCAACTAAATTTTACTGAAGTATCACTTTCAGATTAAATAATCAAAACCTATAACGATCGTGCCTGTTGCAAAAAAGCAAAACTTTTTTGTTCATACCGCTAGTTTGGAGTTGAAACAGAAGCCATTCCCATACAGATATTCAGGCCCAAAGTTGGAAAGTGGGTAAATTTTACCCACGGTGACTACGGAGGCTTGACTAGCGAGTTTATGGCCGCAAAACCGATGTGAAATTTTATCTCTCGTGGTAATTGTTGATCGATCTATTCGTTTCCAGGATTCTGGATACGGAACGACATGTATACTGAGACCCCTGACGTAATATTTAAACATAAGTATCTTCTGCTAGCTGAAAGTAAGGAGGATGTAAGCCCCGCTGTGTGTTCCACATTTCGTACTTACAAAGAAAACAGTATTTCGGACAGTTGTACGATCACAAAGGTTGGACACCATTGTTTTAAAAATGTTGATTATTTTCTGTTTAAATTTACGATTTGATGTCAACATAATCTTGGCGTCAATTCTCAGGTTCAAGAACTCGATATCAATAGAGATGGATTAAACGACGTTCTGAAATTCGAATTACGCTTCTTCGCGAGATTTCCGATACATTCCGTGAGGCTTCTGTTATTTTTTAACTACGAATTGAAGGTCTGTATCGATCGTTTATTCGCTTGATAAAAATTATCTTCGTCGTAAAAAAAGAGTACAAATTGGAAACTAACGATCACATTATTGTCGATCATTTCAGGAGAAAACTAAACTTACTATGGAAGCAATGGCTGCTGTCCATTATACGATACCTTTTGACGTTCAGAGAATATCAATCGTCGGTGATTTACGATTAAATCAAAAAAGTCTCTTGCGTAATTATGGCGTGCATGATATTTACAATCATTCCACGGATATAAGTGATCATTCTTTATTCCAATTGCTCGCTGAGAATGCGGGCAGAAAGTGTAAGTGTTATGCAAAGACCGACGCTAATTTATAATCAATCATTGCTAATATACACAATGCGATCTATGAAGTACCTTCACGTTTCAGTCACGGCTAAAATTGAAAATGACGCTCTGACATGGGAAACTGGATTTTCCCCCGAAGAGGAAACAGTGATACGATTAGAATTATTTTATCCCGAAGAAATAATTCACTACCAGCCCGATTTGTGGGGAGAATTAAAGTGGGCTTGGATTCAGTATTTCTCATTTTTCTTTGTTTTCGCTTATGCCGCGAAATACATAACTAAATGCGTATTTGTGAACAGATACGTTCGTAGCTATGTAATCTCACCATGGAATGACAAATTATCCGACAATTAAAATGAAAATACTGCCTTATTCACTGCAGTAATCTGATAAAATGTAAAATAACAGATATTGCAGCCAATAATAAATATCATATATTTATGTAAACCTGCATGGTACCGTACTTGGTATCATTTGTCTAAAATATCTATCACATGTAATACGTGTATCATGTATTACATTTTTTCGGTGGCAATATCAGGATTGAATATTTCCAAGCTGGCGTAAAAACTCGTTTTCCTTGAGTTATTTTTGCAGAATCTCGACCACCAAAAAGAGTCCCAGTCCAATGCAAAGACTTGTAACGAATCGAATTAAGCTTGCGGGTTTTAAACAATTTTGCGATATCGGATGCAAGCAACATCATATTGTTGCGCACATGACATGTGCTCATAAGAAATGCTGCATACGATGTCACTTACGATGCATCGATAAAGGAAAATCGTATTCAATAAGTTACTATACCATGTATACAATTTACAATTTGAATACGCGAGTACTATCGGTCCAATAATAGCTGTACTGCAGACATAGTGCAGTGGACAGGTTTCCTTTCCGAAGCAAAAAATATACAATCCGAATAAAATAAAACGTCAATCTTCGAATCAGATTACGTATCAAAGTACCCACATCCATCTATTTGTGACGCTTGAGGAGAAATGAAACACGATTTTCAAACGCTATTTCCTCGGCAAAAACATATTCGATAAATATGTTAGATTGATAATAGCGATGAATAAGAATTGAACACAAGGCATAATAATCTTCGATTTCGAAAAATCGACCTAAGACCTAACAGATTATTTATCAACAGTTGTAATCAATTGAACTTTTTCTCGATTGTTGAAAATCTAGGAATATCATGCCGTTGGTTCAATAAGTCTTCTGTATCGTTGTTATATCAATTTCACATCCATCGGATATGTTCTTCATGCTGCAGAGGAAATAGTTTATTTGAAAAATTTCCAAGTGTAAAATCATGTTTCATATCCCCTTAATGTTATTGTTCCTAAATAGTAGAATATACAGATCCGTGAACTGAAATGAAGAGAAGCGTATAATGAGCTGCAGCAATGATTTACCGCATTAAGTCATTAACCGCGGTGAAAGTAATCGACACCACGGATTCAGATATTATATACACTCTCAAAGCGAAAAGGAATAAAATCTTCTCCGTGGACGATAATATTGTCGCATAAAAACTTGTTGTGTGTATTCTGGAATTGAGGATCTCCCTCTTCCCGGCAAAACACATACATACCCTACACACAAACGCTTGGAATACATCTAGCTATACGGCGTAAAATAACCCAACGGTCAATGAACGATGCGCTTGATTCGCCGCGTCATTCGCATATACTGCATCTTGACGTCAGTTGGTAAAACAACAGGAACAAAGAATGATCGAGAGAACCTGCCTGCACTCCACGGATGCATGAAATCCGACCATACGTTACAGGTACATACGGTACATATACGTACACATAGGTATGCGTATATTGTACCTGTATCATGTGCAATGTTCCTAGACCCATGATAGGCACGTTACACTGATGCACAATGTATCATGTATACATAGGTATATACATGTGTGTGTTAAGAACGGTCGAGACGATCTTTGCCCTGTCATGCTGATCTTTGACACCGCGAAGAAGGAGAACCATTCAAAATCAACAATACCAGCTGGATCGATATCCCTAGTTCGCAACCTTCCCCACCCCCCTCAATTCCCTCTAACCCCCCAGTGGCGACTCAACCCTCGCCGGCAGCACCGCGGTTGGCGTTGGCGTTGGCGTTTGTCTGATCGTCAGTCCTCGCCAGTCCTCGCCAGACCAGTGCGCGCGGACACTTATGTGTCTATACCTACCACCTCATCGTTCTGGGATCCGGACTTCGCGCCTAGAACTCGATGCGCCCCGAACTCTGAAAGAGAACAGCTCACGTCGCGCTAGTATCATCTCGAGCCACTCACGAGTGTTCAATGAGGGCGGAGACTGCGCCCTTTCGCACTGTCTGGACCACCGTGCAGCTGTCACGCTCCTTATATTATCCCCTCGCTTATGCCAGGATGCGTTGATTCGGAGATACATTCTGAAATGGGTGAGTTTTACACGTATTCGTTTTATTATCATCTATACTCGTATAATACATACTGCGTTATCTCTTTGTTGGATAAACTCTTTTGTCTATACATATATCTCTTGTGTCTCGTATGAACAGCGAGTCGGTTCGGCTTTGTGTTGCATATCTATATCTATAGGTATACAGTGACTAATTGCAGTCGCGTGCAATTACTTTTTATTCTTGTCTTTTCTTCTGCATATACGCGTATGAATACCATATCACTAGCTTTGAATTTCTTATGAAGACAGTCGCTGTGTGCAACGTACTAGCTGTATAGTGTACCTACGCTACGAAAAATTACCTATGAAAATGTATAATCACAGTCCTTGCTATTGACTCGTGTTATTGTTTGTTTGTTTTTTTTCGCATGGAACGTCTTCCGATGAGTAGCATATAGTCGCATATGCGTCGCATACGCCGCACTGTGCAATGCATCATCTACATACATCGCAATGCAATACGGTTTAAAATTAACCATTTTACTTTATATGTATGTAGATTTTAAACTCCCCAGTTAGCTAGAGTCTTAAAAAACGTTCTGTTTTTTATTCCTATATTTAGATGTTCTAATTAAACTCGCTCTCAAGCTCTCTCGGTACGCTGTGGTTGTTTCCGCGGTAACGAACTGGAAAAAATATGTATACCTACGTACCAACATCCCGTCTGACACCAATTTGTTTATTTTTATTTTTTGTTATTTTTTTTTTTTTTTCTTTTATTCATGAAAAGAGATGTATATACCTCAATTTGTATATTGACACATCACCTCTATAGAGCTTGATGATTATTCTTCAGTGATAATTATTCGTATATATATAAAAAAAAAAAAATTTCCAGCAACCGACCGAACCGCGGATTTCATTTCTTACCACTAAGCTGAGCCTGAAAGCTACCACTTGCTACAACCATGACGACAAGATCCAAAGACAAGGTCGTCGCGGCGTTCAGAAAACTTTTTCGTTCTTCGGAGAAGATCGGTGAACCGGAAGGAGCTGGTGCTGGACCAACGAATTCTCCGTCGAGGAGATTGTTGAGTCGTCATCATCGTCCGGACGCTGTGACTCCTTCAGAAGCTAATTTGCAGGAAACCCCTGGCTGCAGTCATTCGAACAGTTGTTTTTTCAAGGCGAAAAAATCAGGGGCTAGTTGCTCCCAGGCTGTGAGCACAATACCGGAACGTGGGGTTCGTTTACGACGTTTAATGAAAGAATTGAGCGAAGTTCAGAGGTTGCAACATCGCAGGGAGGCTGCGTTTACCGCCGAACTTGTAAACGACAATCTTTTCGAATGGCATGTCAGACTTCACAAGGTCGATCCAGAGAGTGAACTGGCTGCCGATATGCGGGAACTCGAAGTACCCTACATATTACTACACGTTATATTTCCTGAAAATTTTCCATTTGCACCACCTTTCTTGAGGGTTATATCACCTCGGATCGAGAAAGGTTTTGTCATGGAAGGAGGCGCCATATGTATGGAACTGTTGACACCACGAGGTTGGGCCAGCGCTTATACCATAGAAGCTGTTATCACCCAGTTTGCTGCTAGTATCGTTAAGGGTCAGGTAAGAAAAAGGGAAACCGTGATTTCCGATATCGCGGTTTGCGATATAAACCTCATATATATTGTACATTCTCACGAACGAAGGATCCGGGATATCCTCCCGGATTTGGTTTCAAGACTGTTTCAATGATTATTTGCGGTCAAAGATCGCGAGTCCCTGAAACGAGAGGAGATTTTCGAAAGTTGACAATTTTTGAAGTCGTTCGTTTCGTAATTTAAATTCGCTATATCTTTCATTACAACTGCACGGATCAAAATCGTAGCGGGAATTTATTAACATTCAGAACCCAATTCGACTTTTTGTTAATATTCGCTCCAGGGTTCATACTTAGGAAATATTAAAATCTTGGGGTAGTTAGGGGAATCTTCATTTCAAAATACGGAAGTTTGAGGGAGCGATAAAATAAGTATATGGTACCAAAAAAACATGAGATTGAAGTTCGTAACGTTATAACGCAACAAGATAATGGGGAAAAAATTCTTAATTTCGTGACTTGAATGGTTCAAAAACACCAGAATATTTCGTATACTTTTCCGAAGTGAGTTGAACACACGTGTACTCGTCAGTTTTGCAAATCTATAACAACATTTGAGCCATGAAATATTGAATTTTTTCACAAATTCTGTTACTTAACGTTGCGAACTTAAACTTCATCGAAAAACAGGAAGTTTTAGGGAATTAGGGGACAGGCTGTGAAACCTGAGAGTGACTTTATCAGAGTGTCTACAGGTCCTAAGAATCCTAAGAATCCTGGAACTGGCCTGGGTTTTGTTTAGTGCCTAGAAATCCTGGAAATAGCCTGGAATTGATTCTAAATCCCTGATTTCTTGTTCCAATTCAAGAATTTTTCTTATTCCTTCATAGTGTATTTGGTTCTTTAATTAATATCCGCATAATTGTGGATACTAACTGAAATAGGGTATATCATACAATATGGAATGGAAACGTCGAATAACTTGTCTGATTTGGGTGAAAAAATACTTCAACTACCTCAAAATCCTGCGGTTACATCGCGGTATACTCTTGAGTAGTCTTGAATTTTCATAAAAATATTCCTGGAAATCCTGGATAAGGACCTGGACTTTGGAAACCAGAACTCCGTAGACATACCCTGTTTATTCACCAATAGCGATCTACATTTACGTCAAAATTGAATTTCAATTACCTCAAAATCCTAGCAGTCTTTCTGAAGATACATAGCAGGTTGGATTTATAAAATTATCACATCTAAAAACTTGTGACTTTCGAAAATCTCAATTCCCAGGCATAAACACCGCTTCGGGGAATCAAGTTTAAAAAGATGTTCCAATTAAATTCGGGTTGACAAGTTAAACAGCTTCGTTATCAGATAAACATTGTAGATTTGCGACTGAGTAAAGAAGTTGAAAAAATAAAATTAAAAAAATAGCGCACTTTTCTTCCGGTCGCATGAAACTGGAACACTTTATCTGCAGTGTTTATCATGAACATTATCATTGGAAAGGTCCCACGTAAATATGTTTAATGTGGTTTATTTCGTATCGGGTACTCGCATATCGTGTTCCACTCTCACTACAACGACAACTACGTGTAATCGTTGTTACAGAATAACGTGTCTTTCTGAACCACGCGGTTAGGAATTAATCACCGGGTTAGCTGTGCCGATTTATCACCCGGCGAATGATTAATGGCTCAATTGAGGGGTCGCCCTATACTTTGGCTACAACGGACCTTGTAACAGGGTGAATTTTGGACATTCATTCCCAGCCAAAATGCAAACGCGACGTTAATCATTTTCCGATCTGTATCCATAATTATATACCTCAAGGTGTCGAGCACAAAATTCAAAACAATATATTCACATTGGACGATGCGATATCTTTTTCCGCGTCCAACATCGCTTTGTGAGATGATGATTTCGGAAATTTGGTTGGTTATACGGAATGAAAAATAATTATACGTGGCAATCAATTACATCGTGCTTATAACTATGGCTGGACCTATCATTTTGTCCGTCAAAGTTTTATTTTTCCGCATTTTTTCATCATCATTTCTATCTCTTCAACAGAAAATGTTCGGTATGTTCACGGAGTGGCCACTCAATTTTGACTTCGAAATTCCCTGACATTTCCCTGTTTCCCGGACCGAAATTATTGTTTTCCCCCCTGATTTTCCGCTTCGTAACTTATACAGTACAAATGTTCGATTTAGATGCATTTCTGTTACTAACGAAACAAAACTCACCCAACTATAATTCGCGACAAGGTTGAAGGGGGATAAAAATTTGCTACTAAGAATTGATGGAGTTATACAGGGTGGTCTTTTTTAATCGCCCCAGGCGAATATCTCGGAAACTGAAAAAGATACGAAAAAAAGTTTGATACAAAACTTGAAGGGTTTTGAGGGGGAAAGATGATGACGGTATGTGTTGACTTGTGGATTCTGCCACTTCTGAGATTTCGCTAGTAACTTCCGATTTTAGATAGGGAACACATATTTCCGATATGAGCAGTTGATAGCCGGAACAAAGACTGATTCGAATACGTGGAGAAGAAAAACTTTGAATTTTTTTTTTTGAATTTTTATTTTTATTTTTTTGAATTTTTTTTCGAATTTTTTTCTCCAATTTTGTCATTTTCTGTCAATCAAGCCAATAGCAGACCTGGAGACAAATTCCAAAACGTGAGAACAATAGTACGGTGTACAACAAGGGGGGAGGATAATTTCTAACTCGGGTAAGATGATGGTGATGGCACCTTCGGCGCCCTCGACTCCGACTCGTGCACCCTCACCTGACCCTCGCTAGAAAAAATAACGAAATTTGAGAAAAAAAAATTAAAAAAAAAGTTGAAAAAAAAAAAAATTCAAAAAAAAAAATTCAAATTTTTTTTTCTCCACGTATTTGAATCAGTCTTTGTTCCGGCTATCAACTGCTCATATCGAAAATATGTGTTCCCTATCTAAAATCCGAAGTTACTAGCGAAATCTCGGAAGTGGCAGAATCCACAAGTCAACACATACCGTCATCATCTTTCCCCCTCGAAACCCTTCAAGTTTTGTATCAAACTTTTTTTCGTATCTTTTTCAGTTTCCGAGATATTCGCCTGGGGCGATTAAAAAAGACCACCCTGTATACGTGATCCCGGATTTTTTTTTCATTGGACAAGGATATCAAGGTATATCTTGGCACGAATAGTACATTTCGTCACGACTACGGAAAGGCTTTTTTGGCGAAACGAGAGGTTTACGGCACGAGCCGAAGGCGAGTGCTGTAACGAGTTGAGCCAAAAAGCCTTTACGCATGAGTAACGATCAATATTTTTCATCACGAAAGCCGGAAAATCGCGACGAAGTTGCGATTTTAAGGTTAGAGTGATGAAAAAGAAATTTGAACAAATAGCCTCTTGCTGGCGTTAAAAAATAGAATTCCGCTGACTGGGTACAAAGTTCTGTGACATTTCCCTGACTTCTTCATGTATCAATTCGAATTCTCTGACATTTCCTGGTTTTCCAGTTGAGTGGCCACCCTGTTATTCAAGTAAAATCACCCATAAAGTTGGAACTACTAAATTCCTTTGTATGTACATACATTGTATTCCAAATTTCAAGTCAATTTACTCATTACTGTTTGAGATTCTTAGATCCTTCTAGAAACATCATTTTAAGAAAAGCGCGTTTGAAGTTTCCACGCGACTTTCATCGCGTGAATAAATTAAAGATTCGCGATTTTCTTTGTAATATGATTGTTCCGCGATTCTTGCTTCACATCGGAACATCCTTCTTCGGTGAGTTGCTGATCTTCTAGACTTCTAGAGATAATCTGTATACCTACAACGTGCAGGCTGCAGTTGATTGACTCACGCCGAGTGCTACGCAGCGGCGTATGAAAAAATGCGATTCTTCGTCGATATTGCCGGTACAAACTTCAGGTCGAGCTCAAAATTTTTGTCGTAATTCAGACTTTAAAAGAAAGTGTGTTTGAACGCGGAACGATTTTTTTTTTTCAATTTTAGCGTGTAGTAACACTTTAACCTATAAGTGGTACACACGATTTTAATTACACTTGAAAGGTACACTGACCCAAAAAGGGAAGGCAATCTCCAAACAAGAATCGGAATGATCCTAGTTTTTTTGTTTTGTTTTTTTCTTCTTATAATAAAGTGCTTCATTTGTAGCTTTCGAAAGTCTATTCGCTTTTCGAATCATCTCATTTTCAACTGGGAATACGAAGTCGACTTTACGGAGATATAATGAAGAATTTTGGCCAACCCATTTTGGGTCAGTGTACCTCTCATGGGGTTAAATTATAAAATTGTTCGTTGACGGATAAATTACACGTGGGGAAAACGCGGGCAAAATGGGCACCTTCTCAACTTTCCTTAAAGAAAAAAGACTGATTTCAGTTTCCTGACGTTCCTCACGTATAAGAAAAAGTAGAAAAATTGAGGTGATGGGAGAAAAAGAAGGCATTGGAAGAAATGCAAAATTAATGTATTTAATTCAAAATTCAAAATCTTTAGGAAAAATTAATTCGATCACAAATTTTTCGGAAAAGAAAAAAATCAATTATTTGATCACAAATTTTCGAAAAAAGTTCTGAATGAATTTTAAGGAAAATTCTGATTCCATTCGACATTAAAAAAATTTATGAACAAATTGGCTTAGGTATTTTCTACACTTTCTTTCTGTAACTACCGTCAGAAACCTAACAAAGGTCGTTTTTGAAAAAGTTAAGACGGTGCAGTTTTTGCCCTCCAATTCTAATTTTTTGTTCTGGTGCCCGTTTTCCCCGCATCTCCCCTAAGATATCATGATATACATGAAGTATTAAGTTTATCTGCGTTTACGTTGTTTCGATAACGCGTAGTCTCACCTTTTTTTATACGCACGAAGAATTTGGACTAATATTATATAAACGTGAAAATGTTTCAGGGACGAATAGCGAGAAAGACGAAAAGCCACAAAGAATTCAACCGAAGATCGGCCGAGGAATCATTCAGAAGTCTCGTCAAGACACACGAAAAATATGGATGGGTTACTCCCCCGCTTGCTGAAGGATAATCATAAATCGGTGATGAATTGCTCAATGCGTAATTCGATTATGAAAAAACATTTTCACTGTGTCAATACGAGTACATCGTGCTAATTACTAACGAAAACTTGTTACACACACATATACATATATATAGATATATATATATATATAAATAAAAAATACGTACGTTTTATTTCTCACCCGATGTACATATATATTATATACAATAATATATGTACGCGGTAATTGTATGAGCTACGTATAATTAACTATTATACGTATCTATGTAACGTACGTGATTATCACTTACAATTGGATTAGTCAACGGTTTATCCAAAAATGTTGCCAATTTATTCGTTAATCACGGTGTATTTATTCTTCAAGGGGGTAATAATACGACCCAACGCCTTAAAAAGTGGGTGAATTTTGGGAATTTATGTCTCGACAACCAGTAGTCCCGATTCGATCAAGTTTTACTTCATTCAAAACTATGCAGATCCAGAACTGTACACAGTTATAATTTTTTTTTCATATCCAATTTCGGAAGTTTGAAGTATTTTTATTGACAATAGTGTCAACAGTTTCGTTAGACGATTCACATTATTGTCAATCTCAATAACGTTGCTTTCTATTACCTAGGACAATAAGTTTGATCATAATAATACATAAATTATTATGAAACTCTTTAGATTCAAAT
This sequence comes from Ametastegia equiseti, assembly GCA_963989295.1. NCBI lineage: Eukaryota > Metazoa > Arthropoda > Insecta > Hymenoptera > Tenthredinidae > Ametastegia > Ametastegia equiseti. The sequence continues at coordinate 23,496,286 of OZ022389.1, forward strand.
AAACTCCAATCGAATATAATGATCGGTAATTGTCGAGCAATAAATTTTCAAATTTTAACCACTTTTTCGGCCGTCTATAACTCATTCATATACCCTCTTGAATTAACCATCGATAGTACGACGATTGTCTTCTATCGTTTAGGATAATATTATAGCTTGGAAAATCCCGGCAAGTCCAGTTCGTTCGATTTGAAATTACGTATATAAATAAATAAATAAGTGATCTTAAAAGGTTGAAAACGCGGCATATGAGTCGTAAGTCTTTCATTTCACAACATTTGAACTGGTCACTTCGTCGTCGTTAAATTTATATCATTTGACATGTGTCAGGTCAGTTGGACGTGCGGTAATATAAATGAAATTAAAAATGTCACGACATAGCCGGCGTTGTTGATCTTCGTCTATATTATTCGCTTAGCGGCATGATAGTTTAATTAAAAGAAAAAAGAAAAATATATATGACACGTTGCATTCCAACGTCCGGTAAACATCACATAGTTCATACAATACTGAATACATTATACTATTATAGTATAGAGTTATTCAACAAGTGTCGACTATTATTGTCGATTAATTAGCGTGTTTCTCGTTTTTACGTGTTTGATCGTTATATACATATTATGTGAAGATATGTATGTAAATATTATATTATATATATATATATCTTTGATGAGACAGTGAGAATAATTATTGCAACGTATCCCCCCCTTCCCGCTGGGGTGTTTGTTCATATAAATTCCTCTAGTCATATAAATACTTGTCTAAATAACATTCTATATGTGCCAAAAAAAAAATTTGAAATAATAAAAATAAACATTATTACCCCCAAAACAAGTATATACCTATTTACATCTCTAAAGCTTTTCAGATCAAAATACCTACTATCGCCAATTCTGCATCCAGCATGAATTTCAAGTTTAGAACAATGTTTGACAACGGTAACCAATCTTATAGTATAAGGCTGTTTCGTTTTACATATTTTCTCCGAAATGATCGAACTAATAACTACAAAAAACAATAGAATTCCATTATTAATATATTATGCATAACATTTTCTTTTTATTCAAGAGATTCGCTGTACTACAAACGTTTTTGTGATAAAGTAACAAAATAGTTGTACTATTAGATAGTAAATGTACATATGTATATAATATGTATCATGCATACTAGGGTGCTTTTTTTGGGGACTATTTTTTTTCATTACTTACACCTCGAAATTTTCTTGGAAACACTTAAAAAAAAATTCCCTGAAAGTTTGAGCCCTTAATAGTACTCGCCCTCGGCGTTTAAAGATTTCCCATTTAAAATACACGTAACTTGAATTTCTTTTACTTTAAATTTTTATAGCTCATAGGCCCCCTTTATGCTATTCGAACGTTTGAAGAACCAAATTACTCAGGATTGAATGCTCTAAAAAAGTGCTGAGAAACGGTGCTCAGGACCTTTTTTTCAGGACCTCATAATAAGCCGCAAATTCATGAAAATCGTAAATCATGAAAAACAAAAAGCTTATTATCTCGAAATATATCAATAATAGAGATCGGTGCCCCGAACTTTTTTTGAAGGAAATTCAATTTGCTACAACTTTGTCATTAAAAATTTTTTTGTATGTTCAGCCAATTATGAAAAAACTACAAAAAAACAAGAAATTCATGAAATTTTGACTTTAATCACGTGTACTTTCTCACCCGTTTAAGTTACATTTGAGCGGGTCCATGTCATTTCACTCGAAAAAAAACACTCAAATCGCGGATCTTTGCGCCCTTCGAGGAATCTTTAGTACTATGAAAAAAAAAAATAGAAGTTCACGGATTTCGAAAAATTTTCAAAAATGGCGGAGTTACGGGTGTTTGAATTTTTTTGCACTGCTTGGTTCGAAAATTCATATCTCCGAAACTATTGATCGCAGCTGAATGATCTTGAACTCATTTCATTCACAAAAGAAAGAGCTACTGTTAAAAAAATATGTTTGGAAAAAAAATGAATTTCTTCAAGTTTTTTTCGTCATTTTTTTCCAAAATTTGGCCGCCATTCCCAAAGGGTACAGTAAATTTCATGGAGACAATTTTTTTTAGATAGCTGGATCCTTCCCGTTTAAATTCGTAAAAAAAAATTTATGGAGACCATACTAGGTCCGGAGAAAAAAATTAAAACGTCCAGACGTGCGTCGCCGCGCGTGCCGTTCCACGGTGGCGCTGCTCCGTTAGGCTCGCTGTTTCACGTAGCCGTTGAATTTCATTCAATGTTTCGCTATTTTCTAGGGCTATTCTCTCTTGGAAAATAGTTATTCAACTACTTTAGACTTCCAGAATACGTCTACTGGTTATTTTCGCTTGAAATTATACTTGTTCCGAAAATTCCAGCACGGTTATTGTTAAGTTGAACACACCTGTGCTGCGATCAACGTTCTGGTTCTATTGTAATAGGTTTGTGCAATTTAATGACTGTGGCTCTTTTGTGATTCTCTCGTAACTTTGCACAGAAGAGCTAGTAGTTATGCTCCGTGGAATGGAAATGATTGATTTCTCCAAAATTTCGGTGACTCTGAAAAGGGCCAATGTTTTGAGTGCAATTGCGCTCGATAGCGCTTAGTTGGACACGCAAGTTGAATATTAATTTCTAACTTTTACATGATCAAAATTTTCTGATGCGGAAAATAATTTCGTTTTTATAAATTCATCAGAAATCGGAATGACTACGTGTAATTCCAGAATGCCACGAACCATCAAAGCTTCATCGAATCAATTTTGTAATATAGCTTTTTCTGCTGTATGTTCTGCAGCAGGCAAAAGATATGCTCCTGAAATAAGAGCATGCCCGATTATACAAATCCAGCGGTGTTCAAATAGGATCTGAATTGCCAATCAATTGTAAACTCGCCAGACAGTTTCATCTACCCCATCGCATGGCCATTTGCATGTGATGTAGCCAAAAAAATGCCACTCAGCTTGACATCCGAACGGTTCAAAATAATGCGTTATGTTAATGAAATTCTTTTCATTTTTATACTGGGAAGCTGCTCCATCTGAGAAAAACTTCTCTTTTAATTGTAATTGAACCTTGAAACTTCTCCTTCATAAAGTCGATCAATTTTTTGTTTGTAATAAATCAACTGCGATCGTATTATGTTTCAGACACTATGAAATTATTACAAAACTAAAATGGTTCAATTCTCCCTCGCTGTGACTTTCATAATAAAATACGATTGGATGGATCTCTAATTGAACCCTTGAGTGGAATCTTGTACAATAAACGCATGATTGTCAGCGAAATCGCACACAACTAGAAATTCACCAGCTTTCACGGTTTTTTTTATCTCCTGCCAATAACTGATTTGCTGCTTTGCAATGAAATCATGTGCTGGAAATTAATAACCGTGCTGGAATTTTCGGAACAAGTATAATTTCAAGCGAAAATAACCAGTAGACGTATTCTGGAAGTCTAAAGTAGTTGAATAACTATTTTCCAACAGAGGATAGCCCTAGAAAATAGCGAAACATTGAATGAAATTCAACGGCTACGTGAAACAGCGAGCCTAACGGAGCAGCGCCACCGTGGAACGGCACGCGCGGCGACGCACGTCCGGACGTTTTAATTTTTTTCTCCGGACCTAGTATGGTCTCCATAAATTTTTTTTTACGAATTTAAACGGGAAGGATCCAGCTATCTAAAAAAAATTGTCTCCATGAAATTTACTGTACCCTTTGGGAATGGCGGCTAAATTTTGGAAAAAAATGACGAAAAAAACTTGAAGAAATTCATTTTTTTTCCAAACATATTTTTTTAACAGTAGCTCTTTCTTTTGTGAATGAAATGAGTTCAAGATCATTCAGCTGCGATCAATAGTTTCGGAGATATGAATTTTCGAACCAAGCAGTGCAAAAAAATTCAAACACCCGTAACTCCGCCATTTTTGAAAATTTTTCGAAATCCGTGAACTTCTATTTTTTTTTTTCATAGTACTAAAGATTCCTCGAAGGGCGCAAAGATCCGCGATTTGAGTGTTTTTTTTCGAGTGGAATAACATGGACCCGCTCATTTCCGTTGCAATAGGCACTTTTGTAGAGCATTCAATTCTGAGCAATTTGGTTCTTCAAACGTTCGAATAGCATGAAGGGGCTCTGAGCTATAGGGATTTTAAGAAAAAAAAATTCAAGTTATGTGTATTTTAAATGGGAAATCTTTAAACGCCGAGGACGAGTACTTAATATTAATATTAAGAGCTCAAACTTGCAGGGAATTTTTTTTTTCAGGTGTTTCCGAGAAAATTTCGAGGTGGGAGTAAAAAAAAAATAGTCGCCAAAAAAGCACCCTAATGCATACACATACAATTTTTATTTTTTTTTTTAGATCCTAATTTTTACAGAGCCATATAACCGCAGTATAGGTGCTTAGGACACATAATATCCGTTAACTATATGTATATGTATAATTTTATGTGAAATAAGCACATAATCTACCGTTGAAAGGCTGAGATTTTCACCCGAATTGATCACTAAAGATCTGCAATTATGCGATATAAGTGAACGTTATTTTTTAACATCGGTCTGTTAAAGCTCTTTGAATTCATAACTATACCCTGAACACCATAGATATAAGGTATATCTATGCAAATACCCCATTATACATACTTATGCTATGAACATATCCATAGAATTTTCTTTTTTCTTCATATTTCTTTAAAGTTGTTCGACGATTCCCGCAATTCAGCAAGTTATATGTATGGTAATATTAATTCATAATTCTTGCTGTTAATACTTACCACCTGCAGCGCAAGGTGAAAAATAGATATATCTACTGTGTGTAATGAACATCATGATAAAAATTATTACTAAAGCACTTCGAGTTAGAAGACATCGACTTAAGTCGATCAATAAATTAATTGGCACTAATCTAGACTTCAAAAAATAACGGAGAAAAAAATTGAAAGAAACAGAAAAAAAGACAATCTAAAATTATTTGTGCCAAAGACTTTTTACATCTTGTTGCAGTTACGTGACTGTTTGTGTATATGTAGAATTGACACAAATTCATAGACCGAACAGTCTCCTTCTATACATTTATATAACGATCGTCTGCAGGGATTCGATATCCTATCTTTCTTGAAGGTATTTTAATCAATTAATTGTAACAATACTGCGTAAGTCGCGAATTCATTCGCGAATAATCTTTTCTTCTTTCTCCTTTTTATTATCAATCTGCTTTACTTTCGTGTACGCACATGAACATCTTCGCGCAAGCCATATTTAGGGTTTCTGTAAAGAAAAGACAAAAACAAATTTATTCTATTAGCAATCGCATATTTTCAATCGTAAGCTAATAGTCTTTCCAGGTTGGCACTTTCACTTTGGACAATCAATCGACTCATTGTCAGACCTAAGTAAGTATACTGTTTTATTATAGTATATATCGGTTTCAAAATTGAGCGAAAATAAATAGGACGGCAGTTCAAGGTTGAGGGAGAGATATCATAGAATTAGAAGATAGAGTTTTTGAACAAAAATGGTCCTTCGACTTTAGATAAATACAGTGTGTATCATCTCAAGTGTCGAGAATGGGAGGGATTTGGTTGCCAATAAGCGACGCCCCATTAACCAATCAACCAAGAGAAGAATTTCTTAGAGCTGATTTCTTACGAGAATAGAAGATAAAAATTCTCATGTAGGAGAATAATATCAACAACAATTCGAACGATTCTTCTGAGCGTCGAATCAAATGAACATCTAATAGCCTGATTCCAGTGTGGTTGTTGATATTATTTTCCTACACCAAGAAATTGTATCTTCTATTCTCGTGAAAATTTCGGTCTACGAAATTGTTCTCTGTGTTGATTGGTTGATGAGATGTCGCTTCGCGTCAATTAAGTCCCTCCCATTCTTGACACTTGAGATGATACACACTGTATATCGGTACATCTATGTAAGATACTCCATGCCACTTCAGCAACAGAAAGAATAGATGTGAATGGAAAATTTACTGAAAATCCTGTTTCATAAATAAGATAATTTGCCGAAGTTTGAGAACTCTTCTCGTCTAAGATTCCAAAATCTTCAGATATCTTGATTAATGAGGGAGGGAGAGAGGCCGGGCCACACAATGCCGGTAGCATTGTTTACCTTTAATATTATATTCAGCACACACTGACTAAATTTGACGCCAAACCGAATGACGGAATTGCGAAGTAGCTACTTGTTTGGAAAATGACTATATCTTCGGAACCGCGGCTGAATAATTCCATCAACCGATTCATCACGAAATTTTCTATTTGTGCAAAATGTGCTGGCGATATAGCGAGTGGCCCTTACCTTACAAACGGAGTGAATATCCCACCATCTGGAACGAGGTGGGTTTTGAAACCTCGCAAAATATCATATTTACAGGGCGGGATTGAAACTCCGAATTTTCGTACCGCCGACTGACAGTTTTCAGAAAGATTATTTTGCCGAAAGTCTAAGTGGCCAATATGAAAAGCTCCGAATGACAAAATACCGAAGGTTCAAAATTCTGAAAGCTAAAAATCCGAACGGCCAAAACTCCGAATCTTAGAATTCGCAAGATGCAACGTCGTTTATTTGACAGCTTTGTCATGAGCTTCCCTTAAATTTTCAGATTTTTGGACTTACTTTTCGAGTTTTCAACTTTTGGATCTTTGAGCTATCTGAATTTTTGGGATTTCCAAGTTCCGAACTCTAACGTTTCTAGAAACTCGAAATTGTATCTCAGATAAATTCAGAATTTAAACTGTTGGAAACTGTTGGAATTTGAAACTACAATCCCGTCCCGTATTCACGTACTCGAATTTTGAAAAATTGTCCATACATGTAGGATTGTAGGTATATTTATTCTTTGAGTGGCATGGGATCTCCAATCACGCCCGAAGTACACGAAAGAATTAAATTTTTCAGTCGTTTTCATGACATGGAATGATTAAACATATATATAAGTATGATTATCGATAAACATAATGTAAATAATAATAAAGCAAAGTAAAAACTCACGAGAAGCCATCACGAGCCATTTTGGTTTGTTTTTCCAATGTATGAAGATTCCGTACATGGGAATCCCCGATAATATGAACATTAATCCGATGCCGGTTTCCCATGGAGAATCGTAGAAAGGAAATACGACCAGAAAGACGCAGATAGCGAAGAATGTTATGGGTAGAGCAAGGTATACCTGTAAAAACAACAGAGAATATAACTCTCATAACTCTCGGTACAGACCGAAATTCAATATTTGAAAAAATTTCAAAACACTTCAAATAATTTCGAATTATTTCTTCAATTCGAATGATTTCAAATATTTGAAATAATCGCCCAAGGCTTCCAAGGATTTCCAAGGATTCCAAAGGACGAATTCACCAGAAATAATAACTCCGCGATATTTCAAAAGGTTTCACAGACATCGAATGATTTTAAAGGATTTCAAAGATTTCACCAATACAAGCGTATCTCTGAGCCCTCGTTTAGGGGTTGATAACCTGCAGATACAGAAGCTGGTCACATAAAAGTAGATATACATATATATGGATGGGTTCCTTGACGCTGAATAGTATAAGAATGGAAATGTACCTTTATCGGACGTTCTAGATTCGGACTTTTATGCCGCAGCCAAAGAAGACCCGAGACTGATAACGTTGTGAAAACAGCTTCTACAAAGCTGACGTAGGTGATCAGCGACTCAACATTCTTGACGACCAGGAGAACCAGTGTGATGATACACTGCAATTGTAAATTAAATTATTGCAATCTCTCTGATTACGTGCTTGACTATAACCTGATGTCATTGCCCTCATACGTCCATCAAGTGTGAGAATTCCAGCAAACACAAATATGTGATTATGATATGACCGTCTCAAATCTTCCATAAGTATATAATAACATACCATGCAATTTTCAAAGTTCCTATAGGTACAGCCGTTTTCATGCGACACACAGGGTGTTCATTTGAAAAGTTTCCACCCTAAAATCTCGGGAACGTGGGAAGATATGCGAACACGGTTTGCGAAAGGTTCGAAGGTATCGAAAGGGAACCATTTCTCGGCATTCGTTGTTGCCCCAGCCATTAACAATAAAACATTGAATAGCACCCTACCCCGTGCGATACACCAAATTGAAGCTCTAAAGAAATGCTGTTTTTTGGTGAACCGTGAATCAAAATCGATCCATGCAATCTCGAGTTATCTCCAAATAATTAAGTGTTCGGATGATATGGAGAATTTCAAGAAGTACGTGAAAAAATCAAAGACGATGACGATAGAGAAAATCATATTCGGTCTCTTTCATTTCTAATATCATAAAATTATGCGGCAAAAAAATTAAAATCGCTTTCAGATCGTAACTAAATGAAGGATACCTTCGTCGTTTACCTATCGTAGCTGAACAAACTATTCCTGATATTCATGGATTAAAAAAATAGTTAAGTCTATTTTCATGTTCGTTTTTCGCAGTTTGGAAAGCTTTTCCACGAATAAATTTGAACCTCCCGCAAACCGCGTTCGAATATCTTTCTTCGTTCTCCAGATATTAGGGTGGAAACTTTTCAAATGAACACCCTGTACACTATTTGCTAAACATTGTCGTTACATACAGGCTATACCACGAGAATAACAATCTGCTGAGACATCATGTGAATGAAAAATTCGACGAATTTTTTCATATTTTTACTCCGTAATTATATCAAACATTCATTCTCGCAATACCAATCATCTATTTATAGTTTGATGAGACAAACGCCGCAAATCTCAGTATATCATTAATTATTTAATTAATTAAGAAATTAATCATACAATTTTTGATGTTGTCATGTATAATATCAGTACAGCGTGGTATTTCTCCCGATAAGAAGCGACTTCATAGATTGCAAACATGTACTTCAATTACGATTCTGTGTAAAAATGTTAATCAATTGCCTAGTAGGTAAATTGAATTTTTTCGAATGGAATGGTCCGAAGTCGAATATGTACTTTTTCACTCGCGACAACAAGAAAAAGAAGTTGTATCGCAATTTAAATACATCGATTATGGTTTAGGCCAAAATGATTTGTATGAAACATTTTCTTATTGTCTCATTGGAAGGGGAGAAATCGCCCCTATTCTTAAATCACTCGATCTATAGTAGCCCTTTAAGATCATTAGACTAATGAATTACCGAATGTCAATTGATCACCAAATACTGTTCCAGATATTAAAGTGCCACGGGAGACTCTTCAGATAACAATAGTTATCCGCATTGTTGTCCAATTCTTATCTGAACAAACTCCCGTTGCACCTTAAAGAGACCACTTGGTCTTTACAAATACAGTCAGTTTCATTTAGACCATTGTATTTGTGTTTTTGCATTGCTTTATTTCACTCGGCAATTCACGCCTTCCCTTTTCCCGTTGTTATTTCGCAACATTGGTGTCAAAAGTTGGATACATATAATATAATAACGTGATTGACTTTAAGATGCGTTATCTGGTAAAACTTCAACCCCCTCAGTGAACTCACGATCAGACTTCATCTCCAAGGGCTGCGCTACAAATTTATATGTTCAGTATTTTCACGAGAGTGAACTGCAATTTCTTTCAACAGAAATTCCATTCGCGTGCCAAATCGATCAGTGGCATATTAAGTCGTAAAATACCGAAAGATTTTATCTTGCACTGCAAGAATCGCGGATCAAACACACACATATATATACGCAAAGTAAACAAACATGCGCAAGTAATGAATTATCGCCGCAGTTCTTCGAGATGATGAAAAAAAGCTAGATTGTATAAATCTGAAGCGGCAAAGGTTAAAACGATGAGAAATCATCCGTATTTACAAATCACCAGCAGTGATACTAGTAAAACTCAAAAGTAAAGTACACGATTCTCTATTACGCGTAGTTATTTTACAACGATAATTGAATCAACAGCAGATTGATCATGCGCGGGTATAAGGTCGTGAGCGGGCGAGTATCAAATGATATGTCACCCAATATAAGATGAGAAGATATAGTTGTGGAGTCATACGTAGATTCATGCACTGATTGTATCTCTAAACTATCCATATGAGTCAATCTTAAGTTACAATAGCCGAGTTTATACATCAGTAAAGGCTGACTGGACATTAAATTCATTCTCACTCTAAGAACCGTTCTCGCAGTTTAAGGCGGAGGTCATGTCCTATCAAGTGGTTTATTGTTCAATCAACTTGAACTAATGGACCTCGACATTTATAGATCCACACCATTTTCACGATTTACTCAATACTTGTGTTCATACTGTTTTTCACTTTACACATACTTCATGGGCACGTCTACGCCAACGATAAGTGTTGATCGATTCATTTGATAAAGGACAATTCAAAATTTGTCCTCTTTCATTTGGGAATTTTCCACTGGTTTTTATTCAAGACAAAATTCTAAAGTGATGCAAAAATGTCTAACGTTACTCTGTATCTTTATCGACAAAGAAATCCCCAGTTAGGACGAAGAAGAATTCCTGTGAATAAGTCGCTGATATACGTACGTCGAGTTATACTCACGAGAAAAACAAGGGATGGCACAGGAGTCAAATTGTTGACATTAATTAGGGCTATGGCTGTCGGCAGGTGGCCATTTCTTGCACCGACGAAAAAAAGTCGAGATGACGCAAAAATTGCACCGTTCAAAGCACCGAAAGTTGAACAGGCTACGAAGAAGGGCATTATCCACGACATCACACCCAATAATTTGTCTCCGAACGTCTGTATTGGCATATAATAATCACAGGGTCTTTAATTGATCAACGGACTGTTTCGACGATCGAAGAAATAATATATTGTATAGTATACGGATAATAATAACTTACCACAGCGACAGCATTCGACGATAGAATTTCATCTCGTGTCAAAACCACGAAGTAAGCTACGTTCGCTAAAACGTAGATTATTGTCACCAGAGGTAAGGATATACATATCGCTTTAGGCAGATTTCTGAAATTTTTCATTGCATTACATAATTTGTTTCTGCCTTGAACCAATCGATAGAGTATCGCAGGCTCATTGAAAATTATACCGCAATTTATATACAGGGTGGTCCATTTTAATCGCCCCAGGCAAATATCTCGGAAACTATAAAAGATACAAAAAAAAGTTAAATACAAAACTTGAAGGGTTTTGAGGGGGAAAGATGATGACGATATGTGTTGACTTGTGGGTTCTGCTACTTCCGAGATTTCGCTAGTAACTTCGGATTTTAGATAGGGAACACATATTTTCGATATGAGCAGTTAGCGGCGAGAACAAAGACCAATTCAAATACGAAAAGCAAAAAAAATTTGATTGAAAAAAAAAAATTTTTTTTTTTTTTCAATTTTTTTTTTTTCAATTTTACTTTATTTTTTTTCCTCCAATCCAAATTTGTCATTTTCTGTCAATCAAGCTGATAACGGACCTGGAGACAAATTTCAAAATGTGAGAACAACAATATCATTTCATGAATCACAACTTTTATTTTTATTTTGTCAACCCACCCAATATTGTTTTCAATCTCGGGTCTGTAAGGGATTCACCGTTTCGACTGCAAGGAAATTCTCCTGCGAGTGTGAGGTGTAACTTTCGTGTCGAAGTGTATTGGGACGTTTCAACAATAACCATAGAAGAATATCTGGATTGCACTAAATAATTTGTGATCCATGAAATGATATTGTTGTTCTCACGTTTTGAAATTTGTCTTTGACAGAAAATGACAAATTTGGATTGGAGGAAAAAAAATAAAGTAAAATTGAAAAAAAAAAAAATTGAAAAAATAAAATAAAATAAAAATGAAAACATTGTTTTTTTTTTTATCGAATCAAATTTTTTTTGCTTTTCGTATTTGAATTGGTCTTTGTTCTCGCCGCTAACTGCTCATATTGAAAATATGTGTTCCCTATCTAAAATCCGAAGTTACTAGCGAAATCTCGGAAGTAGTAGATGCCATAAGTCAACACATATCGTCATCATCTTTCCCCCTCGAAACCCTTCAAGTTTTGTATTTAACTTTTTTTTGTATCTTTTATAGTTTCCGAGATATTTGCCTGGGGCGATTAAAATGGACCACCCTGTATAACTGATTTAATTTATATCTATATAGAAATTAGCTCATACTTGTAGGGATTTTTGAGCTCCTCCGTGACGAAGTTGAGATAATTCCATCCCGAGTAGGAAAACAAACCATGGTACATTGCCAAAGCAATTAATCCAGGTTTCGTGTTGGTATCAGCCATCGGTGCTTGAAAATGAACCGTATGACCCATGCATAGCCATACGAATCCCGTGACGATGATGATCAGCAAAGCGAAAACTTTGGTGGCGGTGAAAATATCTTGTACTCGGGTTGCCCATTTTACGTTGTAGCAGTTTATCGCAGTTAATACACCTGCAATACGCATTCTATGATCATAGCTATTGAATAAAAAATAAATAAAAAGAAGATTTAACTATTGAATTTTAGAACCTTTATTGGCGGTTTCAATTCCACGTTTTTTCATTCGAGAGAAAGTATTTCAGAATTGCAGTTTAGAAGGAGAAGTATCTCAAAGAAGCCTTTCGAAAGGAAGTATTTGAAAAGAAAATATCCAAGAGTAGCAATTTTGGAAATGAACTATATTATTCGCGGTAGGTAGCAATTTGAACAGCTCAATATCTCATATCTCCTGTTTAAAAAAAGATTAAAAACGCATGTTCATGTACTTCCTAATCATAGTCAATAAGATTCAACTATGTGATTATCAGGGTGGGGGTCAAAATATCGAAGGAGTAAAATTTTGAACGGCCAGAAGTACGAATATTAAAACAGCGATCGTTCAAAATACAGAAATGCCATATTGAAGAAAGGCTTTAGAGGAGTACTAAAAAGAACTACGTGTAAATTTTATCTGTCGCTATTTGAGTATTTTTGTTAATCAATTTCGAAATCTTGGCCATTCAGCACATTCATCTTTCAAGATTTTGACCTACACCCGATTATTATCATCAATTTTTAATCTACTTATTCTCCTTCAATTAAATTCACGAGATATCGCAATTTGATATACTACCGCGAGATAATCCCTACTTTCGAATTGCCTATCTGAGATACTTCTTTTACAAATGATACTCTTCAGAGATTATTCCTTTGAAACGGCTACTCTGAGATACTTTTTTTAAAACTGCTCCTCCCAGAAAATTTCTGGGATTCTTTCTGTCGAACAGGACATGTCAGAATCATGTAGTACCGAGAATTCGGCCAACTTTTTATTCGCAAGTAATTCAATGACAAAGAGTAAATCTCTTAAATCTCTTGGCTGTAGACGAGTCCTATACGTCCAATTAGAACCGATTGACTGCGAAATCTCGTCTTCTCGGTACCGCCCAGCGTACTCTTTTGGGATTAAATTACTTTAATGGCCAGCATTTGACATCCCCAACGGTATGCGCATAATGGATATGCACATAAAAAGAAATCATCCGACATATACCTACTGCTGACCTGGCAAATTAAACTAGCCCTTCTTTTCTGATATCCAATTAGCTTTTATCTCAATTTTACTGTCAGACAAGATACTCGTGTCCGAAACTCCCAACGAACTGTTGGTGTTCCTTGATCAGGTAAAATTTTAATCCTATTCCTTGCATCAGTGGAAATTTATCGAAATAAATTCGAAAAAAAGTGTAGCCAAAACCATACATGGGTTCCAATCTCAATTCTGAATATTGCCACGATTTCATCGAATCTTGCCATTCGAAGAACGTTGAATTTTTGGCACTCCACGGTTCATTCCTTTTTTCCATCTGAGTATTGCTTCAAAAACTCTGTGACTTGTCACATTTCTCATCTATGGTCGTAAATGAAGCTGAAGCTAGCAGCCAAACGTGCTGAACTTTTCTTAAATTTGGATGATGCATTACAGATTTACGTCTACATTTCAATACAAGCTTTGATTTTGCCAAAAACTTAACAAGATCTGGATTCTTGTCCTTCGCAGACTCATTTTTTACGTAACGCATTCGATTTGCGGCTGCTAATTTTGGCTGGTAGCTTCAACTTCATTGGTTGTAGGTGTTCCCTGAAATTTTCGAGATTTTCAATGATCTGATATTCCGAATACTCCGAATCTAATTCCAAATATTTCGAAACTAAGAATCCTACAATCATGAGTGAGCATTACGCTAACATTTTTTTTACCAATACTCCGATTCAAAACCAAAAAAAGTCACTGTAGATAGTGCGACGAATCCTGTACAATTTTTGAATAGAAAATCCAAATCCTTATCTTCGCGGCAATATTTGGAATCGAGATAAAAGCCGGGGGTTTTGCCAAATTTGTCTGCAATGCGGATCATCGATTTTTGAACTTACATGTGATCACTGCAGCCAGTAGTCGCACTGCAACGTATGGAGGATCGCAGCTAGGCCACCCGGGCTGTAAAATGTATTGAGCAAAGGTAAGTGCAGTTATTGCATTTCCCGTTGGCACAAGAACGAAGAGGGCCACCCAGAGGTAGAGAAAGGCTGGTAGCGGACCAAAGGCAACGCTGATGTAGGCGTAGTCGCCCCCCGATTTGGGGATCATGGTTCCTGGAAAGATGAAGAAAAAGAACCGTTAAACGATCATCCGTTTTGCTCCAGAAGTTGTATTTTTTTTTTTTTTTTTTTTTTCATACCAGAAACGATGTCGTCGTGTTCATCTGCCGTATGGTTATAACGCCATGATTAAATCGTTCAAGGGAATATAAGACCGAGTATAAGACGCGAATTGAAATTGGTATGGGAATGTGAGATAGTATTTAACGTAAATTATAATTGCTCGCTCATTTTCACCAATTAGTGTCAATGACCTTTTATTGCGTTTGGGTGGCCCGATGCACTCGGCGCACGAGTAACCGGCAGCGGTTTGCAAGGTGGCATTCTACGTCGCCGGTTAATTTCTAGAGTAAATGATCTTCAAAAACGACCTACAATCGTCCACGTATTTACAATGTGCACGTGGCTATGAAGTAGAGACAGGAAATTAGGATCGTAAAAAATGTCGCTAAAAACCGAATACATAGTTCCTAACATAGTCCTAAATAGTAGTATACATAGTCCTAAAATTATCGTTCAAATTTTATTATACAGTACCGTGAAAAAGTTTACGAAGGATTGATGGGAAAGGTAGAACATTTCAAATTATGATATTTCAGCATCTAAGCGGATTGGAGAGAGAATCAAAGAAGAATCTCAAGTAGATGCAAAGAGTAGTAGATGCACAATATAGTATACTTTTTCCTCTCTCTCTCTCTACGTGTGGCTCATTTTAAGGATTTCTCCTCGAGTCCTCACACCGTCCGGAAGACATGCTCTTTCGCGTGTACATTTAGAATATTGGTTCAATCACCTGTAGTTTCCTGACAAATGAAGTTAGCCGCATAATCTGAATACATGGCTGAGGAGTAGACAAAAAATCCTCAAATTTTATTGAGTTGACAAAATATTCATGTTTCTTCCTACCAAAATTATAAGCATAATTGAACTCATGAGTTTGATATGTTGGACAATCGCAATAATATCTCGAATAATATTTCATATACTTCAATGAAGGTAAATCAGAATACAATGACACTGTGGAATGATGAATTGTCGATTTAACGGAGATAAAAAACTCATTTCATTTTCAGATGCATTATCACAGCGCAATTATTCACCCTTGTTGAAATACATGAAATATTATCGATTTGCAACATAACAAACTCGCATCAGTTTTAACGCTCACCACAACTTTGATAGAAGAAAACGTAACAAAATTTTCAACTCCATGAAATTCAAGGATTATTTGTCCACTTACCAATGTTCTTTTTTCATCATCTCTTTAGTCCGCTTAGATGTTGAAATATCGTTTGAGACAAATATTTGAGATATTTGACTTCTTTCAGCAAGCGTTCAAGAACTTTTGCACGGTGGTGGATTGTATATTTATATTTTATAAAGAATTTTTTCGTATCAATTTGTTGCGTAACGTCACGAACTTGAACCTCATGTGAAAAAATCTTCGGAGTTTCAGTGACACCTTGCCCGATAATGCAAAAATAATACCTATCATTGAAATGTTATACTTCACTGCCGATAATTGAGATTTATTTCATTACCGAATAATTATAAGTCGCCAAGAATGTATAGAAGAACCGAATTTCCAAAAAACTACCCTCGAAGATGTACTGTATATAAAATCATACTATTTAAAAAATATTGTGACAAACAGGCAGGTTTTTTCCGACAGTGATATATATGGATTACAACAATAAAAAGAGTTAAAGCTACATGTCTAATGCTTTATTCATAACATTTGGATGGGCTAAACAGTATAACAAAATCTACAGGGAAACCATCTCTGTTTTATATCGATAAAAAAAAGTATCCCATGGTTCGATACGAGTCTCTTCGAGTCTCAAAACTATGAAAGTATATAGCATTGTGCTGGAGTCGAAGAGGATCAGTTTCTCCCGCGGGGCTAAATTCATCAGACGAGTCTACTGGTGTTGTATGCTTTTCCCCACTTTCATAGAATTTGAAATGTGATCTATAAAGATGATACTTTTCCTTGCCTCCTTATGGTGACGATTCTAAACACCGTTGCATAAATATCAAGATCAGCGCAGCGCACGCTCTTCTATTCTACGTGACTCTTCCGACGTTATTGAATAACAAAAACTGCACTCAAGAATGATAACATATCTAAAATGTCGGCAACACGTGCGGACGGTTCGTATATTGTACCGTATATGCGAGTAGTTATACTACTAATTCAACAATCTGGTAAGAGAAAAAAGAAATAACCCATGTGGGCCCAGACCTATTACATATAACTCCCACCTAGATGTTTCACTACTAAATCAATTGATCGAGTAATTCAATCGAATTTAGATTGAAGTTAATTCGATTGATTAGCTAGGACAAAGATCATGAAAATCCGTTGATCCGTTTCCCCGACATCACGAAATGAAATTTTTCTTCTGCAATTGTGTTTTTCAAATAACTGAAAGATAATTGGACCGATCATGTTCGAAATCTAGTTAGCTCTAAGTCACAAAAAAAAAAACAGTATTCATTGAGACTAAAATCATCAAAATCAATCCATTCGTTCTCGAGATATCTTTATAGCAAAGAATTGGCAACACACACAGACATCCAGGCGTTTGAAGATGATCAGATCTTAAAAACATTTTTGAGGCAGGAAATTAAAAATGTTTCAAGAATTATAGTTAGACGGCGAAAAACGGAGCCATAGATTCTAAACTATAACCGCGCTTCAATACATGTTTGGTTTTTTTCTCAGGTCATCGTGAAAACATGAACATAATGGATAAGACTTTTTTTTATTTACTTCGGATCTCGAAATCTTGCAAATGTTGAATGGAGCTGATGCGTATCAAATGTCGAACGACATGATGGCCTATCGAATTCGACCGTATTTCGACTATACTAATCAAAATACTATATAGCGAACGACATTCCGATATAGTAAAAATTTCGAAATATTGGAGTATAATTACGATGCGTTTCATGTAATATCCACTTCACAAACTAATTCATGATATTTTGCGTACATATTTTCGTATCCTACTCTTTAAAGTTCCCAACTTTTAAACGAGGTATACAATTCAACGTATAATGCATGTGGATATAGTAGTCGACGCGACGTAATGCATAAGCACATACGTCTGCGATCTAATTCCTAAATAAATTATGGTACCTATATAGATGCTTATTGTGTTTCCAAGGAAAAATAAAAATGAGAAAAAAGCTTCTAGAGCATCGACTAAACCAGCTTAAAGCAATACCTATATGTACCAATACACATGTGCATCACAGTATCACTGTATGCATATTATAAATATAATAGTAAGCCCTATATGAACGCGGTTGGTGTCTCCACAGCGTCGATATGTGTGTTTAGTTTCCGGCTTGGGTAAACTCATAGCCAAGTGCTCACGAGGTGTTCAATATTCATGAATCAACAATTTTTGTAAAATGAATGACAATAATTAAATTGAATTGAAAGAAAAGCTGATATTGCTAACGACCGAATTCGTGATATCATATACCAGGATATACATGGTACATTTGTATGTAGAACTTCTAGTTAGTGACATTTAGAGCAACGGGTTTGCGCAATGTGATTCATGCCATTAATGCTTCTGAAATTAGAATCATTTTTTATATCTCACTCACGAAAGAGGGAAGCATACATCGTAACTACGTCATTACGTACACGTGGAGTGATCCGTAAAGTAAATAAGGCATTTTTTATTTCAAGGTACTCATCGGACACTTTTCGACGTCATTATTACCTAGGGGATTTTTCAGCAATTCTCGGACACGATTTGATTCGACATTTTTTAATTTTTCTGTATAGTTTCATACGATCCAGGTTTATTCCAAAAAACCATCGCTGTGATTCTTATTTATTTTTATTTTTTTGACTCAACCGTTATCTTCATGGTATGTATATCACGAACTCCGACTTGAATACATCCTCGATATTCTTGAAACAGAACTTATACAGGTATTTTACATCCAAAAACTCAACTTTCGAGACCCAGTTGATCGTGGGCGATTCACTCTTCCTACCACTTTACTTGTCATAAAAATTAAAAAAATTGTTTTTTAGTTCCCATGAATATGGTTTGAGTACCTAGTATTATTATTGATCTTGTATGCGGGAGTAGTAAAGACAGCGCACACTATTCAAGTTTTTAAGATTTAGTTTATTGGTTTTTCAATTGTGCAGATAAAATGACATGTTTATTACGTTCATCGAATCAATCGACTGAGATATAATATTTTCAAACAAAGAAAAATTTTCATAATCTAGACTCTAATTGCTAACACAAATATTTAAAGGCACTAAACAATAATTTTCCGATTTTTATTGTTATAGGTAAAGTCATATAGAAAAATGAATCGTCCACGATCGGCTGGGTCTCGAAAATTAAATGTTTGGATGTATATTTTCTGCGTTTTATTCCAAGAAGATCAGGGAATGTCTTCTACTCGGTACGTTTGTGAAATTGATAACAAAAAACCGTTTGAAGCAGAAAAATTTGGAGAAATTCCCAGATGCTCCTTCAATTCAGGGTAGAACGTACATCGTATGAAATTATGAAAAAACAATTTCAAATGTTAGGTCAAATCGTGTGCGAGAATAGCTGGAAAACCCCATGAGTTCATATAATACAAAACGTTTCCCCATATATTTATACAGTAGGTACAAAACGTTTCCGCATTGTTATCGCTGATAGGTACCCATAATAAGAGTTTGCCTGTACGCGGCATGTGCCCTGTAATGATAGCATAATATGTATTACCCATATACTCGCACTTCTGTCGATATATCATGTGGTTTACGTGTAGTCTTGAGGTAAGGTTTACAATGGGACTAATTATCGGCTTGGCTTCTAATTAGTCGATGAGTTTTTACTTTTGTTACTATAACCGGACCGTACACGCGTATATACGACGTAATATGTTTTTATAGATTCATTCCCAAGTGTACTTGGTGTTAACTTTTTTGATAAACCATAATATGTGTATATGTATAACTAGAAGACCTAGCAAACACCAACGTTGCCTTACTGTAGGTACCAACTGAATTTAAGAAACATGAAAGTTGAAAACCAATTAAATCTGTATGCAAATTACGTTCAAAATTCGAATATTCATCCAAAATACATTCTAATAATATCACGAAAAGAGAAGAAATGATACTTTTCATAACCGAACGGAACAAATTGCATGTGGAACAGAGAATAGTACATTTCGACACGGCTACGGAAAGGCTTTTTTGGCGAAACGAGAGGATTACGGCACGAGCCGAAGGCGAGTGCTGTAACGAGTTGAGCCAAAAAGCATTTACGTATGAGGAACGATCAATGTTTTTCATCACGAAAGCCGGAAAATCGCGACGAAGTTGCGATTCTGAGGTTAGAGTGATGAAAAAAAAATTTGTTGTGTAGAATGTCCGGAGAACAGAGCAAAATTTTTCGAAAAACTTGTAAGCTGGTCTACAGAAATTGATAGAAAGACTTCTAGATCCACGATATATGCGACAATTGTGGATAAATTGAGGTGGAAAATTGAAAGAATTTTTCTCATTGTATGATCGTTGATAAGATGTATAATCACATCAACCGTAAAGTGTTATGATGCATGAAAATTACCGACCATACGTTAAATTGGTTTGAAGTTTCGAGAGAAAAAAAACAAACAAAAAAAAACGTGGCACATATTTTAGCAATAAGAAATTGATGGATATAGACGAGCAGTGTAAGTATGAACGTAGATACTATGATAGTTATACAAATTATACACATAGAACCCTGTATATATTCACGTCAAAGCCCATTCCGATTATACATATAGATATAGATTCATGTCAGTACCTAGATGGACCGCTATATTATATACCAAATGGTTTGAAGAGGCGCATAATAAATATCGAATAATTAGGATTATACTGTTCACTGCAGTGCGGGTGTGAATTGCTGTACAAATCTGCAGACTTGAAATTTTTTACGACAGTAGCGTAACTATCGGGGGTTTTGAGTGTGCGAAGAACGCGGGGCCATGCAGGATCCAATTTTAGGGCCCACTCTCAGATGGGGAAAAAAAAAGATTTCTATGAATGACTTTGTATGTTAAATTGTTGAAAAATCATTTTAAAAAAATGGACCTTTGCTCATGAATTGATGAAACATGTTGAATACAGAAGAATGATCACTTTTATAAGTGGGAATCGATCAGCTGTTCAAGTCAAATGGGAGGAGTTGAATAAATCAACTTAATTTATTTGATTTATTCAACTCCACCCTTTTGATTCGACCTGATCGATTCCCACTTATATTCTGAGATGTCGAGTGATAGAGTCTTCCTCAATGATCACTTTTCTTGAGGAAATGGTACAGAGTTTGATTGAATCAATGGCATTGATTGTTTTGTTTGATTGATTGGGACAATAAATGAATTACTTAAATGCTTACTGAACGATCTTTCAAAATGTATGTTTTCCTGCGCATTCAGTTTGGATGTTGCAAATGCAATTGCATTTAAAAATTTGGGAGAGTATGGGGGCCTAGATAGAATATAATTGCACACGGGGCCACAGAGACTTAGTTACCCCGCTGCTTTACGAATATTTTCGTGCTGCGGATTCTCGAAAAACGTTCACTGCTTTCCGGAATTTACGATTATTAAACGCGGAGATTTATTCTGAATTTGTATGCGATGTTATTGTTTGTTGTGAATAGGAAACAACGAAATTTGATGAGCGCGTTCCTCTTCGTTCTCCAGTTCGTAGTCAGGTTGTAGATCTAATTTCAATAACAGCTTGGTAGCTTCATTAGCTGCACTATAATTACACGCATATCGAAATTGCAAGCGTCGCAAACAAACCCATAAATCACAGAGAATTAGGAAGAAGAAAGGTAGAATCACCTCAGGTAAAAGTCATTGTTCAAATCTTTAGATAAATAAGCAACAAGATTCAAAGCCGGATCTGTTTCGTGTTATTAATTGTACAGGAATTTAGGCCCCTGCAGCAAATATGGCAGGCCAATGACCGACATGTGAATGACAATTAGTGTAGACACGACAATCCGGAAATTTGTCAAAATCTTATTATTAGTGGGTACGACTTCGAAGGTAGGTTCATGTACGTAACAAATGACACGAAGTGGGAAGGAAAAATAAATAACAAACTTGTAGCCTCCGGTGAAGGTGTTTGTTCCTAGATTTGAAATAGACTAGGATTGAATAAACAGTCGTTTGCCAAACCATGTGCAATAATTAGATACCTACATTGTTGACAGTTTGGCACAGAACTTTATGCGGTTACCCACGGGTGACTGCTGCATTAGCTTGTTATATTACCCCCAAGAAACGAAAGAATTATAATTATCTTATCTTACGATCAAATTATTACGTCCTGTAAATCACTGCTGCACAACTTATACTGTCTAGGTTCAAATTTTTTATCTTCAAGTTCGAAGGTGCAAAGGCGAACAGTTAAAACTTGAATTGCATCTTAACTAGCGATAGGAACTCTTCATATGGTCGTAAAACATTCAGAAAACTTTTTAAACATCAATATAGTTCCAGCTCTAGTTGAATGGTACGAAAATTAACAATTACATCAAGCAATAGACACTTCGGCTAAGCACGGCGTGCCAGACTTATTGGACCTTCCACCCAATTCACTGGGCTAGAAAAATAGGAGAAAAGATGACATTGAAGTTTGCATCGTTGGAATACAACGAAATTCGACGAAAATTAAAAATAAATATATGATCGACCAAAAATGATCTTGCTAGGCTTAACAGGTAAAATCCACAAAAAATAACTTGTGACATAATCCTGACAGCTGGATCATTTTCAGTAAATATATATGAATTGTTTTAATTTTCGTCAAATTCCGTTGCGTTCCAACAATGCAAATTTCAATGTCATGAGAAAAGCACCATTAGAGACAGAGGTTAATTAGTAAATAAAAAATTAATCACATTAGGTGCGGAGAAAAGAATAACTTTTGGGTTTTACAACGACTATTTTAATTTTTTTTTCCATAGCCATGAGCTATTTTAAATTACACATTATTGGACAAATTGTTTCAGCTTAAGAAAATATTAATCGACTAGATTGGGTTCGACATTCCGAAATTTGGAAATGTGATCCAAGATTCAAGAGATGCGAGTGCGCCGAAAAAATGAATATGCTCCTTTCGATAAATGAGACAAAATTAGACAGGTTTCAGCTGGCGCAAATTCTAATAATTGGAATCAAGATCCTCCAAATCCGTTGATCCGGCTTCGAGGCATCATCGATTAAAATTTTTTGTTGTCCAAATTTTGTTTCTCAAATAACTCGAAAACTACCGGCCTGATGAAATCCGAAATCCAGTTGGATCAAATTCTAAATTGGGAAAACCCGCATCGATTGAGATCAAAGATCAAAACCTTCGGATCCACTCATTCGTTCCCAAGATATATTGTCGAACGAAAATTTGATAGGTTCATCCGACAGTAAAAGCGATAGCGGTGATACTTTGAACCTCAGAATTTAGTTATAACTCGAAATTTATTAGAGAAATATGAAGTCGGTAAGTTTCTTTTATAATGTAGGAGGCGGCTGTGGTAAAATGGATCATTTCAAACTTTAGCGAAATGAAAAAAACGAGGGGTGAATCACGGAGGAGATATGGTGTACAAAATGCAGGAGATATTCGTCAGGAAGACGTATTGTCAAATATTGGGAGATAAGTGTTGCAGAATGTTAAAAAGTGTTCGGAAATCTTGGAAAATCTTGAAAAAGAGCTTAAAATATTTGGAAATATTATAGAAAAATGTCGGGGGAGATGCTTAGAAATTGGAGATATGGACAGAGAAAAATAATTAACTGATTTATCAGCAATACGTATATGGCTGTCTCAGCCACTGCCAGAAAATATGGCTGTAGTAACCACAAGTTTGAATAGTTCAAAGATTTTCCCGGCTATCGGTCCAATGCTGTTTAGAACCTGTGCTATTGCTACAGAAGAGCCATATATTTTCTGGCAGTGGCTGAAACAGCTATACGTATTGGTGATAAACCTGATTATTTGTCTCCGTGTGGTGTACTAGTTTTTGCCTCATGGTTCACCCCACGGAAAAAAACCCAGTATCTGATAATAAAATTCAAGATTATATCAATCATCTCACATTTGACAAAAAATATTTCGACGCTGAACCGCATTTTTCAAGTATTCATTACAACTGGATACTTTAATTGTAAAACTATGAATAATTGGAAGTTTGTTTCACTTTCTTTCACTTAGATACATCGTTCCAAATTCGATGAATATATTGATGGACTAATAATATAGGGCTGGACGTAAGCGCCAAAAAAAAAATTTCGTTTTTTACTGATGGGAAAATCTTTTTCATGCAATAAGGAACCCTATGGGCATATTATAAAAAAAAAAAAAATTTGGCGCTCACGCCCATTTGGTATATTGGTCCATATCAATCTATAAAATAAAAGCAGCTCATAGGCCGTTGTCAATTGTTTTTCACGATCCAGTATTATTTTGGTTGGGGTAGTTAATTCGAAAACGAATGGGGTATTCCACGCCAACTCGATCAGCATGCGACCCTGACCATTTTTTATTTGGTTTGATTCTTTTTCCCGTAATTAATCTCATCCTATGAAGCATCCCTGAATTTTTCCAGAATTTTATACGAACCCGTTATCAGCTGATGAATTTTCAAAAATTCCTTGTTTTGACACGTTCAAAGGGATCGTGATTGGCTGTTTTTTGAAAACAATCGCCGATACTGAACTTGCGGCCGCTTCAACGCGCGGTTTACACGATATTGTGAAAAAAAAATTATACTTTATGACAAGTGATATTTTCAACGAGAAAGTGATAGACTTGAAATTTGGCCAACTTTGCGCCGCTTTATTTTTCCGAAAAAATTCTTCAACATTCTACCCTTGAATAGAAAAATTTAGTCATAGCGGACAGCGGCTTGATTTTTTCTCAATTTTTAACAGAATTTTACTTAATTTGATTGGAATTTTTTACCCTATTTTTAATAGAATTTTGATCAATTCGATAGGAATTTCAATTGCAATTCTATAAATGATGTAGAAAAAATTAGAAAATCAATTTTCAACAGAATTTTGAATGATTCAATTCGAATTTTTTTCTCAATCTTTAATCGCATTTTGATTAATTTTATAATTCTAATCAGGATCCTGTCAAAACTTGAGAAAAAATCAAACCACAATCTACTATGGCTTAAAATTATTGTATTTCAAAGTGGAATTCTTGAAAATATTCTCTAAAAAATTGATCGCCACAAAGTTCGAGGAATTTCAATTTTTCCACTTTGTCCTTGAAAATATCGCTCATAATGAAATTAAAATTCGTCGGCAATACATGCATTCGGAAGTACGTGTCAAGACGAACAATTCCATGTCCCACTCTTTGTGATACGACATATACATATATGGGGCTTTCCACGCCAACTCGACCAGTGTTAAACCCCGACCATCTCAGAATCATTTCATGTTTTTTTCTAACACTCTACTCGGTAAAAACGTAGCCTGAATTTTTTTTTAATTTTTTCAAAAAACCGTCTATTTTCTATAAATATTTGAAGCCAATTGCGAATGCCCATTTTTTAAAATCTGTAAAAATTCTCAAAAATCCAGTAAATGACAAAAAACACCCTCCCTTAAGGAAAACGTGGGTCGAATTTTTTTTCTATATTTTTAGGGCCTATTTCGGAATTTTGAAATTTTGAAACCCAAAATTAACACAGGATCAAATCGTAACGGTCAAATAAGGGTCAATTTAGTTGTAAATGTTCGCTTTCGCCAATTCGATATTTAATCCGCCGGTGTTGATTTTGGGTTTCAAAATTTCAAAATTCCGAAATAGGCCCTAAGAAAATAGAAAAAAAATTCGGCCCACGTTTTCCTTGAGGTTGTTTTGTGTCATTTACTGTATTTTTGAGAATTTTTTCAGATTTTTAGAAATGGGCATTCGCAATCGGCTTCAGATATTTATAAAAAATAGCCGGTTTTTTGAAAAAATTTGAAAAAAATTCAGGCTACGTTTTTGCTTGAAAATTCGCTGTCGTGACAAAACAAGAAATTTTTCAAAATTCATCAGCCGATATCGGGTTAATATAAAATTCTGAAATGAGGCTGAAACTAGCGGCCAGACGTATTAAAAGTGATTAAAATTTGGCGGGAAAAATGAAGTCAAATTTTTCATCAAATCCTGTGCAAGGCCAATACTTTCATCAAATTGAATGCAAACAACTATAGCATATTGTTAACTTTTAGAGATTTTCACTACGTTTGGACGCTAGATCTGGCCGCCAGTTTAAGCCTCATAATTCTGAAATAATTCAGGGATACTTCATAGAATGAGGTCAATCCGAGAAAAAAAAATCAAACAAATCAAAAATGGTCAGAGTCGCAGGCTGGTCGAGTTGGCGTGCAAGAATATCCTATACCTATGCATATAGTTGGAAATCCTTATCGCTGCTCAATTACAATCAGCATCGAACCGAAGCCTTAACATGAATACTAATGCAGACATCGCGTCCTGGCGCAAGTCATTACATCATCTCGATTTATCCTTCCGGGATATGCGGAAATACAATTGTTACTTGTATTATTTATTGTATTTCATCTTTTTTAATTTTTTTAATTTTTTTAATTCATTTATTATTTGATTATTTTAATTTTTTTAATTCTAATTTTCTTTTATTCATTTATTATTTGATTATTATTTTTTTTTCTTTCAATATTTTTTAATATTTTTATATGTCCATGTATATATTTTTTTTATTGTATACGCTAGCATTTGAAAAAGTGTACATACAGAGTTTGAACGATATATTACATGTATAAGAGGCTATGATGACAGATACGAACTTACCCAGTTCGGCATAACACAGAGCTCCGACGAGGGATAGCAATCCGGAAAATATCCAGACAATCAGTGCTTGGCCAACGCTACCGCTGTACTTGAGGACTCCTTTTGGGGAAACGAATATTCCCGCCCCAACGATAATCCCAACAATAATAGCGACACCGTCCAACAAACCGAGTTCCTTTTTCAATTTAATGCCGTCTTCCGAACTGGACGATTTTCGGAATGGCTGTTTTTCCGCGGGAGCAACTTTGTCCGGCATTTTCAAACTGTTAATTGTCTAATCAGCACGTGTATCCAAGTCGAAATCACTCAACGCGATTATATCGAATAAAAACTATCCTAACTCTGTTGAAGCTCACGTGTCTGCTACATCAATTATTAAATAACCATTCCTCGTATTTATCCGTATATACCAGTCTGATGCTAACACACCTGCCCGCATAGGCAGCGCGGCTTCAAGTAAACACGTGCTCGGTGAGCTCCGTAGTCGTTGACTCCATATGGCTGAAATTCGTACTACTATGTCGTCAGCCGCCGTCGAGGTAGAAGTGTTGAACCGGCTAGAGGAATATACACGCTATACGCAAAACCTCTCCCCACCCATAACCATCATGCTTCACAAGCACCCGGAAACCTGACGAATCATATACACGCGCACGCTAGTCTCCACGCTCGTCGGAGAATTCGAACATTCGTATGTACCGCGCCGCACTCGCACGTCCCTATGATGTGTATGCGCTTAGCGTGGTGTGATTTACTTATCGCCAGGGTTCACAATCACCGATCTCGACTAGCAACACTTCGCTTCCACTTCTCTACTCTTCTAATTCTACTTATACTTCTATTTCTACTTCCACTTCCACCGCCGCCACGCGCGTCACGACACCGCGCGCACCTTGCAAATCCAGAGTGAACAGTGCACGACAGAACAGTTCGGTCACACCGGTTTCTTTATTAAGTGTACTTACTTATCCCGCTATTCACTTTTTTTTTTCTTCACTTTATACCACAACGATACACCGAATTCATTCGGATCTACTGATTTACTACCGCAACGAATTTGTGAATGAAACCAACAAGTATTAGCCGCAGTTGTTACGACCTGTTACGGCGTAGCGCTATAAACCGATATGGATATCATTCTTAATTACGTAGTTATATTCCGAGGAAGTATATCTTGTTATAATATCAGCACACGTGTTGGTGACACTTTGTATTGGAAATGTTAATGTTAATAACAGTTTCTTCGTCACGGCTGTTATAGGATGTTTTTAATGATGAAAATGACGGTATCGCATAAGAGATAGAAGTTGCGGTGAGTTTAGCTATACCCCGCCGTCCGCATGGCAGACTGTCGGGGAACTATGATGAAATCGTGGACCTGGAGAGATCCCTCGGTCATTGGCGTGGGCCCTACGGTCCCTTTTAGGCCGACGGTTCTGTCGAGCAATTCGCAGAACGACGAGAACGCTTTTCGACGCCTATGGTCACCGTACGTCCGCTGCAGGCTTCCGCTGCTTCCCCTGTCGAGCAAATAGCTGCTGCTGCTGCTGGTTTTCTAACAAACGTACGTGTGTACGTCGAGCGCGGCTCGTGGTTCCCGTTCTCGGCCTCTTTCTGTGTTCTGATCATTTTTTGTAGCTCGCTGCCCACTCGAAGTTCGAGGTCTTCCAACGACCAGGTTCAAAGCTGAGATAATCTACCGTGGAAGTATAACGCTTAATGTCAATTGTGAGCTGTTGTTGAGCTTACTTAATATAGTCCTTTATTCATCGTTGAGCGGAAGAGAAAATAATAAAAAATTTTGCTTATTAGGAACGGGGGAACGATGACCCACTCGCGAACGAACGTCGCGAGAACTATTATTGGCCATCAGCCAAACTCGTGCCGTGGTAGTACGCCTAAGTCAAACTTGCATGAGTTTTTAGCGCCAGGAAACGTGTGAGCAGCGTGCCGAAATTCCACGTGTCTTTTTACTGCCAATGGCGTTTACTTAGCTACATTATATAGCTTCTCTGTATTATTTCAACCGTGGTGCTTTTTGCAGGGGAAATAAAGTGCAGAGATTAATTCGCACGCTCAAACACGTCCGTTTCATCTACACTCATAAAATAAAGTCGCTTTTGCATTACACAGCAACGATCATTCTGATTGATCAAAGCTTATCTCGTATCGATCAAGCACTTTGAAGCCTTTGTGGGCACCATGGGTAAATTTTACCCAGGCCCCATGTTGGGTAGTAAATATTTAACAATTGCATTGATTAAGAGTTTTTTACCGAAAAGGTGCATTTTTCGTACTCATATATCTTCCAGATAAATCCGCATTCATTTCTACTCCAAAATCGATCCACTTCACGTGTCGAAATAAATACCTGTTTTCAAACGTGCATTATGCCACTATTCTTTCCTAGAAGTACCACATCTTATTTTCTCCCTGAATTCGTTTTATTCGACAATCTCTTGATTTGAAATTTGGTTAATACACAATAACAAAATCCTCTCAAAGTGAAATTCTTACTTTGGAATTACAACAGGTGGAGGTCACAATTTCGAAAGATCATTATGTAGAATGGCCAATATTTCAAGTTTCCGAAATACGAATACTAAAATAGCGACATATCAAAATATATGTAATTTATTGAACTTGAATGAAATACACACGAAGCGGTGAAACTATATATACCGAAGGAAAATAAGATGATGATACTAACTTCATCATAGTTCAATAGCTCCATATTGTTATGAATGAGTATAGAAAAATGAGTCAACATTATAAATATATAGCATGTATGCTAGGAATGGTTTATCGAATGCTAATATAGGCCATAGGATCCAGATAGATTGCTATAGTCTTGGAAATGTAGGTTGATTGGTGCGTCATCTTTTTATAAATAAGATGTAGGGATTAGTAGATTCGCTGCAATAAATGAGCCAGCCAATGAACGTCACGACTGTTTCTTCAAATAGCTTCGAAAAAAAATCTATCCCCATGGCCTAGGACGGTCGACACTGAACTCCAACTATGATGGAAACGTGGATTCTCACCATCTCGTGATATTTCCTCATTAGAAATTTCAACAAGAATATTTTTCTATTATTTTCCAATATATCCGACTATCTGTATTGATATTATGTATGTTAGGATTTAAATAAAATTATGAAATATGTTCGTTTCAGTGCATCTGCAGCGTTTTGGAGCAGTGAAAACATCTAGATTAAAACTCGGTATAAAAAAAGTGGGTGTGAATAAAAACGGATAATTGTTGGGAAAATGAGAAAAGCTTATACATAAAAGTATGCATTTGACTGTTCGAATTCACGGTTTTAATTATCGAGATTTGTGGCAGCGAATCGCCGCCAAATTTACGACTACAGTAGATCTCAAACATCATTGTAAATGCATGAAAGCGTATATGGTATCTCGTCTGCGTATCTTTAAACAGTTTATTGATTGACACTTGCTGCAACTTACAATCACGCCATCATACATAGCTATAGAGGTGCAACTTGATGACGCAGCGTGATTTTAAAGCGGAGTAACGGCGCCACGAAAAGCCATGCTACATTTTCTCGTAGGTTGATTTTCTCACCTGGGAAGAAGTTCCTTTCTCATCTAGGTACCCGAAAATCAGAGAAACGACATAGCATGATTTTTTCCTATTCAGTATTTCGATTTCATCCCGTGATCACGAACACATAATATGGTGCGATGATGTTCAGTCTCCGATGTACCAGTTTTCATAAACTGGAAACGCATGACCGCCTTGTTAAAGGAAAAGCTACAGGCAATTTTCAAGGAGAAAGCTCATCCTTAATTATTGATAAAGCTTTATTTTTCTCGAACATTTTCATGCCACACTGCAGCCGATTGGTTGTAGACTTTACGCGTGTGTTATCACGTTTGTATTGTATCTGATGTATTTCTTACAGGACAAACAACAACCTCGGTTTCTTGTTAGGCGTATAATGCGTTATCAGAAGGATAAAATAATGCCGCGGAATAGGTACATACAGCTGAGCAATGAACAAACGCGTCGAACATTGATAATTGACGCAATATAAGCTAAAATATCTGTTTTGAATCAAGAATAATTTATTATATTCGAATTTAATGTTTGGCCATAAATTGGTATTCACAACATGAAACTTCAAACTTTATTTCACGATATCCGGATATACTGCTCTTGATTCGTTTTGAATTTCAGAGCGAAATTTAGCTATTTTCCAATTCTACCAGATTCTCAATATTTTGTACTGCAAAGAATTCTGCAATATAGAGACATAAACGCGAACAAATTAGTCTGTTTGATTGGTTCAAAAAAACAGTTTCATTCTTTTTATCTTATTTCATAAAAGCTTTCCTGATCTGCTTAGTTTTCTCAGAAGAATTAGCGCTTTGTTAATTTCTGATGAAACTATAATGCACGTAAGGTAAGTGTTTCAGCTACTGACCCTGTCTCGATTATTGACATTTTTCAATGATTCCATTTTATTCGTGAGCTCTGAAAAAATAAAAAAATTAATTCGTTATCTTTTAGTTTCTATCAACTGATTAGTGTAACCGAAATATTCAGAATCCTTATCATCGATTTTAAATTTACGAAAATATAAGTATCAATAATTGGGAAACTCACCTTGAATATAAATGTAAAGGTAGAAAAAGAATTGTGCATAGCATGCGGATCAAGTGAATCGAATAAACGTTATGTCGGTACCATTATTAATAATAATTTATTGGAAATATAGGTATGTATAGATTATGAGACAGGAATGAAATTAATCACAAAATATGTAGCAAGAAAATAAGTGAAACCCATCTGAGTTATTATTATTTATGTACAATCGTCGGTATTTTATTTTATTTTTTTTCTCGTTTTAGTATCTTAAATCCATTGATACGCTTTGATTAATAATGGTTACAAATGCCCAATACAGTATACAATATATTTTCAAATACCAATTCTGGCTGGTATATTAATCTTTCGGTTCAATGTTGCAAGAACATGCACATGCTATCATGACAGGTACCGCACTCCGTTCAGCCACCAAGTGCCAAAGTAAACAATAATTAGTTACACAGAGTTATAATAGAGGTATATTTTAATATTTTTCGACTTCCCTCTTTAAAATGAATATATTCCATTTCGTTGTATATTTTGCGAGAGAAGTTGTACAGGGCTTCTATATACCTATAGAAAACTGATCGTTAGTCGCAGAATAATAATGACGTATAGTTACGTAAATTGTCCCTGGAAGAGGAAGATAATTATTATGTCTATTTCAAGATCTTATTTCAAATATAAGAGGTAATATCTTCGAACGCAAGAATCTATTGTGCACATCATATAGTGTCACAATGGTGATTTTTCATTCGATATTATTTTGTGTAAACCGTATATTCCATGCTACAATTTATGAGGGCGACGTATCAATTTTTTTTTCATATCTGCATGGTGACAATTTAGCTGAAATGAAATTCCCTGACTTTTTCCTCCACCAAATCCAAATAATATTGAGAAATTCCGGTGAATGAGAACTAAAAAATTGTCTTCCGTCATTTAGATCAATAGAATTATATTATAAAAAATAGACTCATGTCCGGTTTCATCAACGGCGAATGACTTCTATCCATCAAATCAAATTTATCTGTCTAATAAGGATAGCAATTTTACATCGTGTTGTCATTTGTTTTCGACAGACAGATTTTTATTTGACGAAGAGGAGTTATTCATCGTTGGTGGAACCGGGCATTACTAAAATAAAATTCCCAGCTGCGAGTCTATGAAGTTCCATGACTTTTTTCTGACTTTACCCGATTATCAAAATTGCCTATCTGTTCCCAGGTTTTCCCAGTTTTCCTAATCTTCGCCACTATGCATATCCACAGGGTATAACACATAACAGAAACTAACTCGCAATAGTTTTCCAAATGAATGTGGCAACGATAAATGAAAACAAAATAATAAGAAAATGATATAATTTTCATTATTCAACAGCCTTAGATTAACACAATATTATATTTTATAATGTTTTTTTTTACACAATTTGCAATTTAAAAACAAACAATACATTTACAATATATTGCATAATGATAATAATAATAATAATAATAATAATAATAATAATGATAATAGTAATAATAATGACAATAATAAGTGGTGATGAAACGGGTTGTTTTACTTTCGGCATATCAGATTTCTAATCATTATAGAGTTTATTTGCAGTAACATTGTTGGGTTACCTATTTATTGTTGTAGTAATATGAATAAAATTTGTGAATATTAAAGCCTCTGCACAATTCTCATATGTATATGTACAGTGCTCACACGTATATAATACTATAATTCATCATCATGCATTATAAATAGCAATTGCAAAACAACATAATTAACATGAGTAAACTTGTAATATCGATGTAACTAGACTTGCCGAAGTACGGCGAACGAATATTATACCTAAGTATCATCATCTTGCAATTTCGATATCAATTATCGTAACCAAGGAAAGTACATAATCAAGTCCAGGATTAAAAAATATCCATTTGGATGTACATACACTGGTATCGAAGTTTAACGTCTGAATAAAGAGACAGGATATAAAGAATCAATTAATAAATCATGCAAAAGAAAAAGGAACGAAATAATTTTATGGAATCTAAATTCTCAGATCCCATGAAACGGAAGTATTACATACATGTCAACCTCTAACTGCTAACATATCGTGCCAGAGACTGTATTGTATTGGTATTGCCAAAGAACAGGGTCTGACTAAAAATTGTAAACAAGTTTTAGTAAGACTAGCCAAAATCCAAGAGCTAAGCTTCGCATATGATCCATAGGTATGAGAGTTGGATATAATCAAAGTATATTACTTTAAGAACTAAAACATTTGTTAGTTTCAGTCGAAATTAACTCATTTTTGAGTTAAAAACGTTCGGCCATTTCGTTGTATAATTAATAGAATAATCCAACTGCCTGGTCCCTGATTGATAATACTAATTATTCTGATTCAAATATATATTGATGAATGGTATTAAAACTGGTCCAGGACTTATTATCCAGGATTAGAAGCGGAAATAGTGGCGTGTGCCATATTTTAAGCATGTTTATAAAATGTATTCTACTTTATTCATTCAGTTTCAGTATATTCAAAGAGCTAGGAGCATCGGTAAACTCTCATCGAATACTGACAAGTCAAATGAAATACTAAGACGCCATCTGATTGAATGAGTTTAAGTTAGTTGTATCGTTTTGGGTCGAAGAGTTCAGAGCCAAAACGAAGCTATTAACAATTGCAAATTATTTCAGGGTCTGGTTGACATGCTTCACACTAAAACCCGAAGCACATAAAACTCCATGAGCCGTAGGCGGAATGGTGTATTCACTAGATGTAAAAGTCCAGTAAACATTGCTAATGCACTGTTGTCTCGATATTTTGCGGTATGGCGTGTGAAGCGCGTCTTCGACATCAAATCGACTAATATCGATGTAGATGTGTTATTCGTCTCATTATATTCCTGAACTGAGGTATAAAATACGAATATCAACATCAATTGGTGATCTAATTCGTTATTTAGTCTTACGAAATGCAATTTATTCTTCCGCTTCTTATGCCTATGGATATTTATGTGCGTTGAAATTTCAGATAGCATAAGCAAAATTCAGTAACCATGTGGCAAATGCGTGGTAGTTTCTGCATTTTGCTTGTGGCTGCTGATGATCCGTTGTGTTTGGGCATATACTCTTTCGGGAAGTAACCACCGTTCTGTTTGTGGCGTCTGAAGTTTTATATGCTTTCGTCACGATGGAAAACAAATAATGAGAAAATACAATTGATCACAATTCTGTGTCACGATATTCAAACAAAAAAACAGAGGAGTTCTTCCTCTTTCTCCATTCAATGTTTGAATCCAATTTTAAATTCGTAACAACTTTGAAACACATACACAAGGTGGCCCAAAAAAAAAAAAAAAAACTGGCCTAATTAAAATCTAAACGCGTTAATTGAACTACAAGATCTGTTTTTTGTTTTTCTGCTGGAAACCAGAAGAATAAATCTCTCATTTCGCGTTTGAAAATTAGAAAAATTTTCATTTGTTGCAGAGGTACACACACTTAAGAGATGAGTTTTCAAAAAGTCGCTCGGAGCTGAGAGAAAAATGATATTCATGAATGAATAATTTCATTTTCGTATTTAATTGTCATTGTAAGACTAATTCTTTTCGTTTCAATTAGAAAGGGTATTGAACATTTGTACAGCATGTGTGTTTCATGTTTTCATATAATTCGTACTTGAATATTTTCTAATATTAGTATTCAAAATCTATGTAGCATTTGTACTAGAAAATCTTTGTCATGTTGAATCAATCAATCAATCAAAGGTACAAGAACAAATATCAAATCTTACTGCTAAACAATGAAGTTTAGCGCCGGCGTATTTCGATTCGTCGACCGAAACTCTAACTTTACTTTTTTTACCATGCCGATATGGACAATGATAAAAGCCGTTGTTTCCAGAATCTGAAGTTGTAACGAAAAAAATGAGTTTTCCAATGACAATTGAACACGGAAATGAAATGAATCATTGACGAAAATTACATTTTTCTAAGCTCCCAGCAACTTTTTGAAAACTCGTTTTTCCAGTGCGTGTACCTCTGCGACGAATTAAGATTTTCTCGAGTTTCACACGTGAAATAACAGAATCATTCTTCTAGTTTCAGCAAAAACAAGATTTTGAATATCGATTCACGCGTTTAAAATGTACTCAGGTTTGAAATTGGGCCGGTGTTTTTTTAGCCACCATGTATGTCATAAAACAATGAATTATGAAGCTTATTCTGACCTCTGGTATCCAGAACATACTGAAATATGAAGAAATTTGTTTTGTTTAAATGCTTAAGAAGTTCAAATTGCTTCGCTACTGACAGACAAATTGCAAAATAGACTTATCGCATAAGATATACATACTCGGAAATTTTAAACTAGAGTGAATTGCAAATGTAACAATCAAATTATCAGGATGAAACGTCTGGCGTGCCCACCTATGATACAAGGTGCAATTATTAAACGTGATGGAAGTATTTCTCGATTATTATTTATCTTACAGAAAAATTGGGGGGGAAAAAAAAACACGAAAAAAAGAAAAAACAACAACAACGTACATCTGCTGTACCTGCTGCACTTTTGAACCTGTGTTACCTTCGCATGTGCATATTACCTGCCAGTATTTCTGTTGCCATTGCATATCAATTCGATCAGACCACAGTAAATCAACATTTTTACATGTACGTATAAGATATTAGTCAGGAAGTTTATTGGAGAAGTGCGCTGACGTCCCAGATTTTGATAACACGATCCTGACCGATAGTGAGCAGTCTGCGACGAGGAGCATCCAAATCCATACCAACAACACAGTGTTTAGCGTCGTGGAAAGATGCCAATGATGTTTGGCTATTGAAGGAAGATGGTAAGTCATCATTGAATAAAATGCAAGATGAACGCGTGATTAACAGTTCACGATACTCACTTATCTGCTTTCAGTTGAGTATGGCAGGGATCACAGACTCTTACTTCAAATTCAAAACCCATACTCGGAATCGGTATACGTTGAGTAGTACAACGTGCGCATAGGGCACGACCGCAATGGCGGCAATGATGCTGCCTCAAACCAAGCTGCCTTTGATCCATCATTGCTTTGATATTCCAAAAGAAGGGACGTCCGCAAGACTGTTAACAAACGTTATATTCATTTCTTTACATTCTTGCTGTAACGAGACTTGGGAAAGATTATAGCCATGATTAAGAGTAAAACTGGTATACCTGACATGTGTCTGATTCCACCCAGACTGGAGTTTCTCTCCGGTTTGCAGACATGTCCCAAACTACAATTACCCCGTCTTCTCCTCCAGAAAGGAGTAGACGCTCGGCGCTCGAGTAGCACAAAGCTGTTACTCGATTACTAGAAATAGAAACGAAAAATGATATACAATGATTTGCTAACTTGGGGCATGCGATATAATTTCTATACATCAACGGAAAGTACCGCAACTCATAGTTAAGGAATCGTAAACATCAGTAGAATTTCACTCCATAATTTTGGATGATTAGTTTAAACAAGGGAGTTTTAGAGAATCAGAGAAAAGCTGATGAACTCTGAAATTAATTTTCAAACCAATGATTGTGAATAATTGGCAGGTCTTGGTTTTGTACGGAACACTTACTGATGTCCCTGAAGCTCGTACGCAGTGCCTTGACAACTTCCGATATCCCAGACTATAACACTTTGATCAAAACTGCCAGAAAACAGCAGATCTTTTTCAGGATTCCAAGCTAATGTGCGAATGCTTCCCGTATGGCCTTTCAGAGTAGTGATTAGACTAGCGCCGGTACTCTCTAACTTCAACATTGATATTTGTCCTGAATAATCTCCAACGAAAGCGTGTTTAGTTAGTGATGCGAATCTGTAATTGTGTTAAGGTTCCACTGACAAATTAGCAAAGTACATTCAGGCTGTTTTTGCTTTCGGGAGCCAAAGTTTCCCTGACTGTTCCAGGTATTGGTAAAAAAAATTTCTTTGAATACCAATATATTCATCATAAGTTGAGTCTGGATCATCATAATACTGAGAACAAGTAATTCTCTAAATCTTTGCCTGAGTTCACATTGCTTTTCAGATTATTTTATTGTAATTGATACATGAAGAAGGACTATTTTATTTTGAAGAAATAAGAATCCAGTTACTCGCATAGAATTCCCTGATTTTTCTCTGTCACACTTCTCTAGGATTCCCAGGTGCAACCATGTAAATCAGTCGATTATTGCCATGAGAACGGAAAAATGAAAACACGTAACAAGATATGGTCAAAGTCCGAAACATTGGCGAATATTTTTGGATAAAAATTCTCTGTCTCAGGATTTTTATGTTACAAGGATCTTAAGATGTGCAATAAACAAATTTCCATCAATTTTGATAATTACGCATTGAATTTTCTTATCTTCATCATATCCCAGTCCTGGATTAGGGAATCCTGTTCCCGATATTTAGTTTGACGAATATCACGAACCTCGCCCTAGTATAAAAAAGTTAGAGGAGGAATATTGTTCTAGACATGTATTATGTACTATGAGGCGATAGAAAAGGATACTGCAACGCCGTGAACCAAGCATCTGTTTGAAAAGAACCCAGTCTTTGTCCAGTTTCGGAGCAGTGAAACTGGAAGAGTTTATCTCGTCCAATACTAAGTACCCATTCACAATTCAAAGCGAAAATAATTCCAGTTACTCTTCCCTGATGAGAAAGACATTCTCTCATCGGAGTCATGCGGTTGTAATCGGTTTCCAATACAAACTCCTATGAATAATGGAAATGATGAAAACTGTTGATCGCGTTGCAAGTTATTTTGATAAAACAGAGCCTTCGAGGGACTATATTCATCTTTAAACTCAATTACGTACATTTATAGCACCGTTTTCTAATCCAACAAACAACTGCCTTGTTTCGGCGCAGTAATTCATCGCCGTCGCAGCGGCACCCATGTATTGGCACACGCTAGGCCAGTACTGCCCAGAATCACGTTTCAGCCATACTCTGACCGTCCTGTGAATATTTTGAAAGTGGTATTCGTTTATTTTTGCAACGGAGTCGTGAGGAAAATTTTATTTCGGATTAGTGAAGATAAAAATAGTTCTAATAGTTTGAATCTTTCCTGGAAATAGACATACATATAAGTAATATTGTTGAATACAGAACTAATTTTGCGCACTGGAAAAATATGATTTTTGAATGAAATATGCCAAACTCGGAATCCAGTAAAGAAATTTCAAAATGGCAGTGAATAATCATCATTTTGATGATATAAGTGCAGGAATCCTTAAAGTTATTGTAAATAGAAAAATATTGACGATAATACAGGCGTGTGGTAAGTTGGCGGACATGAATAAGTGAATAACAAAACTGATAGATAGATAAGACAGAATTCATGTTTGTATGAAAGATACGGTGAATACACGGTGGATTAAGATTACAGGGCCCTGCAATATCCTAATGCGTAAAAAAAAAAACAGATCACAGAAACGGTTCAGGAATAAAGCGAACTCGAATAATAAACAACACTTGAATCGTAATTGGCACGGCTATTTGTACACAAACTGTCATAATTTGATCAGAAATAGGTTCGGCCAACATACCTGTCATCGCAAATACTGATAACACCATCTTCTCGGGGAATGATTATCGCTCCGTTCACATCGTCGTTACAACCTTCTAATTTTGATAGTAGAATTGGTTTCCGAGTCGTGCTGAATCTGTCGTTATTTACACCCGGTGCTGGCTTGATTTCAGCTGCCATTTCACTTCTTAATATTGTAACCTCGCCTGTATGATTATCATCTGACAGTTGTCAGACTTCGACAGCTCTCTTGGGTCACCGGTTCCTTAACACTTGCAGAGCCGCAAACTACGCCTCGTTTATTCAGCCGAACATTCAACCCCATCTACAGTCGAGTCGACGAACTAATTGCGGCAACTTAAAGAGTAGCAAATGATATTTATACTCTCCACTTGAAATGTTTCAAGCCGAGTTTCTCAGCAACAACATGTCCGAATAATATGAAATGGATATCAGCAATGGAGAAAAACAGAATAAAGGGCATGACACTCTTAGATTGCCAAAGAACGACCAAAATTTTTACAGTTTATTTATCGGTAGTTGCTATATATTGAACTTTTTTCCGATTTTTTGTAATCGTGTTCCATTCCCACTCAATTTTATGCTCGGAATTTCGAAATTTAAGTATACTAAAAATGATGTCACCGAATCTCCTGATGACAGACTTAATTGTCACAATATAACGATGAAAAATGTCTTACCTGCTGATGGTCGTCGATTCCGATATGCGCAGTGGATCAGACGCGCGAAAACACGCGAACCAGGATGGTTTTTTGAAAGTACGATTCTGTCAGAATCCAGATTTTCATTCAACATGACACAACCTTTTGTATTTCGATTAGTATTATGAGCACTAAAAAAGTCAAAGATGTAGATTCAATATATTCAGGTGGTAGCACTAAGCGTAATCGAATATTCGACGACATTTCATGTTCTAGTAACGTGACGTCCGTTCGTTGGACATCGATATTGAGCTGCTGCTGGAAACGTAACCGCGAGACGAAGCCCGCTTTGAAAGAATATAATCCCAACGAATGGGATTATATTGTTGAGAAATTGGTCGTTAAACGTGTACCTCTGTCGTTGTATGCGACAGAAGAAGATTATCAGGAATATACGGAAGAGAAAAATTACAAAGAATCGTCGTACGGACCACCGATGAGTTCGGCTGTCAAAGAGATGAGGGATAAACAAGTTTACCCAGCGATACCAGGATTGGGTTCTAGTTTATATTTTATAAACGGCAAAGCACGCGGGGATTTATCGAACAAACCATCAAGTAAAAATCTGCGATTTAATAGAGATGAAGATTTGTTAGATGAAGATGCTGCGCAGGCTGGTCCGTCGAATTATAAAAGATATATGTCGAATTTTCGATCGAAAGAAGACGAAATGGAAAATGAATATTTGAATCAGTTCTCTTCTTTACATCCGGACTTGAAGCAGAGTGAACGGCCACCTAAAGATCCGTACCCGTTGAATCCGCCCCGAAGTAAGCGATCGTTAGCCGAAGATATATCCGAGATTGCATCTGTCAAAAAAACTCCTAGCGCGAAAAGTAAAAAAGGAAAAGAAAAGGATAAACAAGGCTCTAACGTATACATCACAGTCTCGGATACTTCAAGAGAAATGTCAACCGTTATTGGGGAAGAAAAAATACCTAGACGAGATAAAAATATCGCTAAGAACGCGTCGTCGGCCTATCGTAAAGTAGGCAGCACATTGTGTCTGCCGTTTACTCAAAAATTGTCGAATACGCGTGCTGTCGAATTACGGGAAAGTCGAGAATCACGGCAGGAAGTAGATTCATCCCACAACCATCATAAATCGTCGGAAAATCCTAACGACCGCAATTCTTATGTCAAATCCCTACATAAACAATCTCAATTCAAAGTACACTACGTTTCACCTGAACAATATTCAATGAAGGAATTGGCAAAATTGAGTTCGCGCGACCTGGACGCGGGTTTTACAAATCAACGAATAAATGATTCTGAGATATCCAAGTCAGCGGAAAACGAATCAGCTACAGAAGCAACTTCGTACACGTCTGATGATATGAAAAATTCAAATTCAGCTGGGACGACTCTGAGATGGAAAATCATCATCAAACATCATCAGCCAACAGCATCGCAAACGGGGAATGAATTAGCTCCCGGTATTCCTGAGAGTTCAACACTACCCGCGCTAAATGATGCTTCCAATAGATCGAAACTAATGAAGACGAAAACAAATTCTGTCGATAAAATTGGAATGGAAAATACTTATGGTCATAAGAATGGATGAAACATTTTACCGATGCTTGTGTCATCTTATTTCATAATAAACACAGAAATTAAAACACAAGTTATATTAGCTCATATCAATGAGTCGTAAACAGTCGGTGAATTTATTTCTGGGATGAGGTTTTCCATGGAATTCAATGACGATAATATCCAAAAATAATTCAAATTTTGTCTGGGAATATGAGGAAATATTTCATTTATTTCAAACCAACATTTTCACATCTGCATGGTACAGTTCATGCAGATTGACAGAGGGTGTATCGTGGAAGAAACGTGTGCCAATTGCAATTTGAAAATTCCGAAAGCGATCAGTGAGAATTTTCCGAAAGGCACCTAACACGTCAATTTTCAATTGGTGAATTGTTAGTTTTTTTGTGACGCGAGAGGGAACTTTACATCCCAAATCACGTTTCGCACATGTCGCACTGGTATGATTTCTCACCGGTCTCACTGATCTCCTTGTAAACTTTTTTGAGCAGAATTCACAGCAATAAGATCACCCTCCAGTGTGAAGTCGTATATATGGACCATCAGACTTGATTTTTAAAAGAACAATTGTAACTGTTTGCAGAGGATGTACCTATGTTAGTGACTATTACACTCTTACTTCTTGATTGAGATTAAGCAAATGTTATTTAATCCTTTTGGTAAAATTTTACCAAGTTCTAGTACTATAGAAGTACAGGATCTGTGCCTATATAGAATAACAGTAATTTCAATTGTAAGAGCTTTGTATCTCCTTGATATATCCGTACCCAGGAAAATGACTTTCCACAATACATAATCGCAAAAATACTGCTTTTCCGTATGTAGTGTTCTGCAGGCAGTTGCTTTATGTATTTTCAGTGCACTGCAAAAGCGAAATAATCTCTCGCACAAGGTAGGTAAATTCAAAAACATGATCACCTTTTCTCCTTGGAGCATTAGATTCTCTTCTATTACTATAAAATGTATGTAACCTGGAGGAAGTTTTGAATATAAGAATTTAATCTCTTATCCTAATCCGAACTTTTCCGAGCGCCTATGTAATCTTTGTCTATCCCGATACAAGATCATCTAATTCAGTCCAATGTCAATTTTGATTCCGCTTAAATCCGCACGTCAACTTCAAGTTCAAACGGAATTATGTACTTAGACGCCAATGCGAAACATAATTTGCAGTTCTTCTCAATCTTTACCTCCAATCAGAATGGATCCATGGAACTACCTGATTGACTTTCCAATCCCTTTTGATCCATTACTTTAGTGCGAAAGAATCCAAAGGACTAA
The DNA here is from genome assembly GCA_963989295.1 of Ametastegia equiseti. NCBI lineage: Eukaryota > Metazoa > Arthropoda > Insecta > Hymenoptera > Tenthredinidae > Ametastegia > Ametastegia equiseti. The sequence continues at coordinate 23,538,442 of OZ022389.1, forward strand.
TCTTTTCACAATTTAGTATTAGGTCGTATTCGATCGGAATAAAACCGATTCGCTGGGTCACATCGAAATGAAAAGAATTTGGACATATGAAAATTTCCAATCCGTAACTTGTACCAATGGTGTATTGAATATAACAAATCTAACATTATCTAAATATTATACACCATTCATGTGTACATTTTTTTTGACTGCAGAACTGAATTTAAACTCGTTACATTTTTGGGATAATATGTATTTTGTGGTAAGGATATATTTACGATTGTTGACAAACTCGAATGGTAGGTTCGGTAGGCATCTCGTGTTTTAGAAATGTTCCTATCGCCACGTGCTAGTTCGAGAATTCATCGTGTGTTCCGAAACAGACTAATGATTTAATTACCGAAAATACTAGGTGTATTCTTTTCAACGTATGATCACTGCAGGTACTTTCTGTCTCTTTAATCCTATGCGTTGAAGAAGGAGGAATACACCTACTATAAAATATGATCGGTATAAATATTATAGGTAATAGCTAGCCAACAATGAGAAATTGATAGCTGAGTTCAATACTTTATTCAGCACTGTCGCTGATAGCCTACCAAGCACGTAATATTGTAGCAAGTTTGCAGGAATATTTGGGAATATTGCAATATTTCAAGAATCAACAGGCGCAACTTCTTCTTCGCAGATTATTTTCTGAAAATCCAGCAAATCGAGCATGGCTATTGGTTGTTTCCGCCGGCAAGCCTAGGGGAACGTGAAAACAACCAATAGCCAGCCACGTTCTATTCGCTTTTGAGTGTGAAATTGAGAACCAGTCTTGAAGTCGTGACCTCCTTTGTTGACTGACGGGACATCGCTAACTTCCCTAACCTATAATTTTGACATTTTATCAAAAGCAATCCCACAAAGTAATCCACAGAGAAGCGTATGTATGTAAAACGTTGTCAAAGTGAACGTTGATCAAAGTCAAGTCATCGACAAGATGAATAACATTGAAATCGAAGACACTTACCATCACGACTTCACCACAGCTTCCGAGTGGGAAGTTTTCATAGCTCGATTAGAAGAAATAATACGCGAATGGAAATTACCCCGGAATAAAATTTGCCCTACCTTGAAAAAAGGAGACTTTATCAATTTACCCTGGGAAGAAACATCCGAGAAGTTGCACTTTGCTGGTCAGTTGCCTTGCGGAGCGTATCATCATCATAATGCACCGATCGTTTTGTACATTACCTTCATTACTAGAAACTCTCTAAATAGAGTTGGCTATTTTCCTCTAACTCATATTCTCAGTAACAAAAAAAAACTCATTCCATATCCATCTGGTTTGAATAGTAATAAGGAACGCAAGATGACTCTTGCTTGTTGCATCGCTATTAGCTATTTTTGGTAAAAACGATTTTTCAGATGTGGAATTTTCGCTCAAACATTTCAACCTGAAAGTACCAAACGAGGAAACTGTTGAGAATCCTGTGGAGGAATGCGAGGATAGTAAAAGCCAATGTCTTCAAGATGCTCTTGATTCTGCCAATGATTTTGCTATACTGGATCAAGAGCACTTGCATCTCGCAACGTATTATGGTATACGAGAATTCCTCATCCTTATTCCTACCAAACAAGTCGCAATCACTGATGAAACAAGGATCAAAATCCTTCTCAGCTCAATCACCATCGCTGTTAATAATTCCAACTGGTTAGTATATCTCCAAACACTGAACATTCTCCCGCATATTATCGTACATTTTTCAAAAACTTATAGAACTCGAATTCGCTGTGAAATCTTTCTATTACAACAAGTCCGAGAATAACGGAACAGATGCAAAATCTTTGAATGGAAAATTTGTTTGCACTTTTACTGTTTATTTCTGTCGATCCGTAAACAGTGAAGACGTGTTCTAAAACTTGTTCAATTTTCTTCAAGTATTTCACATCTATTTTCACGATTAGTGTTGCATGAAGAATGCGATTCTTTTCGGTATGTCTGATCAGCAACCAAGCACAAACATATTTGATTGATGATTCCTTTTTTAGGCTTAAAGGGTCTGAAGTACGAAATATTAGATCAGTTTTCCCAGTTTTCATTTAGAATAAATTCAGGGATTCTATTTATTTAAAAAAAAAGCCTGTGAGTGTTATTTCTGACTTCAGACTTTGTCTTACATTCATATAACGGGAGTCTGGATCGTCTCTATTTGATCCGACGCTTTGTTTTTTTACAGTGAAGTCCCTATCTTTGTACAAGTTCAGGAGCCATGGCAATCATTTTATCTCGGCGTGAGTGAAGGTCGTGGAGTTTGCAGCCACTTCGATATGGTACACCTGAAAAAAGTGCCTCCTCACTGTAAATACCTCAATGGTGAGAAGTCTTTCAGTGCTCAGTTTTCCTTGCATCAAATTCAATAATCCTATTTAGTATTTGTATTTATTTATGTTTTTTTATGTGCTCAGACGTATCTGTAATAGCAAATACTTTGAATCATGTACAGCATTTTCATATGCTAATTTATACATTCATGTACATTCCTGTAATTGATTATAGGGCTGCTAACACTGTTCAAACAAAAGATGACGGAGGGATGCGGCGTCCGATTAGATCCCGCGATGGTCTCTGTTAGATTTTCGTATTTGCTGAAGGATTGGACCAGTAGCACTTGGACACAGGAACCGCCAGATTTCGATTTCATGCAAGGGGAGACTTTGGGAGTTGCCGAACTTGGCAAGCTTCCTTTTGGTGCCACATTTGATCCAGTAGGGTGAGACTTGAGAAACATATATTCGAATTTCATTGGTGTCGAATGTAAATTAAACGAAAACTAATGATCGGTAAATGAATTATATAAATTGTCTACCATAAACAGTCCAGTCTTTTTTTATCTCATACATAGTTATTTGTATTATTTCTGTTTCAGGGAGTTACACCTTTTTACAACTTGGCCAGAGATGCCAGAACATGTGGTAGTGGACAGTGAAAGTTATACAGATTTAGAGCCTCAACAGGCCGCCGAATGGTCCGTTCAAGTGAAAATGACTTCATCTCCTGCTTGTTTGTTAGGAGAATATCTAATAGACTTCATACATTTGTGTTCTAATCAGAAGACGTTGTTTGAATTGCTAGGTGATTTTGCTAATTATGCCGATGGTGATGGTCAAAATTTAAGCTCTGCTTTTAACGCATTAACGGAATCTAGAGTCCCCGCACTTTCTACAGTGGTCAGTAAAGCAGCTCTTAAGAAAACTAAACCAGTCGAAGGTCCAATTTCCGAGGATATATTATTACCAATATTATATTTCCTCTTCCCAGATGCAGAGGACAATGCGGTAAGTCATACGCCGGTTCCAAAATCTTTTAAGAGGGGAAACAGGTTTAATACTACGTTCTTTTAGTGATTTCCAGGAATTCATTTAGCAAGAAAGGAATGTGTATAATTTATTGAAACCTTGAGTACATTTTATACACATATATGGAAATAAATATTGTAATTTTTCTAAAGTATTTCCTCGGAAAATATGGAACATATCAGCTGCCACCCATCAGAGGTCATCATCAGACTTAGCTATTAGAGTAAATTCCGGAGGTCAAGGTTTTCATCTGAAATCAATAGGGATTCAAATTTACTTTAAGGAAATGTCTTTCTTCTATATGAATCTAACTTCCCCCCAATAAATTCAAAATTTCATTTTTTAGAAGTGTTTAAACAAAAGAGTATAATTTTTTGTCATTTTATTTCATAACTTCTTTGCAATAAGAAAATACTTTGAACAATAATATTACTCCAAATTAGGTTCATATAATGAAAGACATGTCTTCAAAGTAAATTTGAAACCCTATTGATTTCATATGAAAACTGTGGCCTCTAGAATTTACTTTTTTATTATCTCTAATGGTGACCTCCGATGAGTGGCAGCTGATATCTTTAATATTTTCCATGGAAATGCTTCAAAAAAATTACAACATTTATCTGAATATGTGTATAATATGTTCTCAAAGTTTCAATGAATTACATACATTCCTTTCTTGCCAAAAAAATTCATGCAATTAAGTAAAAAAACGTATTCCTAAACTTATTTCCCTCGTTTAACAGAAAATTCTAATATACATTTTGGAATTTGATTTTTTCACTTTTCACTGATGGACTTTGATATTGTGCAGCTTGTTTATTCGATTCAGGTCAGTTACGCACTGCTATCGTATGGCAGAATAAAATACTCAACAGACCATTCGACATCGCTTCGAACTTTTATCACTCGCCTCAACCGAATCGACAAACTGTACATACCGGATTTAGATGAAAATAAGCCGAAAAGGCGCATATTCTGATTGTGGTTGGCCCTAAAGTATCCTCATGGTAAAGAGGGTTTTAAACAGCCTAAAGGATAATTGTTAAAATTATATCTCTCACAATAATTGCAGAAAGCACCATACACCGACGTAAACGGTTATAACGTTGAAGATGACCAATGGAAAGGTGTAAAAACAGCTGCGGTGGATAGCCTGGTATGGAGATTAGCCGTGGTCGCAGCCCACTGTGCACACAATCTTGGCGGAGCCCCGGCTCTGGCACATTTGTGGCATGAGTTTGTTCAAGAAATCAGATTTCGCTGGGAAAGAAATATCCTCATTCCTGGGTGAGTAGAAAGCTCTCTGTGTTTTCATTAGCATATATCACGAAATGGTTCAGTCATCCGAATAACATTGTCTGAACCATTCACTTCATGATGTTCTCCTTATATGTATGTGCCTTGCCTATGCCAGCGATGCATCAACAGTTGTTCTATATTTCCTTTTACAGAGTCACTTACACAAGCTTAATTAATTAGTCTTTGTTATTAGATACGATTTTGACAAATCTGATCTCTACTTTCCTTATTTGTACCTTTTTATGGATTTTTTGTTTTTCACCATTGATTCCCTTAGACTTAACAAGATATTCGATGAAGATATAATAATTCATTATGGTATTCTCAGCTGTTTTTGGCGATGTGTATTTGAGATACTGCAGTTTATCGTATACCGTATTGTTCTGAATATAAGTCGACCCTAGTTTTTGGATTTCATGTCAGGATTTTTTTCTTATGTAGTGACTATAGGTTGAATTTTATGACAAATTGTAATCACAAGAGAATATTTACAAATACATCTAAATTCATGAATTGCAGTTTTCTTAACATACTTTTATGTAAGATGCCGAATTTTTCTGCAGCTCTACGGTTATTTTTGTTTTTTGCTGATTTTTCTGTGAAACTCTAGATTTAACTCGATCCATACTCGAAATATCCAATGCTACTATAATTTTTACCAATTTCCAGTTGATTTTTTATGGTAGAATCAAGAACAAAAAACCTCGACTCATATCCAGAAGAATACAGTATTCATGCTAATTGTAAGTTCTATGCGTTATACTCTCAAACGTTGTCTTCCGTTTGGTATGAAAATATTCCACGGACAAGTATGAGAGTGTGAGAATATCAATGAATTTTTCTCTGCGAATAATTAGCTGCCTATTTTTTATGTTGATTACGTGAAAGTTGCCGAAATTGATCTATAGATTAATTGAAAATGTAGGTATCGGACATTTAGGATTTTTTGTCGTTAACGTATATTAATCAAGAGGCTTTTAGCATCAATATTTTCATAGAAATATTGTCAACATTATATTTACTTATTTATTTAAACGATGGAGTATAATACATTAATATCTAGCTAATTATTGACTTACGCTAAACGATTTTCAATGTGCTTGAGCAGAATGATGAAAATGAACGTTAGATCATAATGGTACAAGACCGCCTCTTGTTGTTGGATTTCTAGCCATATAAATATCCATGTCATGGTCGGTCCAGTTATTCTCTTCATAGTTATTCAGAGTATGTGTCGAGTCAGCTAAGCTATATCGGCTTCCAGGACGAGGCGGATGTTGTTGTTGTTCTAAAGTACGATTACGAGATCTCGGGCGTTGCCGTCTAGCAGATGTATGTGGCTGATGCACATGGCTTGCTGGGAAGCTGGCACGTGATAGCCTGTCCGATGCTGCTGCCAAAGACTGACGTGATTGTCGTAACTCTAAATGACAAAAATACAACATTTTTCATTAAAAAAAAGCCCATACCTCATATAGACTTGATATCGAATGAACATGGAGCAAAATAAATATTTCAATTTCATAATAAGTATGAAGCGATGATAATATTAGCTTACCTGGTCGTGAACTGACAAGATTAGACGGCACAGCATTATTACCAAAATATCTTGTTGAATTATTTGAAAAACTATGCTGAGATTGTCCGTCGGCAATTGAACGAGTAGAAACTTTTCCACCGCCAAAATGTTGGGTTTGCGATCTCATATCATCGATACATGCAGCTCTGTTTATTGAACCTGATAATAAATGTAACAAGATTAAAAATCCTGCTTGACGCAAGGTGAATTATCCTCCTAATTTGTATCAACAAATATTCGACCTTGACGTTCCATCGGAAAAACTCTTGGCCTGGGTATACTTCTGGTACTATAGGCTGACACTTGGTCCCAATCTTTTTGATTATTGAAGGCGCTCAAGGTTGCTAACGAAGACAACGGTCCACCTGGACTGGGTGTCGGTCCGATGCCTGAACAACAATTAACTGGTAGACCTGCGATAGGACCCCCAATTTTGGTCTGATCCAAACTGTGCAGAGTATGCAATTTCCTTGCTCTTCGTCGATTCGCAACTACAAAGATTATTACAGCAACGACAATTGTAGCACAAATTGCAGCACTAGCCGCTATTGTTATCTTGTCCATATTTGATGTCGGCGAATTCTCTGTCCTCACTTCTTTACATTGATCGTAAGGAACGTTTGCCGGACTAACGTTAGTCTCTACTAACGAAACCACGCAGACTATCATGCATTCCTGAAATCGAATTGTGGATTAGTTGCCTGTTAGTTATCACACACATCTGCTTATCGTCAATGACATTTGAGTGGTTTTTTACCTGAGACGGAACGTTCTTTATTTTGAATTCACGTTCGCTCGCTTCTAGCGGCGGTGCCTGTTTGAAACTTGTCTCTCCAAACAGACGATAAATAACTCTGAATCCAAGAATATTAGATACTTCCGTGTCCCAATATATAATAACTGTGTTATCCTGTCTCAATACATCTTTAACCACGATTTCCTTATCCGATTTTGCTTTGTAAAGAGGAGATCCAAGAACAAGTGGTGGTCTAGGCTGGTGTTGCTGCACAATGTTTGATTCCTGCTGATGTTTTTGCGGCGATACCGTTGTTCGAGTTATCACGACATTGCCGGTTCTGCTCATAGCCGGTCTGCTCGTTGTTCGCAAAGTCGTTGTAGAAACAACCGGCGCATCTGTAACTCTCTCTACGCTACCCGATGGGCGATTTGTGCTTGAGGTTGATGGCATAGTCGATGGTCGTTGCGTAGTTGTTGTGGTAGTACGAGTCGGTGGCAATACTGACTCTACTACATCGTCACCAGTACCTAGAATGTCTTTTGTATCCACGCTTTCCACTGTACCGACAGCAATCACTCCAGCAGGACAGAGCATTTCTGAAATCATCATGTTCATTAAAGCATAATTTTAGTTGCATCGAAAGCGTTTTGTAAACGTTCAAATTGTTCATTGAGAGGGTGAGAAGTTTTTTTACTGTAATCCAGATCTTGGGATGTTCAAGTTAAAGTAGAATTGAAAAATTTGAGATGTGAAGAGTTAGGAAAATGAGTACTTATTGATTCTTCTTTAAATAGCCTTAACTCACGAGTATCTTAATAATAAAAATTCACGTTCATGAGTCTTACCTTCAGGTTTGATGCTGTAGAATGTTCTATTTTGTAATTCCTGGGGACCACCGCAGAATTGGGGTTTTTCTCTGCTAGTCACTTGCAAATCTTGTTTACGTATCCAGTCGATAATCCAGCGAAGCTTGCAATCGCAATGTAGAAATGGTCCGCCAAAACTCAAACCACGTAAAGTTCCATTGAGATGTACCAAAGCAGCTTCTGGTACAGTTGTGAGTGGATTACCGTCAATTGCAAGTAGAGTTAACGACGGATTTCCTTGGAAGGCATTTGTCGGCAATTCGGTAATCAGGTTGAAACCAATATCTAAAACCTTGAAAGTAACACGTGTTTATAGAACAGAATCCTATCAGCAGCGAATGAGAAACAGAATTCGAAGATCTATGCTCACCCTCAAATCATGAACACTGTTTATAGCTGCAGTAGGGAAGTCCGGGATCAGATTGCTCAGTAGGCTAAGAGAACTGAGTGTATTTCTGACACCCCAAAAAGCACCGGATTCGATATTCTGAATGAAATTTCTTTCCAAATTCAGACCAGTTAGCGAATCTAGTCCATCAAATGCTTGAGGCCCGGCTGAGCCAGGAAGTTCACGCAAGCTATTGTATGATAAATCAAGAAATGCCAAAGTTTTCAGTCCTCTTAGGGCCTCCGGCACCTTCTTCTGCCTGGTACCTTTCAGATTTAAGTTTTTAAGTGTTTTATCTAATCCCCGAAATGCACCAGGGGAAATAGTCACCTCATTATCAGATAATTTCAATGTGACTAGCTTAAGTTTGGCAAAAGCGTCGTCGAGCACTTTCGTTATTTTGTTCACTGATAAATCAAGAACCGTTAAATTTTGCAAATTTTCTATTGTGCCTGATGGAATTTCAGTCAATTCGTTGTTCCTCAGGTTCAAGTTCTTCAAAGATTTTTCCTGGCCCCTAAACGCGTCAGCTTCAATCGTTTTTATTCGACATCCGGAGAGTTGAATATTATTGATAGTCAGTTCAGAGAGTGAACTATTTTTGAGTATTCCGATCGAACTGTCGTTGACGTATAAAAGATCTATGGCGATGTTTGAGGCGTAATGCCGCAAGGCAACAACCAGTTTTTCATATTCAACAACATCGCATTGCACAGAGAGTTCTTTTGCCAGATTATAATCACAGATGCAGGAACCTTGAAGTTCTGCAACACTGTCCTCCCATGGACATGGGGAAGTAGCTGCTACCACATAAAATGTCCCTGCTAGCAACAGCAACAGCAACAGCTCAATCACCGGTCGATCTGTAACAATAAGAATATTTATCGTTAATAATTGCAAACCGCTCAATGATTGGTCATTTTTTCATATAAGTTATGACTATACGTTCATTTTACGCGTTTTCATATTCTTTGAAAGAACGCAATCGTTTCCGACGAACGTTTAACTGCATCAATAGTGTTTTTACTCATCTATACTTTCGGAATCCTTGGGCCGATTGTAGCTTTTTGGAAAGTGTTGACCTTGCTGGTCTTTATTACTTCGAATTTGAGACACGATGGGTGGTAACATTTTCCTGGTATTCAAGTATATTGGGAACAATTTCAGGAGAAAATGAATATCATGATTCTCACACTATTTCCACGGAACTTTATTCAAATTCAAATACGCTGCTCATAAATGGTTTTACTCTCAGGATATGTAATGAAGTTTTTGCCCTAAAAGTTGATGGCTATACAAAATTTATTCTACGATTTTACCGCCTAACGTCCGGGTCATAAAAAAAAGAAATTACACGCGAAAAAAAACGATTTATGAAATAGTTCTCGGTAGATCGGCCTGAAATTATTCCCCAGCATAACTATACCACGTATCTGTTACACATGAATAAGTTTAAAGCAATGTTGAAACCCGCACCATCTCGATCAATTTCATCTCCGCTCATAAGCTAATTTATGTACATCAGATTGAGAGAGAATCAAATGCAAATCGATTTGCTTAAGAAGATTGCTGGAGACCGAATTTTTGCGCAATCAGGAATGATAGTCGACTATAAAATCATGTGTCATAATTTTGATACCATTACGTGGAATCATTGCGTAATACATGCAGATTAATTTGAATTTTCGTGTGTTTTGTTTATTAATTTAAAAAAATCAAATAACCATACGCAGGCGACCTTGACTTGAGTATAGAACAGAAGCCTCGCGTATTATCTGTTGCTCGTCTCTTTGAATTTTGCATACCACAAGCGTTAGGCCGGGCGTAATTAAAAACCGCTATTTAATTAAATTGCGCGAGCTCACCTGAGCCTGCCGAGAAACACTCTAATCTGATGCAAAAACCTTAGCCAGCATGTGAAAACCGAACAGGACTTGCTTTAACTAACTCTGAAGGTATACCACGTTATAGGCGAGCTTGATTCTGGTTTGGTTGGAAGTAAAATCGGCCGTTTATAGCTATACAAACCAACCAACGGTGTGTATTTCGCGTCTTGGACTCTCTAACTGGACCGGAATCAATCTCACTCGGTATCCAAGTAGGTTCCTGAGTTTTTTATTCACGACATTTCTTCATTTTAGTATTTTTTTTTTTTACTCATAACAGTAATGTGGCAGTCTCAAAACTCTTCAAGTTGCTAAAAAATCTGTTATCAATAAACAGATTTATCATACTTTTACTTCAGCGATTGACGATCCTGTCTTAAAAATCATGAAACCAGTATATTGACCGATGAATGCAACAGGACATAAGAAATTAAAATGAACCAAGCTGCTTCTCAATGTGATACATACAACATTCAGATTTCCTATTCTATAAAAGTTCGACACTAATCTTCCCGTAAAAAAAACTCCACCATTAATGGCTCTCAAGATTTTCAAAACTCTCTTAAGTACCAAATCATTTTGACCTGTATACTTTGAAAGACAGATTCCACCAGCGATGCTGATCTATACATTAGAAAAACCCGAAGTAACCATTAGAACGCGTAATTGTATTTATCTCGCAAGTATATTCGTATAATAAACTTTGACGAAAGGAGGACACAAGGAAGGACTTCCGTTCCTTCCACGTATCATTAAAGATTGAAAAAAGAATACGAAAAGAAAAAAAAAAAAAAAAAGTAAAATTTAATGAATGTTTGAAACTCTATCGCATCACTGGAGACAAACCCTAAAAAGACGATCATACTCGAGCTCAAAAAAAGCTGTCTTTTTTCGAAAGATTTGAAGTTACCGTTGATAACATATATAACAATTGTGGAAGGCCCAGCTGGAACAATGAATGCAACGTCTCTCATTGACTAGTTGTAAAATTCACCGTTGCTTAGTCCACATAGTATTCATCGTTTGTATGAACATGTACAATATAGAATTATGCGTCTAGGTCTCTATTTCAATGTGTAAATGGAAATATAGTATTTAATTATTACGGTGTTCAGGCTGCAAGGGCGTGTTACCTTGGCAGAGCTGTAGGTACATACTCTCGGCCCGTGGGCCGTGAATACCTGGACGCAAGTGTAATCCGTTACGAGTCAATGCCCCTCCGTAAGAAGATACCTCTTCACGTTACTTACTTACTTAGCTACCCGGTTGCCTATCGCCATTCCCTCTCGTCTGTATATACCTGGTATTTCTATACTTGTATATCTACAGTTCGGCAACCTTATATAGTCAAGTCTAAAGCAAACTATGGATTGCCAATGTCAGGATCTGGAAGACGATCCTGTAATGATTCCGTTTTTATTCATCTGCACCAAAGCCTGATGCTATACGTAAATACATGACTATTCAAATAATGCCACTCGACTACTTCTGTTCATTCATTATCGAATAAATTGCTAATTGCTATACGTATGCCATATAGAGTTTAGGGGCTTTCGCCTAAAGTCGCGGTGAACTTGGATCAATTTCTAGCCTCGTAGTATACCGTAAGATAGAGTGATCGATCAGGATCGTGAATCATATTGAAGTAAATACTTCTCACAGTTGATGAAAGAAAAAAAAAAAAAACGATTATCAATGTGTATCCAAGGCATTAAGGTAATTGAAAGAACACTCTAGTCAGTACCCTGACCAAGACGTCTAGCTATACTCAGAGAACCCGAGTTTATATCATGTTGTATAATGTCAAAAACGAAGTGTGTAGTAATCATTACATTTTGCAAGAATCGTTAAGCATTTTCGATGCTCCGTAATGAATTTCTCTCATTTTTATGATCAACGCTATTAAAGTAGTATCATGCGGTGGATACGGTTCGATGGTCGTTAGACATGCGCAACTGAAGCGAAGACAGTCAATAATTATGAACAGAATTACGGTACTTGGTTATAATAACGCTTTTATAACACTTGTATTTATGTTCAACCCGCATCCCCATAATTGGCAAATGATAATCGCAAAACTCGTCTTTGCGCTGTGAAGCTCCTTGCTTGTTTCTCAATTTTGCGATAATCTGATAGTAACATGAAAACCGGTAATATTATCCCAGAGTATTCAGCAGCTTTGAAATTTTGAGGAATTTCGTAAGAATGATTAAATATGTCGAATTGTTTACACGATTATGCAAATGTAAAAAGAAGTTTAGGCGTGGACTGCGGCTGTAATGCTGAGAATATTTAAATTTGAATCGCGTACACGTTCGTCTTGTATTGTATAATTGATCGCAAATTAAAGCACGTCAGTAGGTAAAACAGCGCAAGACCTTTGATTTTCTGTATTCAACTATAAATAAACAAAAGTTAAAATGAGTTAACCCGTCGTGGCCACCATGATGGGTAAATTTTACCCACGCCGCATTCTGAGTAGAAAACATTAAAAAAATGCACTAGTTACCATTCTTCTTAGCGAAAAGGTGCATTTTTCGCACTTATATTTCACAGATAAATCCGCATTCATTTCTATTCCAAAATCGATCCTCTTCACTATACCAATATTTTTTCCCTAGAAGTACCACATCTGACGAGTATTCCAGTAAAAATTTGAATTGAGAATATTGTAAATTCAAAAAGTTATGATTTTTTGAGCAAACAGGTGTATTTTTTGACAAATTCACCTGTTTACGATTTTTTTGGAACACGTTGTGTTATGAATGTTTAAAATAACAACTTTTCACACATCTTTTAGACTGTTCAAAGTATTTTCGATATTTTTTCGATCCCGATCGGACCGATAGTTTTTACCCAGCAGCCATTTGAAACTTGGCTGGGTAAATTTTACCCAGTGCCACCACTGACAATGAGTTATTCTACAGAGATGTGGCCATAAAGGGTTGGAGGAGTTAGAATTAGAGACTATTTCCGTTTGTAAAACTTGCAATTCTCATATAGGAGTTTGTAAACCGGAGAAAAATTGTGTCCAGTCTGTATAAAACTTTTATAGATATTTTCCAATTAGAATATATGGAGCTAGTGAAACGTGGTTCTAGTTACGGTTGTGGATACCTAAACCACCGGTACAGGCAATTAATTTTTCTCTACCCGCAACATCGCGTCAAGGCAGTAGGACGCGGAACACTTGTTAACCGGGGCACCAGGCATCGTACACGCCTGCACTCATCCATCCACCGTGGCACGCGTTCTGCTCCGACTTCCTCGGCCTCGCAAAGTACCACCAACCTCCTTGGCGCCGCGATACGTTTCTGCACGTTATTCTACTATACACAACTTAGGATAGAAGTAGGAATCGGTCTAATCTCACTCATCTATGTGTACCCATAGCGTGTACCTACATGGGTACATATGCAGTCCTGATGATGCTCCGGTAACCGGCAAATTGTGGTAACTAGCGCTCGTATACACTTCACGCAACTTGCCTCCGTAATTAACGGTAGCTAATTGTGAAGCGATAATGGAGAGCGCGATCAACGCGTTTTACTTCATGCGGATACTGTTGCATTTCCAGAATTTCGCCCACTCTAAGATTGCCACGATCAGGTCTTAGCTAGCTAAGTACTATAATACGTTTCATCTGGTGGTCCTTGCAGGATGAAGCTTACATGTATAAAATTTGCAGAACCCCCTCGCAGGTTCTGTGATGAAAAAAAAAATAAATTCACTGGCTCTGATTTGAATTTTTTCACTATTGGTTTGTGGGTTTAATGATGATTCAACATCCGTTCGATGATGTTCCGTGAAGGAGGTATCCGGGACAATACCCCCAACCTTTTGTCTTTACTGGGTTCGAAGTTGTACTGAAATATTCCATCAATGATGATGGGATGAATATTATAGTTACGATTTCTAATATTCATTGAGATGTTTCATCATTCATTTGCATGACGATCACCAGCATACGGTGTTTCTGTGATTTGTGATACCAAATGCTATCACATCGAAAGAAAATTTTTGGCCATTGGGAAACCCACTGAATTATTCAAAATGAAAATCCTAAACTTGGATATTTTGTGCTCGTAATGAAGAATTTCTGATAAACAATTGCAAAACATTTGTCATTATGCATAAATAGTATAGAAGAAAACCGAGCTCGAGGAAGCTCGTTGACTCATTACTGAAAGCGGGTCATTCGATTTGAGGGTATTTGGGTACCATCTGCACTCATCCGTGCATGTCTTGTAAATGATGAAAAAATTGTTGAACCGGAGATTTGCAGGAAAGTTGGAAGTCCTTGGATGGGCAGTGTTACTGTGTCCAAAGTAAACAGTAATATGGCAGCTTGAAAATGTACTTGCCTCTGTGTGTGGATGTGCATAGGTGGTAGGATAATGGCAAATAGACAAATGTTACCATTGATTAGCGTGCAAATGTCGACGTAAGGCGAGATGACGTATTGGGGGACCGGCCTAATGGAATCCCTAGCCTTTCACTTTCGTTCTCTTTTGACTCTCTCTATATACGAGCTAAGATTGTAACATTATTAGGATTAACCTACAGAAGACCTTCCATCGAACGTATAATGGAGCAGCACAAATTACGACGTGACTTCTTAGCCGCGTATCCGGCGACATTATAACTTATACCATACTGTATAAGAATGCTAAAGCTGCAGCGCAGATCTCGCCGGTACTTCGACATTGAGTTGACGTCCTATCGAAGGAAAAGGAATTCCAATCGTGTTGAAAGATTTCTATCGGTTCTCTTCTTCGATAGTATAGATTTATCGATTTGAATTCGATCGGGAATATGATTGGTTACGAGACTGTTCGGGATGAAGAAAAACAGACGATGAGAAATTGCAACGCCTTACGTTCCCCAGTATAGAATTCCTTTGGAATAATGCATAATATAACAAGTTTGTTACAGCTAATTAAGAGCTTGTGGCCAATTAAAAGACTGGGAAGGTGAATTCCGTCTATTGATATGCGTATCATGGTAATATCTGCTCGTAAAAGTGTTCCACTTGATTTCCCGATTCGCGAGATTTGCTCGAAATACTAGTTTATATGTCTCGTTTTGCTTTCCTTTCTCTCTGCAGCACGTTGCACTTCTGCGAATGCTGACATATTTCTATACTCGCGGAAATCGAGTATTATATTAAGCGATTGTATACTTAATCTTAGAAAGCTAAATATTCCGAAGGTTTGACATTTTTCGAATTTCAATTCACACAGGAGTCGTACCTGGAGAGAAATTGAACATGTGATGATGGGGTAGGTACGTTTGCTACGTTGTTTAAGTCGCAAATCGCGATCTAAAGGCGTTTGAAAAATGGGCAGAATTAACTGGCTACGATTTGCCGCGCTATAAACTTGAAACTTTTATGCCTAAACTCGAATGAAAAATTAAAGAAAAAAAGATTCACTGATCTGTAGTAGGCACGTGCCAAGGCCAATAGATAGGATATTCATTATAACGAATATCTGATAGATATTAAAATGAAGTTTCCATTAGAATTACGAAGAAGTTCGAGATTCCTTTTTTTTTTCTCTCTTCTTTTAAATTTGTCAGAATTTTCGATTACGTCACTAATCGAATACGGCAAGGATATGAGTTGGTATAACGGAATTTATTCCTATTTATGTCAGCCGGAGAACACGCTGCATATAAATTCATATATGACGAGTCCGGCCAAATAGTTTCAAAACCTGTTCCCTCAGAGATCAAGCCTTCAATAACAATCGCGGTATGTGTCCTTGGCTTTAACTTATTCTTCTTAACTTTCCCGCACAACCCATCGAACCTAATTTTAGGTTTCAAGACGACAATTCTTTTGAATTCATATAATCGAGGTCAGCCATGGAGCCGTGTAAAAGTTGATCAAAAACCAATGTTTTAATTACTCACGTCGCCGAAGATTAAATATCTTCAATATTCTTTCAATCATGCATTTATATTGCATGAAAAATGCGATCTTTGATTTATTCTTAATATAATAAAACCTGTACGCATTGATGAAAAAAAAAAGAATAAATAAACAAGAATAAGGCAAAACGGTAAAAAAGAGCGAGGAACTTGTCCGTGTGTAACAAAGATTCAGGACGGTCAGTCATCGTAAATTTAAACCTGATTCGGAGGTCGCGAAAGGCACTTTTCTGCCGGTGGGCGGGATTGAAGTTCCGAAATCCATCAAAAGTTCCGAACGGTCAAAATTTCGAATTTATTTGACACGCGATTCTGAGTTTCTACAAACGTCAGAGTTCGGAACTTGCAAATTCCGAAAGATCGTGATTCGGATAGCTCAAAGATCCCAAGGTTCAAAACTCAGAAAGTCCAAAAATTGGAAAATTTAAGGGAAGCTCATGACAAAGCTGTCAAATAAACGACGTTGCATAGGCGAATTCCGAATTTCGGACTTTTGGCCCTTTGGCTTTCGCTTTCAGAATTTTGAACCTTCAGTGTTTTTCGATTCGGAGTTTTTTCAATTTGGCTACGTGGACTTAGGGGGCAATAATCTTTCTGAAAACTGTGAGTCGGTAGTAAAAAAATCCAGAATTTTTACTTCGTGGCTTTCAAAATTTCGAATTTCAATCCCGCCCCGGCCGTCGCGGTTGTCAACATACGAGATCGAACGGTCCCCTGGTGGCTTCCGTTTTCGACTTTTTACCAAATAACGTGGGTACATATTACATACTTGTAGCGATCGCCACAGGTATTTGTAATTCGAAACTTGACGTGACAAATTGACTCGAGTGTTATTTTCATCAAACTATTCCCGGTCGCTACACTGCAGATCACAGTTGAGGAAAAGTATTAAGTCTTTTGAAGCATGTTCAACTGCAGAATATATTTAACGTTCCGTATAACTATCATGTTTCAATTCACACGATGTTATACAGATGTGCGTAACAAAAGTATAGGGTTGTTATTAACGTTACACTTCCGCCAATAGGAAGGAAATATTTTGCAATAATTACTACGCGGGTATAATGTCGCCATGTTTCTTCATTCTTTCTTTTCAAACTTGTCTATTTCCCTTGTGCATTGCAGACTGTTCCAGGTGGGAACTAAGGGGAAAGAGCGATACGATATGAATATGAAAGGAACTGTTCTCTCTTTCTCTCTTTAGCTACATGGTTTCACATACGTATAACCAGAGTTTGCCTGCAAGGCGTTTACACGGGGCCCCAATGCGTAGAAGTGGCATGCGGCATAGCCGTGTTTCTGTTTCTATGTTTCGCAAGGTGGACTACGAAACGTTCCTTACTGCAAAGAGTCGCCACAGGAGTTTAGTATAGTCGACGTGTCTAGTGTCCCACCATCCGTGTGTTTCACTAGAGCTCATAGTAAAAGCTGTTACGAAACTGTTTGAAGTAGGGTGGGAATTTGTCTGCAATTAATTCTTCCAACTCGCTCTATATATATATATTTTTTTCTTCCTTTCTTTCCTTTTATTTTTTCGGTCAATGGGAATTGTTTCCGAGGCAGGAAATGCAGGTGTGTTTCCACAGGGACAAGAATTCCCTTGCACTAACTTCAGCAAGAGTAGGTATAGCGTAACTTTTATAACGTTTGAAATATATTTGGTCGATTATGGGGAGAAAAAAGACTAAGGTAATAATTAAGTCCCTCGAATCTATCGGTTGGAGTAATTACCGCGCAGCCCCTTCGCCGGAAGTACGGAAGTAGTCGCGGAAATGAAGAAGCAGCCCCATTCGCGACAAACTTAATTTACCTTCGTCTCCACGGAGATCTTGAGATTCAGTCAGTAGAATTTAGGTTACTGGTTAAACTCTCGGTGGCCGATAATTTCGAACTATATAAAATAAAGAAAATAAAGAAAAAAAAAAAATCACGAAACTCGTTTCTTCATTTATACTCACACACATACATATAAGAAGAAATTCTTCATCGCTGAAAGTCGCGATCTTGATCTTTTATTTTTCTATACTAGGTCGTCGTAATCATTGATGCATAGGCCTTCGTTGTGATAATTATACGCGACACATAAACTCTACGTTTACTCTGCGTATATATAAATTATAGTGATTCGAATGACAGGGCTGCGATTATATGAAATTCATTATTATATCTGATGATGAAAATCAATGTGGTATAGGCTGCAATGAGTAAAACTTCCGGCGTTCATACTACAAATTGAACAATCCAATTATTGCATTGTTCAGAATACTCTCTCATCTCTCATCGCGGCTTCTGGTCGTTATGGCTAGCGCATATTTCACGAACTGGCGACTTTCGATAAGTCTGGAGTGAAATTTGACGAGTAACCGATAACTGGGACGGCTGGAGAGCCCGGGAGTCTTGCAAAACCGGTGATCCGAAAGAAATATACGTTCACATGCTGTAATGTTACTGATGCAGTTGCTACAGTTGCAGCTGCAGTTGCCGTTGCCCTTTTAAAAAGATAGTTACGTTTTACTGCCAGCACCTAGTCTTGTGGCTGCAGTTACACTTAATGAAATATTTATTCAAAACTATATGAAAGAAACGGACGTTATACGGCTCTCTTGAAATTCTATAAACTTCATAACACTTGCGGAGCTTACAATTAGATCAGCTTTTTAAACAACCGCACGGCCTGTTGAAGAACTTTATTTCCAAAGATACACTTTGGAGAAATGGAAAGGCCGTTATACATATAGAAGCTATTCTCTTCCCGCAGCGTTCTATGTTTTATGTAACGCCTTATGGCTTATACTACCATTTCCTCTTTCTTTGCGATAATATAATGAATATATGAAATGAAAGTTATATTCTCACACCGGAATTATGTGATCACAATTAGAATAGGGAACGTTTAAAACCGTGCCTGATACACATATTCATACAATCGATCACGTAACTCCACATATATCCGCGGAGCATGCATTTAATTGACCACTTTTTAATACCAGCCTTCATTTCTCGAGGTAGCAAAAACCAGGAATAAAACTAATTGTAAGTAGAAAAGGTCCGAAATTTACTAGCGGAGTAGAAAATACCTGGATTAGTCAGACGTGACACAACTTTGTTGCGCTCTTCACGCATCCTCCGCATTTGACTTTTGTAAAAACCATAAGTCCTACTATATTCGTGCTCCAAAAACGCGACCGTGACATTTTCAATGAAATTTGTCATTGGTATACGGAATACCGACAAACGTCTTTTATATTGGAAGCATTGAAATTGGATTTTGGTCATGAATATACTTTTTACGTATACATATACCTATAACATACGGGAATTGTGCGCAGGTGAATTCTTTCTCGCACGCGGACAGCTCATTCTCTTATATGTATATACGATTCTCAATTACTAATTCACATCGAGTTTCCTTTTAACGGTATCAACGCGCCTAGCCATTTGGTATAACGTACCGGTCCCGTACGATTGTAGTCGTTCGATGTATAAAAAATTAACAAACCTACGACATCGGGTCAAGCCTTTAAATATATCCTATCGAACCAAAAGGATTCATTGAAATAACAGTTGTTTCTTCAAAGTGCAATGATCCACGTTTATCACATGCTTCCCATCATTCCCGCATATATACATATACGTAAAGTTGCCAAGGCATGAGATACCGATTATCTACTATTGTAGTATTAATCGGCAGTTGCCATCGAACAATATCTATGCAAATTGATTACTATTATCTACATTATTTTTATTATGCACAGTTTTTGGCCAGCACACGTGTGCAGAAAAAGTTTGATAACTTTTAATGATCAAATGAAACTGAATTCAATACTTACTCATTGTAACAGTACGAGTGGAGGCGTTGATTAGCTCATGTGTTTCATCGTGTATCTTCGGTTTATCTCACGTATACCAGTCGCCTATAGATCCTTGCACGATATCCTTTGGTTACAGTACCAGTTCCAAACACGCGATCATATGCAGGGATGAATTTCTTTCGTCACAACATTACTGCGTGTATTTTTTATAGAGTGTGAAATAACTGATTTGAAAAAAAATAAATCGTTTTAACCGCATGAACCTTTCCCCTCCTCCTTCCTCCGATCTTTATTTAATTAACTAAATCGTCTATTTTTGATAATTGAAATTCTTCATCTATGTCGAAACTTAATTACTCCGTTTTCGAAGTCAGGATAATATTTCGTTGGTATTTGTAAGAGGCAAATACACGTTGGTTCTTGACGAAAATAGCAAGATGATAGGTGAGACCGTACCGCGTATATACCGTTACTTTGTTCCCGGCGTCGGCATAGCGTCGTTTGAGTTTTGCGTTCGACGCACGACTGCAAGAACCTGCCCAGTGTGCCTGGCGTTTGAACGCGAAGCTATACGGGTTTACAACAGCCTAAGAATCGCGGTAGGGCAAATACTAGGCATAAGCTATAAGGCTGAGACTGAGACTGACGATGAGCCGGTAGGTACGCCGAGGTAAAGGCGAAGACAGGTTCCCCTAGTCTCTCGATCCTCCCGACTCACAGTATGTATGTAGCTCCGTTCAGATGCGGACGGATGGACCAGCGAGGTACGTTTTCAGCCTCCGGCTTACAAGCGCGGGGTCATCGCCCACCTGTTGATTCTCTAGGAGTAGAGGACGCGCACGCTTATCGTTCCTCGTTCCTCGATCCTCAATGCTCAAAGATTATCTTAGATTATATTCACTATAGGTTCACGAAGAGAATAAAGTTCTATGACTGTAACTTACGATCAAGTCTTCATTCTTGTTGGTCATACGTATCGACGCTGCATGCTTACGAAAAACTATTCCATTTTGACTGACCGCGAAAAAATTGAAAATATTTCAATAATCACCATTTAAACTAACACATTTCAGTTTCCACCGTGAAACAAAATTAGATTTAACTTTTCCAGCTATAAAACTATAATACGTTTTAATTATCGCCAAGAAAAAAAATGATACCGATTGTTGAACAACAATATTATGAATAATGTCATAATTTCTATGAATATGAATAATATATCAATGTGAAGGGAGAATGGATAGTAAATTTAGGAATCATTTCAATTTTTTTAAAGTTTAAGACAGTTAGAAAAAAATACAAGCTTGTCGAAATGAAAAATGAATTACTGATGTGGTATGCATGCAACAATTCAAGCTTTGACAGACGGATGTGTATATGTACTGGAAAAACAGAAAGTTCGTTAATGACAATCAATTAATCTCAATAAATAAATGTTTGCTTTTCAAAAGTAAGAGACATTCTTGCTGAAGTGAGTTTCGTTTTTTCACGTTAGAATGATCAGAAATTTGTTTTAAACAATATTCCTTCCGAATCCTCCTTTTCTACGCGGTAAAAAATGATTCACGATTTTCTTCGCGGTGAAAATCGAGTTGGGATTTTCTTTGCCGTGAAAATTTCAATGTGTTAGTTTTCGTACGACATTTGAAATGTGCTAGTTTTCGTAAGCAGC
The DNA here is from genome assembly GCA_963989295.1 of Ametastegia equiseti. Taxonomy (NCBI): domain Eukaryota; kingdom Metazoa; phylum Arthropoda; class Insecta; order Hymenoptera; family Tenthredinidae; genus Ametastegia; species Ametastegia equiseti. The sequence continues at coordinate 23,559,941 of OZ022389.1, forward strand.
GTCAATATGTGTGTAAGAAAACCTGTGGTCACTTTTGTACTATACGAGTAGAAACGGTTGAAAGAAATACCGAAAGCAATTTCATCCATTATTTTAAAACAAACAAAAAATATTTATATAAATCCTCCGAATCCTTCATTATCCGCTTTATGGCGAAGACTTTAGAAGCGACTTGTGTTGATTCATTGCGGGCGTGGATCAAGACTCAAGAAGATCAACCACTGAATCTTTCGCGTCTATATTCAAAAATGATTGATTTATTTGTCCCTGAATTTCGTTTTCGTATCTCGTATAGATGTTAAGGTCGCGAGGTAGGTGCGGCATTCCTAATTGTCAGTCGTGACGTCTGCACTTGGGCAACGAAAGCCACGTAGGGAAGGGGCGGGCTGAATGAGCCTTACTAAGGACATAAGGCTCTGAATTCAAATTTGAATCAATGGATCTTCAAATTTCGACCACAAGACGATAATCTAATTGACTACGAGCGTTCACCACCTACACTCGTAGAGAGTCTGATAAGATTACGGGCAAAATCGGGCCCCTGGAAAATTAACTGCTCTGAATTTTTCGAAATTCAAAGGCATTCGGAACTAATTTATGGGTTTAATTCAGAAAACATTGAACGTTGAATTATCTGCGCAGGTCTATAAGAACTCTGTACAGAAGAGGCGGAAAAAATCGACCCCTTCAAAATTTACATACCTATGTAGTTCTCTATGAAGTTATGAATTTGTTCATTTACTTGTTGAAACTTCGAAAGTGAGATTGACTATATGCAGAAATTAGAAAAAGGGTGGGTAAAATGGGCCCTAAAGACATTAGAACTCCGAATGATGATTTCAATTACTTAACTGTTGAAAAGCGTTGACGTATTTAGTTCAAATTCCTGAAATTTGCGGCTGAAATGGGGAGCCTTCTTCAAAGTTCCGAAGGCAAATGAGAAATTTATGTATAAGATTTGTTATAATACTGTTTCATGTGTAGATTCGTGACCCGGAGGGATATAAGTGTGAGTATTCGTTGGGAAGGGTCATAACTGAAAAATGCCGTCTTTTTGGGTCGACGTCTCAACTGGGCCCGGCCAGCCATATTCAGGATTTTAGTAGGAAGATTTTCCTGTTCTTTTGCCACTCATATCCTTCCGGGTCACATATACAATCGGATCTCTACCATTGGAAGTCACATTCAACAACATACTCACCTCAGCAGACAACTACCTCAGCAGAAACTCATCAACAAACGAACAGTATCAGGAAAACTTGCATCAAATTAGCAAATCTAAAAAACAGAAAAATTTTTCTACTAAAATCCTGAAGATGAATGGCTGGGCTAAGTCAAAACGTCGATACAAAGAATAAAACGGCTTTTTTTAATTATGAATCTCCCCGACGAACACTCACAGTTATTGTTTCAAAATCACGAAAAATGTTCATACGGCCCCATTTTAAAGGCAGCCTATTTCCTATACTTATAAACGGCAGATGTTGATCGGAAACTCGTCATTTCTTCATTCTCTCTTATAACAAGGCCCTGATTTCGAGTGTTGTGTAACGGCGATAAGATCGCATCGTCGCTGTTAAGCGGCGATTTTCTCCCATCTTGACCATTTATTTCAATCCGTTGAGCGGAGAATTGAGCAACTTGAGAGTTTACTCAAAAGTATTTGTGTATGTTTATTATAGGTATACAAATATACATATAATTTACTATACGACTACCAATTTTTGAAATCAATTACTGCCCGCGTTTGAGGAGGTTGCTGCTTCTGCATTAGTAAACTTGTATTTAATTTTATCAAGTGCTGAGCGTATAACATTGAATATCAATCAGGTTTGTTACTTGTAAATTACGATAAATTCCCTGCGATTTTGCAAAAAAATCAAATAAAAAAATCCTAATAAAATAGGCAAATATCAGGTATTCATTTCACAGCGCTTTAAAATACTGAATAATCTAGCAATATTCAATCAATTTCATTTTACGTGAGCTTGATTTGTTCAGAGAATCAATGCGCACAACTTGACTGTAGCGATTTTTTTTCGTTCAACGTTTGATTGGCAATTAATTAATTTTATGAGTTTGCAGCGATATCGATTGCAAGCAACAAATACATAGCAATATTTAACTGGGTATAACGAAAAAAATTATTCTGTCACGGTCAAGTTGTGCGTATTAGTTTTCTGAACAAAACAAGCCCATGTGAAATGAAATCGAGTGAATATTACAGATTTTTCATTATTTTGAAGCGCTGCGAAATGAAATTTGTTTTAGTCGGAAAATCACAGGGAATTCATCGTAGTTTACGAGCAAATGAATGTGAATAACATTCAATGTACGCTTAGCACTTAGTACAATTGTATTGATTTAGTCGTACAAACTTCTTTAATCTGATGTTTTTATCTCCTCATAAATTGCGTGAAAAAAACATGCTACAATTTAATTATGTCATGTATTACAGAATCGGATCTGGCTTTCCAGACTCCGTCCGAACTTGCTTGCTCCATCAAAAGCTCCAGGTATATAATCGCCTAGACTTTCACACATAGTACTAATGTCCAGGCCTCACAGTATTTCACGGCTCTCCTGAAAGCACACTAACTCGTTGCAAAACGATCCAATTTGCTTAATTGTACAATCACATACTGGAGTATACACTTACATTAAAGATCACCCACTTTCGGCAGTGTGTTATGAATATTTTATTGATTGACCCTTTTTCTTTTGCATTATGTTGTAATTCGCAGGTTTCTGTAACCACTCAAGAAGTTTTATTTTGCAAATTTCGTTTTCATCCCACTGGTTTGATTCAAACTCTCATTGATTTTGCTAAAGGATTTAAATCAGTGAATCAGGTAATTTTAGATAGCATACCTCTCTCCAGCATATAAAATTGGTAAAATTAACGAAAAAATAATCGTTACGTAATCAAGAATTATTGATAAGGTCCGAGCGGAATTATAAATATTCAGGTATCTCAGGTGCCCTACAGCTATTCCAAAATCAAGTTCGCGGTGATAAAAAGAGACATTTGACTAAAAATAATGCCGAGTTGCTCCACTATTTATAAAATAATAAACATATTTTTTTTTTGAAGCTACGTACATTTCCTTCTGGTTCCGTAACAATTTTCTCATACTGTACAGATTTTTCCTGCTTCCGCTCCAGATTAATTGTCTGTCATGAGTGCTGTGAGGTCTGCACTGTTCAAAATCAGACTGAAATATAATTGACTTTCATTTGTGTAGATGCTAAACTGTTGCATTGAGCGGAAAAAGGTTACTGAAGAATCTGTGTACAGGCCGCAGAGCATGGATATCGACGATCCAGATTCTGGTATTATTTCATTGATCTCCTATCACCTTATACAATATTTTGATGTAATTTAAATTGCTTCTGAAATGACAACAAAATTTATATTTCCTAACGTGTCATAGCTTTCGATCGATTGACTTTCAGATTCGGAAGATGAGTTCTTCGAATGTACAAACGAAGAACCAACTGACAATGACGATTCTCTGGTAAAGCCACAGCGTAAAGTAAAACACTCTTTATGGAACAGGCCAACTGGTCGCCTGGCAAAGCATCCTTCTTTGAAGCTTATCAAAGCTGGAGGATCCCTTTACCTTCCTGTTACCCAGGAACCGGTTCCAAAAACTGAGGACCAATTGGAGGAGGATGCGGAAGTCATGATGCAACTTGGAACAGATAAACGGGCATCAGAAATGAGAGCAAGGCTCATGAGTGCTTCTCTCCTTTCAGACATGGAATCTTTCAAGGTATCAGCATACACATAGTATTCCAATTCATGATCTTTCCAGCAACAGGTTTATAGCTCTACATATCTTTATGTTAAGGATATGCTTCGGGTCAAAAGCTATCTTCCAGAATTGATATTATATTAGTGCCATCTTTTTGCTATACGTTTGTACATTGAAAACTATGAAGAAAAAAAGTATCACACTGTGTGTGCGAGCTTGATGTGAAGCACCAAAAAGGCCTTAAAACAGCCCTTCACTAGAAATGGAACCGGCGATGAAATACTTGGAATATTGCTTTCTCCATTTTTATCCCGTATTAGAGAGACAAAAAAAAAAGACTCACGCAAGGAATTTTTTGTACAGTGGAAAGAACTTGAAAAATTGAATTTTTAACACTTTTTTTACCAAAAAAGACACTTTGAACCCAAACTACATCCATAACTCCATTTCAATTAGAGATGTAAACACTAATATTCATGCAATTCAAGGCAGCAAACCCAGGCGCGGTTCTAGAAGACTTCATTCGATGGTACTCCCCACGAGATTGGATTGAAGAAGAAGGTCTCGACGAGTGGGGACAAAAGAACGGTACTCACTATAATTCATCTTCAGATATATCACTTGACACATTAGATTTAACAACATAGATTAAGTATCAAAACAGATCAATCATATTTTGCAAACTGTTATTCTTGCTCTCACATTCAGTGACTTGTTATTCATGGTCAAATCATGGTACAATCGCTTTAAAATATCCTATGATGAATGAAATTGGTAAATTTGATTGATCTGCAGCAGGAATAAACATAGGTATATAAAATATATGTGAGAAAACATGAGAAATTATTATCTGTTAAGGTCACCTATCGCCGCGAATGATGATTCCAAACAACCCTTGGTCAAATGCGTGGACTTCGGCGCAACCAGTACCTGCTCATCGTCAAAAACGATTGTTTGACGACACTCGTGAGGCAGAAAAAGCAATACACTATTTAACTTCTCAACGAGTTGGACAAATTGCCCAATTGCTACTTCCAGTGCTTATACACGCAGGCCTTAGCACTCTGAATTCTCAAAAACAAGAAGCACTGACCAATCTGCCAGATGTTGTACAGAGCATTTTAAGTAAATTGCAATATGCCACAAAGCCGATTCATCAAAAATTAAAATTATACGAGGTTTGTCTAACATTTGCTATCGTCTGAACAAGACAAAAGATCATCAGCCTCTATTGGGACACGTAATGAACAGAAAATTGGTAAACGTTTTTCAGGAAATTGCACACGATATCGAAGGCATCGAAGCTTTAATCGCGCAAGCCAACTCACTGCAACACAAGCTCGGTGGTCAAAATCATTCGAAAGAGTTTACCTCATTTTTAGTACAACTAATGCGTGGAAAAGAAGTTCCTGTTCCAGATGGTTCGAGAGGATACGTTGGATCTCGAATAACGTCCATGTTTTACGAAGCACAAAAAGTATGTATCGTTTATGAGCAGAAAATAATCTATTTAGATTGAACAGCTTGATATAACAATTCTGCTTTTGCCCACCAGCTCAAAATTTTTGACGTATTTTTATTTCTACAGGCAGCACATATGATGACGTCAGTCAATAGCAATCCTGACGCAGACACACTACGAGACTGGGGATCTGGAACCTTCCCGGCGCCATCCTGTAAAGAATTTATATTACGAGCAATTGCTCCTCGTCCTTCTCCGATGTCAACTCCTCACCCACAACGATTATACGCATCTTTGAGACGAGACCACTTCAGATTGGCTGGGTTGTTTTCAGAAGACACAATATTCTTGTGAGATTACAATAAAACTGTAAACTGTACACAATGGTTTAGGAATTTTCATAAAACGATATGATGATAAGATGGGCATGCACGAGTTGCCTATCTGTTTTCATAGGCATTTTTCAATGTTTTCAAATTCTGTATTAATGGCGGAACATTGTCACAGTTGCAAGTTGTGACGAAGGGTAGTTGAATGCAGAAAATACGGGATTACAGACTCATATATCTCATTGTCAAACCGTAACTGATTGTGAGTAATGCCAGTTGACCCGGCATTCTACAAACCTCTATCATCACCTTCAACCGTAAAAAAATTACTTCATTATTGCAGAAGTGATAGCTTTTGGAAAATGCGTGTTAGGACTGATGGGGAACTCATATTTCATCAAAACACTAATACTAAGAGCTGATCGTTGCAGAAGCACATCACAAGCAAACTTGTAATGAAAAAAGTGGTATTCGATTTACCATGACAGGCTTGCGATCCAACGAAATGGTTTCTATTCACTCCCTATCAATCTATTGTAAATTATATTTCTTTCATTCGGACAGATTTGATTCGCAGTCTTTTTAAAAGACTATGTATGTATGTATTGTTAATTAGGACAATTTATTATACAAAAAATAATATATATCACTGTTAACTACATAAACAATTTTTTTAAATACACTCTTATAAAAATCATCTTCAGTACCGTTTTTTTCTTATTTCATGTCATTGGTTCCAGTAAAAACACACTCTTTTCAAGCTTTGGCTTAGAGAAAAGAAAATTACGTACAATATCGTCAAATTCATCAATAGCCAGTTGTGCGTGAAGCCGCAATACCGGATCCTGGTCATTGTCACGTAGGCTCAATAGAGCTCGATATAATGGAAGTAAATCACTGCCAAGACTAATCAAGGCAGCTTTTCCAAGACCTTGGAGCATCAAGGTAGCCACCAAAACACCAGCTCTACGGCACTCCGGTGCTTTATCAGTTTTTATAATACTTCCGATGCAGAAAATCACCTGCAGCGACAAAAATAATATTAAAAGAAACATGTAAATGATATTCAGACGTTGCCTAGAAAACTTAATTCTTGAGATTTATGCAAAAAATTAATATCGATTCTTCGAAATGTTCTAGCACGTGATCTCATGTTACAATCAATCATACATACCTCAGTGATTATATTTCCTAAACGATAACCCAGTACTTTGCAAAGTTCCCCAAGACAAGACAAGCTGGATGCTCGTACCAGAGGGTCAATATCTCGTGTACCGCAGAGAAATCCATTAATTAACGTATTTTTATAGACTGGTGCTATTTCGCCTATAATTTGGATGGTTAATCGAATTGAGCAATTAATTAAATAATTATTGGAGAATTCATTTGTTAACAATATCGTAGTTTACTTACCAAGCGATCTTGTTACTTTCACCAAAATTTCGCCAATTTTTGCTCTAGTATCAGGCGAAATAGTAGTTTCCTTGCTGCTAGATGTAACGTCAATAAATTCATGCACCAAAAGCTCTATTACTTTTTGAGGATAAAAGTTAGCCAGCATAGCGATTCCATTGATTGCGCTTAAGTAAATGAACGAATCCTCGTGCTTCAAGTTTTCCTATCGTGGGAACAATAATATGAAATTGTAAAAGACTGCAAATAATAATGCAACTGTAGTAGATTTAACAATAAAGCTATCTCCTTACTTGAAAAAGGCACAAGATTATGTCTTTTTTGGCAACAGCATCAGGATCTGAACATTCGATTAATTTTGTAAGTGACATCAAGCCATGAGCTCGAACCGGCAGCAGTGGATCAGCGAGATCTTTAAGAGCTTTGTCGAACTCTGTATCTCCTTGATCTTTTTGTGAGAGATCCTGGTAACGCGGTCGAGCAGAAGCACCCTGTGTTTTGATAAGCGTTTCTACTTCCTTAGCTAATGTTGAGAGTTCTGTTTGCGTATTACAGCTTTGCAAGTCACTCAAGGACATCATCAATTCATTGAAAGGCCTCCAATCTATTGTCGATTTTCGTCTATTCGTCAGAATAACTTTGATCAACATCAGGCTGATGTACAAAACGTCAAATTCCGCGCAGATATCGTCGCCATTTTCCTTATTGCTCTCTGATTTTTCTTTGATTAATGATTTTATAAATGATAATATGTGCTCCGGGTCCTTAACGTGTGCCTCTTGAATGGCTGATGTTTCAGCAAGTATCGACAACAGCTTTGTGTACACTAATTTCACTTCTATGTTACACATATCACGCATACTTTGCTCATCATCTGGTATTAGAACGTTTCTATCACCTTTACCAGTCGATTTTTTATCATTTCTAGACAACGATTTCAATAAATAACAAAATAAATTGTACGATAGTTTTTGATCACTTTGTACTAGATTTAATAGACAATCTCCGAACTCTTCGCAGCTAAGATTTTCACGTTGATTAGTTATTTCGAATTCCCCGGTAGAACCAAATTGGAAAGTCAAGTTATCGCCTAAGTTATGTAAACTATTTGAGCTGTTTTGATCGAGAAACTCTGAGAACAGTTCTGCTTGTAGAGATTCTTCGTTCAAAAGTAAAACTAATAGCTGCCGGATTTTAATTCTGTGTACGTAAACGGTGCGGTAGGATTTGTTGTATAAACGGAACAGAGGAACGGCGACAGGCGACAAAAGTTTAATTGGTAAGCATTTGAATTTAGCTCCGCTAGTTATGAAGCATTTAGAAAGATTCTCGATACACTTTGTAACTTCGCTCTCAGTCTTCAGTATCCTAAATACTTCATTTTTCTTTGCCCTGATCGATATCGGTCCGGTAATAATATTGAGAAGCTTATCGGTGAAAACAATCTGGTTTTTCTCGTACAACGCGTTTATGCACCAATTTGCTACTATCAACGAATCTCTGACGTTAGAATCCAGAAGATTCAACAGCTGAAAAAAAAGTGAATTGTACATAATTTTCCAATACACGATTTGGTAACTTCTGTGTTCATTTTCAGTTGAAAATTAAAACAAACCTGAGAACAGATAGAAGTGTAATATGCGTCTGGATCGGAGCTTTGTGGAATAGCGATCAATTTAGCAATAACGTCTAGTTTTGACCAATGGACTCCCAAGTCTAAACCACTATCACACATTGAAATCACCAACGCTGCGATACCATTTGGTTTCATGATCCTGCTGATCAAAAATCTTCGAGTTTCTCTCCTAAGCCAATTTGGAGCACCTTGAACTCCAAGAATGATCATCAATTCTTTGATAACGGCAGATTGCGGAGCTGTCTCAATCAACGAAAGAAGTCTTACTTTGAATTCTTCTTGCTCCGCTTTTAACTTGTTATAAAGATCTATCGACATATTAAATTTCACTGTCCCAGATGTGTCTGCTGAGCATTTCACATCATCTTCTTTACAAGGTTTCATCAGTGGTGCGCTCGATAGTTGTAACAGAGCAGCTAGCAGTGGCCCGAGTTGTGGTAGCACTGCAGGACGCATTGCTATCTCATCAAAACAGTATGAGATTGTTTTTGTAACAGTAGATAAACGATCGTATTTCTGAAACGGAGAAAACCAATCGTTCTAACAAGAGTTCATGCATGAATCAAGGTGCTCGGCAACGATATGATTTTCTTCGCTAATTGAGGATAGGGAATTCTGAAACCTGAGTTGACTTAAAAAATTTTCAGGAGGCACATAGAAGTTTTTTGTAGCAATAAAATCTCATCTTTGCATAGCCATAACTTGTGTAATGATGAAGGAAACTTTTCACAGTTAGATATAATTGGAAATTATTTATTGGAAATTGTAACTATTCAATAATACCTTCCAAAATTACCGGAAAATTTGCATGAATAACTCTAATCTATATCATTCGAATGCATCAAAAAATCGAGAAGATATTGGATGAAGAACATTGGAAGCTTCAAGATAAGATTCACCATATATTTGGCACAAATTTTTTGTTTAAAATTGATGAAAGATGTGAACGCGCAAATTCTTGAATGGGCTTTCTCAACAATAATATTATAACACCACTAGGAAAATCAAAAACAGAAGTTCCCAGACTTCAGATGATACTTTCCGAACGACTTCAAGATTTTTGATACCAAGTTAATCATTCAAAGTGAGTATTCGACATTCTCGGGTATAAGGTGTGAGGAAATGAAATTAATTGCAAGTAACGTTTGCATTGTCCAAGCATGAAATGTGCATACCTGAAGATCCGTGAGATCTTCCTTAGGCAACTCAGCAGCTTTAGGGCACAGATGTTGTATGCCAACACCAACGCCTGGGAGAAGGCAAGGTGTCATCATAGATATTGCAATTTCAACTCCCGTTTTGATACAGCTGGTTTGATTGACGCTGAGAAACGTGTTGCTATCAGGTATAGACTTTCGTATGCCGTCGAGAAAATATAATATTGCTTTTAGGAATCCTCCCCTGTTGGAAAAAACAAAATTCGACAATTCGGTCAAGTCATTCAGAATAAATGAGTCGTTAATTTTTATGCTCATCATATTAATCGGATCGAGGACATTCAGAATCAATGATTTGTTTAGTGTCACTCGTACCTTGGATTCTTTTCATCTTTGCACATCTTTTTTAGATCCTTTTCAACTTCACTCGGCACAAGGTGATGTATTTTTTGTAGGATCTGATCGACCACGGCGTCAAAATCTTCGGCATTTTCTGTAAAATGTATTTCTTAACGTTAATCAATAAATTACTGTATTTTATTCTACATGCTCGAACGTTTTTGGAGGTTATGTTATACTCCGTACTCCGGAATGTTGTTTCGATTGAAGCCTCGCGTGGTCCTCGCAAAGCGTTGTACCGATAATTTGCGAGATACCGAAGGATTATATTCATAGGTCTTTGTACTCACTTTCTTCTTCATTCGACGTCAAAATCGAAAGACCCTCATGACAGTCCATTGGGATTTGTTTGTCGACAATCGCCATGCAACTTGCATGTGTCAAGCAGCGATTTATCAATCAAGAGTCAACCCGACGGGTAAAGATGGTTAAGTTCTAACCGACTGCACAATTCGCATGTCGCACCGCCCTGAATAAAAATTTGATCTGCGAACTTCTTTCTCTGAAATAGTAATAAAAACTAGAGTTTATAAAGTTGTGTTATTCATGTTGGATAACTGAAATTTTTACTTACACCTTTACAGAATCAAATCCGCCGATACGACTTTTTACCTAGGGAGCGTCGATGTCATAAAAAAGCGCTTGGAGATACCGTCGCAGTTGATATACTTACCGACATAACACGTGCATATAACGTTGCAGTATATCTATAGTGTGCGAATATACCGGCACCAATGAAGAATAGTTCCGATTTCAAACGGTAGATAATGCTCGTTTCACCAATTTGAACTAGAGTTCGAATTTGAATATCCCGCTCGTATTAGGGTAGTGCTATGTGCGCCGGTGAAAAGTTACACGATATATCATAACGAAGCTGTAAAACTTAGTTGCCGTAGAATCACATTCGAAAACATCCTCAATATTGTGATATTTGTTCATGTGAAGCTCAAGCTCAGATTCGTACAGTTGATTCAAGCTTCGCTCTACTTTATCTGCATAAATTATAAACGTGTTTTATCCATCAGGCGCTATGCTATAATATTGTCATTTTCCGCGCAAGCATCTGAATATTATTCTCACAAAATAAAATGAAGGTTTTGAAAAATGACAATGATGTATTATAAGTTCTATACTTTGGTAACCGCTCAATATAAATCAGCATGTTGATCGATTTGCAATAATTATAATACTTTTTTTTGCCATAACATTAAAAATTCTGATCTTCGGTCTGATTGAGCAGCTTTGACGTTATAGCAATTTTGATTGTAATGAGAATTGTACAGCAATCAATCAGCCCTGATCCTGTCATATTTTTTTCTGAGGGATTACAGTGGCATAAAACTAGTCAACCGCTCGGCGCTCGACAAGATCGGCTCATCGTCCGCGAATGACATTGACAAGTATTGCCGGAGTACCGACCTCAACAAGACCTTCGATCTTTTTACAATGGCGATCTTTCGCCCTTGAGATCTCTGTGCTCCAATGTATCGTTACCACTGATTCCTTGGATCAAAATAGACCGCATATAATGCACACGCTCCACTCTGCAGCGAAACATTCCATCGCCGACATCTTTCCCTTTCCGAATCGGTCTAAAACAAAATACCTCTGAATTTTTCTGATTTGCTCCGAAAAAATCTTAACGCAGAAATCCGATAAAGAAAAGTTTCAGAGACAACTAGCTGGATACCCTAATTGTGGATATGTATTTAGTTTCTTTAGGCAGCCTGATCTCTCCGTGTTGCAATTTTAGAGTCTTTCGTATCACATATGTCAGCATTCTGTAGCTCTGTGAAACCTTCTGGATAGATCGAGTCAACTGTAGATTATCCCAGCTTGCTTATCGGTATATCTCACAATTATTCCATTTTCATTGGATCACAATAATAAAGTTACGTTATAATAAAGTTAGTTAATATAGTTACAGTCATTCCAACTCATTACATGAAGGGGGGGGGGGGGGGGGTAAGGGTTTGCACTTTCCAAAAATCGAATGGTTTATTTAGCAAAGACTAAATCGAGAATATTTTATTTAGCAAAGACAGGTGAGTAAACCCATGAAGACATATTTGAAGTTGAACAAAAAAAATTTTTTTCTTCATTTTTTCAGCTCATAAACTTTTAAACGCGTTTTTCTCAAAACTACTTTTTCAAAGTCTGTGTTCACTGCCATTTCAAAACTACTTGACCAATTCATTGGAAACTTGGTACACATTTTCTACATATAAAATACCTCCCCCCCAACGTTCAGTCAAAATTTTTGTTCATATTAAGGGGATTTCGCACCCACAAAATGGCGGAATTTTTCGTAGAAAATAGCAGTTTACATTTCAGATGGCCACCAAAAAATTTTTAACGAAAACAAAAAATAATTATAGAACGTTGGGGGAAGGATTTGATGATACTTTGACTGAATTTCAATGGTTTTTGATTTCGGATAATTTTCGACCGAGATATAGTGAACACCGCAACTTGTTATTTTTCTAAGACGTTCTAGGTCAAGCTCTGTCACCGGCTTGTTTTTCAATATTCCCGCATGAAAAAATTACAGAATATTGTTGAAAGTATACTTAATAATGTACAGAGGGTTTGAATGAATTTGCTCAATCCATACTTTAAAAAAAAATTCACAAAAAAAAGTGTTTTTTTTTACGCTGAAACCCTTACCCGGGGGGGGGGGGGGGGGGGGGGGGCGCCTTAATATATGAATTTCCGATTCCTATATGTATAGTCGAGTGCTGCAGCTAGAGCGGCAGTTGCAGCTCAATGGCGATATGTTTTCCAAAAATCGAGAGCAATCGCAAACGATTTTATCTCACGTTCTTACCTTCTGCTTTGATCATCTGGATAAATTTTCTTTTGTAATAGTATATAAGGTCAATGCAGGCGTATGATGAACACAGATTTCGTAGCCAATGCATGCGCGGCATGGAGAGCATATAAGAGCTATGGTAGCGGAGAACGGCCTTGTCGCGAGGACGAAACCCCTTTCGCGAGACACCCTGTATATATCGGCATCAAGATTTTTTAGCTCACCTAAAGAATTTGCCACTCGTCCAGGCAGCTGCAGCTCGGGGAACCTCGGCTATATACCGCATACGAGTGGCGAATATACGCAAGATTTAAACACGCGGCTTTGATTGCGCTGCTGCAGGAGTATACCAAGAAATTCTAACCGAAAGGGTATTATTTGTGCAATTTAATGCATAGATAATGACCATTCCAACGTTGGCTAAATTGCTATTCACATATATGCCGATCGCTCTCCGTGTTACCCGAGTAGTCCCTCATGTGATGCAGGAATAATTCCATCGGAATGATCAAATCGAATTTGAAAGACCGCTGCAGCAGCAGCAGCAGCAGCAGCAGCGAGCAATGTCTCGGGCTAGGCGGTCTCGGGATGCAGGCAGACAGATAACTCGGCTGAACTGGCTACCCCCATGAAACCGGTTTCTCTTTGATTCTCTATTTTTCCTTATGGACCAAAGCTGCCAGGCAACCGCGCGCTGGCCGGCAGTGCCACTAGTACCTACGAGAGTTGGCTGGTTGGCTTTGAGACACCATACCTTTTATGATTAATAGTCGGCGATTCCTCGTGCTATGGCTACCACCGCTGCAGGGCCTCGCAGCAGCAGCAGCAGCAGCGAGTGCAGGATGTGGGGATCTGCGGCCATAGATGGCACCCCGAGAAACCATCGAGTCGAGTTCTTCGCCGCTATACCCTCCACCTTGAGCCCCTGTCTGCCTCCCTCCATCGAATGAGAGTTCTTTGATTCACCTGTTGCCTTTTGCCTCTTGCCTCTTGCCTCTTGCCTCTTGCCTTTCTGCCTTCTGCTTTGCTCCGTTCTCATTCCGCTTACCCCGCCACATTTGCTCGGCGTATACGCAACTGCTACTTTGGCAATACCACCATCAAACAACCCTCCGTTTACCTACCTACCTGTCCGTGGAGCACCTACCCATACCTATATACTTACTTAGTTACCTGCCTACCTACCTACCCACCTACCTACCTACCTACCTGTCTACCTGACCGGAGTTACATCTACTGCAGTTTCTCGATCAAGCCTCTCCTCTTCTGAGGTAAGAATCGAAAGGGAAAACTCGTCCTTTCAATCAACTAGCCCGCGCGCGGTTCGTGCGGAGCCTTCGCGAGACGCGAAGAGTTCGTGCGAGTGAATATACGGTCGCACAGTGCGGCTTGCAGTGTAAAGAGATTCGCCGTTGCCCGATCCCTGCAAGTCTCATATCTTCAGCCAAGGGCTTTTCACCGTGAGTTTCGTCAAGATCAAACGACAAGAATTATCACACGGTACGACAACGCGGGTAGTCACGCGTTCGTAAGCGCGTCTCCGCGGTTATGCCGGAGGTATAAATTCTACTCGGCATATATTAGTCCGTACTGCAGGTGTCGGTGAGTCTTAACATCACTTTTATTACCTTATTCATTACCTTCGCACTAAAGAGGCTTTACTGCGCGAATTCAATATTATTTCAATCTTATGTTCCAAATTACAACATAGTTTTATACTCTTATAGTTATTCCTGCCGTTATATTTCAAACCTTTTGTACATTATAATCCTATATTCAATAATTATCACATACATCACCCTAGAATTTTGTTTCATTAATTTCCACCTGCGTATTATGCATCATTTGATTTGTTTTTTTAAAGTATGGTGGTGATCGTATTCCCTTGATTGAATAATATCCATCTGGCATGATAGTCATGTAAAATGTGTGATAAATACTTCATATGTAAGTGCAATTCACGTCAAGGTTTGTAGTGTTACTTAAATCGCAAAAACTATCAGTATGACGTTAAAGAAGTGCACTCCGATTCTGAGAATCGATATAATTGGATCGCATTATCTTAATTGCATTCGCAGGTATGTTCGTATGTACATGTATTTATGTATATGTGTTCGCCTATAATGTCGTACAGCGAATTTTTTTAACATGAAAAAATTTACGTCAAGTCCGACTTGTTTGACGAGTATAAAAAAATTATACGGATTTGCCAAAAGCCTTGGACTTGCATTATCCGTTGGTATGGCAAGAATAAAGAACGAAGTCTGCGTTCAGACGCGTTCTTGGCACTAAAAAGCGTCTGGTTCCGATGGCCCTGTTTCACGAGGGCGATTGGTATATGTGTATGTGTGTGTGTCTGTGTGTGAAGTCTACTTAAACTTTGCTAGACGGTTATCCCCGCGGTCGCAGACGCAGAACTTCGGTCAAGGTCGCACATTGTTTCACGTTTTAATGCTTTCTACCCGGCGTTTCGTACGTATCCAGACGCTTTTGCGAACTCCTTCTTACCATCACGTTGCGCGAAACTGCACGATTTTCAAAGGAATACGATTCCATGATTTTTTACCGATTCATTATTGACATCGAATTATCTCAATACATCAATTACGAAATATATAAGGCTGCAGCTTTTGTTTTTTGCCACAAATTGTAAGCATTTCGTGGATTTTCATTTTCAGGTAGAATTTACTTTAAATCTTATGATATTTGAATATTGGTATGAATTGTTTTGAGAAACAAAAAATGTCTGCAAGGTCATTAAAATTTCTTCAAATACATCGCGGAGTAACTTTCTTTTTTTTGAATCGATAAAAAATTGGTGAAGAAAAGCAAAGATCCATATTTGAAAATCTCATGATATCTGCAATTGAAAGATATCCGCAATTCACGTAATTGTTATCGTACGTATATGCGTCTAATACATAGAACTGCACGCCGTATATATGCGCGAATATATTTTTATGCTGTACTGAAAAGGATGTGAATCGAAGGGATGGATGGAACAAAGACCTAGTTCGAGAATGGTGTCCAAGAAATAAAAAAACCAAGAGAAA
This sequence comes from Ametastegia equiseti, assembly GCA_963989295.1. Lineage (NCBI taxonomy): Eukaryota > Metazoa > Arthropoda > Insecta > Hymenoptera > Tenthredinidae > Ametastegia > Ametastegia equiseti. The sequence continues at coordinate 23,575,960 of OZ022389.1, forward strand.
CGTGGGATAGCTGGGCTCGAAGCCCTCGGTCGACCAAACCGCATACCATAGGCTATATAGCTTCTTGAGAGGATCGTTAACAAAACGTGATAACGTATAAGTTTTTTGCCTTGAATCTCGGGTATACTTATTGAAGATAAAAGAAAATTAAAAGAATTGATTTAGACCCTTATTCCAAATATTCGGTTCTTTTAGGGAAGATTTCATCGAGAAAATTCCTTTTCGATTGAAAATCCATGTATTCTATGGTATTCTGAAGGAAAAATAAATTATTTTTACTACTTCATCGACTCTAAGCCCTTGCTCCGTCCATTCCTCTAATTAGTAGAATCGTTATCAAATTCTCACGCGTCGCAGCAATTAAGTTTCATACACAATAAATAGTAATTATTACTCTTGGATAGAATAATCTGCGATATTCTTTGGCAATGAAACTAACAAGTGATTACGTGTGAATTATAGTTGTAATTTATACGTATGCGATATTCAATAGTCATATTTGATGAATCGGATCGACAGACTAGCTTCATTCAATTCCCATTATAATTTATGTTAACCCTAGCTGCCGCAGCCTTATCCTTGATTTTACACTTTCAGAGTTTTTGGGGCACTACGCTATAGAATTGCCGAGGTTGGTGTTGTAAACTTCTTCCCAAACCGAAGGTCTGTAAAAAGTACTTCTTCGAAATCAACGCGGAGCATTGAAAATACAATTTCAAGAAGTACGATGAATTTCGGAGCACGCACGTGGAAAACTTTTAATGGAGCTGGTAAGTATTTTTTTTAATGACAATAACGAAGCATATGCGATAGAGCGACGATAATTTTTTAAACACAAACCTAATTTGCTTAAGCGCTGTTTCCTGAATTTTACCATCACCAAATTCCAAAATATATAGGCTTAACCAAAGCAATGCGGGAGGCTTCAAATCACTGTGTCGAAAATATAATCAAAATGCATTCATAGGGATAAACATTTGCCTAAATTGTTACGATAACATGTAACAATTAGAACAAGTTTTGATAGTCGTACAGTATCAAACCTTCTCTACCGCCATAATATTCTGAGAATTTCGAAATTCTTGTCATCTGAAATTTTGAGCGAGTAATTTTTTTCAGACAAACTTCCAATCTGTTCGTTTGAAAATCAATTCACAGCATTGTACATACGTTTTTATTCCTTGTATTCAACAAATTGTGGGCTATAACAAAATCCAAATGTGTTGCGAAGAAACAAAACTAAACAGAGGCTTGTAAGAATTCATTAATTTCTGTATATTCATGACGGTGGGTGCATATTGCAATCAGTCAACGAAATTCAATCACAAACGAAGGTATCATCGGCTATCTTTTTACACAGAGTGCCCTTTTCGCATCCTCCGCCGTCCGGTACACTCAGCAGCTGTAGAAATCCCGCACAAGTCTCACCTTTTCCTACAACAATATACCCGAATTTTTTATTTTCAAATGCTCAGAATTGAACGAACACTATTATAGCGGCAATAATAAATTACATGCTGAATTCACTTGTGCCTTCCATATAGCCATTTGTGCAAGTATATAGATAATTTGTCCATGTATAAGAAAACCCGGAGCACAACATCCATGGCATATGATTGATTGAATGCCAGTCCCAAAATTTCAACGAAAAAATTGGTGGAATTTTTGAAACCAAACAAAGTTTTTCCCCACAATAATTGAATGATCACAATCTACCACAATTATCACACTCATATTGTTCAAATCAATTATTCACACCGGCTCACTCATCATGAGCCAATTTTTTAGATAAATTAAACTTTGCACATACAAGTAGGTATACTGACTCCTCTGCAAAAAATGTTCGTTTCTCTAGTAATGAACTTGTTATTCTAAGCATGTCGATCAGTTTTTTGAATAAATCGAAACCGAAGGATAGACATTAGCCAGATGTGACGCTAAATTAATTTTTTTTCTAAAGTCAGCACTTCAACCCCCTACGCGCTCTATACGATTGGAGTAAATTTCAGTATTACTCTAATAACTAAATTTATTTTAATTATAAGAGATCGTAAGTATTTGTGGACAGAAAATATTTTGTATGATACCTAATAAAACAGATATAGGTATGTCAAACTGATCTTTACCTATATGCATATATTTAGAAAAATTGTACAACAGTTATCGTATGTGATGACTCTATCGTCCGTTGACTTACTATACAACCATGTGAATTTAGCAGACGAGACGGACCAAAGTTACATATAATATGCAACTGTATCTAATCCGGACTTTCTCACAAAATCCATTTCTTTCACGTTTTTTTCAATCAATCCGGAGTCTGTACTTTCTTGATAACTTTATCAAAAGGAAGAATCGTTCTCCAGATTAGATACAGTTGCATATTATATGTAACTTTGGTCCGTCTCGTCTGCTAAATTCACACGGTTGTATGTATAACAGTTATCGTTTTATCAGTTTATCGCAGTATTTGCATTACTTACGAATTTTCTTCACGCAAGCGGGGCAGCATCCACATACACCTGCATACGGCATGAGGACCTGGTCATTATCTGCGCACGACGACGCTGTTATCCCCTCGCATTTTACCATGGCACAAGTGTCAAGTGGACATACGAATCCGTGTACACAAACGACAGTTGCGAGTATGACAAGCGATATAATCATGTTATTTCTCTTCATCATTGCGCTGGAACGTAGAAAATCACTCTGCGTTTAATTGGAAAATAAAGTTCGATTTTTTCTTTGTCCGGTCAACTGTTGTGTAGTCAGATTTCAAATCAAATGCCAGTAGGTACAGTAAGTATATTCGTGATTTGTCGATGAATGAAAAGGCTGAAATGAGGTTGTGAGATTGACATTTACTGTTCATATGAATGACGAATATGTCGATAAATACTCACATTTTAATGACCAAGTTGCTTGTTCGATTGCTAACACTATACTGATATCCGCTTTGTGTATCGCTTTCATAAGGCAATTCCGTATGACGCATTGGCACTGAAAAATTATCACATTTTCCCCGCCAGGATGCCGTTTGTAGTATACATACTCACATACATCTATATTTACCTGGTTTGTTGTTTACGTTATTCTATTACGTCTTGGATTTTCTGTTCGAGTACATACAAGTTTTTCTATAAATTATCTTGAACAATGCTCAGAAAGAATTCGTCAATCTAATTTTTTCCGTTTATACTGCAGTTGAAGCTATAAACTATCACAATTTTTTTTTTCTATTAATGATTATTAGTTTCATTGTTCTTCTTGTTAGTATTATAATGATTTATAATCATTACCAACTATTTCAGTATACATACGTATGTTGACTGTGCAAATTTTGATTATTTATAAGCAACGCGGATTTCACCTGTATGATAATAACATGAATTATAATTTCAATTATAATTGCAATCAGTATATATAGCAATACATGTGTCAAGATCTGGTAACTCCACCACCGTTGGCATAAGATATTCAATGGCCAATGGGATGTGAGTTTCCATTCCTAGGCACTTGGCTCATCTATTTACTTCCCTGAGCAGACTTGTCATTAGTGCTGCTGCATTTCCACGTACATATATTGTTCATTTATATTCATTATGAATAATTAAACTAAAAACTGTGATTATTGTATACCTAATATTGTTTTATTCAAACCCGTCCTCAACGAATTATCCAACGATCAACCAAACTCTAATACGGTAGGTACTCATTCATATGTAAGTATAATTGACAAGTTAGAGGCTCTAACTGCCATGGTATATTCACCAGTACAGGTGTATAGCAGCGAGGAAGAGTATGATGCAATATAATGTATACAGTTTCTGGTATATATGGACGGAATACCGTCACCGAAGTCTACACTTTTTGGCTAGAACGCAATCGTGTGCAATGGTTCGAGGATGTGTTTGCTGTGTGCATATAAGCGCGCGCGCGCGTGTGTGTGTGTGAACCATGACATTAATATATGCAACTGCCAATTTACTGAACCGTTGACCATCTGGAGGGTGCACTTACCATCACCGGAAATGGAGACGGTCGAATAAGAAAACGCGTACATCATTCGAGAGGAATAAAACTACAAACGAATACGTCGCAGACCTTCGTTTCTAGAAAACGTATAATTCTTCAGCTGCGTAATGGATGTAATATCGAGACGAAAAAACAAGAGCGCTAAAGTTATAATCTAGTTTGTTCAAATGTCAAGTACTCCAGAATTCATTTATTTGTCAAGCAATAAGTTCATTTCACATGTTTCTTAAATTTTCTTTTCGAAAACCTGTGACGCGAAGATTTTGGAGCACCGTTGGTATGATATAGCGGTCGTTTTGCTCGGAGGTAAAATCCTCGTTATGTTGACGAGGAAATTTTTGTATGTTTCTGTTTTTTCCAAGTTATTTGTAAATTTACAGTGGCCCAAATTTTGGAAACTTTGGATAATCGACTGTAAGATTGCACATATACATGTGCAATTCCACGTCAAGCAGGCCACTTTTTTGGGTCGTAATCACCGATTTTGATCTCCATCGAGGATTTTGTACTACTCATAGATGTAAGTCTCTGGGCCGAACCAAAAGCCAATACGCGACTCGGTTGTCTACCTAGCGGAGGTTAAAAATGCCGTTTTTGCGCGCCAACTTCTCTTCGGCGGCTCATATCTCAGTTGTTTTTGGAGAAAAGTACCAAAGTATATAGTGGTTCTTGTAGCTATTTTCACACGCTTTCCGGTGATTATACTGACATCGCTCTCCAACCAAAATTTGGCAGTCAAAAACGGAGTCAAAATAAAATCTTCGTTTTTCAAGAAGTCCGCCCATTTTGAAAATTCTGTTTTTTGTCTCTAAAAAAGGTTCAAGGTATCCCTTACATGTACCCGAAGTGGCAAAGTGGGCCGTTCTTTCGTTGGTTTTTTATCTCATTTTTTTTCGATATAATCCGAATTATTCTGATAAAAAAAATTTTTTGTCACGCATTTCAATTTTTTGAAACAGTTTCTCCGCATGACGAGCTCGCTTCTGGTAATTGGAAAATGTTCGGGACGAAATTGAGAAAAATAAGAAAAAAAATTGAAAAAACTTGAAAAAAAATGGTGGAAAAATCGAATAAAACTTGGATAAAAAAACATCGGAAGAGAGGCCCACTTTGCCACTTCGGGTACGTGTAGGGGATACTTCGAACCATGTTTAGAGATCAGAAACAGAATTTTCAAAATGGGCGGACTTCTTGAAAAACGAAAATTTTATTTTGACTCCGTTTTTGACTGCCAAATTTTGGTTGGGGAGCGATGTCAGTAAAATCGCCGGAAAGCGTGTGAAAAAAGCCACAAGAATCACTGTACACTTTGATACTTTTCTCCAAAAACCACTGAGATATGAGCCGCCGAAGAGAAGTTGGCGCGCAAAATCGGCATTTTTTAACCTCCGCTAGGTAGACAACCGAGTCGCGTATTGGCTTTTGGTTCGGCCCAGAGACTTACATCCATGAGTAGTACAAAATCCTCGATGGAGATCAAGATCGGCGATTACGACCCAAAAAAGTGGCCCGCTTGACGTGGAATTGCACACATATATATGGTTAATTTTTTTCACATCCTCATTCACACGGTGCGGATTTTATTTCCGAACAAAATAAGCTCTCAACGACCTCAATCGGATCAACGGTGCTCCAAAATTTTTACGACACAGGTTTTAGAAAAAAATATTCGATGAGATATGATCTTTGATGAAAAATAAATGAATTTTAGAGTAGTTTAAAGTAAAACTTCTAGCACAATTGCCCCCGGATGTGTCCGTTTTTAGGATGAGGTGTCAGGAGTTGACAAAGCTGATTATAATTCGACGGAAGTCGTAGCAATACGCTGTTCTTCGTTGCCAGTAATTGCATGTGCAATAGGATATTAGCCCTGATTTAAAGGTCGCTGGAATTTAGACACGTCGAGCCCTAATCTGGATGAAATTTGAGCTTTCTAGCTGCTTTGTGAAATATAATTGTAGATGGCTGCCGGGCAAATCGAGGGACAAATTTTTGTAATGGTGTAATGGTAAAAATTCCATCGACTCCCAAATAAGGGCCATCCTATAATATGCAAGTACCTCGCTAATCTACAGCGATATTTCAACGTCATGTTAAAATGTTGACAAAACACTGTCAATGCTCAGCTGCTCAGCCCGCGTATGCAGTCTATCTGGGAATATCTTATTGCAATGAAGTGAAAAGAAATATGAATATGCGCGTATAATAGGCTGACATACTCGCCTGTGTTACTTTCACATTCTATCGAGGGGTTCAGAGATTAGTATAGATTATTCTCAAAAATGGCGGCATTACAATATAATATAAGGTATACGTACCTAGAATGGTAAGACATCAGATGTCAATCGATGGTAACGATGATCAGGTTTAACAAACGTCTAAAAGCAAGAGTATGGATATGGTTAAGGAATTTGGGGCTTGAAAATAAAGAACCAAATTTTACTAATGTTTTCATGACAAACTATGCTTCATTACTTCTTTTCTCATTGTTATAAGTTGCCTTAGATATTTCCTCCACTTTTTGGGAAGAATCATTCGAAATTTTCGCCTTGTTTGAAACGCAGGTTGTGCAAGATCGGCTTTCGAGTGAGATGGATCGCCTTAATTTCGACGAATTGCTTACGATCAAATCCATAAATTTTATTCCACTCGCTACTTGAGAATTTTATAACGTCCTATTGGTTTTATGATTTCGAAACGAAATAAATCCTAGTAGATGGATATCACGAATTACTTCGTGATGGATATACTCTTCCGAACCATCGTCTTTCTACAATAACTGTAAACTAAACTTTGAGTGTACAATATACATGATACATATTGGAATTGTACGTATACATTAGGCCTAATTAGACTTTGCCGCTCACCGAATCGGGTCTAAATAAATTTCTTTCAAATCTGTTCTGAAAATGTCTGAAGCATAACTTTCCATCGAACGTCCGTTATCACTTTACGGCCGTTAAATTCATTTGTTTTGTACGTTATTGTATATCTATACATATGAAACAAAAGAGTTTAACGGGCCGTTATACGTTCATGAATTCGGGCATAATTGTTTAGTTTATTGTGAACGATCATTCGATATTTCCCTCCAGTGATTCTGTAGAACGATGGGCATTCCCGCAAGCTTTTTGGAATTCGTGGACTCTTAATTCACTCTGGAATGTTGATTATTATATTACTATATTATATATTAGTTATCGAAAATAATACAATCAAGAAAATCAGCAATTATCCGCGCAACGAGATAGTAAAAACAGAAGTTTTCAATGCCCCCTTCGTCCCAAATGTTGAACATCTTAAAATGATCGGCAATATTTATTCTGCAACAACAAATACTAAATTCAGCGATGCACGGTTCAAAGTGGCCTCCGCCCGCGTATTGCGGCAAAAATAATTCACGAAGTCGCCACGATACGAGAAGGAGTGCGCCACCTCACGTGTCTTTGGTGGGTGGCGGCATTTCATGGGATGGATTTTATAAAGCTAACCTCCAGGTGTTCTTCTGGTTGCATAGATTCAGGCGCATGAGAATGCGATTTACCCTCCACAAGACCGAAATCACTTTACTGATTTTGGAGCAAAACGGAAAGTGCAATGTCGAAGAAAAAACAAAAATAATTTGAAAGCAGAAAAAAATAATCTTTCCACGATTTTATAACGAATACTTTTGTAATTCATTAATCTCTTCACCTGGAGATAATTTTTAAAGTAGGCGTTTTTTATTATTTTCTACGTTTTTTTAAGACGCGTGTAGATTCCTGGGCGATCAAGCGCGCGCGCTGTAACAATATTCATCAAGTTTTTCAGAATTTGCATAGAAGTTTCGGATGTCAAAGTTCATCAGGAGGGCGTTTCTGGACCCTTTGTTACCCTGTCGTTACCTGCGTTGCATCCGGTCCCAAATTATGAAACAAAAAACGAATATATATTTATAATGATAATAATAATACTCATGAATAATACAACACCTATACAATGTTAACACTAACGCTAGAGTTAAGTTGATGCCAAAAGATCCAGGCACTCAAGTCAGGGTTGTGACAGACTTGGGGAATTTCAGGGCAAACCAGAGAGACGTCGTAAGGGTGAAGTTCATAACGTCAATGCAACAAAATTTGGCTACTAAAAGGGTATATAAACGCGTTATAAACGGATCATCATCATCAATGCAGCAAGATATCGAAAATGAAATTATGCAAATCGGTCTTCAGTAACTCATAACTGCAGAATAACTGCGAAAAACAATGCCAATCGAGAAAATATCGTCGGCTGGGAGGAAGAAGGTACTATCCCAGCCTTGCCGTGAAGAAAGTGTTGTTTCGGCTTCGTTTCGGCGTGAAAAAGGTGCTATCTCAGCTCTGCTTTGAAGAAGGTGCTATCTCAGCTTCGCCGTGAAAAAGGTGTTGTTTTGGTTACGATTTGAAAAAGGTAATGTTTCGCAAGCGATTTGTTTTCTTCATAATTTTAAGTTGGCAACACGCGCGAAAAATATGAATTATCAGTTTATTTACATGAAAGAATCGCTTTTGAATAACGATTCATTTTATTCTGTGTGATAATTAAATTTTTATTCTTCGACTAATTATTATACGAAGGAATGATCAAAATGTTCGTATCATGTCACACATGATTTAGGATATGTTGTAGCAAATTATGTCTTGATTCCAAGCAGTGAGCGTGCATACTAATCTCAAATAATAAAACAACATTTTCATCGAAAGGGCTTCACTCGACGAGGTAAGATCTATTTTCCAAGACCATAAACATTTTACCGATGCGATTGGCAATTGGATTACGAACATTCCGATCATTCCATAGTGGGAATTATTCGAAGAATAGAAAAATCATTACACTTAATAAAATAAATAGTTATTCGAAAGCGATTCTTTCATGTAATTGAACTGATCATTCATGTTTTCCGCGCGTGTTGCCCACTTAAAATTATGAAGAAAAAATATTGCTCGCGGAACATTACCTTTTTCAAATAAAAACCGAAACAATACCTTTTTCACGGCGAATCTGAGATAGCACCTTCTTCAATGGAAATCTGAGACAGTACCTTTTTCACGGCGAAGCCGAAACAACACCTTCTTCGCGGCGAATCTGAGATAGCACCTTCTTCCTCCCAGCGGACGATATATGCAGTTCATACCCAGTAAACCAAAACGAATTGAGGATGTGAAAAACGGAATTAAACAGAATTTGAAAATTTTGATTCTTCTTTTCTTGAGCTCATCAATATCTATTGGGAACGGATTTGGTTTTCGTAAATCAATAATAACGACGACGGTTGACGTTTCGACCCATGGAGAGGGCCTTCTTCAGAACTGAAGAAATTTATTAAGTTTAAATACAATAGTTTCAACAACAATAATCAATAAAAACCAAAAAACAAAAAATATTCAATACTACTTACAATAATATCTAAACACACGTACTAAGTCTATGTTCCATGACACTTATCGAGGTATTATTGTAAGATAGTATTGAATATTTTTTGTTTTTTTGGGTTTTATTTATTATCGTTGTTAGAACTATAATTGTATTTGAACTTAATAAATTTCTTCAGTTCTGAAGAGGGCCCTCTCCATGGGTCGAAACTCCAACCGTCGTCGTTGCTATTGATTTAGGAAGACCAAATCCGTTCCAAAAAGAATTTGAAAGACTTGAACGTTAATTATCTGAGGGAATTTCATCAGAAACCCGGAATTCAGTATCAATGCGGTTTTGATTGATGTATTCTGACGTATGTTCCTATAACTATTATACTCCCTACCCGCGATTCTCAACATTTTTCCGATTCACATTATACCAAGATTTCGTCCGTATTATAGAGTAAGTCCGGGGTAGTTGGCCATAGTTATTTGAACTGCCCACCATTTATTTATTACAATGAAAAAAATTCAAAAAATGATGCTCAACCCAAGAGTACTCATTGAACGTGTTGTACGTCATCGATAAATATCGATTACTTAGATCGTAACTGAATTAGATATACTTTTGTAAATACCATCGATTGGCCATCTCTCCCGAATAGGCCGGGAAAGATGGCCAGTCCTTCATATTTCGTGTGTAAATAGTTCTCAATAATTAAACAATGCAAAATAACTTTCACTTGTGATTTTACGTGTCAAAAAATAAATAAAATTGATTATTGTAACTGAGAAAACAATCAAATTAATCACTTAAACGTAGTAAGGAATATTGTAAAAAGTCGAATACACTTTAGGTCTACCGTTGCCTTCAAAGTTTGGGTATCACTGATCCATATTTTTTTAATTTATCTTGCATGGATAGTGGTTCGTAAGGATTGAAATAATTTGTCAGAAAACATTGAGAACCACGATTTTTTTCAATTGGCCATCTCTCCCTTACGGCCATCTCCCCCGGACTTACTCTACTATAAGGTAGGAACAAACTTTATTTTCAACTGTATTTCACTAAAACTCTAAAGCAAATTTATGAGACTATGATTATTACAAAAGGCTGCATTCGAAACGTCAAGATTTCGTCGCATCATATGAAAAAATTATCGCCAGCACACTAGAAAACCAAACTAACATATGATCCGGGAAAATTTTTATGGTCCAGATATTTGAAAAATAAAAATATGTAACAACTATGCAGGTCGCATGTTTATTCAAAAAAAAGCATAACTTGCTATTGTCCGTATCAAATTGATTAAAAATTCTTTGGAATAACATTATTATTATTATTATTATTATTATTTTACTGAGTATATTCTGCGGAGTGCAGATTAGAAACATCAAACATCCGGATGTAATGCCATTGTTATACATCTATCAGGGCTTCCAGTTGCTCTACTTCTCCACCTTCCGTCACTCCTGCAGTCAATTTTGTAATAAAACCCAAATTTTATTACTGTATCTTGTTACATGTCATATCGCGTGACTAACGCCAAAAGGTCCTAAGCGCCGAAAACGCGGCTTGATGCCACAAGGGCCTATAATTTTCGAAATTTTGCCATTCGCTTCAGGAATGCTTAAAATACTTAGATCCGCCGAAAACGACGATTCAGAAATGTAAAGGCATAAGGTCCTATGTGACACGACGTAGGCCCTTTTGCCTTTAACTTTCAGAAAATTTCTGGGGATTCTACGAAAAAATTCGGAAAGTTAAAAGCAAAAGGGCCTAAGCGACAGTCACATAGGCCCTTTTAGCCTTAACTTTCCGATAATTTTTAGTAAATCTCCGGAAATTTTCGGAAAGTTAAAGGCAAAAGAGCCTAAGCGACAGTCACATAGGCCCTTTTGGCTTTAACTTTCCGATAATTTTTAAAAAATCTCCGGAAATTTTTGGGAACGTAACGCCAAAAGGGCCTATGTCGCTGTCCCTTAGGACCTTTTGGCATTACGTTTTTTTTTTTTCTTCCATCGGAATAAATTATTACAAAAAAAAAAAAAAAATGCAAATATTATGCACTGTAATCGAGATTACATGGGTTCTTCGAGCATATGTAATAGTATATTACCACGGAGGAATAATATGGAGGGTCAGCCGCGCTCGTGGCTTGACTCCAAACCAGTGCCGGTCGAAAATAGTTGAAGGCCTGGCCGCAGACAGCGCTCGCGTCGGTGTCGCGATCAGATTTATGAATTATACATAGCTGCTAAGGCGCGATTGACACATTTGAACTATTTCAACCCATGGAATCGTATGAATGGTATTATTTATGTTGGGTGAAAGAAATGAGAGCATGCTGATATGTTGTTTAAACGTTTTCAAAGGTTTAATTTCCGGATTCCCGAAGCAGTGGCTGTAAAACTACTGTCAAATATGCAGGTAAAATTTCGTCGGGGCTACCTTACGTTTTGAATATTTCTGTACATAAAATAACTGAAATGAACAATTGAATCTTGTTGTTTTTGTCACTCATTTGTTCAACAATCCCTATCCTTCTTTCATTGCATCCTTAGCGAATAATAATATTTTATTAGCAACAATTATTGAGTCGACGTTCGAAAATGCCGTATTGTTTCGTTCCAACCTGCCGTTCCGGTAATATCCAGTATAGGTATGTACCAAGCAGCTCAAAGCTAATGGCAAAGACATCCCAAGATTTTTCACATGACAAGCATGTTGCTACATGGAAAAAATTTCCCAAACCCCTACCCTCAAAATGTTGTGCAACATGACATTAATAATTAAATCGATAGACTCACAACAAACGGGCGTTTGCGGATATGCCCAAAACGTTTTATATCGCATGAAAAAGATTTTGCCACTAAGGAAGGGAAAATTTTTTTTCGGCGCTTATGCCCCTATATTATTAGTCCATTGAAATTATAATATTTTTTTGCGAATTTTTTTTAATTTTCTTCCCCGTTTTTAACAAATGTACTTACACTAAAATGATTTTCTGAACGAGTTACAAATTCTTAAGTATTGTCTCCTTTTTTGCGTTTGGATTATCATTTCGATTATTCACTTACAATTTGTAAAACGAACTATTTTTGTTGTTCGTTTCGTGTGAGTATTTCATTGCAATCGGTGAACACTCAGAAATTACTGAGGCGGTAATTTCTATACGGAGATCTATATTCACAAAGAACAAATGTTGTTCCCGTGGCTGTTCTATTCCTTTGAGGAAACTACCTGCCACCTATCTCATCCGCATCATATAGATTTAACTGTTAAATCTTGCGCAGTATATTATCACGAAGTTGTTTGTGATGTATGAGAAGACTTTGTGACTTCGAAATTGCGCCGAAGCACGATGAAACACTTTTTTAAGGTAATTTAATATCACGTCACGTGTATTCGCCATTGAATCCCTTAGCTTTCCGTTCAAATGCATAAGCGACACCGCTCGCAACGCAGTGTAGTGGCGGCCGGCCGAACTATTTCGACCGGCCGCGAATGGGGATGACAAATGAAAGTCGATCGTGGGCAAGCTGGCCCTCCATATTATTCCTCCGTGATATTACATACCTAGGCCAGTAAAGTGAGAAATGTCTCAGATCACATGTAATTGTCGGCCGAAGCGAAGCTGAGGTCGACAAACATGTGATCTGAGGCTTTCTTATTTATTGGCCAAGGTGTGTATACTATTTTTCATCACTCTAACCTTAAAATCGCAACTTCGTCGCGATTTTCCGGCTTTCGTGATGAAAAATATTGATCGTTACTCATGCGTAAAGGCTTTTTGGCTCAACTCGTTACAGCACTCGCCTTCGGCTCGTGCCGTAAACCTCTCGTTCGCAAAAAAAGCCTTTCCGTAGTCGTGACGAAATGTACTATTTCTGCTCGACGCAGCCAGAAAGCGGCAACTTCGTTTAGCGCAGCGGCCCGAAAGTTGACGCTTTCTGGCCGGAGGGCAGAAAATATATATAAGGGTTATTCGAGTATATGAGCGGGTCCATGTCATCTCACTCAAAAAAAAACACTCAAATCGCGGATTTTTGCGCCCTTCGAGGAATCTTTAGTACTATGGAAAAAAAAAATAGAAGTTCACGGATTTTGAAAAATTTTCAAAAATGGCGGAGTTACGGGTGTTTGAATTTTTTTGCACTGCTTAGTTTGAAAATTCATATCTCCGAAACCATCAATCGTAGCGCAATGGTCCTGGACTCATTTCACTGATAAAAGAAAGGGCTACCGTTGAAAAAATACATTGGAAACAAAAATTAATTTTTTCAAGTTTTTTTCGCCACTTTTTTCCAAAATTTGGCCGCCATTCCCAAAGGGTACGGTGAATTTCATGGAGACAATTTTTTTTAGATAGCTGCTTCTTTCCCCTTTAATTTTGTAAAAAAAAATTTATGGAGACCATACCAGGTCCGGAGAAAAAAATTAAAACGTCCGGCCGTGCGTCGCCGCGCGCGCCGTTCCACGGTAGCCGCGCTACTCCGGTAGGCTCGCTGTTTCACGTGCTGTTGAATTTCATTCAATGTTTCGCTATCCACCAGGGTTATCCTTTCTAGGAAAATAGTTATTCAACTACTTTAGACTCCCAGAATATTTTCACTGGTTATTTCCGCTCGGAATTATACCTGTTCCGAAAATTTCTCCGCGGTTATGGTTCCTTGAACACACCTGTGCTGCAATGGTTCTGGTTCTTAGAAATCTGAATAAATTCATCCCCGTCACCTGGGTCAGGACATAGTTCTTGAAATTCTGAGGTCAGTCGGAAAAGGGAAATTAATAAAACCTAATTGTCTATTGCAGGAAAGATTAAATGGGTTCTGCGGATCTATTGTTTTGCATAGCTCAACCGAACCGGAAAAGTCGATTGGGTCGATTTGGTCCCTTATGCATGACCCGTGCGAAAATCAAGTTAATCCCTTTACCTGTCGTATACGTCAAGTGCAATGATACCACGAAATTGCCCGCCCCTGCTGTAGGGCATTTGATGCACTGATTTTCAATAAAAGGCTCCGTAATTCCGTGATTACCTCAGTCTTACGACAAACTTGCAATTGAACAGTCAACAACTCTCTCGCTATAAAAATGCCAAGGGCGTACTGTTGTAATCCATTCAAGCTGGAAAAGCATTCGCAAACTTTGCGCCCCGTAACACAGTGGATGTGCGATAAAGTGACTTCGATCACACACGATTGTGTGATTTGTGATACGTGCCGTCTGAATTTGAAGAACATTCCGGTGCCAGGTTCATCAAAAGAAACTATTCCAGAAATTGGTTCAACATCGTCATCAAGTGAATGTACATCCGGAACTTCGTGTGTGAATTTTCCTGAGATTGATAGAGAAAATATTCTTTCTGGTATCAATTCAGCATTACCCAGTTTCGGCGAAACCCCAATACCCTTAAAAAAAATGAGAACATCTTCGGAAAAAGTACAGGCATTCCAAAAAATTTCAACTGCAGTTGAACTACATTTTTCGGAGTCTATATCTATGGACAAGAAGAGTGCTGATTACAACGAGTGGTTAACTCAGTTAAAAGAGAGATTCAACCAAACAGATGATAAGGCATTCAAATTGACCATTCTCACTGCTCTTCCAAAGAGTTGGAGCGTGCGTCAAATTGAGGAAGAGTTTGAGGTCACGAATCATATGGCTCGCACAGCAAAAAAGTTGGCTCAAGACAAAGGAATAATATCTTCACCAAATCCGAAGCCTGGCAAGGTGATATCATCAGAAGTTGTGTCATTTGTCGAAGACTTTTACCGGAACGAAGAGGTCAGTCGCATAACCTCGGGTAAAAGGAGTTGCGTGACCGTTGACAGAGATGGTGAAAAAGTATCAGTTCAAAAGCATCTGATGTTGAATAATTTGAGAGAATTGTACCGATTGTTCCGTGATCATTATCCAGATAAAAAGATCGGTTTTTCTAAATTTGCTGAGCTGCGCCCGAAAGAATGTATTCTAGCAGGACCAAGTGGTACTCATACTGTGTGTGTTTGCACCTATCACCAGAATGTGAAGCTGATGATGATGGGTGCAAATATGAGTGATTTAGTTAAAAAAGGAGCTGTGACTTTTCCGACCTACCAGCATTGTTTGGCTCAAATGGTTTGCAATCCATCACAGCCACAGTGTTACTTAGGAGCATGCCCGTATTGTCCCGGGGCAAATATCATCAAACTATCGTTGCAAGAAGCCTTCGCCAATGATTTCATCAACGACGTGACTTATAAACAGTGGGTATCAGTAGATCGAACGGCTCTAGAGACACTCACCAAAGCGTCCGACGATTTCATAGATAATTTTTGTGATCAATTATCGAAATTAGTGACACATGATTTCATTGCAAAGCAGCAAAGCAGTTATTGGCAGGAAATGAAAGAAACCGTGAAAGTTGGTGAATTTCTAGTCGTGTGCGATTTTGCTGAGAATTATGCGTTCGTTGTACAAGATTCCACTCAAGGGTTCCACTGGAGTAATAATCAGGCGACTATCCATCCAATCGTAGTTTATTATAAAAGTCACAGCGAGGGAGAGTTGAACCATTTTAGTTTTGTAATAATTTCAGAGTGTCTGAAACATAATACAATCGCAGTTCATTTATTCCAAAAAAAATTGATTGACTTCATGAAAGAGAAGTTTCAAGGTTCGATTCCCATAAACAAAATAATTTATTTCTCAGATGGAGCAGCTTCCCAGTATAAAAATGAAAAGAATTTTATTAATATAACACATCACTCCGAAGACTTTGGATGTCAAGCTGAGTGGCATTTTTTTGCGACATCACATGGCAAAGGGCCATGTGATGGGGTAGGTGGAACTGTTAAAAGATTAGCTTCACGGGCGAGTTTACAATTGATTGGTAATTCAGATCCCATTCAAACACCGCTGGATTTGTATAATTGGGCATACTCTTATTTCAAAAGCATATCTTTTGCCTACTGCACGTCTGCAGAACATACAGCAGAAGAGGCTATTTTACAAAATCGATTTGATGAAGCTTTGACGGTTCGCGGTACTCTGAAATTACATGCAGTCATTCCAATTTCTGATAAATTCATCAAAACGAAATTATTTTCCGCATCAGAAAATTTTGAACATGTGAAAGTTAAGAATTAATATTCAACAGGCGTGTCCAACTAAGCGCCATCGAGCGCAATTTCACTCAAAACATCGGCCCTTTTCATTGCATTGCAGCACAGGTGTGTTCAAGGAACCATAAATTTCTCCGCGGTTATAACCGCGGAGAAATTTTCGGAACAGGTATAATTCCGAGCGGAAATAACCAGTGAAAATATTCTGGGAGTCTAAAGTAGTTGAATAACTATTTTCCTAGAAAGGATAACCCTGGTGGATAGCGAAACATTGAATGAAATTCAACAGCACGTGAAACAGCGAGCCTACCGGAGTAGCGCGGCTACCGTGGAACGGCGCGCGCGGCGACGCACGGCCGGACGTTTTAATTTTTTTCTCCGGACCTGGTATGGTCTCCATAAATTTTTTTTTACAAAATTAAAGGGGAAAGAAGCAGCTATCTAAAAAAAATTGTCTCCATGAAATTCACCGTACCCTTTGGGAATGGCGGCCAAATTTTGGAAAAAAGTGGCGAAAAAAACTTGAAAAAATTAATTTTTGTTTCCAATGTATTTTTTCAACGGTAGCCCTTTCTTTTATCAGTGAAATGAGTCCAGGACCATTGCGCTACGATTGATGGTTTCGGAGATATGAATTTTCAAACTAAGCAGTGCAAAAAAATTCAAACACCCGTAACTCCGCCATTTTTGAAAATTTTTCAAAATCCGTGAACTTCTATTTTTTTTTTCCATAGTACTAAAGATTCCTCGAAGGGCGCAAAAATCCGCGATTTGAGTGTTTTTTTTTGAGTGAGATGACATGGACCCGCTCATATATGGTATATTCGCGTATATATACCAGTATATTCAAGTATATACCAGCATATTCGAGTATATATAGGATATTCGAGTATATACCAGCATATTCGAGTATATATAGGATATTCGAGTATATAAGTCGGAGACGCCGAGAAAGGCGTCTCAGTTGGTGAATTAAAGGACTCAAGACATTCAATATCGACTCGATATAAGACATTCTTATTATTTATTTGTTATTTCTCATCTGGATAGTTAATATCAGTAATCTGTCAATTACACAACCGCTTCTTCGAGACATCTTTCAACAACTCTGTCTTTTGTTATAATATTCTTCTGTTAACTATCTCTGCCGATCTGATAATCACACTCTCCGACTTATATAGGATATTCGAGTATATACCAGCATATTCGAGTATATATTTGAGTTAGTCATTGATTATTCTATAGCAGAATCTTTTTATATTTTCATATATTTGTCTGTCTGTCTGTCTGTCCGTCCGTCCGTCCGTCCGTCCGTTCGCCCGTCCGTCCGTCCGTCCACCCGTCCGCCCGTCCGTCCGTCCGGGGCCGGGGACGGACGGACGGGCGGACGGGTGGACGGACGGACGGACGGACCGTCGGGCGGGCGAACGGGCGGACGGACGGACGGGCGAACGGGCGAACGGGCGGGCGAACGGGCGGACGGACGGGCGGACGGGCGGGCGGACGGACAGACAGACAAATATATGAAAATATAAAAAGATTCTGCTATAGAATAATCAATGACTAACTCAAGTGAAAATTCTTTAAATTTGAAAGGCTAGCCAACGGAAGAAGAAATTGCGTACTTGATAAAATTAATCTCTGACTTCCATTTAACCGTACGGACGTCAACGTATCGCACCTGAAAAATGAAGATGACTTTTACTTCAAAAAAGGCTGGAACTCTGACAAATCGAAAGGTTAGGCACCTAAAGATCAAATTACATGAAAGATGAAATGAATTTAAGTATGACTGCACGCTTGTATAGAAGTATATTGAGCATAAATACATATACGTACGCATTGCATATGCGATTCAATCAAGCAAAATAAGAATATGAATGCAGGCACTTCCGTCGCGCTGTGATAGCGGTACGGCGTGCACGCGACAGCCAATGGGCATCGCGGAAAAGCGGTGACAGCTTCCGTTACAATGACTTTTTTAATGAAAGGATCGGCTCTCGGCCCCACAGTCGGTCGTCTGTTAGGTAGCACGCTGCCGCGCGATGGGTATATCGGTGATGACGTGCCACGCTCGGTCCGACTTTCCGCGCGCGACCGGGAGATGATTTTGAAGATGCGCAAGGATTGGTCGAACTTTGAACGGCTATTACTCGAAAACCGGGCAATTAAAAAAAAAATGTCACTCTTGATTTTCGTCTTATTTTTTCGAGAGGAATCCGACAGTGCCCGGTGGTGCCTTCAATCTGAATCACCCTGTATAGGATATTCGAGTAAATACCAGCATATTCGAGTATATATAGAATATTCGAGTATATATAGTATATTCGAGTGTATATATAGTATATTGGAGTATATACCAGTAGATTTGAGTATATTATAGTATATTCGAGTATGTACATAGTATATTGCAGTACATACCTGTAGATTTGAGTATCTATAGTATATTCGAGTAAATACCAGTATAATTATATTCGTGTGTACGGTATATTCGAGTATATACCGGTGAATAAGCAAATATACCTTTATATACTCGAATATACCCTTGTATACTCGAAAACATCGTAGGAATATATTGAATTTTCATTTCTTATTTTCTTTTTCATTTTCATCTATCTCGTATTTCATCTCTGCATTGTTTGTTAGGCTATCGTGATTTGAATTCAATTTGAGTGCTAACATCGTATAAGATTTGTGCTCAATCGCATTATTTCATCTAATTTTTCATGATCATGATTGTACGATCATTGCATGCGTTCTCTCTCTTTTGTTTTAAACCATTTACTTAATTTTTTCTTACTAATATTCGCCCGTTTTGAATGCACTGATTATCTAGTTATCAGTTACATTGTTTAGAATTTGAAAAATTAACTTTTTTTTTATCTTGTCTTATCTTGATGTTGAATAGGCATAAGCTAAGTTTTGTCCCTGATTATAGTTATGTAGGAATTCATGTAACGTAGATGGATTATATACTCTGAATCATTTTTGTTTTTTTTAATTAATCAATTTTGAGGTACTTATCTTACTTTTCCTGGCGAACCATTTCATAAAGAGGCGTAAATCTATTTGGGGCAGTTTTTAAATAACAAGCGACATATACCACACTGCGAGAAAGTTGATGAAATAAATCTTGAATGTATAAGAAAAAAAAAAACATCCCCTACGTTAACAATTCATAGATTTTTGAAAAAAAGCTGGCTGGCATTAATGGTAAGTTGTAAAGCCAGATTGCTAGCACCTAATTCACAATATTTCACAAAGCTGTGTCATAATGTAATAAATGAGAAATCATTTATTAAAGTGTAGAAGTAGACCAAAGTTACAGTTCAGAATCGTATTTTATTGAACACATAGCACTTAGAGCATATATTACATGGAGGGAGCGTGGCGACTGAAAAGTGTGGCAAGCAAGTAAGACAGAGAGCGATAGTTTTCGACCATCACCATCTCTTTTTAACACAAAAGTAGTGTACCGCAACTGTGGGGAGCCCGGTTCGCATTAGTTTCCATGTATACGAGTAAACGACTCGATCAGCGCCCCTTATTTCTGGGGTCTACCTCCTGAGTATGATACGAGACTCTCGTAAAAGAGAGGGGATGAGTCTCCAGCCAATCGGAGCATGCCAGCAAGAGATAGGGATGATCGAAACCTATCGCGCTCTGTCTTACTTGCTTGCCACAAGATTTGGGCACGGGCAGAGTAGGCTATGCTTCCTCCATGTAATATATGCTCTAAGACATAGCACCAATTAAGCAGAGTTGTTTTAACTTTCCAACAGTATTTCTGTATTCATTCATTGACCTAACTTCGACTCATTCAGATACGGGGTTGTCAACATATCAAAATACAATCCCTAGTTAACATTAGCTGATAAATAGGTAATCTAATGTACAATACATTACATAAATACTATTTGTTAATGTTACTTAAGTACAAATTATTAGGTAGTAACAAATAAGTTAGTATTAAATAGGAATAAATCCAAATAAAACTATATGGAGCAAATCTTCGAATTGCAATTCGTCAGATCCTTACCTCTGCATATTGTTAATTGTAAACTAATCATATCCTCTCGTTTTAACTTTACCAAAGCTTTACTCCATGATATAGTTAGCTGTATTGAAAAAGTTGTATGGCTAATAATTCGCCTCTATCAACGATTTTGTTAGGATCAATTGATAGAGCGATCTATTGATATCCAATCAGTGTAAAAATTGAAATAAAATGAATCTATTTTCGTGTATTAAGTTGATCACGCAATGATTAGACACTAGTTTCATAGATTCCGTTGTTTGATTTTCTACTGTTGTGACAATCCCATTACACGTTGAAAGTTTCTACGGCCGTTCAGATACTGCATTGCCTCTGGATATTAAAAAAGCACCACAATATAGACATCATTTATTCATTGTCAGTTCGAAAAAACCTATATATTATTATGAAGATGGCTTCACATCATCCTTGATCTAATCACTATGGATGATGAATGCTAATCTTAAAAGATGAATTGAGTACAAATTGAAAATAATGAGTCTGGTCTTCAGACTCTGAACAGAGAACATGAATCTTGGATAAAATAGCAAATTCACCGATTCATCAAACTTCCATTATTCGCTCTCAACGTCTCACAATTTGATGACGTAACAAACAACTACTTTACAGTATATTCAGGGGAATGAAATCAAACTTACCGTGATATGATCTTGGGAACACGGGTTTACATTTGTCGTTAATTTGATACGTGTAATGAAATTCGTTTGTTGTTACTACTTCATCCTTTTCGGGTGAGTATACCTCAGCGTGAACGGCTATCTGCATCATGTTGTGCTCTGTGTACACCACCTACAACGTACAATTTATAAAAATATCATAAAACTGAACCAGAGCGAGAGAGAGCTGTTTGAAAAATGTTCAATAATTGGCAATTAGGAAGACAATCTGAGCCCATATTGTTATGAGATTAAATAAGAGTTTCCCAACTGTAAATAGAATCTGTAGCAATGCTAACAAATCTTTCAATCGTGATCAATTAATTTCTCAAGTTACTCACATTGGACAACATTTTTATAATGGAGCTGACGTCGACGGGTTGATGAAAGAGAATGTCACTTATATGCATTAGCCGAGGCCTCTGTTTGCTGAAAAGAAAGGCAGAGGACCAACTCAATTCTAACGCATGTCGCATCAAGAATCCTCCGAACACCTAAGAACAAATTATAATTACTTCAACTATTAACACATCAGAAGAACAAGCCAATTCCGTTTCGGATAATATGAAAAACCGAGGAAAAAGTTCTTTGTAAAAGATCAAAGATACTAAATTTTGGCGCCAACTCGATAATGAAGTTTTAATACTCGACGATTTTTACCTTGTTGTGATAATTTCTGTCCTCTGGCTGACTGTAAATCAAATTACTTATTTCCGATGATTCCATCCACACGCTACCTTGAGGTAATGTTCTCCTGTTGCTTAAATACTGATTGGCATCTATAGTTTTGATAAAAAGATCGTGAATAATTTGTTGCTCTTCGACGGTAGGGACCATTTTGATCAACGACTGCTTTTGGACTTCCTGTCTTCGTTTTTTCCTCGCTATATCATAGCAAGAAAAAGTTTGTCGATGTAAGATCTTGAGTGTAAGTCATTAAGCCTGTTTGAATTGTCGATTGAATTATTTTCTGATACCTTCGCCGCCTTGAAGTATTTTTGTTTCTTGTTCCGTTGCAGGGACTATTTTGTTGACAAAAGCTGCATGTGTATTCAAAGAATTTCTAGCAGCCATTAAAAATAAGGCACGAGTCAATTTTTGCCATGAATTTTGATCTTTCTGCTCCAACCACACGACAACTTCCATTGTCGAATTACCTACCCATGATACGTGGCCGGAAAGCCGAATGTCTCCCGCTGCCTATTATTGGTAAAAAAATTGAATAAACTAAAGTGCAGAGACTTAGTTTGGCAAAGCAATCCTAGCCGTGTGTGAAAGCAATTAACGATCATTGCCAATTAAAATATCTTTTCTTTCGTTGCAATATGAAGCAATAAATTAGTCAAATTCAAGCAAACTTAGAGGTGCGAAAATGTATAATAATATTAATCAAAAGTAATTATAATAATACTATATCTGTTAGGGTTGTTCAGAGGATAAACATCCGATATTTGCAATATACTTGAACCTGTCTTCTCTATTTTAGAGTATTAAGTTCATTAGGATCAGTTGATATTTGGAGGTCACACGTGTGATGGAGATTATTATTTATCATAACAAATTAATGAGATTGTCACAGCTCTAATATCGTACTTTGGATAGTACAAACTCATTTCTTATGAGTTTCTCAAAGCTGATAAAGTTTCGTCGACCTTGTAGCACGAAGACTCACTTCGTTTTTGTAATATAAGAGTAATCGATGTATTGATATGAACAGGATGCAAAATACGGGACATGACTATTGAAATCTTGATGAATTTGTTTCTGGAATTAATAACTCTGAACATCCCTGAATATTTAAAAAACTAGGGAAATAAAAATGATCACAAACCATGCTTGTGAGCTGTGATGTTGTTAGGATTATTATGGAAAGTTGTAAGGTACCTTGTCCTTAAATACCTTAGGAATATAGTCCGTAAAATCAATTTTGTCTATTAAAGCGGTGACCAATATATGGGGTAGGATATCACCTTCCTTCATTTTTGGATTCAGCAAATGTTTGCTGGCTATAAAAACTAAAAGAAAGATTGGCATAAAGTGAACCATGTATATACACTAACTTTTGCCACGAAAAAATAATGCAGAGACTGATTAACTAAAGAAATATGATCAAAGCTAGCTCAATTATCCGCAAGATGAATTGAAAAAATTCCACCATCATTATTAGCGATTGCAATTATTTCAGTTTTTCGAATGCTTGAAAGATATTTTGATTCAAACCGAGAGCACTTAGGGAAATTTGAGCACATTTTGGTTTACCACTTGGAAGAAGAGAACAAAATAAGGTGATATTGAAATTGTTGGCTTTGGTAAAAATTAATACCATCAAAAAGAACTTTATAATTTCCGAGTCCAAGTTCGAAATGTATTTTTTATGGAATACGTACGCTCATTCACCATATCCCAAAATTCAAAGAGATAAAATGTTTGATAAATACTTGAAGGAAAAAAGATAATATCGTATGATGTTTGATTACCTGCGAAAACATCCATATCTTCCATAAGCCTTCCCAATCTAACGTTTCCCAAGAACGTAACATACTTTTCTTGCAAGGCTAGATCAGAGCTCAATGGTAAAATAGCGGATGAAAAACTATCCTGCATGGAACGTGCTGGCAATTCGTCTTGCGTTACTGGCAACAGTTTTAGCAAATGTTGACGCGAAGCTTGCAACGGTGAATAACCCATACTGATTCCCATAAGTTTCATCAACTTTTGCCTGACTAGAACACGAACAGATTATCACATCCATAAATTCAATTGTGCGAATGCTGTGGTTTTTCTTAAAATTACTCCCACAAATTTTTGTATCATAATTCCTAGTACTAGAAAGGAATCTCTTCGAATTACCCTAAAACAACCAGATTTTCGAATTCTCGAAAAAAAATTATCAATCTGGCTAGAGAACAGCTACGCAGTTTATACCAGTGAAACATTTTTATTCTAGAAATGAAACTTCTTTAGCTGTGCTGACTCAAGTTTGCTCGGGTGAGAAAAAAACTAAAATGTTTCGCAACACATATTTGAAATCGAATACTGATCAATAGAAATAATTCCGCTAACAGATCAGATGCTATAATTTAACCAGTATTTGCTTGCTGCTTGGATACATCACAGTCGAAAATATACATATCTTATATATGACTTTGAACGATGCCAGAAAGTTTCGCTTCCAACACGCACAAGCTTGACATAGAATTTATCTTGTTTACAGGAAGAGAATCAGATCTTTGAATGATGAAATACCCAGCCCATGATGTGCGACTGCATCTAACATGCCTCTTTTCTCCCTGATTGCAATTTTTCGTATTATGGAGCAATAATATATACTGGTGCCTTACGTTTGTTTTGGAATACTTAATACGTTCACACTTGGCTCTATGAGATTCTATCCCCGAAGCTTAGTCAGTTGACAATAAAAATGAATATTCAACGCCAAAATTCATTATATTTCACATTCGTCACCGCAACACACGCTCATCAAACTGCTCATACGATAAAATGTGATTAGAGAGAAGAAAGGTCCGTTAGATTGAATTACACAATATGGGCTTTGTATTTTGGCACAGCAAAGTACCTCTGGAAATTTGATCACCTATACGTCTGAGACTCTCCTCGTTAACTGTAATTCTAAATACGCAAACCTTTAGAAATGTAAATTAGAAATGTATGGGAATATACTGACCATCTGCGATTGTGCCGTCAGTTGCATCTTGTCCAGTAATATCATTCTTTCTGTCGTCTAATAAAGACCGGTGAAAACTGCCCAAACTTTTTCGCCTAAAAGGTAAAGTTGACGGATTGTGACGGCGTGTCTTAATGAAAAACGGCGTTACATTCTTAAACATTTATCAAATGAATCCTGCGGAATGTCTCAAATACTTGTTTCTTCAGTTATAGTTGCCAGAAAATTTTTTTTCTTTTTTTTTTTACGTTTGGTAGTGGCGAAAACAGAAATTAATGAATCTGTCAAAAGATGACACGGGTTAATCAAATCTGACAGTTCTTGGCAATGCATGTCAAAACAATGGAAGAATGAAAGATCAGGTGAACAAGTGAATGTACAAAGTGCTTACAGTAACAGTGGCTGACGAATCGCGTTCCTCAACATTACACTTGTTGCCATGATGCCGATTAATCAATCTCCTTGAAATTCAGTAGTTCGCGAATCTAAAATTAGTTCAAAAATTTCCGATTTTGTTTAAATACCTGACACACATACACATACAAACTCTCAAGAATAGAAGGAATAAAGAACCCACATGGGATGATTTTTAGACTTCGGAGATGAATGAGTGCAAACTGATTATTACAAGTATTTTGTACTCGATCTATTCGACTAGGTATTAACCTTTGACTGTAGTCAAAGGTATTTACCACTTTACTCATAAGCCAACGCCTGCTGTACCGCAGTTTCTACGCCAATCGCGTAACACGAGACGTTGGTGTGAGTGGGATTGATATATACGTATAGGTCGGTCCGCGCCACCTAGCATCAGTTAAGGCGAAGCTTAAATCGCGAATGCATGCACGTATATGACAACACAAGCTTGCAGCTATGCTTGTAGTGACTTGACTACATACACTATTACCGCACATGGTGAAGTTCAGCATACTGTGATTTAGAGTAAAAATGACGTCACAGAAGCTTCGTAGATGATTAACATTCGTATTGTTTAAAAAAGCGTTGGAGAAATTAAGACTAGAAATAAAAGTTGTGATGCTTAATTATCTCGATTCCAAACAAATGAATACAAATCTCAATCGTTCATATTGTCTCGTGTCCGATCCACCTTGTGAGCTACTTCTCTCGAATATTTATTCTCCTCGGTTCGATCACCTGTCATAAAAGCGTGTTGATTTCGCGCCGATTCTCATGTTAGCGAAATTGTGAATGAAACATTGAAAATCTCCCGTGGCATATCATCGTCGTTATGTCGGTCGATCTTTTGAGAAAGAAATTGAAAGAAATATTCGGTCACGATGATTTCAAAAGCGAGACTCAAATGCGTGCTATTCTAGCGGTCTACGAAAGTAAGTGTGATATTTACAAATTAACCTTACTCTTTGTCAGCCTGTCGTAATTGTCATTTGACAGTACATGGCTTTTTCTCATCTACCTATATTCATGTTGCATGTGTGTAATCGATTTGCGTTAAAACAAAACTAATGATACGCAACGTTAATATTCCATGATTATCAATTACGTTCGATATCCTTGTCCCTTCGATTCCACGACTGAAGAAAAATCTGTTTCTTCATCAATTGCGATGTTGACGCCTTTGTTCTCATTAAAGTTTCTGTATTATTTATTTAAAAAATGTAGAAAGTACTCCAGACGTGTTCGGCTGTATTCCTTTTTTCTGTTATGTTTACTTTCGATTTCTGATTCATTATTTACAGCTAGATGGTTCGTACGACCTTCAAACGATTAGTTTGACTACTTCGAACAAGGAATTTAGGAAACAAGAAATTCATTCGATATATATTTCTTCACTTTTTCAGAGAAGAATGATGTATACATCTGCATGCCCACCGGTTCTGGAAAGTCACTGTGCTTTCAGCTACCTGCCGTACTTCAAGAGAATAAAGTTGCGCTCGTCTTTTCCCCCTTGATAGCCTTGATAAAGGTTCCTATTATTGTTAACTACATTCATTAAATTCATATATATATGTATATCGACAATGTGTGTAGATTTTAATGGTCATCGATTAGGTAGTGTTCAAATTTTATTCCTCCCATGGGCTGAGGGCTGGTGTTTCTAAATACATGAATAAAAATTTAACCAAAACCCCAGGTTTCTAGTTCAATCTTAAGCACTGCTTCTGAGCCTCCGAATTTTTCCATTTGAAAAAGATGTAATTTTTCTACCCCCGTGGTAAATTTCTGTGCTTCTTGTAGTATTGCTTTGATACATCAGACGCTTGGCACACTTGCTAGTTTGATTAATTAATGAGTATTCTTTAAGAATTTCAAAGATTTTCAACAACTCAATTTTCAAAGCTGCAGTACATCAAGATGAATTTAATCTCAATTTGCAACAACTTCTGGATCAACATTTGGGCAAACAATTTCTCATTTAAGTGTTTGTGTGATATATAGTTAACATAGCAAATGCACCCTGATCAAATTTTTGACAAAGTGGATTGGAACGATTTTGCATATCACGGTTCAATTATTTTTTTTTTTTTTGTTTTTTTTGTCGTATCAAATACAACTTGCTTCTCTAATTCCATGTTAGATCGAAATGTAATGTGATAAATCGTAGATCCCAACTTTTGGTTAATTATGCTCTACATCGAAGATTGGTTTGCTTTTGTTGTACGACATTCTCTTATATGCACTGCAATGTTCAAAGCCATGATGATAAAAATCTGCAACATGTTTTGATACATAGAATACTGAGTACTATATAGGTAAAAAGCGTGGCAAGTTGGAAATTTTTTGGAGCAATACTACGATAGAGAAGTACAACTAATCGAGGAGCCTAGAAAATCACGTGTCAACCGAACAGAAAAATTGTCAGATTTGGCAGCAGGACTTGGAATTGTCTTAAGAACCTAAGGAACTGCCCTCAGATCAGAAATATTAGGTCAAAATACATATTTAATGAGAAATCCTTCAAAGTAGTTTGCTGTAGTCGAGTTTCTGGGAGATTGATTTAATCACTTGATACTACTAAATTTTTTAGTGACTTTATGACTGATTAATTTGAGACCAAGTATTTTCACTCTTATATAAATATACATACGTATATAATTCTTCAATTGATCTAGTACATGTGCATATTTGTATATTTTATGTTTCCTTCTTTTCTTAGAACCAAATCGACATTCTACAGTCTTTGTGTATCCGTGCCACTTCTCTAAATTCAAAGACTAAACTGCAAGATAGATTGGCTATATTGAAAGACTTGCGATCAGAAACACCAAAGATCAAAATGCTTTACATTACACCTGAAATGGGTGCAACGCACATCTTTGAGGTAATAAATCCTTTCGTTATGATTTCTGTAATGAAATTACAAGAGCAAAGTAAATTAGGACTTGAAGATTTCTCAAAACCCGTATTCTATGGTTGCCTATTTTTCAATCCATAATTTTTATGAACTGTCTATGCTTTTAAGTCTACCTATTATTCAATATCTCGTAGGCTTGAAGATATCGAAATATATATCTCATCAGACATATTATTACATGCTAAATTTTATGCCTCTATAGACACTATTGAAAAAAATCCCATCTTAAAATCATATTTTGATAATAGAACCAACCGAAAACGAAAATAAAACCTTACCGCTTGGTGACTGGGATAATCCAGTACTTCAATCGATTGTTTTAATCATTTTTCAGAACTTGTTGCGAGACTTATACAACTCAAAAGTGTTGTCTTATATCATAATCGACGAAGCCCATTGCCTGAGTCAGTGGGGACATGATTTCAGACCTAGCTACCGGGAGTTGGGACGATTCAAGGAAATATGTCCAAACATTCCGACAATCGCATTGACAGCAACTGCTGATACAGAGGTTCATAAAATTAATATTTTTTTCAATTTTCAAAGACTAGCAAATAAATGTTACAATTGAGCGTCACTGGAGAAACTTCATCCATATCTCAAATATAATTTAAACTTGAATATAAATTATATCTTACGTTCAGATGATTAAGGGGCGAAATGGTGATGAAATTAATGATAACAGGAAAAGAAATGGTCTAAGATCATTTACGATTATTCATTTAATCTCTAAAAGAACTTATTCAAATGATTATTTATTGGATCTTGAGAAAAAATTATTCAATTTCAGGTAGTAAAAGACATATTTGCGACTTTGAAAATGAAAAATCCGGTCAGTTTTTCATTGCCTGTCTTTCGACCAAATCTCTTCTACGACGTGTGGTTTATCGAAACCTTGGCCGATCCATATGCGCATCTTAAAGACTTTATCCTGAAATCTTTGGGCCCACCAAATACTTCCATTCCATCGGTATGCCAAAATCTTGACTGTAATTTTATCTATGAAATACATAAGAAATATCTACTTAGAGTTTCCAGTCACTTTTAATATGCTATCGTTCAAAAGTCTGCAAACATTCTCTAGAATATGAGTATTTCTGGGAAGTTCCATACCTCGGTCAAAAATGATTGAAAAAAAAATCAAACCATGAAGCATTTTGAAAATGAAGGAGTTATCGTGAAGATAATCCATAGTACGTTTGCCGATCTTCAATTTTCTGCAAATTGGACTATTTGAAACAGAATTTTCTACTATTTCAAGGCGTTGCAGCTCGATAAGAGTTTCTGTCCATCAAATTTGCAAGAAGCATTACGAAGCACGTTGGACAATGTTGGTTCGTTCTTTAGTAAATGCTGAACAAGTCAAACACAGTAAAGCTAAGCATAGATGTTCCGTTGCCTACAAAATGCTTCGTTGTTTGTTTTTATTCCAGTTTTCTGAGATATCATATTATCGAAGAATGTAAATTTTTCGAAGAGTCTTCTCAAACTTTTGACCCGAACATGGAATTTTCAATGTACTGATAGTGAAGCAGAAAAATATTCATAATTGCTGACAAGAAATTAGTTTCCTGCAGTAGCTAATACTTGGATAAGTATTGACAGTTAATAAGAATCGTTTACTATTTCAGGAGAAAAGAAATTGCGGTATAATTTACTGTCGTAAAAAAGATACCACAGAACTGTTAGCTGAAAAATTGACCGCTCTAGGCATACCAACGTTGGCATATCATGCAGGTATCATGCAGTTCTCTATCGTATCCAAATAATAATTGTTCCTACCTTCAATGTCTGATTTCTTAATAATTTCATCACCTTCATTATTATAGCGTAATATGAATTTCTAGGTCTTAAAGGCAAACTTCGTTTGAGCACTCAAAATAAATGGACTAGTGGAGAAGTAGCAGTTATCGCAGCAACCTGCAGTTTTGGAATGGGAGTTGATAAGGGACCTGTCAGGTTACAATTCGGATATTACAAAAATTCATCTTACCTTTTTCACTGATCTGATTATTCCTTTTTCTGTTGAGAAGGAATTAGTAACACTCCGAACAATATCTTGTTTCAGATCTCTTCTATATCTTCACCAAACTTCGAAAATTAATTTTCACTATTATTCATGGTTCATTTCTTATTGGCACAGATCGCATTTCATTTATCTTGAAAATAAACGTGTCTCCAATTAAACTGTAGTTCAGCTGTAAATACCTACAAATACAACATATTGTATTGACAATCTGTAGATTCGTCGTACACTGGACAGTGCCGCAAACAGTTGCGGGATACTACCAAGAATCTGGAAGAGCAGGGAGAGACGGAAAACCTGCTTTGTGTCGAGTATATTTTAGCGATGCGGAGCAAAGCGCACTCAGTTTTATTATCCGCAAACAACACGACTCTGATACCGCTTTGGCTACTTTGGCGTGGAAGAACTTTGAGAAAATGATTAACTACTGCTTAGACCCAAAGTAAGGATCATATAGAATAAATGTTTATATAGAATAAATGAATAAAATTTTCAATAGGTTTCAAGTCTAGAACTTGAAGTTTACACAAGAGCAGAGCAAAGATATTACCTGTATTATCAAGTAGCTTCCAGCATCAATATTTTCATACAAATATTGTCAATTATTTTCATCATTTATTACCGCAACTGGCATGCTTTCCCTCAATCATTTTCAAATATTATTCAGATGTCGTCACGCTTTGTTCTCAAAACATTTTGGCGACAAGCCTCCGCCTTGTAAAAGCCAGTGCGATAGCTGCCAGAATGTTAAGGATGTTAAAAATCGGATTGAAGAGTTCAGAGGCCTTTGCGCCAGTGGGGGAAGATTCAGACGAGTTGCCAATGCTGCGATGGATGGTTTCGCACTTCCCAAGTACGACGCGTTGTAAGTAATTTTACTGTAATGAATTATATTCCAACAATTCCCTTGCGATGATAATCGGATGGAAATATATTGTCAACAGTCAAGCGGATACCGATTCAGACGGTGAAGGAATATCTGGCGACAGGATTAAATCTCAGGAAAAACGCGAGTCCAAAGAATTGATCGAACAACAATTTGCTTTACGAAGAGGAAATGCAAAACCTGTTACCGCGGTAAAGCCATTCGGAGTATCTCGTCATTTTAACTGGTTCAAAATTTGATCATCACAAAAACAGCCCCATTCTCAGATAATGAAACATGTAGGGAAAAACTGTATCCTGTTTCCATGTGTAATTATGCATAATGTTCCATTTTTTGTTAGGTAAACAAACAAAGCAGCACGTTGGCTGTATCGAAAGCAAATGTTCGATCCGCCGAAGCGACTCACACTAAAGTCAGGGGATTAACAATTGAGGTAAGCTGTGATCTCATAGCTCTTGAATTGCCACAGTGATAAGCTGAGCTTGTAATTACGTTAATCCAACCGATTTGTTTCTCTCAATATAAACGTCATAAAATCCTTCGAATAAGAAGAGTCGGATCATTTTTCATGTGCGTAACATAATGCTCAATGGAGTTTTTTAAAAATTGTGAAATTAGTCCCGAATCAGTTGAGATACAATAGCTTTGATTCATGGCCATGTAATTGTTTATTCAAGATGAGTTTTGCACGATATTTGTCTTGGTTGCAGCTGCGGGAGCACTTTTATAAGTTGCTGTTGGAGGGATTATTGAAAAACTACAGAATGTTCAAGGGACACAACGCATTGCTTGCGCTAACGGAAGAGAACATACATACCTTGGCGAAAGACCTTGAATATTCAATTTTCAGTCGTACTACAGCTGTGAATGTATACAAATTTAATATTTCGAAACCGGTGAGTATTTTTCTTCGAACTCTAATACTTAAAGTATTGTCAAATTTTAGTTACATTTGTTCTTCTGGTATCATTCCCTTGGATTACTATTGCCTAAGTAGTAATATTAGAGTTTTTACACCACTTCATCATGTTGATACTCTCAAAAATATCTGATTCATCTCTCTCATGACCTCAGATTTGTTCCTTAACAAAGTCCAACCAAGCCGAGGTTCTTGATCCTAATTTGGAGAACTACAATCCGAGTACGAGCGATAATGTTTCGTGTTACCAAGTAACGAGTAAACCAAAATTACCAAATAAAGGAGGAGAAGCGTCACAGAGCACGGCCAATGGCTTCGTATCGGCTAAAGTCATTTACACAAATTCTCAGCAGCCGGATATTACAAAAAAGTCAAGTAACGTAGTTGACAAATTACCAAAAATATCTAGCTATTTTAAAAGCACTCCAAAAGTATCTGACGCAAAAGTTGGCAAATCGAACGCCCCATCTGAATGCGAATTTAGAACGGCTTTGCAGATTACTAAAAATACAGAACCCACAGATCCGGATGAACCTTCACAGATCATCAAGCAAGAAGTAAAAACTGAAAATCACAATAAGCCGAATGGTGATGAAAGTAGTAGAAAACGTAAAGTCAGTAAAATAGTTGCAGAAACATCGAATAATAAAATCTCCAAAAGAATAAAATCCGAAGATAGTGAAATGGATGGAAGCAGAAATAAGATGGATGATGAAACTAGCGTAGAAAGTCATCTTCAAGTAGTTCGAAGCGGAGGATCAAGAGAACCCAGGTTCTGTAACTTGAAGATTGGATCAGAAAAAAGCAGTACATTGGGAAATTCGATAGTCAAAGAGTTAGAAAATGAGATATTTATTGTACCTGTCGCTTCGGTGTCACACGACAACAAAGAAGAATTGCGAACGAGAACTACCAAGTCGTCAGTAAAATGTTTATCTAGCGCAAATATAACGGCTGGTTCTAGTACGCACTTGCCCGAGGAGACTGTTCGCAGATTAGCAGAACCTGAAGGGATTTCAGGAAAAAGTTTGTCCAGCCAAAGTACCATGCTCCGAAATACAACCCAGGGTAGTAACATTTCCAGAAGATCGAGCAGCAAGAGAAGCGCTGCAGAGGTTCAGAAGCATTCGTCGACTAAAACCCGATCGAAATGCCGTATGAAAAATGCTAAGGAAATAATAGCGTGGATCAAACAGGATTTGAATCCTTACTACAAGACCGAATATATTCCAGACAAACAGTCCTTCCAGAAAATCGCCAAAGGCATTCATATGGGTCTGGATGAATCTCGTTCATATGGTAGGTATAATTATATATTTTGAATACATTGTACAGCTTTACCATATGCTTGACAATGAGACCACTTCAAATCGCGCAGACCTCTACGGATCAAAATTTCAAATCATTTGCAAAATTTCATCATTCTTTGGCCCATTTTAGGAAAAAATTACATCAGAAATTCATTTAGAAGAATGTCGCTGGCTGATTCGCGTATTTTTATTTTTTCCATCGTCGATCTTGTTTATTACAATTAATCTTTAAACAGGCATAACTAGTGAAAAAAAAAAAATTGGAATTGGAAATTGCTTTCAGCCAACTCGTAATTGACAGAATTATTCGTGATAATTTTGAAAATTATGTAACTCTCAATGTTTCAACATGTTCTGAATGACTCTGTTGGTTATTCGCTGATCTTTGTAAACTAAGGACTGGCTCACAGCTTATGAAGTTCCGCAAATTGAAAAGACAGAAAGATGAAAAGAAAAAAACCATCATTCTATTCTGACTATGGCTTTGATAGTTATGCCGACTTGAAGAATAATTGTAATTCAAGAATTCGATAAAATACTACTCAAGAGAAAAAATCATAACACGCTGCAGCCAACGAATTCGTTTTAGAAGTAGACTGAAATAAAGGCTTCTAGCCGGAACCAAAATGATATTCAATTTGTAGATAATTTGGGCTATTAATCTTCAGGAACTTTTATGATCTGAATTGGAATCAGCCAAATATTGTTCTCCGCGTATGGTCTGCAAAATTATCTCTTAATCTGTATATTGTTGGCTGTAGAATTTTCTATTAATTTATGTTAATTAATATTGTGCGAGAATGTTTATTTTCAACTACAGTTTTTAAACACAAACTCGATTGAGAAAATTGAATTACGGGATAATTTTCAATATGATAATTAAAATATTGTGTTTCAGATCAAAACGACATAAAGAGACTTGTTTCAGAACAGATCAACATCATCCGCCAAAAATGATCACAACGTTCAGTCCTACTCTCTGAATTGAGTGAACCGCCGCCATATATTGCATTTCGAGTTTGAACTAAACCCAATTTGAATGCAAGTCAATCCTACCTGAAGATTTACTGTGTAAAATAATTTCGGTATTGTTTTTGTTACCACAGATTGACTTGCACTTCCGTTATATATACCTACAGGCCTGTTCGTTGCTCTTACACTTAGCTACACTTTTCACAATAGTGTAGAAATCGACCAACCAGAGATCAGATTTTCTACACTAGTGTAGCAAGTGTAGACAAGTGTGAGAGCAACGAACAGGCCTTATGAGCACAATATGGTACTTACCGTTCCTGCAATCAACTCGCAGCTCAAATAGTTTTTCATATGTACGTCGTTATTACTTCTGAACCAGTGTACATATTCATTATATAGAGTGGTGTATCATCTCGAGTGTCGAGAATGAGAATGAGGAAAATCAACGTAAACCTGCATCTTTCCAGTCAATCGACGACTAGAAAAATTTCGTAGACGAGAGAAAATAAAAGATCCAATTTCTTGGTGAAGGAAAAAGCTTTTTCTAGTTATTGATTGGCTGACGGGGCGCAGCTTTGTGTGAACTGAGTCTTTCTCATTCTCAACACTTGGGGTGATACACCCTGTATATATTCACCCATTTTTGGGACCTTTACTAATGCGAGAAGCAGCAAACTCTGTTATTCAAAGAGAAAAAATCTAGATTTCGACTGCTCTAAGTACCTACTGTGTACTTTTTACTAATTCTCCTTCATCCAGAAGTAATTCTGGAAAGCTTCTCCATTGTTGGCAAAGAAAGTAATATCAGTATATGAACTGTCCTTGCGAATGATTGCATAATACTGCAGTGTAATTAGAATAGAAAGAATAAAGTGGCAGTAATGATATATCTACCAACCGTCTATACTTTGAATCGTTAACTCCATTTCCCTGTGGATTTCGAACCAGTTCTTCGCTAAATTATGACCCTGTTTTTTTTATTTATTTTTTTCTTCTCAATTGGTATCGATCCTGATGTGAATTATACGTGATTATAATAAGTACTACACACTGTTAAAGATTTGATGTAATCGCTACTTTATTTATGAATTGAATAAATTACCTACATTAATCAAAGCGAGAATCGTTCTTCATATCAATTACACATAAAGTGAAATAATCAGCGAATGCAAGTTTTTTTTAAACATTCTTTTTTGTCAAGTATTGTTCATCAACGGACTCAGTAAATAGGTAGCTTGGCCTTATGTATAACTATTTGTTGGATTCAAAACCTTCTCTACGAACGGGAAGTGTTGTCTTGGATTCATGATTTCCATTGAAGTAGAAGATCAATAAAAAATATTATTGAGTTTCTACGAGTACAGATGACAAAGTTTGATCAAGCAAGTCACATTTCTTTCTTCTGTCACTACACGCAGAATACTGATCTACTTTTTCTCGATTCCATTAAATATTCGTAGATAATCCACCCGTCATTATTATCGGAAATAAAATATGTATACTGTTAGAGTATGATTCTGAAGTAAGACTTCAGCATATCAATCGTACAGATTTCAAACAAAGAAATTCAGGAAAAGCTAACAATGTAATTTACTGTGATGTATTGTCTACTTTATGTGATGTCTTCCTGTTCGATCCACACACATTGATCTATGAACCAGTCAGATTTTAATTTTAATTTTTTATTATTCAATTAGAACAATGCACATTCCAGATCTGTAACAAAGATGACTATTTTTGAGTTCGAGGTGTAGATTGTGTTTAATTTATTGAACAAAAATAAGGACCACTTGTTATAATTCGTTCAAAACAGTATACTGTTTTATTTATTTAATTTACAATGAAATAAACTATCAATTAAGTGATTTATAAGTTTCCAAGGGTTCACAAGCCCTTAGCTGACTATGGAATGCGTTACCGACGTACACGTAATAATACTAATCAAAATTAATGAGCTTGCAAGCAAGCGAATGGAATCTCGACTTTTCCTCCTTCTTGTAATATTACATGAAATGGCACTAAAATGTATGTAAATAAATTAATATGAATTTATTTATTAAATTTAAGTTCTAAAGTAATTATTCACCATTTCCACTGATCTTGGCAGCCTTAGTCCACCAGACTCATCCTCGTATCACAAAATATACAGTTTACCCAGGTTTAATACGATATACATATCAATACAGGTATTATGTATATCAGCCTGAATTACTTTTCCTTTTTACATAATCATACACAATGGTATTTTTTCTATAACCCATTCATTTGTACATAATACATTCATTGTTGTAAGCTATGCTCTTTTATCTTCTCTTTTAAAACTGAGGAAACAATAAAATTACAACAAAACGTATATTACACTATTTAACTTTATAATATATATACCATCAACAGTATTGGTAAACCTCTATATTTTTACATAACAGAGCGATTTGAATATTTCAAATACAACTTGCAGCGAAGTTCCAGACAATTCGCGTTTTAAGTACACTATTTTCTAATTTATTCCTTTATCTATCGTAACTACGCGTACGTTACATTGCGACGTAATGGAAATAAATTCTACTAATTCGAAAAATATTATAGCCTTGGAGTATTAGTCGGAATATAAAGCTACAACCTTAAGTAAAGAACGCATTTATTAGGCATGTAAATAATTATTCAAGTAAAAAAAAAACCAAAAAAAAAAACAACAAAAAAACCATGTTTATAAAATATGAGAGAAATCCTTATTTCCATAGGCTAATTTAGATTATACGCTTCTTGTCTTTTTCACCTTATTATGGGCTGTCATCATCACGTAATTATGATTATTCAATAAATAAGATAAATTAATCTACTCAAATGTAAAATGTTATATCTTTCGATACCTAACATACCCTAATGTCGCTTAGACCTTCTTGAGCATCGGTAAATGCAGTACTTCTGGCACTTCAATATCTTCAAGACGGATGTTTGATGGATTGAAGGGAAATCTCACCGGGTAAGTAAATTTCAGATCCATAAGAAGCTGTAACAAAGATCATTCATTAATACGTATGCTGAGACTGATTATTGCTGCAAAGTTCTCAGTCTATTCTCTAAAACTCCTATTCATGTTTAACTTGTCAACATTTTTTACGTTCTCATTAATTTCCCTGATATATCCTAGAATTGGACATTGGCTAGTAAAATTTCCTTTTGTCTGAAAATTTGTAATCAACATAAAAAAGCGCGCTCCTGGCTTGCTCGTAAAATTCATGTGCTCTTACTATAATTCAACTTCCTAATCATACTAATAACGAAAACAAATACTAAAAATAAAATGCGATGAAACCGCTGCTGCCGACAATGGTGTAATGCAATTCAATGGAAGGAATATAACTCTCTTCAACAGCGGAGCGAAACCAGCGAGCTTCCATCCTCGCCCGTTACCAGTAGCAGATACTGATTAGAAGAACTATTTGAAACCTGATAACAAACTTCCTCTTATCTGAATAGGTACTGATTTCATCCTCCTTCTGAAATTCTTTCTATTTCACATCAAGATCCACCAAAACTTTCCTGTTTCCTATCATTCCCTAACCTTGAACTCTGTTGTTACCGTCCCATTATCTTTCCCATCAACTAATCCTGAAAAAAGCCCCACACACAAATAAACAGAGGTATCGAATCTGTTGCATACCTGTTCATTTTTCTCTCCGCGTTCCATGAGTTTTGCTTCCACCTTCCTAATGAATGAGACTGGAACTCTAGTTTCATAATCATCTGCCGGTGTGTATAGATTTAATATTTTTATAATCTGATTGGCAGTAAGTTTATTGCACATTTCACAAACAGAGTTAACATCTTCATCCGTCTTGCGCGCTTGGAGTAAGTGAGCAGCTTGTATAATTGGTTGCAGCGCCTCAGCGGCAGCTGAAAGCCGTTGGTCTCTCGCCCATTGCTCAAGGTGGCTCAAGTTATACCTGAAAAGATGATAAAAATCGATCCATGATTACCAGCGACATCCATCGAGCTGAAAAAATTGCTATCAGCTAAATTTTTGACGGAGAAATTCAAGACTTCATTCCGAATTTGATCCCGATCCGTATATTACCTTATTTGCATGCCTTTAGTCCATTGGCACAGTTCGTTTCTCAACAATAGATTATTGAGCGCGCTGGCGCACATGAAGTAGAAAAGTTGCTTGAATATTTGTACAAGCATCTCCGGATCAGCGCCATGATACTGTAGAGTCTTGTTAACAGAAGTTAGCTCTGCTAAAAGTTTGTCCAACTTTTGTTGTGTCGACTCTGGTTGTTCGCCAACAGACGAGGACCTGGCCCTTCCAGTGTTATTGGCAGGAAGACCGGAAATCGCTTCGTGTTCTAAAAGCGCAGGTACCGTCAGGGCCTGTATCCTTTCTTTCAAATGTGTAATGATGTTGTTGTAGATCCAAAGCACCACGTTGCTCAAAACTACTCGGTATTCAGAAAGATCAAAGTTTCTGAGACATTGCTCATTTTGTCTGGGAGTGTTTTCAATCTGGAACGGTTTGTCTCCAGAATACTGCTTCATGTTGTGCAGCAACCTCAAAGTGTTACTTAACCACAAAACACCATATTCATAGTCATCTCGTTTCTTGACGACACGTTTCACGGCATTTAGATATCCGGTCAACAAGGTCCTAACTTTGTCATCGTCATTA
Source organism: Ametastegia equiseti (assembly GCA_963989295.1). Classification (NCBI taxonomy): domain Eukaryota; kingdom Metazoa; phylum Arthropoda; class Insecta; order Hymenoptera; family Tenthredinidae; genus Ametastegia; species Ametastegia equiseti. The sequence goes on from OZ022389.1 coordinate 23,614,997, forward strand.
ACAAAGTCGGTGTGCCTCACGCACATGAATAGAATGTAGGCCGGTAGACCAGGAAGTAGTGTCACAGCGACACGAGCTTTCAAATCTATGCAATAAGATAAAAAATAGGAGATGAGTCACCATTTTTATACAATTCGTAACGTTTTTGCTGAATCGGATATTACTTTTTTGAATGATATTTAGCCGAGGGATCAAGACGAATTTTTGGATGGCTTACCTATAACAAGATGTCGAATAATGACTGATATATCTTCTTTTCTGAACTCAAATAATCCTTCGTAATCTCGTTCTTTTTTGCGCACGACTGGCATATTCCGTCCGCTGTCCGATGATAGATTTCCCGTTCCTGAAATGGCTGTTGTGTCATTCCCAGATTCCACACCATCCGGTACTACAAAGATATTTCAACAATTACGAAAATAGCAGAATGAATTGAATAACAAATTTGCTGCTTGACTGTAAACAAGAAAATATGTAGTCGGATTTCAATAAATGATAACAAGTTCGACTCTCGCACACAGTCGTATTGTGAAAAGGGACGGTTTTCAGAATGCTACCGACTCACCAGCATCTTTAGAGCCGTAAAATCGGTCCTTACTATCCTTACTGTCCTTAAAATCATCGCCGTCATCTTTGTAAGCATAGTAGAAAAGTCATAATTTTATATTTAGCATTCGCATATAATTTAGCACAAATGAGATACGTCCGTATTATTTCCATAAATTAATAATATACTATACTCACAGCCAGCATCTTTCAGACGTTTGGCAAGAATCTTGCATTGCTTCTTAAACTTCCGGCACTCTTCCGCTATCTGGTCATACTTTTCTTGAAGATCCTGTAAAATAATATGCAATTATTTATTACGATAACAGATTTTATGATTTAAACTATTTAATCTGATGTGACATACTGTTTCAAGAGTTATAGTCATTATTTCAAAAAATTTTTACCAAATTTTCTGATGTCAGTCTTGTGATTTCGTGTTGCATGTATGCCTCGGTTTGAGTTTGAGGAGACTTGCTCAAGTTGACAGAAAGAAGTTTTTGTTGTCGCTGTATTTCGTCCTGTAATCTGTCTATCTCTGCACGCCATTCATCGCGCTGACTTCTCCAGCCTTTTTCCTTTGCTTGTAGCTCATCCTCCAGTTGTCTGTGCATTTGAAAAACAAATTACTGAATAATTATACAGACAAATCGCCACAGACCAGCATCTCTATTTACAGCGAAGCATTGCGCATACCCTAACTGCCTAAACCACCAAATAACTCGAACTTTTGTTGGAAAACACATGTGAGGTTCCTGTCGATCTCAGAAGATATTTTTGAAAAGTAATTTCTGTAATAATGAAAGAACCTGCTCACAGTTGAAAGTAAAAACAGAAGGTTGTTCAATGAAGGAAACTAGCTGTTATAGGTCTCTGTATCTCAAATTGTTACTGAGTTCTCCACGTAACGTAACCGAATTAAAACAAAAAACATTCTAGCCGTAGTCAAGGCGATACCTGAACAGGGAAAAATAGGAATGGCTAGGGTATTTTGTAAACATTCTGGTCGTGAGTAATATTTCATTTTGCATATCGCAATTCCACCTTCTTTTCAAAGCTTTCAAGCCAATGCTAAGCTTCCTTGCTTACTACTATCAATAAGCCTCTATTGCCAGTGGGAGATTTTCGGTAAAGGACGTAGCTACCCAAAAATACTTTATACAGGGTAAATGGAGAACTCGCACATGTCCTGTTAATACCGTATTACGCCAAACATAGATGTAAGTCAAGTCCTATGTCTTAGGCCTGGTTTTGAGAATAGTTTTTTAGAAGCTAGTTTCATAAGTCGTTCAGGTAAATAGTTTGCATTAAAAAATTATATTGTAGACACATTACAGAATTGTTGTCTTCTCTACACATCGCAGCAATTTCATCTACTGATAGATTCATCTGCCAGAGTATTATCTGTTTCGCACTCTGGAACATGAGCCAGAAAATAATCTACAAGAATTTCGTTCTGTTCTGATGCAACATTCTTTGCTGCAAAAACATACGACTTTAAGTGAACCTTGTATGGAAGTACAGTTGATTTTGCAAGAGATTGCTGATACCGAAGAGGTCGACTTTTGTTCAGAGTAGCACGATGTACTTGAATTATTCCGGTAGACTCATTTTTTTTTTTACGAGTTTAAGCGGAGTGAAATTAAAAAGCGAATAAGCGGCAAGGCAGCTCCTAATCTTGCTATGATCTCCTACGGAACTCACTCTCTGGAAGATTTTCGCTTTTTAAGTCTATGGGATAAATTGATAGGCATGCACAGATGACAAAACAGTCAAAAGTTATTATCGAACAAGTTTGCACGAATCGTTATCCAGGCAACTAAATTAAACTGTAAGCGTATAATATAAAATACCTGTTTATCTTCTTCTGCGCCTCGAAGGCCAACACCAGCTCTCCATCCTCGTTTATTATATCAACGTCACGTCCGTAATTGGAACTAAGGCTCTTCATCTTCCGCGTTTGATCCGCCAACACGCTGTGCAATTGGATGCATTCTTCGCGCCGTCGTTCCAATTCTTCTTGGAGTACCTCGAATTGATCTGCAATCAACACAAAGTTGAATAATTTCCAATAGAAAAATTTGTAATTCGTTATCACTTGCATAAATCCGTATATCAATTGAAGAAAACCAACTAATGCAGAGTTAAATGAAGAATTCATCAAGATACTTATTTTAGGATTAGAGCTAACGGACGATTGTGTTAATGATTCAGTCATGCAGGCAGAATAAAAGTTGTAGCTTATACATCTGAGGACAATTATCAAGTACAATCCACCACCGAAATTGGAATGTCTGGATAATTATTGTCAATGAATTGCAGTATGACGAGGATAAATTCTATATTCTATGAACTATACCACGATATTACATATCAATAATAAGATTGTAGGTTCGAAGTGGTTGTTTTCTGATAGTGCCGCATGTTTCTTACATGCTGGATGGACGAGAACTGAGCCGGCAAAATCGTGCCCGGCCCTAAATTCGAGTCAATTATTTTATCTTATCTCGATAATTCTATAGTTAACGCGTTATCTACCTAATTACGAAATGGTGAAATTTTATAACGCCTGAGATATGACGCGATGAATCGTTATTGAATGAGGCGTTGAGCGATTCAGGGCAGGTTGTAAGTTTAGCCTGATTATACAGAGTGATCCAGAATTCGTGATAAATGTTCTACAGGGTGAATCCTTGTCAAAATTTAAGATGGAAGTTCCTCAGCCATTTTTCTGAAAACTGACCTTTTTCATTGAACTAAAAAATTTCTTTTCAATCTAATTAATTTTTACAATCCACATTAATCAATGAAGAAAATAAATACACATAAATAATCGAAAATTTCAATGTATTTTCAAATACGTTCAAAATTATTCAAATACGTTCAATCGCCCTGTAGCATGTATTATTGTTACATGGAAATGTTCGTATTTGGCAAGAATTTTCTTTTCAAAATATCAACATATTTCTGCAGGGGAAAAATTGAAAAAATTCAAAAATTACTCAAATAGCGGACACCCTATGTGTGTACGTTTCAATACCCACAGATGACCTCTGTTTTCCAATCACTCATGTAGTGATAGCGATTATTGATTATGGTATAATTATGAGGCTGGAGGTCACAACATCTTATTTACTTGATGATCCTAGTTTTTAATTTTTTGAAAAGATTCGTTCGACTTAGGTTCGAATTAGTTGAAAAATAGTTGCAATGAACCAGACGATGGTTTGAAATCTTACCCAATAAAGTTTGCTGAGCATTCGTAGGGTCCGATTCAGTAACGGCTTTCCTGAGTGAGGCAATGTCCATCTTGAGCTTTTCATTTTCCATTTCAAGTTCTTGAAGCTGTAGAAAAAATGATTTGAGATTAGACAATTTCTATTGAAACTATTTGTATCCAATTAGGTACGTCTCTGCACAAACTATGTAGAATCATTTTCAATCTTTCAATACACATGCAGAATATAAATCCTGTGTAGGCATCGCTGGTACTTCAGATAAAAAATAACTCCTTTTCCTAATTAGTATATCCGACTTGGCGTTTTCCTCTTAACTCGATCTCCTATTTTTTCATGTTTGTTCAAACTGTTTCTGGAAAGGGTTCTTCTTTGTGTCCGAAGAGTGAGAATATTCGAGTCACTTTTGATTTCAGACACAAACAATCCTTATGTAAGTATTTTGATAAGGTCAATAAAAATAAGGATTTTTGTAATTAAATCTTGTGTACATGCATTCCTACCCTGAAACTATCCTGTGCTCTACTTGTTTCCTCGGACGTATCCCTCTCAGAGTCTTCTAGCATCCTAATCAGTCTACCCTTCTCCTTCTCAACGTCCTTAAGCTTCTGTTGCAGCTTCAAGACCAGGCCAACATCGACCGGAGGTTGAGTAACGTCTGTAGATTCGGACGTTGTCTTTGTCGACTGAGCATCCCCATCTAAAGGACTGTCTGACCGACGTTGATTCCAATCGATAGTTTCCACCCGAGAATAAGTAGCTGCGGATGATGTCGTTGAGCGAACAGATCCATACCCAAAGTCCTGTGAAATAGAAAAATCTTCCTTTAAATTTGAGAATTCTTCATTCATTATACAACAATTATCATATGATTATTTGTTGGCACACAGAAAATTTTGGGAAATTTTAGATTAGATTTTCTCAATGATTCTCAAAGTACGAAATCAAATCAAATCCAATCCAATCAAATTTTTGCTCTAGTTTTTTTCCTAATTCTTGCAAGTTTCAGTGTAAAATATTACAATTCTAATTGTTTCGTGAAAGTAAAAGTTATAATAGATGGAATTATGAGGCGAGAATATTGTACGCTTTGTTTTTTGGCTACAACTTCAAATTTACGAAATGATCTTACAGTATTTTGATCATCCTGCGGCAATTCCGGTGCCACTACTTGACCACTTGAGCTAGAGGCGTTGCTTAGGGATCTAGAGTGGCCGGGAACATGTCTAGCGACTTGTTGCTCCAACATTTCAGCATGTTGTTCCAATTCATGGAATTCCTTCAGAAGTCTTTGGTATGCGCCACGGTCTTGATCTTGATCGAGAAGAAGTAGATCCTTCTCCTGTTCCAATCGGTGTTTAAGAATCTCTTCTGCACCACGTTGATTAGTCTTCAGCTTCTCATTGGCCGATGATAACTCAGCACGCAATTTTTCATTCTCTTCTCGAAGGCGTTCGTGTTCTTCGTCGCTTTGTCGTGTGCCTCTTTCCTTGTCCTATGAGAGGAGAGAAGAGTTTTTGAAAATTGGGAACATTAATACATTACATTATTACTAAAAGATCAAACAAACCTGCAGTAGATCCATTTTTTCATCTCTCTCAGTTTTGAGAGTTTCCTGTAATTTTTCCAGTTCTTTTTCTTTCTCGAGAAATAGAAGATTCAATTTTTTATTCTCCATTTCTACGGTCTTCAAACCTTCGAGTTTAGATTTCAGCTCCACCACTTCCTGCTGCGCCGTCTTGAGATGATGTATTTCCTTCGTCTGCAAAACGGACAGAATTTTATTGACTTTGGAATAATTAGCAAGGCGTTCGATACGTGTGCAAAAAGGCATGCAAACGCACCATATTTTCAACGTCTCACTTGCTTTTAACATACAGCTGTGATAACTAGACTTTGAATACAATCTCGTTACAGAAAGGGGCATCAATTACCACACGTTCATTTATATATTAGTAATTTACGAATAAAAATACCCATACCATACAAAGAACTCGTAATACTGCAATTTGTATTTTTTTTTCTGGTTCAATTGAAAAATGATTTAAAAAAATGTCAACACAGGGCCACATACTGGTTCATAATAATTTGAGGTCAGTTTTTAGCTCAACTTGATCTAATCGCGTATTGAAAGTCAAAATTCGCTCTTCCAACTGCCGCGATTCCATCAATTCTTGTGCTTTGATTGAGGGAAGAACTCTACGCTAGGAAAAGTGTGAACTTAAATAATTTCATGCGGATTATAGTAGTGGGTTTGATCAGACAATAATAATAGACTACAAATTCGATAATACGTATGTTACCCTTCGATTGTCGGAGCATTAGATTTGCTTGTTTCCCGATCAAATATAAGAATTAAAACGTAAGAGCTACGAAGACATTGACAATAGGGCACGCAACCAAGTGAAATTCATACTCACTAGCTCATTGATCTTATGTTGCATGGATATGATCTTGTTTTCCAGCCCCTTGTTCAACGATTTAACGTGTTCAACGCTTCTGGCTTCTGTCTTAAGTCTCTTGAGTTCTTTCTTAGCCAAATACCGTCTGACGCAAGACTGTACGATGATGATATTGTTTAATTTCTTCTTATAAGCCATTCTGGCCAAGTATCCTCTGGCGAGCCTCTGCACAACAATAGCCGCTGCGTTGTCGCGCATCAGTTGGTACTTCTTACGAGCCAAAGCTCCTCTGGCATGAGTCTGGAGACCCAGAGCAGTACGTTTCAAACGCAAATACTGAGTTCTCTTCACCCAGCCCCTAACTCGAGCTTGTATTTTGATAGAAGCTCTGTGACGACGTATAGTTTGTGCTTTTTTCCTGGCGAGATACCCTCTCGCGTACCTTTGCATTCCCTCGATCGATTTGCGAATCTTCCGATACCTTTTACGGCATAAGAACCCACGTACCGCCTTCTGAATAATAACACAAGCATCTCTCTGCCGATCACCTCGAAGTTTTTCGAGATAGGCAACCTGACCGGCTCTGAAGAGAACTTTAGTTTTGCCGAACTTGAATTTGTCTTCGTCTTTGATGTAGTTGCGCAATATTCGACGGCAAGTTTCCTTGAGATCGTCTCTGTCGATGTCTCTGAACCTGCAGAGGCCACGATACCTTTGAAAGAAGTCGCCGTACGTTCTTTGACTAGGAAAACCAGCCGCGGATATTCTTATGGTCTCTAACACACCGCAGGCTCTTAGTTGTTGAACTGCCCTCACAGGATTGTACTCGAAGGACTCTTTAGTGTCGTTTGGCTTTATACAACGAACGTAGTGAGGCGTAGTCGCGTTCAATGTCGCCATCAACATGTTCAACGAGTCACGGAACTGTGAGCCAACCTGAGATTTTCCATACATGAAAATTAGAATATGATCAGTATTAAATGCGTCGTCGATTCTTCAATCATTGCATACTATAGACAATTGGTGGGAATCTAAAGAAATTGCACTGAATAGAACAGGGAGACTTTGAGATCAATGTAGCAAAGAATTTCCATTTTAATTCTCAGCAGCTCAAGAATGGAAGTTCATTGTTGAAGCAGCTAAATTTACAATGAACGGCAAGTGAAGTACTTAGATATGGAACTATAATGTATTGGTATAGTTGTGAATATTGAATTACAGAAAAATTCTCAAAACGCCAAAACTCTATATCAGAATTAATCGGAATTAAAAATCAATCATGAATATTGGATTGAGATTTTTGGACAAGATTTCACACAGATTTGTAGTTTGCAGGATTTCAAATTTTGGCAAAATGAATTTCAATTGTATAATTCTCATGTTTTTATCGATGTCTCATATCTCATCTAAGGGTCTTCGTGCTCTAGTTTGTTTGTATACTTTCGTTCAATTTGTACATGTGCTTCTCATTTGAAAAGTAATGTGAATCTGTGTAGCCTGGAGGACTTGTCCCGTGGCCTAATAAACAATAATCAATATCTCCAGATTTCAAAAACTGAGAGATTACGTCTTTGGAACACGATTATTACTTTGCCTCTGTTTAAACTTGCTTCTTGGAATACGAATTTCTAAACTTGATTGTTCTACGTAAAAAAACTCATTGTCAGTGAAATGTATATGTATAGGTGAAATATGAAGCAATATGTAGACGAATATATGTATTATGTAGATGATACGCGAAGAATAAAAGAATTAACCACGGCCAATATCTTACCGTTTTCTTATTTTGTTTTGTTGCATTAGGAGCCGGTTTCTGGGCAGATACCTTGACTTTGACATTAGGAACCCCGAGTTTTTGATCATCACCGCTGAAAAGCTTCTTCAGCAATTTATTCTGAAAAGTATTTTGTATCATTAGTAAGTAGTAATGTTCAAATCTGAAATAGTTTTCTATCTCTATTTAAGTTATATAACTTGTTCACTACGAAACATTTATTCATTTTGGGAATAAATTTCTAGCCGTATTCAGTGTTCGCGTTATTTATAATTGATGTCAATCGTTCAATCATTGTAATATTGCAAAGTAGCAAAATTTCGGCAACGAATTGATAATGTTAGTAAAATTTGTATAATATTTCTGATGTGAAGTATCATTATTATCGTTTAATGAAGTGTGGTGATGATTTGGGTGACGGATTACTTACTTTTCCGTCTCTGAGTACGTCGATTTGCTCTTCTATAACAGTGTCTCGATTCTTTTCCAAAAATCCAGCAGTTTCGTACTGTACACGATCGGCAAAATGATGAATGAGAAAAGCCGTTGTACCAAATCTAGGCTTATCAAAATGTTTCGATTTTCCACATTTTGAATAAAGCTTTTCCGCCCACGAACTGTCCGAACCTTTTGGCATCTAGACGAGTAAATTTCTAACAATTAAAAGGATAAATATTCAAGAGTATTACAAAGAAATTTGATTTATTATTTCTCTGGATTTCTAGCATATATTTTGCAAAGCACAATAAACTCAATGTTTCTTTTCTTCGATTCTACAATCCCTTTGTTGGATATCATAAATTTCATATGAATTCTTTGATAAAACTCTTACCCTGCATTCCTCGTCGAGTAAATCAAGAATTCCGAGTCTTGTTTCGATGAGATCAATGCAGGGTTGATTATCGTAAAAGTCGATGAAAGTCCACTCGATTTCCTCCTTGAGATATTCTTCTTGCTCAAGTTTGAACACATGTTGATTGAACTGCTGCTGAAGTTTCTCGTTGGCATAATTTATGCAGAATTGTTCAAAAGAGTTTATTTCAAACGTTTCGAATCCGTAAATATCTAAGACCCCAATAAAACACTGAGATTTGCTCTGGGTCTGTAAAGAATTATTTATCCCAGCGACAATCCAATTGAACAATTCAGCGTAGATGTGCTTCGCCAAAGCATCTCGAGCCCCGATAGCTTGCTCGACGTTCATCGGCTTAAGAAAAACTTCACGCATCGACACTATCTTCCTGTGGCATAACCATTTCCGCATCTCGTTCACATCGATACCCAAAAGTTCCGAAATCACGAGGAGATGTCGATCTGACGGCTACGTGAAAGAATTGCAAAAGATATCTTTTCATCAGTGTTTTCATTGGATGTAACAATTACATTCATTTCAATTCTCTGTTTTTCCCTTCTTTCAGATTTGGTCATCATTTTTAATTTTCATCACGTTAGTGATAGTAAAATATTGTTTTCATGTCAAAAATGACTTTCGTCAATTCAAAAAATTTTCAACTTCTGGTCCCGCTAGCTGATGTCATACATGATTCTGAACATACGTTTGTCTGTCTGTCTGTCCGCCGGTCTGTCACGAACACAATTCAGCGCAATGTTCTGAAAAACGGCTAGACGAAAAATTTTGGAAATTTACAGGATTATAGCTTGTGTTTTGGCGATGAAAAATTGCCATGTTCCATCCAGATCGACCAACTGGTTTGGTCCGAAAAAATAAAATGAAATAAATAACGGCGATGAAAAAAGGATTGTTTTTTTTTTCTTTGAATTGGCGAAAGTTGTTTTTGACACGGGAAGAAATTAGATGTATTTCGGCGCAGTGTTCTAGAAAACGGCTGGACACAAATAGGGAAAAACGTAAAGAAGTTGAAACTAATGGTGATGGAAATTTCCATTTTTGAATGACACTTACGGATATGGTACTTCCTTCAGTGTCGTTATTATCGGCACCTTCCTCTGCTTCGTTATTAACTATATCAACATTTCCTAGATGCAATATGGCGGCTAAAATTCTCAATAAATCATCCTGCTGCCTGGATGTGAATCCCAGCATTGTCAGCGCAGTTATAGTTTCGTCAAAGCATTTAGCATCGTTAACGCCGTCGATTTGGGGGTTGTTTCCTTGATTTAAATAGTGAAACTGTTCGCGAGACTCCAAATGTAGATGAGGCAATTGCGTATAAGCGTCACACATTTGGTAAAATATGTGGTAATTTCGTTCTTCGTTTGCCTGTAGATAAAATCATTGAAATGAAATTTAATCAACGCCAACACAGTATCTGTCTCCCTAAAGACGAATATATTTAAAAAAAACAGCGATTTGTATAGACGCAATCACTTATGTATCGGTATAGACTAATCCGTTTGGCTATACGAGCTTATAACGTGAAAACCACATCAATCTACATGATGTCGCATTACTAATACCAAATTTTCTATTCTAGTGCCAGAAGTATCGTATGATACATATTTCTCGAATTAGGTGGGATTCAGAATTCCGTAGATGGGCCAATATTTCGAAGTTTTCCAATTCGAGTACTAACATGACGACAGATAAGAAACACGTTATTTTTTTAGTATTGCTTTGAGGGAATATGAAACATGATTTTCCACTTGGAATTGTTCAGAGCCATATTTTCTCAGCAAAAGCAAATCCGATCAATGTGAACTTGATAACAGCGGTAAAGAAAAATCGAACGAAGGGCATATGATACTCAGATTTTCAAAAATCGCGACAAAAAGTTCAAAACATTCAAACTTTTGATAAATAATCTGTAAAAGTTTTGGTCAATTTTTGAAAATCTGAGTATCATATGCCCTTCGTTCTATTCTTTTTCATCGCCGTTATCAATTTTACATTTATCGGGTATGTTTTTGCCGGAAAAATAGCTTTTCAACATCGTATCTCATTTCCTCATAAAGCCTTTTTTCAATACAGCTTTTTTATATTGTGAACGATCGTTGTTTTAACACCCGAATCTTTGGTCGATCGAAATTTTGATCTTGCGATGTTTTGACCCCACCCTTTCGAACCTGCATCCAAATTGATAAATACTATGAATCGGTGGAATTGGAATTATGATCAGGATAATCAAAGCCAGAATGTTTGACCTACTTCTAAAATATTCGAAATCACATTAATCACAAAACAAAAACAAAAAAATCAGTCGAAAGTTATGTATAGTAATAAAGCAGAATAGAATGAACAGAAATTTGTGCGGATGCGAACCTCCAGCTTTAATTTTTCTAATCATTTCTGAGAGTTATAACTAAAAGTTCAGATCTGTTCAAACTTGTTTTTCTCTCAAATTTCGATGGTTTCTATTGTATATTTACGGATTTCGAAGCCAATTTAAGAGGGAAAAAAAAACTCTACGACCTTCTGGTTTGAAAATAAAATATTTTCTGCTGAAGGCTATTCACAGTACTGATGTTCTTCTATAATTTGACTATCTCGTAGATAAGAATAATTCGATTTCTCTATTTTATCACATCTTATCGACCTTTGATCCACTTACGTATACGTAAATAAAATTTTGTTCTAGTATGAAACTTACTTGAAAGACGACCCTAGACTTTTCTAGCAAATATGTCCTCATGCTAGCCCCAGTGATGTGATAATTTTTGTTGAATTGAATTTCGATGAACTTTCCGAATCTCGATGAATTGTCGTTTCTCGTCGTCTTAGCGTTACCAATCGCTTCCATTATCGGTGATGAGGCGAGTACTTTTTTTTCCACTTGAGTCTCCGTAGATGAACCACCGACTGTAGCAAAATAACGCATCGCGTATTTTGCCGAAACAGTTTTACCCGCACCTGATTCTCCGGACACGATGATCGACTGATCGTGGGTTTCTCTGAATGAGAAAAACGAAAATCAATCATCATTTTATCGGAATTTCATCGAATATGTTAAAATTTCATTGACCTTTCGAAATAGGAAAGAAAGAATGAAAATTCGTGATAAAAATCAGCCAAATTTGTTTCCACATTTACCGATTTTCTATTAGAATTACCAATTTGATGTACCTTTCCAATTTGGTGTAAGCTTCCTCGGCGACAGCGAATATATGGGGTTCAAGATCGCCCATGGCTTGACCTCGGTAAGCCCAAATGGTGTCATTTCCGTAAATCGGTAATTCATTGTACGGATTAAAAGCTACCAATACGATTCCGCAGTAGGTGTAAATGCAATGCCTTTGGAACCTGACTTGGAGATTGTAAAGTACGGCTGGTTCGTGAAGAAACGACAACGAAGTGAGATTGTTTTCGCCGATAAGAATATCTGGGTTTCTTAAAGGAGGCAAGTCCGCGTCCGATTTTATTTCAATAACTTTTGTTTCCTTCGCGTCATCTGTTTGTACTTGCAGCCTGGTACCACCTGCTTTGTAATCCTCCAGGAGTACAGCTCCTTCCCAAACTTTTCCCGTATGTGGGATCCATACTTTGCTGTTCTGAAATCAAAAAACGAACGATAATTAGTCCGGTTGGGGATAACTGTTCTATGTGGATACTTGATCGGTGAATTATTAAATATTACTAAAAAGAGAGCGATGTTTGAAGCTTGAAATTCATTTCAAAATCTATGTGTTCAGCAACTTGTCCCCGTACAGGGTACACGATATAAACGGAACAGTAGAATTCTCGTGGAAGATTCCCGCAGCCAAACTTGTATGATTAGATATTATGATGAACAAGCTGATATGTAATTCGGCCGACCATGTTGGGCCAGACCTATAACTTTCCATGTATAGATTTTTTTAGCTCAAAAGAGTAAAATATGAGTAAAAGTTAGGAAATGCTCCTCCTAACTCACGTGGTACTGAATCGATTGATTGGAAAATTTATTCAGATTCAAAACAGTATCGATTGAGACCAAGATTACAGAAATCCATTAGTTTGTTCTGAAGATATCGTCCGATATCGAAATGACCATACACACGTATAGGCGTCAATCTTAACTCGATCGGAAACGTTTTTCTGGATGAAGTTGAAGTTCGTGACGAATATGGCAGAAATTTTGGAAAAAAATTCACTATGTATTTCATGACTCAAATCTTGCTAGAGTTACCAAATGTGAGAATTAGATCTGTTTTACTCACTTTGGAGAATTATCCACTATATTTTGCTGTTTTTGGACCGTTCCAGTCACGAAATAAAGAATTTTATTCCCATTATTTTGTTGCGTTAACGTTACGAACTTCAACTTCATCTCTCTGGACCTTAAAACGGGGAGGTCCACGACGAAGACTCGTATTTTTAATTCTAGGGGTGATTATAATAACTTTTCTTCTTTCAAAGCGGGCAGTTGAAAAAAAAAACATTCAAAGAAGATTGACAATCGCAAGAGCAAAACTCGAGCTATACGTTTTCCATCGATAGTTAATGAATCTTCGTGAATTTCGAAAAAAGCTAGTGGGTTGAATTCCCATCATCAACTTGTTGGATTACTGTTATTTCCTGATGTGAAGGACATGCTACAGCAGTTATGAATCATGGAATGCCATTATCCAGGAAAAATGTAGAACGTAACAAAGTTGGGCTTCGAAACCACGAAAGTAAGTGAACTTGATTACAGATACCTGCAGCTGGCTGCGTATCAATCGAATTTCGTGGAGAGACAACAAACTCAGTCATCGAATCCTGCGATTTAATTACCGCTATTCACACCTAATGTGGTTAGCGCATGAATTAAGAACGAGAGCGTGAGAATTTTTATACAAAATGAAAATCTTCCCTGATCAACGTTCACGGACGATGAACTCGAAGCATACATAGAATATAAAAAAATGATCATAAAATTGTTGAGACAAAATTAACGTACTCAAATTCGGCAGCAGCTAAATAGACGCTACAAATCACTGGTCTGAAGTGGATCAGAAGTGATTATGCTGACACTCCTAGATCATTTTTTCACACTTCCGTTTTGATACAGTACATGTTATTTTTATTTTTTTTTGTTTTCATACAGTACATACATGTGTCAGCGATCGAAGTTCAACGAGTGTCAAAACAGATAATGACCAGTCGATGAAAGACAAACCCGGAAACACAGTCTAATTGAGCGGATGTTAGCTTTATCAGCGCACTATCGCCGCGGGCGGTTTCTACTATCAACAGATTTCTGCTATAGCAGTAAACTATACTTTATGAACAATTTTTTTTTTTTTTTTTTGCACATTGAATCCTGTGCGTGTCAATATGTGAAGTCAATTGTTGTTTATTCGCACACCGAGAAACAAACATAGTATAGTACAAGATTAACCTGTACCCCAGGTTTGATTTGAAATTACTGCAAAAATGTTTTATCAATCTAATGAACAGGGAAAAAATTATTTCGAATTAACAAGAATTGAAAAAAATTGAATGAAATTAATGAAATCAAATTGAATTAATTCAGATTAGATGAAATTGAAGAAAATAATTTCGAATGTTACTGAATTATTTGGAACTAGCTTCGATTTGTGTCCGATTATCTATAATTTTCAGGGGAATTAATAAATTAGTTTGATTCACCATAATGAACTATCTTAGCTGCCCTGAACAAATTTATTTCGAATTACTCAAAAACTCGAGCCCAATTTTATTCCTACTAACATAAAATTATGTGAATATTATCGCGAATTAAATTGAATTATTAGTTAAGCAAACTTAATTCGAATTGAACGGGGTTATTCCAAATTATAGTGAATTCATTTGAATTGTAATGAATCAATTCAAATTGCAAAAATTGAAATAAAAGCCTGACGTTTCGGCAGTAATATTCTGCCCTCATCAGAGGCTTAAGGCTAATTAATATACCCAGTGCGGAATCCTGCTCTTATACGTTCACGTGTCAATTGCTAATAGGATGGACTACTGTCCTCCTGTGCTTACAGTCTGCACCTGGTAGCGTCTTCCATTATACAAGTCCGAGTGTTAACTTCACTATGTAGATTACCATAGTGTAGTTCATGCCCAATTGAGCAGTTTTTTGGAGCTAGAAGTGTCTCATATGGATGTCTTCAAAAAGTCTAATTAACAGGCTTAAGCAAAAAATTCGGATCTACATTCTAGAACGTCTTTTTCGAATTCTGTGCTATTCTCCATTTCATTCTCCATTCGTCTATTCCGAATTCTTTGATGCTTATGGCCCACCTATTTCGTTCTCTCAGCCTTGACGTGCGCTCTGCCTATTCGTTCATGCGTATACTACACAGTCTGAGCATAATTGTAGACGTTTGTGAATCTCTAAAATAAGTACACCGTGTCCTAGATATCACCTTTGAAAACTACAGCTCTCACTCTTGTTTTGAGCACCGTCGGAGGTTTCCTAAGATTTTTCCGCCGATATCAGTTTCCGAATCCATCATTCTGTTCTCCGAATGCTAATTGTAAGAATATATATTCGGTGGAAAAGCAGGAACATTAAAACGAATGTTATCGATTCCCAAAATCAAATTTCTATCCCAAATCTTGCGAAAAGGCGTGGGATCTATTGTGCAATCGATTGACTGATAAGATCGACGATCGTAATTGATCACGTTCAGTAAAGAATATATTATCAAATCGCAATTGAAGAGCGTTAGTCGGGTTAACCCTCCGTATAGTCGCTCCTCTGTAAAATCACGTAGTAGTCACACTGGGTCAAAATAACACGGCTGATTTTCGATTGGCTACCGTACAAGAAGTGTTCGTCCGATTTAAAAAAAAAAATTAAGGAACTACGTTGAACATTTTCGAATATGTGCCAAAAGTCAATTCGACAAAAATTAAATGTCAAAGTGTCTAAAAAAATTCGCGAAGATGTGAATGTGCAAAACATGCACTTTTTTAGTGTCATTTTCATAACTTTTTCATTTTTCAATTTTTTTTAACAAAATTTTAGAGCGATATACTCACAAGATAGGGTACTTTATTGAAAGAAAAAAAAAGAAAAAAAAAAAAAAAAATAGTGCAATAGTGGAGGTTCCAGAAATGGTATTCATTTTTATATTCGAAGGAAAGTCTATTTTGGAGTTGAAACAAAACACATTACGCATTGTATATGGTAGATAAAACGCCAACTGGAGCCATCCCCATATAGATATTCACCCCCAAAGTTCGAAGGCGGGTAAATTTGACCCATGGTGACTACGGAGGGTTAATTGAGGCAGGTAGGTACGTCCGGTCAGTCAGCAGTGACAAATATTGCAAACATCGCAAATCCAAATTGTGATTTTTATTCGGTGTTATAAAAAGACTGTACTGGGTTCAAGCCCAGGAATGAAGGTCAATAACTGGGTCCTCATTGTTTTGCACACCCATACATGTTCACGTAGAATGTGATTGTCTCGGGATTTGTGCGTTCTAGCATGTAGTGCCTGTTATTTGGCTGACAATGAGATTGAAGAGAGTGTTTTTGTTCGTTGCAAAAGAGAGAGTCAGATGGAGGAAATCCTACTACGATATGTGGGAGCGGTCTGAAAGTAAATGTAACAGCAGAAAGGATAGAGGTCAAGATACGCCTCAGCGAGGCCTCGACACATAAGTCTACGATATTTTGACTACAAAAACTAATCCTTATGGTTCTCCAGTCTACGTGAAAAATACCACGAAAAAATAGACACACTCTGCACTCACATCTGGCAGGACAGAAATGCCTCCATTTCGTACAGGTATAGGGTGGAGCAAGGAGAGATGGTGCACAGTTCTAAAACAGGTGTCCAGTCATTTGTCGATTTGAAATCCCTTGAGAATTACTCCAGGTTTTCCAGACAAAAATTGTTATCCTCTTCGGTGAAGGTGGATTGTAAAATTGTTCTCAAAAATTATAATAATAGAATTGATCTGATACAAATATTATAATAATCTTTCAAGTTTTAAAGAAAGGTGAAAAAGATGTATAGCAACAAATTTGAAAATGAACCACGCAGACGTCTTTCGAATGTGTAGTTCCGATAAAAGAATTGCTCGTTGATGGATTCAAAAATTGAATGGATTGCAAATTAACAATAAAATAGCATCTTGAAGGCAGGAACATTCGGTCGTGCAGATAAATTTTGAAATCAAGGGTCAATTTGGAAAACATTTCAGACACAGCATGAAATTCCCTGAGGTTTCACGATTTTTTTTCAGAGAGTATCAAATTCCATGAGAATTCCATGATTCCAGAATTTCCACGGTGACTGAACACCCTGTTGAAGAATCCTTTTGCATTTTCAATAACTGTTTCCAGAATTATCTTAACCTGAAGTTCACATCCTCGATTCCAATAGTATACACACTGCTCTCCTATGGAGTTGAAGTTTGTAACGTTAAGGTAACAGAATTTTTGGACGAAAAATTCATTACCCCACGACTCGAATGTTGTTATATCAGTCAAATCGTAAGGGTAGGTACGTATGTGTTCCACTGAATTCGGAAAATTATACACCGTATTCTGCTCCATTTCAATCGTCCAAGTAATGGAATCAAGAATTATTACCGAATATTTTGTTGTGTTCACGTTACAAACAATGTCAACCTCATATTGCTCTCTCGTACATCGATGTCTTAATTGTCTTTGAAAATTAAGTATGTCAGTTATTATGCTAATTCGTTCTAAGGATGAGTCAAATTCTCGAGGCGATGACACCGATCATGAACCGAATACTAAAGACCTGGTTCAAAATTCTCGAACCAAGTATACGACTAGAGTACGTTATCAGACGGATCTAGACCACGAGACTCATTGTTAATTTTTTCGAGTGACATATAAAAGTAGGTATCCGTATATCTATTAAAAACCATACATAGGTATGTATTGCCACACTATATACTGCCAGCGTCAAGCAGCTGACCTCGAGCGACTGGCTGCTGACCTGACCACTTCGTAAAAACCGATAATCCCGTCTCTCTCTCTGCAGTACCTGTGAATTGTAGTTTAGCAAGTACTGAAGCGAACGCTAGTAACATTCGCGTATACAATATATATGTATAGGTATATATCTATGCTCAGAATTCCTTTCTCCGATCTAGCGTTCCAGCATTTGAGCGCGCGGAGTCTCTATCGTGTCTTTTTGGGCATTTTTACACCCCGGTTGCACGATTACGTCTAAGGCTCTAGAAGTCTAGACTACTCTAGACCATCATTTCATACTTACCTTTTTGCATAGGTCTATATAGAGCAGTGAGAACAAGTTTCATCTAGATTCTGTAAAATCGGATAAGAATCGCGGCAGGTGAAAGAAGAACCAAAAGAAATTTGTCATTTTGATGGAAAATGTCAGAATGAACGTAGATTTTTTTTCCTCTAATGCTCCGGACTTATGAGAGATGGTATAGAATTTTTGACATCAATTATTCTGCATACCAAGCTAACGGTTGGTCTACGAAAGTAATGATTATTGGCGCGGGGGGGATTTCTCTGATCAAACTCTTCGCAGCAAAGTAACGGTTTACACGCAAAGCAAGAGGTAATTGTTTTGCCGTTTGTGGAACTCGTTTACGTGCCGTATTGTTCACTCGGTAATCGTTCCGGCTTTCCGACAAACCACAAACTTCTCAGCGTATACGCTGATCAACCGGGAAACTGCAGTGAATACGATTTCTGTAGCTACGGCCGTTTTTTCTAACTCGAGATAAGCCGCAAACCGTCGAAGACCTTTTAGCGTCTAACTATAATATGCGCCGGCGCGAGGGATTGAGATTCTGAATTCCAAAAGATCTAAACGGTAAAAATTCCGAATTTATTTGAGACGCGATTTTGAGTTTCTAGAAACGTTAGAGTTCAGAACTTGCAAATTCCGTCAGGTCAAAATGCAAACAGCTCAAAGATCCGAAAGTCAAAAACTCAGAAGGTCCGAAAACCCGCAAATTCAAGAAAAGCTCATGACAAAGCTGTCAAATAAACGACATTGCATGCGCGAATTACGAGAATCGGAATTTCGGATCTTTAACTTCTGAAATTTAGAACCTTAGGTGTTTTTCGATTTGAAGTTTTTCAAATTGGCTGTCTACACAATGTAGGGCGAATAATCTTTCGAAAAACTGTGAGACAGTGTAGAAAAATTCGGAATTTCAATCTCGCCCCAATGCGTCTGTACGGCATCACCTGAAATCTTAATATCATAATTATTTGGAAATAATGGCGATGCACTTGTACACGAAAGTCGAGACTCCCCGATACAGCCACATCGTTGCAAAATACATGATGCCATACGTAAAGGTGGCTGCAGAACTCATTACGATATACTGCAAGGTGCACCAGCTAGGTCCGGGTCACTCTTGCGAAACTCGAATTTCTCGCAACTATCAGAGATAGCTGGCACAAAAGAGAATAGAAAGGATCAAAGACGAATGTATCGTATTCTACACGAAAATTGCAAAAAAGAAAAAAAAAATGGATTCAGAAGAGTCGGGGACAAGCAAACTTTGTGGTAAAAATTACAGATATTTGCGGTATTATAGTATACAACTGCGATTGTAACTCTAACAAGCGAAGAAGTAATTCGTAATAATAGAGTTTCTGACATTTTTACAAAAAAGTTCATATGCTACTGCTGCCTTTTGTAAATCAAACAATAATTTTTTTTCCATAATGCAGTACGTTGTGATACGTATTGAAATTTCTTTCTATTAATTCTCCTGGTCACACATTCCAACCGTTTTACACTCATGGTCACACGAGGTCAGAATGCCCCCAGACGCCGTTTGATAGTTGCCGTATACTAACAGCGGCATTCCGATTGACTCAATAAAAATGATGGATTATACATTGAACATTCTAGACAATAGAACAACCGCTTTGAAGTATAAAACGAATACTGAGATGGCGGAGAAAATAAGGAAGGTTCAAATAGGAAACAGCGCGATTTTCACTAAAAAAAAATCATCAGCGTTTGGATTTTCATAGATAGCATTCATGGATGATACTCCTGAGATGGGTATTACTCTCAGGAGAAGAAATAATTTCATAGCGAGCGTTCGAAAAAAGATATTAGATTCTGAGATCTCAAGAGAGTCTATATATTCCACAGTGAAGAACAGAAGAACCCGCATACGTACGTATGTGATTATGAATTTTTTTGCTTCAAAATCGTTATATCTATGCCCAAATCTGTAGTTGATCACGGAAGCCTATATGATCATTCTGTTCGATAGATACAGTGAATCTTGAATCTTTTATTCTGTCGACGCGAAATGCCACGTTCATTGTTTATGTTCAGGAAAGGTTTTATATTGGTTTGGAACCACAGCTGTCACATTTGCGTTCCTTCGTGGCTTCTGTATACCAATTCATTTTTGTACTATACAAATAACAGCCAAAAAGTCGCAGGATTAGCCTTATTTCGGAAGCAATGGCGAACAATATAGACAATGAATAAAGACTTCATAATTATTCCTTGTATCTCAAATAGTTGCGAAAATACGACTTTTACGGCAATGAGTGATCGTACGCCTGGTACGGCCCTGAATGTACAAATGAGTCACGAAGATATCGAAAAATAATCTATAAACCCACGTCATTAACGTGGTATATCGACAGCATATGTGCAGGCTATATAATCTAGTATCACTGAAAATTATTGTTGGTAATATTGTTGTTGATATTGTTATCAAGCAAGCGAATACCGCTTTGGAGATAGACGACCCATGAGTAATTTTGATCCTCTAAGTAAATCACCGTTCAATCATTATCGTGCTCTATGACAAACGTACACCGGTACAGTTTCAGTTTCAGAAAGACAAAACGAGAAACAGATGTCTTGATCGGCATCATGATCGAAACCGTATCCAAGAATAAAAAGTACAAGATATGTGTACGAGGCAAAGTTTGTACTCGGAGTGCAATAATTTTTGTTGATTTATTATTGAGGGAATAATAAATCGATGACGATGATGATGTACGCGGCGAACCAGTAAGAATCATGCATGTGTCACATCTCTTGTGGCTTCTCTGTTCAAAACAATTTCTTCACATTCAAAACATTGAAAAGTACATCGTAAGTATACACCCAGACACCTTGAATGGCTTCTCACGGTTATAGCAACGGCTGGGTATAGGTATAAGATATTGGCCGAGGTATCGGCTCGTATGTACTTACATACTTGTCCGGCAAGTATAGGCATGGAGAACATTGGCCTTGCCTTCAATTGTAATGTAATTTTCCTCGATTCGCGTATCGAGGCAGGATTGTGGTCAACTTAATACCTGCGGTCAGAGATCAATCCCAAGATAAACTTCTCCCCGCGTAGCATTTCATTTCTACGTACAGGATTTTGTGTGTATTCCTGCTGATTATGTTGCCATTTCAATGAGTTATACGACTCACGGACAATCCTACTGTTTTTAAATTATTCACTCCTTGTCTGATTGCTCTTTATGGCCGATGTACATCAAACTCCACAAGCCAATAAGCAGAAGGCAAACGCCACAGTGCCTGATGTGCATGACTTTCTAAGTACCATTGATGGCATATCTGTATCGATGACTTCTGCCTTCTGCTTATGCCGTTTTATGTGCATTGGCCTTTATTCAAACTGGAAAATTTTTGTTCGTCATCGATTGCTGATCGATCAAAGAAAAAAAAATTGCAATAGCATGAGAGGGAACTATTGGTCGATAGAAACCGAGCATTGCTCTCTCTTTTCGATTCATAATTATTAGCCACTCACAATGCCCAAAAAAGTTCAAACACTCAACCGAGAAGAGCCTCAAAAATTTATAGCGTCGCATTAATACCCGTATGATATGCCCACTGATCGAAGAACGCCAAGTGAAAGGCTTAGGATTAGTCTTAGGTACTCATCGATATTATCGTTAAATCTCTCACGGTCGAATCATCATTTTATACTCGATCAGTCCATTTTCAGTTGACACGGACTATTATCTCGTCGACGTGTAGTTTTGCGAGATCAGCTAAGCCACTCCAATACAAAGTGATATACCGAGTTGCATTTCATAATAGTTGTCCACTGCATGTAAATTTTGTCCACTGTATAGGAAAATTACATCAAGTTTATCACACTTTTGCATCATTGCTAATTATTGGCCCTTCCGAAAACATCAGAGGTAAACTGGCAAAACAAGCCAGTAGGCTGAATTACATCAATTGCTTTTGATTATCTTTCTGGATTTGCTGCACTCAGAAAAAAAGTATCGTTGAATCGACCAAAATTTTGCTGAATTGATAGAAAATTTGGTAGATATATTATACATACATATTCTGTTAATTTAACAAAAGATTTTGGCCTGTCAATTTTAGGTGAATTAACATAGCAAAACAGTTTGTCGATTGTTGAACAGAATTCTGTTGAATCGACAAAACATCACCAGCACAATTTTTTTAGTTGGATTTGCCAAACTTGTTTTCTGAGTGTGACCGTCAGCTATAACTACTATAGGCCTGTTTCATCCCCATACTATACATAGAATGTAATTTACTTGAATATCTCTGTTACGTATACCAGAAGGTAAGGTGCATGTGTTCCAGCATGAGAACATGTCTGTTAGTAGTCGGTCGTTACATTTCCTTGTAATCTTTTGTGACACGGATGTTCCCGCACTGTTCTTTAACACAATTGTAGGAATCGTTGTTCAGCCCTTCCGGTGTACCTGCTGGTACGTAATATATTACGTCTCGGAAATGATATACATTTGCGTTAAATGAAGCAAAATGTAGGATAAAGCGAGGACAAATGGCGTACGATTCCGAAAAAATTCTCATACGATCAAAATCAGTTGGTATAATATAAAAGTAATCCGATCATCTGTCGATATATGCATTGTCCCGAGTATTTTGAACGCAATTCTTCGCAAGGATCCTCCGCAAGTGGTTCAATTGTAAAAAGTTTATATAATTAATATGCTGCGCACGATTTTTCATACTATAATTTTATTTTTGCTGTAACGGCGATAATTGCACGCCACGAAAATCATATTGTAGCAAGTATATCTATATGAGTGCGGAACAAAGGTACACAAGTGTGTTACGTTATACATAACATAAGATCGTTGAATAACATTACGATGTATAATACATCGCACAGGTTATGACACTTCGAAAGGTTTCCAACTTTTGTCTACATCTTGAAATCAAACTTTCCTTAAGTGTCAACTTTCGAAGCATACCACTTAACAGGATGAACAGATCACAGGATAAGGTCAGAGGCTGTGACCCTTAGGTCAGCCTCGTTATCTCCAACTGTAAATTAAACAGGAAGGAATATTCTTGGAAAAATCAATCAACCGATGACCTATACTGTAGCATTGAGGTATACTAGAGTATGGAATGCCTCAATCGCATTTCAACTTATACAATGATACATATGATCGGTAGTATTTTGATGAAAAGAAAGTGAAATTGAATCAGTAATGGTAGTTATCATATGCAAATCATCGAAGGTGTAAAAACGGGTGCAACTGCTCGACTATAGTATTGATATTAATCAATATTGGTCGTCTCTAGTAGAACGTAGAGAAGATTAGAGAGTATATCAGTACAATCATGCTACAGAAATGAGAATCAATCAGGTACCAAACGAAATCGATATTAGTTATCATACAGCTTTCCTGTAAACGACAAGTGAGTCACTGCATATGAATCTATAGAAATTATATGCAATGCCTATAATACCTAGTGCGTAATTCTAATACTCTCAAAACGGCGAAATATTTCTAGATAATTTCAAAAACAGAAGATTTCACGTCTATAACATGGTTCGTGGGTATTGCTCGTTTGAATCTAAGTCATGGGTATACAGTTGTAGTATAATATATAGATATGATGTGCGAAAAGCTGTACACCTGTAATTGTGACTTCTGCAGAATACCTGTGCGAATGACATTACGGACTTTGAGGAACATGGGGAATGATAATATATTATCGCAAAGTCACTCGTTTGTTTACTCAGCCACGTATCTCGTTCGGGTTCGTTGAAGACAATACGACGACACACCTTGGAACTGCCCAATTTATGACACGACAAACCGCTTGACTGGCGTGTAACGGTACATTACGTCATCTTCTCTATTTGTTATTCAAAGTGAGTCGAATTTGAACTCCAGAAAGCAACGTACAGTGGTGTTTATGTACTTGATTCCGAAACATACCGTTTGCCGAAATGTATGAAAATAAAAATTAAAAAATTAAAATAAAGTACGGCAAATTTTTTTCGAAATTCGTCTCTTAATTACGGGGTGTGATTCTACAATATTTGCAGACATGGAATCCCGTAAACTATAAGTCATTCTTTGCCGATACAAAGTTTCTGATTCCCTTTCGATTTTTTTTTTCTTCTTTGACAAAGACGGTAATTCTGTTGTGATCAATAACTATTTCGTTAGAGCGAGAAAACTTAACGATATGACGTGCCAATGGTCCGCTAAATTAATATAATTCGATCCCAAATTAATGCAAATTACCGCGAATTGAATGAATTATATTTGATTGAAAAAAAGTAATTTTCGTATTGCAAGAATTACTTAGAGTTAAGAAGAATAAAAAAAAAGTGGATAAAGCTAACGAAATTTTTTTCGAATCAATCCGAATTATTTGGAGCTAAATTATATTTCGCCCTGAACAAATTCATACTGAATCACCCAAGAATTCGAGATCAATTTGATTTGTATTGACATAGAATTATGTAAATTATTGCGAATTAACTTCAACTGATGTGAATTGTTAGGAACTCATTCAGAATCACTGGATTAATTTTAATCGACAGGAATTATTTCATAACCCATAGCGAATTACAATAATATGAATTATAATGAATTACTTCGAATTGCAAAAGTCGAACTAGAAAATTCATGTCTCAATCCAGATTTGAGTTACTTCCCCCTTGCTACTCCGTGAACTCTTATGTTGTTAGCGCAGGACTGGTATATAACCATGAAAGATAGATAGATAAATAGTATTATTATGTCCCAGTCTGTTGGGCAATTACAAAAAGAAAATAAATAGAATGAAATAATAAAAAGTACAGCTAAGTCGAGTGTGGTCAAGTATAGTAAAGTAAAATAGAGTAAGGTAGAGTAAAGTATAGTGAAGAGGTACATGTACATTGTACGTAGCAGAAAGTACAAAAGTTGAAAAGAAATGCCGTAAGTGTTTCAGTCTTTCCATATTCTGACCCAGAGTGAAAGTGATGGGTGTAGAGTAAGTACATTTCTTATTCTCACGGAAATATTAAATCTGATCCACGAGGTGCAGTTGATGAAGAGTAATTAACAATGGCTGCATATATATAACATTTATAGCGACTGTTATGGGTTGTAATTGTGAAGTCTTATTCCAGAAGTATACGCGGAGTCTGATTGTTTCTTGAACCTTTTATCTATATAGTACTCATCACTACGCACTTTCTAGTCATCTTTAGAGATATATGCTTCTTTCTTTAATGAACAACTGGCTCTCATCGATATGGGGATTTTCAGAATTTTCAGCACTTAATAGACCTTTCTTCAATCACAGAGCCATAAACAGATCTCAACTACTCTTAAGCAATGAGGAAAAATATTCATTCCTCCGCTGACAAAGTCGAATTATGACTAGATCGGTGCTAGTCACGATTGCAAGTTTGATTGACCGAGCTAATTGTAAGTTTTCTATCAAATTTGCAATCTTTTCAGGAACGAATGATGCCCACGGATTCTATTCCGGTTCAATTAGAAAAGGGAAACTTTTTCTCTCAATGGCAATAACAAACAATCGGTTTGTTCAAATTATACGATCAATAGTAATTATTTCATGACTTAGGTAATAAACTGAACAGCACATGGAATTGGTGAGTTAAATAGAACGATTGTTTTTTTGACGAGAGGCCGATGCTTTCTCCGTAGATAATACTCGAGCCATAATCATCGAGCTTTCGCCAGAGAGATTGATCGCGAGTTGGTACTAGTGGGTGCCATAAGCATATTCCATGCAGAACTGCGTTTTCTGCATAATGATCCTAAAATCCCTATACTGATGTGAGACGAGCACATCCCGTGTGTCATGGTGCTAACAAATTCAGCATTTATACATCCATTCGGAAAGAAAGCAAATTCAAATTACTCACACTATGGAATACGAGACGAAAATTAGTCAAGTTCCAGTTGCTTTTTTCAGTTTACTATATGACACCGGCACTTGTCGTCTTTCGTCAATATTGTCCAGTATTTTTGAAAGACAAGTAATGGTCCGCGGATTTTCCAAAAGATTTGCATATTCTCGAAATTAATTGCACCTAGTCTGCAGCTGATTAGATCTTATTACTTACTTCTCTTCAAACATCATTAAGTTCATCAATCGCGGACATATTGATGAAGGAATATTTGATAGATCTATATACGCATGTGAGTATTGTGCCAATTACCAGAGAGCAGAGTATCGTTTGGGAATGGTTCTCAAGCTTTCTACGCTTTATAAACATGGGATAGAATACCCAGGGTGTGTGTATACGAGTATACTGACATGTAATTCACAGTAATTACAAGAATCTCTGCGAGCGCGTGTCTCTCGGGGTTAGTCTAAACCCGGAATTCCCACGGTGGAAATTTCAACGTCTATTCGTATTTTGCTCAGCAATCAATACTATCCAAATCTATTTAATTTTTAACGAAATTTATCAACAACCATGTTCACCAATTAACTAAAATTTTTCCAAATCAAATCATCAACCAAAATCTAAGAGTTTGTATGATTTTTGTGAATTATAACGACAAACGCGAAGTGATCTACAGCTTTTTAAATGCGCACACAGCTGTTTGTATTGAATTGAAAAAAAAGCTCAAGGGTACAACTTCGCTTTGCGTATCACTGAAACTGACTCTACCAAAGAACACGCGTCAGCTTATCGCGTGTTGTAAACGTAAGCTTTAGCAGACACGCACATTGTTGCTGCATGCCTATCTCTGGACTGGTAAAATGAGTCTTTTGTACGCCTCAGAGGGTTCCATAAATATAATTAAAGCAGATTTAAATGTCGATAGCTGCTACGTTGACGATGCGTGAGATTTGGTGCTTGTGATAATTTATAGGCTTTCTTTCAGCGGAGAACCAGCTGTGCGTGACCCCGGAACTAGCATAGTCCTCGCTAGCATACTTTGATCGATCGTTAATAAATTTCGATCTAGCATTTCATACGGTCATGCCTTAGTGAACAGCTTTTATATAATTCATTAAGTATTTTTCACGGTGATTACCCTGCAGCATAAACTGTTACTTTTTTCCTTCTTTTCGTCTCTCTCGCACTCTTAGGCAGTTGTTCAGTCATTAGTATCATCATTACTCATGAATTAAATCTTATCGTTCATAGTTACGTGCTGTATGTTGTACATTACATACATGTACAGCTGATGGTTAACTGTGAAGTATTACTCACGTGAACTGCGATTGGTAATAGCTGTATTAGTTTTCCATGATTCAATACTTTCGGAATATTTCATTCGTGCATTAATGAATTATTATTCAACGCGTAATATCTTATCGCGAATCTGTATCTGCAACTGATAAGTCAATCTCCTAATCTTCATGATAAGTTGCATAGCTCAACTATATTTATTCCTACTAGGGCCATACGTAGCTTTGAGTACCTAAAATTAGAGTGGAGAATTATTTGTGCTATTCAAAAAATGTAGTTTCCTTGCAGAGTTCTTGTAACTCAAATATTCAGGAGCAATTGAGAAATAATATTACGTATCGAAAAATTCTACCCGATACATACCCATACGCATGTAAATTTTCTACCGGAAATTATATCGGATTGGGTTAAACTACTGTGTGCTTAAGTTCTAAGATTTTTTGGTCAACTGTACGCACATCAAATTTATGCACTGAAAGCCATATCACCTTTTTTCTCAGATTCATGAATACACTGCGCCCTACCTACACCACATTGGGATGTAGATTTACGTTTTGCCGTGAGACAAAATTTTCCAGTAGAAATATGCACGGACACCAAGAAATTAATCACATCATAAGTGGAATTAATTATTCCATGGTGCGCGAACCGCATCATCTTTCACTATTATATTCCGCGATGCCTGGGCCTGGCGGCATTTCATCCAATTTCTTTAATGGATTCCCATGCTAGTTTTTCTAGCATAATTGCTACGAACGATTTCAAATTCTAGTCATTTGAGTAAAGATACAAAAGAAGTGAAACGTGGATCAGACAATTTTGCGAAGGTAAGTAGTAAGTATATAATTTTCCTTTTTTATTTTGATTTTTTTTTTTTTTTTAGATCGCCAAACTGGGTTTCGTGCAGATCTATTGTTAATGAATATCATGGAATCAACCGATGGCTATGAGGTAGGCAGATAATCCAGAGAGCAGGGACGAGCGTTGGGCTGGGCAAATGAGTCTTACGATCAGCCTGTGAATCCTATTAGCTATATGTATAGGTATTCGTTGTGAACTGGCGCTCGACGTGAGGCCATTCGGGAGAAATCCAGGAATTTTACGAAAGTAGAGGAACTCGAGTCAAGATGAGACACCGAGGCAAAATGAGGACGCAATAAACCGCAGACTCGGGTATGCCGGAGCAATATGAGAAATTCAACAAATATAGATTTTGCTAGGCGTTCAACAATCTTTGTACTTTCTTAAAATTGGTGTTTCAAAATTCGCGGCCTTTCAGCCCGTATAGTTTTCGACGTGTCTCACAGGATATATTTGGACACTGAGATCAGACGACCCTCGCAGGATCCGAACTCAAGCCGAATTTTACTTTGGTAATCATTTTGGCGGAAAATATTTGAAAACTGGATATTTTTTAAGAAATTCTCCAATAAACTAGAAAACGGTTGAAAATTAGGCATTTTCCAAAATTACCTATATACATTCAATGAAAAAAACAGAAAGATACAGGCTAGAACACGCTGGAATATTTCGCTTCATTTAACGAACCCTAGGATTGTAATTAGGCAGAGAAAGTTCTAGTTTTTGACGGAATCAGGAAATAAATGTTCCGCAATTAAGAAAATTAGACTTCTTTGATGTATTCAGGAGACATTACATATACGAGTAGTATCTCGTTCTCGTGGTTAATTTGAGTCAATTAAATTCAGAAAACGAAATAACAAAACGGAATCATACAATGAGAACAATTATTGGACTGGAAGTCATTGACAATACATCACCTATTATTAACTCCCCGTTTTTTTTCTTGTTCAAAAAAGTAAAAAGTTTAGCTTACACTAGATCCCCACGTTTTGAAGTGAGTCACTTCATATCATTTTCATGCGTACGTATGTATGTGATCAATTTTTTTGTCCAACGATATTTCGAGAATGAATGAATGGGTTTTCAGGATTAGGGTCTTCATCGACGCGGGTCTTTCTAACTTAGAACTGAATATATTTTGGGAATCATGATTGTTCCAGTAGTTTTCGAGTTAGTCGGAAAGCAAAATTTCGGAAAAAATACACTACGTTTTCCGCTAGCTCATATCTCAAAAACGGACCGACGGATTTTGATAATCTTGGTCTCAATCGGCTGGACTGACTCCAACGCAAATCTGAACAAATTTCAAATCGATTGAGCAGCTCATCAGTTGGCAGAAGCATATCAATATGTATAAACTTTTTACACACCAAATCTATACGCGGGAAGGTCCAGTGCAATTTAAGTTCTATTATAACTCATACATATGTGGAGTCTGCAAATTTTCCGACAGGTTCATTGAATGTTTAGAAACGGATCCTGCAGAAGTTTTATGTAAAAAATTTCCGGCGGGACAATGTGCCAAAAATCATTAAAAATTGAAAACTTTCCATATTGAAGATATGTCTTTCTATTCGTTTTAGCGACAAATGTGTCAAACAAAACTTGTGCGTCCCATTGCCTTCTACAAAATCAGTCTTTTACCAAAATCAGGTAGGATTGTTAGTTTATCCAATAATTGCAAAAGAGTACGGAGATCGATCGTTTTGGTTCTTCAAGAGTATTTTATTCATTATTGAAATGAGGCATTCCGCGCACTTTAGCGAAACGTTTCTTCGCCTAGACCAAGTCTGACATAATTAATAATAGTAATAATAATAATAATAGACATATACATATATAATTGAGAACCGTCTTATCACGGTTTACATCTCGATTCTACATCTCTGACGATGAGATGAGGATTCAACAATTAGCTTATGCCGACCACGTATGGATGAATAAAATCCCGTACAATTATTACGAATGAACGTGTTCAAACGGCGTTTTACTTTCCACGTCCACGATATACATATATCTACATATCTACGTTTACTCGGCGTACAAGATATTCCTTCACTTTACTCGAGCGTGGAATAGTCTAACGTTAACTACCGCAACGTTACTGCACTATACGTGGATGTAGAAATTGAAAGCCGTATACTCTCATTCCGGTTATTATCAGAAGCGCGTAACACACTAGATAATAATTCCAAACCATTTTGCTTTCTTTTGTTTCCTTTTCACGCTACTTATATAGGTTTCAACTCGATTCTAATCCATTTAAAAAAAAATTCAAATGAAATAAAATGTAACAAAAATTAGAAAATGAGATGATCAAGATTTCTGCATCTACAAAAATAAAAAGATCTTCGAAATTTTTGTATGATCGTAAAAATGAGCTTCATGCAAGCTGTAGCTTTCGAACTATCACTTTTAGGGCAAAATCCTATTTGAATTTTTTCCTCCTTTTTTCAATTATCTATAATGACGGTATTATTTTTCAGGCTGATGCAAACCCCGCTTTTCGGTCATTTAGTACTTCGGCACGATCGATCTGAGAACTAAATTTTATCAGGATATTTTCTTCCTTTTTTGATTATCTAGTGCCGGAATTTTTTATTTTTTCGAGTGGACACTCGATTCGGTTCAATTCCTGTCGTTCTATTATATACGTGAAGGTTTGAATATGAGATGTTGTTCGATAGTTGAAATTTTAAATATCTTAATAATAATTGCCCTAAAAAATGTCGGAAAAACAAACGCAGAAAGACATTCCGTGTATATAAGGAAGATGTAGTTTGGATAAATCTGGGTTCGCTACGAAATAGACGCTCAGCCGTTCAAGTAGAGATCGATAGTCCCGCTAGTACCGCCACCCCCGCCACACCCCGATGGGCGCAACTCAACCCTCGTGAACGTGTGGGGGGCAGATCGAGGTCAAGTTTTCCACCTAGGTATAGTTAGTCTATATTCGTTCATTCCCCTCGAGAATATCTCTAATTCGCTCTCGGCACGAGGTGGAAACGGTCGCTTCACCAATCATATTCCATATTTCCATGCATAGATACACTGCAGGGTGTCCCATTTTAATCTTACACCTGATTTATCTATGAAAATACGATGAAACTTTGCGGCTTCGAAGGGGGACGTTGAAAAAAAATGTTTGTTTTGATCCAAAATGGAAAATGGCGGAGTTAAGATGGCCAACATTCTTTTTTTAAATGGAAACATGACTTTTTTTTTCCAGCAAAAAATTTGTCAAATAAAAACAAACAACTTTTGTGGGTAACATTTTTCCATTCGATTTGATGATTTTTAGGTAAAAACAAGTTTTTGTGCGCGACTCAGAGAAAAGACTGACCAAATAGCTAGTGCGAGAGCGGTCAAATAACAAAGCTCGTCAAAGTGACATTGCGAGTCGCTGTGTTGTAAATTTTGTTGACCAGCCGTAGAGACCTAATCCTTGTGGGGTTTACACGCACGAGCGCACAAAAAATTGTTCTTACCTAAAAACTATGAACTCGAAACCTCGAACCCTCAAAGTTTCATGATACTCAATACTCGATCGGAAGCGTATTTTCAGATAAATCAGGTGTAAAATTAAAATGGGACAGCCTGTATACATATAATTCGTACACCTGGATTCGAGGTGCGTGAAAATTTTGCATGATCATCTGGATTCTGGAAGAAGGGGACCGTCAGCGCTGTGAGAACTGAGATTCCCAGAAAGAGAAAGAGATGCGGATACAGTTCTACCGCAAACTCGTACGTATTATACGATGAAAGTAAATGGCCAAAAACCGAGAGTTATTTTCACAGCTTCTCGAAACTGTCGAACCAACTGTTTTCGTTACCGATTTAGTATGACGAAACCGTTTCTGGCTAGTTCACGAGGTGCCGGATCATAACCGAGTATCACCGGATTGTTTGTAAACAGTATTTCGCATGTTGAAGAAGAAGAAGAATTAAGGCGATCAGCGAATCGTTCGGTTGTTTTGTCAACAAACGAATTGCCGAGTTTCCTTTGTTATGCGTCCGAAGTTTCGAACGGTCGTTTTCAATTTGAACGAAGGTTCCAGAATAATCTCATACTACGTATATTGGACCTTCGAAACTTCGTGCATTTTGATGTATTTGCAACTGTCCCTTGATATTTTCAACGAATCCAGATCTGTACATACTTTGAGTGGATTCAAAATCGTGGTGAAGCTTATTGTCCCGAACCTTCAGGCACATGTTTTATCAACAAATTGCCGAGTTTGATTTGTTGGATGAATTGGTACGCTGCGGGGAAAGAAAAGCACCGATTTCATGCATAAGACCGAAATTGGTAACGAGTATGGACGATATCGAATGTTGCGTGGGTCGCGCAGCTCTGTATAATTGACACACCTGTATACCTGTCGATGTATACAGATATCGATACATAGCTAATATAGGTGTAATTCAGTGACTTGAATACGTGTAGCCAGTCGGCAAATGCGTGATGTGCCAGGCAGATTTTACCCAACTGACACAATTGTTTGTATGTATAGTGAACCGAATCAATACCCGTACCGTCGAAACTGGCCGAGAAACAAGTATGTATACAAGTACGAATGCCTGGGTATAGAAACGTGCGTGATATTATCACAGAAATCGCGTTAGAGCGTGGAACCATTCAAAAATTCAAATATTTTTTTCTACGGTTTTTTTTTTTTTGAAACAACCGAAGAACCTGTCGATCGATTCTACCGCTATTCTTTTTTCTTTTCGTTGTGTTTAGAGCTGGGAGAACGGTTTCTCGATCGGTTTGAACCTGTCCAACTCGCGATACGATTATAAAGAAATCGTCAGAAATGTATTTTCCGGAATGTAATATCGTCGATTTATTACCTACCCTCACATACAATTCCCTCGTTGTCATTGTGGTGGTAGTACGAGAGAATACAATGCCGGATTAAAGTATGTTCACAATATTCCATGGAAGTTGAACATTTTATAAAACTTCACTCGCGCTTTGTGATGAGAACTGTAGAGGAATATTTCTTTTTCTTCTTTTTCTTCTTTTATTCTAATAATAATAATTTGTTTTTTCAATATACTTTTTCCCGGTCACGTCATTTTCTCTTAAGTTAAGCTGGCCGTTTGTACTGATTTGAACAAGGAATATACTCGCGATCACTACTCGCCAGGCGGTTGTGAGACAGCTGGCGAGCTTACTATCGGGCAAGATTGTGCGCCCACCTATTTCCCAGATCCCCACCTTGCGCAAGGTAAACCGCAGTCGGATAGCGACAGGTGTCGCGATCTGTTAACGGTGGATATGAAGCCGAACGTGTTGTTAAGGGCCGCTGAGGACTTGGTCGATATTATGCTATGATACAAGCTCGGGAATCAACTGATAACTGATAACTGCAGATAACTCGCGGACTGTTGTTGTACCGGCAGAGATATGAACAAATTGTTACAAGTCTCTTGTTGTTTACCAAATTACCACGTGTATAATGCGTTTGTCGACTGAGTAGATGTGTGCTTACCATGTAGAAAATTGAAGGAATCTTCATTGTTTTTCAGAACTGAAGAACGCTGGGGCGCGATTCTGTGACGTGGCCACCGGGTTTCGATTTGAAAATTCTCTGACTTTTCCCTGTTTTCCTGACCGAAATTATTGAATGTTTCTGATTTTTCGCTTTGCGATGTACATGTATAGTGAAAATGTTCGATTTACATGGATTTCGGTTACTCTTAGACCAAAACTTACGGTAATATAATTCGCGACAAGGAAACGCGCGGGGATAAAAATTTGCTATGCAAAATTGATGGCATTGGATTATACGTCCTGGAATTCTCTATTTTATTGGACAGAGATACAAAGATATCTTGGTGCGAAAATGAATTCAAATGAATATAGCCCATTTTTACCGTGCAAAAAAAGGAAAATTCCCTGACATATGTTACGTACCGGCATGAATCGCAAGATCTAGTCGGAGCTGATGTGTACGTAGATCTATATTAGACCAGGCAATAGAGCAGAAAAAGAGTGATTTCGTAACAAAAATACCACCTGGTCGCCGATGGCGCCAGGCCACGTGGGACAGTCCATCCGTAGACATATGAGCGGGTCCACGTCATTTCACTTAAAAAAAAACACTCAAATCGCGGATCTTTGCGCCCTTCGAGGAATCTTTAGTACTATGGAAAAAAAAAAATAGAAGTTTACGAATTTCGAAAAATTTTCAAAAATGGCGGAGTTACGGGTGTTTGAATTTTTTTGCACTGCTTGGTTTGAAAATAACTTTTATCACGAATTTAAAGGGGAAGGATCCAGCTATCTAAAAAAAATTGTCTCCATGAAATTTACCGTACCCTTTGGGAATGGCGGCCGAATTTCGGAAAAAAATGACGAAAAAAACTTGAAGAAATTCCTTTTTTTTCTAAACATATTTTTTAACGGTAGCTCTTTCTTTTGTGAATAA
Organism: Ametastegia equiseti; assembly: GCA_963989295.1. NCBI lineage: Eukaryota > Metazoa > Arthropoda > Insecta > Hymenoptera > Tenthredinidae > Ametastegia > Ametastegia equiseti. Next base: position 23,649,562 of record OZ022389.1, read on the forward strand.
AATGAGTCCAAGATCATTCGGCTGCGATAAATGGTTTCGGAGATATGAATTTTCAAACCAAGCAGTGCAAAAAAATTCAAACACCCGTAACTCCGCCATTTTTGAAAATTTTTCGAAATCCGTGAACTTCTATTTTTTTTTCCATAGTACTAAAGATTCCTCGAAGGGCGCAAAGATCCGCGATTTGAGTTTTTTTTTTTTTTGAGTGTAATGTCATGGACCCGCTCATATGGTGATGTGTTTCCGACTCGCAACTCTCATTACTTATTGAGTATTTAGGGAAAAAGACCAAAAAAACGTGTTATATTTCGTTTTTCGCTCATAAAATCTAAACGGTTGGAGCAATGCTCACGCGTTCAACAGACGAATTGCAGAAAATGAAAAGACAAAGAGAATGAGCTCTAGTACGACCCGATCGGATCATTATAAACGGAGAAAATCCGGAAAAACAGTGAAAATCTGCATTTTTTCAAAAATTCATAACTCCGCCATTTTGTCACTTGTAGCACGGGCTTTTCGTGAGAAAGTAGCAATAGATGGGTATTTAATGTGTGCATTAAAGATGTGCACAACCCACGCGCTGTCGAATAATTACTTTTTGAGTTACACTAGACTATACGTATATGGCCGAAAATGGGGCTGTAGGCAGCGTTGGGCGAATTTGTAATTAATCAATTACGAATTACAAATTACAATTTGTAAATTATAATTTGTAATTTGTGATTCAACCGGAATCGGTTAACCATTACAATTGTAATTTGTAATTGAACCAAAATCCATCAATCATTACAATTGTAATTTGTAATTACACCGAAATCCATTATCCATCACAATTGTAATTTGTAATTAAACCGAAATCCATTAACCATTACAATTGTAATTTGTAATTGAACCTAAATCCATTATCCAGTACAATTGTGATTTGTAATTAAACCGACATCCATTAACGATTACAATTGTGATTTGTAATTAAACCGAAATCCATTATCCATTACAATTATTAATTTTCATGCTTTAGCATACCAAAAATGCTAATCGGATCTTTCAAAATGAAAATTGATAATTGTAATCGTTCATGGATTACGGTCTAATGACAAATCACACTTGTAATGGTTAATGGATTTCGGGTGAATTACAAATTACAATTGTAATGCTTAATGCCGTAATGGATTTCGGTTTAATTACAAATTACAATTGTAATGGCTAATGGGTTTCGGGTAGCATATTATTCGACTAAGGGGTCGACTTCAAATAGTGCAGACCTCTACGGATCATAATTTCAAATCAGTTGCGAAATTTCATCATCCTCTAGCCTATTTCAGGGAAAAAGTACATCAGGAATTCGTTTAGAAGAATGTCGCTGGCTGGTCCGCGTATTTTTATTTTTCCGCTTGCCGAACTTTTTTATGATCTGATTTGGTAAATATGCCGAATTTCATAGGCTCTCAGCCAACTTGTAATTGACAGAGTTATTCGTGATAATTTTAAAACTTATGTAATTCTGAATGTTAAAACATGTTCTGAATGAGTATGCTATAGTTATTCACTGATCTTTCGTGAACTTAGGATTGGCTAACAGCTTATGGAATTCTATTGCGAGTCCGTCGGGAAAAGTCAGGATTGAAAATTCTCCAAATATTTTGATTTTGACGTTTCGGCTGGGCCCGCCCGCCATCTTCAGTAATTTTTTTGACTGTCCTGAGTACCAACGAATTCAGCTGAGTACCTAAGATGTTATCATCTCGGTGATCGAGGAGGAAGTCTAACCTTTCCCGACTAACTCACAATTCAATTATGTCTACATGAGTCACGAAATCACACATCATTATGAAATTCTGCAAATTGAAAAGAAAGAAAGATGAAAATAAACATCATCCCATTCTGACTATGGCTTTGATAGTTATGCCCGCTTGAAGAATAATTGTAATTCAAGAATTCGATAAAATACTACTCAAGAGAAAAAATCATAACACGCTGCAGTCAACGAATTCGTTTTAGGAGTAGACTGAAATAAATGCTTCTTGCTAGAACAAAAATGACATTTAATTTGCAGATGATTTGGGCTATTGATATTCAAGAACTTTCATGATTTGAATTGGAATCAGCCAAATATTGTTCTCCATGGATGGTCTGCAGAATTATCTCTCAATCTGTATTACGTATTGCTGGCTGTACAATTTTCCATTAATTTATGTTAATTAATATTGTACAAGAATGTTCATTCTCAACTACAGTTTTTGAACACAAACTCGATTGAGAAAAGTAAATTATGGGATGATTTTCAATATGGTAATTCAAATATTGTGTTTCAGATTAGAACGACATGAAGAGACTTGTTTCAGAACAGATCGACATCATTCGCCAAAAATGATCACAACGTTCAGTCCTACTCTCTGAATTGAGTGAACCGCCGCCCTATATTGCATTTCGAGTTTGAACTTAACCCAATTTGCATGCAAGTCAATCCTACCTGAAGATTTACTGTGTAAAATGATTTCGGTATTGTTTTGTTAGCAGAGATTGACTTGCAGTTCCGTCATACATTACCTATAAGCACAATGTGGTACTGACCGTTCCTGCAATCGACTCGCAGCTCAAATAGTTTTTTATACGTACGTCGTTATTACTTCTGAACCAGTGTACATATTCATTATATGGAGTGGTGTATCATCTCGAGTGTCGAGAATGAGAATGAGAAAAATCAACGTAAACCTGTGTCTTTCCAGTCAATCTACGACGAATTTCGTACACGAGAGAAAATAGAAGATCTAATTTTTTGGCGAAGAAAAAAGCTTTTTCTAGTTATTGATTGGCTGACGGGATGCAGCTTTGTTCACTGAGTCTTTCTCATTCTCGACACTTGAGGTGATACACCCTGTACATATTCACCCATTCTTGGGACCTTTATTAATGGGAGAAGCAGCAAACTCTGTTATTCAAAGAGAGAAAATTAAGATTTCGACTGGTCTAAGTACCTACTGTGTACTTTTTACTAATTCTCCTTCATCCAGAAGTAATTCTGGAAAGCTTCTCCATTGTTGGCAAAGAAAGTAATATCAGCATATGAACTGTCTTTGCGAATGATTGCATAATACTGCAGTGTAATTAGAATAGAAAGAATAAAGTGGCAGTAATGATATATCTACCAACCGTCTATACTTTGAATCGTTAACTCCATTTCCCTGTGGATTTCGAACCAGTTCTTCGCTAAATTATGACCCTGTTTTTTTTATTTATTTTTTTCTTCTCAATTGGTATCGATCCTGATGTGAATTATACGTGATTATAATAAGTACTACACACTGTTATAGATTTGATGTAATTGCTACTTTATTTATGAATTGAATAAATTACCTACATTAATCAAAGCGAGAATCGTTCTTCATATCAATTACACATAAAGTGAAATAATCAGCGAATGCAAGTTTTTTTTAAACATTCTTGTTTGTCAAGTATTGTTCATCAACGGACTCAGTAAATAGGTAGCTTGGCCTTATGTATAACTATTTGTTGGATTCATGATTTCCATTGAAGTAGAAGATCAATAAAAAATATTATTGAGTTTCTACGAGTACAGATGACAAAGTTTGATCAAGCAAGTCACATTTCTTTCTTCTGTCACTACACGCAGAATACTGATCTACTTTTTCTCGATTCCATTAAATATTCGTAGATAATCCACCCGTCATTATTATCGAAAATAAAATATGTATACTGTTAGAGTATGATTCTGAAGTAAGACGTAAGTAAGTAGGAAAAGCTAACAATGTGATTTACTTTAATGTATTGTCTACTTTATATGATGTCTTCCTGTTCGATCCACACACATTGATCTATGAACCAGTCAGATTTTTATTTTTATTTTTTATTATTCAATTAGAACAATGCACATTCCAGATCTGTAACAAAGATGACTATTTTTGAGTTCGAGGTGTAGATTGTGTTTAATTTATTGAACAAAAATAAGGACTACTTGTTATAATTCGTTCAAAACAGTATACTGTTTTATTTATTCAATTTACAATGAAATAAACTATCATTTAAGTGATTTATAAGTTTCCAAGGGTTCACAAGCTCTTAGCTGACTATGGAATGCGTTACCGACGAACACGTAATAATACTAATCAAAATTAATGAGCTTGCAAGCAAGCGAATGGAATCTCGACTTTTCCTCCTTCTTGTAATATTACATGAAATGGCACTAAAATGTATGTAAATAAATTAATATGAATTTATTTATTAAATTTAAGTTCTAAAGTAATTATTCACCATTTCCACTGATCTTGGCAGCCTTAGTCCACCAGACTCATCCTTGTATCACAAAATATACAGTTTACCCAGGTTTAATACGATATACATATCAATACAGGTATTATGTATATCAGCCTGAATTACTTTTCCTTTTTACATAATCATACATAATGGTATTTTTTCTATAACCCATTCATTTGTACATAATACATTCATTGTTGTAAGCTATGCTCTTTTATCTTCTCTTTTAAAACTGAGGAAACAATAAAATTACAACAAAACGTATATTACACTATTTAACTTTATAATATACCTATATACACGGAATTCCAGGCCGTTTCAAACTGGGTTTGACCCTTCACCTCACGGATTTCGCTCGTGATTTTTTATATGATTGTTCGTACTTCGGAAAGCACTAATTTTTAGTTTCAGATTTTTGCGACTTAATTCGAAATTTCTAGAATATTTCAAAACCGTCATATTGATCGACGCAATTTAGAATTCTGGAAAAATTCTCAAAAATCAAGTGTTAAATATCAAAATTTTTAAGCGTACAGCCGAAGTGGGCAGATGTTCCCTTCTTACTGTTTTAAATCTTTTTTCGGAAGGAAGGTTACGATAATAAGGACAGTAAGGATAGTAAGGACCGATTTCACGGCTCTAAAGACGCTGGTGAGTCGGTAGCATTCTCAAAACCGTCCCTTTTCACAATACGACTGCGTGCGAGAGTCGAACTTGTTATCATTCATTGAAATCTGACTATTTACTTGTGTGCCGTCAAACAGCAAATTTGCTATTCAATTTATTCTGCTATTTTTGCAATTGTTAAAATATCTTTCTAGTACCGGATGGTGTGGAATCTGGAAATGACACGACAGCCGTTTCAGCAACAGGAAATCTATCGTCGGACAGCGGACGCAGTATGCTAGTCATGCTCAAAAAAGAATGATATTACCTAGGATTATTCGAGTTTAGAAAAGAAGACATTCCGGTCATTATTCGATTTTGTCTCATTGCATAGATTTGAAAGCTCGTGTTGCTGTGACGCTACTTCCTGGTCTACCAGCATATATCTTATTCATGTGCGTGAGGCACACAGACTTTGTCAATGACGGTGACAAAGTTAGGACTTTGTTGGACGGATATCTGAAGGCGATGAAACGCGTGGTAAAGAAACGAGACAACTATCACGAATATGGTGTTCTGTGATTGAGTAACACGCTGAGATTGCTGCACAACATAAAACAGTTCTGGGGACAAACCGTTCCAGATTCAAAATACTCCCAGACAGAACAAGCAGTGTCTAAGAAGCTTTGACCTCTCCGAGTATATTTACTATATTCAATATATTCGGAAAGGTCGAGGTTCTTAGACACCGAGTAGTTCTGAGCAACGCGGTGCTTTGGATCTACAAAAATTTAGCTGACAGCAATTCTTTCAGCTCGATGGATGTCGCTGGTAATCATGGATCGATTTTTATCATCTTTTCAGGTATAACTTGAGCCACCTTGAGCAATGGGCAGAGACCAACGGCTTTCAGCTGCCGCTGAGGTGCTGCAACCAACTATACAAGCTGCTCACATGAACTTACTGTTTTCAAGCTTTTTTTCAGAAAAAAACGTTGGAAAACCTAGAAGCGGAAGTTATTTTACTATGGATGGTTGCTGAAACATTTTTATATCCCACGCCGGATTCTTTAGACCGAAAAAAAATTTCAATAAACAAAAAATTTTTTAAAATTACAAAAATAAAAATTAAAAATCGAAAAACTTTTCACGAAAATTCTGAAAAGCCTTTCGGAAAATCCGGTGTGACATTTGGAAATATTTCAGTAGCCGCCCGCAGTAAAATGACTCCCGGTGATGATTTTTCGAAAGTCTTTTTTTTTTTAAAAAGCTTGAAAACAGTAAAAAGGAAACTTCGGCTATAGGCTGAAAAATGTTGATATTTGACACTTGATTTTTGAGAATTTTAAATTGTTTCGATGAATATGACGGTTTCCAAAAATTCTAGAAATTTCGAATCAAGTCGCAAAAATCTAAAGAAAAAAAAAAAAATTAGTGCTTTTCGAAGTAGGGAGAATCATAAAAAATCACGAGCGAGATCCGTGGGGTGAAGGGTCGAAGCGGCATGGAATTCCCCATATCTACATACCATCTATTGGTAAACCTCTATTTTTGTCACATAACAGAGCTATTTGAATATTTCAAATACAACTTGCAGCGAAGTTCCAGACAATTCGCGTTTTAAGTACACTATTTTCTAATTTATTCCTTTATCTATCGTAACTACGCGTACGTTACATTGCGACGTAATGGAAATAAATTCTACTAATTCGAAAAATATTATAGCCTTGGAGTATTAGTCGGAATATAAAGCTACAACCTTAAGTAAAGAACGCATTTATTAGGCATGTAAATAATTATTCAAGTAAAAAAAAACCAAAAAAAACAACAAAAAAACCATGTTTATAAAATATGAGAGAAATCCTTATTTCCATAGGCTAATTTAGATTATACGCTTCTTGTCTTTTTCACCTTATTATGGGCTGTCATCATCACGTAATTATGATTATTCAATAAATAAGATAAATTAATCTACTCAAATGTAAAATGTTATATCTTTCGATACCTAACATACCCTAATGTCGCTTAGACCTTCTTGAGCATCGGTAAATGCAGTACTTCTGGCACTTCAATATCTTCAAGACGGATGTTTGATGGATTGAAGGGAAATCTCACCGGGTAAGTAAATTTCAGATCCATAAGAAGCTGTAACAAAGATCATTCATTAATACGTATGCTGAGACTGATTATTGCTGCAAAGTTCTCAGTCTATTCTCTAAAACTCCTATTCATGTTTAACTTGTCAACATTTTTTACGTTCTCATTAATTTCCCTGATATATCCTAGAATTGGACATTAGCTAGTAAAATTTCCTTTTGTCTGAAAATTTGTAATCAACATAAAAAAGCGCGCTCCTGGCTTGCTCGTAAAATTCATGTGCTCTTACTATAATTCAACTTCCTAATCATACTAATAACGAAAACAAATACTAAAAATAAAATGCGATGAAACCGCTGCTGCCGACAATGGTGTAATGCAATTCAATGGAAGGAATATAACTCTCTTCAACAGCGGAGCGAAACCAGCGAGCTTCCATCCTCGCCCGTTACCAGTAGCAGATACTGATTAGAAGAACTATTTGAAACCTGATAACAAACTCCCTCTTATCTGAATAGGTACTGATTTCATCCTCCGTTTGAAATTCTTTCTATTTCACATCAAGATCCACCAAAACTTTCCTGTTTCCTGTCATTCCCTAACCTTGAACTCTGTTGTTACCGTCCCATTATCTTTCCCATTAACTAATCCTGAAAAAAGCCCCACACACAAATAAACAGAGGTATCGAATCTGTTGCATACCTGTTCATTTTTCTCTCCGCGTTCCATGAGTTTTGCTTCCACCTTCCTAATGAATGAGACTGGAACTCTAGTTTCATAATCATCTGCCGGTGTGTATAGATTTAATATTTTTATAATCTGATTGGCAGTAAGTTTATTGCACATTTCACAAACAGAGTTAACATCTTCATCCGTCTTGCGCGCTTGGAGTAAGTGAGCAGCTTGTATAATTGGTTGCAGCGCCTCAGCGGCAGCTGAAAGCCGTTGGTCTCTCGCCCATTGCTCAAGGTGGCTCAAGTTATACCTGAAAAGATGATAAAAATCGATCCATGATTACCAGCGACATCCATCGAGCTGAAAAAATTGCTATCAGCTAAATTTTTGACGGAGAAATTCAAGACTTCATTCCGAATTTGATCCCGATCAGTACATTACCTTATTTGCATGCCTTTAGTCCATTGGCACAGTTCGTTTCTCAACAATAGATTATTGAGCGCGCTGGCGCACATGAAGTAGAAAAGTTGCTTGAATATTTGTACAAGCATCTCCGGATCAGCGCCATGATACTGTAGAGTCTTGTTAACAGAAGTTAGCTCTGCTAAAAGTTTGTCCAACTTTTGTTGTGTCGACTCTGGTTGTTCGCCAACAGACGAGGACCTGGCCCTTCCAGTGTTATTGGCAGGAAGACCGGAAATCGCTTCGTGTTCCAAAAGCGCAGGTACCGTCAGGGCCTGTATCCTTTCTTTCAAATGTGTAATGATGTTGTTGTAGATCCAAATCACCACGTTGCTCAGAACTACTCGGTGTCTAAGAAACTTCAACCTTTCCGAATATATTGAATACAGTAAATATACTCGGAGAGGTCAAAGCTTCTTAGACACTGCTTGTTCTGTCTGGGAGTATTTTGAATCTGGAACGGTTTGTCCCCAGAACTGTTTTATGTTGTGCAGCAATCTCAGCGTGTTACTCAATCACAGAACACCATATTCGTGATAGTTGTCTCGTTTCTTTACCACGCGTTTCATCGCCTTCAGATATCCGTCCAACAAAGTCCTAACTTTGTCACCGTCATTGACAAAGTCTGTGTGCCTCACGCACATGAATAAGATATATGCTGGTAGACCAGGAAGTAGCGTCACAGCAACACGAGCTTTCAAATCTATGCAATGAGACAAAATCGAATAATGACCGGAATGTCTTCTTTTCTAAACTCGAATAATCCTAGGTAATATCATTCTTTTTTGAGCATGACTAGCATACTGCGTCCGCTGTCCGACGATAGATTTCCTGTTGCTGAAACGGCTGTCGTGTCATTTCCAGATTCCACACCATCCGGTACTAGAAAGATATTTTAACAATTGCAAAAATAGCAAAACAAATTGAATAACAAATTTGCTGCTTGACTGTAAACAAGAAAATATGTAGTCGGATTTCAATAAATGATAACAAGTTCGACTCTCGCACACAGTCGTATTGTGAAAAGGGACGGTTTTCAGAATGCTACCGACTCACCAGCATCTTTAGAGCCGTAAAATCGGTCCTTACTATCCTTACTGTCCTTAAAATCATCGCCGTCATCTTTGTAAGCATAGTAGAAAAGTTATAATTTTATATTTAGCATTCGCATATAATTTAGCACAAATGAGATACGTCCGTATTATTTCCATAAATTAATAATATACTATACTCACAGCCAGCATCTTTCAGACGTTTGGCAAGAATCTTGCATTGCTTCTTAAACTTCCGGCACTCTTCCGCTATCTGGTCATACTTTTCTTGAAGATCCTGTAAAATAATATGCAATTATTTATTACGATAACAGATTTTATGATTTAAACTATTTAATCTGATGTGACATACTGTTTCAAGAGTTATAGTCATTATTTCAAAAAATTTTTACCAAATTTTCTGATGTCAGTCTTGTGATTTCGTGTTGCATGTATGCCTCGGTCTGAGTTTGAGGAGACTTGCTCAAGTTGACAGAAAGAAGTTTTTGTTGTCGCTGTATTTCGTCCTGTAATCTGTCTATCTCTGCACGCCATTCATCGCGCTGACTTCTCCAGCCTTTTTCCTTTGCTTTTAGCTCATCCTCCAGTTGTCTGTGCGTTTGAAAAACAATTTATTGAATAATTATACAGACGAATCGCCGCAGACCCGCATCTCCATTTACAGCAGCGCATTACGCGTACACTCACTGCCTAAACCCCCAAATAACTCGAACTCTTGTGAGGAGACACATCGCGTGTCTAATGGCATAAGGTCGTATGTGCCATTATACGACCATTTGCCGTTCGTAAAATCAAAAGGTCTTATAATTTTTTTTCCACGTATTCACGCGAATAACGTCAAAATATGGTGAAAGACGTCAATATTGAAAATTGGTCAGTTAAAAGCAGAACGTCGTAAGTCCCGGCGCATACGACCTTTTTCACCTAACTTCTGGAGAAATAATACCGAATGCTAATTTCAGAAAGTCGTATGCGCTAATAAGAATTTGCTTTTTTCGATGGAAAATATAAAAAAAAAATGGGATATCGATTTGGTTACGCATTTTAGAGGATTTTAGAGCATTTGCGATGAAAATAAAAAAACTGGTGGATACGACCTTTTGCCGTTAGTTTCGCATTTTTTGCTTTTTTTTTCAAGAAAAGTTTTTAAAAAAATCGGGATGTTGATTTGCCTATGCATTTCCAGAGGTTTTAGAGCATTTGCGATGAGAAAAAAAAATGGTGGATACGACCGTTTGCCGTTAGCTTCTCAATTTTTACTTTTTTTTTTTTAGAAAATTTCCAAAAACTCGGGATATCGATGTTCTTACGCATTTCAGAGGATTTTAGAGCATTTGCGATGGAAAAAAAATGGCGGATACGACCTTATGCCGTTAGTTTCGCAATTTTTGCTTCTCTTTGAAGAAAAGTTTCAAAAAATCCGGATGTTGATTTACTTATGGGTTTCGAGAGGTTTTAGAGCATTTGCGATTAAAAAAAAAAGAATAAAAAAAAAGGAAATCTTAAAAACAGAAAGTCGTATTCACCAAGATACGACCTTTTGCTTTCAAGTTTTTCGAATCCTTAATTTGGAATTATCTATGCGTTTTCATCATTTTTATAGCGATTGGCGCGAAAAAAAAAAACTATACGACCTTATGTCACTAAAATCGGCTTTTTGGCGCTGACGACCTTATGCCATTAGACACGCGACATGTGAGATGATTTCCTGTCGATCTCAAAAGGTATTTTTTTAAAGTAACTTCTGTGATAATGGAAGAACCTTCTCACGGTTGTAAGTAAAAACAGCAGCTTGTTTAATTTTCCAGATAACGTGACCGAATGGAAAACAAAAAACATTCTATACCTAATATTTCATTCTGCATATCGCAATTTCACCTTCTTTTCAAAGCTTTCAAGCCAATGCTAAGCTTCCTTGCTTACTACAATCAACAAGCCTCTATTGCCAGCGGGAGATTTTCGGCAAAGGACGAAGCTACTCAAAAATACGTTACAGCTGGGTAAACGGAGAACTGACACATGTCCCCTCAATAAAGTATTGCGCCAAACATAGATGTGAGTCAAGTCCAATGTCTTAGGCTTGGTTCTGAGAATAGTTTGTTAGAAACTAGTTTCATAAGTCGTTCAAGTAAATAGTTTGCATTGCAAAATTATATTCTAGGCACATTACAGAAATTGTTGCTTTCTCTACACATTGCAGCAATTCATCTTCTTGTACAGAAATTAAATTCCGTCAGAGTATTCTGTTTTGCACTCTGGTCATGAGCCAGAAGAGAATCTACAAGAATTTCGTTCTGTTCTGATGCAACATTCTTTGCTGCAGAAACATACGATTTCAAATGAACTTCGAATGGAAGTACAGTTGATTTTACAAGAGATTGCCGATACCAAAGGGTTCGACTTATGTTCGGAGCAGCACACTGTACTTGACTTATTCCCGAACTTATTCCAGTAAACTCATTTTTTTGAATACGAGTTCAAGCGGAGTGAAATTAAAAAGCGAATAAGCGGCAAGGCGGCTTTCAATCTTGCTAATCTTCTACGGAACTCACTCTCTGGAAGATTTTCGCTTCTTAAGTCTATGCGATAATCAATAGGCATGCACAGATGACAAAACAGTCAAAAGTTAATATCGAACAGGTTTGCACGAATTGTTATCCAGGCAACTAAATTAAACTGTAAGCGTATAATATAAAATACCTGTTTATCTTCCTCTGCGCCTCGAATGCCAACACCAGCTCTCCATCCTCGTTTATCAAATCAACGATCCGTAATTGGAACTAAGGCTCTTCATCTTCCGCGTTTGATCCGCCAACACGCTGTGCAATTGGATGCATTCTTCGCGCCGTCGTTCCAATTCTTCTTGGAGTACCTCGAATTGATCTGCAATTAACACAAAGTTGAATAATTTCCAATAGAAAAATTTCCAATTCGTTATCACTTGCATAAATCCGTATATCAATTGAAGAAAACCAACTAATGCAGAGTTAAATGAAGAATTCATCAAGATACTTATTTTAGGATTAGAGCTAACGGACGATTGTGTTAATGATTCAGTCATGCAGGCAGAATAAAAGTTGTAGCTTATACATCCGAGGACAATTATCAAGTACAATCCACCACCGAAATTGGAATGTCTGGATAATTATTGTCAATGAATTGCAGTATGACGAGGATAAATTCTATAATCTCTAAACTATACCACGATATTACATATCAAGAATAAGATTGTAGGTTCGAAGTGGTTGTTTTCTGATACTGCCGTATGTTTCTTACATGCTGAATGGACGAGAATCAAGCCGGCAAAACCGCGCGCGGGAGTCCAATGGCGGTTACTGAACCAGCCGGACACGTTTTATATCAGTCTGCTGAATCCGCTTAAATCTTTGATTGAGAGGATTATCAAAGATTTAAACGATGCGACTCCAATATAAAACGATTTTGTGTTTTGTGTGTCCAGTATATTTTTTGGGTTTTCTGGTGTATTTTTGGAATTATGGGAGTTCGGAATTGGGAGTGCGGTTTGGGGTTCACGTGTTCGGTGGCCTATGGAGTTTCTCCTGTTTTATTGTCTTTCATGGCTACTTCCCGAAAGGGTATAGGCCCAAATTAACTTATCGGATCTGCATGAATGAATGAAAACCGCGCGCAGCCCTAAATTCGAGTCAATTATTTCATCTTATCTCGATAATTCTATAGTTAACGCGTTATCTACCTAACTGCGAATTGGTGATATATCATAACGCGCCTGAGATATAACGCGATGAATCGTTATTGAATGAGGCGTTGAGCGATTCAGGGCAGGTTGTAAGTTTAGCCTGATAATACAGGGTGATTCGGAATTCCGGACGAATATTCTACAGGGTGAATCCTTGTCAAAATTCAGGTCAAAAGTTCGTTAGCCATTTTTCTGAAAACTGACTTTTTTCATTGAACTAATGAATTTCCTTTGAATCTAATTGATTTTTACAATCCACTTTAATTAACGAAGGAAATAAATGAATGAATAAATAAATAAAAATCTAAAATTTCAAAGTATTTTACAATAGATTCAAAGTTTCAATCGGCCCGTAGCATGTATTAATAGGTATTATACGGAAATGTTCGTATTTGGCAGGAATTTTTTTTTTTATAATATGAACTGTGACGTAGCCAGCTTCTATTCCGCGTCCAGGGCTGAAGTACCTGAGTGCGGGCTGGGCTAGTTCACTATTATTCATAATGCGGGACCTGAGATGACGTAATTGAAATGAATGAACAAAATTGGGCAATCCGAGCCCTGCAGGACCCCTATTCAGTAACTCCGAGTACGATCGTTTCGATTCGTTACGATCGAGTTCTACGTCACATCGATTTGTCCGAGTGATCGCGCTATACTGTTGCCGGCTAGACCCAGTACCGCGGAGAGGGGCTAGGTTAACTGAGGAAGGACAGGCCCTGGCAAATAATCACTCGAATGGGTGTGGTGTAAAGAAAAAATAAATAAATAAATAATAACAAATTCCTTGAACAATTTTCGGGGTGAATCCCCTAGAGTTGGGGTGGACAGAAACCGCGGTGTACAGGCGGCCCTACCTGCACGCGTAATTAATTGTGCCACATGAAAATTAACAAAGCAACGAAATAAAATTCAAACAAAATAACCGAAAAAAATATAAACAATACGCGAAAGGAACAATAATAAGGAAGACCTGCGGTAAAAAAAAAAAAGAAAATTCTAAGGTCTCTGGGGACAAAAACCCGCCCCAGGGTCGGGTCGGGTCGGGTGGTTATTAGACCACCCCCTTATACCCAAAATTCTATTTACAATTTGAATTTACCCGCGAAGGTAGAGTCATTGAATTCAAAATCTTAAATCTAACTTAAATCTGACTATGCGTATTTGTTGACACGCGTGTGTCCTCGATGTGACTCGACTGACTCGAAAATACAATACAAACGAACGAACGAACGCTACTAGACTCGAAAGTGAGACAGGTGACCGCTTCGGACTCTAACCGTCTCACTCGCACTTATGGCCGAGCGACTATGCCCCGCAAATGGTTAACAAAAAGGAACAAAATCTCGAATTTTACCCCGAATTATGGAACCAAAAACTAACATGAACATCCCCCGCGAAGGTGGGACACTGGCTACGACATACCGACTTGGGATTCGATGAGAATTGACCCAGCAAAATGGAAATAACGGCGTCGTGGCCGCACGGACGAACCAAAATGGCAAACCGCGACTAACGGGTTTGCAATTCAAAAATGGGCTAAAAAAGCTGACGCTTACCCTGCTTAATCGCCTCAAAAGGTCCAAAGACGTCCCTCAGCCTCCCCAGGGATCGAAATCACTGACTCAGACCCGTGCAGGGTTCCAAAAATGTCAAGATTGCCCGAAGGCCTGAACCAAACGCCTAATTGAATGTGACCACGAGGGCACGAGGCCGGCGGGCGAACGCAGAGTGCCGGATATGGAGGGTAGCCACAGTGCAGGATACCAAAATGGCCGCCGCGAAGACGGGCTATCGATTATCGATTATCGTGGCGGGATTTTCAAATCAACCCTCGTTGTCTCAAGGTGAGGACGTGGCTCGTTCGTTCTTTGCGTCGACGGGAATCTCCTCCACCGACTAGTCTTCCGATGTTTCCCCACGTCCTTGGCAAAACATAACGTCAGTCCAGGGTCGTTCTTCCCCGATCTCCATGATTTTTAAGCCCATGACACAAGAAAAGCCGTGTGCCGTTTGACGGATCACCTACAGGCCGTCCGTACGCTCACACATGCCTCTGATTGGTTGGGGCCTTGTGTTAGTGTACGGACAGCCCGCTTGCGGCCTGTAGGTGATCCGTCAAACGGCACACGGCTTTTCTTGTGTCACGGGCTTTACACCGTCGGGGTCTCGTAGAAGGGTCAGTATTGCCCCGCTCAGGCACGTCTGCCAGCCAAGTCTCCCACATAAGAGGAAGGTTTTGGAATGGAACGAAGAAATATCAGAAAACGAAACTTAGTCTGCAGAGTCGACCACGGTCACCTCTCGGAGTCAGAAAAGTCTTTGGGCTAGAAAAATCTACCCTGCGGGGATTTTTGATCAATTTCCCTCGCTTAATTATGCCCTCTAAGGGTTTGGGATGCGTTTGTAACGGCCAAATCAATTTGCAATGTTACAGAACATATTTCTAGAAAGAGATTGGAAAAATTGTAAAATTACTAAAATAACGGACACCCTATGTGTGTACGTTTCAACACCCACAGATGACCTCTGATTTCCAATCACTTGTGTAGTGACAGTGATTATCGATTATGGTATAAATATGAGGCTGGAGGTCACATCATCTTATTTACTTGAGTTTTTAATACCGAAAAGATTCGTTCGACATAGAGTTTCGATCACATAACGCTCTGCATAACATGAGACGACTTAAGTCCGAATCAGTTGAAGAATAGTTGCAATGAACAGACCATGGTTTGAAATCTTACCCAATAAAGTTTGCTGGGCATTCCATGGGTCCGGTTCAGTAACGGCTTTCCTGAGTGAGGCAATGTCCATCTTGAGTTTTTCATTTTCCATTTCAAGTTCTTGAAGCTGTGAAGCATGATTTTTTTTTTTTTAATTCGATTTATTAAAGGCTTATACCCCTGTGAAGCATGATGTCGTTGAGCGAACAGATCCATACCCAAAGTTCTGTAAAATAGAAAAACCTTTCTTTCAATTTGAGAATTCTTCATTTGTTATACAACGATCATCATATGATTATTTGTTATCATGGCACACAGGAAATTTTGGGGAATTTTAGATTAGATTTTCTCAACGATTCTCAAAGTACGCAATCAAATCAAATCCAATCAAATTTTCGGTCTAGTTTTTTCCTAATTCTTGCAAGTTTCAGTGAAAAATATTACAATTCTAATTGTTTCGTGAAAGTAGAAGTTATAGTCCAGTCATATGAGAGTTGAGTCCTATTCTGGAATATGTGTTTGATGGGATCTTTTTTTAGGCTAATTGGACCCCACGAACATATCCTGAAGTTTACTCCTATTTCTAGGTCCGGACTTTTGCATTAAAAATCGCAAAAATTTGAAAAACCGGCATTTTTAGATAAACTTTTTTCCTATGGGTTTTTCGGAAAAATGGGGGATACAAAAGTTGTTCGTCTCGTCGTTCTGTAAATTTTAAGCTATCGCACATCCTCGTATCTTCATTAGTTAACTTGCAATATGCAAAAAACGAGACAAACAATTTTTTTGGTTTTTTTCGAATAACTTTTTCACTGATCAACATTTGACTTCGAAATTCATAGTATACGTGTACTTGTAACTTTCGCCCGGAGAGTAATGCAAGTTTCAGCAGTCTAAGTCATATAGCTCAGCAACAATACGCGACGGCACAAAATCCGTAGATTGACTCTTCAACCTGACCGGCCTGGGTCACGGCTGGCAAACAATCATGGCTATTCTGCTCCACGCTCAGATTTAAAATAGGAGAAAAAAAAAATTTTTTTTTGCAATCGTATCGATTTTTCAGGCGAAATAAAATTTGTGCTTATAAACAGATGAGCTTATTTCCGCAATCTGAACGATTGGAAACAATTTTGAGCTAGATTCTGATTCGTCTTTTTTTTCCGGAAATTAAAAAAAAAAAAAGAATTGCGAATTGCTCAATTAGAACCGGAGATATCCGTATTTTACTTTATTTTCAGTAACTATTGTTGTAATTGATATTAAGAAGAAAAAAAAAAATCTCGTTATTCTGGAGACTTCGACGAATCACTGAATTTTTTTATAACGATATGAGCATTGATCGTCTCGAAATAAATTAGCGGGTCCCGAGTCGCTCGTCGTGTGGCGCGCGGTAGCCCGAGCGGCGTGGAGGGGGAAGCGAGGCGGCTCTCCGGGCGCGCGGTCCGCTGCTTACTTGCATAATGCAATACTTGCTTAAAAATCATCGTAGAACAACAATTTTTTTTTCTAACTATGTTGTTTTTTTTCTCAAAAAACCGAAAATGTAAGTCAAATTTCAATTGGACAACTCCTTCGGGCATTCATTGCTCGATCCGGCGTGCCATTCGTACGAATCGCTGCAAATAGCTCAAATATTCGGTAAGAAGGGTATTGAACACTGACACGCATGATGTTTTCATTTTTTTGAATAATATTTACTATCAGGAATTCTAATATTCGACAAGAAGTACCAAAGTAAGTAAAAAAGTAAATACATTTGCGAAAAAATATATAAAAATAATAAAACTAAACAGGGTATATCTCTGATACTTACAATCAACTATTTACATAGGAATTTGCCAAAATCATGTCCTTCTAGCTCGAGTGGTTGCAAAAATACGACTTTTACGGCAATGAGTGATCGTATGCCTGGTACGGCCCTGAATGGATAAATGACTCACGAAGTATCGAAAAATAATCAATAAATCGACAGCATATGTGCAGGCTATCTAGTATCAGTGAAAATTATTGTCGCTAATATTGTTGTTAATATTGTTATCAACCAAGCGAATAGCGCTTTGGAGATCATAGACGACCCATGAGTAATTTTGATCCTCCAAGTAAATCACCGCTCAATCATTATCGTGTTGTATGACAAACGTACACTGGGGTATAGTTTGGATTGACTAGAACTCGACATCTGAAGTCAACTTAAATATCGTTGAAATAAGTCGACTTTAGTCAACATTTTGAGTAAACCAAAAGACGGCCGAGGCTCCCTGAAAGAACGAAAAAAATTAGTTGTAGGTACCTCCCACGAATACATCATTTGTTAGATGCATTCATTTACCGTAATGATATATATACCGCTTGATTCAAATGAAAAGTCAGTTGAAATACATATTCTACAACCATGCAGGGTTGCGAACATAGTAATTAAAAAATAATGCATTATCCATTACTTGAATAACGCTCAATGGATTATGAAACCATTGGTAATTATTAAATTAATGAATAATGGATTGGAATTGCATTAATCATTACCAAAGTAATGAGTAATGGATTCGAATTGCATTATTAATTACCAAAGTAATGAGTAATGGATTCGAATTGCATTAATAATTACCAAAGTAATGAGTAATGGATTCGATTTGCATTAATAATTACCAAAGTAATGAGTAATAGATTCGAATCGCATTATTCATTACCAAAGTAATTAGTAATAGACTTGAATTGCATTAATCATAACCAAACTAATGGGTAATGGATTCGAAATGCATTAATCATTACCAAAGTAATGGGTAATGGATTCAAAATGCATCAATTATTGCCAAAGTAATGAGCAATGGATTCGAATTGCATTTTCGATTACCAAAGTAATGGGCAATGAATTGGAATTGCATTATCCAATACTCAAGTTATAGGCAATGAATATGTCACCTGAATGTGAAAGAAAAACAGGAAGAGAGAATGAATATCATAAGAAGTATCAATTGAGAAACCAGCTTTTAACGGCGAAGGTCAAAGAAACAACTAGAACTATCTTAGCTGGTGGATGAGATCAAACATCAATAATTAATTAATTACAAACTATCTGTCAAATGAACCATTCTGCGTTTCAATCCTGAAATTGATTCATGAATGATCAAAATCCTACTATTACCGTAATAATGCGTAATGGAATAAAATTGCATTACCCATTGAAAATTTAATGGATAATGCAGCAAATTCGCATTAATATAATTACCAAAGTAATGCGTAATGAGGAAAAATTGCATTACTCATTGAAAATTTGATGGATACTGCAGCGAATTTCCATTATTAATTACCAAAGTAATGTGTAATGAGGGAAAATTGCATTACCCATTAAAAATGTAATGGATAATGCAGTGAATTCTCATTAATAATTACCAAAGTAATGCGCAATGAGAAAAAATTGCATTACTCATTTGAAATTTAATGGGTAATGCAGCGAACCGTCATTATTAATTACCAAAGTAATACGTAATGGGGAAGGATTGCATTACTCATTGAAAATTTAATTGATAATGCGTAGAATTCTCATTAATAATTACCAAAGTAATGCGTAATGGAAGAAAATTCCATTACTCATTAAAAATTTAATGACTAATGAAATTGATAATGCATTACTAAAATAATGCATTTTTCACAACTCTGCAACCATGTGAATTTAGCAGACGAGACGGACCAAAGTTACATATAATATGCAATTGATCTAATCCGGAGAACGATTCTTCCTCTTGATAAAGTTATCAAGAGCGTACAGACTCCGGATCAATCGAAAAAAACGTGAAAGAATGTGGAATACATATTGTATAGTGAAATATCTATTTGCTCGCAACGAAAATATATCTATTACCAAAATACCATATTCCAGTATGGTAGGATATCGTATTAATTCGGTATTTGAAGCATCCGCTCGAGGTATTTCCGATATGCCACCGATCAAAATTTGTTACCAGTTAAGAAATGCATTTTCGATACATGCATGTGATTGCGTTTGCCCCATATCTTATTGATTTCATTCGACTTCAACCGATTTCATATGATTTTTAATCTGATTTCATTCCATAGTAACACAGTGACTTCAAAAATGAATAAGTACTCCTCGGACAAATCACACGAGCCGAGTCCCCAATGAAGCTGAAGCTATATCAGCCGCAGAATTAGCAGCCTAACGATCCTTAGTATAAATGAAAATGAGGCAGCAAAATTCAAAAACATCTTAATTTCGCTATGTTTCACGGGAAGTAATTGAATTTGAGACGAAAAGTCATAAATCTGTACTGCATCATCCTATTCGAAAGACGATTAGCTCGTTTGGCTATGCTAACTTAGGCTGCTATCACAGAGAGAAGAGTTTATTTATTGTTAACGAAGCTATAGTTGGATATGGCGAATTAAATCTTTTATCATTGTTACCGAATTTTCTTAGAAGCAAATAACATTTGTTCATCGTAACCAAATTTTGACGAAAATCATTCGGTCTAACTAAATCTTATTTGAATCGACGAAAATTTGGTAACAATAATGAAAGATTAATTCGGTTAGGCGAATTAAATCTAACTATAGCTTCGTTAACATTGAATAAACTTTTCCCTCTGTGTAGGTTCAGTTTCATGAATCCCCAAAAATAACTCCTTTCGATTGCCTGGATTCAAAACCGCGTATGCATTCAATATCTATCTCCTCGTGTCCCTGCCCAAACGCAGAAAATTATATTCTTTTTGGATCTTCACAATTGCAAGCATATTTCATGATCTTCGGTTTGATTCGGGAAGCACTTTAACCATATACGATTCACTGTTACAGCGATCTATTTCTCGATCCATTCGAATCGTTTCGATGTATTAACAGAGGGCGATCCCACCGTCTTTCTGCCCGAACGCCGAAAATTGGATATTTTATGCTAATATCAGGATCTTAGGTTTGAGTTGGGAGGCACTTTTACCACGTACGTTTCTGGGGTGAAACAGTACATTTCAATAGTTGTGATACATCATCAGCATTTGCTTATCTCCAGCGCTAAATCTATCAATTTTCGACCCCTACGCCCCAAAATGATCCGTCGCCTTCAATTCAATCGGGCTCTGCTGAGGACAAATACTGTAATATTGTAAATAAGATAGGAATATCGGTAGTCCCGCTTCGAAAAGTTCCGTTCACGATCTAGCCGGCCCGTGTTAATCCAGCGCTGTTCACTACACATGGGAATAACGACGGCTCGCTCAAACCAGATCGGCATTAAATTATCAACAGTATTTGCCATCCTCTGTCGACTCGCCAATTTTCTGCAACACACACGATCGGTACGAAAGTGCGAAATTCAGTCGGTATTGCGGATGCCTGACGCTCCCTGGGCCCACCCAGGCCCACTTGACTGGCAAGCATTCTTACCCAGGGGCTAGACGTCTTTATATTTTTCGTATAAATGAATAAGAATGACCATGCATGAGAAACGAAGATTATCCTCTAATCGAGAACAAGATAATATTATATTTTTTTTACATCTGATTTCTGATCTGCAGTTCCATCACCAAGTTTGATTTTCACCAGAGATTACATGGAACGGGAAACAGCAGTACGTCTATAACAATGGAATGTTAGGAAAGTGTTACTGTGGTTGTATATTGAAATAAAATACATATATCATTGCATTTGCTTTATTGAAATGTCATTCGTTAACCTCATTCCAGTTCCTCGTAGCAGTAATTATCTGATTAGTCTAGCAATAATGATGAGAATATAACCGCGTGTTACATGGGTAACAATGAAACAACGTTTCACGTATAATTAACTAAAGATTTAGGCTATTGGAAATTCAGTGAAAATTTATCAAAGAAGATGGCCTTCTTTCAACTGACTTTAAAAGCAAGAAAGCTTGAGAAAATGAGGTTGTTGTACCAAGACGAGAAGATGAGATCTATCGAAGTCTCTAAGGGTGCTAAACTTCACTACACCTTTTTCCAAAAGATCCGTCATAAGAAAATTCTGTACGTTTTTGAAATGCATTCGTTAACCCCGTGTATAATAGCCAAGAGGTTTTCGGAGATCCCAATTAGTATATCCTAATGAATTAGATTTCTGAATAATTGATCTACTTTCAATTGCAGACTGAAAAAAAGGTTCATAAAGTGGCTCCAGAAGGTAACATCCTGCCCAGAAGATTCTTGGTTCCACGAAAAAGCGGTATTGCTACGAACAGACGAGACGTTTGAAAATTACATCCTCAAAAGTGTGATTGGCTTCTGCGGAGGCATATTTCTCACTTACATGTTCTTCATGTTCTTCGTATTCCAATTGAACTTTACTCTTTCATCCGCAACGTTGCTCTGCTCTTTTTTTGGCATTATCCTGACCATCGGCTTGGCGTTTTCCTACCGAGTTAGGTATACCAAACTTAAGGCTGGTCTTATCTTCTTCATTTATACCTGATCTTTTTTTTCCCTTAGATGTGTTGTATTTCTATTGCTGCCCCAATTTTTCTCGAAACGTGGACGTCAAGCTCTAATGGCATATGCATTCATCCTCGCGTTGACTGGTCCGGCAAAAAACACCCTGCACAATATGGGTGTTTTGTCAGAATCGTTGGCTTGCGGACAAGTAAGCATTGAATGTGAGGTGTATCTTTTCAGCACCGCTTCAGAACAATATACCTATGTATAACAAAAACAAAGAGGCTATACTTACACCTTGTACTATAATTTTTAATTTCTTCAGGAACAATTAAAAGCTGCAGTTAGAGCTATCGTGGATCTAATTAAGCAGCCATTTTACGCTCTACGAGATTCAATGGCAAAAGTAATGAAGTCTATACGGGTAGTAGTGAGAAAAATAAAAGCGGCTTTATTAGCTATAAAGAGAATAGTTCTTAGCATGCGTGAGTTTAATTGCTGCAACTTGGCCATAGTTGGTTGTTAAAACGACTTGAACAACTGACAATGAATAGACGAAAGTTGAACTAAATTATAACGATTATTTAATTTCAGTAAAAGTGTTCAAAGCCGTCTTCCAATGGCTTGGTAGCATAATGAATATTTGTAACAAAAAATTGGGCACACCTTTCGACAGATGTCAAAAAGTTTTTGACGGTGCTGTGGCAGACTGCAAAGCTTCGCTTGGACCTCTTTTTGGAGGCATCTGCAATCTCGCTTATGTCGTTGGCTTACTATGCTGGGTGGTTAAGCCCTTCGATTTCATTTGCATGCTTGTATCTTTCATTTCGGACAGCATCATCGGAGTTGTGAAAAGAAGTACTTTGTTTTTGGATTACGATATAGATATCTACTTAATCTGTGTATGTAGATGTATATATGAGTTGGGTGTTGAGGTATTTTTAATGTTAAAATCGTAAGCGATTCTAGTCATCGAATTTTTCCCATTGATAATAACGACTTTTTACACAGAGATAAAGAAATTTGCGAAACACGTTAAGGCCATGTTTTACGTAAAAGTGAAATTTTCGCACTCCTTTCACTTCGAGACAAACCAGAGTAAAAGTCTCGAAGAAGTAGCAACCGGAATAGTGACTGAGATAAGATCTCGAACAGACAAATTCCTAACTGTATTCGATTGGATGAGTTTCGCAACCAGTTTCTTCTTCATGTTTATGATGCTGAGGTAAGAAGTGGCCGGAATTCTAAATATAATCATTTAAATGTTTCTGCTAAATTAACGAACATCCAAGCACCGTTCGATGCGAAACGAGTTCGCCTTAATTAGCGAATAGGCCAACTTTCAGAGTGGTTATTATTCGTCACAATAATAATACCAGACGCTTTCGGATTTGCGTTATAGTTTCGATTTATATAACGTGTATGTATTTTTTTTATAATGAGGTCAATTTCACGGAATAGTAAGCTACCGCCCCATGGATTGATGCATTCGTTACAGAGTAATACACTATCGTCACAAGTGGCTGACGAGTGAGAGATTTGATAACCGTTATCTTACGAATGATCTCCGAGAAATTGATCTGCGGAGAGCCAGACTGGATAAAGAGACGGTATTGCCTCTAAACCCGAGAGAAAAAAATAAGTACATTCCTCTGACCTCCATTACGCTGATCAAAGCCGAAAAGATCAAGCTTACCCGATCCGCAGTTTTCTTGTGCCTCACTACTTTCAAACTCGGTATTCACATGATGGCGGATTATAGCTTGTACTGGATGCTGAGTACGATTAGATATCACGGACGCTTCGAATCCAAGGTAGATATATTAATACTCACACAGACATATTGTGTATCTTCTTTTCCAAAAAGAAGATCTTTGAACTTGTTTAACGCCCTAGGTTGAAACGCCAAATTCTGTTGGAGTATATGTTAGCGGCAATGGCTTTTTGGCTGATTTGTACAGAAGTATTGTGCGAGCCTTTTCACCGTTGGGAACTGAAGTCGATATAGATACAATGCCATGTTTGCCAGACCCAATACCCCCCGATCTTGACAGATACACACAGATTGTGTCACTGATAGTTTTTTGCTGGATTATGGCTATTTTTGAACCGTATGGTTTAAGACTGAGACACGTAGTGATGTGCTACTATCATCCGGATCGTGCTAAGCAGAGGGCGGTGTGGCTG
Organism: Ametastegia equiseti; assembly: GCA_963989295.1. Classification (NCBI taxonomy): domain Eukaryota; kingdom Metazoa; phylum Arthropoda; class Insecta; order Hymenoptera; family Tenthredinidae; genus Ametastegia; species Ametastegia equiseti. Next base: position 23,673,754 of record OZ022389.1, read on the forward strand.
TACAATCACATCATCAGGTACAGTTCAACCTGAATTATACGATAAATTCATCATCTGATAGTTACTACCAGATTGACACGTGACACCGGGTTTTCTCATCGAATTTTCACCATCGTATCTCAGGTCACGAGGTAGTTTCCTGAAGTTTGCCAGACGACAGCTGCGCAGAAAGTTTTCGAAAGCTGATAAAAAGGAAATTACTGAAAAAGTCACATTGAAGGAACGGCTGGTAGCGTTTTTCCCGATATTGCGCCATTGCTTCGGGGCCGATAAGCGTATGTGCCTTCTGTGCGGAGCTGTTGAACGCGAAAGTCAGCCGCCATTAATAAAGTGTCCAAAGCCAGGCTGTACGGGATTATTCTGTGTACAGTGTTTCTCGGATTTACAAAATTTGTGCACAATTTGTTTGGAGCCAATTGACTACGGGGATCTGTCCGATATGAGCGAAGAAAGGTAAGCTGATACCGTAAACTGGTTACCTAATTTTGCAGGAAACCAGTGATCAGTGGTTTGTGCTATGTGTGCGATCACAGAGATTCTTCAGATGGCCAGGTGCCGCTGCCATGTGGCCAAAGGTTGAAGAACAAGCTAAGAGATGAGGCTTTGACGAAGGAAGAGAAAAAGGTTGAAAAAGAAATAGTAGAGGAAAAAGTAGCAGAAAAAGAGCCAGAGGATGAAGACGAGGGAGAAGAAGAAGCGGAAGAGGAAGGCGAAGAAGAGGAAGCTCTTTTGGACGAATGCGACGAAGAGGAGGAAGATAACGACGATGATGATGATGATGATGATGATGATGCTGATGGCGATGACGATGAAGAAGAATGCGATGAAGAAGACTCGATATCGAAAACAGTGGAGGAAAAAGATGAACTGGACGAGTCGGATAGCTGCAGTTCTTCTTCGACTGTTTATAGTTATTGTAATTTGCTCAATCGAGTTGGTTATAAATTGATTTTCCATTACTTCTGGCAATTTGCCTCATGTTCTATTCTCATTCGATCCAAAGCCTACCAAGACGAGTCACCTGGAGAAGTTGACATCACCCAACAACGTGTCCCATACAAAGACGTCGAGGCACAGAAGCTTAGGGATGACGTGACAATCCAGGTACATCAAACTAATACAGTTCTATTTCGAGTTAGGCTCACTATTAACTGCTGCGAGCTGAGACTATTGCCTTCAATTTATTTTATCCCGTGACAATTCATGTTGCCGTTGAAACACTCGATGCCCAGAAAATCTCGCGATGTTGTACAAGTCTAATGTGACTACCACATAGGTTTTCAATGATCCGTCAACGGCAGAACAAAGTTCAGCGAGTGATGATTTGCGAGAGCAACGACCAAGACGGCAGCTAAAGCAAAAAAAAGTTCGTGAAGGTTCTGGGCCAGGAAAATCAACGGAATCTGGTAACGATGCTCAGTCCACATCGTCAACATCCATAGCTGATACTGAATCCTTGCCAACCGAAGAGGTTGACCAGGAGGAAATCATCCAAGAAGAAGTCAGCGATGGATACGAGGACGAAAAGTTACTGTTTAAAAAAAGACAGAGGAGGAGTAAGAAACGCAACCGCATGAGAAAAATTGTTTCCATTTTGTCTAAACCATTTTTGAAGAAAGGAGTGAGTCTATTTTCATCAACCCTACGCATAACACTTTCTATATTGCTATACATTTATGGTACTGACTCGTAAAATCTGCAAAAATGCGAATCGTTCATTGAATTGTGCCGATGTGATTCGCAGTGTGAGCGCCGCTGTCCCGGGCGTGGAATCCAAAAGAAAAGATCATCTTTTTTCGATAGGATTGTAAACATGGTTCAGACGAAGTCACAGGTTCATGCCGAGTGTCCAAAGGCAGCTTATAGGCGACTTAGGAGGACTCGTTCGAGTGAAAAACCACGTATTTTGCTGGAATCGTCCTCAGAACTTGATGAAGTTACAGAAACTGGTGAATCTTCTGCAAAAAGTCCCCATGATCTGGTGGAGTTGATGAGCCCACGGAAACACGCGCCGAATTTGAGTGGCGTAGATTCACCCGAGATCAATCGAATGCAAGAGATTCAACACTTGGAAGACTCAATTTCATCAGGAGACAACGTGTATTCAAAAAATTACGATTCCCATCGTGAAAGACGTAAGAAACTTAATCGAAAAAAATGCAGAGAACGCAAGGCAAGCAGGAAAGCAGAAACGATCGCAAAGTACCCGCATGAAAATTTTTTTGAAACAAAACAACTGCCCAGGTAATCTGCATGATAATTACGTGTCTTATTTTTCATTCGAATCGGAGCTATGTAGTGGATTAAAAAATACGATTAGAAACCAGGAATTGATCACTTTGATGAATTCCCTACATCGGACCCTAGAAACGATCCACTCTGCGTTTATTGGGTGGAATCAAGACTGAAAGACTGATGTATCTTGCTCGTTGAGAATTGTAATTCTGCTGAAATATATTTATCACATACATATTTAGATACTTGAAGCCCGTGATCGGTGAAACAAAGTACGATGAGATCAACGAACGGGAAATATATGGAACGCCAAGAAGTGGTAGGGAAAAAGAAAGTATGAACAAGCTCAGTGAGACGAAGACAACGTCAAGTGCATCAAGTGTCCATAACATGTGGAACATAAAAAGCGGAGATGACGGAAACGTGAGAAAAATAGATTTCAAGATAATTTTGAAAATGTGTAGCTCGAGGTGGAATAATCTGTACAGTCAAAATGGTCTTAAACTTTCAGAACCTCTGTCTCTGTTCGGTAAGCTCTTCTCAATCTAGTTCGGACATTTCTGAAAGTCCGATTACTAAGTATGAACTGGAAATGAGTACAATCGAGGAAGGGAGCGACGAATCTTCGCCGAGATCTAATTTTAAGCAAGATTCTTCTCAGTCTGAAAGTACGGAGGAAATCATAGACGTGACTGGAGTATCAAGTGCTACTTCCGGAGTGAACTTGAACAAACAAAACGAACGTGAGGGATTCAAGTTTTTCTCAATCTACTTTACTCCGTATCTAGGATTAATCGTCTATTCGTTACGTTAGATAAAGAAAAGAAGAACATGAAGCGATTGGTTACCCCTGAAGAAGATAGTACAGATGAAGATACGCAGCCTTCTAGATGGGGATCTAAAAAAGCTAGACAAGAATTAAACGTCTCAATGTCTGAGAGTAAAGTGCAAAATATAGCCAAGAAGATGAAGTCTCGGAAACGGAAATGCATTGCGAAGGTGAAACCGAAAAGACCTGAGACCGAAAGGTACGAATTAATTGCTGGGTCACCGGAAATCGTGGAAGAAAAAGTTGGAGAAACGGTAAAAACCGACGTAGATGGTACGCGGATACGTGAGAAAAGAAAAAGACGTAAAAGAATCGATCCCAGTGGTGAATCACCTGGTGAAATTAAGCGAAACAAAAGAGTAGTGGAAGAGTTACGTGGGGATATGAATCCAGGAAAGCTGCCAGATCTATACGACCCAATGGCGGGGTTAGAGTTGTTCGAAGATCGTCCAGAGATGGGTCAGAAAAAACCTCAGGAATTTCAGAAACTTATAGACAATGCCGAAGGAGTGGAAAAGAAACAGTATGAAATCGAAGATAAAGTTGAAAGTGCGAAAATGAAAAAGAAGACTAGAGAATCGAGGGAGATAACCAAAAAAGAAAAATTCGGTAACATATTAAAGGGTTTCGATTTTTCGGGGGAAAAGATTGGCGCCCGAGATGAACCTGGTTCTAAATTGAAACAGAATGACAAGATCGCTGCCCCACCTAAGACCGCAGCACGCAAAGTACAAACAGATTTCGTTAAGTTCGACAAGAAACTAGCCAAATTAGAAATCGTAGACTTGGAAGAACTCGAAAGTGACACAAGTGCAACTGAAACTACGACTGAGAGTGAAGAGTCCAAAGAATTAACAAACACAGACGAGTTCAGCAAACATTATGCAAAAGCGTATCGTCAAGATTTGCGAAAGACGAAAAAGAGACGCGCCGCACCCCAAAAGCACCGAAAAAGTCCTCGGAAGTATGAGAAAAGACGCCAAAAGGTTCGCGAGTCTTATTACACGGACCCCGAGGATAGCCCGCGAAAAAGAGACCCTGAATCCTACAGGAGCACTTTCAGCGAGGAAGACCTGAGCCCGCATAGGATAGTCGCCAGTGAGCACAGGAAACTGATAACCAGAGACAGAGATTATCACCGGAAGGATATATCAGGACGAAGAGTACATGGTGGGGAAATATTGCAAAGAAATCGAAGGGTTGATGAAAGGGGTCCTGGAAGATACAGGGATCAATACATCCCAAGACGCATGGAAAAGCGTGATCATCACGTGCCCAGGTATCGCCCAGAGCACCAAAACCGCGATTACGGTTACAGAAGGCGAGATTATCACTCTGCAGAACCTCCTGAGGAACGATTACCCCCGGATTACAGATCGATCAGGTACCCTGCTTCTGGCGACAGTGCTCCTGATCACTACGAAGGACGTTATAGCAGGGAATACATTCCTGAAGGGAATTTTCATGCTCATCAAGGTGGATACCCAGATGTCGATGAACGGAGACGAAATTTTGAAGAAAGGCACGACCCACGTCGACGGAGATTTGGTCCAGAAGACGGAAAGCGACAACAGGTTAAGGACATGTTTGAGTTCGACTATAACAGGAGAGAATATCCGAATCGGGACAGAGAACCTCGCGAGCAGTTCAACCCTCAATGGGCTACTCATCACGACGATCACTATTTTGGAAACTATGATCGTGGGCTGGGGTATGGAGCTGAACGTATCAACGAAATTCCTATGTACGATCCCTCATCTCCTATACCTTGCGATACGAGGGCTTTTCTTGGAGAACCAGCGACCATCAGGTAAGCTGATAACGAAATCTTCCAAAACCATCCACGAGCCGATCAAAAACGAACACCATTTCTCAGATGCTCAATGCAGAGCCTGTAGCTATCCGCAGTATCCAATACCGTATGAAAGAATTGTGTGTCTCCGACTATCCACACCATTTTTCATTTTATTTTTTTTTGGTTTTTCCATAAAAATGGTTCATTTCACGTATGATGTACATGTATACATATGAGGCTCTTCACGTCAAGTTACCTGGCATCCTGCAGACCTGATCGAGTTTAATTTGACCCGTGATTTTTCATGGCATTTTCCTAGCGCTGATATATGTTTTAAAAAATTTTTCAAATCTCCATGGACCAGCTTTTTGTGTGAGTGATCAATTTTCCAACTGTTGAAAATTTTCGAAAAGATATATCTGATATATCTTTTTACAAGTTACCTAACATTTCTCAAAGTTTTTCACTTTCTAACAACACAGCATTAATTTTTATAATTCAAGTGTATCACTTTTTCAAATTTGTTAAACACTTTTACAGTGTTCAGTAAATGTGTAAAGGCATTGAGTAGCATTTCCTTGATTACAATTTTTGGTGTGGTGAAAGTAAAAGAAAAAACAAAATCGAAATTAGAAACTATTTCCACAATCTTGAAAATGGGGGGCTGGTCTACGTCATCCACTGGATTTTTTTGAAATTTTTAAAACTTCAGAAAAATGTTCCAAATGTATTTCCGGAGAACAAAAAAATACTTGCGATATTACTACAACCGTTAGCCAGTAGATACAAAGATGCCGGTTCAAAATTGGATGTCGTAATTTCGCAAACTTATCTATGGCGTGGATATTTTATTGTAGTCTGAATTACACTGAGTGCCATATTTATGAAACTAATACGAATGATATGACTTGTAGCCATATTTCCACAGTCAATTAATGACGAGTCTTTCTAGTATATAACATAACATAACGTCTGGTCTTCTCAGGTAAATGCTTCACTTAGTTTTCTGCCCTTACGATTGTTAGATATCCTCAACGGTATCCGAGCCCCAGAACTTACCCCGACGGGGTCGATCCCTATTATGGCATATCCTCACCTCCTGCTAACCCCTACGTTCCTTATATCCAACCCCTACCCGAAGACCCCTTACGATATCCATCCGCTGAGTCAGCAACAGATAGATCGTATCCTGAGGAAGGTGTTGATCAGGATTATCGTTCGTCATCACCGACACCGAACTGCTGCGTTCCGTACGACCAGCTTTTTGATCAGCATGTGCCTGAACGACCCGCGAAAATTCCACCAAAATCAACACAGAATAATCCACGAAAAAGCTTTATGCACGTACCGATTCTGAGGAAGTTTCTACCCATTTTTCAAAAACCAGAACTAATAATGGAGCTCAAAGAACATGATAGGATCAAATTGATCCAAGAAAGGGAAGCCAAGGAAAGGACTAATGAGTTCACACAAACTAATCAAGTTCCCATGCCGTTGCCGACGATTCAATCAGTGCCGAGTGGAGATCATAGTAACATGGAAGCTTTTCGACCGAGCAGTACTTCGGAAGATCGTCCGGAAGATGTTAGCATTCATTCGAGTTTGTTAAGGAAATACCTTACTGAAATTTAGCTAAAAAGTAGTTTATCATTATTAAAATGGCCAAAAAATGTCCAATCAAAAAGGGGACAGCAAGAATATCAGATTGTGGTACGATATATTTCGATGAAAGTTTCAATTTTCTGCAATGAAAGTTCATGCTCAAGGAACCTTTCGCAGACCTGCGAAGGAGAGATTCTGCCAATGGTTCTTTACGCATAAACTTTTATTGGAGAAGATCGAAACTTTTTTCCAAAACATATCCTACCATAATCTGAAATTTTTGGTTTTCGTTTTTCGATTGGACATTTTTTGGCCATTTAAAAAAGGAAAAACTGCTTCTTCCAAAATTTCAGTATGGTCCTCCCTCAAAGGAAAGAATTACTTGCTGTTACTATGTTTTACCCAATGTCTTACAATCAATACTGATGTTCGTAGTCGCAGAATAGACTGCCTTATCAGGAAACTGAAGCTTTCAAAGAAGTCGTCAATGAGTACGAACAGCGTCGATCCTCGAAACAGCAAAAACGGAAATTCGGTGATCGGGAAAGTTTAAATGTCGCGTCACAACAGGCTGATGCATCGACGGATGTAACTGAACTTTACCCACCAAAGGGCAGAAGGACTAATACCATGTCAAGAATATCCAACAGCTTTTTGAATGCTTTCAATTCAAAGGTGGGTGTATCAAACTCTGTGCTCTCTACTCTCTCTCTCTCTCTCAAACCACTCGACATGACACCTCTGTTGTTTTTAAATGGCAATGAAAATTTCAGTAGCCCTCTACAAGATGACGTTTTTCGTATATTAGTTGGTAGTTGAGAGACGTATTTTCAGATTTTATTTTCAATCGAACGTTTGAGGTATCCTGAATTACACGTCATCATTTATGGGTTGCGTTCCTTATGGGCGAGCCCGAGCTCTAAAGACACCAAAGAAGCCTGTACTCAACAGACTTTTGTAATTCATAGCCAAATCAGAACAAGCCCAAAAAAAGCACCTCGCAGCGTGTCAGTGAACTCTTAGCAGGACCCAGCGACCGGGTAATACCATGTAAAAATTCAAAATGTACTGATAAAATTCGCAAAACGAGGACAAAGCAAGGGCGGAAATTTGAGGTTGACAATCCGACTGATATGCCCCCGAATGAACTGAATCAATTTCGGAAAAAGAATCGACACGGTAAAACCGTCACCAGTGAAGAAGACGGAGAGGATACTACGGATAACAACGAAACCACTCGTTGAATAAAGTATGTCAAGCCATAGAACTGATTTGTGATTGAATCGAGAATATTGAATGTTCGTTTTTAACCCTTCGTGGCCACACCTTCGTAGAATGACTAAGTTTCCACCGGAGCGGAGTAAATTTGGGTTAGCCAATCGGGAACGAGGTTTGAGAAGAAAATAGGGAATTTCTTTTCAAATCTCGTTCCCGATTGGCTAACCCAAATTTACTCCGCCCCGGTGGAAACTTAGTCAATAACTTATAATGATCACACTGGGTAAAATTTACCCAGTCAAGGTTCAAATAGTTGCTGTGTAGGTAATAATAGTTTATTAGTCCGATCGGGATCGAAAAAATAATGAGAATACTTTAAACATTCTAAAACATGTGTGAAAAGTTGTTATGTCAAAATTTAAATCACAACATGTTCAGAAAAAATCGTGAATAGGGAACTTTGTCGAAAAATACATCTTTTCATTTAAAAAATGATAACTTTTTGAATTTTCAATATTTTCACGTCAAATTTTGAGTGGAATACTCGTCAGATATGGTACTTCTAGAAAAAAATAGTGGCATAATGAACGTTTGAAAAGAGGTATTTATATCGACGTGTAAAGAGGATCGATTTTGGAGTAGGAATGAATATGGATTTATTTGGAAAATGTAAGTGCAAAAAATGCACCTTTTCGCTAAAAAAAACGCAACTAATGTATTTGTTAAATGTTTTTTTACCCAAAGCGAGGCCTGGGTAAAATTTACCAATGTTGGCCACGAAGGGTCAAGTGTTTTGAATCACTGATGTACTTATTCGTTGAAGGAGAAGACAAAAGTACGACCATCATGCCTCATCTCGTCAGTCGTCGTAAAATGAAAAGGCAACAATTTCTGGCCACCCCGTCGCAGGTCTACAATATTTATTATGCCGAATCAGTTCCTGTGCAACAGTTGCCCAGCATAACCCAGAACTTGACCAAATCTATTCCACAACTCGGTCTATCAGCTGCTTCCACCTCAATGAGTAGAAGAACTCCGAGAAGCAGCGGACTTTTTCAACGCAATCGAAATTCTTCAAGAGAAAAAAAGTCATCTGACAATTTACCATATTTTCCCGAAGAGTATCATCGTAGGCAGCTCGCAGAGTAAGAAACGTTCACTTGAATTTCGCGTAATTTTCTACAGCTACGTCAGTGTATTGCAATAATTTTTTCCCCGTATAGTCTCGCCATGAATCACCTCAGGGTACAAGCCGCCGATCAGTTATACCAAAATCAAAATTTCCAAGTCCAAAATCCGCAGAACCAAAATCTCCTTACAGAGTATGGACAAAATGCATTTGTAAACTACGGAAAATCACTCGATTTAGCCGCTAATGTTGAAGATCGTTATAAACCGTGTCAAAGTCATCAGAGTGATTTACAAAGCATTAGGAATCAAAACTCCCCTCTAGGGAGTCCAACTTCTGTCAACTCGTCTCTGAATTCCTGCAATCTAGGGATGTCGAATAATTCCGGACAAATTATAACAGTTCCAACTCAGCCAATGTCTTCCGGCCAAGGGTACAGCATGAAGATCGAAGTTTTAGCTCAGCCTTTAAAGTCAGAAAGTGGAAGCCCGGAGACATTGAGAGAGGATTTCACGGATGGATGTGCAGTCGCAAAATTAGCCGGAAAGAAACCTACTGATCTATCTGAACACGTTATTCCTGAGTCGAAATACATTGTACCGGTGAGTGAAATACCCATTCAATCAGCAAAATCCATCATCCGTACGAAGCAGGAGAAAAGGATAAAGAAAAGGGAGAATAAAGATAAGAAAATGTCATTTTTCACTCAAATTGTGAGACGTATTAAACATGGAAGCGCTGATCGTGATCAACAGATATATTCTCAGGAAAACTTACAGCCTGAAGTAACATCAGGTACTATAAAAGCGCCACAAATGTCAATCTCGGGGACTCAAAATGAAGGAGAGTATTCGACGACGTTTTCTCCAAATTCCAAAAACTCTACAAGTGATGCAAAAGAATCTGCCAAGGACCAGCTTTACAGTGCCCAGGAAATACTAAGTCCCAGGCAAATGATCTCTTCAACAACGAATATGTATTCGGTTAAGATAGACGCACAGAACGTGGAACCAGTAGAATCAATTACTAATGACAAAGCCACTACGAATAAGGAAGCAATTTCGCCCAGTGAAAAAATCGTAAGCATTATACCGAGTTTCCAGGACGTTATGGCAAAGCTTGAAGACACTTTGGCCAGGTACATTTCAACGTGGTTCTTGCTATTCTTCGATATCACTGCATAGATATGACACATTTGCATAGCTAAATCCACTTTGTATTTCCAGATGTCACTTCGAATCAGATGCGGAGCGCAAGCTTTTCACGAATGTGATAACAAATCAATTAAAACAACACGGAATAAAGTTGGATACTTACGATCAATTCGTTGCGGGGATTGAGGATACAGAAAAGAAAGATAAAGGAAGCCTAACAGATACAACGGAGATAGAGAAATTGAGTGAGTCAAAATCCGATAATTTCACCAAAAGCCAAGGACGTTCATGTGTTGACGGTCAGAAGAAGCTCCGAAATCGGAATATGCCACGGGCGCACAAATTCACTTCAAGATCTCATGTGTCTGAAATTAATGAGGCGATGAATCAGTCGGAAAATCAAATCTGTCCATCGAGTCTGAATACGAATTGCAAGTCGGATGCTTCGTTCACATCTTATGCCTGCGGAAGCTGCAAATGTCGGAATCTTCCGTCCATGTCGGCGCACGATGAAGATCTTTACTCGGTGAAGAGAGAACCCGTGGAAAGATGTATCAGCATCGACAAGGACTTTCATGGCGATCCTTACAGTTGGAAAGCATTGTATGAACGCGACGTGATGCAAAATAGCTGCTTCATGTTCGAACCGAATCCTGACGTTATTTCGAATTCTTACGAAGATGACCACGCTAAATATCAGCACTGGTTAAAAACCCACCGTAGAGATGGCCAGCCATACTGTCAGGAATGTGCCGACGATGGTAAGATCTAATATTGAGAAAATACAAAGTTGAAGAAGGTCCTTGTTATTGAGAGGAGCTCAGCCCTAGATGAAGCTGAAGCTAGCAGCCAGAGTTAGCAGACAAACGAACTAATCGTTTTCCAAATAGGATGGCACAGTAGAGATTTATGACTTTTTTGGTCAAATTCATTCACTTTTGATGAAACGTAGCGAAATTCAGATTTATTGAATTTTGCTTCCTCATTAGATTAACTAATTGTAAGAATTGTTGAGCTGCTAATTCTGGCTGCTAGCTTCAGCTTCATCACCCTGGATCTTATACTGCAGAGTTGACAAATTCTTATAAGAATCGTTACGGATCCGAAATGAAAATACGAATAGCTAGACTTGAGAATTTTTAAAATTATTATTGCAATCGTGGGTACAACCGGAGCTACTATCTGAAGGAAAGACACAAATCTGAATCAGTCAAGCATTGCATCTGCGTAGATGGTCGAAGTTCCCTTCCAGTTTCGACGTAATTCCGCATTTCATAAAATAATTAAACGGAATTGCAATCTTTTACTCAGTGACAGCCAATTGTAATTTGCATCCGTTTCATCAACGGTATGTTGTTCATGTCCCATAGGTTTGATCCAATTAGAAATTACGAACCGAAAGAGATCAACTCGTTATCTGCAGTATTCACAACTGTTGGATGTATTGCCACTTCGTTTTCTCAATTCTTTCCTGAAAATGACTGACGAAATGTTTCACAGAATATGACTGTTCTACTGAAATCAGCACTGACGGTTGTGTTGTTTGAATTTACCTTCTATATTTAAAGGCAGAAGCTCCAGGAATCTGAAAAGTACTGAGTGCAGTGAAATGTTGGAAACCTCTGGTCACCATTCTCTACGTCATCATCGCAGACAGCGAGATCATTCTCCTCCGGAGAGGGACATTCCATCCAGATCATTGAGCGATAACAACAAAGGCTACCACTCATCGACAAATCCATCAGTTTCGGAATTGGAACACGTGTACTTCGACCCTGATATTGAACCTCGCAGATATCCTCCAACTGCAAATTTGGCCTGCTGTGGTTTGGTCATGTACGGACAGAACGAGTCCTCGTCGCGGTACGTTGCAGCCTCATATTGTCTTCAGAATACATATATATCTATGTTCTGTTAGAACAAAACCAGAGGACAGGTTGAAATTCCGTATTCCATAAGCTGCAAAAGGTCAAAATTTCGGATTTTTATACCGACTAAGCGTTTTCGAAAGATTGTTACCCCGAAACTCTATACCTAGCCAATTTGAAAAACTCCGGATAGAATGAGCTTCCCTTCAATTTTCAGATTTTTGGAATTTCTGAGTCTTGAACTTTCAGATCTTTGAGCTGTCCGCGTTTCGATCTTTCGGAATTTGCAAGTTGTAAACTCTAAATTTGGACTTCAATCCCGCCCCAGAACCAGCATCAGTGTATATGAAATTACTCGAATAATCTTTCTGGTTTCAGTTGGGTCCAGGGTCAGTGCTGCCATGGAACGATACCTGTCTGCGGAACTGTCAGTCAAGGAGTGTCGCCACGGTTCGACATTTCAATTATATTTGTCAATTTATTGTTACGGCCAATCCAACCGTCCATATTACAGCTGCGGATCTAATACTATTTTTGTACAGCAAAATCACTTTATCCATCCATGCCTAATGACATTGGATAACTCTAACAGGGGTCCCTTTCTTCCGTCATCGCTCTTCTATCATCACAGATATATATGGTTCATTTGGTCAATGGTTCACCGCAATTCAGGGGGTACAAGTCTATTGGGCAGCCAGAATGCACCACTCGTTTACTGGATTGCGTGGATGCCAAACCATGATCGTAGCTGTACTATTTATTACCATTTACTGTAGACACTTTGACAGGTAGGTAACATACAGAACAACATTTATGATAGCTTGAATGCGATCGAAGTTAATGATTGACATACGTAGAGCTATCGCGAGTATAATTGTATGTAGTCGAATTTTTAAAAAAATTGCGAAAGTTCAGACGAATTGAGTGTAATTTCGAATTTTCAACTCAATAAATCGTCATCATTAATTCTTCAAACGTTTTACAATAATCCAATCTTCTTGACGAATTCACTCACCATAGAGTAAGGTATTTTATAGCTTCAGTAAAAATGTCATTCTCGAATACTGATGCCTTCAAAAGTTATGTACCACACTCTGTGTGAAAACGTATAGTATCTTTTAGTTTCGGGTGTTTTATTTTTCAATTACCCGTCAAAGTGTCCACAGTAAATGCAGTCAAAAGTCCAACTACGATGGTTATTTGGTATCTGTACAATCGAGCCCCAAAACCAATGATCTGTTACGACCAGCTAATAGTCCTGTATGCGCTCAATACACTAATCATGGACAAGTGTTGCTGTTTTATCACAGTAATCGATCCTCAGAAGATCCAAGGGCTTGTTATCGACAATAATTTTTTGTTGATACCACCAGATATGAGCCAAATTTTATGCCACCTTATCTCCAACGAGATCCCTGCTATTTGCGAGGCAATTCGCATCTTAGAGCAAAAGCTCGTTGTAGCCGACACGTCCACAGAACTGAAGAAAGAACGAGACGTTCTCATCATCGTCAAATTTCTGTACGAATATATATCACAATTTAAACGATTGAGCAGTTTATGGTCTTTGCGTCCAGTTATTGCGATACGATTGGCTCGGTAATTTTAGGAATTCGATGGGGAAGAAGTAGAAGAAGAAGGATCGGAAGTCAGTCCTAAAGTAGTGATCGATGCAGGAATATCTCCACCTCTGATGTTCCGGAACTTGGCCAGGGCGGCAAACACCGTTTTAGCTACGATCTTTGGACGTTCCACTGCTGGACCTGTATGGCTTTTATTTATTATTATTGACAGCTTAAATTTCAGGGGATGATTATGGGCGATTACTTTGATTGCAGTATTAGTTTCGTACTTTGGCTATATGCTGCAGTCAACTGATCAATAAATTTTAAATTAGTCTATTAGTCAAAAAGAAACGGTGCTGCTTATATGTGATGTGCAACTAGCGACTAATTTTGATCTGTGAAGTAGCTCTAGTGAAAGCACTTGCACTTTTTCTTTTGCCATTGTTTCGGCAAAGATGGCCGATCGGTAACAGAAAATAATTAGCCTTCAATCAAAATTAAGAGTATCAGAACTACACAATACATACAGTGAGTCTAGAGGAATTCAATGTACACGGTGGAAATTTTTAGGATAGACGACATCCAGCGTGAACTAAATACCATTATTGAACTTGACAGCCAAACCAAGTACATCAGTTTCAACCCCGTGACCGAGAGCCTAGAAGTCAAGATTCTGTCGTGATATCCAAAAGCAAAAGACTTGCAAATGACGCGATGCGTCGGCAACACCGAGAAGAACAAATTCCAGAGCATACGCTCTCCAATTCACAAGGAAACTAAATTATGGTCCGAATCTGAAGGTTTTCTAACCGTACGCAACATTCATTGTTACTCAAATTTTCTTGGAATTTTATGAAATACTTGAAAGTAAATTCGAAAGGCTGTTGATGTAAGGAATACAGATGAATATCCAATTAAAAGAAAAGATATCAGACTTGTTAATGGCATTTCATTTGCAGTGCTGATTTGGTGGCATTAGGATAAGAGGTCTGTACTTTTCATCATCTAACACTGTACGCTGATGTTATATAAAAAGGAATTGACTGCGGAAACGAAACTGCGATGTAGACCCATGAAGTGCCTTTGAAATACAATTAGTCTGAAATCGTATGGTTTGACATGGCGGCGAATGTCGAACAGTCAAGTTTGGGCCTTGAAAATATATTCAAACGTGCCAAAAGGTTGTATTCGAAATCTAAAAGTAGTGGCGAACAATCGAAACCAAGTACCAAAGCCGTATCAGAAGAAGCTGCGCAGAAAATAGTTCCACAACGTCAAGAAGCATCTATAGAACTTAGTAGCCCGACAGTTGGTAAATCCTTGGAGGGAAGTGATCGAAAAATATCGAATGATCCGAATACTCAATCGCCTGTCTTGAACAAACTTCAAGATTCAATTAGAAGAAGCAAAAGTAAAGACGTGAACGAAATATTAACGCCAGAAGGTGCACAGCCGGAGATACGCAGTGTGAATGAGAGTCTACAAGGTGTTCGAAACTCTAAAATCTTATCGGAAACTTGTAAACCGGAAATATGCAAGAACTACGCGTTGTCGCAGACTTTGAACTCCGAAAAGCTCACGGAGATTATAAACAACTCGATAAAAGCGGCGGTGGAAAATTTAGCCAATGATACAAATCCACCGTGTTGGAAACAAGATCAGAAAAGTATAACGCCGATCGTTTCAACTTGTTACAACGACACGTGTACCCAGCGTTTGAAATCAAGTCAGAACAAAGAAAACGTTACGAATTATACTCAATACTCGCAACAAGCAGTCGCCCCCGTTAAGCCCAACGTTTCTGGCAATATTTGTAGCATTTACGCGAACAACAGTTCCAGGAGAAGCTACAATTCTCATCAAAGAACTTCACCGCGGCAATCACCGACCTGTTGTGTACCGGGTTCATTGAAGTCTGGTGTCAGTTCGGTAATTTGTCCTCAGTCAGTCAGCAAATGTAAACAGATGACCCGCGTCTGCGTCAAGCAACAGCAACCGGAGAAGCCATCAAAGCCATGTAAACCTTGTAAACCCTGTGCACCATGCAAACCATGTAAACCATGCAAGCCATGCAAACCATGCAAACCATGCAAACACGTGAAAGCTGATAACCGCAAGATGACGGGAAACGTAAACATTTATATTTGTTCCGAAGGGAACGAAGGCGGGAATAAGAAGAAGAAGACCTCGGAATCAACCTGTAATTCGATGACTGTAACAAACGCAAGCTGCGCTTGTTCTTCAACTGACGTTTGTGCTTGCCAGAGTACTTCCTCCTCTAAGACCATTCGTGATTTGATGGAAAATAGATCAAAGTCTGAAGATATTACGTTGAAATGTGTATGTGGTAAACTGCCATCAGATTGCGAGTGTATTCCTGTTCAATCCAAGAATGAAGAGACTGATGCACTCTGCCTCTGTGATACGTCCAGTCTGAATCCCACAACCTCGAATGAAACTTGCAGGGATATCGTTGATTGTAATTCACAGACACCAGATACATCCGACTCTTCACCTCAAGGCGATTATTGTACCAGGAAGATTAGATCTAGGTCTTCATCGCAGCTTGAGGCCGTTTGCACAAGACAGAACTTTGACACAGTGAACAGGATAGCTGGTCGTGAAAATTGTCCAGGTATACGTGTCGACGATTCGAAATTCACGACGGGTAACAGTGGCCGGGGTGACTCTCTGCAAGAATGTTCTTACTGTGAAACATCTTCAAATTATTCCGATGGTCAATTTAAACCTTGTCATTGCATCTGCGATGTTAACAGTATCGCTAATCCGCCGATGAGAAACCAACGTGAACGTCACGTGTCACAGAATAACGTTGACTATTCGCAAAGAGATGATGACGGCTGTATTTGCTGCGCCTGCGAAAACGAGAGCCTCTACTCAAACGGCAGAAAAAGTGACATCGATCGCTCGGTATGTTGCCAAAATAAGAATGTTAGCAAGCCACGAGTTCGGCCACAAGATCAAGACTATTGTACCCAACCTTGCAATCCTCCGAGAGGCTCCGCTTTCAATGGCAACAATCAACAGCGAACCAGGTACTCTAATTTCTGCATTATGGAAGAAGACGAAACGTGCGATGCATCCTCTTGCCCTTCTCGTTCTGCAAAGCAGCAAAACGCTAATCGAGCTGAAAGTCTTCAAGAAGATCCATGCGATCTAGCAACTTGTCCATCTCGTTCTGTGAAGCAGCAAAACGCTAATCGAACTAAGAGTCTTCAAGAAGATCCATGCGATCTATCTACTTGCCCATCGCGTTCTGCGAAGCAGCAAAACACTAATCGAACTAACGGTCTTCAAGAAGATCCGAGGAGGTGTTGCAGAAGAGATAGCGATGTCCGTAAAGACGAAGCAGTTACCATTGAACGACCACAATCAAATACCGATGGGAATAAAAATGATGGAGAAAAGGTAACAGGCGATGGTGTTTCACCACCACCAAGTGTGGCTCAGGATAAAGCGACGTCAGTCATAGAAGTTGCGAAATCTTATACAAATGCAGATACAAGCACGTCTTCGAACTTGATAAGCGCAGCTCCTCCCGCGTCTCCTTTGTCATCGGTGGCAAAAGACAAATCATTTGTGCAGTCGAAGACAAGCGCAGAGAAGGGGTCCAGAATATCTTCCCTGAAATGGCCGTTTAACAAAGCAAGGAGCTTGCTTAGTGGAAAAAGTACATCCGTGGAATCTAAAAAGGATAAAAGTCCCGCTCGTACATCGGAGCTCAAAATAGATTCATCACCCTCGGAACCTGTGAAAAATACTTCGAAGCCTAACGGTATTACCAAAAAATCTGAGAGCTTGGTAGAAAAGTCGGCAAATGCTGGTGGTAATCCTACATCCATGACGAAAAGTACCTCAGTTGAGAACTCTTCAGCCACCGTGAAAGATACTGCAGTGGGAAACTCATTGCTGTCCATAAAGAGTCCAGATGTTAGTGAAGAAAAGTCTACAGAATTAGTGATAGAAAATAATAAGACTAAATTGTCCTCTTCGAAACTGGGTAGTGTGATTGCGGAAAGGAAAAATTCAGTACAATCTGCTACTAAAGAATTAGAGGCTCGCTCCTACGATGACAACAAATTCAGCGGTCCTTGTTATTGCGGAGCCTTAGCTGCAGATACGTGCACCTGCCATCATCCTCAATGTCCTTGCTGCTGCAGACCTGAAAAAGATTGCAGGTGTAACACCGAGCAAGATCTTCCTCAAGAACAGTCTTGCAAGAGATGTAAACAAGCGGCACGACTCTGCTGCTGTTGTGATGTCAATAATCAGCAAAATGTGTATCACACATTACCGGAAGACGCTGGCTTCCGAGTCTGCATATTGTGCTGCATGCCAGAAAAAGAATGCTGTTGTAATTCCGGGGGACAAACGCCTAGGCGATCCAGGTCCCCATCTGTCTCGTACAACAAAACCAGAGACTATTGTGCAGTGGTTTGTAGAAAGTCCCAGATTTGTTTGTACTGCGAAGAGCCAAGAGATAAGTGTACTTGTCGAGCACCAATAAAGAAATGCAGTTACTGCGGAATGCCAATTGACGTGTGCAACTGTCAAAACGTTATGGACACTTGTAACACTGGCAATTGCGATGCCAATATTTGCCAATGTAACGGCCGTCTAATTCAAAATTCTGACGGTGGTGATCAAAGTATTTGCGTCACGGCATGGAAGCCAAGAAGAGATGTTCGCAAGTACTTTTCGAGAAACTTGGCTGAGAGGGATACCCCCGATTGCCCTTGCTGCGAGACCGTCAGGCCTTATGGTTCGGATGAATTGCCATATCAAAGGTTGAGCGTCTTTTCTGACGTCATGACCGAGCTTCAACAAAAAATTAGTGAATTGGCCTGCTGTAATCGATGTGGAAAAACCCCATGCTGCTGTTGCCTTCAAGAATCTAGAAGCTACTCAAGGTTCGTCTCATTCACCTGGGAATTTTTACTTCAAATTGTGCCAATTTTCATGAATTTCACGTGATCTCATAGTTTAGCTTGTTGTCAGCATTTTGTGTCAACGCTATCATCAACAATACCATATCGAAAGCCATATCAATACCATAGTGACAGAGCTGTTCTTAAATGTGAATAGTAAGAATTGGCTCGATTTTATCCACCAGCGGCCCCTTACTCTCATTTGGCTTTACATATTATATACATGCTACGCAAGTTCAATACTAGATATGCGTTACCCACATACGTGCGCAAACTTCCGGCGCTAGTTCTCGCAATTGATGTGATATCTGTTTTCGGAGATAGCGCTTTGTACGTACGTATGTATGTACGTACTTGCGCGCTCTATAATTTGACATTTCTATCGCAAGCTGTTATGCCAAAGATGTTTTATTTTTCTTCACGTAATCGTGGGTGGGAAGTAGATACGTACATCCATCCATCTGTACAAATTTATATCATGATCTTGTCCAGTGTTTTGATTAGGCAATACATAAACACGATACGTCAACGATGTTCTTCGATAGACAAATGTCTCCTTTCCCATCTTTGAAAATTATACAATTCAAGTAGATTACACCTTGAAATGAAATCATATACTGTTTCGATACCCCGAGAAATAAATATATCTGGTCAAACATATTTCGCATGAAAACTTACAGGTCCTTGCAAATCGCTCTGTACCTATATTCGAAAAATCTAGCTGCGTATACTCAATTGATTCACGCTATACTGAACTATGTATGTACTGAATTTCATAGCCCTACGAACGAAGGTAGAGTGTGCAGCTCAACGCAAAGAAAATCTCGAAGTAGATCGCCGCCTTGCTGCCATTGCCTTGCCACAAGTCCTTGTAAATGTGGAGGACGTAAGGCCCCTTCTTACCAAATTTGTATTCGCTGTAGAACGACACCTTGCAGATGCAGGAAAAGTAGATCCACCCAGAGGAAGCCACAAGCCAAATGCTACTATTGCAAGAGTTCTCCTTGTAGGTAATTAACACTTTTGCTATATGAACAACTGGTTGTGATACGTCTAAGGATCATTGATTGGATGCTATAAATTCGCATCCTGTGATTAATCAGATCGCCAAACGAAACTCAATTCACAGTGTGTTTGAGGTAATTGTACGAGTAGACCGTTTGTGATGGTGCACATGTGTGATGATGCTTCTTAAAATTCAATTGTGTAATCTAATGTGGGCAAGTCGAGTACAATTATCATAATAAGCCCAAGAAAAGGATCTGAATGAGTACAATTATCATTGCTGTGCTGCAACGAACGTTCTATATTGTAATTCATTAACAAGTTAATCTCGTTTGTGCAGCGATTGAAGGTTCCTCGTAATGAACGAAGATTTTTCCAATCTCAAATATCACTGAATGATAACTTTAGGCTTATAGTATCAAATCTACTTACCTGCGAAAACTAGATAGTTATTGTTTCGGCCACGTCTACTATAATAAATTACTCGACGCTTACTTGCCATTTCCGGACCACCCGCGTGATTTTTGCATTACCTAAAGCAGATTCTTCCTCAAACTAAGCTTCATGCTGCAGTTTCAAGATGAAAAACTCTCTGCCCGAATGTTCATTCAGAATCGTACGGGTCATTTTTTCGAAAAGGAACACTTGGTTGGACCTCATATCCGAGGTTCAGAAAAAACTCCATCCGCCACCATGAGATATCACACTATCGAGTTTGTGCTCAATCGACGAATTTTTTTATCGGAAAGTTCAAAATTGTTCCAACAAAAAAGTATACGCTGAACAATGAACATTCCCTTTGGCAGCTTCATGTGGTAAAACCATGGATTTAAAATTCACAGTAAATTATGGCACAGTCCACGGCCGAACGGATGAGTTGGAAAATCCATGAAAATTTGTGAGATTAGCCTGGCGAAAAACGGTTTCTCAAGTGACAAAAGAATTGCTTAATATGAGGTCCAAGCCATATTGCTCGCATTGGAAAACATGATCACACATCACTAAGCAAGACGACGCTCAGCGATGACGAATCATAACGGAATCAAGAGTACTTTACTATTACAACCAGGTTCTGTTATATCTGGTCTGATTTAGTCAGCAGAAAAAAAATAGTACTTCTTTTAGTGAAGTGGGGACATAGTTCCAATCGCCTGGCTCACTGATTCAATATAGATTCTCATTATTGAGTTAGCTGCGCCATAAATTCTAATTCAGAAATGACCCTGACGAGTTCGAAAGATTCGGAAATCCGGGGAACCTCAAAGTACGCTGAAAATAAGAATTGGAATTTGTGCTAATCCAGATTTTTCTCCCAGGTGTGAGTCGAGTAAGGCCACCGTGGCACCTCCGAAAAGCTGCAGGTGCAACGGTTCTCCAACGCGGTCTCAAGGCCAAGGTCCTTCGATTCCTGACAGAAGTCTCGACAGAAATCCTCCGGGTTCTCGACCCAGAAGTTGTCGTTGCCGTTGCGGCAGTCCAAGCTACGGATCGCCTCCCAGAGGTCAAGAAAGGCCACCTGGCTAGCAAATTGACACCGTTCTTTGGACACGTTTTTCAAAAGAATAAAAAAACCAGTATCCAGGCTCGCCGTGAAAAAGAGACCTGCGCGAATGGAATTCAAATTTCTTCTATAGAACTGAACTTTCGTCGTCTAAAATGGCCAATGATGGCAAATCACGTCACAGATCGCTGCGTGTCTTGCATCTTGATTATCCAGTACAATTACCTATTACTTCGTATACAAGTATACTGTTTGTGCTATTTACATTGACCCGAGAATTTCCAGGTCCGATGTTTATGCAATAGAGTCGGCATTGAAATATTCTGATCCCCCCCCAAAAAAAACTCGAAAAATTAACAAAATTCAATAACAAATCAATACCCACAAATATTGTTGATATTACCAATAGATATTAGCTTAATAACGTTCATGACGTAGTTATCTATACTACTCGAGTTTCCTGTATTTATGTACTTGCTGTTTACAACAAATAAAAGTGCTTCACCGTAGGTGCGTTTTGTATGAAGCTGAAGCTCGCAGCCAAAATTCAAGAATCCAAATTTGGTCACATTTTTAGCCAAAACCGAAGTTTATCTATTGAATTATAGACGTAAATCTGTACTGCCTCATTCAAATTGGAAAAAAGTTCAGCACGTTTCGCTGCTAACTCTGGCTGCTACCTTCAGATTCATGCATTTTGTTCGTCTTGCAATAGGGTGAGGACATCTTTCACGAGGCTATTGAAGATATTCTGACCGCTTCGAATACGCGGTTCATAGTTTTTCGGTGATGACAGAACCGATTTTCGCGAAACTTTGTGGAATGACGTATCATTTTGGCAAAAAGTGGCAAAATGTTTGATTTTTCTAAATTTTTGAAAAGTTTGTTTATATTATAATTATGTGACCTTTTGACCTACCCTAAGAATGCGGTCAAATTTGACAAATTTTTGGAGAATCAAGATACTTGGCCACTTTCTACCCAAATAATGCATAATTTTTGGGGATTTCATAAAAATCATCTATTTCAGTTCCAGAATACTATATGTATACAGGGTGGGTGGTTTTAATCGATACAGGCTGATATCTCGGAAACTAGAAGAGATACAAGAAAAAGTTTCGTACGAAACTTGAAGGGTTCCGAGGGGGAAAGATAATTCTGATGTACGTTGATTTGTGGATTGCGCCACTTCCGAGATTTTTCAACTACTTCGTGATTTTGGATAGGGAAGATGTATTTTCACCATGACTGGCCGATAGCAGATTCAAAGACGAACTCAAAAAAGTAACCTAAAAAGTCTCGAAAATTGTTCAAAAATTTTTAATTTTTTTCCAAACACTTCCACATTTTTGGAAGGCCTTCAAAATATCTAAAAAATATTCAGAAAGTGTAGTACTCAACCACTTTTTGCTAAAATAAAGCATCAATCCCCGAAATCTGAAGTTTGACGCTTGATCGGTCAAAAATATGATTCGTGGTTTCTTCAAACTTTGGGGATTGATGCTTCATTCCGAAAAAAACTGCTTTAGTATTGCACATTTGAAGATTTTCGAGCAATTTTATGAGCCTTTCGAACGTGTTGAAGTTTTTACACAAATATTCAAATTTTTTCAGAATTTTGTTATTTCACGTTTTTGAGTTCGTCGTTGAACTTGCTATTAGCCAGTCATGGTGAAAATATGTGTTCGCTATCAAAAATCACGAAGTAGTTAAAAAATCTCGGAAGCGGGGCAATCCACAAATCAACGCATGTGAGCATTATCTTTCCCCTTTGGAACCCTTCAAGTTTCGTACCAAACTTTTTCCTGTATCTCCTCTAGTTTTTGAGATATCAGCCTGTATCGATTGAAACCACCCACCCTGTATACCCACCGCGTTTCCGAAGTGGTCAGAGCATCTTCAACAGCCCCTCAACATATCCTGGACAAAAAACGAAGCTGCAAACTTGACAATTAATTAGTTATCCGTAAAACACACAGAAATATTGAAAAACTTCTACTGGCAGAGAAATTCAGTCATCTTAGCTAAAATTTCAGAGGAATTATGTTATTCGGATTGCACGTGGTTTTTTTTTTTTTTTTTGAACCTATAGATTGACGCTCTGACCCTTTCTCACTTCAAACATGCGATTTTCTGTTATCTTGGCTTCGAAGTTTTCAACGGTTATCTGTTTGGGATTTACCGTTACCACTGACAATTCCTACATGGTTTTCTCATTCGAGAAAAGCGATATAAATAAATGAATTATTGTTATTTAAAATCGTATCGACATTGAGCAGTGACGGCAATGCCGAAATCAATTTTTTTCCTAATAAATCACTGCGAACAGACGCAGTATATTATACACAAGCAGGGAGACCTTGATTTGATGATGCCTCAACCTTTCATGTTGCTTTTTGCCGAGTGATAACAATTATGACCAGAACAAATAACAATACCTCGCAGTTGCTTCGAGGAGCAGCCGCATCTTATACTTCATTTTGAAATCTACATTATAGTTTCGTCTTTCTCCGAATTATGGTCTTATACATGAGCAAATGAACTTCTATGAAACTGCCCCATTATTATATGAGGGTATAAACATTACCCCAGTTATTGAAAATGGATTCTGTTTTTCGAGCCTTCTAATCGAAACTGTTAAAAAAAAAAAAATTTGTAAGCACACCAATACGGAGTTGTCAAGTATGGAACTTACCAATCAATTCCCGATTACTGGACATGAGAGTTTGTAAGATAACAGGATGAGACATCTCAGCATTGGAAATATTCGAAAGTCATATCTGCAGAATTTATGCCAAAAGTCAAATTAAAATCATTGCGATTGTTTCTACCGTAATATTCAGTTGTTACAGTTCAATCTTTCATTCGGGGTTATTCTTGGCTGCAAATCATAAAAAAGGGAAAAAAATGGTACAGCCAATTAGCATCGACAATGAACTTGTAGACGTCAATGTACTGTTTACAAGAAAACTTGCATTGGTGGGGGAGTTTGCCTGACACTATAATCATACGATTTCTGTGGTCAGACCATTTCGTAATAGAGTAACATGACAGATAATGATGGAATAAGTAACTCGGGAAAGTTAGTCAAATATTTTGTTATTCTCATTCAAAAATTCGTATATTTTCTGAAGAACAACAGAATTTCTGTATCAGCTAATCAAATTGCAAATAAAAGATGTAACATCTCATACCTTGTCTTCTATTCAGAGGGGCATTACGTGTTTCGTATGATATTGTTAAATCTTATTACGTGAGGTAACTTGAGAGGCGTGTTTAGTACTGGTACAACCAATGTTGTCTAATTATTCTTAGAGAAAAACGCACTAATTTTCTTGTTTTCAACCATGAATGGATTCGGAATTTGTGAGACTATCATAACTTACTTTCCGCTTACGCCGCGTCAGTAATTACGAAATAATAACGAAGTGTCGGATGTTTCATAATTCGTAAATATTATTCAAGTATGTGAACGTATTATGATAAGTTATATAGCTCTCATATACAATATGTACAACATGCGGTTCTCTAGTTGTTTTGTACAGCGATTACTGTAAAACTGCACGTATTCAAAAAATTCCCAAATGCTCTGGAAATATCTCACACTCGATATAAAACCAACGCAACTAACCAATAGTCTGCCGTAAATGAATTCGATATCATTGAGAAAAACCCATAATTCGATAACCAGCAACAATTCTAATGATCTAACCAATTGCATGCGGTTTACAAAGGAATGTCTCTGTACATGGTTATATAGTTTTTTAAGCGAACTCCTGAAAACATGATTTGTTCTGGAAAAAGTTCTTCATCAAGAAATATGTGTCACCAAAATTATTCCGAAAATTCCCAAGCATTTAAAACGAAGGAAATACGTGATTTAATTCACTATCTACCCGAAGGGCACGCTCAAATGACTTCAAATTTTTACTGAATTTGCTTCGAAGTGAAACCAAAGTGTGGTGAGATTTTCAAATTTAATTGAATACCTGAACAAAAAAAAAAAATATCGAAAATTTGCAATTATCGTAGCAATAAAAGACAAATAAGGAAATTACGAGTTTTGATTTTGGTTTATAGATTCATTGGCAGCATTATAAGCCCATAAGGGGTATTCCACCTCAACTCGTCACACCGGCGGACCTCGACTTTTTCAAAATGACTGATTTTTTTTCCTCGTGAACTACAAGTCAGAAAAACCTACCCCTATTTCCTAATTTGTCGATAAGTCACTCCGTTTAGACAGAACATTTTTTGAAATGACCTGCTTTTCGGTTTTTTTTTTAAATATTTCGTGCTCTGATAACTCGAAACCTCGCACTTGTATCGAAAAACTTAGAATACAAAATTTATTGGTATTTGAGTGTTCTCTTTGGAATAAATTTTTTTCGAAAATTTTTGCCACTCGAAACTCGTTTCTTATGCAAATAAACATCAAAAATCGGTTTTTTGAAAAAACGCCGTCCTCAATTTTTTCGAAAAAATGTCAAAAATTCTTTAGCTATCAACAAACATTTCAAGACCTCAGCGATGATGGCGACTCGTTTCGTTCATGAGTTACAGCCTTTTGAATGTGGAAAAAGAGAAAATGTTGTGTTCAGGCTCGCCAAAAAAACCTTAGCCGATAAAATGTCGAAATTTTGGTTTATTATTATCATCATTCCGGATTGTTTTCCCAATTTTACGATTGCTGTTTCACCTTTTATGACTACTAATGAAACCCTGAATCAACTACGGATTTTCCGACGAGCGCAAATGTTACATTTTTGATATTCTGATGTTCAAGTGGCTGTAACTCCTGAACGCGAAATAAATCGCCATCATCGCCAAAGTCTTGAAATTTTTGTCGATCTCTGAAGAATTTTTGACATTTTTTCAAAAAACCGATTTTCGATGTTTATTCGCATACAAAACGAGTTGCGAGTGGCAAAAATTTTCGAAACAAGTTTTTGCCAAAGAAACCTCTCAAATACCAAGAAATTTTGTGTTCGAAGTTTTTCGATACAAGGTTTTGAGTGATCGGAGCACGAAATATGAGAAAAATCGAAAAGCAGGTAATTTCAAAATTTCCTGTCTCAACAGAGTGACTTATTGACAAATTAGGAAATAGGGGTAGGTTTTTCTGAATTGTAGTTCATGGGGAAAAAAAATAATTGATTTTAGAGAAGTCAAGGTCCGCGGGCGTGTCGAGTTGAGGTGGAATACTCCATAAGTACCTATAGTTCAATTATCAATTTTTTTCGCTGAATTTATTCTTGGCGCTCGCACTTTTACCTGATGGTCTTAGTTGTGTCCTGGTACTCGGTCGACGAATGATACGTCGGGATCCTTGCGGTGGTCTGTCTTAACCTTCGTGGTCCATTCCCCAACCCAGAGCACTTCAAAAATCGGCCCCAAAACTCACGATCACCGATGTGTCTCACTCTGAAAGCATAATTAGCGATGACAGAAGATTTCTTTCAAATTCCCGGTTATGTCATATTGAAAACCGATGGAATTCTCCATATGTATCAATGTTAATTGAGTGGTTCTTAACTCAAACAAAAAAGAAAGCCCATCTCGGTTCATCGACTCTCGATTCACGACGTGTGAAGGTCGAGTGTAAATTTTGCTGTACACCATGAAAAGCAATGTACAGTGGCAAGGTCGGAGCAGCGAAGACATTGACTATCGTCTAAATTTTCATCACGGTAACTGCAAAATTTTCTGCTTCGATATTGTGACATCGTCTTAATCGCACGTGTGGAAAAGTTAATTTAATTTCGAGAAAATATTTTCTTTGATTGGATGTTTAAATTGAACTCAAGAACACTTTGCAATAATCGAAGAACGTTCTCGCGAGCTGTTGATTAATTACGTAAGGATCACTTCAGATAAAGGAAGGTGGAAAAATCTAACTATCTTTAGTGGTGCATAAATCTTGTGAAAATTTGATTACATTATGAAAATTCGAAACATCGAAATCTATGAGTATTCAATAAGCAATATTAGTATGGACTATAAGATTGTGAGTTATAGAATGACCGCAAATTCGAAGTGGAATGATGAATTCGAAAGTCCTTAGAAAAAATTCGGTGGAAAATTTGCCTGGAATCCATATCAGACTAAACTGTGAGTGAGAATAAATCAACAATTCGGCGTACCCATACAAACCTATAAAAACCTATACCTATATGTGCATGTATTCTACGGCTACGTTGACTGAAGAGAAAATAGCAACAACTTTCGTTTTATGGGCATCTTCGTGACTAACTCTTTAGGTAACGTAGTGGATCTATTGTTGCCAAAGCGGGGGTCCGGAAATGAATCTGGTGTAGTAACCTTTACCTATATTATAAACATCCAGTTAGGCATCCTTGTTAAGCATACCACTTTTACTGGAATTTCATTGTCATACGTTAAACTTCTCGTCGCAGTCTTTTGGTGAACAAGAACTATGGTATGAAAAACTAAAACATACACACTTAATTTCCTAATATGTAGATCGAGTGTCAAATTGTCATTGTGTAGCGTATTGGCTAACGTTTGCGAAAAATTGACATGTTTGTGAGTAATACATGTGATTTATCCAGCTTTCGCATGAGTATTGGCTGTCAAATGGTTTTATTGAATAAATTTTTTCCAGTTGACGAAAGCCGCAAAGCAGAATAATTGAAATAGACTCGATAGATAGATAATCTACGAGTACACGTTTTGGTAAATTCAACTTTGCTTATCACGGTGCGAGATACCCAGAGGTGGTGTATACGCCTTGGATGGTCTCGCTTTTTGGAGATTGATGTGAACTAAGAAAATTTCCTTGATTAGTTACGTGGATTATTACAGACGTTCAGACTATGAAGTCTTTTGTGGGTGAAAGTTGGAATCTGTGAAACAACAGCTTTCATTGTTAGACGTAATTATGAGGAAAGCACCTCTATCGGTGAGATTTTTTGGTCTATATAATGGTCAGAAAATAGACTCTGTATCGGTTGAACACGGGACTTTTTGATCCATTAATTTTTCTCTCGGTCAACTAAAGAATACACAACGAAAATTTCAAAAACTTCAAACTGACGACACAAAGAACGTGGACACTCTAGGTATTTGGTAGTATGAAAAACTTGTACGTTTTAATCCGATGATGGTTCGTTTCATGGACCATCACAGATGAAAAGAAATCTGAAATTAGCTTGATTATGCGTCACAACATATCAGTTATAATATCCTATAGTAATAATATCTTGGGTAATAAAATGAGGTAATTAGAGAAATTTTCTCGGACATATTAGTCTCTCCGGAATAGCGTACATATACCCCGTCTAATGAATTCCAGTGAATGAGTCGTTGCCCATCTTTTCTTTTCACAGATTCTCATTGACGTGGTAAATATTGTGTCCATATGTTTGAATGTTTCATTCGGAAATTAATGACACCCAGCGACGAAAACAATTCGAAGTATGATAAGAACAAATTCTTTTCGTAACCCACTCAATTTGGATTTTTGAAAATAAAATTATAGTCAAGGGTCTGGTTATAATTTTCTCAAATTTTTATGGATCTTATTTAATTCAGCAAATTTGGCTAAGCGAAGATTTGTAAGTGAAAAATAAAAATTTAGAACGTCCCCCGGCATGATAATGAATACTTTGATCGTCATATTATACGTGAACCCAAATACGAACCAATCGTTAGAGTACCACCCGGTTACTTTCGAGGGATCATATTTATTCGGTCAGTGCCGCTATGTAAACGCTTCTAGTTCCTAGTCATTTTTATGTACAACTTAAGTACATACCTACCTATTACACTGTGTTTTATGTGAATAAATCGGCGCATGACGTGAATGGCTAAGCGGACGTTTACTTTGTTACCTTCCAACCAAATCCACGTGCGATCATTACACAGTATAAAGTTTACAGGGTAAGAATTTACACAGACTTTATTATTCCTAACCAGCATTTAGGTATTCTGGAAATTCCGTTACCGGAATTGCGCAAATCGTCGATTGTTATTTCGATTAGTGATATACCTATTGATTTAATTTTAGTGTTCAAGAATTTTGAGCGCTGTACGTTCGATTGTCGTATCTGGCTTCGTCGTTATTATTTTACAGCACAAACTCAGTCTTAAGTTTACAAAAGTCTCAAGTTCGGATCAGACTTGACCGCGCGGAAGGAGTAGGGGATATCTCAGCACGTATAAGATGCCGTTGTGCTAGACTTGAGCGATTGCGACTTGAACGCTTCTAGTGTGCGTTGTGTATTAAATCATATAATATTTGTTCAAAGTCCCAAGTGAAATTCCTCTCCTCTATATTATACCACGAGTGTGTATAAGTACATCAATATCCGATTGACGTGGAAGACATAAAGTGTCTAAAATTTGAGAACGTGTGAATAACTGTTCCCTTGATCGACCGAACACCTCAGGAATACACCAATTACAGTTATAACTGGCTGCGCGTTCTGTGACTTCGATACTGATCAATTCACTTTTTGAATTGCTCTTGTTCCGGGATACTGAAACTATTCCGCAATAACAAAAATGCAGGCAATGGAAGTGTGTAGAGTTAATACCAGCGAGTTGGAAATTAACAACAATAACAACGACAGTGAAAGGAAATTGAGTGATAAACCAAGCCACTTCATGAACATTTCTAAATCGCCTAATGTGATCCCTCAAGTTTCAACGCTTCAAGAACTCATCGGCGAGTTGCATCAGGCCTTTGCTACTGACGTAGTGGACATTGATTACGTTCAAGAACTCATGACTGCCTACAAAAGCAACCCTCAAGAATGGCGGAAATATGCCAAGTTCGACAGATACAGGTAAGCGATTCGGGAATAATATTCAATAAGCCAATGACCAGTACCAAAATTAATTTACGGACCGTGTGAAGTGCCATTCGAGCAAACGTGATCTAAAAGATACAGATTCTGTATTGAAACAGTAATTTTCTTCACGTCTTCATACTAACTATGGAAAAACAAACTTATCACATTTCACTGATTGTGAGTGTTCGTCGTTCTTATGAACGACTTCGTTAAATCGCTACTTCGCAACTGATCCATTGGTCTGCCTTCGAAGAACGATTGTTCAGTACTTTCATTATAGTAATGTATCAATCATTTGAACCGCAGCGACATCCCTGAGTTGCAACATCGTACTACCTAAGTCATCACTAATTACCTTACAATTGAGTAAAACCCGCACTCGAAATTTTGTGTGTTTGTTGAAAGTTGCATACGAGCCAATTGAACAGAAACTTCCAGATCGAATTAGTTACTCGAACTGCTAACATAGTTATTCACGGTGATTAATTGCACGTTCATCTACATTGGAGATCTCTTACGGCTTTCCAGATGTGATTGTAAAATTTTTACTTTTTCGTACTGGTTCACTGAACGAAACCGTGTAACGGTTATGTGCTGGTACTATGGACTGCCAATATAAAGGGACAGACATTCCAAAGGACTGCAAATATTCAAATGGTCTCAGGAACTTTGATCCGTAATACTTGAGCGATTAGCGCAACAATCATCCTTAGTTTATGGTGAAAAGTAAGGTTATCGGACTAAAACTAGTTGTGGACTGAACTAAACCAGCTGGATCATACAGAGGCGATTGCACACCTAACGTGCGCATACCTGTACCTTCCACATGTACTTACACCAAGATGGCAGAGATATTGCTATGCATGAACGGGGCCATTATCGTAATAAGTACCTACCTCAACTTTGCTCGTTTTAACATGAGTACAACATTCCTATGATGGAAGTAAATTTGAAAAAAAATATGTATATGAAACCGTTACAACCAAAAACTAATTGGCCCCGATTCGCGTGAAAAATAGCGATAAATAGAAGAATGTTAATCACCTTAAACATTAAAATTCGTTTTGGGTTTCGGTCAAAGCATAATTACATAGGAGGTAGATGATGGAAATTGGTTGAATCATACTATACCGCTGTGGTTTACATTTTATATCCTTGATTCAACTAATGTGAATGGTATGTGAATTAACACGGCATCCCCTGTCAGCAATTAAGTCAGAAGTGTGGAGTAGAGATGCATATGTGTACGTATCTTGTGTATATCGATATCGTAACAACTAATGAAAATTTACTGTTGACTTAGCCGACCGTTGCCGAAATCCTGGCTATCATTTGAGATTGAAAAACGTTTTCAGAGCTTTAAAGGAGATGCTGTTAGGAGCAACGTATACAACGATGTCGAAATGAATTTCGCAAGAAGTTTCGATAACAAATTCTTTAATTTAAGAACTTTATCTTGGTCTTATCTTGGACTTGTGTGCTTTGATTACACTACAAGGACACATGGATCGTGAAACTATACTTTAACGCGTTTGGGTGTAAAGTTCAAATCACGATTGTGAAGTAATAATAAGTCGACTCAGTGGCTTGGTATTCGTGAATGAAAGTTCAACCGAACTAACGATGATAGGCCATAATCACTGTATCTGTATTTCTGAATTAGACTGCATGGGTATAATACGGCTGACGGTACATTAACTCTTGCTCAACGGGGCGCATAATGTGCTGCAGTATAACCTGCAAGTATACCTATAACAAGTCAGCTACATGTCGTTTGGATTTAGCGAGGTCTCACCGTTAGAAATCCTTAAGAAATAAGTCAATGAATTGTCTCCGGAATCAGATAACTCCATGTTGGGATTGGAGCAATATTCTGCCATATTCTCACTTACTGTAAAACGTACGCTCACAATCGATGTATGCGAGGCAATTGGTCCAATGCCGTTCGCGATATAATTATATATTACAAAGAAAATTCAAGGCTAGTGCATTTACTCATTGTTCAAATATGTCAAATTCCAATCAAGTCGCTCAAGTCGTATAAATGTTGTTCGTCAAACGCATGCAAATTGTGCATTGCTAATGTAGGGAACAAAGAAGCACAATGGACACTTGAGGACATATAGTTTGAAAGAAGTTCGAATCACAAGAACACCTGATGGAATAATTATATGAAAACAAAAAGTCAAAATTAATCCCACGCACGTGCCTGCCTTCTGTTTTTCTTTGCCAATAAATCATTGGCTTGAAAATATACCTGAACTTTGAATTTTCAGGTATACGAGAAACTTGGTCGACATAGGGAATGGGAAGTTCAATCTGATCGTCCTGTGTTGGGGTGAAGGTCACGGCTCCGCCATTCACGATCATGCAGATGCCCATTGCGTCATGAAGGTTCTGCAAGGGGAACTGGCTGAGGTAATTATTGACGACTACACCATTACGGCATGTAAAAGTTGCCCGAAAAATTCATCATTATGTCTTCATGGCACTGTAAGGGGGAATTCGGCTGTTCTACAATATTTGTTGCAAATATAGAACATTCTTGTGATTCCGAGTGGTGTTTTTTTTTTCTTAATTTTTTTTAATGCAGGTTTCGGGCTGGTCGTTAACTAGAACGTCTTATCTAACATTTGATTCCTTTCGTACAACATATTTGATCGAGTGATGATGACATGCCGAAATGACCCAACAACATATAACTATAACTGACTATAGTGTTTTTCAACCAAACTACTAAATGTTGTTTTAGGTACGGTACGCCTGGCCAACGGAAGATCAAATTAACTCTAGTACTGAAAATTCTGAGTCAATTCGAGAAATAGACAGAAACACTTTTGGGCCAAACTCTGTCTGTTATATCAATGGTACGTATTATTTATCACTTCTTCCAATTGTAAATAGTTAAACACTAGTTCATTGGATCAGATTCTTACCGAAATATCGGAGCAAATACTGTATAGTGTAGACAGCAAGGCATCGCGTGTCTCATGGTACAAGGGGTATATAATTTCGGTTTCGTATTTACACCCAAAAACATCAAAGCACAATTATCGGTCAGCTGATAGCAAAAATTCATTCGATACTGGCAGACACGACTTTCTCGATTCAGTAAGATTTTTTTTTTAAACAGTGGTGAGAAAGATAAAAATTTCACCTTTTTGTCACCTGGATAATTTTAGTTTTTCTTTTCTCTTGGTTTCTCTCGACTCTGGACTCTGTTTTGGTTAACTTGCTGACATTGATAGCAGAAGTTGTGAAGTTCGAATTGTGAATTTGTAAC
Organism: Ametastegia equiseti; assembly: GCA_963989295.1. Classification (NCBI taxonomy): domain Eukaryota; kingdom Metazoa; phylum Arthropoda; class Insecta; order Hymenoptera; family Tenthredinidae; genus Ametastegia; species Ametastegia equiseti. The sequence goes on from OZ022389.1 coordinate 23,706,703, forward strand.
ATTCGGTCCAGAAATATCCTAAGACAGTATCAACAATAAGTAAAATAAGTCGAAGGTATTGAATAAGTCAGAAGACTGTATGAACAAATACTTTCAGACTCTCTTGGGCTGCATCGCGTGGAAAATCCGAGTACCGTAAACCCGGCAGTTTCCCTTCACCTGTATTCACCCCCGTTCACATCGTGTTCAATTTTCAACAAGCAAACGGGACAACGATCCCCCTGCAAAGTTACCTTCTGGTCAAAATTCGGGGAACGCCGCAACAGGGTAAGTCTTTTCATGACAATTTTCAATCTCTTCGCAGTAAAAACCCTGTTTGCGTTTATTATTCAGTTTTATTGATAAACTGGCAATTTACATGTTCTCGTATCCATGTTGAAGGCAAACTTAACCTTGGCACGAGCCTGTAAATCTGTAGTTGATCCAGAACGATCCGAGTAGTATAGAAGCATAAATTATCATTATTGACGACGCAACAAGTGATCGGCGAAGTGATGATAGCGGATCTACTGTTATTATTTTTCTTATGTGCAATAGCATTATTTGCCTGTAACATAATCATTCCCCTGACGCTGAACTATTTGCCAAATTTTCTAATTGTCAGAAACATAATTCATTTTGTTATAATTCTACCAAAACCTTTGCTAATCACGAATGACATAAATATCTAGAGGAACGAAGAAATTCAGTAACGTGGATCAATTATATCTTTAATAACTCGACCAGATTTTTGCATACATTATTCTCATTGTGATAAGTAAATATTTGTACGCATGATGTATATACGTCATCAAATTCTGTTGACACGTAAATGATATCTATTGTTATTTTGCATCGACAGGAAATCCAAGACCAAAGGGATCCCGAGGACAATTGAGAGAGATTCGTTTCCCTGCAGCCAAAGAGTAATACAGAGAAGAATTTCTTATTTGTTATTAGATATTTTAAGAACAGCACTATTATTTATACATTTGTTAGTAATAATTTTCGCTTAGTTTTAATCCTTGAGCAAAGAATATGTATTTGTTCAGAATGATGTCCATGTGTGAAGCAGAGAGCATATGAAATGAATATATCTCAATAGGATTTAACTTTCACTATATTGAGAACTACGATATTTATAATAACAATATGTGAGACGTATCAATTTTATTGTCAATCAATACCTACATTTTGTACGTGAATGAATAAGTGTCGAAAATAAATTTTTTTTACAAAATTATCATTCGTTTTCAGTTAGATTTATTCAACCAGTCAAAATCCCTGCGTCCTCATAATCCCAAAAATGGGTATTCAGCCCGGATGATATGTAATGAAATTTTTTTCGCAGTTTCTAATGAAAACGACTCCACACGTGTGTATACATAATATATTCTCGGGCCATTCACTTTCGTGTGAAACTGAATGGACTTCTAAGCGAAAACTATCGTTCAATATTTCGGTCCCAACTTTGATCAGATAACGACCTAACACGCAATCTTTCGTGAAATATGCGTATATTTCTACGCTTCAGATTACGCATGTGGCATTATCAATCCGTTTTTTTTCAATACTTTTTATTTTCGCCCATAATCGAATTACTTGATAAAAGTGCTCGTGCGTATGTCACGGTATCAAATCCAAGTGACACGATTATTTTTGAATCTGCGATAAAAGATGATGCAACCCAAGATGCATGTTTCTAATCTGCATTTCTAGAATCGACGAGATTGTGCTCACATCAACTTGAGCCGTAGACATATGTATAGTTCGTCATGAAACATTCCATATACGCAATCGAATTGTTTTAATTACTAACAATCGAGTATGGCTTGGTGAAAATTTCTTCATCGGGGTTATCAGGGCTGACACGATCTGTAGGTCAGAGGAGTGCTGGAAACGAGACGAGACGAGTCGAGACTCTGCTCCTTTCGGTCTCGCAAAAATCTCAATTTTAACACATTATCTTGCTCTTGTTGGGTTATTTCTGGATATTCGATTGATTGGGTATTACCCTGTGTATAACATTCGAATGTTCGAAATGATGCGTCAAATTTTTGAGTGCGACGCAATTCGAAGTTTATGAAATTTCATCGAAATAAAATGTCGAATCTTAGTCATTATGGTTTTCCTTCTTTCACTATTGGGGTATGTCACTATATGGTCGTTTCGGTTTAGTCTCGAAAATCAAGACAAGACGAAGACGATACCGGATCCGGTCCTGCTTTTGAGTCCAGCACTATAGTATTATTCATTCATTTATTTATTTATTTATTCATTAACTGAGCCCAACAGGCGAACCCTATGCGGGTGATAGAGGTACAGAGAGAACAAAGAGCGGAATAATTATAGGCCAGACCCAATATAAAGACTCGAGAAATACATATAGGTAATATATATGTACATTGTACATGTACATACTATTTAGAATGATTTTGTACTCCGGTAATCGAGTCTACAGCAGCTAATAATACCTACGTAATTTCCAGTTGTAGAAACAGCAGAGATTGCAATACGCGGCCCCATAAAAAAAGACTCCGGCCCTGGAACTTCACTATGGTATTCCTACGTATTTTTAGATGCTAAATTAGAATCCGATAATGGACAAAATAGTATTCCCCCGAATTTTCGAGCCCCAGTCAAAAGAACGTTGAAATTGGGGTGAAACTACCCTTACATCAGGATTCAATGGATGGATGTAAATGAATAGTGAAAACGTTTGGGGGGGGGGGGGGGGATATTTTATATTCAGCAGTCACCTCTATGAATGATAACTGGGAAATTGAACCCTTATAATGGGGTGAAAACTACACCTATACAAGCATAATAGAGCATATTATATATGTATTGTATATGAATCCTGGAAGTGAATCCCCTTCCATGGAATTCCTCAAGCCATTCTGATCCATATTCTTCACTTTTCCGATGCCAACTTGTACCTTTGGCATTTTTTCTTGGGTGGCTAAAAAATTCAGGGGTAGGTACATGACTTTTTTCATTATCGGATCCGGAATCAGCGTCGAAAAATACATCGGAATGCCATATTAATATCGCAATAAGCCCATAGTGTTCTGGAAAATGGCTGGACGGAAAATTGGAAACTTCAGAGGACTAGGTATAGCCCGAGCCTTGACGATGAAAAATTGGCACGTCCCATTACTAAGATTGATGGCAGAAGTTCGACCGCAGGACGTAATTATACCGCTTAAATTAAACGTAAGAAAAATAATGATAGTTGATGAAAAGTCCAAGGCAATCCAGTTGACCAAGTATTTAATATGATCTGGGGAATTTTAAAGAGTAACTTGAACGTAAACAATAATAATATTGTAAAACTGCAATAGCGAGAGCTATTGTTTCGTCTAGAAACAGTCGGGTATGGTTTTAGACCGTGCTAATTACGTACGATGTATGTCTAATTACGGTCGGATATCGAAGATGTTAGAAGTCGGATCAGGATTTTGATCTTATCAAGATTTCACGATTCATTATTATTCCCCAGACATGAGAATTAAGTGTACAGCTTATTGTCAGAGGTTTACTCGGGATGAATTTAACCATAATCAGCCTCTAAGAATGTAAATGTATAATCATACAAGCTTGGTAGGTTTAGGTTCGTCGCATACCTGAAATGAAATGTTTCAAATTCCAACGTCTTCATTAGACTGTTGTTAGATTACTATGTGCTTTGCGTGGGTATGAGGATTATTCTCAGATTTTCTTGAAACAGATATAAACCCGGAGTAGAAGGTCCAATCTAATGCTCTAAAACGTAAGCACCCGCACGGGGCTGACGATGAAATGGTCATAACCAGGTACTTTCGGTGTCTACGGTTACCAGGCATTCGGATGTTGGTATCATGATTCCAATCCAACTCTGACGTTACGGTGAAAAATGAGATGGGAATAGACAGTTCACGTTTTAATTAGCATAAAGTTTGTCGACGAGATGTATATGTATAACGATGATATTCTCTCACGTATTTGATTCTAGTTCACGTAAACAAGACAATTTTCAGATCGGTTGATTTTTGGAAACCTTCAATCCTTTGGGGATCGATATAACCGATTTTAGAACCGCTAACTTGGGTAAAAATGCAGAAGATGAATATGATGTTTTGCAAATTGAGGAAGAATTATGTAGTTGAATTTTTCGAACGAAAGAAATGTGTTCGATCCAAGTATAGGTATCGTTGGTATGTGAAAAAAGGAAAGATACATGAATGAATAATATGCAATTTCGATTTCAGTGTACGAAGCTGTTGATACGTACGCACGTATTGATAGGGTTGAAACGCGATACGGAGTAGAATGATTATAAACGTAACAGAACAAACAAATCACCGATGTTCTAGAATAATCTAGTATCGTCAGCTATATCCGAGTAAATATTTCACCTAATTATTGTGGCTTCATTGACCCACAGCGGTGTAAAAAAATGACGATAAATAAATCGCTCATACATCCCCACCGCAAACGATCTATTTACCATATTTCTAAGATTATTTACAATGTTGGGTTCGCAGCTAGTCATGTTGTGTAATGATGTATACATATCACACACGCAAACCCAATATAAGCAAGTATACACACTCGAGTTATACCGCTATACAGAGCTTATTGTACATATTCTTACAGAAAATTTCGAATTCTTGTACTGCATAGCAGAAAATTCCCACTCCGTGATTTTGTATGTCTGATTAGGTGTTCTGCAGCAAATGATCTGACATTAGAATATCGATTCATGATTAATTTATCACTTTGAGGAGTGATTTCAGCAGATCGTATCCAGGCAAAAACGTGAAAAATTATAAATACACAGAATCTCGCTAGAAATTACTTCCGTGATTTGTTTAAAACACGCTTTTCAAATGAATTGATTCATGCGATTATTATCATCGAGTAGATTCGCGCTGATTGTTAGATGTCAATCAGGATAGCTACGTCCGTGGTAATCCGAAACCATTGCAAGTTGAATTGCGAATTTATTTGTTCAGTTACTTTGCCGTGATATTGTAGAAGCTTGTACATTTACTTTATTTTGAAACTTATACTTGCATCGAAATTTATCAAGAAACTGTTCTATAAATTTCTACCCCTGCACTTTCGTCACACTTGTTATCAATGCTTATATACAAAACACGAGTATAACATGTAAGTGTACGGATATAATATGTAGATACGTGACATATCGCGTTAGTAATGCCAAGAGGTCGTAAGCGCGCTTATGCGACCTTTCAGCTTTCGAAATGCTAAAAAGTGGTGTGATTTTTTTGTTCAACATTCGTCCCAAGATATAAAAATACATAAAAAATATCGATGTTTGGAAATTGATCGACTAAAGCCAGATGGTCGTATCGTGGACCGTATATATCATGCATGCAACAGATACGGGAACTTTCTGGTTTAATCGTGTTTTTCGAAGAAAATATTTTTATAGCTTTAAACTATACAAAGTTATTCAATATAATGGCGAAATGAATCACTTTTTTACAGTCGACAGATAAATATATATTGAGCTTTATAATATTGAATTAACCATGTTACACAATATTTTGAGGGTAGGGGTTTGGGGAATTTTTTGTACGTAGCAACATGCTTGTCAACTAATTTCTGAAAATTTCAAGATTTTACAAACATATTCAGGCTTACAGTAAAATAATGACTGCGAACGCGGGAAAACCCCGTGTATTTCAAATGGGAAACTTCAACCCCCGTGGTCATAGGTCAGGCATTTTTCAAAAAATCTGAAAAAATTACAGCGTTACTTTTTGCGTATTTCGAATCGATTTAGGGGGCGGAAGGGGTAAAATTCATTTTGACCCCAAATAACGACCACCTCATTATACATATTATGTATATCGCGTTACTAATGCCATAAGGTCGTAAGCGCCAAAAAAAATTTGTTTTGCGAGTGTGCCCACAAGATCGTATATTGCGTGAAAACGATTTTGACACTAAAAAATCGATTTTTTTTTGTGCTTACGACCTTATGGCATTATAGTAACGCGATATGGAAATGAAACGCGGTTTTATTACTTCGAATTTTTCCAACCTGATGTTCTCACCGAAAATACATTCGAATAATGTGAAATGGACAAGAGTGATGAAGAAGATGAGAGCAAAGTCACGCGTTCCACTTTTCAAAAATCTAGCCGAAGTTTATTAGATTATAACTTTCGATTAATATAATCTGTAAAACTTTCTTCGATTTTTACAAATCGCAGATCGTCATGCCCTGCGTTCTCTTCTTCTTCTTCTTCTTTTTCATAGCTGATATCAATTTCATATCACTTTGATATATCTTTGCTGAGGAAGTGAGTAGGTTTTGAACATCGTGTTTCATTTTCCACCCGTTCGAGATTTCACAAGTGTGTCCGTAATTTGATCGGCTAGCGCCATCTCTGGAGGGCCTATGATACCTGCGTAGTTCCTCATTCGGATCACAGATGGCATTACTGCGACGCCACAGACTCAATTTCGCGGGAAAAGAATTTTCCCGCGTTTTCGACGCGTTCATCCTGAAAGTTGGAACTGCTTCTGCATAATTCCGAGGAATTCTACCGTTTGCATTGATTACCGGTGTTTTTAGACATTTTTCAAACCGTGCATTCACTTCGTGAATCAAAATGCCACCAAAACTAGACAGGGATTACACGAAAGACAAAGGTAAGCTGTGTTTACATTCACCGATGGTATAAATTTCGCTCAAACATAACCTCGGAATTGATTATTTTATACGAGCTTTTAGGTGATAATTTCGAACAGAAAATGTTCTGCAATTTATCATATTGGATAGAATCGTTTTTGGAGCCGCTTTTGAGATATTTTGCATTTTCCAGAATCTTTCAGCAGTAATCTACTCTCGTATGAATTTTTCCCTGGCAATCGAACCGAAAATATTGTTTATTTTGTTTAACGGTTGTTCCAATTGTTTTAATTTTGTATCTCTTTCGAAGCTACGAATTCGCAGCGAAATCGTCGTAGTAGTTTCTTGAAAATTCCCAATTTTCCATCAACTGTCATCAGTAAGCTACTCTCGATCGAATTTTTTCCAGGAAAACCGTTCGACCATCTTAATTATGTTTTATAAAACCGTTTCGAGGAATGGATTTTGAGCTAAATCGCTAAAACCATTACTGAGAAATAACAATTTTCAAAAATCGCTTGAAAATAAACTAGCCTGTCACCGACTTATTATCAAACAATGACTGTGCCGTAATATCATTCATTTGAATCACAACCACTTCAAATGTTTATTTAGAAACAAATTGTTAAAGCTCCAAAATACTAGAGTTGAAAAAGCGGTCGATTACGCCGGTACATAAAAACAAAGAGGTGGTCGGGTTTAAGGATGCAATTAGTCTATCTCTACCTATGTGTTTCGACATTCGAATCCAAATCCGAAGTCAGAATTGCTCCATCACCCGTAGTTTTCAATAGCCCAACAATAGCTATTGCTCGATGCTGAAATGAGAAACTGACAACAGCAGTTTAGAAAAAGTACGAAACCCATTGCACAGGGTTGAGTTACGATTGTACAAAATAGATTCAAGGGGATATAAAGCACATTTCCCACTCGGAATTTTGCAGAGCTACATATTTTCTCAGCTGAAACATACATATGTGGTCAATGTGAAATTGATAACAGTGATGAACAAAGGGCATGATGCGATTAAATTCTCACAAATTGACCAAAACTTTTACAGATTATTGATCAAAAATTTGATTCTTTCGAATTTTTTCTCGATTTTTGAAAATTTAACAGTATCGAGCCCTTCGTTCAATTCTTCTTTATCGCTGTTATGAATTTTACATTGATCGGTTTTGTTTTCCGTGAGAAAATAGCTTTTGAACATCGTGTTTCATTTCCTCTTGAATTTGAATTTTTCCTTTGAAGATCACAGAATTACACTGATGAAATTGAAGTCTGAATCATCTCTGTTTCGTTTGAAAATATTTCATATCAATGAGCCAGGAAAGCTGAACCAGTACCAGACTCAGATTCAAAATACATGATGATGAGGATGAGGCTTGATCCGGACCAAACTAATTTTATTCTCAAATTTCTAATACCTGGAATGCAGCTTCTCCATGATTTCACGTCATTTTATTCCATGATTTACTAGAAAACTATGATGACGCAATTATGACTTTAGATCATGATTCAGAATGTAAAAATTTATAGAAGTGGACTAGTGGCATCCCCAGACTCAACCCCTCTTTTTCGTTAAGTGCCGGTGTTATCGATGAACTATCTATCCTGGGATAAAATCTGCCGGAAGAACGCTATTCGCATCTCAATTTTCATAAAAATCGTTGGCGAAACTGTTGAGAAATCATGAACTTTTCAAAATTGGTCTTCAGTAAACTACACTCGATTTTGGGTCTACAATCAGAATTTCAATAATTTTACACAACATAAGCAAACTACGCACAAATATCAAATTTCAAGTGAATCCACTGCGCTGTTTTGGCTTTAACTTCAGGTAAAGATAGTCGGATGGAATTGTAAAATGCACTTTGTCGAGTTTTTTTCCAAACATCAAACTTTTACTGTAAGATCTATCATAATCTCGATTTCTAAAATTTCGATCATTACAATAACTTCTCCATTCATGTATGAGAAAATGAAAACACAACAGAATTGTGAAGGTCAAATAACTTTCCAACTACTGTCCAAACTTCCTGTCTCACATTTTGGTTCTCTTCTCTTTCCAACTCATTGTCTTGGTGTTATAAAATGTGATTCTCCGTTGCAGAACAACTGAAGACGTTCTTTGCGGAATATTCAAAAATGGATGATAAAACAGGCGACAAGAACTTCAAATACCGCACACAATTGACCAATCTAGCTCACAGAGAGCAAGTTGCATTTAACATCGATCTGGACGATCTCGCAGAGTTCGATGACGAATTGGCCGAAGCTATACAGTACAACACCCGTCGTTATACTACGCTAGTATCAGAGGTAAGTTCCATATTTATTTGCTCCAAGCGGTGGCTATACATCTCAGAAATAGATTCATTCGAACTGCTCGTATGCTTCGAAAGAATATTTTATTAGGTCGGTTGTTGTGTAGCTTATTACCAGTACTTGAACCCATCGCGCAATTTAATTTGCGAATATCACAAACTTTAATTCACATAGATTTGTGATACTGGAAAAAAAGGCGAGCGGTTGTCGCTGAGTATAGGTCGCTTGTTTAATAAAGAATTCTTCAGATTTATAGGGAATATCCTGCATGGATCTAGTTTTAGCTCAAACCAATGATATGCGATAAATTCAGCTGTTGAAAACAAGCACTTTTCATTTTGAGCTTTTTGTTCTATGTGAATGACGAGTCTAAAAGTTTGTTATGTACTCATATCGATAGGAATCAGACCCCATCTTTCTTCCTATTATTAGTTCACCACCAAAGTTATTCAACTCGGAATAGTCCCTCAAAATTTCAAAAAGTTTCGATGAATGATGAAAGTTTCATCCTGCAACGACCACTTTTGTTTCGGTAGTATCGATCTGCATGAGTCAAGGTCCATAAAATCTTGATTAATCTTGAATGATGTGTAAATATGCTAGCAACCTACCCTGAAAGTACCGAGTCAATAAAATACTCCTTCCAAGAACAGAAGTGGATTTAATATAATTATTTTCAAGATTCATACATTCCATCAGATTTATGAAACTACCACAGGCGATAATTAGCGTTTTTTGATAATCAATTTTTCATGAAAATTGCTCGCCCCGATTTCAGATAGTTCAGGAAATGTTGCCTGGTTTCAAAGAAAGAGTGGTACCGCCCAAAGATGCATTAGATGTATACATAGAGCATCGCTTACTGATGGAACAGCGCAATCGACATCCCGGAGAGCAGAGAGATCCGAAGAACAATTATCCCCCTGAATTGATGCGGAGATTGTAAGTTTCCCAATGAAAGAAATGTATGAGTGAAGATTTTTTAGATTCTTCTACGACAAAAGCTTTCGAAATAATCCTTTTTGCTCATTTTCGAAATTTCAAACTAAAACATCTAAACACTTTTCAGCGAAGTTTACTTCAGAGATTTTGCGGAATCTAAAGCTCTGCCGGTTAGGGACATCAAGGCAGAACACATCGGGAAACTAGTTACTGTTAGAGGCATCGTCACCAGGTCTACCGAAGTTAAACCCATGATGGTAGTCGCTACTTATACCTGCGATCAGTGTGGCGCAGAAACATACCAACCGGTAAGAAGATACTCTATAACTTTATGGACACGCGGATGTAATAATGTGATTCAAGTTCCTGATGTTGATAATTTTTTAATAAATTCTCTAGGTACTTTAGGATCAGAATGTTCGGAATGAAAGTCTCAGGATACGCGTTTTTATTAATTTAGAGAATTATGCACCGAATTCGGTTGGTTCTACAATATTTCAGGAATGAATTAGGGAATTTTATTTCCAATACTTTGCAGTATTTATAAACATTATGAGGAATACAGGGTTGAAAGAAGCTCTGCTTTGAAATGAGCTAAAGAATCTTAATAAGTAGGTTTTCTCAATTTCAGTCATGTTATTTTTGTTTCTTGTATTTGAAACTTGATTCCTGTATTACTTATTCTGTCAAATTCCTATAATACTTCTTACGGCAGCTTCAAATCGTCTGTAACTGATTTCGAATTTTCTAAAGTGGTCGAAAACGAACTTGATCAATTTTCACTTTTGCACTTGATTGATTTTTTACAGTATGACGTGGATATAATGAGATTTATTGGATTCAGGAATACGATGAGCTACTTGTTTTCAATCCATCGCCAACAAATACAGCTTTCCCTGATACTTGATTATTATATTTACCGGAAAATCCAGTAAACTTGATATTTCTCTGTGTCCCGTCAGAGTTATACAAACTTTGATAATGAAAACAGCTTGGTATCTCATAATGCGCACATGAAGGAGGTCTATCTGGTTTTTCATATACTTCAAAGCATCAAAATGAAAATCGAGCCTATTTCTCCATTTAATAGCAATCGAACACATATACTTCAGTAATGGAAGAACGAACGGAAGAAGTCTTGATGTCAAGGATTGTTTGAAAAATTCCTTTACTGGTATTCAAAGAATCCTTGCTACAGTTTTATCCAATCAAAGGTGGAAAAGTAGAGAAACGTCTAAACAATCTAGCCTCTAGAAGCCAAAAATATTATAACAGTAATGTCTATCTATGCTTCAGCTCATTTCATCCGGTTTCATAAATATTCATCCCAACTCTATCAATCCATGTAATATTGAGTTTCATCTCTACAAAGTGGGCAAAACTGATCCATAGTATGTTCCAACTGACTCTAGGTAATGTCGATGAGTTTTACGCCGTTACAACTCTGCCCAAGTGACGAATGTCGAGTTAATAAAGCTGGCGGAAGATTATCTCTCCAGACGAGAGGATCAAAGTTCATCAAATTTCAGGAAATCAAGATTCAGGAACACGTAAGTTTTAAGTACAAATATGAAAAATGATTTGGACATGCACAAAGTAGAACTGATTTAAATATATTGTTCAATCACTTTTCTGTGATCTCTTATTGACATAATAGGTAGTTACAAGTTCAACAAAATAGGTAACGTGTTATGTCGAGCAATAATGAATCAATGAATTTTACGTTGCAGAGTGACCAAGTTCCGGTCGGTCACATTCCTAGATCATTAACGATATTTTGTCGGGGTGAATTGACCAGGCAATGCCAACCAGGTGATCACGTGACTATTACCGGAATATTTTTACCTCTACTGAAAACAGGATTCAGGCAAATGGTGTCCGGCTTACTGAGCGAAACTTTCTTGGAAGCACACGTAAGAATCCTTTCCAATCTAAATAAGTATAATAAGTAGTGAATATCAATGAAATTGATTCCTCGAAGATTGAAAGAAACAAAGAGACGAAAAGCTGTTATTCAATAGCATTGGAATTGCGATTAGTTACGCTGTAAATCTGCGAATAGACGATCGTCGTTTCTCACAAATTGCTGACTTAACTGATCCTATTTTCGTATTCGATCAAGCAAAGTTTTAATTTCAGAAAATTGTTGGACTGAATCAAACGGATGTGGAGAACGAAGCAGCCCGAGAGCTAACTGAGGAAGAGTTGGCACAGTTAACAGAAGACGATTTCTATAGCAAACTGGCTTGTTCGTTAGCACCAGAAATCTACGGTCACGAAGACATCAAGAAAGCTTTATTGCTACTTCTTGTTGGCGGTGTCGACAAGAGGCCTGACGGGATGAAAATCAGAGGTGAATATTATTCTCTAGAAATTTTCAAGCGCAACATCTCATCTCTCAATTTGGAATTCAACGAAACTAACAGGGTGGTGACGAAACTGGAAAATAAGAGAATTTTCCGGATATTTTCTAGTTTTGAGAAAGGCATGGAAATTTCAGGGAATCTACAAAACTTGATAAAATGAAGAAAATTTCAGGAAACTTTGCCCTCCAGTTTTTGTCACCACTTCCAAGTAAGATAAAGACAGACTTGTCTGAATCGAACCCTCACAGTATTTGCACTTTTTCAATTAACCATTAACAATTCGGTTCTTTTTGTGTGACATAAACTGTGTTACAAGCCTCCAGAACAACCTGCAGTGTTTATTATCACATAATAGAATCCGTGAAACGCTTAACTGCGTTTATGTTATGAGATTGAAGTGAAAATCTTCCGGCAGGCAAAGGAGGGAGTCAATAAGAAACGAGGCGTTAGTTGCTGCGAAAATCATTGAACCATCTTATATGAAATTGAGATTGAAGTTAATTCAATTGTCTAACATTCAGAGATTTCAGTATTTTGAGATCATTCGGTGTACGTGAATGAAATGAAAAATGGAATCGAGGATTCTATTTTGTGAATAGAAAATTATGTAAAATATTTTATCATTACTAGTTATAAAATATTCATGAAGTTCGGGGTTCACAGCCTATCCTCTAATTTCCTAAAACTCTCTGTTTTTGGATAGCTTTCCAAAAATGCTCCTAATTTCTATCCCGTTCCCCTAAAACCCCTTCAAATCCAAGATTTTCTAATTGAATTCTTAATTTTCTGTACATTAAGAGGAAAAAAAAAAAAAAAAAATGTATTTGGAAGGCGTAATCCGTTATATTTTTATCAGCTGCATCAGCGTCCTTGTTCGCTTGGCTCAGATCAAAATAATTTCAAGATAATTCGAAAAATCAAAAGAACTTTTCATTCCTGATGATTTTATTCCGATGCTACTGAAGTTTAAATACGTATTTTACATTCAAAAAGAGTTTGGTATGAATTCAAGCATAGCAAATGAGAAGAAAAAATATCATAGAGGTATAACACTAATGATGATAATAAAGAATATGTGATATAAATTACTCGACAAAATTAGCGGAAGACCCTTGACATACTGCTCTGTTTTCAGACGAACAGACCGATCAACTTCAAATTTGGCAAAGAAGTATCCTCAAGTATTCTTCACTTGTATCCGAAGCCACAATACGAAAGGTCCAAGCGTTTGGACCTGGCACCTCTGAAAATGAGACCAACCCTAGGTACGAAAAATGAAAAGCACAACTTCTCGCAATCGGATGTCGATAGCGGATCCGCGCTTGAAATGGTTTTCAAACAAATATCCCCCAGGAACCCCTAATCAACCCTAGAAGTCTGGCATTATGTTTTTTGCTACAAGCAGTGAATTTTCGAACTCTCTCGAATTATTTGAATGAATGAATACCGTTTCAAGCGCGGATCCGTTGACATCTGAATCCGAAAAGCTGTGCATTTCATTTTTCGCACAAAGTTGGTTTCAGAGGTGCCACGTCCAAACGCTTGGATCTACCGTATTGTGGCTTTGGATACAAGTGAAAAACATTGAAGAGTACTCCCCTGCCAAATTTGAAGTTGATCGGTCGATTCATTCGATAATGAGAGAGTACGTCAGGGGTGTTCCGCTAATTTTGTTGAGTAGTTTATATTTAAAATATTGTTCATAAGATCATCATAAATTTGATACAATGGTTCAAAACTTGTATAGAAATTTTGACATTAGCCCATGTACTTATCTTATAGCTCCCCTAAAACTTCCCTCATTTGAAATCAAGTCTCCCCTAAATTCCCTTAAATTTTCACATTTCCTAAGTATGAACCCTGGAAGTTTCGAAGCAATAATAAGATATGAAGCGTTTTACAAAGATTCGTGATTTGGGTTTGACATCGAATCATCAGGCTTTAAAACACCCCAATTGATTCTTCTCCTTGTTCACGTGAGACCTAAGAAAGTTCTGATATCTATAATTGCAATAAATCTAGGTAACATCAACATCTGCTTGATGGGTGATCCTGGAGTAGCAAAGTCGCAGTTATTGTCGTACATAAATCGCCTGGCGACTAGATCCCAGTATACGACAGGTCGTGGATCTTCCGGCGTGGGTCTTACAGCAGCTGTTATGAAGGATCCACTGACTGGGGAAATGATGTTGGAAGGTGGGGCCTTGGTGCTAGCCGATCAAGGCGTTTGCTGCATCGACGAATTTGACAAGATGGCTGATTCTGATAGAACCGCTATTCACGAAGTCATGGAACAGCAGACTATTTCTATAGCAAAAGCAGGGATCATGACTTCTCTTAATGCTAGAGTCTCGATTTTGGCAGCTGCCAATCCTGCCTATGGTCGATACAATCCCAAAAGAACTATCGAACAGAACATACAACTGCCTGCCGCCTTATTATCTCGATTTGATTTACTCTGGCTGATTCAGGACAGGGCGGACAGAGAAAATGATCTGCGGTAAGCGAAATAAATACAACATCAAAGGAGTATTATTCATTTTAACAGGGTGGCCACAGACCTGGAAATCTTGGAAATCTCATGGAATTTCTATCTTCGTAATGGAAATAAAATAGGAGTAAAAATCAGTCTTCAGAATTGAAATTTTCAATCATTTGTTGATATTTGTTGAAATAACCATTGTTATAATCCTGATTGTTGAATTTTACTTGAAAGTAACAATTTTTGTAAATTTAAATTTAATGTCATGAAAAAACCGCGTTTTGGGTCCTGGAAGATCTGGAAATGTTATGGAATTTTATTCCCCAATATTTGTGGCCACCTTCGATAAAGAATAAGATCAATCAGGAGTTTACAACTAGATTTTTGATCTTAATGAAGTTATTCATGCGTTTGCTGATTATATTATAGTAGCTTGCACTGTTTTCTGCACAAAAAGACGGAATACGGTGCATAGATTGAGGATAAATTCAGGACAGATCCTGGTATTCCTGGAAAGCCTGAACCTGGCCTGACATTTTTTCAGAGTCATGAAATCCTGAAATTGTTTTTTTCCAATTCTTCTACATTTGAGAATTTCTCTTGCGCCACAGTCAGGTTTTCCAATAATATTTAAATTGAAAGGTTAATTAAGGAATCGTTGGAAAACTTTTTTGATTAGAAAGAAACGGCACGTTTTCTTCAACGATCTGTAGTTAAACTTTGCGGTACACATTGTAGTCTTGAATTATCATAAAAATATGCCTGAAAATCCTAAAATTTGAAGACCGCAACTCTGTAACTATTCTCTGAAAGGATAAGATCATCCAGGAGTTATTGTATTCATTTTCTAGTCAAATAGTGTCGATCTTTATAAAATTGATCACGAAATTGCTGATCGCATTGTCCTGAGAATTTCACTGTTTTCTGTAAAAGGAACAAGAACATTGTTCCAAATTAAAGATAACGTGTTCTATTCAATGAGAATAATTCACGACGTAAAAGAATTACGAAAAATATGAAAATAATATTAACATATCTTTTGAAAGAAGTCTTGAAAAATTTTCAAATCTGTAGAAGACTCGAGGTAAGACGTAAACCCAGTGATTGCTTACAGATTGGCGAAGCACATTACCTACGTTCATCAACATTCGACACAACCGCCAAGTAAAACACAAACTCTAGACATGAATTTGATGAGAAAATATGTCGCACTTTGCAGAAAAAAAGATCCCATAATAACCGAGGACCTCACCGATTTTGTCGTCAGTAAGTATGCAATGATAATTTTTTTTTTCTTCTCATCGCGTACTGAATTTTTTAAATATCACTCGAAATTATCTATCCTTTTTATCCTGCCTTTCGAATAACCGAAGGAATACTAAATCCAAAATTCATTCGATTTTTTGCTACACGAAAAGCTGCAGCGCTTCAGATGAAAAACCATAACAATCAGTTTATTCGTTTTTGACTTATTATTGAATACTGAATAAATGGCAGACACATACTCAGGGTGGCCGTAAGTACTGGAAACCTGAGAAACCTGTAAATGTCAAGGAATTTAAAGTCTGGAAAAGTCAGGGAAATGTCAGGGAATTTGTTCTAATTTCCTCAAAAGTCAAGGATTCCTTGAAACAATGAACCAAAGCGCATGCTTCTTATTCTCAGATAGATAAAGAATTCCAGGTGAATTTCCTTGCTCAGTAAATTATGCCACGGCGCCATCGGGTCGTACAAACCGACGTAATCAATCTGCTGCTCGTCGTTGATTAACATTCATTATTTATGCTCAGGGAAAAAAAATTAAATTTTTTTACTGGAAAACCTGGAAAAGTCAGGGAATTTAAAGTCACAATTTTTATGGCCATACCTTGATACAGTTTGGTTCATCGGTTTTCGATGAAGAGCTCCAGTTGAAGTAAAAACTAATGAAATATGATTGTACTTTTGTTTTTTTACAGATTCTTACGTCGAGATGCGTAAAGAGGCAAGAAATAGTCGAGATATGACTTTTACCTCCGCCCGTAACTTGTTGGCAGTATTACGTTTATCTACAGCTTTGGCTCGTCTCCGGCTATCGAATACGGTCGAAAAGGACGATATATCGGAGGCGATTAGACTGGTAGAAATGTCTAAAGATTCGATAAATCACACAGAGACGAGAACAAACAAACCGCAGAATCCAGTCGACAGAATTTACTCATTGATCAGAGAGCTTGCCGGAGACGATAAAACTGTTAAAGTTTCTGATATACTGGATCGATGCACGAACAAAGGATTTAAACCTGATCAAGTCGACGAATGCATAGAAGAATATGAGGAATTGAACGTTTGGCAGGTCAATCAAGCCCGGACGAAAATCACCTTCATTTGAAATGGATATTTTCAACGATACTTGGCGATAGCCTGCGGTCATTCCCATTATATTATTTTCCCCATTTCAAGTGGTTTTTTTTTTTTTTTTTTTTCCAAACGATTGTGAGTGTGAGAAGTTGAATATGATCCTTTTTTATATGGCGGTTATTTCTTTTGTGAAAACTTTCCAAGTAAATGATTTCATATGTCTTTTGAAATGTGGAGACAGTTTCAAAATTGGTACTGTTTTTTCTTGAAGTTATTTTTGAAGACTGTTTCTCTATTGTCTCAAAGTGCCTTTCCGTTTTTCAATCAATGACTAACAGTGAATAAAGAAATATCATTTTGTACCAAATTTTTCCTGTCTTGTATTCATCAGTTTCCGCTTTTTAACTAGGTACCGTATTGTTCCGAATATAAGTCGAGGTTTTTTGTTGTTGATTTTAGCATGAAAAATGCGGGGTCGACTTATATTCGGGATTTTCGAGGTCAACCGGCTGAGACAAGAAATGAAATTTGGGACTTTTTGGGGAAAAAATGGGACTTTTTATTGATGGTAAAATTCGACCAACGAATTTCACGCTATAGCTGCGCGCGTTTTTTCCGAGACATCGAAAATTTGAATTTCAATTTCTTTAGCTTCGCACCTGCTTATTATTCACGAATTGCAAATGAAAATACGTGAAATTGGTAAACATTATATCAGCAGTGGATATTTCGAGTATGGATAGAGTTAAATCTAGAGTTTCACAAAAAAATCGGAGAAAAACCCGCAAATAACTGTAGAGCCGCGGCAAAATTCGGCATTTAATATATAAAAGTATGTTGATAAAACTGCAATTCATGAATTTCGATGTATTTTTGAATATTCTCTTGTGACTACAATTTGTCATAAGGTTTGACCTATATTCACTACCTAAAAAAAAGTTCTGATACAAAGTCCAAAAACTAGGGTCGACTTGTATCCGGAACAATACGGTACATACGTATACTGTGAGTATGGAACATACGTGAATTTCTGGGGAAAAAAAACCAACTAAACTCCTATCTGAGAAGGAATGGATATCAAGCTGAAGCTTGTAGCCAGAGTTAGCAGCCAAACGAACTAATCATCTCCCAAATAAGATGACGTCGTACAGATTTATGACTTTTTAGGCACGATCGTTGAAAACGGAGTGCCTTATACATTCGCCATCGCAAAAAACGTCGGATCGAGTAAAAGTTCTGAAATCATATAGGGAGTACGTTTTGGCACCTGGGTAGTCGTCTTCGAACATTTTCAAGAGTGATGTATGGGAACCCCCAATTTCTTGTAAATACGGTTTCAGCCACACCGCTGAACCGATTTTGATGATATTTGCAGAAGATACTTCTTTTACCCCGCAGATGTGCAAATTTCATTATGGACTCGATCCGACTTCCGGTTTGAAAATTGCGTCAGCTATCTACGTCAATTTTCGAGATACAACATCGAGCGCTAAGATGCAGTCTAATGCGTGTCAATTGAAATTTTGTGAATTTTTTACGATTTTTCCGGTACCTGCGTCACGCCGCAAAATCATCCACGATTCTCGTAAACACGGTTTCAGCCGAACTGCTCAATCGAGTTTGATTAAATTTGCAAAGGATACTGTTTTACCTCAAAGATGTGAAAATGTCTTTGCATATACCCGATCCAAATGCTGGTTCTTTTATAGAAGAAAAATAAAACCAATCGGTGATCGTGCCTCAAGCAAAAAAGCGATGAGCTTTTTGGCTGAACCGGGCTAGTTTGGTCACGTTCATTCACTTCTTGTGAAACATAGCAAAATTCAGATTTTTAAAATTTTTCTGCCCCATTTTAATTAACTAAGAATCGTTGAGCTGCTAATTCTGGCTGCTACACAAGGAAAAAATATAGTTATTTTCACTATGCAAATGGTTCCCTCAGAATATAAGGATATTTTATAGTCAAGATAACCATTTTTAGTCTTCAATACAATAATATCGTATAAAAAACTATAATTTTGGTTTAATTCAGCTATAAAATATTCTCATCCCTTTATCCCTGATCTTTTTTCTCAATGTAACCTCAGCTTCATAAAATCGATGATCAATTTTTATACTTTTTGGAAAACTGTTCATTTCCCGTAACGAACAACAATTTATTTCTTCATGGTGGCGACAGACCGAGAAAACCGGGAAAAGTCAGGGAATTTTATAAAGACTTGCAGGAATTTTTTTCAGTCAGTCTTTTTCTTTCTTTCATGCACTTTCATTGAACAAAATTAAGAAAAACAATTTTCTACTTTTCATTCGCCAAAACCTCTCAACATTATTTGGTTTCAGTGTAAGTAGAGGAGTAGGGAACAATGCATTTTTCTTCAGGGAAAAGTCAGGGAATTTCATTTCAGTTAGATTGTCTCCACCATGTTCTTCAATTGTCCTCGATATTGAAGTAAATTGACAATTTAACACACGAAGAAAAATAGAACAAAACAAAAATACGTGACGAGTCATGACTTTGTTGCGTTACGTGAATCGAGCAAATCCAATAATCGAAATTATTCGGGAAAACAATTTGAAATGACACTTCTCTTTTCATTACAACTGTTTCCCTACATTTTTCAGCCATATCGATTATCCTCTTGTTTTTCAACGTTATTCGTAATTGGCCGCTGCCCTCGGATAGTTTATTTATGAATATCGTTTCGCGTCTCTCAGTTTCTTCATACCAGCAAATGAAGCGGAAGATTGCTGTCTATTAAAATAATTGAAAGAATTTTCCAATTATCTCCCGATATTGCTAACGGTTCCAAGCGATTCTGCGCGATTGATTCATTTTAAAGTATACGTTTTACGATTATTCATCTGATTGCTTCGTGCGCGAATTTCTAGCCCATCTTTCAACTACCGTTTTCTAGTGAACAAATCCATCGATAACAATTAGTAATTTTGTTCGCACGGTTTATAGTCTGGGAACCGCAAACAATATGAGGAAAATTTTGGGACGTCTTTATTCAAAATTAGGGCTTTTTGAGTTGGTTCATAAAAGAAGTACGTCGAATAATAGAAACGTTGTAACCAGGCTTTGAAGAATTTTTTGAATCAGTAGCTGCTACCGATAACGAATCGCATCCTACCGAATAATTCACATTGTTATTTTCGCAAAATTATATCCCTTACATGAGTTATGAGTAAACTTCGACTGTCTGAATTACTTTTTCTTCGATCTGCACCGAAAATGCACCTCCAGCACGACGCGGGAATTCGAAAAAAAAAATTCGTATCTCACGAACCATGAGAGAGCACGGACTTTTGTGACCGCGGATATCTACGTGATGAGTTTACGCATGCTTGGTAAAAATTTGAAACAAAAAAAGTTTGGGGAACAAACTCAAAATTCGATTATTCGACTACTTTTCGATTTTTTGACATGAAATTTTGAAAATATGATTTTTACTCTGAAACCATTCGAATCTACGTTCAATTACCAAACTTCTAGCCTACTCACATTCTAAGATACCATGAGGCGTTTCTGAGCTATGGCGGTTTCAAAAAAAGCTTACAAAAATTTCGAGTCCTCTGTTTCTCGAAACCTATAGGCGATAGAATTTTTATACTTCACAGAAGATTTTCTTCCAACTAGGGTAAGTGTACCAGTTAATGACCCTGTCCCAATTATTGACCTTTTTCGACGATCTCTTTTTATCTGTGAGCTCTGGAATTATCAAAAAAATCAATTCGTATTCTCCGAGTCACTAACAACTGATTTGTGTAACGGAAAGATTCAGAATTCTTATCAACGACCTAAAATTCAAGAAAATACAAGGGTCAATAATTGGGTCTAGAAGAGTCAGTAATTGGTACACTCACCTTATACCTCCAAACTCACCAAGTTACAACAAAATCGAAGAGGTAGTGGACAACAAATTTCCGATTTCGTATGGACCTCCCCAAATACATGTTAACATAGGTGACGTCATATTGTTGTTTTTTCTACTAAAACTAAAGTATTAGCGCGCTTCGCGCGCTCTTTTGAACGTTCAATAATGAAAAACGCTACTCAAAATTTGTTTAAAACCAGAAACAATAGTAGGTGTATTGTGTATTTAGGGCGGAAAGTGTGAGGGATCGCCTATCCGCCCGCGGTACACACGATACTTTTCCTCACACATGCGAGGAAAATTATTATCGCCCGTCGGACGAGGAAATCTGCGGCTGCTGGAAAGTCTCATGAGCGGGCGGGAATAGTATATTGTGCACCTAGGGCGAGAAGGGGGTCTTTCTCGCACGAGTCCTGCAAACACACGAGGGCTGAAAGCCCTCGCCCTAGGTGCACACCATATTTTTTGTAACACATGTGAGGTTTTCGCGTTTTTTCTTGGCCTTGCGCCTTCAATAATATTGAACCGATTAAAAATAATATATATGGTATATACATATTTACAGAAGGAAAATAGGTATCGCGTAACTGAAATCAAAAGGGGTTAGCGCCAGAAAAAAACTCTTTTCGACCACGTGTGCGTAAAGTTCGTGTGTAAAGCCCCGAATTCCGAGCGTGAAGTCAACTTTTGCGCACGCACGGAATTCGTTACTTTATACACCTCACGCACACGTGGACGAGTGATGATCGCCGCGCACTCGGGCCGGCCTTGCCGGCCCGAGTGTCGCGCCGATCACACGAGTGCGAAAAAGTTCACTTTACACCCTTGTTGCATAAACTACTATTACGCCCGCTAAAAACACTTTACGCCCGCTAAAAACCCTTTACGCCCGCTAGAAAACACTACGCCCGCTAAAAACACTTTACGCCCGCTAAAAACTCTTTACGCCCGCTAAAAACTCTTTACGCCCGCTGCCGGGGTTTGTCACCCACCGGTCTTACGAGTGTCCCTTCGTCGATAGATTGGATATCCGTCTATAGCAAGTATCGTAGTCTTTCTATGAATTGTCTTGGATAATATTTTGAGCCTTTGCCATTCATCATGCATCAATCACCACACGGTGTAGGTATCATATTTTCAACTTTATCATGTATTTCTCTATTTTCTCGATTTTCTTGCGGATCGGGTATTTCTATGGATATTCAAAGTGATCTACAATTTCAGATGTATTTATGTTTGAGAGTTTCTAATAGATGAACATGAGGTAAGCCTCGTTTTTGAAACTCAATTACATCCAATTTCGTTGTGATCATCGAATCGATGACCAAATAATATACGTCCAAATTTTTATTTATGACTCGTAGAATTGATCACAATATTCCTGGGTTGTATAAGCTTAGATACAGCCAAATGAACTTGATTATTGTATTAGGTTGAGTTTCATCGCAGGCAAGTCTATACTGGCAACATACAATTCGTCCCTAACTTGACAAAGATCGTCAATAATTTTGCTTGTCCAAAATAGTGGATTCGTTATAATCGAAATTACCGCAGCTGTAGCAGCATTAACTGTACATTGCGTTCCTTTGCTAAATTCAGAAAATATTTTGTTGCGCTGATGAAACAACCCTCTTGTAATTTTTATTGTAGGACAGATTTTCATGGTTTGTTGGTGAAAAGTGTTGCGTAAATTCACAAGTTGTTTCCATATTGATCGAACTTTATTTTTCACCATTGTTACGTATGTTTGGACGTATCGTATAGATTTACCTTAGTTTTTTTTAACTCAAACTTTTCATCATCATTTCATCATCTTCATCAACATCAATACTCAATATCATCATCTCATCGTTCATTTCATCATCATCATTTCATATTGAACATCATTGTCATTTCACATCTGTATTAATGTTTTTTTACCTGTGAGAAAACTTGCGTGGTAACAGCAACTATCCCTTCGTTTGAAGAACTTACCCTCCGACTATATCCCAATTACACGACCAAGACTGCTACGGAAATGCAAGTTCAACGCGAAGAAGCCGCGGCAAACCGAGAACGCTCAAAAAAGGTATACTCGAGCACAAACTGTAGCGAGAGCCCAACAATGGAATCTAGCACGAAGCGGGCAGCAAGTGTCAAAAAATATTGACACACGAAGCGGGCAGCAGGTGTCAAAAAAATCTACTCACACGAACCAGGCAGCAGGTGTGAAAAAAGTCCATCTACTTTTCAATTTAGGATTGTAATAATTGCAATCTCGATTCAAACGAAAAACAATAACGAAATCCATATATAGGTCCTGGGAGTTTTTTCCTGAACCACGAAGATATGAAAACGGAAAAAACCATGCGAAACTACAATGCTATAGTATTATTTGTCGGATTATCGGACGTCTATGAATTTTTTGAACAAGCTAGAGGACCTGGTGAAAAAAGATATCTGATTAGTTTCTGAAAAGTTTCGGAATAACTTGAAAAAGTTGCTGGAAAACTTTGTAGAAAGTTTCATAGGCTCTGAATATTTCCAAATCTATTTTCAATAAGATTCTAGAAATTCGAATACTTTATGAGTAGGTATTACATATTGGAGATTTTTCACAACGTGATCGAAAGTGTCTAAAAAAGGTAAAAACTATGAAACCACGTTGATTTAAAGTTACGTAAACTAATTTCTTTTTTTTTTCTGAATTATAGTCGAATTGAGTTGTTTCTGAAATTTTACCAAAACTCTAAATTTCCTGCCAAACTTTCTATTATCATAGAGAGCGTATTCGAATACTGAGAATCTCTTCAGGATAGTTCAGAGTGAATGGGACTTATCGCGGGAGATGTGGAATTTTTTCGGAGTCATTCGGAAATTTGTAAGATAACATTCAGAAACATTATAAATATTCCGCTGTTTGAGTTAATTCAAAATTTCAAATTGTTTTGCGGAGCAAACAAGAATTTGTCGTGGTAAAAATAATTCTGCGGAATTCTACGATTTTTTGAGAAAATACCAAGTTTTCGTAGTTCTTCATCAGACATCGTAAGTTTTTCTAGACTTATCAAAAAACATGACGATTCTTCGGTGCGTAGCTTCGTGAGAACCTACATGTCGAACTACAGAATTCATATTTTGTCATACGACTACAGAAAGCTACCATTTTTTCACGAGAATCTTTTAAAAGCATTCGATGCTAAACAAAAAAAAGTTTCAGAGATAATACTGGAAATCGGGGAGTGAATTTAGGGGTGCTGAACAGAAATAGAGATTTTTCAGACCATTGCGGAATATGCTGTGAACCTCAGTGAAAATAGTTCTGTGAATTGCTACGAAATTATGGTGAAATTCGAACATGATGTAGTTGTTTTTTTTCAATGAAAAACTATGAAAATCTACTATTTTTCATCATATTTTTCATTTTCCACGAAAATACACGATTCCTCACAATAAGCCACGAAAATCCACAATCTTTTATGAAATCTTCCAATTTCACTATAAAATTCGTACCTATATTCATGATTGTTAGTAATTCGTAGAAATGAAAATTTCCACCAGGTAACCCTGCGATAGACTTGAGAATTGAATTACTACGCGTTTAAATCGGTGTGAAATAGTATATTGTGCATCAAGAGAGGAAGATTGTAGGTGTTTTCTACCAAGTGTGAAGTTTGCTGCTCGAGGCGGAACCGAGGGCAGCACAATCATACGAGGTAAAAAAACATCTATCCTTCCTTGATGCACACTATATTTTTTATCACACATGCATGGAAACCAATTTTCCCAGCCGTTTTTCCAAACTATAGTGTGTAGCGATGTCTGGTGTACAACGCTCTTTTCTTCCCGCTTTTGTAGAGCAGAAAACAAATTCTTCACGACTTGCGCATGCGCGAGTTTGCCTGTGGCCCAAGAGAAACAAAAGGCCATTTTACTCTCGACAAACAAGCGCGGAAAATCGAGTTTTTCGTGCATATGTGATAAAAAGAGCCTTGATTTGACGAAGTGTCTACCCTTGGGTATTCATCGACAGGGAAAACCTGGAAAACCTGTAATCCTCAGGGAATTTAGTTGCACAGGTAATTATCAGGAAACCCTCAGGGAATTTTGCTAAAGTTCTAGAAATTGAAAAAATTTTAATTGAAATTTGAAAACCATCAAATACGTTCTAAGATTCTTGGTGATTATTGAATATTATTCAAAGTATGTGAAAGTTGTACGATAGTGAGTCGATAACAGGAAAAATAGCTTCAAGTTTTGATATTTCAATATTATAATCCAAACGTAATATTCATATCGTACTTAAATTCGGTTTTAGAAAAACATGAAGTCCGATGAACGAGAATGATTGTTTTTTTTTCCCAACTTCTACTTTTCATTATCTATCCCCAACTATAACAATAAGCCAACAACAAGGTGAATATTCTTAGAAAAATATCTTCGTATTTCATACGCGTGGGCCAATATATTGAGATTTTGATTCTGAAAAAAACGAGAAGTGTCGCACTGTAAAAGTAAAACCTACGGAATTCTCAGGGAATAATGAAACGTTTCCGAACACTCTGAATCGCTTGTTGCTGATAGAATGAGTGAGAAGAAAGCCGGAAAAACACTCGTGTTTTCCGAATGAATGCAGCATCCGACTCCAAAAACGTATTGGCTTTATAACACAGCTAATTGAGAAGTTCCCGATGATTTCATTAATTATCGACGAGTGGTACTACGACTCAATGCCGGGCTGCCGGATCTTCGGTTCGTCTCGGTCCCAGTCGGGCGTTTGGTTCGCGTTTAGTTAACGGAGCCAAAAAGATGGCGACACCCGCGCGGCCCGCTCAGCTACGGGCAGTCGGCCAGACACGTCTGCGTCGGCGAAGGACGAAGGTCGGTGTACTCGGGGGGTGAACGGTTTGAAAATCGAGCCTCGCTCGTTCATCGTCAGTCGCATCGAACGATCCGCGGAGCGCGCTTCGTGCAGCACACGTTGCAAATAATAAAAAATAAATAACAAAAATCTGAGATAACAAATGAGCCGAGGATAGCGAATGTGATTAATAAACACGCGCGTGTAACAATCGATAATATCGTGAGGATAATCAGCGAATGATTTGAAATTTGTGTGTATTCGTTTTTTTTTTCTTTTCGTTCTTACAACGAAAAATCGACAACCCGCGAGGTTTCGGCGTAACGCGAAATACGAAACACAACCCACAGTGCTACGTTGATAATAATAATAATAATAATAATATATACCGAATTCATCCTCCCCCCCTTCCCAGTAATAAAATTGTCTCGAGAAAAATGTGTGCTTTGCGTTGTGTATTTGTGATTATACTGTGTGCGTGCGTCGGTGATGTGTTTTCGCGAACGACGAGGACTGCGTGCGAGACAGTCAAGCCCTTCTTTGACGGAAAGAATATATCCATCGAATATTTGGCGGATGAATCGCCAGCAAAAAGTGAGTAGGATCAAATTCCCACTTGATAAGTATCATTTCGTCCGTGTATATTACGCTTTTCGTTTTGCTCGTTTGTTTATATCTTTTAAATTCCCATTTCGTTTTTCCCCGCCTTTTCATCGATGGTCGTAAATATCGTCTGCAACGAACAGGAGCACCACAATCCCGTATATATCGGTTTCTGGCGGTACACGCCGCGTTAATAACACCGAGTGTAAACGCACGAGGTTCTCGAGCTGTCAAGTTGTTCCTTTTTCAAACCTAGAGCCGGCGATCAGTGCCCTCTATGGGCCCGACTTACCGGTAATCGGGGGAGACACGCCGTGACATGGACCCGATATTCGTTTATATCTTTCCCTCGCGATTTCCGAACTCATTTTGTACATTGTTATTTGCATCTGTTTCCGCGGAGGAGAAGAAATAACGAAGGAATAGTTGAACATCGGAACGCGATTCGTAGAGTGACGTTCGACGTCAAGAGATGTTCTTATTTTAAAAATCAGCTGACAACACGAGATCAACTAATTATCTTATTCTTATGTTCTATTTCTCTCTATACTCATTGACAGACGAGCATGAGCAGTGAGAATAAAAGAAAGATAAAGTAAAAATAACAATTACGTTTTACTTGGCAGTGCAGAGAAGAGATCGAATATTATTTATATTAAATCTTCGTTTTTCGTGCGCGTATCTCGCGCCAAGCACGTGGAGTAAAACGAGTAGAAGAGAGACAAATGCGTGTATCATGCGACTAGATATCAGACGACACGAGGCAACAAGACCGCGTGGTGATTTTAGCCTCTGTACTTTATAGCCAGGTAGTATACGTAGGTATAGTCTCGAGGTATAAAAGGTACACTTCGAGACACAATTTGTTGCGTAACGAAAAGGATCATCGCATCTTCATCTAATTATAGAACCGTATCTGAAACAACGTGCCTTTCTATACGTAAAGAAAATACATCTCGATGTTGATGGTTGTATTATTGATGTTGTGTGTCTGTATCGGAGGATGAAATTGTTCCTTGCATATATTAGGAGAAGATAAATTTCTACGTGTATATCCAGTTATCGTTATCATTTCCTTTTTTTTAAAGAGATCTGCAGTACAGGTTGGTTTTCAGAAATATGTTATAGTCCAGATTTATTCATTTTCCACTAAAGTTCATTTCACATAGAAACTGGAAAAAATGTTTTCTTTTAAAACCGGTTCCCCTTAGGATTTTGGAGCACCGTTGGTCCGATGATCGTTTAGGGCTCATTTTGTTCGGAAAGAAAAATCCTTGTCATTTCCACGAGGGGATTTCGGAAAAATTATTTATGTGCCAAGTTGCTGCTGATTATCCGAAGTTTTCGAAATCCGGCCGATTATGATTTACAAATAATTCATTGTCAGCCCAAAACAAAAATGTTGAAATATTTCCTAGTTATAACATGATGAAGATTTCATTTCCGAATAAATTGAGACCCGAAACGACCTTAATCGCATCAACGGTGCTCCGAAATCCTTACGACAGAGGTTTTTGTAAAAGAACATTTTTTGTAATGTGAAATGAACTTTGGTGATATACAAATGAATTCTGGACTAGTTTGAATTCCCGAAATCAAGCTATACTGGTCCCAAGACAGTACAAGGAATATTAAAAATGTGTACTGTACGTATGTATGTATAATATCTACAATTTTATACGATTTGTACGGTAGGATATAGTTAAATCCACAGACCCGTCCCAGCGTCGTATTTAATCTAATCTTCTATCTACACACAGGTTTTTTTTTTTTTTTTAACTGTAAAAAATAAGAGAACGCGATATCTATTCAATAAATACATAAAGATTTTCTCATCAATTGCCATTCCATGTCATACAAGTATACCTATATACATATATGTAAAACGTACATATCATGTATATTATGAACAGAAGTATCTAGTTTACAATAATTGGTTAATATTGTAGTTTTCTTTTCCCCTGTTCTTTTTTTTTTTTTTTTTTCTCTTTATTGTACATACATATACCTGATTCCTGAACGATTCGAACAGACCAGTTCATTAATTAACTCGCTGTACGTCTATTTGAGGTAAATTGAACGTTCTAGAATAGCCTAATTTTACTTGGAGATCGATTAAAATTTATATAATAGATACGAATTTATGTATATCTACGTTTAGTTGTCTTCGTTTGTATATATAGGTATGTATATCAAATAAAGCGCAATTCGATTGATAAGTCTCACGATAAGTAAAGATTACGATTCTTCATTGCAGATATAGGGACGGTGATTTATAGTTGGATTTATATTAATTATAAATTTTTTTCTTCTTTTCACTGTGGCTCCCGTTTTTTTAATGCAATTGGAAACGGTAAATACCTAATTAATAGCGTGGGGAGATATTTGTTTTCCCCCGGTTTGACGCGACGACTATAATACGTGCAAAACTATATCAGACGTGAGAATGTGAGATTAGGGTTTGAAAATTATAAACGATGAGACGTAACGCGCGTGTGGATGAAATTACGCGACTCTCGAATCGATCTTTCTGAGCTGCCGCCACCTTTCTTTCTCGCGACAATATAGGATTCGAACGAAATTGCGATTGTCACACGGAGAGAAATTTATAGCAGAAACTTATACCATACAATTATTGCCGTTTGAGGACAGAATGGAGGCATAGACAGACCTCCCATACTTTTCTGGTAGTTCGTTAAAGAAAATCTTGTACGAGTCACAATAATATCAGCACTGAGACAAAATTTTATGGAGTCAACTACCAAAAAAGTATGGTAGGTCTGTCTATGCCTCCATTCTGTCCTCAAACTGCAATAATCGTATGGTAGTTTCTATGATAAATTTCTCTCCGTGGCACGTTGTGCCTCTGGGGACGGGATTGAAGTTTCGAATTCTAAAAGTTCCAAAGGGTCAAAATTCTGAATTTGCTTGTGACGTGATCCTCAGTTTCTAGAAACATATTAGAGTTCAGAAGTTGTAAATTCCAAAAGGTCAAAAATGCAGACAGCTCAAAGATCCGAATAAGTTCAAAACTCAAAAAGTCCAAAAGTCCAAAAATTTTTGGGAATTAAGCTCATGATAATACTGTCAAATAAACGACGTTGCATCTCGCGAATTTCGAGACTCGGAGTTTTGGCTTTCGGATCTTTAGCTTTCCGAAATTTGAACCTCCGGTGTTTTTTCATACGGAGTTTTTCAAATTGGCTACGTAGACTTTCGGGGTGATAATCTTTCTGAAAACTCTCAGTCGGTATATTATAGTATAAAAATTGGGAATTTTATCACCTTATTCACAGTTTTTGAAATTCCGAATTTCAATCTCGTCTTTGT
This sequence comes from Ametastegia equiseti, assembly GCA_963989295.1. Taxonomy (NCBI): domain Eukaryota; kingdom Metazoa; phylum Arthropoda; class Insecta; order Hymenoptera; family Tenthredinidae; genus Ametastegia; species Ametastegia equiseti. The sequence continues at coordinate 23,736,440 of OZ022389.1, forward strand.
CTCTGAAGCACCCGTGTACATGAATTTTATAAGTATTATTCCACAAAACACGACAACGATCACTATTTCATGCCAATCGACACAGAATGCCTTATATTTTCTCTCGGGGACGGGGCGGGCGGGCGAACGCCTCCTTCAACTTACCGTGGGAATACCTGAGGGCTATTCACAAGAATTCGTGGGATTCTCTCCTCCCCTTAACGTGTACCTATACCTCATACTATATATGGTACAAGTAGAGCCCAACGTCCAACTGCAGCTTATGACATACGGTTTTTATCATAAATTTCGCTTTTCTGAATTGTAGATCAAATTAAAAATTTTGAATAATAAATTTTCTCAAATTTGGTGTAGAATTTTGCCAAATTTAGCATTTCTCTTTCACCTTTTTTTCCTTCCAAATGAATACAATTATCGCTACGTCTTGCTCCTGCAGGCTTATTAGACTGTAGGGTACAATTAGTCGCTTCGGAGCTAATCTAGCTAACATAAGAAATATAAATCTGATTTGAATTCCATTTGTTCTTTCTGAACAGTAAAATACTTGGCCACTTTTTACAGTGAATTGTTTGGAAAAAACTATGAATCGCGTTTTCGAGATGTTAAGGGGTGACTTCAGTGAAATTTTGATGAAATACATTCTTTCATTTTTCAAATGACCTAAAAAAAATAAAATAAAAAAATAACAAAAAATCGCTTCCTACAAAAGTCAGGTACTGTTTTCGATACGTAAACAATAAGTTTTATTGAAAAAAGTATGAGGGCTCTGCGATAGGCTCCCGAACCTTTCTCAGGAAATTTCCAGCGTACTATTGCAAAGTGTTCCTTCCTAATTAGTAATTCTAAAAATGATAAAACGGATTTCATCCAAATTTCACCAAAGTCCCCCTCAACGATCGGCAATTATAATTGTACTCGAAACATAGTCACGTGGCACCTTGACGATTTCATTCTTAAGATTATAATTTAACGCGGTTCATCGATCAGGAATCGGGAGATTTGGAAACACGCAATTGATAAAACGATATTCATTTAATCCATTTATTCATTTATTCATCTTCATTCATATTCTCTCGTTTTGAGATATGCACGTGCGAAAAAAGTGCAAAGGAATGAATGTATACATAGATGAAGAGGGGAGGAAGAAAAAAGAGGTGAAAAAATGAATAGAAAATAAAAGCAGAAAAAAAAAGATATACAAGTTAAATAACAGCCTGGTAGATTTTTCATCCACAAACTCGTTCCTATATATCCCAACACCCGCCGTGGTAACACCTGAGGGTTATTCACACGTATTCGTTGGTTGGATGGCTCCCCTATACCCTTACCTACTACATAGGTATACTAAAGGCCTAGACTCTAGGAGTCTAGAGCCAGGTTTGCTTCCCTTCTCGGTTCGGCTGCTGACACGTCGTAAAATATTTGGTTCTCACTTCCCATTCTTAGCGGACCAATCTCACTCTCAATGGACGCCGAGGAATGGGTACATGACTTTTCTTTATTCCAATATAATAGCGTTAAGCGTAAAGCCGCTTTGAGGAGCGAGGAGGCTCGTTTATGCCTCATGCCTATATCTATGTACACTTTATATACCTACAACTGTATCTATGTATACTAGACACGTACTTATAGGCACTGTGGGGGTGCTCGTTAGAATAAGTTTTGGCGAATCTCTACCCTGCTCACCTCAAGATCGGCTACAGATAATAGATATATTTGACAAAATCTATCGCTAAGGCATGAACTTTACCGTTTGAAATTACGTATATTTTTTTTTCAACCTCTCCAATTTTTGTCAAAATTTGCCAGTTTAAAACCTTACTCAAAAGAAACGTCTGGAATTTTTTTCAGATCTTTTTAGGCGTCCGTTCAGGATTTTCAATTTTTCATTACGAACGTACTGTGTCTCCAAAAATATTCATCAAACAAAAAAAAAAACACATAAGAATAAAACTGCGGGCCGGATTTATGCGATTTCGCAGGGTTTTTATTTATTTTTTCATCGTAACCATTGCAAGTTCCATTCTGAAAATTTTTTGGCAGCCTCTTGAACCAATGGCAGACATCTGGGTGAAAAAATTGGGTGAAAAAAAAATTTCTTCTCATTTTTTTGCCAAATTTCAACTTTCCCGATGAAAAAAAATTATGATTTTGATTATTTTCGATAAAGCGAAAAAAAAATGAAAAAGTTTTTATTCTTATCTTTTTTTTTGTTTGATGAATATTTTTGCAGATACAGTGTTCGTACTAAAAAATTGAAAATCCTGAACGGACGCCTAGAAAGATCTGAAAAAAAATCACAGACGTTCCTTTTGATTTTTAAACTGGCAAATTTTGAAAGGAATTGAAGAGGTTGAAAAAAAGTGGCCCAGTTGATGAAGAATGCTTCATATACGATTTTTTAACGAGGCTGAAGTTCCTATAACATTATAAGGGGAGCAGTATGGTCGCGGTTGTGTAAAAATGAAACGTGGTCCAAAATCAGTTTATTTCTTCACCAAAGTTCATTTGACGTCATTATAATCATGTCACAAAAAATCAGTCGCTGCACGAATTGAGGCACACCGTAGTCCGATTTCACTTTCTCAGGATCCGAATTGTTCGAAAGACGCGCCGTCATAAATTGAACGAGGGAAATTGAATTGAAAAAATTATCATAGAAGATATGGCCAATTTTTCGAAAATCGAACATTTCTTTTCCACTTATCTGCAAATAACTCAGCCTAAAAATTAAATTTTCCAATTTCCCTCGTTCAATTTGTGACCGCCTGTATTCCTTCGAATCTTGGTCATGGATAAGTCGATTTGGACCTATACGGTGTGCCTGAATTCGTGCAGCAGACGTTTCTAAGTGAGATGATTAAATTATGCAAAATGAAGTTTGGTGATGAAACAAATTGAATTTGGACTATGTTTAATTTTTCCAACCGCAACATACAGCTCACCTTAACGAGAGGAAATATTCGGAACAAAATTCTCCGTTTCGTCACCAGAATGGCCCGAAACAGCCAAATACAGCCCATAATTTTATGAAATAGGTAAAATACAACTTATACTATAGTCAATTTCACAATTTTCTATCCCAACCCCTGAGCGTTGCAGCGAAGGGGTTTCTGAATTTCGTCATTCCAGATGCACATACGTTTCTACTACGATTTCGGTATACCTTTCATCGCAGGACTAATAAGACTCGCATAAAAAAAATCTGAAAACATGTCGAATTACTGGCCATCGATGCTATGCGATTTCATATTAGAAAAATTGAACCAAAAATAATATAATCGACTCGGATCGATCGATTTTTTGCGAATAGGTACCAAAAAAAACCGTCAGATTTGAACGGTGCACAATTGACGTAGAATGCCCCATACGTGGTACTAATATATTTTATCCGCTGCATGGTAGCATTAATTTCCACTTATACTTTGGCACATTTACAGATTTTTCAGCGGAAAATTCGTACCGTAATAAAATGTAATATTAACGGGTGTAACAAAACTCGCGAACCTTTTTTTTTTTTATACATGGTCGGATTTCTTGTTGGAAATAAACTAGAAGAGAAAATTTTCTTCCGAAGCGAAACTATTTAAGGGCGATGACAACCCGACACCTCCATTTGGAGGGGGTCGAGTTTACAAACGAGGGGAATATTTGAGTAATTTGAATCAAGCGGATTTTGTCGAGTCGTCTCGTGGTTCAGGGCATGTTGGAATTTTTTATAAATGCGTTATGCAGGCCGTACGTTAAGATTCTCTAAATAACTAACCGCGGTTCTACGCACATACCTTGATACTAATTTTTAAGCATAGTTCGAACTATTTCTCTCTTTGCAGCATATGTATAAGAATCGCCTATGCATGTTTCAATATCTATAACCACGCGTGACGCGATTTCATTTTCCACCGTCTCTGGAACTCATACTTAGTTACTGGGATTAATATCTTTTCCCTAATTATATAGAGCAGTAGTTGAATGAATATAATCAATTAATTAACCTCTCTCTTTGTTAATGAATATCGAATACGTATACAGGGGGGAGAGCCGGGCAAAGTGGGTTCCATCAGGCAAAATGGATCCCCCTGAAAATTTTTCGTTCTTTTCCAAAATTGTCAAATTTTAGAAAGTTCATTAATTTTTTTGCATCGGGATAGACTTGTAACAATGGATCAAATAACGTATGAAGTTATTTAATTCAAGTTCTCATCTCTCGCGGTTTCATTGATTATTTGCAGTTTCTCGCTTCCAGGATTGGACAACACTTTTACTAAGAGAAAAATAACAATCGCTGGCTCCAGCCTTGCTTCAGCAATAATGATATCGTCGGAGATTTATATAAAGTGTGGAAAAAGAGAAAACCAGAGAAGGATAGGCTACCAGCTAACTGAGATCAAAGTTTTCATGCATGTAGCTGTGTTCTCATCGAGCGACGTGTTGCAGTGCCTATAGGCAAAGCTAATGGCAATTTGCTAATGAAAAAAATCTGGTACAGAATTCTTGTGAATTTATAGCGGTTATGATATTATATTTTTACGCTAATGCAAGTGGATAATTCGCTATTATAGCGGTGCGTGAGAACGTGGATGTTCTACTTTTTGTTTTTGTTGAAATGTGACGGATTCGCTCTTCATTTCCGAGTAACTCGAAACATAAAAACAATACGTATATGTATACGAATAAATACACATTGGAATATAATCAACGCGAGGACACATTGAATACGAAATATCAGACGGGGTTGTCAGAAGTTTAATGAATCTGTCAGACGGTTTAATGAACGAGAGGCGAATCACAGCGAAAAACGAAGCGATTTTCACCAAAGCCATCTATATCTAGAAACCTATAGATATTAAGAAAGAAAAAATTCTCTCACACAATTCACATTTGGATCAAACAGATTGTTTTAGGTCTGTAATATTCGTCATAGTCAAACTTCAGATCGAACAATATGACGTAGAAACGGTTTTCCTTTCACGGTGATTTTTCTCCGTGTTCAGTTTAATCCAAATCTTATAGATAATTACAACCCGAATATCAAGAGTAGTTTTTTAACTTACCGCTTTGAAAATAAGCAGGTAAATCGGCTGACTATAACGATGGGCCACCCTTCAAACTTCCTGCGCGCAGATCTTCTAAGTTTGAACAAGACAAAACGGCTGCATCGATCTTTTCCAAAGTTTAGTCATTTCCAAGTTGGATCGAATGCTATCAATGAAAATGAAAATCATGAAAAAATCATTGATTCTTTTTCGAGTTATTATTGTCAGATATAAAATTGATCACACGCCCAGATGTTCATCTAAGAATTTTCAGAAATGATTCTCCGGATTTCATGCCGTGAATATCTGCCTATTTGGTGAAAAGTTGACTTTTCATTTTCGGGGTGATTATAATAACTTAAATATTTCGGAACGCGGGGAGTTAAAAATAGCTTAGAAATTAGAAAAGATAAAAAGAGCGATATTTCTAGGTAAAGATAGCCGCAATATCTAAAAAGAATTTTTTCTCTTTAGGAGGTGAATAATCGACTGATATACTGTTTACCGAAAGTCTATTTTTCAAAAACACTTCCAGCTACAGATTAGAACGACACGGTGATATACTTACGGTAGGTATACTGCACGTATTTGAGTGAAATCGCAGAGTACACATATCGATTTACTCCAAGCCCCATTATGCTTCGATAGTAAGTATTTTACGATCGAATTGCCTCGAGCATCGAAAGCGCGACAAGGCTTTGAAAATGCACCTTCACATAACGCATACCTACCTGACTACACGTACTCACGATAATTAACCTGTACGTAACTGGAAAAAAATTTATATTTACCAACACACGAAGTTGATTTCAATTGATCTGAATAAATCCTCAATAGACAGATTTTTATATCTGTGCCGATATACAGCGTGATATGAAAATTGTGAGCCTTGTTTCATTTGTCTGAAGTTTCGAACGTTCGTTTGAACAAACATTTGAAAAGTTGAGATTCACCCGGATTTCGAATCCACCAAAGAGTATCTAGGGTACAGGCGGGCAAGATGGATTTCTTCTGTATATTATCGGTACAGTACTCTGTATTATAACTATACTTGACTAATTCATGGTGTAGGTCAATTTCATGGTGGGCAAGATGAGAAAATTAAACTACACCATGAATTAGTCAAGTAGTTATACAGAGTACTGTACCGATAATACAGAAGAAATCCATCTTGTTCGCCCGTACCCTACAAATTTTTGATAGGTAAAATATCGGAGGGCAGTGATAGAGTTCGGAATTCACAAATTTTTGGCGATCGAATAGGCGTATAGGGGAAGATTTTTCGGAACGTCCGTTCAAATATGAACGTTCGAAACTTCAGACACATCTCGTTTTAATATTCGATCATATATATTTATTTCAGTCGTTACACTCACCAGATGCAGCTTATCTTGCTCATTTTCTCAGCAATTCAACTCAACGAGATCAGCGAGATTTTTTTAACAAACAGGTGAATAAGGAGAATTTATTTCCAATAGCCACATGCGGCTATAGGTAAAGCGAGTTACAGGCGTAATTCACGAATGAAATAACATTGACGTTTGCATTATACGAATGACGCATGTATACATCGTATTTAATACAGGTCGCGTGCAGCTATGACAGATATTGCATAGGTCTTCGACTAACATCTGCAATAAGATGGCAAGTATCGATATATGTATTACTCGGCCTCATTCGGAAACACAGCCACTTTATGTGAACTAATGTAGATAATATAATATACCAGGTATTCGTGTCTATAAAACTCACTATACAAGTATCATCCGGCAATTAATGTCTTCTCGTACAATAGCTGCTTGTCGATTCCAACAGTCTATAGGTGAAGCAGAAGAAGATGATCAGGTAAATCGGCTGACCACAATGTGCCAGCCCTGAAAACTTTCCACGCAGATCCTTCAAGTTCGAACGACACAAAACTACTGCATCGATCTATTTCGAGATTGAATTATTTTCAAATTGGAGCGAATGCTATCGATAAATATCAAGATCATTAAAATCCGTTGATTCGTTCTTGGGATAATATTTGGAAATTTTTTTTGCACAATTTTAGTTGACCCATTGAATCCAAACCCGGATCAGCTCTGAGCTACGAAAAACCACATCGATTGAGACCAAAATCATGGAAATCCGTCGATTTGGTTCTTAAGATATCATCGGACAAAAAATTGATTATTCTCGACTTTTCATTTTCGGGGTGATTATGATAATTTCCCTTTTTTTTTTTGAACAGGGAGTTAAATATTACCTCAAGAGCCAAGAAATTCTTTCTTGTTACTTATCATCACTTTCGGTGAAGGTCAAGTGAATAAAAATGTCGGTTCTGTTCGAAAAGTTACTTTTGCTGATTCAGACGAATTTTTACGTGCTCAGCGCTTTAATATCCGGAAAATCAGTTTTAAGAAAGACGTCGATCGACTTGAAAAACTCACCGAATGATCTGGGATAATTGATCCGATGAAAAATCAAAAATCCCCAAACAATTACCCTGTGTTGTGTAATTTGAATGAATTTTTTTTCATGAGAACTGCCAATCGGCAACCGCACCGATTCGAGATGCGTCCTCATAGTAGTGGAACATCATGCCGAAGAGTTGAATAGGTGAAATCTGTAGAACGCGCATTTCTCAGCAGATTGGAAAAAAAAATCGGCTTCGAAAAATTGGAATTCGTAAGTATATCTCGTACCTCGAACAGATGACAACTATTCATTATGTACTATAAGGTGGAATCAAATCGGTGACCCCCTGGTTGGATGGGCATCATATTGTCAGTATAATTTTCAAAGGATCACAGATAAGAAAAAAGAACAATTTTCGATCAGCAATGTTCATACATAAATTCAAGTATCAAATTACCTATCGCGAAAACTACGTCGATTGAAAATATTCGAAAATTTTAGTCGTTAGTTCAATTACGGATATATGGTAAAAATAGTATGGGATATCAGGCTGTTCGAGTTAAGAGATTTTTTTTTTTTAGAGAGAATATCCACTAGATTTCGGAAATTGTTATAGAAATTTCAGCCTCAGTGTTAATGAAGCATGCAGGATATAATTGGAAAATAATTTTTTTGAATGAAAAATAAGACACAAAAACTTATTTTTACCATAAAGATAACGTCGTACTCTATATTAGTTTTAGCCGCAGGCTCTAAAAGTCTCAAGAGTTAGACGCATGGCTAACGGGAACTTGTAATATCCAAGTTTATCGGTATGAAATCGGCGAATAATAGTACGCACAAAACTTTCACTAATTAATTGTATAACGTATGGGTGAGGAAGTGGAATAAATTGAGGTTTTTAAAAAATTGATTACTTCTATTTCTCATATCTCACAATCGGGTACCCATATGAATTTCCTATACATATTGAGGGCTAAGGACCAGAAGGGCGTATATCCGTTGAAAAAAAAAAGTTTTCTCTTCTATCGGAATCGTCTTAAAATTCATAGAAATGCGTAGATCCATTGGAATCCCACAAATTTTTGTTTTCAGGGATATACGCCCTTCTGGTCCTTAGCCCTCGATATAATATGTCCAGATACAAATGAGTGAAGGTATGTTGCATAGAAACAGGTACAGAAATTGATGATTTTGGCGCTGAAACGCAGATGAACAAATTATATACAAAGATGAAACGTGGATTTATAAATAGGTTCAGAAATCATCGCAAGTTCATCTACGTCACGTACCTTGGTAACTTACTACACGGAAGCGCGGCAGTACATATGTGTTACGAAAATATCTAGCAAAGTAGTACAACAAATAAATGAAAACGTGCTTTGGCTAATTTCAATCTGGATAGGCCTTTGGACGAAAAGTTAAGTTAAGCCTCTGGATCCCCCGCCGCACTTCGGCAAGCCTCTCGCCGCCAAGTTCAAACTTTGCACATGATTCCAGGGGGAACTGGATAGAATAAATTCTCCACGAAGGAAAGAAGAAAAACTCGAGCCGCGGTAAGAATCGCTAAAATTCTTCGCCCGGTGATCAATATTATACCTTCTACCTTCCGATCTCACGATTCTTTTCAACTTCGCAAATCTGGGGAGCTTTTTTTTTCAAACTTGTATATTTATAGAGCTGCTGCGCCTATATCTGCAATAGCTGCATGCGTCGAATAGCCAAATGGCACAAAATGGACTTGCTGTATAAAAATTTGCGGGCTTTTGTTGTTTTTTTGTTTCTTAACTTCTTGCTTTCAAAAAAAAAAGGAAGTTACTATAATCACCCCGAAATTGAAAAGTCGAGTTTTTACCAGATCTCCATGTTTTTAAGTCCAGGGAATCATCTCCAACCATTTTTGGATTGACGCTGTGTGTGTGATCTGCAATTTTATGTCCGACGATATCTTGAGAACGAATCGATGGATTTCCATGATTCTCGTCTCAATCGTTGCAGTTTTTCGTAACTTGGAGCTGGTTAGATTTTTTATTCAATCGGTCGACTATAGTTTTTGGGTAATTAAGCGAACCGAATTTTACAAACAAACAAAAATTTCCATCGTCATATCTCGAGAATGAATCAACGAATCTCTATGATATTGATCTTTATCGATAACATCCGCTCCAACTTAGAAATGAATGAACTTTGGCGTATGATCGATGCAGTAGTTTTTCATAGTTCGAACTTGAAAGATCTGCGCGGGAAAATTTAGAGCTCGCAGATCGTGGACAGCCGAATTACTTGCTTGATCATTTAATACAACCGTAAAAAATTAGCTCTTATTTAATGAAAACTCGTAATATTATTTTCTTAGTGAGAGTTTCCACTGAGGCTAAGAAAGTTTCTAGTGAGCGCCTTTTCCGTAGTACTCGTAAAATATACTGTATCACATTACTAATGCCAGAATAAGATCGTTCGTGGCGTCTTTCAACCCTTCGGTCTCGTTAGAATCTGAGGAGAGCAAAATTTTTTGAATTTTCAAAAGTTTTGTTCTCTTAACCTCAACATTTTTGAATACACACAAATGTCTCGGAAAGAGAAGATATAGATGAGAGTTCTTTCGGATGAACGTCTTCTGGCTTTAATCTAATGAGAAAATGAGGAACATTAATGCCAGAATGTCGTATACACGCAAGAATTTGCATTTTTTCTGCGGTTTCTTATTTTACCGCCAGTTTCAATTGGTCTCTGCCGAAGAATAACGACAATAAGTTCGAATATTTTTGGATAAACAACCCTCTGCTTTTAATATTTTCAATTTCTCCAATTTCAATCGATTTACACACATGTGTCAATTCCAGTGCGGATATACCTACTACCAGTTATGGCTGTTCAAATTCCATTGATTCAGTCTGGAAGTACAACTGATTCCAAAACGAATCAGGATCGAAGTAGATCAGGATTTTTTAGACTCCCTCTATGACTTTGAATCGGTAGCTTTTCAGCCTCACGTCACTACAGATTCTTGGTCTGTAATTGGTTTGGATAGGAGTTTTCTTTCCTATGGCTTTCTGGACTGGAAACAAGTGATTTGATCGCAAAGAGTGACGAAATAAACGTATGCATATTACGGAAACACCGCTGCGTATCTTCTAACGTTTATATTCCTACACCCACGTATGATATATTTACGGGATGGGCTATGGGTCCGATATAAATCAACTTTATTTTCTTATTTCCCAATCGTGGCTTTTAACGATTAAAATTCTGTCCATTTCCATGTCACACGTACAATTAAGATTTTTTAATTATAGAAAGTTCTTAAGGCTTGGTATATATGTCACGGAGTAAGATTTTTATACGGCCCGAGAATTTTATTAAACAAAACTATGCTAATTTATACAAATTATTCATTCACCTTATTAGGTATGCATGCATTACGCTAATTATTTAATACTCCATTATGAGAACCAGCATATTGTCGCGGTTGTAAAAATGAAAAGTCGTCCCAAAATCAATTTATTTCTCCACCAAAGTTCATTCTACATCATTATAATCATGTCACTAAAAATCAGTCGCCGCACAAATTGAGGCATACCGTAGGTCCGATTTCACTTTCTTAGGATCCGAATTGTTTGGAAGATGCGTCGTCATAAATTGAACGAGGGAAATTGAATTGAAAAAATTATCATAGAAGATATGGCCAATTCTCCGAAAATCGAACATTTCTTTTCCACTTATTTGCAAATAACTCACCCTAAAAATTAAATTTTCCAATTTCCCTTGTTCAATTTGATACGACCTGTATTCCTTCGAATCTTGGTCATGGATAAGTCGAATCGGACCTACCGTGTGGCTGAATTCGTGCAGCAACCGTTTTTAATTGAGATGATTATAATGATGCAAAATGAAGTTTGGTGATGAAACAAATTGATTTTGGACTATGTTTAATTTTTCAAACCGCGATATACTGCTCCCTCTAAACGAAGAACGACATTCGAGGGACTTTTTCTTTTCGGTCCGTTTCTTAATTCCGAATTTTTGGTTCAAACAATCACGAAATATCTCACCGTAGGAAACTGCAAATTTATATGTATTTTGGCAAAAATCGAATAATTGCCGAATCAGGGTCAATTTCGGGCAGGTCCGCACGTATCTTACTCATTTGGAAAATACAATTCTTCACCAAGTATTATGCGTATTTGGATTTTTCAATCTGTCAGTTCATCTCAACTGCGATAGCTTTTAAGCTCATCAAAATATTTTTTTAATGATTTTCATCATCACGCCGGTTTTTGTTCTGCTTCGCAATTAGTGGAAAAATCGTAAGAAAGTTCATAATTGCGGAAACGACGACGGTCTTTTTGGATATCTAACCAGTTGCGATTTTTGCGAAAACTATTTTCTCATTCGTATCGATATCCTGAAGAATGTCTCTGATGGCATTTCATCTAGTGCCGGTGTTGTAGGAGTGAGAGAATGTTTGGTTCTTTTGGAAACTGAAAAACGCAAATTTTTTTCTTTTCTTTTTTTGCGGAAAAGCAATGCAAAGAATGAAATCGAATTATTCATCGATCATTCTTGGATATCATTAGTTCTGTGGAATATTCGTTTATTGTTCATTACTCGCTCTTTTCAATGTCATTCGAAATTTCTTGCAGTCAAACATTCACCAGTCTGAAAAGGTAAGTTTCCCTCGTCTGATATAAGGAGATTCTAATCTTTTGGATTGAAAATTCGATTTTAAATGTACTGGATGAATATAACAGAAAAAGAGCTTTTCCGGACATTTTGAATTGATTTTAGCTCTATAAATTAGAGTTTAATTTCATTCTTATTCGGCTGAAAAATTCACCCTTTCAGACTGATGCGATTTTCATAACTAAGAATAGTACAGATCGCGATTTCTTCGTGAAATAAACTCAGATCTTGAAATTTTATTTGCAGGTATTTCCCTTATCTCCATGACGTAAAATATTCTGCAATCAAATTATACCTCATTATGTGAAGAATCTATAATTTTCCTATCAGCCAAATTACCTATGGCACGCTAGATGCACACGTAGTCGCACGGTACCTGTACCTACCGTATGATTTCAGGTCTGATAAGATCAGAGGCACATTTCATGATGGCTTGTTCAATTAGTCAATAAATCAAGGAATAATCATTCAATGTTTGAATTGATTTCAATTTGACGGAGAAATTTACTTCCGGTTATATCATGCGTGATGTATATCTACATAAGTAACAAAGGTAATCATCTCGTGTAATTCTAATCCGAATTTGGCTGAAGAAAACGTGAAAATTGTTTATACTCAAAATATTACGTTTGCACATGTAAGTAAATTAATTTGATGAAATTCCTGACACACAGGAGGCCTTCTATCTCTCCAGTTAACTTATAAGAGGCTCGATCGATGGTGGTTATGTATTACCGATTATACCTACCCATGTAAGCTATAAATATAGACAAGTAACTCCAGACTTCTTTCCCCTCTCTTTCTCTCCTTTATTCTCGTTTCATGTAAATCATACTTGCGTCGTGTGCTCGCATATGTACTAACTTCTATGTATAGAGGGTGTAATGTACCTCATGATTATTTTATACCAGAGTAGAGGGATATATGTATGTATAGGTATATATATATATATAATATATGTATTATATATACGCCTGATCAAATTACGCAAGATATTTCTTTTACGGGCAATCGATCGATCGCCTGTCTTTATTTTATGTGAATTCACCGGGTGAATTACTTGGAAATTTTATCCTCCGCGCAGAGGCACCCTTGTCTCGATTCTTGTAAGATAAGCGATAAGCTATAGTAGGTACCAAAGAACGCCCAAGGACGAAGGTCAAGTACCTCGGGTACTTAAACCTCCTTCTAAACTCATGTCAACGGAAAGAATTTCGTGGACGTTTCTTGATATTAGTATTTTTTTGTTCGTTCGTTTGTATTTTTTTTTTTTTTCCTTAGTCAGATTTTCAGAGGAAGTAAAACACTTTCACTGGTTTTGAAGTTAAGAAGTGGAAAATGAGAAGAAGAAACAGTAGAAGGAGTTTCAATATTACGACTTAAAATTAGTGATATACATTCGTACAGGTCCGCCTAAACTAGCCCGGGTATCCTTTTTCCTATTTTTTGACAGGATGAATTTTGCGGAGTAACTTTTAGACGATGGTACTTTTCAGGCCTCTTCTTTTTCTTTTCTTCTCTTTCAGCTGTTAATGCTGATTATTACGAGTGAATTTGACTTACTTTCACCTAGTTTATAAATTTAGATAGACAATCTTTGATTCCGTAATCTTAATCTCTGAAGAAGAAAAAAACGATAGTTGAAATGTTGTACAAAACGATCGAAATCAAATTTCTTTCGAAATGAGAAGCCGTAAGGGGCCTTTTCCACAAAATATAACTTTCATTGTTAGAAATACGTATTCAAACCAGTTGAGCAACTTCTCAATAAACTTTCGAGATTGCATTCCCATTAAATCCGGTCAATATATTCAACAAATGGAATGAATTTATTATGAATTTTTTTTCACAATGATTTAAAAACTTGGGAAATCTCACGTGGAAGAAATCTTGTTCAATTTTATCTGGATTTGTCCAAGAAGTCGAAGAAATGAATGGGGACTTGAATCAGAACTCTTACACATGTGTAAAATGATTTTGTTATAATTCGTCGGTTTGGAAACTCGAAAAATAATTTTTGGATACAGCCGCAATATTAAACACGATTCTTGCAGCTTTCGAAAAACTTCTCGCATTTTCTGATAGTCTTACCGTAAATTTTTGACGAAATTGTTGAAATACCACATTTGACTCATCTTTGAAAATTTCTCGTCAAAATTAGCTCGTCGTCCCGAAGTGAGGTACATCATTTACGGATGACTGTGCGAAAAGGGGATCGATTTACCGGGGATCCAATAGAATGAATAAAACTATGAAATAATAGAGAAAAAAAGTTGTCAAGATCAGGTGAACGTCGGGTTTTTTTAAATTTTTTATCTCGAATCTCTCTATACCTTTAGAGATTGTACTTCTACCCATATATTTGTGTTGGATATGTTTTTCTAGCCCTCCTTCACAAAATAAGGAACGCGGTTTCGCCCGAGTGACGCGGAGTTTTGCTACCAAATAACTTCTTTTTTTTTCCTGTCTTTTTTTTTCTTCCTTTTTGTTTCACTTCTTTCACTTCTCACTCTTCTCCACCATTATCTTTCGCATTCCGCACTTGATATTTGACCAGGCCCAGTTTGTTTCAATTGACTTTTTCCCTGCAATATATTGTATGTATAGGTAAATAGGTATAGGTACTATTTTCATGACGTCGTGTAAATATACCATCTCGTACATATGGGGAATTCCAGCCCAACCTGGACAGCTTTTGACCCTCACCCCTCTCGATTTTTTTCATTTTTTTTCTGATATTCGGTCGACTGAAAGGAGTGCTTGTGATTTATTTCAAATTTTTATCTCAATTCGTTTTCGATTTGCATATTTTTGAAAATTCGCAATTCCCGATGATCGTCAAACGTTTAAACGCCTGTATCTCTGAATCTATCAGTCGGATTACAAAATGTGAGCATATGAAATTCATCGGAAAGAAGTGTACTTTTCGAAAAAAATATTTCTGGATAATTGCGCCTCGTCCTTCATAGTGAAATCTTCGTTTAAACATGAAAAATCGATTTTTCCCAAAGTATGACATAATTCAAAATTTTCAGAAAATTCCCGAAAATACTTCGAGAAAAGACAAAAATTTTGAGCTATAGCTGATCGTGGGCCTCGGCTGCTTTCTATTTTTAACAGAATTTTAATCGATTATTTTGAATTTTTTCTCAAATTTTTTTATAGAATTTTAATTGATTCAATTTAAAATTTAATTGAAATTCTGTTGGAAATTGAGAAAAAATTAAGAAATCAATTTTCAACAGAATTTTGATTGATTTGATTTAATTTGTTTTTCAATTTTCAATAGAATTTTAATTAATTTGATTAAAATTTCGATTAAAATTCTGTTAAAAATAGAAAGCAGTCGAGGCCCACGATCAGCCATAGCTCAAAATTTTTGTCTTTTCTCGAAGTATTTTTGAGAATTTTTTGAAAATTTTGAATTATGTCATACTTTGAGAAAAATCAATTTTTCACGTTTAAACGAAGATTTCACTATGAAGGACGAGGCACAATTATCCAGAAATATTTTTTTCGAAAAGTACACTTCTTTCCGATGAATTTCATATGCTCACATTTTGTAATCCGACTGACAGATTCAGAGATACAGGCGTTTAAACGTTTGACGATCATCGGGAATTGCGAATTTTCAAAAATATGCAAATCGAAAAATTTTGAAATAAATCACAAGCACTCCTTTCAGTCTACCGAATATCAGAAAAAAAAAATGAAAAAAATCGAGAGGGGTGAGGGTCAAAAGCTGTCCAGGTTGGGCTGGAATTCCCCATATATAGGTATGTGCCTATGCGTGTGTAGATTTTTTACTTTTCATTACCTTTGGTGATATAAGAAAAGTATTGGTTCAGTACGAAAAGTGATTTTTGTTATCTAAACAAATTTTTACGTTTCCGATCCACAGGTATATGTATATGTAGAACAGGTTTGCGAACAAATGTCTGTCTGTCTGTCTGTCTGTCGGTCCGTCGGTCTGTCCGGCGCTCGGCGGACAAACTCACCTAATGAACTGAAAAACGGCCCAATGGAAAAAATTGAAATTCACAAGGGATTAAGAGCAAATGATCGAGATGAAAAATTGCCATACCCGATCCAATTCGAAGGATTGGTTCTACCGGAAAAAATTCGACTTGCAATTTTTTAATTTCATTTTCGTCGAATAGATCGAGGTACGGGGTGGAATCGCGTGGATTGGGGTAAAACACAAGAATATATGGGTGAATTCGGAACAATTGAGGTACATGCAAGTAGGTGTATGTATATGAGTGCAGTCGGATAGATTCGGTTACTCGTAATTGTGTAAGGGCGAATTCGAATAGATTGAGGTATGCACATGCCAGTGTGTATGGATAAATTTAGGTTCTTGCCGTTCAAGTATCCATTGGAAATGCTGTTCGAGTATCCATTGTAACGTGATGAAAAGTATCGTGAAAAAAACTGTTTTTTCCGCCTTGCTCTTATTGTTTTTTTTTTTACCGCACCAGAGGAATCAATGAGCAAGAGCGGAACGTAGTTGAAGAGTCGAAACTTTGATTGCCGCTCCTAATTATAATGCAAGTCAATTTCTCATCGTATAGATATACGTGACTCCATCCATTATTCGCTATGAATTTCGATATCATGATGGCGTTTGTCATATGGATCGAACGTTAGATGATTGTGACTGTCAAAACGATTGTGCACGATTTAGATTCTTTGGACGGCGTTGATCAGTATTGGAAAATAGTGATTTTTGAGTGAGTGGATAGACTTTTAATTAAGGAACACGATTAAAATACGATGTACGTTTCGCGAAGGTTTACCGAATAACTGAACAAACAAACATTTTCTTGTTCATAATTAAGGATTATTTTGCTGCCTCTCATTAGGCTCAGTTTCATCACAATTAGATAGTATACTTGTCTTCAATTTCCAACAACTAGAGCCTACAAATTTATTATGTATACGCATGAAACTTACTAAAAATGTTGAATACTTTACGAAAAACGAGAAAAAAAAGAAAATGCTTTCTTGTTGGAAAAGTTAAAATACTCGGTGTCGGTGCTTCTTCTCGAAGCCACTTCTTTCGTGGAACAAGCTCTATGAAGACTACTGAAAATTTTGATGGTATGAAATAAAGTTTCCGTGCTCTTTCGAACGGTTTTACAACTTGCCCCGGGTTTTCCTATAGCCTCCTATAGTTTCTATTTTTAACTTCCCGCTTTTGTAAAAATGGAAGTTATTATAATCACCCCGAAAATGTAAAGTCGAGTTTTTACCAGATCTCCACGTTTTGAAATTCAGAGAATCCCCTTCGACGATTTTTGGATCAACGTCAATTTTATTTTCGACGATATCTGGAGAACGAATGAACAGATTTCGACGATCTCAATCTCAATCGATGGGGTTTTTTGTAACTCAGAGCTGATCAGATTTTGGATTCAATCGGTCAACTAGTTTTGGAGTAGTAATTGAGCAAACAAAATTGCACAAAAAATTTTTCAAATAGTTTTATCTCGAGAACAAATCGACGGATTTCGATGATCTTGATCTTCAGCGATTATAGCATTCGCTCCAACTTAGATAAGACGGAATTTGAAAATAGAACAATGCAGTAGTTTTGTATTGTCCAAACGTGAAAGATCTGCGTGAGAAGTTTCAGGACTGGCCCATCGTGGTCAGCCCATTATGATTTTATCAAACGTAGAAGAGAACCTCGAGGCATTAAATGTTTATGATAACAATTCATCGATTTTTACCCCTCGCGTCATCTATACAAGTGTAACTATCTATAAGTAATACCGCAACGCTCTACTAACCGAGAGAGATGCGGTTATTTATACAGAAATTATAACCTATCGGTAGTGCGGTAACACGAGTAGGGAGTTTTTACGATCGACCTTGCCCTTATGGGCACGACGACGACGTACGGCCTTGCATCGCGATCAGACGAGCCGAGACATGAGGTCGTAAAAAATAATCGTGATATAGAAATTGTTTCGTGACGCAGCGCACGTTATCTGTTTTTTTTTTTTTTTTAATATTTTCCCTTTTTTATTCTGGAACCAGAAGGAAACCGTATAGTTTCGTCGATAGCTTATACACAGAAATTTACCAAAATTGAATTAGAAAAAACAATAACAAATTGCTAATTACAAAATCATATACTTACATTTAGTCGGTCTAGTTATGCTGATGTTCGCCTGTGTCTTGAAATGTTTATTGATTTTTATTTCGTATAAATATAATTATTAGATTTTCGAATCAATTTTATTGCTTCGTTCTCGAAATCGAGGCTGAATTATATAACAGGTATAATGGTAAAAGTGCGTGTCATTGGTATCACAGGTGATTTTATGATATAGCATGACAATCCTTCATGTAAAGATGAAATTCATGAATTTATTGCTGCGGCGGTATTTCCGCGACTCATAGGTACATGCGGAAATTTATTTATCGCCCTGTACGTCGTTTCGTATATATATATATTATATATTGGGAACGATCGCGCGGCGTTACACAAATATAAATGGCACACGACTTCCCACCGATATTTGAGAATTATGACTTCGAAAAATGGACATCTATTTCTAGAAATGTTCATCGATATCATAACCACTTCATGATCAATTTTTCACTATCCGCTGCAGGTATCACGTAACGCGATTAACAAAATCCGAATAGTTTTGCGAAGCATCGTCTTCGACGAAAAGAATGTCAACCTGAAAAACACCTTGAAAACGAATTTCGTGTTGCTTTTTCATAAAATTTTTCCATATTTCCAGCTGCCAATTTTCCCAAGGAATGAAACACATCTATCTTTTCCATTTGGCAACTTTAACAATATTTCAGTCATGCAATAGTGAATTTTTCCTAAAACTTCTGTTACATTAACGTCGCGAACTTGAACAACTTCATCTGACGGAGTAAACGTATGTACTTTTTTTGGATGAAGATGAGAATGGAAATGTATGGTTCGATTATAAAGTTTTCTGTTCATTTTTTAATACTCCGTTTGACATTTTTTAATCGGTGTTCTACAGAGAAAACTAAAATTTTTGTTTGAATAACGAGCCTTTGGCTCTTTCTTCAGCATTAATTGGTCAGGCGATATGAAAATCTGATTTGAATTCTATTCGTTTTCTCCAAACAGTAAAATACTTGGCCAGTTTCTGTCACAGTAAAGCATTAATCTCCTGAGTTTCAATTCCAGTAGGTTGTATAGTTTGGAGGAAACTGCAAATCGCTTTTTCGAACCGATAACAATTAGGAATAATGAAATTCTGAACATATAGTCACGTTGCACCTTAATGCGTTATGGGAGTCTTTTCGAAATTTCATTACCACCAATTGTTGTCATTTCGAAAACGCAATATCGTACTGTCTTCATGACTACCCGACCGATTTGAATGAATTCAGTTTTCAGCAAGGTTAAGTCAGAAGTGATCTCTATTGTATCATCTTAAATGAATGTGTAGCTAACTAAGCTTCAATGAAAACGCACTCACCGTACCTACACTATTCTCTTCTTCATAAAAAATCCAAAATATTCATGTACTGGGGAATCCCTTTTAACTGCTGAAGGGAACGATTGTACGAAGGAAAATGCGTGGGGTGGATATCTACACCACTCACGAGTAAAAAAGGGTAGACAAAAAAAATTATACACGAGTTTTAGGGTTGATATCCATACAAAATGTATATATGCTCGAATAAATCATGCAGCTTCCGCAATTGCGCAAAATTTTTGTCTCAACAATTTTCGTCTGTTATCGCGGGAAAACGTACACCGTACAGGTATGATCGATAGACGTAAAGACATGCGTGTGCGAATTGAGGGTTGACACGATTTTCTCCAGCTGATTTGTGTTTTATGGGTTTTGCCTACCGGTACCACACGAGGATATAAACATCGTTCAAACGGTTTGACCCAAATATTTCATTGACCTAATCTCCGGAACAAAAAAAATTCCCAAATCCAATCGAAATGCAATCCCCTTGTTCCAAGCCATCCATGTGCCTTGAATTACACATGTAGGCATGGGTACGCAGATATATTACAGAGAAAGTCGATCAATTCGGAATGGGGTTTGAACGTGAAGGGTGTTCTTTGTAGTAGCATGTGCCCTTTGAACCGATGAAACATATTACGGTACTCCAATTATTTAACCAAACCTACCCCATCAGTTAATCAACGAAATTCCATGATTCGGATTTTGACTCCATTTCCCATGTACAAATGCTGGAGTATTGCCGGATCTATCCAAATGGTACAGAATTGGCACGACTGATCCCGTCTGCACGGATTCACGGCACCATAAATTGGGTTGGTGTGAACAACCCAAAATTGTGCCAACATTGATGTTGACCTGGGCCAAGCTTGGCTCATGGTAGTTGTCAGTATTGGCCAATACCGTGTCGTGGTGAACATCCAGTTTTTGGACAAATGAACATACATGGGGCTCAGCCGTAAGTCAGTTCTGTACTTGAAATACATTGGGCTAATATGGCGTTTCATACTGGGTGCAGATTATTTCATGCCGATTCATGGTAACATAAGTTAGACCATTGTTATTAATCCAAAATTGTCCCAAAATTGATTCTGACGTGGGCAAAGCTTCGCCCTTGATAGCTGTCTAATATTGGCAGCTATGTCACCAATACCGTGCCAATGCCAAGCTGGACTACAGTTTGTACAATGGATTCTTGTAGATTTGAACCGTTGACATCGTCAAGAAGAAAAGCATTGATTTTTTCAAATTTGTCCTTTTGTCACTTGATACATACGTTCCTTCCGTTCTAACCCTTATCAAACTATTACACACTTGATTAGTTTACATTTTCATTCACGTATGTGGGTATGAATGAAAGAACAGAGTGTCAAGTTTCAGGGTGTAATTTGAGGAAAAGAAATGCCCCTTAGCGCCGCAGTAGGCCGTCACATATAGCGGCTATTTACTCTTTTTAAACCCTTCCATAATTTACGGTGAATTCTTCTTATTACACTACCTACCATACTACCTACCCTTACTTGGGGCTAAGAACTTCTGACAGTGACTAATGCATTTACCCATTTCGGGGTTGTTCAACGCCTCCGCCACCGTCCTCGCCCTTTTGCCCTCTTCTTCTTCTCTTTCTCTATATTTCTATCCTCCACTTCTTCGTCCTGATGGTTATAACCCGACTGTAATATAAGCCTGACGGCGTGACTACAGGGTGGGGGTGTATCTGTATTTACCCCATTAACAACAACCGAACTGTCAACCCTCCCGTTCGGTTCTTCAGTTATTTCTCATTGTTTTAACCTTGTCATTTCCATTTCCATTCACCAATCCCCTCAGCCATAGTAGTGCCGAAGACTGTATAAGTGTAACTAGCGGCTTATCTATTGTCGACTATGTCAGCGGTCAGTTTACCTGCTGCTCAAGTGCGTTGTATATACGCATTTATGTAGAGATGTCCAGTTATATAGCATACTTCATACTGATATATATCTGTATGGTTATGTGTGTTATAAATTTATCCAACTGCTCCAGGCAACGGCTTAATCTGTCGTTAAGCGTTTTTATTCACATGGTATTTGTCGTGGACTCTTGACTGATGAAACTACTTTTATTACCGACGTGATACCCGCGGTGAAAATTTCTTGAATATTATTCGAATACCTTGAAGGGACAGGTACAGTTTGATTTTAGAAATTTAAATTAGTCCAGGCTCATTCATTTTTCACTCAAGTTCATTTCATATGGAAACAATGTTTTTTCACTCAAAACCTGTGTCGTTAGGATTTTGGAGCATGATTGGTCCGATTAAGGTCGTTAAAGGCTTATTGTGTTTAAAGATAAAATCCTCATCATGTGGTGGACGAAGGGATTTGGGAAAAATTAAATGTGTACAAATAACTTACAGTCGGTTTCCAAAGTTTTTAAAATTTAGGCTACTGATTTTCAAATAATTCGGCCAAAACAAAAAAATTACAAAATTCTATCCTTTACATGATGAGGATTTCATTTCCAAACGAAATGAGTCCTTAACGACCTTAATCACACCAACGGTGCTCCGAAATCTTCATACGACACAACTTTTGGAAGAGAATCTAAATGTTTTTTTGTGTCAAATGAACTTTTGTGAAGAATAATTGAATTTTGGACTAGTTCAAATTTTCTAAACCAAGTTGCACAGGGTCTCCTTGATAGGGGAAAGTACTATCGTAGTTGGATAAATTGAACGTACTATAGTCCAATACGAATTGATCTCTTTAACCAAATTTCATTACACAATATTATGATCATTCTTATATATCATCTGATTCGAGGGGTTAACAGTACTTCCAAATACGACGTCTGAACCATTTCATATCTCACATCCATTCCATGAAATTGCACAGGCATTTCATAGGATTTCACAGAATTCCACGGATATTTTACAGTAATTGAGGAACATTTCATAGCATTTCGTAACCATAATTTATATCACGTCATGTGGTTTTCATTATGAACGACTTCAGACACCCAAAAATTGACTATGGCCCAAAAATTTTCTGCAAATCAGGATACAAAAGTACAATACTGTTGCCAAGCTTGACGGCCCGAATGCTCGACGAAAATTTTGGCTGAAACGGGGATATCTTAGGAACTGTGATTTGTATCGGAGATCAGGATGGGTGAGATAATATTGTTATTCATTGTCTTCAAAACACTAATCTGTCTAAATAAATTTGAAGAAAAAAACTGAAGTGAAAATTGTATTGGTTTTCTTTTACCAAGATGTATTACATCGATCTTCGTATATTACTTTTTCTCCCATTGCATTTCGGCCATTGCAGAATTATAATGAAAATCATACTTAAACCTTCGAAACGGCCGATTCCCACATTTTGTACTATTCCACATGTATTTCATGACCATTTCACGCCGTTTTAAACGCATTTCACTGTATTTCATAGACGGTCGTGTCCCAACCATTTCACAAGTGTGAAGTGGATATTCCCTCTTTGGGAGAAGTGAATGTCAAATGAATTGAGTAGGGGAAATAAAATTGAAAAAATATTGCGATATATGAGAGAAATGATCGATTTTCCAAAAATTGAACATTCCTCTTTCACTCTTTGCAAATGACTTCCAAAATAAATCGAATTTTCCAATTTCCCGCAGGTAATCTTGATATCCGTATAAATGTGTAGCAGCCACATGTTTGGAAAGGAAGCAATTATGATTTCGTTCAAGAAATAAATTGATTCAAACGAGGTGGATGGTTTTCATCTGGCGTTTACGTTTCATGTGTATTAAACTCGCGTGCGTAATGCTACAGTGACGTATGTGTATGAAATTGGAATAAATTTCGGTCTGTATGGTGGAGCACCAGCTATAGGTATATCGACTCGCTGTTGACCATTGATATTAGATTAGTAGCAGAGATACGAACCCAGCCACGTACATATCTGTCGCTTTCGATCTCTGGTACCTACATACGATACAACTAGTCAACAATACTCGACTATGCCATATCTCGCTTGTAGTAACGTTCAAACATAACTCACACAATCGAATCTATGTCTGTATATCTGTATGGGGCATTCCACAGTTAACTCGACCAATGATTTTTGCCTTATCAACATTTTTGATTCGGTTCATGATTTTTTACACAATCTCTCGATCTTGAAAAAACACCTCTGAATTAATGCAGATTTTTTTTCTCCACCGTTAATTTTTGACGATCATTTAAACTCATCTAAAAATTGCCAGTTTTTTTAAACCTCCAAGAATTGTCGAAAACCACATCATTCATTCCCTTCATTTTGGTAACCTTCTCATGAGGGGCTAACTTTTTTCTATTTTTTTTTGTGTCTAGCACCTACAACATTATGAACAAATGAAATTTTTTCATGTTTCAACGTTCCGAAAATTCTCAAAAATTCCTTGTTCAATTCTAAATCTTTTGACATAGGATCCATGGTAACACGTGATCACCTTTGCATAATTAGCTTTTGTACCCTTGAAACATTTTTGATTCGATGAAACGGTGTAGGTCTTTCTTATACGTACGAAAAAGCTAAAAAGAGAAAAATAGAAAAAAATGATCGGAACGAATGATAAAGTTTTTCGAATATTCGGAGATTTCAAAGAAATGCCAATTTTGATATGGTGTTGAATAATCACAAAAAATTAACGCTTGGAGTAAAAAATCTAAAAAAATTCACGAGTGCTTTATTGAGATCGAGGGATTGTGTAAAAAATCGTGAACCGAATAAAAAATATTTGTGAGCGAAAATCATTGGTCGAATTGACATGGAATGCCCCATACGTGTATTAGCTACAGCCTTTGCTCGTGGGTGTTGTACATACTTCTTTGAACGATGCACAGGGATATGTTTGCCGCTTCTACAGATCCGCAGCATACATACATACCTATGACTTGGATTTTTCAATGTATGTGGTTTACGTCCAATATGTACCTGTATATGCACGTATACGTGTAACGTAGACGGGACGGGTATAATTCTACATACCTACCTTTCATAGGTAGCGTATTATTTATTTGTTTAGTCTGTTCTTCTTTTTTCAACCGATTTTTTACCTCTCTTGCGCGTGGGCATTGAACTCCGGGCAGACCCGGAATCGCCGATGTTCATCGGTTCCCTGCACATCGACGAGGACATTGAAATTGGTATTGACCGTCAAGCGAAAAAGTTTACGAGATATAATAATTATTTATCATTTGCCACTATGTACAAGAACAGAGCGTTTCGTGATAGGTAGAAAATCGAAAGGACCTTGAAATCTTTTGAACTGCGTGTTTTTTCTCGCGGCAAAAAGTATCATAAAAATTGAAACCATGAAACTGTCTCAGAATTCCGGATTCCTTACAGCAGTTGAATTGACTTGAATTTTTATCACGTATAATTGGCAGGTTTTGTCATTTCTCCTATAACTTGGCGTTAATGAAAATCTTCAATTAGATTCACAGGTAAAGAGTCCTTCGTATTTAAATTTTCGTCGCTTCGAAGACCAGCTGGAATTCGAGAGGGAATTTTCAACCCGTTAGCACTCGAGAGGGCATTTGTGTCTGAAAAAAAAAAACACTTTTTTCACTCCTTTTTATGATGGGAGTTAACATTCTAACTGAAAATCAATACCTCGAAAAGATTCAAACGGACCATTGTACGTTATGTCGTACGTTATAAGTTCAAAAGGCAGCTCAACTAGGAGGCGAGAAAATCGAGAAAAATTCAACAAACTTCATTACTGAAGATTGAATATTAATAGGTACATACATATAACGTTAAGAGATACATCAGTCTTTCACTAAAGACTGCAATTTTCGATTCTCTATTCGTCGAAAGGTTACCTCAACTAAATAAATGCGCCACTGGATAGAATGTGACGAATATTTTAAGTAATTACAAATATTCGGTACGCATTATTGTGAAAGAATGATTCAAACCCTCGTAACGTTTGTTCGTTAGGAATTGGACAATTCATGATAACGATTTTCAGGTATAGAAAACAGAGAGATATTCGATGCAATAAAGAAGGAAAATTCATTAAAAGATTCATTGGAAAATAATTGTAGTAAAATCAGAAATCATCGATCCTTCGAATTGTAATTCTGAAGATTCCTTCGCGGGTTCGTTGATTGCCAACTTTTATCCACGTGGTCAACGTAACGATTCTAGGTTTTGTTAGAACGAACAAGCACTGGAAATAAATTGAAAATAAGAAGAAAAAAGTGCACATTTATTCATGAGGTTGAAGTTCGTAACGTTAACGCATCAAATTAATGAGGAAAAGTGTCTTATTTCTTGACTTGAACGGTTCAAAACCACCCTAATACAGTGAATAATTTTCCGGAGTCAGAAAAACACATCTACTTTGTTGATTTCGCAAATCTAACAAATTCTGAATCGTGAGGTAGTGAATGTTTTCGAACAATGCTGTTATCTTAACTTCACGAACTTCAACTGCATATTTATTCTAATTATAGCCTTCTTCGCGGTGGTGAAATAATCAAGGGAGGTCATTACTGAAATTCTGACAAAAACGAGTTTTCCATTTTTCAGACGAGTAGATAAAGTCCAATCAATAAATGCGTCCTACAAATTCTAGATTAGGGAAGGAAATACATTGATTAGAAAAAAAAAAAAACGCATTTCTCTGCGACGAAAGTCCAAACACATTTTTTATTTTCATCAATGCACATTCTAGCCTTACAATCTACAACTCGTAAAATTCAACACTTTTCCTACTGGTTTAAAAAAATGGAAAACTGGTTTTTGTCAGAATCTGAGTAGGGTTCTGCCTCTATAGGGTTGCAAAGGAAAATAAATGACCTCTTCTTTTCCGGCTGCTGCTAGCTCTTTCTCGCCTATATACTAGGTTTGGATCACAAACCACATGTTAAAAGTAAATATATATACTAACAATTGTTTATGTATTATCATTGTCGCGTGTTTTCACGTGTGGGACTCACGCCTTAGGTGAGATATACGTGCACAACCAACGCCCGCACCGCAGGTTTTACACTTGAATGTTTATGTTGAAAAACTTATGAAGGATATTTATAATAACTTGTTTGTTTTCAAGTTACTTTGAAATATGCATTTCTCAAGTATACGACGACGCGATGTGTTGCTAACCCCGTCCTGCGGTATCTTCAAACTCGAAAAAATCCACGCCTGGTATAAAAGATACAAAGAATCAGGTGGGAATCAAAATTTCCTAGGATCAATGTGCAGAATGGCCAATGTTTTGAATTGGCAAAATACGAATACTGAAATAACAACGGATTAAATATCATTTTTTCGAGTAGGTAAAGTACGTACTTCAAATTTCAAATTTTTTTCAAATTTGGGCCTAGCCGGGTAAGCATATGAAAATTGCCCCCAAAGCTATCAAATTCGCATTTCGACCCAAAGTTTCCACATCACTAGAAAATATTTTCGACCAAGTTTCAAACCTGCATCTCCATTCTCTGCTCATATACATCGAATACCGCGTTTTTTGGTTTTTATTTTTTTTCTCCTCTTGTGTTAGAGATATCTTAATAACCCGGATCAACCATCAAAAAGTTTTCAAAATACATGAAAAAATATTCTTTGCGTCCATTTTGGCGGGAAATTGTATCCATACGAAAGCTTAGAATATTTCAAATCGGGTTTTTCCTATGATCCCATCATTTCGCAAACACCGAAATATTCTGCAAAGCGTACCTTTACGCGGTACTCATCCCCAAATTTCTACAGAATTTTCGCAGTGGTGGGCCATACTGAAAAAAAATAAAAACCCAATATTTCGTGCATTTTGAAGGCTAGAGAGGTACCTCAATGTTTCGGAACATATTTCATCGCCTGAAATCACCTGATTATATGAAAATGGGTTCAAATTTCAGGAATTTTCCAACTCAATTTCGAACCCGGATGATAATATTTCATTTTAACCGTTACACGTTGGAGGCTAAAATACTGGAGAATTTTTTTGTTTTTTCTTTCATTTAAATCTGATTGTGTCTACTGAATAGTCGATAAATACAGGACTTACTCAAGAATCAAGCGGTTATATGGGTTATTTTCCACAAGCCGTTACAATAGTAGGTTGCACTACGGTATGAAACGATCAAAAAAGACAGGCGTGCACATGTCGGTTACTTCTATTCAGCATTTTTCAGTTCTGCATTGAGTAAGCTAGTAAGTTCTTACTTTCAAGTAGTTTCTGTATTTATCGACTATATTGAGAAAAGAGATCCTTCAATATTGATTATTGAATCGATCTATCGATGCATTAGTTGTGTTCAACACAAACTAATTACGTATACGCAACTGAGAACTTTGTGAGTTCTTCTTCCACATACATTATACAGGGTGATCCATTTCAATCGCCCCAGGCTAATATCTCGGAAAATAGAAAAGATACAAAATTTATTCGGCTACAAAAGCTGAAGGCATTCACGGGGGCAATATGATGATATCTGTTGACTTGTGAATTTTACCTCTTCCGAGACTGCGCTAGTAAGTCCAGATTTTAGATAGAGAACACACGTTTCGGATATGAGCAGCTATTAGCAAAATCAACGACTGATTCAAATACGGAAAGCCAAAGAAATGTTGAATTTTATTCAGTTGTTATTTTTTTTATTTATTTATTATTTTTTAATTCAAATGGTTTTTTTTTTAGGGTTTTGAAGTTATCTTGAAGTCCGATAATATCCCGATCAACAGAGAATGAAAAAATTGAGAGAAATAAAAAATTACATTATAAAAAATTATTTTAAAAAGTTATAGCAAAAAGTTGCAAATTGGAAACAAAATTTCAATTTTTTTTTGCTTCTTGTATTTGAATTAGTCTTCGATCTCACTATTTGCTACAACATATCAACACAATCAGATTTGAGTGAAAGAAAAAACAAAAAAATTCTCCAGTATTTTAGCCTCCAACGTGTAACGGTTAAAATGAAATATTATCATCCGGGTTCGAAATTGAGTTGAAAAATTCCTGAAATTTGAACCCATTTTCATATAATCAGGTGATTTCAGGCGATGAAATATGTTCCGAAACATTGAGGTACCTCTCTAGCCTTCAAAATGCACGAAAAATTGGGTTTTTATTTTTTTTCAGTATGGCCCACCACTGCGAAAATTCTGTAGAAATTTGGGGAGGAGTACCGCGTAAAGGTACGCTTTGCAGAATATTTCGGTGTTTGCGAAATGATGGGATCATAGGAAAAACCCGATTTGAAATATTCTCAGCTTTCGTATGGATGCAATTTCCCGCCAAAATGGACGCAAAAAATATTTTTTCATGTATTTTGAAAACTTTTTGATGGTTGATCCGGGTTATCAAGATATCTTCAACACAAGACGAGAAAAAAAATAAAAACCAAAAAACGCGTTATTCGATGTATATGAGCAGAGAATGGAGATGCAGGTTTGAAACTTGGTCGAAAATATTTTCTAGTGATGTGGAAACTTTGGGTCGAAATGCGAATTTGATAGCTTTGGGGGCAATTTTCATATGCTTACCCGGCTAGGCCCAAATTTTGAATAATCGCTGTACCATTCGAAATTCGGATGATTCGATATTTTCAGCACCATCTAAACCTGAACAATCTTCCTCCATTTGTTTTTTCTTCACACAGGGATACTATACCAGTAGAGCTGAGTATGTAAGACCCTCGGCTCAATCTCTCCTACGATTCACCTTTTCCTTGTCTGGATTAGCCACGTTCTTCGGCCCTTCTTCGCCGCGAACTTCTTGTTAGCTGTCTCTAAATCTAGGCTATAAAACTTGACGTCTATATACTTACCTATACTATATAGCCGACGATTCTGCACGCAGAATCCTAACGTAATACCTTTTCTTTTTCTTCTCGGGTTAGGAAAATCGGAAGATAGTTTTACTGAGATAAACGATACGAAAAATACTGCGCCATCTAACCCAGATTATAGTTTTTTGCGTATTCTAACCATATTTAAATACTAATAATTACCGTTCTTTTTCTGCAGCTGCAGCAAACGTCTGCGGTATTTCAGCTCTTAATTTGCTTCATAATTTAATACGATGCAGGGATATATCGAATCTCCACAACTGACGAAATAAATTTTTGTTCATTCTCAAATATTTGCTCATAATTAAAAACTTTTCACGCTATCGATTTACGCGACCCGATAGTTGTTATAGCGCTGTTCTCCCCACGCTGCAAGATCAAAATCGTCATTATTCAGTAAAAATATATTTGCAATTTTTCAATCCAATAATTCAATTTTTGGAGCAGAGATTAGCAAAGTTCAATCATCGTTATTCGTTTTTGGATGTGCATTGGAAAAATACTGAATTGCGAATTGCGACGTTTTCGTGTTTGTACTTTCTCTCATATAGGTAAACACCTAAACTGCAGTTTGAAAAAGTCCATCGAGATTCCGCAACACGTTACCGAATCGGTATACCTTATTATGATACCTATAATGGTCGAGCAAAAATGCAGCGTATGTTTTTCAAAAGCCTAATTGCAGGCATAATCCTTGCAGGCTTTTTTTCGTCTTTTCTTTTCCCCTATTTATTCATTTCTTTCTCTTTATTTGCCTTCTTCTTGTTTTAGTTTTCTTTTTTAATTAAAAAAAACTTTTTTTTCTTTGTGCCTGGGCTGCTGCAACCGTCAGGCTTCAGTTTAAACGCTAGGCTGTACCGAACGTTGTACTGCGTCGACACAATGGACTTTCGATGGCTGCGGGCGACGCCAAAGGACTCGCGGCTCGAAAATGCACAATGCCAGTTCCCGTTTCAGACGCCATTTTATTCGAGACTGTAAAGAGCTTATATTGCGCTTCGGCGCCCGACAAACCTGCAGTCGACGGAAATAATAATTTTCACCATCTTTATATACCAACCTATAGTATGTGGCATGTAGGCTGCAGGCATTTTATAACCGCGCGTATATCCTTAATATTCTACCTACTGCGCAGTTGCTGCGTTTTACAAGTAACCAGAAATTATCCTCATCCAAGCGAACATCTTTTTGTCATTGCCGTTTATATATCCTCCTTTCACGTTGAGTCGCCCAATTGAGATCAATTGATATGTCGCGTATATATCTACCTGGCTATATTCTGTACGTGACATTAGCCATCGGAATCAATATATACGCGATTTGCGGAATTGCGCTGCACCGGTGCCGATATTGACTGGATGAAATTAAGTGGAATGCGTATGGCATGTCGAGTTTGGAGAAATTAAACAGAATTAAAAATCGATTCGTTTCTATGTCCAAAAGTTCATTTCGTACCATTTTCATCGTATTGTTCTCTCCAAGAAAAAAAACCCGAGTAACGAATTCAGACATGCTGTTTGCGGTACGATCTGATTTCTCTAGAATGAAGAATGTGCGGAAAATTGAATTGAAACAAACAGGTAAATCGGCTGGTCTTGAGAATTCCCGCGCAAATCTTTTTAGTTAGATCAATACAAAACTACTGCATTGATCTTTCTCAAAATTTAGTCATTTCTAAGTTGGCGCAAATACTATTGATGAAAATTAGAATCATCAAAATTCGTTGATTCGTTCTCGAGATATGACCATTTGACATTTTCTTTTTTTTTTCGAAATTTTGTTCGCTCAATTTCGCAAAAACTATAAGCCAACCGATTAAATTTGAAATCTATCTCACTCTGAGTTGCAAAAAACCGTATCGATTAAGACGAAAAGCATGGAAATTCGTCGAATCTTTCTCAAGATATCGTCGGACATAATATTAATCAAACACTTTGCAGCTGTTGGAGAAAAAAAAAAAAAAGGAGACGAAATACATACGCACACCAATCTTATACCGCAGTAATTTTTACGAGTTTACAAACCCATTCAATTACCGGGAATATAGCGTAAACTATATGTACCTAATCGAAATCCTAGAAAGTTATACATCTGGTAGTGAAAAATTAGAGTTCGACTTTTCCTCGTGAGGATCACATGTATTGAAATCGAACGAACTAGGGCAATTTGCTTTTTAAAATGCTCTTTAGCTAGATATGTAAAATCCTGTAAATATCAGAAGTTTTCATCCCGCGTGTGTTTGGAATGATGAATTTTGAAAATTGATGAAAAATGGACCTACCGTGATTAACGAATGTAGTTGAGGCTACTGTTTCGGTCTACTGGGAAAAAATCATCGTTCATTCGAAAAAGCAGAAATATGGATCGTAAATCGATTACTGGAAGTCAAATTTTGTCCAATTCTAGGAAACGTTCGAATTGAACGGGATGCGGCAGTTTTTCATGTCCATCATGATTCGCCTGCGAGTCCCTGTGAATTTCATATTTTTTCATTCCATCCTCCAGATATTATATATAGAGGCTAATAAATGTGAAGCTATGTTCAAATGATCAGTAATCATTTTTTTACCTGAAACCAATACTATTTTGTAAATCGCGCCGATATAAACGATGAAGAACAAGAATATATAAAACGGAAGATAGGGTAAAAAATAGCGAATCGTGAGTTTGTTTTTTATTCGTATGAAAACGGACGGAAGAGGAACGGGGAGAAAATATGGAGAAGTAATAAAAGTCACCCACGGCAATTCGTGATATGCACGTGATGTACGGCGGCGATGGATCATAACGAAAATTTCATATTTATATTTTATATATATATATTGTATATCGTAAACATCGAAAATCTGAACGACGCCGAGACTGCGAGTAACTTATTGATAATCGATAAAATTCTAGCGTGATAACTGATAAGCTAAACCAACTCAACTCGTTGGAAAATCGGTTGCCAAGCCTCTGTATATATATTTTCGGTTATAAATAAACAGTTAATTCCAGTTCGCGATATGATTCCTGTAGGTTACTCCAAACCGTTCTAAGCACCCGTTTCCGATGAATCGAGAATCCCGAGAATTGCGAATTTTCGTTACCAACGAATTTCGATCGACTTGATTCTCTTGTGTTTAGTCGAAGTCTGACTTTGAGCTCGAAATCTTAACTTGACAACTTACATTAATAATCAATTAATTTATTCATTCATTTTTCATCCGAGCCAGTACACGGCGAGTGATGGCGAACTTTAAGAAACATGAAACGTAGCTGACGCGGAAGAAGTTTTAGCTTAATCAATTACGCACGATGTCGTTAATAACATCCGTTAGCCTCGATAAGCGTTCTCCCCCATTTGCGTAAAGTATCGGGGTTAAATTTCAGGTCGAAATGAAAATTCATACCGTCTTTATATATTACACTTCCTAGTCGATTCGTCTAGAAATTATAGGGCGCGATTGAAGTTCCGAACGGTAAAAATTTCGAATTTATTTGAGGCGTGATTCTGAGTTTTTAGAAATATTAAAGTTCAGAACTTGGAAATTCCGAAAGGTCGAAATGCAGACAGCTCAAAGATCCCAAAGTTAAAAACTTAGAAAGTTTTGGATCTTTAGCTTTTGAATTTCGGAATTTCAATCCCATCCCTAGAAATTTAGTTTCCATTCGTTTTGGCCAATTTACCGCGCACGTACTATCATTCAAATTTTCGCTTCTTTTGACTAATTTTCAGTTTCTAATTCTTAAAAATATTCACAATCAGGCGTATCCGTTAACATCTAAAAAAGTGGATGGATTTCACGTTGAGTTATTATGAGGAGAATGAAAAATTGCGATATTTCGTTCGATCCGAAGACATGCTTTCACGAGAGAAGAAATACGACCTTTAATTTTTTATTAGCAATTATCCGCAATATCCGAATCGTGCCGTAAATGATTTCTGGTAATAACAGTGGCTTGTAGATATTTACCTAAAAAAGATGGAAATTGATGTGAAAAAAAAAACGGTCGTTTTTTTCGCCTTGTTTTTTTTATTTGCCTATGACACACGATGTCTACTTTACGATTCTCTCTTCCTCTCTGATATCTTTCTCTCTTTTCCTGGCTCCTAGCAACTTTATCAGGATATAATATCGCGGTAAGCTGCTACGGGAGACGGGGGGGTTCTTCGCAAGCGCGAGTCCATTACATCGATCTTCCGTTGCTGACACGATAGCTGACGTGTCGAAGTGCAGTAGGCACTCGCGAAAAGTAATTTGGCCAAATTACATGAAGCGGGATACTAGGAAATGGTATTTCTTCAAATACTACCATCCTTTCTTTTAACCATTCGTCGTCATACCCCTTACCTAATTGACGGTCTCATGTTCGCGGAAAAGTAATCGCTCCCAGACATATAAGATAAAAAAAAAAATGAGAGAAAATGGAAGAAAAAATATTATACCTGCCTATACCTTCGTATATACCTAAAAACAGCTTGAAATTCGCAGTGTATGTCTAGTATCTACCTATATAGCCTTTCATTACCGCCGCTCGTGAATATAGTTGTTACGTCATATCCTTTTACACGCTTACCTTGATCCAGCGAAAGAACTTCTGTTATGGCAATGCATGTAGTAATTTGCTGTATGTACCTACCTACTTTCTTTTACTTGCGGTTTTTTAACTTCCCGCTTTGAAGAAAAAAAAAAGTTATTTTAATGAGCCCGAAAATTAAATGTCAAGTTTTCACCAGATTCCACGTTTTGAGATCCAGAGAATCACCTCTGACCATTTTTCGATAGACTCCTGGGCATGTGATCAATTTTATGTCCGACGATATCTTGAGAACGGATTCACGGATTTCGATCTCTAATCTATGCGATTTTTCGTAACTCAGAACTGATCAGCTTTTGGATTCAATCGGTTTGCTACTTTTTGAGTAATTGACCGAACAAAATTTTACAAAAATCTTCATCGATAGCATTTGCTCCAACTTGGAAATCACTGAATTCTGAAATATATCGATGCAGTAGTTTTTTGTATCGTTCGAACTCGAAAAATCTGTGCAGGAAGTATTTGGATTGGCCCATCGTGGTCAGCCGATTTACCTGCTTGTTTTTGTATGATCTGTTTTGGCATTCTTATAGTGTCCGATGACTGTCTTTGAAATCTGTCTCTTCGGTTGTTTGGAAACTTGATTTTCTTCCGTTGAATAAATTTTTTTGTGGCTTTGAACCGATTCCAAAGAAATTTACATACAGAGATATTTTCAAGGGTTTGCATGACGTTCGGTTTTGCGAATCTTGTGATCAAAATCCAGCTTGGAGTTCAGAAGATGGGCAGCAAATTAATATTTTCTTGAAAAATTATTAATTTCTTGCTAACCTATCTGCTCTTTCTATGATTGAGAATAATTTTTTTTTTTTTTTTTGCCTGAAGCTTTTTGTCCAAATATATTAGACGGTTTTGACAGCAGGGGTTCTTTTCCGACAACCGTCGAATTGATTCTAGAGAAATTTAGGGGTGGAAGTGCGTTTTGCTGTACGTACATAAACCATATATCGGGCATTCCAACCGGAAGTGAACCAGGTTTTGCCCCGGCCATCGCCGAATAGATTACTGATTTTTCATTTGAATTCCGTGTACCAAAAGGCAAGTTGAACTTGACTTGAATGTTGATCAACAGTTACGGTTTGTGATTTTTTGTAGATTTTTTCGTCAAGTGCTTTAGAACTCATGATTTTTGTCGCTCTTTTTGCAGAACTCAAAAACTTGACGTCCGTGCACGAAATCGTAGGTACGGGATAAAATTATGGTATTTTTCCTTGATTTGCACGAATATATTCACAGGTGAATTTTATCATTACTGGAAAAGGTGGTTTCGACGCAAAAAAAAAAGAGATCGATTTTTCGCAACAGACCACTGAGAAATGTTGTCGCCTTCGCATACACTTTTGCGCATAAGAGAGTTTGATAGGTTTTTGCAATATTGCATACTACTGATATCTTACAATTGAAAGAAGCGATTTTCAATCGGATCACTATTAGCTGTAATTGCAGAAAATTGAAAAGCAAAGGTTTTCGTCAAAGTTTCAGCAAAGCGTCTACCCTTGAGCGATCCTCAAATTGTTTATTGAGTCAAGGGTACGAAATTCGCAAAAAATGTTACGTATATTTCACACTCTCTGTAACGTTGATTCCCAACTATTTAAGCAGAGTATGATGAAGGCGGATAGTTTATGCAGCGATATTTTGCCGTTATGCTATTGGTATGTCTTATAGTTACGCCATACTGTAAAATCAGCTAATATGAGCAATTGCCGAAATTAGCAAAGTCGTGGATCACAGGTGGCCCACATACGCGTCCAAATATTTAAAAAATCGATTTCCCTCAAAAAACGAATAGGTAAATTTGAAGCTTCGTCGATGTTTCGATGTGGAAAAATTGCTGCACGAAATTTTTACCCCGAGGAACGTGCCTGTGACGTGACTTAAAAATCATAAAATTGTTTTCTCATCATCATCTTATGAATGGCGTATCTATTCATGATTTTACACGTAACTTATGTAACTGTACGCACAATGCAGCTATTTAATCCGTTCGATTACGTATAGTACGTAATACTTACATAATATTTTATAGTCTTTCTCATCGGTAATTAACTTCTCACACGCTTCGCGTCTCGCGTCGGTTTTCTTATATCATGTAATTGGTAGTAACAATCTGTTCTTTTTATTCAAGGGGACATTATACCCAAATAATAGATGTTTTCGATCGTAAATCGATTTTCACTTTCGACATATTTCAGCCTCATATAAGCTGCATTCCGGAAACATCGAATAGATCGTTTCTCATAGGGTTTGGATCTTGAAAAATATTTCGTTTTTTCTGTGGTCAGAAATCCCGATGTATTATCAAGAGATTCTCGGGATTGTTTTACTTCTCTCCTTTTTTCGATCTTTGACGTCTCATTTTATTCGCCAATTTCCTTAATTCTATCAGTTTCGCATTTTACCTACGTGAACTTCTTCGACTGAAACACAAGCATGATGTGGCCTGCACGGATCGATTGGATATTTGCGTGTTGGATGAGAAAGAAAAAAAGAAAAGATATGAAAAAGAAAAGAATCTTATGAATTTATCCTAACTTCTAGTTACAAAGCGTTTGGAACTTCAATCGCGAGTTGATTCGACTGTTGGCGATTTTCCCCTTTGTGCGGTTTGTAATGAAAGTAATTTAAAGCTGTTTGTTAAACGCAAGACAAGTTCGTGTTCAAATGGGTTTCGCGGCGCGAGTAATTACCCTTTACTTCGCGTATATATATTATACGTATATAGCTATCGCTCTGCATAGAACTACTCCGAACTTCGTAGACCGACTTGTAGGTACGAACTATTTTCAAATCTACTTAATTTGCGGTTTTATTATTACCCACACGAATACTGCGATTCCTTTTTAGCATTTTCTCCTATTTAGTTAAAACGCGTTGCATTCTCTTCCGATAAACTTTGTCTTGATGAAAAGAATATAGAGCTATGAATATTGGAACATATGTATATTCTCTGACGATATTTGATTTTTTATTTTCATTTTAGCTCACGCACTTCACGTGATTTCGATGAAATTTTGGTGTCTACTAATAATAACGCTATGATTTGGAAAAATAGTCCTTACCACATGCAGTGAAGGAAAATTGTATGTGTCCTTCAAAAGTTATCGTGGTGTCACCGATGATTTATAATTTGTGCAAATATTGATCTCGTGTTAAAAACAACCTTTGCTAATTCCCGAGGGGCTAGTCACTCGATAATCAATAGGAATCGTTATTGATCGCGATGTCTGATGATTTCAATTGGCTGTAAGTGATTCCCAGAGATTCCCAGTTTTGGGGAATTGCGGCAGAATTAACTTCAGAACATTGAGCGGCTCTCAATAGGTTTAGATACTCGGAAATCAAGAGAAATTACAGATAGAGGGTGGTATATTCATAGTTAGGTCTTTTTCTCAAGACGATCTTAAGAACGACCCTCAACCAATCAAATCATGTCCATGACTGATTTGAGATGGTCTTGAGAATAAGACCTGACTATGGATACCACCCAGGGAATCGCCGGAAATTGTTTGGAATTCTGAAAATTGCCAGGAATCACTCGATATACTTGAATTGATTTTTCGCAGTTCTTTGCGACTAAGAATCGAAAGAACTAAATAGAAATCGTCTGATCGACCGATTGGTTCAGCCTCTACTTTGAAATTGAATAAAAAAAGATAAGCCTGATGTCCTGGAAAACAGTGGGACGGAAAAATTTGAAACCTTAATACAGCGGTGTAGCTTGCATGTCTTTCGACCATAAACAAATAAGTAAATCCTCTTGGCAGACTACGATGGGCCAGCCCTAAAAGTTTCCGTGCAGATCTTTTGAGCTTGAACAATAAAAAACTACTCCATCGATTAATTTCAAAATTGAGTTACCTATATATTATTTCGGCATCGATTGAGACGAAAATCATGGAAACCCGTCGATTCGGCCTCACGATATCGTCGGACACATAAAAATTAATCACACGTTCAGACCTTAATCCAAAATGGTTGGAGGTGATTCTCTGGATCTCAAAACGTAGAGATCTGGTGAACATCCAATTTTTCATTTTCGGGGTGGTTGTAATAACTTGTTTTTTCCCAAAAGCGGAACGTCAGAAATTACTATCACCCACTAAGATTTCAGACTCGAAAATAATTAATTGAAGGTAATGAAAAGTCCAGGGCTTCCCAATTTTGACCAAAACTTGTGTTCTCTGTGTTTACAGCCACGTGTGGTGGGACGTGTTGTAACTCAAAAATGGAACAGCGAATCCGCAACCAGGCGAGGGACGATTTTCAAGACTTGATGCATCATCACAGCAGAAGTCTTCAAGGCCTTTTAGCATCGACTGCAGACGCCATAAGGGGTGAGTTTTAAGCTTTTTCCAAAACTGTATAGATCTATACCCGGAAAATACATTATAGCATAATTGGCTCTTGCAATTTTGGCATCAGCTACTGCAGCAGGGAGATTTTAGATAACTGGATACCAAATTTGCATTGGAAGAATGCGAATGTTCTCGCTCTTAATCATGTTATATATATCTCTTCATGAAGTTTCCAGGGAAATTCCGTGCTTGTTTTCTCTATGTATGTACTTTATTTCCCAGTTTACTGCACAATCAATCGCTTAACCCCGGGGGTGTTTAGCACACATACATTACAGATTTACCGGCTCGGTGGCGTAAACTCCGGCGCAGGTGCCACGGAATGATTTAATGCCCTTTAAAACAAGAACGAGGGCAGGTACCATACCTACAGCTACCATAGCCAGAAAGTTCCTAGGCCGAAACTTCGAAACCCCAGCGAGTATACCCGAACTCAGAAAAGGGTCAAACTTCTCTGGGGATGGCAGCCAGAAAAGCAGTCTGTCTCTGTTTTCGCTTGCCCAAAAGAATTGATGCTAATACACGTGTGTGTGTGTGTGTCATGTACCTTTCTACAATATCGTTGGTCCATGGTACGGGATGAAAATGCCTGGGTATCTGACCCGACCTATTATCGTATATTCCAGGGCGAATACTTTTTCCCTGAGATTTTCCTCCTGGCAACCGGAGAGAGACAAGAGAGATAGAATCATCCCATGAATTTCCACAGACGTTACGGCGCCCACCAAAATTCACTGCCACTATATCATTTATAACACCTTGCGCAATGCAGTAAACAGACTGGATGATGCCAGTGGAGTGAATTCTTCGGGGTTTTATGATATGTATGTGCACTTTGGTATATACCTTATCTAATATGAACATTTTTCAAATTTGTCTTCGACGAAGGAACAAAATGCGCCAATTTTTTATGTCACATGTTGTGTCAGATCTTCTTGCGCAAATTCAAGTATACGCTGGTCGTGGGATTTCTGAAATGGCAGCCCCAAGATCGAGCTCAAATTTTTACTATATTTTGGTTGAATGAGGCTTGTCCAAACGATATTTGCAAAATGTTGGAAAATTTTGGAAATATGAAGATGTTCAGATATTCGAATTTCTAGTTCATCATTGTAAACTGGACGAAATGGACAATTTTTTCTAGTCAAATCGAATTCAGTTCGGTTCAGCGGTTCTCAAGATAATCTGCGCCCAAGGGTATCGAACAATTTTATGAGTTTAAGAATTTGTTTTAAGCAAAAAAATGGATAAGATTTCGGATATGTACAGGGTGATTTGAGAAAGATTGATTCATTAAAGATTCAGAAATGTACGTGCACTCCCGAAATTTGTAGTTTACAAATTCATAGTCGTTTTCAAATATTTGATTGCTGAAAAAATCCCGCTGTCAAGAGAGCTATCTTTTAATAGAATAGTTTTGAGGAATGAGATTGCGACGGTTTAATTCGTGAACAAAGTTTAATATTTCACAAAATTGTACGACCCAGTTTTGGGCTTATTCCTACACACGTATACCAGTTTGTATACATATATGGATGTATACGTAGAAATCCTCTTGGATAACTTCAAAGGGGTAGTTCAATTATGAAATAGCACTGATTGCCCTGTGCAAATATAGATGAATTGAGACAATGCTGCGAGTCTCTTGCTGACGTATATCGTCTATTACATTTACGGGTGAATTAAAATTTTGAAAAGATTCGCTACCACAGATACCTTGCTGCCCCCAAAATCAGCTCTAACTAAATTCAAAAAATCTATTCCAACCCGAAGTTTTCCGTCTTAACCCTAATCGTGACTTCTGCCGTATAAAATACCTACGTACCATTACAATATAATTTCAGTAAATATTTCATTGCTGGACTAATTTTCTGCAGAAAAATCTGCAAATATGGCACATCAGTGGAAATTGATGCTTCTATGCTCTGAAAATATTATCATCATGTATGGGGCAATCTTAAGTAATTTGCACACCACTCAAAACTCACGGTTTCTTTTCAATTTGACAGAAAATTGACCGACTTGACTCGCCCGTTTTTTTTTTTTTTTCAGTTCATTATTTTTATCAAATGATTCTTCACCTTTAACGGGATGAAATGGAAAATTATGCTTTGGAGCAGATTTTTTAGAAATTATTCCGGGCCGATTTGAGTAGTGGCAAGATGGTGATTCAGCTAAGCCTATTTCCAAGGACCACCCTATCGTATTCCAGGCAAGAAACTGCAGTAAGGTATGGAATTATCGAGAGAATAAATTCGAGTTATTCGTGAACTGATGAAAATAAAGGGTGGGCTGGAATTGTTACATAAATATGTGCAGTCTGCATTTCTATCTAGATACATATAGTATATATATATACGTATAGTTTGGCGTGCCAACTAGAACGCGAGGACTTTCGAGTACAATTGGGTTATTATACAGAGTCTGCGAGAGATTCTTGGCTTTCTTCTGATGCTCTTGACGCTTTGGAGTCGAGACCGAGTGACCTGATTCTGAAAAGTGGTTGAAAAGTCAACCGCTCACCACTTGAATCACTTCCTATATAGATCTATAGAAGTTTAATGCCGAATGGAAGGAAATTTGCCAAGTCCCGATGCTCTTTTCTATATCCTCAATTCCCCATTCTCAATTCCCACCTTCCAATTTCCAGTTACCACTCGACGACGTTGGTTGATCGTTAAATCGAACCCGAAACCATACTTTTGCCCACCGCAAATACCCAGACAATTGTCCCGGATTCTTTAGGCCAAGATTTTCGCTGCCCGTTTTGTGGCTGATATTCGACTCTGGCAACTAGTTAAAGAGACAGTTTGGTTTCGGGAATTTAAACGAATTTAAACTAGCTCAGAATTCTATTATATTTCACCAAATTTTATTTCACATCACACAAGAATTTTCTCTTTTGAATCGTGTGTCGTAAGAATTTCGGAGCATCCATTGGTTGAATGAATTAGGGTCCTTGAGGAATCATTTTTCCGGAAATGAAATCCTCATCATGTGAACAAAGGAATTTATTATTGTTTCTGTTTTGGCCGCGTTATTTGCAAATCAGTAACCCAAATTTCGAAAGCTTTGAATAATTGACTGTAAGTTTGTATGTGCAGTTGATTTTTTTCCAAATCCTTTCGTCCACATGATGATCAGGATTTTATCTTCAAACACAATGAGCCCTCAAATACCTTAATTGGACTAACTGTGCTCCAAAATCCTAACAACACAGGTTCTGAAAGAGAACATCTTTTCAAATATAGAATAAATTTGGAAAAATAAATGAATTCTGGATACTAGTTTGAATTTTACTCTTCAATCATTACTCCAGTATGGGATAAGCTGGGAGGGTTGGACCACATTTTGAATAAAGTCAATTCCCAGAATCCATTGATTTTTGGAATAGAAAATTGCCAAGAAAATTCAAGGTCTAGCACAGAACCTAATTGTGGCAACTTTACTCGTGGTAAACAACATCTACTGATCGTGACTATTATTGATTTACGACGAGCGTCAATAATTGTTTATACGAATTGGTTTGGTGAGCTAAGGAAAAGAAGGAAAAAAGTTCAGGAATTTCATTGCAGGGAATCTGGAGATTGAAAAAGCTCACGAATTCGCCCTGGCTTATCCACTCGGGAATAAATCGTTCAATCGCAGTCTCGACCGGGCATCATGGTCAGTTAGAGTTTGAGGCTGAACAACCAGCGGCTTTCATCGAGGGCAAATTATACATTTTTCTTTATTGATTCTCGGTATTTTTAGCCTCTCTTTTCATCCCTATACGTCGTAACCTTGCCCGATCTCTTTGGCTTGATATTAATACCAATTCGGTGCTTCCAGTCTCCCGCAGCTTTGAACCGATAAAACTAAAGACGAATGAATTTTCTCTTAGGTATCTTCGCTTTATTTCATTCTTTTTTTTTCTTTCTTTCACTCTCTTTCTTTAACTCGATTCTTTCCCGTACCTACCAGAGGGGGGAAAAAAAAACACCCCTAATACTTTCACGAGAAAACTTTCAGCATCGAATGCTTACTTCGCTGTAGGACATTGGAATTATGAAAATGTTCCTAGCCCGTGCTCAAGTAAAGGGATAAACCTTTCCAGCTCTCCAGAGACTCATTCCTGTTGTTAGTCTGTAATTCACAGTCGGCAATTTGCGGTACAGGAAGTTCAAAGTTGGGACCCCAACAAACGCGAAATTAACCCAAAGGAGCTGAAGGATCAGCAATGAATTACACGGATTGATCCCTTGGCAAAGAAACTTCGGTGTAGTCTCGCCTTATATCTACAATCCGACATCGATTCAAAATGCGGAAAGCCAAAAATTGTGTAACTTTTCAAAATCGGAGTCGAAGATAATCTACATTTTTGGCATATCATCGTTTTCCTATTAGCTGATTCGCGCAATTTTCCATATACTTTTTCACTAATATCTACCGTCTCAATTAGAAGCGAGCTAGAATCTCTAATCCGGTTTGTGAATTTGAGTAAAAAGCTATACGTTGATTAGAAAGATCGAGGTATATCGTAGTTAGGCAGAGGCTGCAGGTAGACTAGAATGCGTGTAGATAATCTCGGAATAAGCTTAAAAATTGAAAGTGAAACCTATAGAATGGTACCCAGGGACTAAAAGTTACTATAGTAAAGTAATCGAAACATAAGTCCACGAGTTTTTTTTTTTTGTTTTTCATAATGAATTCACAGTTTCTCACGCTGTGAAGTAAGAAAATATTTATGAAACCAAGAAAAGCTCAGAAAGAGATGAAAGAATACT
This sequence comes from Ametastegia equiseti, assembly GCA_963989295.1. NCBI lineage: Eukaryota > Metazoa > Arthropoda > Insecta > Hymenoptera > Tenthredinidae > Ametastegia > Ametastegia equiseti. The sequence goes on from OZ022389.1 coordinate 23,779,559, forward strand.
CCGCAAATTATTCCCGTATTTTTGTTTTGCAATGAAAGTTTGACGATTCAGAATTCAACCTTTTTTTTCTTCTTTCCAATTCTTCTACCGGCTAGAACAATATGAGTTTGAAAACCAACGATCAACGGTGGAATTAGGTGAATTAGAATTAAATCTGAAAAGTTTTCTCACTATTTTATGTCGTATTTGCAGATCCAATTATCCCAGGCTCATTTTCATCTCTTCACTTACATAAAGTTGGCAGAGTTTTTTTTTTTATCACACTTTATGTAGGTAGGTACCCACGTACATTGACTTGTTCTATAGCTTTATACCCGGGAGGGGTAACATTAATAGATGACCATGCTCTACTTAGCGGACAAATGATGATTGCTCCACAGGAAGCTGTCGTTTCTAGGCTAGATTCATTTTCATCTTATTTGGAACGACGCCTAAGCAAATCCATTCCCTTTTTAACACGTTTATTACTTACGTCCCAACGATTCGTGTTTAGAAATTTACCATTTTATGTAATCTCAAATATTCTGATTGAAGACAAAAAACAAGCTGAGCATTCAGCTGACTATGACATGGGCCAAGAATTACAAAGCTGAATTTGTAAGAAATGATTTGTATTCTCAAAGGAATGCTGAATGCTTCAGCGAGTTTCACATTCGATATTTTGATTTGTTCATGTTCGATTTCGGGTTCGTACCCAACGAGCCTATAAAATCGAAGATTGTGTATTCGTTTTCGAACGAAATATTCTATTGAATCCACCATCTTGCAGAATCAGACGAGTATATCTACATTTTAGTGATCATCAACCAAAGAAACAAGAAAAAAATCGTGGATATCGAGATGAAAAAATTACGAGTGGAAGGGAAAATTGGATGCTTGGGTCATTCTGCAAACTATAATCGAATTGATTAATAGGAAAACTTGATCCGATTTAAGTTGGGGCAAATCCTATCGGTTGAGGCCAATGTCATGAAAATCCCGTGATCGGTTCTCTAGATATTAGCAATAAACTCTTTTCGACACACGTGTGCGTAAAATCCGATTTTACGCATTGTTTTGCTGAGATAAAATCAAATTTTACACAAAGTGCATCGAAATAGTACATTTCACATCAACGGAGTAAAATTTCACACCCGCGTGTGATCGCCGTGCGGCATCGCGATTACGGTATCACACAAGGGTGTCAAGTATTACGCCCGTGTTGCGAACGGTATTTTCGATGCACTTGGTGTAAAATTTGATTTTATCTCCGAAAAACAATGCGTAAAATCGGATTTTACGCACACGTGTGTCGAAAAATATCGTTCGCAACACGGGCGTAACACTTGACACCCTTGTGTGATGCCGTAATCGCGATGCCGCATGGCGATCACACGCGGGTGTGAAATTTTACTCCCTTGATGCGAAATGTACTATTTCCCTCCAAAACGGTGTTTCTCGAATGACTTGAAAACTACTAGACCGATATAATCCAAAATCGGTATATGGGTATAAGTTCGGAAAGAATATGTATTGATCGAAACCAAAATCATCCAAATCTCTTGACTTGTTATCGAGATCTCATGACAAAGAAAGATTGGATCAAACAGACAAACTCAACGTCCATCTAAAAATGACAAACCGATGATCATATCGATTTTCTCGTTCTCGAAACCTGCAGACCTGGCGGAAACTTTAGGTTTTATTTTTTTTTCTGTTTCTCTTGAAGCGACGAACTGAAAATGTATTCGATAAAAATAAATCTTTCATTTTTTTTTTAACTGCTCAAGATATTTCCTGACACTTGTTCGATGCTAACAGCAGAGCTTGTTGCACGTTGCCTCGGGTTTGTTTTGATCACGATGCTATTTCAGTACATCCACTTCCAGTTTACCTACATAAAGATGTTTCCCAATGTTTTTGGATGGTTCGAGATTTCTCGTATATAGTCGAAAGAGCCGTTTCTTAACGCTCCTTCGATCTAAAGTCACTCTTTTCGGTTTATAGTCGGTATAATACGGCAGCAAGAAGCGATTAACCAACTGCGTGGGTGGCTTCGAAGGAACGGGAAATTGTTTGAGGAATGCTTAAGTTTTATTTATTTTTATTATTATTATTTATTTTTTTTATCACTATTTCACCTACAATTAGCCTTAGGCGATGTCTCTATGGCTATATACTTGCGTGAAATAGGAAAAAAGAGAAAAAATAGGGAATAAAAAATACTTGGCGCCATCATACATATTCAATAAAAATGCTAATAAGATTTGGACATTCGTCAGCGGAGGCTTTTGACCCAAGACATTTGTTTCGTCGCCATGTCCTTAGGCTTCGAAACATAAGCTATACTGGATTCGGATATTTTCTTTTTTTCTCCTTTGTCATGATTTTATTGTTATTATGATATTCATTGCCCATCATTCTTCTTGTATGTCATTATTATCCAGTTGTCTTGTCGCATTTTGACTTCCGGCACGTTCTGTTGAGTTATCTTTTAATAGGTACGTAGAAAGAGCCGAACTGCTCAATGACCAGCTTCTGGATTGTAAAATTTACATCGAAAAGTCCTGTAAAAAAAACAAAAACAAAAAAAAACCCTACTAACAATAAGATATACAATATACATGAATAATGCAGCAGTCGTACCATCAATATCAAATGTGGCAGGAATAAATCGATATCGTGTCACTATCGGGGCTTCTGACAATCCATAATCAATAATTATGATGATAATATGATATATAGTAGAAATCACTTCCAACTAAACCCGGCTAATATAAAAGATATTATACTTGGCCACTTTCTGCCAAAAAACTGAATTCATTCGTCGAGGGTTCGTATTCGAGAAAGTACGATTCGCATTTTTGAAGTGACAACAATTGATATAATAATGGAATTTCGATCAGATTCCAATTAACCGATTTTTATTACCTTGAGAACGCGATTCGTAGTTTCTTCCAAACTATACAACTTACCGGAATGAAACTCCGGAGGTTAATCCTTTACTACAGCAGAAAGTAGCTGAGTATTTTACTGTTTGATAAAAACCAATAGAATTCCAGTCAGATTGATATTTCTTCTGTTAGCTAGGTTAGGTTCATAGCGACTTGTACCATATCGCCTTGAGGGGCACTTACGCCACTGAAACTTGGAAAAAATTGATTCTTACCAAATCGCGTGCATGTGAAATCTTCTTCATATTTTGCCATAAAAAAATTGTACTCAAAATTTGTTAGTGAATCTTGAGTGCGCGATATCTGAAGAAATGTTGGAGTAATCTGCTTCCAGCTTTACTCAAAAATAGTTTATTTTTTTCTCTTGAGAATAGTGACCTAGAAACTTGTTAGTCAGATAAAATCGTGATTCCAAGAATACAAATATTTGATTACTTCGATATTTTTATGTCTGATTGATCATTTTGACAAGCCTAATTTTATTGAAATTTGGTTAACATTCCTGTTCGATCCTCAGGCTGTTATGAACAAATTCTATATGAATTCAAATGCATATCAAAAACAGTATCAATTCGAGTCGTGAGCGGAGGTCTAATCTTGATAACGAATGTATATTAGACTGTTTCAAAATGAATCGATAATTTTTTTTTTCACTTTACACAATCTTAAACTATACTTGGACATAAAAAAATAATTCTCGCGAAAGCAGGGGCCGGTCCTTCAAGATTTAGAGGTGTCTCATCGGATTTTTATCTTTTTTATTTCGTTAATACGTAAATAATTAATTTGCATGGATGGATCAAACATTTTTCTTGTCCTAAAATGATGAATATATTCCAAACTTATGTATAAATACTGAATATACTAGAAAAAACGATTCTCATGATCGCAGCAACAATTATCGATCGATATCGGTTGCGAAAAATGCGTTTTTATATGAATGAATATATGTTTCTAAACGTCGGGTGGTTATAATAGAAATATGTTTTAAATGAAAATCATTGAAAAAATTCATTTTTACGGAAATTTTTGTACTTTTTTTGGTTTTTTGCATTTAGCGACGTATATATCGATCGATAATTGTTGCTGCGCTCATCAGAATCGTGTTTTCTAGTATATTCAGTATTTATACATAAGTTTGGAATATATTCATCATTTTAGGACAAGAAAAATGTTTGATCCATTCATGAAAATTAATTATTTACGTATTAACGAAATAAAAAAGACAAAATTCCGATGAGACACCTCTAAATCTTGAAGGACCGGCCCCTGCTTTCGCGAGAATTATTTTTTTATGTCCAAGTATAGTTTAAGATTGTGTAAAGTAAAAAAAAAAAATTATCGATTTATTTTGAAACAGTCTAATGTGTATAGTTGTTGACTTCGGATCATCGGTGTTCTCGCATCGGGCTCCCAAGCGTATCACGAAATTTGTACTTATATATTTTAGAATTGAATTTCTGGGATCTGAAATAAGTCGTGAATTTGAACCGTTAAAGTTCTCTAGCGTCCAGAGTTTATAAAACTTTTCCGAATTACGAGTGATAATTTTCGAGTACATATTAAGAACCAAACCAAAATTCTCTTTCTCTTTCTCTCCGTCACTTGGTATGACAAAAAATAAAAAAGACGTAAGGAAAAGAAAAATGAAAAAATGAAAAAATAAAATAAAATGAAAAAAAAAATAAAAGAAAAAGTTGGATCGTGAAATACCGCGTTGCTAACCACTGTGAGAAGAGATTCACCGGGTCCAGTGCGCCCAGGACGGATCTCGAAGCCGCGAAGCTGCAATCCGGTCTTGGGCCGTGGCTCGGGGCTCGCGGCATTTTGTCCCTGGGTTCGGTCGCCATATAAGGACCCGCGGGCTCATTCCTGCATTGATGAGGCCCCGTATCTGGCCCGCGCTACCAAAGATATTGCAACGCCCGTTTCGTATCGAAACGTTCGATGGTCCCAACTTGAAAGGGACCGCCGAAATCTCTCGCCATGGTAACTGCGCCCACCGTGTCCTGTTCCACGCAGACGCAACCAACAAAGTATACCAGAGACACTTCTCTTGATTTTAATTCATCTGCGTATTATCGAGTTTTGCCTCAATTTCGAATTTCAAATATTGAGTGAAGGGATTTTGCGATTTGCTATTAACGGTTTGTTTTTAACGCCCCGCTTTTAAAAAGGAGAGAAGTTATTACAATCGCTTCAAAAATGAATAGTCGAGTTTTCATCAGATATCTTCACGTTTTGAGGTTCAGAGAATCACTTCCAACCATTTTTTGATCGACTTCAATTTTATGTTCGACGATATTTTTAGAACCAATCAAAGGATTTCCATGATTTTTTTCTCAATCGATGGGGGTTTGGGTAACTCAGAGCTGATTAGATTCTGGATTCAATCGGTCAATTAGTTTTTGAGTCATTGAGCGACCAGAATTTGACAAAAAAAATTTCAGATAGTCATATTTCGAGAATGAATCAATGCATCTTGATGATTTTGATCTCGAAAGATCCGTGCGCCAAGTTTGCGGGCTGGACCATCGTGATCAGCCGATTTATTTACCTGTACCTGCTTGTTTTTTTTTCATCAGTTTTTTTTTTTTTTTTTACCATCCGCAGTGATGAGGTTAAGAAGAAATTTCGTGCGGATTTTGATCCAGTTTCGCGAAACTCTGTAATTTGTTGCATGTAGATACGTATAGGTACACTGGGTAATTGGGTTATTTGCCGAAGTTGTTATACATACGTATATAGATATATTATATGATTTGAAGTTATAAACTCGGTCCATGTAATTTTGACGCGTATTTCAAGCTTTTGTCCCATTTGACGAGTAAATACCTATACCTACCCTACCCTACAGCTAGTTACGAATTATTTCACGTCACGTTGTGCACTGGTTTGCTTAATTCGAGTCACGTATGTCGTGTGTGCTCGCGGTAACCAAGCCTGTAATTAGTTCGATTTTATTTTACCAAATTTGCCATCGGTGCAAAGTTACGCAAGCGGAACCTACATTTTCGAATGTTGATATAATCGTGAAACTTTAATCGATCCCTCAGACGTGTTAAATAGTCAGTTACGCATGGAGTATCCATGCAGTGAGGGAAATTAGAACACAGTTTTTTTTCGCCAGTTTCGCCTGAGGAATTCGATGATTGTAGGAGAAATAACATGAAAAAAATCACTTTTCGACTAGATTTTTACCGCCGAATTTTGAAGGACGTTAAATCCATGCGTAGCGTTTGAGAAATATAATTTTAGATCCAGTACGAATCCGTAAAAGAATGCATTTCTTCTTAATTTATCATCGGAGCATTTTTGTGAAAGAGAAAAAAAATTGTTTTCTGCGTCAAATAAGAACTGAACACGTTTCCTAAATTCATGATCAGTACCTTTTGGAAAACTGATTTATTCGTTTATTTTTCGAAAACTCGTCAGAAATCATTCGACAAATGACAAATTTTCTCAACCGCATGCAGGACTTATACTTCTTACTAATTTTATATATAATTTCTTATGATTATCCGGTGATAATTTGTCGGGAATAAAATATTATTCTCCATCGCTATTCCGTCAAAATCTTTATTTCGTATTATACAACCATGTGAATTTAGCAGACGTTTATTTCGTATTGTTCCAAGGGAACGAAGAATCAATTTTTCCAACCCAAAGCATATTTTAAAAAATTTTCTACTTATATATCGCCACATAATTATAGCGGATAACTCTTTATCCTCTCTCAATCAATTTTCGTTCTTTGAACGAGATATTGGTAGCTTTGGGGCCAGACTAAATTTCGAGGGTCTCCCTTAGTAAAGAACGGAAAAAAACCGCAAAGTAAATATGGAGGCACAAAATTTGTATGTACAATGTTGTACACATACTGGGGCTCCGATTTCGCGAACGGATACTGCCAAATTCAAACGAGTAACGAAGTTGCCGCATCGCTTAGTTCAACATCGTGATCCACCGACTGTCAGCAATGACATAATCGCAATTGTTAAACTAATTTCGTTAATTCGTCGAAATTGATTCTAATCGACCTAATTGGCCGAGTGAACGCTCGTCCGTCCAGTTCGCATTGCGTATAGTGGATTATTCCTTCGGGGTTGATTGCACCGCGTGCTTTTGCTGCTTCTGATGTGATGATTAAAATCAACATAACAATCATTCTATCCCAACTGTGTATACATCAAACTAATTAGCTATCTAAAATTTGACAAATTCACAGAAATCCAGATTGTGTTAAAAAAAAACAAGAAAAAAAAAAAAAAAAAAAAAAAAACAGAATTTGCACAAAATATGGAACCTTCGTGAACGTGAACAGTGCGGAAGTACGAAAGCTGAGTAAACCGGCAACTTTACCACCTCACATTCGTTTATTGAAGAATTATAATATAAACCAACGATTAAAAAAATCTTTCCATTTTTACGCAACGGATAGAATAATCGCTGCGGCACATTTGTACGTATACCTAGAACATGTAAAACTTGAAAATCATATTATTTTTTAATGGAATTTTTTTCCGCAGTCTATTAGCAAAGTTGTAATAGGAATAGCAAACGCTCGGGCTTATTTTTCAACTGAAAAAAGAAGGGGGAAAAAATTTATTTACTGGATAACAGCATGCATACTACGAGGATGTATTACGTATACGTATATACGGAAAATACGTGGTGAAAATCACTGCACGTTTTCCACGGTTCGTACGCGACAAAACTATCGATTTATCCATCGAGTGACCAATCACGATTTTCGCATCTAAACCGTCCGACCAATCCCACGCCGTGAACTACCTATGTGACGGTTGTTTCTAACGAACGCGACGTGCAAACTTTGGAATGCGGTCTCTCCCTAACTAAACTTTTATCTTATTTTACCCAATTCCTTTTTACTTTGTTTTCTATAGTTCGACACGAAACTCATGCACACACATTACATATACGAGTACGTGTATAACTCGTATGTGCTACTGTCGCCAGATTATATTAGGTAGTTTTCGTTGTTCAGAACGAAAGAAACCGCAGAGAAAAGAATTTGTCTGACGGAAGTTAAACTTACGACGCCCAAAATCGTCGTATAAAATAATTTTGTTTTATTTTTTGCTAATTATTAAAATTTATATATTTCCGAATTTGGCATAAACAATTAACGTGGCAAATTGCATTAGGAACGAATGATGTTCTATGACTAGAGGTCAAAATCAAATATAATCGAGTATATCCACGATCGAACTTCATAGAAGGTTCTAGAACGTTGTCATGGCTCATCGAACATCATAGAACAATGCGGATTAACGCGTCGCCGCCTATATATACGACGACGCGCTAGGCCAAAGCAAGCCAGTCGGTATAGCACCGTCTGTGCGAAACCAAACATCTATTACAAAATACATTCCAATTAGTATACGGGATTCCGCATTAGGACCCACCCACATAACGATCGGCATATCGGCATCTTCAGAGAAGGCCAAATTTTGTACTCAAATATAACGGAAATAAATATAATTTCTTTCAATAAAAAAAATCCAATATCCCAGAAACCAAAGAACCACACTCAAAATCCTCGATTTCACGAGCAGTAATTGTTACCCACTAAGTGCTAACTACTGTTTCTCGTGAAATCCGCCAAAACAAATCCTCCGATCTTACGAGCGGTATTGTTACACATTACGTGTTAACAGCTGTTTCTCGTAGGATACGAATAACCAAATCCTCGATTCCACGAGCGGTAATTGTTGCACATTAAGTGTTAACTACTGTTTCTCGCGGAATCCGCAAAACCAAAATCCACCGATCCTACGAGCGGTCATTGTTGCACATTACGTGTCAACGGCTGTTTCTCGCAGGATTCAGAAATCCCACCTCCACCTACTCCGACAGCCACATATTTCCACCGGTATAGGAATTATACCCGCACCGTACCCTAAGAAGTACGAAGGACAACGCCCTCAATTCCTCCCAATCCTAACGCACGGGATCTCCGGAAAGGAGAGGAATATAGGGACGTTACAAACTAGATCATAGAATTTTTATTGCTCACTATAATTTCTGCAACTCAGTAATTCAAACATCTGAAAAGGTTGTAACAAAAAAGATAGTTTATTAGTGGGAATTCGGGAATTTTTGTTGAAAGTATTTCTTCACACATTTCAACTATCCAAAAGTACTAGTAACTAGACGATCAGAATTACTACTTAAAAAATTCCTCATATTTGTGTTACGTCTAGCTTTTTTCTATACATATATAATGATTATTTGCTAATTCCTGTATAAAATTGGTTGTCATTGATTGACGTTACTTCGCCAATAATTGCTCATCACGTAATCTCGATGGCATTGGAGAAACTTCTGCACGAACTTAAAGATCGATTGGTTGTGTAATGATCCCAACGATTTGAAAAAAGTTTTCCATAAATATTACGATTGCTGACGACGCATGAACGTTTCGAGGTTCAGATCTTATGGGGGTTTAGTGGAGAATTACTTATGGGCTGATATACGGAAGGTGTATATATACAGTACCTATACTTTGCTTGCAAGGATGATGCAAACGACTTGGAAGACTTCCCATCCATTTACGAGTCACGCAAAAGATGAATGCGAGATTGTAGAGAAACGTTGCGACAGAAACTGGGGGATATGTGTCTGCACATCTGTGTGTATTATATGTAGATACGTGTGCGTGTGGGTAATTTACGCCACCATACATGGTAGTTGGTATAAGATCTTCCATCCGGAATATATATACGCATATCGCGTATGTGCTTCGTCGATTCATTGTATGTACTACATCCGATTTTAATCCGGCATTGCAAGAAGACGGCACTTTGCGCTTTATAGTTTCGAATGATAGGAGTGTGATTCACGAATAGAGTTACCAGATCATGCGCAATAAATTACCGCTAGGTTTTTTTGCATAAATAATATCGAAGAACTAAAATATTACCATTAGGGATGTTTCGGGCTTTTGTTGGAATTAAGGGACGGGTTTGAAGTTCTGAATTCCAACAGTCGCGAACGGTAGAAATTCAGAATTTATCTGAGACGCAATTCTGAGTTTCTAGAAACGTTAGAGTTCCGAACTTGCGAATTCCAAAAGGTCAAAATGCAGACAGTCCGAAAATTTGAATATTTAAGGGAAGCTCGTGACAAAGCTGTCGAATAAACGACGTGGCATATACGCCAGTTCCAAGATTCAGAGTTTTGGCGTTTCGGATCTTAAGCTTTCGGGATTTCCAACCTTCGGTGTTTTTTGATTCCGAGTTTTTCACACTGACTACGTAGACTATCGGGGAGATAATCTTTCTGAAAACTATATGACTTGGGAGTATGAATATTCGGAATTTGGAGCTTTCGCAGCTTTTGAAATACGAAATTCCCATATCCCAGCCCGCGGGATCAAAGAGAAGAACATGTTAACTATAAGTTGGAGGCAAAACCCACTACACCTAATTAGGTGTATACGTTTACTAAATTTTCAGAGGACTCAAGTTTCCCATCAATTGTCGGGATCAGTTATCACATGACGTATTCAAGCAACAGTTTTCGTGTCGCGTTTCTAATAGCATGTATCGTAGGCACCAAATATACGTGCATTTCCTCATTTTTATAGCGAATGACGGAATAAGAAAAAAGATGATCTCATGTCACTTAAATCTTTTGTTTGGTACTCACGATCTTATATGTATGCTATTAGACACGCGATTGTGGAATCTAAATTAAAAATTTTCAAATAAGATTGCAAGAAATTCGGCTAGAATTAAAATAATTTGGAATACCTAATGCTTTTAGAGATTTGAAAGATTGAATTAGACTTGAGGAGGCTAGTTCGCCTGAATCACCACGTTTGTATTCAATTGTATTGAGCGATGAGCGTATAAATTCAATGTTACTCGCGCTTTTTGACTCGTAAACTACGATGAAATCGTTGCAATTTTCGGAAATACATCGGTAAATATCAGTGTTTCATTTGAAAACACCTCAGAATAATAAAAAATCTGTCGTATTCAATCGAATTTATTTCATATGAGCTTGTTCTGTTTTCGGAAAACTAATTCCTGCAACTTTACATCCCTGGCAACAAAACATTAAAAAATTTTTATTGTCAAATAATTATTGTATGAAAATCCATCGACATCGATTTCAAGCAACGAATAGCAAATACTCAATTGAATATACGGAGGAAAGAAATCATTATGTCACATTGAAATGATAGGAATTAGTTTTCTGAACGGAAGAAGCCTACGTGGGATAAAATCGATTCAACGTTACAGATTTTTCATTGCGTTGAGGTGCTTTGAAATGAAACGGTGATTTTTACTTATTTGTTGATGGTTGTTTGATTCTTTTTCTCCGGAAAATGGCAGGGCATTTATTTCAGTTTATGAGTCAATAAGCGAGATTACTCAATTCAAGCTCATAGCTAAATACGATTAAATACGAATATACTGATTCAGAGGAACCAATCTCCTTGATACATAAGAGGGTGAATTGCAGAATAATTAGGAAAGTTGTATGAAGATAAGAGACAGTATAACACAGATTTCAAGAATGATTAACTCGTCTTAGTCTTATTGTCAGGCAGAAGATGCGAAACTGATTTTCGCATGGTATATGATTTCACTCAGTCGGAAAATGTGGTCTTGGTTCTCTCCAGATCCCTTTGCCAGTTGCAGTGCATCAATTAAGTTCCGTCTCAAAGTCAACTGGCAATGATAACGCCCTGGGGAGAAGCCTACGTTATAGTCAGTCAGACGATGTTCTCCAGCTCGGTTTGGCTTCTGCCCATGATGCGTAACGTATGTTTCTACAAGCAACTTGAACTGCAGTTTAGCCAGTCAGAAACCAGATATTCAATTCGCAGTGGTTAATCCTGAGGCAATTGCGAATGAATTGTTATTGTCATGCTTGATTAGGCGACCGTTTGCAACGGGTCAGCTGAACGAGGGTTCTAACTGATTGATTCGCCTCGGGACGCTTTGTCGAGCCAACGAAAATTCAACGTCCATCGAAATTCATCGATTATATTCCTGCTATAGTTCAATATATTAGAGATTAACAATCTATACATCTGCTCATTTATAGTTTTTCAACTTACTGCTACACAAATAATAACTTCTCTTCTTTCAAAAGTGGAAAATTATCACTTCACCCTGATAATAAAAAGTCCAGTTTTTGTCAGAGGATATCTTGGGAACGAGTTAACGAATTTTAATGATTTGGCCTTAATCGATGCCTTGTTTCCTAACTTAGTACTAATTAGATTTTGGATTTCATCGGTATTGTACTTTGAAAGTTATTCAATAAAAAAACAACTTTGAAAAATTAATTTTGATCACAAATATTTGGAGAACAGTCGATTTTTATGAATTTGGTATCAGTCGATAGGGTTTAATCTGACTTGAATATATGTCCAAGTGTTTCTGTCAACGGAATCAGTAGATGTATGTAGTTTGCGAAAAGTATTCATTCTTATTTTTCACTCCGATTCACTGAAATGGGATCAGACTTTTCCAATTCCCAAATTTCACGATGATGGATCCAATATAGCCAATAAAAATCCTCCAAAGGTGGGGGATGATTTGTTGGGAAATGGATACTCGTAAGTTTTCAGGGCCGTTGAGCACAAATCCGAGATCGATAATGAACATTTTTTAATGGCGAATAAAAATGGCAGAAGTAATCAAGTCTTGGCTCGTAATGCAATTCATTTTCTATGAATTAAATTTCTATCTCTCGAGCCCGTAAAGAATCTGGGCTGGAAGTTGTGGGTCTGTTTCATCGGTGTTGCAGCTAACCTAGCTAACACAAGAAATATGAATCTGACTAGAATTCTATTCGTTTTTCTTAAACAGTAAAGTACTTGGCCACTTTCTGCCATAGTGAAGCATCAATCTCTCGAATTTCATTCTGGTAGTTTGTATAGTTTGAAAAAAACTACGCATCGTATTTTCGAGGTGATAACAGTTGGTAATAATTAAATTTCGAACAGTCACGTGGCACCTTAAGGTAATATGAGACGCTGTTGGAATTCTATTATTACCAATTGTTGTCACCTCAAAAACGCGAATCGTACTTCTTCGATGATAACCCAATCGATCCGAATGAACCCTTCACGAATGAATTCAGTTTTTTGGCCGGAAGTGACCAAGTATGTCAGTTCATAAAGAAAAGTGATAGGATTCCAGTAAAACTAATGTTTTTTATGTTAGCTAGGTTAGGTTGAAAGTTATCCCTACTGTATCACCTTAATTCATCGAATGTTTATCGTTTTTGGGTATTTGTGAATGAATACTTGTAACTGACACTTCGGATTAAATCCCCAAGCCGTAATATGACTCCGCGAGAGAAATCTTCAAGAAAGTATCATTTCTAGGATATAAAAAACTGCGGCAAAGGTGGTGTGAAGGATGTAAGTACTGGGCTATTAATACGAGCTGACCGAGTAAGGGAGTAGGGGGATTAAGGGAGAAAAAAGAGTGTGAAAAGTATAGATGATAAGTAAAAAGGATTTTTCATGTTTATGTTTTTTTTTTTTCTTTTTTTCTCATAACCATTATTTTTATTACGCGCGTTGAAAGTCCCTGGTGATCGCAAGCCCGGTTTAGCCGCCGCCGCGCCCCTAATTGCTACAATTACTTACCTGTCGCTGTACGAGTCTCTCGCAAATATTCGCCAGCCGTATGTATATGTATATATGTATAATATATTTATGTATAATATATATATATATGGGTATGTACCTTCTCCTTCTTATTTACCTCTCGCATACTCTTCGTTCTCTTTTACCGCCCTGAAACATCTTACAGCAGTGGGTTTCAATCTCTGAGGAACAACCTGCAATGGTACCAACGGGGTTGAAGAGAACAAAAATGAGAAGAGAAAGAGAAAAAAACAATAAAAATTATTACGTCGTTTTCTTTTGAGAACGAATTCCGCATATTACAAACCTTCAGCACGTTAATATCTTGCCCTTTGCTATATATATATATATATATATATATTATATATATACACACACCGCGCAGTATATCATTCGTCAAATTAATTGGAACTGTTTTGCATGTCAGGCACCCGTAGCCGTATATATACCGATGTATGGGGTACTCTTAGTCCCCATAGCACAATAGGGGATTGTCTCTACGGTATAACGCCATCTTGCCTTCATTTTCAGCCGTGATTAGACAGCTCTGATGTGGGCATTATACCAGAGAATGGATTTATGACCAGCCAAAAAAAAACAGGCTGAAAAAAACAACGAAAAGATAAAATAAAATGGAAAAGCTGTCAAATACGGCTGACCATGACGTTATTAGTCAGCCTGCAGGCCTGAAACTTCCTAACGAGACTTTTTGAGATAAAAAAAATTGCATTCTTTGAATGAAAACTTAAATCGAAAAAAAATTAATCATACAGCAATCAACAGGTTGATGATTGTTTCATTTCAAATCTATGGTCTCGAATCTTTCATCACAAGAAACTTTAATTTTCACTCTCCAACCAATGAAGCTATAATATTTAGAATAGAATTAGGAAAAAATGGATCTATCTTTCGGTTAAAATGCTGCTAAGCCGATATCGCTTCGAAATCTTGATCGAATTTATATGGTTACAGTATCAAATTCTATTGATTAGAGAAAAATGTATTAAAATTGGTTGATTTGTTTGCAGGACATCGTTTATTGGAAAAAATTGTTTTGCCCAAATTTTCTCTTCTTATAACTGAAAAAAAAAAATTATTAAATAAAAAAACTGATAGGTTCTCAACGGTTACAATCTACATGGATTGATGTAATGAAAGTAGAGTTTTTTCATTCACTGAACACACACACATACGGAATCATTTTTAAACTGATTTTTATAACTTTTCTTGGCTTTCAAACGGGATGAAGATAAGTAAAGTGCGAATGTCATTATTGAAATTAATATGAACACGTTTCGTCCATGTTTCATATCAATGAATATTGAATTATATACTGAATTGCAGTTCTCACTGTTTCTCATCATAGCAATTACCAATTTATCGGAAAGTTGATAAAAAAAATTGTAATTGAGAATTTACGTACTATATCGTACAGGCTTCGGAATATCCATCAATGAAATCGTCTCTTTGAGGGAAAGAAGCTAGGAATAATTTTACACGGCATGATGCTTTGATATGTTACTCACATGTGTGCATTCAGAATTACGGTATCAACCTAGAAAAGCATACCTTACTACATCAAACGTATGTTCCATACGTAGGACCTTACCAATACCTTATACATGTACGTGTCCGTTATACTGCACGTCAAAGAGCGAATTGTGGAAAAAATCATCAAAGGCGATATCCACTTTGTCGATACTCGTCGAGATACCTATTACAAATACACACATATATATATATGTATATATGGGGCATTCCATGCCAAACCAACCAACTGAAAACCCGAACCCCCTTTGATTTGCATGGCGAATCTTCTAACGATAGTTTTACCCCTAAAAATAACTCCTGAATTTTGGTTTTTTAATTTTTTTCTTCCTCGTACGATTTTTGGTGGTTCAAGATTTTTGTCTGTGAAAAATGTTCGCCATCCATAATGGATTTTGATGATTTTATTGTGGCATATTCTCGGACCAATAAGTAACATTTTCCGACTGAAAAAAATTCGCCATTTGTTCGCTGTTTTGAACATTTTTTCTTTCAATGAATTGACCCAGTTGTTTTGAGTATATAATTTGTTTCGATCATTTTTTTTTTTTTTTGTAAGTTCCAAGTGATCTTTGACAATTCATTAGCGATGTATGGACAAAATTTAGAGTATTCAAAAAAAAATTAAAATTTTATAATATAATATAAATTTTAAATTAACCCTAGAACCCTGTCGTAGTTTTCAGCACCCGAAACACCTGAACATGGGTCGTTCGTGTCCGTCGCTCATTTCACTATGTTATCGTACAAGGAAAAATCTGAAAAAATTCATGGGACTTCTT
The DNA here is from genome assembly GCA_963989295.1 of Ametastegia equiseti. NCBI lineage: Eukaryota > Metazoa > Arthropoda > Insecta > Hymenoptera > Tenthredinidae > Ametastegia > Ametastegia equiseti. Next base: position 23,795,464 of record OZ022389.1, read on the forward strand.
TGGACTTTCAACTATACGATAAAATTGTTGCCATACCTGAAAATTCCTGTTTCAATGAAAATTTTTATAAAAATTTTGAGATCTGTAGGCCATTTACACTCGAATGTCTGAAAATTCATATCTTTCGTTGTTTTCAACATAAATGCAAAATTCGAACGCGAGTTTTTAGTGGCAATTACATAGTTTTCGAAAAAAAATACGAGAATTCTGAGCCGTAAAAATTAAATATTTATTTTGCAAATTGAAAAAGACTATATATCAAGACCGGCATGTCTACTCCAATAAGTAGGGAACGATCGGAAAAAAATCAAAGCGTCTACAGAATGGTGTTTAGCCTGTTCATTTTTAGGTTTTTTCAAAAAAATATATGTTACGATACTACAATTCGATAGTTATATATGCACTCGCGACACACGTTGGTACGGTGATCCGGATTTGCTGACCACTTATCCATCTTTGCCCCTCGTCAAGACTATTACATTATTCTTCTGATCAAAAATAATCCTCTTCTTCGATATTCACTAGTATGGATATAATGAAGCATATATGCTTATGCTCATACTTCTATGTGCTTTCACTATATACAGAACTGCAGTACAGTCAAAGTACATAGAAGTACGAGCATAAGCATATGCTTCATTTTATTCATATCACCTAATATCTTCCTCATCCGAGCCCTCACCACCAAAATATTCGACCTGTTGTCGAGGCCGGAGCTAATTTGTCACTTCGTCGCTTGTACGCACCGCAATTTTGCTTTTAAAAAATTACTACCTCTACAGATATGTTTTGTTTCGTCACTCGGATGTATTTTGATGAGAAATCCAATTTTTTAGAGATTGAGTTTTGACCTACCTAATCTTTGAACATGGGTCATTCGTGTCCGCTCCGAAGTTGACTACTCCACTACACATCGACAAAGTAAGAGAAACTGGCGGCGCTTGAGGCTCATATTTGTCCCACCCCAAACGTTTTTTAGGGCACAAGTGCAGGCCCGTACCCTCAAGGATCTAGGGATACTCACCCTCGAAAGATTTAGTTTGGACACAAACGACCCATGTTCAGGGTTTTAGGGTTAAAAAAAAAATGGAAAAATTGTAGCAATATTCGAAATAGCGATTAAAATAGAACCAATGCGAGGAGACCCTCTTGTGTTCCAGATGGAAAATGTCCATAATTGGTCCACGGATATGTGAAAAAAAATCATCAAAGTCTATTATGGCGCCCGTTTTTTAACAACAACAAAAAATCATAAATCAAAAGATTCTTATATAGAGAATCAATTTGGAAAAAAAATCAGCAAGGATGTTTAGGGGTAGAACTATCAATAAAAAAATCGCCATCCAAACCGGAGGGGGGTGAACATTTTCAGTTGGTTGGGTTGGTGTAGAATTCCCCACATAGTATATTCATGTACCTACGTATCCATGTAGGTATTACACACATATGAATCGCATACCCATACAACAAAATTCGTGCACATATTTGAGGGATGTATCTACGGACGCAGGATAAATACCACATATTCAAGCCGGTAGTGTGTTACGTCAAGCTAAATTTTGCGGCGTAGTTACACTTCCCCTTCACCCTATAATGTCTACGGAACTTAGGCTCTCTGTGTACACCGGAAGTATCCCTCGGTGTGGTGAAACATGACTTTCGGTATGGCCGCTACTTCCGGAGCCGTACTATAGTTATAGTCGAGGTATGGGATGCGGGCAGGGATATATAGAGGAAATATTCGTCGATATACATATAATGTTCGATTGATATATACATAAATTCAATTTCACTTTATTAATTATACTATTCCGTAGAGTGGTGTAAGATTTTGTGAGCGATAAAACTATATGAGGCACACGTCATGATTATGGACATCTATAGGTAAATGGAATTCGGTGCTAATTTAAGTCGCTTTTGTTTGCCACCAAAAGTGATGTGTGCTTTCAGAAAAAAAGTTCAATAAGATTGAAAACGATAAGTCTGCGTGGGGTACTTTTTTTTTTAATTTTTTTTATTCTTTTGCACTCGATCTTATTTTCCGACAGAACGAAACTATAATTCTTAAAAAATCCATCAAATTATACTATTTTGCTATAAATTCTATCCGCCAGTATTATATACATATTCTAGTTTTAATGCCGGACAAGAAAATTACCACAATTTTTTAAGAGATGAAATTAGTGGCGCGATACTCTTGTCAACATCGATGACTGTGAAATTCCGCGTGCAATCTCACACGAAGCTATAATTAATTCGCGCATATAGACCTTGACTAATTTTGCTAATTATTTATATGGAAATGAATATTAATATTATTATTATCATCATTATTGCTGGTATTATTATGTTATTTATCGTTTATTTTTCGTTGAGGATATAACGAAGTTCTGAAAAAATCTATACGAGGAGACTGGATCGATTGTCACGTACGTATGCTAGATAACTAGTGGCGCGAAAGATGTTCTTCGCTCATTAAGAGAGGATCCTACTGAAATTTTGGTGAAAAGTAGTTTTTTATCTCAGAAATGGCCACAAAACATCAAATCACAAACCGGATACCTAAAATTTCAGATTGTGTCATAGGATATGTTTTGAAAAAAGTTTCAATTTTCTACGATCAAAGTTGAAGCGCAAGGAACCTTTCGCCAGAATCTCTCCTTCGCAGAGCTGCGAAAGGTTCCTTGTGCTTCAACTTTCATCACAGAAAATTAAAACTTTTTTTCAAAACATATCCTACCTCAATCCAAAATTCCAAGTATCTGTTTTTCGATTGGACGTTCTTGGGCCATTTGAAAAACGAAAAACTGCTTTTTCCAAAGTTTCAGTAGGGTCTTCCCTTAATGAGTGCGCGATTTTGTCGATCTCTAACGCACAGTTTTACACACTGGGTTGCATAAAATTGCGCATTTACTTATTAGTAACCTTTCGTGATTTACTCAAAGTCTCATAGTATTATATAATTCTACCGTGTCATAACTCAAATCTGGATTACTAAAGATTTATATTAACAAAAAAATAAAAATAAAAAATCTATGAATGATATATAAAATAGTATTTTATATTGGCAGTTGATTGAAAAGTGTGCAAACTCACACCACCCTAGCCAAAGCTTATATAGGTGAGCTATTATCATGGGTACTTTTCACCCGAGATATGAAACGCCAATTAGGTATAATTTTGTAAGCTAGGAGGAAATGAGTATTTCCATTTCTATTCTAAAATGCATTTGATATTTTTTCACAGTTTTATTTGCTTTGGTTCGTTCTCATATTCGTATTGTGACCGAAAATCATGATGAAGATGGAAAAATAAGTATAATGAAAGGTGTGGGGATGCAGGGAGGAAGGAAGACCGTCGATAGAATCTTTTCAGAGAGTCCTTATGAGAATTTATTAAGAGCAGTGCTCTTTGTATTACTTAAATCTAACTCGGGGCACGACTTTCGAACGACTTCTTTTAAGCGATAAAAGTCCGGAGGTAAAGAGGATTAAATGCCAAAGGATTTCGCTTCGAGGTGTTTCCTACCTACCCCCGAGAGAGGATCTTTTTGTTAGCTTTGGGGTATTGGAATTTATTTAATTACGTACCATGGAAATTCAGGGTATAAAAATCTACGGAAAGTGGATTTCTACCCTCTTTTTGGTCAACCAAAATTATAATATTCAGTTTAAATGAAATGACGAACACCCACTGCTGACTATAACGATTTTTAATTAAATATACCTTCAAGTTGCTAATAACAATTATTATTTCTAATTAGAAATGAATCAATCAACATGATTAACATCATCTTCGGCAATATCATGAGCTCACTAAAATTTAAGTCTCACTCATTACCATAATATACAGACTCAAATTCAATCATAGGGTTACAGAAAAACCTGAATGTAATCAGTGCGATTATTCTTTTAAAGAGACAAATCAATTCCTGAATAATTTGAATCGGTGCAGGTTTCAATATGGCTAATCTATTGGAGAGCAGCGTAATTATCCATAATTCGTGATTAGCTAATTGCAAATTCGCCCTGAGCTCTGGGTCAAATAATAAGCGGATTGGCTTCGTCCAATGAATTGTTTTGACCGTCCGACCTGCAAACGATTAACATTTATCGGTACAGTTGAATTGTATAATGAAATACAGTCCTTCTCGCGAATCACAATCGCTCTTATAAATTTTCCACGTGTCGTCGCGGTACATGCAAATATGTATGAATGTTCAAGAACCATGATGCACTTTGATTAACAATCGCTTTTCAGGGCCCAGATCTACGCCGTGATTCAAACACTTTGGAAGGAGACCTTTCGGTCGGAATACATCGAGGACAGTTTACAACAATTTTTCTCTCATATACTTTGTACACATTTTTCAAGAGTTAGATCTGAAATTTTTGTTGGGTCTCTTAAAATCGATACGGCTTGTATAAGATTGCCCAGGAATGTAATCGTCAATCGATTCTTCATCGCTGATATTTGCTCTTCGATTCAGATGAAAAAAGTCAATCCTCCGCTTGCAACGTGTAATTCTCTTACCACCTGGGTCACGACCTGGATCTTGTCGAGTTAGGATTTTCAAGCTGTTAAAATGACATGAAAAAAAATCTGAAAAAATTCGAGCACATCTGCACATCTTACCAAAGACTGACTCTTCTTCTGGTTTCTGGCGTGCTCCGATATTCCTAATATTTTGATGCTTGAAAATGAGAAAAACGTAAGTCTCCAGGCTACTGGGAGGATAAGGACAGGTACTTTGAGGGAAAAAAGATGTATTTTGATACTTGAAGTACGTGTAGATTCACTGTGCTTGTACTCAAGCTTCTATCACTATAAACGTAGCTTCGAAATTTGATGAAGACTTTTTGAACTGATCGATGGACTCGCAATGGAATATAGTTCTGCAAAATAGTATGAATGATGAAAAAAAGAAACAGAATCCAGTACCTGATAGTTTGTGTGATGAGACTACATTTGTACAATATAAAGCCTTGAAATAGTAACTGGGGCACGTGCCTCGACTATAATTGAATCTGATCGGTGCCTTAGGAGTATGAGTCACATTAACTAGATAGACAACTCTACTCGTTATCATTTGTCATAGAAACCATTCATATCAATAAAATTTCCTTTGGTTCAATCAGGGCAATTGAACGGAAGCTAAGGCCAAGAATATTATCTCAATTCATTATGCTTTCTTAAATAAATGTCCAGCTAAACTTACCGTTGACCTCTGCGACCAAACTTTTCAATTCTCAACGTTCGGCGAACAGAAACTCATGTCAGTCGTTATTTTCAACTTCAAGTTTTGCTGATGTCTATAATGTATTTTCATTTTTATCGAGAAGTGAACCGAACGCAAAGGTTGGCTATCAATTTGGGATAGAATTGAAAATCGAAATTTTATCTGCAACCATTCGCAAAGCCCATATTCATTTATCTACCACTCCTGAGTCCTGAGGGAGAAGTTAGATGTGAAAACGATTAGTTAGTCTGTGTAATCGATTGCTGTCCTAATTTTTGAACAATTTTTATATTATATCTTGACAGAAAAACTATTCAGCTACGATAGAAGTGCAGTGATTTGAAAATGACAATAATGTCAATATCTTGAATACAATAATAGCGATATATCGTCTAAATTGGAAGTGATAAAAGGGGCGGACTCGATCGTAAATTATCATTCGATCCGTCGTAGGGTATAGATTTTGGTATTATATTAAACCCGTCTAGGATCATCCTGACATATTGTGATTGGTTTTCTCCCATAAATCCTTCATTCCGTACCAGTATGAACTAAATCACTAGAAATCTACTGTTCTATTGTCAAACCCAATAGATTTAATAAATGATTTAAAAAACGTGGGTTATGAGCGACCGATCGACTCGAAGCCCCAGTATAAGGTACTATTTTCAGCAATATTTTTCATCATTCATCAACCACTAATCACACATCATCGTTCCAAAGTGCAGAAACCAACCCTGACAATTTCCTGTCACATTTAGAGCCGTGAGTTTACTACAATAGGCAGCTCTGTCGTCTAACTGGGGTAGGTGTGTAAAATTTTCCGATGATCTAGGGCCAACCGCGATAGGGGTAGTTGCCACAGAGACGACAATAGCCGTTTGAATTTTCAGACAATTGACCAAGAGCGTGATATTGTATCTAGTGATGTACAGACCTATACCTATATGTAGGCCCCCCCGGGTCAGCACGATACGGTTCTTCATATATTAATCTGGGTTAAGGGTTCCGTGGCGCATCCTCGAAGCCAGGATTATGAATTTTCCTGAGCCACTCGACCACCGGGCACGACGTGGCTCTCCTATCATCCCCAACTCTCTCGATCTCGTCTCTCGGTTTTACTACATCGCAAACACAACTCCAGTTCTCTCTTCCTGTTTCCGTTGATGATGTATGGATAACCACCCCTCATTTAATTAAGCCACCAGCGTTGCGCACCTTAGGTCGTTTTGTGATTTGGTTATGTGTGGTGCAGAATGTTACACCGGTGGCATCATACACGCCCACCCTAATTTCCGTTTTCCAGTTGCTGGTACGTATCCATAACACATTCTCATACTGGGTTTGGCAAGTGTTCTCGGTTTTCACTGATCACAATCGAACTTTACGCTTCAAAGTTTGCGGATTTCGTCATTTTGTATACATTCGGGCATCCATGACCTTTCTATTATCATATTTTATTATTAGTCGATGAAGGGCCGGCAGTCGCTGGTGGAATCTGAAGTGCGTCTCGCGGCGTGTGCGATCTTTGAAATTATTCGAAAGTGTTTATATCGTTCGAAATCATTTGGAATTCACGAAATTATGTTGAATCATTTGAAATTTCGTATAATTTCGTGAAATCTTTTAGAACGAGTTGAAATCTTGTGAAATTCTTGGAAATCTTCTGGAATGATTTGGAATCATTCGGAATCTGCAAAATCATGCGGAATCATTGGAAATTGTGTGAAATTCTTTGGAATCACCTGAAATTATTTAAATTCTTGCGGAATCCTCAGAAATCATTTGAAATCGTTCGGAATTCACGGAATCATGCGTAAACTCATTGAAATCCTCTGAGATAATCTGAGATCATTCCAAATCTTGTTGTATAATTCGGAATCATTTGAATTATAGTTTGAAATGATTCGAAATCTGTTGAAATAATTTAAATTTGTCAGAATTATTCGAAATCATCGGGAATCTACGAAATCATGTGAAATCCTTTGAAAAAATTAGAAATTTTCTAAAATCTCATGGAATATTTTGAATTGAGTTGCAATCTTGTCAAATGATTTAGAATCTTGTGAAATTCTTTTAATTCATCTGGAATTCTTTGAAATCTTTCGCCACTTTCTAAATCATTTCAAATCATCGGGAATTTCGCATGTATAAAATATCTTTAACATGGTTTGAAATCATTTGAAATGTTTGAAACGTTCAAAATCTCTTGAATTGAATCGCATTAAATCAACTAAAATCACTTATGATCTTTGAATTTTCAAATTTGGTGGGTATTGAGACTGATCACGAGTGGTTGACCCTTTGGTACCAAGTAACTCACTCTGTACGGAAGGGTTTATGTACGGGAGCTCGATACATCTACTCAGATTAATTGGCACAGTAGTAGCAGTTCAACTTTGCCAGATGCCAAAATCAGGGGTTGAAATTCGGCCAATTGCTCCGAAACGTTCGGAATCAGGTACAATAAATCCTCTGCTGTATATGAAATAGAACATCTCTCAAATTACTTCATCCAAATACTTCTTGGCTCTTTCTCTATTTTCATCCGAATTTTCAAGATTTTGAAATTTCATCATTCGGTTATCTATTTATGCATTTCTCTCTGCATATTGAATCGGAATCACTCGGTGTTTTGTATGTGTGGCGTATAGCCTGTACGGAGTAGCTGGTGGACTGATTGTAGACTGATTTGATTTTGTTCGGAATTAGCATAGTGATTAATGACCGCCAATTGTATACGAACGAGGGGTTTCGAAGTGTTAATTATGCGCCCCTTGAATAATACGATCGGAAGGTAACTTGGTAGAAAAATGTGACTTTGGTATAAGTTGGAGCTTAATTACTGTTCCCAAAACTCGCGCGGTAATTATACACGACGTTTCAAGTCACACTAAACGCTTAATTCGGAAGTTAAAACTTTTTAGAGCTAAACCAAAATCTTCGGGTGGCTTTTAATTTATGGTAAATGGAATCAGACCCTTCCACCCTTCCACCCTTCATCCTTCGTCCTTCGCCCGGGATCTGTTGCGGGTGTGGGGCGCACGCGGGAATGAATTTCACGGTAACATGGCCGCCGCCATTTACTCTCTAGGGAATTTCTGTTATTACTACATACAACGATCGATACCTAGTCCGTATGCACCAAGTTTTCATACATCATAATGAAATTATCCTTCCGATATCCGATTCTCTATATACTCACGCAATTCCGAACAACCAGAAACAACTTATTTAGATTCATACCTAACTAATACAATTCTTTCATTTCCCAAGGTAAATTTTACATAATTTTTTAATCTTTTATTGTAAAAATTGCATGTTTATCGATTTTTCTATACGTAGTACGTTACGAAGCTATGGGTTTGCGAAAAGAAACACGAAATAGAGGCCAAATTATTTACTTTCTTTCGGCAATTTGCTGACATTGATATCAGAAATTTGAATTCTAAATTTTTCTATCATCTGTCTGGGGAATGTAATTGTTTGATGATTTAGTTGGAAAACACGGAAATTGGTAGATACGACTTTTGGCCGTAACGAATGTGAGTGAAAAAAATTGACGAGGTCTTGCTTCCATTTTTTGGATTCCCTTATTTCCATTTAAATCTATTTGTTCTCATCGTTTTGACACTAAATGCGATTCACCCATTACACCATGGGTAAATTTTAGTGTTAGGTTTCATTTTGGGTAAAAAATATTTACCAAATGCATTAGTTACGATTTTTTCAGCGAAGAGGTACATTTTTCCCACTTATATCTTCCAGATAAATCCGCATTCATTTCTACTCCAAAAATAAATACTTGTTTCCAAACGTGCACTGTGGCACTATTTTTTTCCTACAAGTATTCCAGCCGGAATTCGACTCAAAAATATGAAAAAATCGAAAAGTTATGATTTTTTTGAGTGAAAAGGTGTATTTTCTGACAAATTTACCTATCTACCATTTTTTTTTTTAGTCATCGCGATTGGAATTTTGACATAGCAACTTTTCACACATGTTTTATAGAATGTTCAAAGTATTTTCAGTATTTTTTTGATCCCGATTGGACTGATAGTTCCCACACAGCAACCATTTGAAACTGGGCTGGGTAAATTTAACCCAGTGTGACCACTAAGTTAATTCTACAGAGGTGTGGCCACAAAGGGTTATAAATGATTTAATGAATAAATAAAAATTTAGCATCCCTTCGGCGTAAAAATCGCTTACGTCGTTATGCCATTGGACACGCAAGATCCACGGCCACAGGAACGACGTACGAGACAAGGCGTTATGATTGTTCCGAAGATGAAAGAACGCGAAGAAGCTGTGCGAGGCCATTTTCATTTAATTGTAGGTATATACCTTTTGGCGCGCTTCAGTTTAGACCTTTACATTAGGTCATTGGGGTCGTGCAGGCCTTTGAGCCCTTTGTGGCGTTATTCGGAGGTGGACAAGAGACTCTCTGGTTCCGTCATTGATAATCTAATATCTCGCCCCTATACGTCACTCTGAATAGATGATCACGGAGGAGGTCTCTCCTCATTCCTATACATATTTCCATCTCTCTCGCTCACTCTCTTGGTTCGTTTTTCTCTCGTATTTCTGTCTTTCTCACGTTGTTCAATAGCCAAGGCACACCGACGCCCCATACCTTGGAATACCTTGGCGTCGATCACATTTTCCTTCCATTCGTCGAATTCTAAGGGTCGTACGTTTTATATTTGCGAGAACAAGGAGTATTTCCCTTTCTCTTTTTCGATCACGAAACTATTGGCGGTATTCAGCCAAATACGAAATGAACGCGTTAGAATGCAACTTGAATCGGTAGGTTTTCATACACAACCGAACAAACGCTTTCGATTTCAAACGAAAATCTTCATCCAGTTTCATTTCATGTCTCAATTTTTGAAAATCGATGAAAATGTGTTTGGCAATCGAACGCCTTTGATTTACAGCAACTCGATATCAATTTTTGAATATACTTTTCAAACTTTGCGATACGAACTTGTTCTGCTGACGAAATTGCCCACTCAACATTTTCATCGCATTATAATTATGATCGTGGTAGGTATATTGTAATACGTACGTTCGGTAATCCATATCTCGATTTATTTCGAAGGTAAATTTGCCTTCCATGGAAAGTACGGTTCATATAGAGTCATTTTGGCGAAACTGACGTACAAATAACGTTCCGCAAATTGCGTGTGGATCAAAAATGATACTATGACAATATCCAAGGTCATTTGTTTGATGATGGTGGAAATTTGGTAGATTCTGCAAAATTCCTGAGGTCATTGTTTGTTAAAGACGGAATTGAATTGAATTCGATTTTGTTGCTAATAATCATATTGACAATAAAAACTAATGCAACATCATGAAACTATGATGATTTTGAACTATTTTTACTCCGCAAATTTGAATATTCATTCGAAAAAAATTACCTTTCTCGCGAGATTACTCATATGCCTTTCCATAATGTACAAATGGAGGATTCCGCGTCAATGCCATGTATTTTCAGGCTTGTTCAAGATTTCAATACTCGAAGAATCGCAATCACAATATTACACAATTTTTGAAGAATGTTCTTTCGTGAAGTAGGTCTTTCGTACACTTCAAGAGTGAACAGATTCATCTCTGCAGTCGGTTTTCTTAATAGGTTCATCCAATTTTGAGAAACTTTCAGTTGAAACAAAAACGATTAGTTGAAAAAACCTCGCGTTTGAATTAGTTGAAAACTATCGGAAAAATCATCGAACGAAAAAAAATCTTATAGAATTAAACGTATAAGTACTCGATTTCACTGCAGTAGAGAACGTGAAAAAAAAATGCAAACTACTGAAAAATGTCAGGGTTTGTCAAAATGTAAAATTATTTACGCGGAAATTCCGATATGCTGCATTATCGTTGTATGTCAATTGATCATCCTGAGTCATTAGATCCAGCTTTGATTGAGCAGTGTTCTGTTAGGTTCCGTATAAATTCTCGTCGAAAATGGAAGAATTATGTGTAGGTATATCAGGAGAGTGTTTTTTGCCACTAAATAAAAGTACCGCTCGACTGATCTAACGCGCTCTGCCCCACCTGCTCGTATTTTTGCATAGTAAATTGCACAAATTTTCTACTCTTTACACTCGACACGTTGTACCGTTTTTTGGATATCTGCATGAAATTTGCAATTTGAAAATTGCACTGGCCAGCCATCTGCACGTTATAGTAAGTCGGCTAAAACCGCGCTTTATCAGCTTTTGGAACACGTTGTACGTGTATAGTTGTATTTTATTTATCTTGTAACGAATCATAGAAGCTATAACGATCTGCCAACGTAGGGTTATCCTAAGCTACTCGCTTTATTTGTATACCCAGGACATTTCATCATGCTCACACTCCCCTTCGGAATATCTTGTATTTACTATTTACCCATATTCCCGCATTCACACATCGCATTATGACAGAGTTATGCTGCAGGATATAGAAATTAGTAATTGTCACGATAACCATGAGAAATGCGTATAATTGCATAGGTTATACAGACCTACCTTCGATTGTATGATTTTTTTATGTTTCATTCTAATTCATCCACGAATTTGGTATAGCCGCCTCATATCTGTACATCTGAAAAATTCATTTTTGTTCTTAGAAGAATTTCGTAACCGCCCCAATTCAATTTTGATACAAATTCATAGAACGTAATTCATAATTATGTTTTTTATCTCGTCTTCCATGTATAATGATGGCTAGGATCGATGCTCTCGGACTTCCCACGTGTGAAGTTAAACAGAACTCCGCAGTGTATGAATAATTTAGCATTTTATCATTTTCATCCAGTGGTTCGATTATTGAGAAGAAAAAAATTCAATTCGTAACATAATGATATTGATAATTTTCCTAGATGTGATGTCATTTGAGCGATAAGAACAACCATCAACAAATTGACACGACTATAGTCAGTAAAATTTGATTCAATTGCGATAATAGATTCGTAATTCTCAGAAATCCTGATTATCATCATCCTGACAATAATTCGCGACTACTGAGCATAATCAAATAAGCAGGTATGTGTGTGTGGTAAATGTGAATGATCAGAGAAACTTTGTTCGATTATTATAATTATTATTTACGAACGGTTATATCACAAGGGAGCACTCTGTCAACATGGAACTGTGCATAGGAGTATGAATTGATGACAATAAATTATTAACATTAATAAACGAGACCGCAACCAACCAGGTTAAAAAACTGCCAAATTATTCACAGCAGAATTCGGCAGCCGCAAAAAAATGGCAGGCACAAAATTCTACCACAGAAGGCAATTCCAATGATATAGAAATAGCAGTACAGCATCGTTGTCACTCAAGTTTTTATACAGAAAATATAAGAGCAAAGAAAAAAAAGCAAAAAAAAAAAAAAAAATGGACGAATCTTTCCTGTTTAAATGGATAACGCGGATATTCCGGAAACTATAAGGATCGACAAAGTGTTCCGTTTCCGTAATCACCTACAGATATGCGACGTGCATATAAATCTAGTTTAATTCCCCTGCCTGATCTCGGCTAAGCGTGTTACGTGTTACGTGTTACGTGTTACGTGTTACGGGAAAAACAGAGTTGCTTGTATTGCGCGCTCGTCAACGATACCAAGCCGTGTGAACGTCCCTGTTACTGATAAGAAACACGGCAGAACCTACACGTAGCGAACCACCGTACCTTATACTCACACGAGTCACGCGAACCACGTAACTTTCGGTTGCTGAAATGTTAACACGATAAAATTCTCGATTATATACAAACCTGCAGTAGGTAATGGGCATACGTATATCGCATGGCTCGTGATTATTTAATATCGAATGGGTATCATTTCATGCCCAGTCCGTCTGGAGGTGGGATTTAAATTCTGATTTTCGAAAGCTGCGAAAGGTGAAAAATCCGAATTTTTATACTGCTGATTCACACTTTAGAAAGATTATTTCCCTAAAAGTCTACGCAGCTAATTTGAAGAACTCCAAATGGAAAAACATCGAAGATTTGAAATTCCGGAAGCTAAAAATCCGAACGGCTAAAACTTCGAATCTCGGACTTCGCTTATGCCACGTATGCCAAGGTAGTTTATTTGACAACTTTATCATGAGCTTCCCTTAGATTTGTGGATTTTTGGACTTTCTGAGTTTTTAACTTTCGGATCTTCGCGAGCACGTTTGCATTTTGACCTTTTGGAGTTTGCAAGTTCCGAACTCTAACGTTTCTAGAAACTCAAAATCGCGTGTCGAATAAATTCGGAATTTTAACCGTTCGGAACTTTTGGAATTCGAAACTTCAAACCCGCCCCATCATCTACATCCCTGCACCCACATCATACAACTGGATATAATATGGACGTTTTTATAAATGCCGAAATGATCAAAAATTTCGACAAATCTTACGCTTGGCGAGTTTTGTGTTTTTTATTTTATTCGACACCTATACATATACACGACAGCAAAAGGTTGTCTTTTTCAATCAACTTGAAAGGTTTTCCTCTGTGTGATAACAACTGTCACGTTTACGACAGTATTTTATATTCTCATTTTCACACCCTCGAATCTTCGCGGCTGAAGAAGTTTTCCCTCCAACAAAAACAGACAGATTTTTCGGACATTTCGAACTTTTGAAACCATTTTTACCCCCGACAAAAACCGTTCGTACAGCAATCACCGGGTAATTTATTAACACGGGTAAAATTCGGAAGCAAGGAATCAAATTTCGAGTAAGTAAAAATTGTGCAAGTTATAGGTAGGACTTGGCATAGCTCAGTAATGATTCGAGATATAGAAGTCTATAAAATCTGTTCTGCATCATAAAGCTACGTTCTATTGCTACCTTCAACCGGGCGAAGGTATCTCTGTTAATACAGAAGCTGTAGTTATTAAAATATACCTTTTATGAGAAGAGCGGATAAAACTCGTAAGCGTCCCTTGGCAAACCTTGTTCAAGTGCATCATATGGAGTTGGGCAACCTTTGAATCGGCACAGGCTGAAAGGTCCGAGCTTTTGTCGTTCCGTTGCAGGAGGAAGATGAAGATGGAATGTAACAGAGGGAGAGAAAAATGAAGAAATAAGGATAACAAAATTGTGTTTGATCTTGAATTCATACGGTAACCGAGCCCAGTTGTACCTACGTGCGTGCGTTGGTTGCATGATGTATCTCGCTCTTTGGAGGGTGCATATCGTTCGTACATGCAACCACCGCCCCTTACACACACGGTTCCTTTGTAAAGATTTAACGGGAGCCTCTTCCGAGTTTCGAGCACGAGAGTAGGTACCTACCTACCCACTACCTACATATGCTTTAAAAACAACCACTTCACAATTAATCCTGAAGAATCTGAAGTGGCGAGTTCTGCTGCTGCTGCTGCTGCTACTGCTGGTACTGCTGCTGTGAACACTGCAGTTAGACTATGGAGCACCTTAACACGCAGTACAGCTAGTTACACATGCATGCATATCAGCGTAGACCAAAGCGTTTACAAGTGAATTGGATGATGCTTCAATATAATTACGTATTGTGTTTCATCATACAGTAACGATGGACGACACACAGTTGTCATCTGTGCTTCTTTCTGCTTCTTTTTGCTCTACCTCCAGACTACCTATGCGCAGACCAGAATTACAAGAACAAGAACAAGAACGAGGGCGAGGACATTTCGCTCGCTTTAATTCCCTTAGTTAACAAACTTACCGGAATCTTGTAGAACCCAGAAATTCTCAAGTATTTACATAATTACATCTGTTAGTTTATCGTTTTAACTGCACCCCTTTTACTTGGTTCAGAATTTATCGAAATCATTTGCACATTGTACTGTTTCAAGACACGCGGGTAGTTTTGTTCCAGAATCTGATAAGTTCGTGAATTCGAAATGAACATGAGAAACAAATTATTCGGAAACCAGCATGTCACAATTGCACATCATGTGGCATAGAATCGACGCAATCAATCTCATGACGCAACGAAACGGTTTTTGCTGGATTTCTGGTTCACAAAGTTTTTGAAGGATTTGACGAGTTTTGCAATTGATCATTTGCTCTGAATTCGGATATGGGTTCTAAAGAAATGTCTGCGGACGTGCTCAAGTCTGGCTGAAATTCAGCTAATCAACTAGAATTGGCACTAATTCTAATTGATCTTTGAATGGTGCAGTGTTTCTGATGACTTGGAACAACATCGGAGCTAGTCGAATTGTGTTGATGAAGTTTTGGAACCATACGACTCTTGGTTTTCCATTTCTAGGAATGAATTCTAAATCTAGCAGTAAAACCGCGTGAATATGTATCTGCGACGAAAAAACACTATGAACTTTTTGTTGCTTCGAAAAGCAGTATGTATACCATCGACCATGAATTCCAGAGAGCGGATTGGAGAGTTGCAGGGCAGAATGAATGGTAAAAGGGTGGGTTTATAAAGATGAACGGTAAAAGTTTGGCCGAGTGAGTCAGAGGTGAGCTTGTCTGTCTGTCTACCTGCCTACTGCAGGAATTATATACCCTGAATGGTTTTGTTATCGATTTTGCGGGTCTATATATACGAAAGGCAAATAGAAAATGCATAGAATACGAAGTGAGATCCGACAGTGAGCGGCTGAATAATCCAACTAAACTCAAAACGCGAAACGAAGTTAAATTGGGAATGAAGTCAGGAAATATTTATACCGCGGTAAAAACGTCCTGAACCAGCACCGGCTGAAAAGATAGAATACGAACAAAAGACTTGGTAACAAATCACAGTCGATATACATATATCTATATCCATTGGGCTGAGGTAGAATCGTCGAAGAACCCCTGGAAGACCCTAATTTCATCGTGGTTCTGCAGTAAATCTGTCAAATCGCGTAATACCATTGATCAAATAATTAAACCCAGGGTTTCCTCAGACTGTATCATTTTTTTCAGATTTTCTCTACTTCTACATCATACCCTGTGCTCTCGATCTGCTTCCCTGTAAACTTCAATTCTCTATAATTATGCAGTGAAAAAAAAATCACAGTTATTATACTGATCAGGGGAAATCGACATTTGGCATAATTTATCAAAATTCATCGTCATTGCAGATTGTCATGCTCATCCCTGAGTCTGATTTGTTTCAGAACTTGCAGTTCTAGCAGTTGCAATGGTCATGATGATTCGAATTAATGACCGTTGATTCTGGTTATTGATTCGTATTCTTCTGTTTCAATTATTTCGGACTGTGTTCGATTTTTCCGGTTTGAATAAAATTACAATCCGAATCACAAGGGATGATTGCAGAACGCCCCGACGTCTCGGGGCGCAAGTATTAATACTGGAAAGGTACAGCGACTAGAAAGTGGAAGTTAAGTAGCTTAATGTGCAAACAGGACAGTTTTGGGGTAGTGGAAAGCATTAAATTGTTTGTCTTGCACTAACTTGAACATGCCTCTATCCACTTGGTGCTTTTCTCTTCCCACATTGAGCTTATCCCCCTTCTCGCTTCGCCCCGTCTTGAATCTTCGTCTTCTACCATGAAATACGTTCGTTTCTCTCAGAGTTTACTC
Source organism: Ametastegia equiseti (assembly GCA_963989295.1). NCBI lineage: Eukaryota > Metazoa > Arthropoda > Insecta > Hymenoptera > Tenthredinidae > Ametastegia > Ametastegia equiseti. Next base: position 23,812,227 of record OZ022389.1, read on the forward strand.
TTAAGTATACATATACATACCTACACTTCTAGTATATGGATGGGTACGTGAATACCTATAGTCACGAGGCCAGTCAAAATCCTGCAGGAGTTTACTCGAGACGAGGCGAAGGATCGGGAATGGGAAATTCAGTGTTCTCGAGACTTGTAGAGAGGGAAACTCCTGTTAACCTAATTCACCCCAAAATTATGCTTCAGCCCTGTTTGAACTCTGAAGAACGGCCTGCGCCTCGTATTTGTTGCCCCGTACGGTATAATTCAGAAGGGATTAACAGCGGAGCTGGTCCGCCTTCGCTTTTCTCTCCTTCTACCTCTCTCTTTCTCTCTCTCACTCTGGGTTTGCCATTGCCACGCAAATTACCGAGCTTTTTTTTCATCTTCGTTAATTAGTTATTTGCTATACAGGCGTAAATATACTGCGGCTAATCCGACGTTAATTAAATTATTCGGAGATTTATACATTCGTTTAATTTATCGTCACTATCAATTACAGGTATTTATGTAGCTGTGTGTGAAATTGAATAACTACATAGTCCATGCAGGTGGCTTTATTTATGAATTACCAATTTTTCAAACGTCTAATGTTTTTATCGTTACTCGATCAGGATATTTTCGGATGTTATATTGCAATTGGAATTCGGTATAGATCACACTGTGAACAAGCAGATCATTCAATTCATTGATAAATTTTTTCCAACTTGAAAAGGGATACTTTGAGTTGGAAAATTTAATAAAAAGCACCTCTTAACTCACTAACCACGAGACCAGTTAGAGAGGAAATTGATTCAAACATAGGTTGGGGCAAACCCTATCGATTAAGACCAAGATCATAAAAATCCGTTGATTCAGTCTCGACGTATGGCTATTTGAAACTTTACCTGTAAAATTTAGTCAGCTCAATTACTCGAAAACTAGTTGATTGATTAAATCCAGAGTTAACTCAGCTCTGAGTTACAAAGAAACTGTATCGATTGAAAAGAAAATCGTGGACATCCATCGATTCGTTCTAAAGAAATCGTTAGGCATAAAATTAATCACATTTACAGATGTCCATCCAAAAATGGTTGGAGGCGATATTTTGGACCCCAAAACGTAGAGATCTGACGAAAACTCAACTTTCCATTCTTGGGGTGATTATGATAATTATTCTTTTTTTTAAAAACGGAAAGTTGAAAATGATGGGGTTAAAATTGACGAGCTTGGACCACTGTGGAACAATTATAGTGTTTTATTCTAAAATTCAGCACCAATTGATGTTACATCATTTTTCGCTGTGTCGAAAAAACCTTAAATAGTGTTGAGTTGACATCAACTTGCGTTCTATAGTAGTCCATACAACACATTTTTTACAGTGCATATTAGTGCTGTTTATCACTATTGGGAGATTGAAAATTAGGTGAGAAATGGAGGAGTCATTCATTATTACATACAAAATACAAAACTGGAAATTCCGAAACGCTCCTGTCGCAATTATTTTTCCAGCACATGATTGACAACTCCTCTTCATTTTTCATTCAATTTCCAATCTTTGGGTTCGATACTTTTGATTTTTACTAACACTATGTATAACATCACACAAGCCAAATTCTCATTCCGGAACCAAAGAAAAATCAATGCCACTTTCAGTGGCAAGTCTTCCTTCGGAAAATGAATCTGAAATTTCATATTCTAAAATTCAAAATTGAATCTTGAAAATGAATTGCGAGCCAAAATCCACCCTCATCAAATATTATGGGATCATTTCTTTTCTTCCCGTTTTGCCACGATGCTGCAGCAATGCAATTCACAGTTGGAATTTATTACAGAAACGCTGTATAATTGCTATTCATTTCATCGATTTGTATGGTTAGGTTGTGAACACGCATTGCATTCGGATGAATGACGCCTGATTTAGTTAATACGTTTGAAATTGATGAAACAATTAGCATTTCCACCGCGTGTCATTCCGCATTGACAGCCACGTTGCGCGTACTCGGAACAAATCGCTTGGAAACTTTCATTAAAGACATATACCTATGTTACTGGCGTATACTTAAATGTCAATTTCACTTTTTCAACGCTGGAAAAAACAACCCACATAATATTACTCTGTACTAAATTACACGTGGGATTGTTTTTTTCATTTTTTCCATCTTTTTTTCCTTTGCTATAATTACAATCGGCTCTCTGAAAGCATAATCTTTTTTTATCCGACTCGCTGGAATCGTACTCTATACTATATGCGTATACCTACGTATAAGCTCGTTGAAATCTCGAGACGAGATTGGAAATTTGTAACCCTCCCTTGTTCGACGTAGGTATATAAAGCGATTTCAATTTTAATATTAATATCATGCCTTTATTCTACGCCGGTGAATTTCTCTTACCCGCTGCAGGTTATATAACAGAGTGGTTCTAGTGTAATGAACCAACGGGCGGGAAACTCGATTGATTGAACCAATTAGCTAATTACAAATTACCTACCGCTCTTTATTCGCTATCTAGACCGCTCGAATAACGGCTGAAATGAATTTTAGAATTGCACAATTATGACCTACTATATGTTCTCTTCGTTTTGAAAAAAAAAAAATGAAAAATTCATATTTGTCATGATTATCGTTATCGGAGTTGTTTCAACTCTGGTTACGAACCCTTGAAAATGATGGGAATACGCAAGAGGAAAACGCTATGTATTTTACCAAAGCTCTATAAATAGATGTAGAATTAACGGAATTAATGCACATTGCCGCAAATAGAGAGAAAGAATGAGAAATAGTGAGTGAGTGAGAGAGAGTGTCGGGCATTGACATTTGCCAAGCGGTTTATATTTGCAGTTAAGACAGATGTGCTTGCGCCTGTACGAATAACTCACGCCAATGGCGACGAGAAGGCTATGGTTCAATTGCCCGAAGGCGATTTTTTACCCTCCTACTTAATTACATTTACTCTTTAAATTGCAGGCGCCGCAAACTTCACAGAAACATACCAAAAAAAATCCAAAAAATTGATCAACCGATTTCAAACTACCGATACAATTTGTATCTAATAATAATTCATGGTTCAGATATACAATTAATTCTAATTATAAAATTGATTAATTTTCAAGTGTTAAACTAACTGATGATCAATTTTTGATGATCTCTCTTTCTTTCTCTTTTTAGACTTCGTCATTAAGTCCTGTACACTTTTTTTCAATATATTATATATTGTCGTACAGATATGGAGTATCGTTTGATTTACAACGTGAGTTAGATATTCAATCAAATCCAGCACATCGGTATATTGCTTGTCAATTTTCATCCCCGCACACATGAGTCATTAATCCATGATTGTTGTCGTATCATTAGGATAACACCTCGATAGGATCAGGGCTAGACCGTCGCTCGTTTGGGTTGTAATTACTTCGATCTCTACATAAACCTATACATATAATACTGGTATGATTTACAATCAGTACAGAACAAAACACGAGGACAAAAAATTGGGTAACTTTTTCAACCACGAAATTCTCGTATGCGAATTTTTTACCCGATAATAATTAGTCGTGTGCAAACTTTACTCTGAAAACCAACAGCCACAAGTTACATAACAAAAACGACAAAAAATTTTACATGTTAATTCCATATGTAATAATTTTCTCTCGTTTCTTGTCGATTGTGAAATATATTGCTGATTTATTAATAATTACATACCAATAATTTTTGTACTCTTTCGATCCAGTTCCTAATTTTTTCAAAGGAATTTTCCTCTGTTCTGTCTATGCGCCTTTAGATATTAGATACGTATATTCATGAGCGAATGGATTGTGTCTAATCTGTTGTATATATTTCTCACGGATACATAACTATTGCATCTGTATGTTTAGAATTTTTAATGATGAGATAATTGAGCCGTTGCAGAGTGAGGTGATAAGATAATTTGACGTCCGGGTTTTGCGCTGGTCTGATCGTTTGAAATCATAGATAATTTTTGCAGGGTGTTGCGCGCAGCACGTACGTACACGATATACGAAGAAAAATAAAGTTATCCTCGAGACAGTAAACCCAGGGGCCGCGCACTATCACAAGCTGGAGAAATAAAATATAGATATAATATACAACTGCGCTAATGTAACCAGATAAGGCTAAATCTACGTTTCGCAGTACTATTAACGTATATCCTTATCTGCAGGGTTCTTTTCAACTCTCTTTTATTATGTAGTTTTTTTCTCTCTTTCCTTAATGATATTTAGTGATTGATTAGGCAAGTAATTTTGGCACTTCGTGTCAGAGATTGGCCACTTATCCAATACTGGTTCAGTTTCTTCAACAAAATGACAATGATATGGCAGATCAGTCGCGGCTGACTATGTTGAGCTTGACCAACAACTAGGTACATATAAACCAATATTTTTTGAGTCGAAAGTAAATAAAACAAGGAGATAGTTGGATTGTTAGCAAACGAATCATAGAATAACGTGCGAAGAGTGAATTATTTTCAAGTTTTCAACATCGATTTCGAACTAACGTTCCTTCTACTTGCGAACTTGAAATTGCCGATTTCGAAAATCCTGCAAGTACACATTTATTATTAAATTGTGATTTCAGGGAATCCTAATCGGCCGAATTAGATCCGTAGCTGTTGATCCGTTTTCGAAGTATGATCCATTCAAATCTCCCTCAAGAAATTATGTTTTCTGAAATAACTCGCGAACTACTTCACTGATCGAATCTCGAATTTGATCAGATCGCAATTACAAAGAACTGATTATCGATTAAGACCAAAATTATCAGAATCCGTTTAGCCGTTCTCGAGATATCGCGGTACGAAAAATTCATCACACATCATCCAGACGTCCATCTGAAAACGATCAAGGGTCATTTTCTGGACCTCGAAACATGGCGAAATCCGGTGTCTGGTTTAATTCAACGTTATTCTTCTAGGGTGACAATATGTAAGAATATTCTCATGTTTTTTAAAACGAAAATTTGAAGATGTCGAATTCACCATTTGATCTAATTCCTCATCCATGACAATTCTGGGTTGTCGTTTGAATTGATTTCACGCGAAAGACTGTCCATCGAAGGAACCCCTGTACTGTCAAAACTAGATGTTAAAAAAATAAAATTTGTAATCGAAAATTACACCGATGTTGAAATTAGTGAAAAATTGCAAAATACGTATAATAATAATGTAGTCGGATAATGTTAGTCGGGAATTGCGACTTAATTAAGAATCCTTGTTGGAAACGCGAGCCTCGGCTCCTCTTCGCTTTCTACCTGACTCTCGAGGATGTGGGCGCCAAGTTTACAGAGGTGCCAGACAACCATACCTACTTTATGATATGGAGCCTCGCGGTTGAACCCAACGAAAAGCCAACTAAAGCCCAACTGCTGTAACGGTACCGATCCCAGCATCTGCCTATCTAATCGTGTTTTGTGGCCAGATGATTATATGGGTGTATATATATATTCCGTCTATTCATTCTCGGCTCGCTCTGCTCCAGACGTGGCAGCCGCTAATTGTTTCGAAAATTCTATTCCTCTTGAAGCATCGGAGTACCTTAATGAATGAAAGGGACGATTTACCTCCATGCGCTGTACGACGAACCTACTCATCATTATTGTTTACCTATTTACTCTGACTAAAGTGCGTTACATCGCCAAAAACCTACTCATACGGATATATTATGTGTCTAATTTGTTTGGAACAAATCCATTTCAATATCGTCGAAATACATGCATTTGTATAGTGTTATAGTTTCTCACCACCTGCCGGCAGAAAAAAGAGAAAAAAAAAAGAAAAAATAGAAAAAAGTTTCATACAAGCGCGAGAAAATCAAGCCAGCTTTACCCAAGTGGTTTGACTTCATCCCATGATGTATCGGAAACGAATGAACGGATTTCGGTGATTTTGGTCTCAATCGATGCGGTTTTTCATAACTGAAAAATCATCAAATTGAGCATTCGATCAGTACAGTGGGTAACGAGATATACAAGGAACGGAACTTGGAAGCACAAGATTTCAATTGATGATATCTCTAGAACGAGTCAAGGAATTTTTATGATCCTGGTCTTGATCGATGGGATTTGCTCCAACTTGAATTTGATAAAATCTTCCTTTCGATCGATTCGGTAGTTTGTGAGTCATCAGAAGTATTCACGTATTTTGAAACTTGGTTTTTGAGACACTGATCACTAAAACGAAGATGTCAAACTTTTCCGATTCCCGAATTTCAAGATGGCGGATGCCCAGTCATAAATACACCATATGGTATCAAGGGAATAAGTATTGTTCAAGAAAAACCATCTTGCAACCGATTTCAAACCCGTTTAGGGCGAATATTGCACTGAAAGAAATAACAGCTGTGCATGGAGAGGTGGGCATGGATCTACGTGTAGAATGTACACTATACGCGTATGTACCTAGTAGCTGCTGTACCTACTCACCTTGTTCGCAGTCGGGTGGGAATTTCAATTAATTTCTCGAGAATTACACCAGTCAGAAGCAGACGGCTACCATGCCGGCTAGAAGCGTCTAAGGAACAATCCCTCGTATATTAAACTGAGCTGAAACGTGCCGCGAGCGAGTTTTTATTTACAAACCTTTGCCACCGTTTTTACAAAATATCAACACATATCTCTCTACAGCCATCCAGGTGTATAAAGTGGGTATATGTACTTGCAGCCTACTAGGTACTTTGTAGTTTGGCACGCGCGAGCAAATAGGTATCTGCATCAACCAATGGCGGGATTTGAATTATACTACCTTTCAAAATTCTGAAAAAAAAAGAAAATGGTTTTTCACTTCTTTTTTCTTGTATACCATACGTTATACGAACTCGTGGTCGTTAATTAACAGCCTTTCCAAACCACTCGAGTCACTTGGCCTAGTACTCGAATGTTCAAAGAATAAAACACTTGTACCACTCGAGATAATGATTAGCAAGAAGAACGTACGCTCGAAAGTTCGTAATTCGAGGGTTGAATATTTCGTCACGTTCTTACCCGCGCCTGTACAGGTACTTTTTCGAAGAAAATTCTGTTTTCCGTCGTAACTCTGAATTGATAATCACTCGCAAAACTTAAAAATATAAATAATCAAACAAATTACTCGATTATAGTCGTTGATTAGTTGAAAAATTCAACTTTAATAGAACCAGAGGTGGTGGCGCCGATGAATTTAAAAAAAAAATAAAACAGAGTTCACTTTACATTTTACGGCAGTGTGGGATAATCGGAGAGTTTCGGTGTTAATAAATTTCGTTGAGATCACAAAATTCAGCCACATTGGCCAGCTCTCGCGAGTCGCGACGCATCAATTATTTGAGTTTCATTTAACGAGTGGGACGAATTAGCTTGTGTGCTAATGAGTGCGAGTGAGGGAAGAATATCTTTTACGGGCAGCAGAGGTGCGGCTGAGTTAGCCAAGCTTAATTGGTACAATAAAGATATCTACTACAGGGCGCTCTATGGCATACCGTTGCGGGCGCAGTCCCATCCTGATACCTACCCGTCCACGCTATAGAGTATAGATTATACAGTGTATTGCCGCAGGTTAAAACCGGGCTGTATAACTCTAGGGATTGGAGGAAAAATAAAAACAGAGGAACAAAAAAATCGTCCAAAACTCCTCTGTTAGTTAGTCACGAAATCTGTTGGGATCGCGCCTAATTTATTTGTCGCTCATGAAAAACCATCGGGGATAAACCGAAAAATAGTAGGTGAGCAACGCGGTATTGTACACTACATCAGATATTTTCCAGGATGGATTTTGTGATAATTTTCATCAATTTTCATCCATGGTTGATCAGTCCACTGTTCACTTTTATTTGCAATTAGTTCGTAAGACTGGAAAGAGAAGCTTTTTCGAGATGAAATATGGATTGTGACGATTTGAACTCTATGTTTGAGTTACAGGGTAAAAGTACCAGTAGCTGCTCTCTACATTTTGTGGAGTGAAAAGCGCACCATCCCACCCCGTAATGCATGAGCTTTTATTCTAATCAGATCGAAAATTGACTCAAGATCAGTGTAAAACTCATTTCTTCAAATCCTCTACGATTAGAAGTGAGTTTTCACTCTGAAATAGTGAAATCTTAAGCTCAGTTGAGTTCTGATTGGTTTATTACTTCTCACTTCGAAAAATTTAGAGCCCAATGGACATGTTGAGAATGTTACTAGTAGCTGGATGCTTCAGGATGTAGGTACAGCCTGAAGAATGATACTACCTGAATTGTTGCAGAAGATGTACGCGTGCCCAGTTACTGGTACACTATTCCGAGGATGTTTTGCAGTTGCTGGTACCAATTCTACAATGTCCAGCTACTGGTGACATTCCTTGGGTTGCCCAGGCTGCTAGTATTTTTGTCTGGAAGTCAAAACAAAATGTGAAGAAGAAGTGTCAGAGTGGTTTTCTATCTCTTTCCATAATTTTCTTTTTTTTTTCTCCAATTTCCTTCTCATTTTCATCAGTTTCTTTTCTCTGATGGTTTTCCTTATTCAAGGTAATTAGAAGGGTGACATCTATTGTGTGGCCTGGGAGAGACGCGAGATATATGGTTATACGATGACGTTTATGTATGCAGATACAACCTGTAGCTGGTTCACACTAACCTGAGAATATAAATGTATATTGAGAATGGCTGTGTGGCTGTCGGAATATAAATTCTAAGGATAGCAGGCAAGCCTGTTGCGGTCTACTACTAGAATGACAGAGAAGTGTGACATCGGAGAAAAGTTTGTGTACGTGTATTTCTAGTCTGTACTGCAGCCGTCTAGGGGTCTGTCTGTTTCCACTTTGACACGCGACGGCCATTGTTAACCACGCGGTTCGTTTCAAAAGATGTACTTGTATGTCGTAGTACATGCACAGGAGACGGTACAGAGACAACTGCAACAGGCCTCACAGTCTCTTGTGATCGCGGGGCTTTAAAGTAATAAAACATAGAAGAAGCCGAGCGAAAATAGACACCTTTCGAAAAAATGCTACATATCCGAGGCTGAGTCAGTCGTGTCGGGCTATACCGAAGACACGTTTATTGCCCTCTCTCCAATGCTGATGCTGATGCTACTTCTCGTTGCTCTACGTATGTAGTTAAGAATGTGTGCGCTAGAATTACATGCACGTTTAAATACCGCTCACGTATGTACGTAAGCAACCACGTATACGACTCAATTGCCCAAATAGATGCGGAGAAAGGGAGAAAAGAGGTGTACATACGTCTTCATTCAAGTCATTATCACTAAAACAAGGAAGTCCATGGTCCTGACAAACAGTTCTTCTTAAGTGAGTAAAAAGTCGATGATAACAGAATCAAACAAACGATTTCATGTAGACATTACTAATTGTTCAGTTCACACATTAGTTCGTGGTTTTTTGTTTTGTTTTTTTTTTCGTTATTTTTTCCTGCGTATGCCTGAATTCGATACGTATGCCTAAGTAGTTCTACAGATTGCATCTTGTATGCGATATTTCGAAAATTATTAGTGACATGCTGATATAGCCTATTCTCGAATAATCCCATGCATCAGAGATAGAAAATTTATTACAATTTTGATGGTGCTAAAAACTTTCGATTTCTTTTAAAGTTTCTTTTTTTTTTCTCGTACGAATTTGACAAATTTGCATCAGTTCACGACTGGCGTATGAACAATAATTACAGGTTGTCTACAGATTCTGGAAATCCTGAAAATCCTGGAATCAGCCTGGGATACAATGGTGCTTTGAAATCCTGGAAATAGCCTGGAATTTTATCGAACTTCTCGTTTTTTTTTTCTGATTCGAGAATTTTTTCATTTTTCTTCACATTATATTTGATTCTTTGATTAATATCCGCATTTTGGATAGTACCTGAAATAGTGATCTAATCATATTATGCAATACTTGATCTACTAATTCTAATAGGTGAAAGGTCGAATAACTTGTCTGATTTGGGTGAAGAAATACTTCAACTTCTTCAAAATTCTGTAGTTACAACGTCGCATACTCTCGAATAGTCTACAATTTTCATAAACATATTCCTGGATGTCCTGGAAAAGGCCTGAAATTTGGAAACCAGAACTCTGTCGACACCCTGATTTATTGAAAACTGCCTTTTTTCGATTAAGTTTTTGGAAATATAATGCGTACTTTGAATACAGAAATCACCGATCGCCAAAAAAAAGTTGATGTGAAGATAAACGCTGATTTAGAAAATAAAAATAAAAATTGGCCAAATTTCTCCCCCTGGGTCGTAAACTATACGGTATGAGTCTCGGGCTTCCGGGACGTCATGCAGGACTCGAAAGACGACGAAATCTATGCGAAGAATTCGTGCGTTGCCCTTTGGTGGAACGTAGCAGAATACCTGCAGTAAAGCTGAAGAAGAGCGAGAGAACAAATGCAGCATACCAACTATATGTAGCTGTATAAATGAAAGTAAAAGGAATTGAGATGCTCGTGTAGAATCAAATTAGATGCGGGATGAACAACTAGGCGAGGCCCCGTCCGCGCCAAGGAGCATTCCTATGGAAAGGAGCGAAACGGCATGACCTAGAGGCAGAGGAATTCAAAGATCTCCCTCTTTTCTCATCTGCAATCTCTTGAGATGATCTCTCGCTACGTCGTATCTATACCTATACCTCGAGCTAAGCCTCCCGAATTCGATGCTGCGCTCCGTTCTATATCTTCTTTGGCTTCGAGTCATCGCTGCTTAGACACTCGGTCTGGGAGGTCCAGAAATATACTTAGCTAGCCCTGGCCCTTCGCTTCGCGCCCGTTGCCGGCTACTAGATGCTCGATGCTCGATACTCGATGCTTCAGATATACTCGAGGGGTTGCTTACTTAAGAAATCATTGAACCACTTCATCCGAAATCAAACAGGAAATCGCCAAAAGTCGCTGGAAATCACTCAAATCGTATGATTCCTGATTTCCTCATGATTTCTTAAAATATATAGGACATCATGGGAATTGACAAAAAATTCATGTGATTTTGGCAATCCTGGGAATCACTCATCCCCTTTCCAAGCAAGCGAGTATTTATCAATGTTCATTTCTTGACAGCAGTCTAGCAATCAATGATTTATGAAATTTCGAAATCACTCGTAATCGTTGGAATCAGCAGAAATCATACGGAATCGCAGGTAATCTCGGAAATCACGGGAATCGCAGTCGAAGTTATAAAGAATTGATTCCTTTTGAAAATCGTCGTGAATTTGAATTTGCGAATGAGCAGTTCCTCGGGCAATACTAGATCAGCCCATACACTGCACTAACGGACTATGATGTCAAGCATCGAACATCGCGCATCGCAAGTTGTACATACAGACACCCAACAAATTAGATCTGTCGCCCCCAAAATATGCAACCGCTTTTACAGGTCGAAATGAATCGCCGTAGGTTGGCAATAACAGAGGTAACAGTAGGGATCTGCTAGATTGTCGCTGACGGCGTTCTACATAACCTCAAACCAGCTCAAACTGTCAGAGTGATTGAGAAAATCCGGATGCTCCAAAAGGTCACTCCGGAACATTTGGAAACATTTTGAAAATTTATTAGGGGTATTACAATTCGATACGAAAATAATTTTTCTCTTTATTGAACGATAATACATCAAGTTTTATGTTGAGAAAAATTACCTGATTTTTAAATAAACAACCGTACAAAAACTGTGTGAATATACGTATATTTAAATAGTATCCGAAAATCAGGCTGAAAAATTCTATGCGAATGATTTGATGTTTGCAGAGGAAGATAAGCATCTGGAAGTAAATATGTGTGTGTACAGAAACCAAGACCGTGAGAAATCTCTAAAATGAGTTTTGCGTCAGGAGTATTTAGAGTTTTTCGGTTTGTTTATGCATGTGATAATTTTATGACATTTATACGGTCGCTTTTCAAAATCATATAGCAGCTAAGGTTTATGTTTCTAAACTTATTTTTTCAGGCAGTACTATATTATATCCATGAGTCAGAGATTTTCAATAATAATTCTAGAATGGTAAATGCTACGTTCAAGAGAAAAATCTCTACGAAGCAAACATTAAAGTGTTCAAATTTATTTACCCAGTACGCGTATATTATATTCATTCAACTCATTTAAATCGTCTTAGTTTATGATCCTGACGATTTTTTCTAACGGCGTTTCATTCTCACTTTGTATACATGTATGGGTCATTGCAGGTCAAATTACCCAATTATCACGCTGCCCATTGATTAGAATTTGTTTCATTATTTTGTATATTGAATCTCACCTTATGAGCTACAAAGCCATATTAACCGGGATTTCGATATTTGATTTTAATGAGTTGATCACAAATGCAGAATTGAGATAAATAATGTATAATGGTCGGGATCATTGACGGAATGATTTGGCATGTAATCACTCATACGTTACGAGTCTGAAGTGTGCAGTCATCCTGAGAGGTCTGATGAAATATTTTATTTATTTATTTTCTCCTTTTTTACCGGGGGTTCGTAGTTCGAGACAGTTTCAGTAGGTTTTTTATGGCACAACTGTTTGTTTGAATGGCGCGGGAGTTTTTCCGAAGGAATATAACCGCGGTGCACCGCAACTGAAATACGAGGTACTCAACGGACAGATTCCTCACAAATACTATCCCAGCGGATTTTCATTGTTATTTTACCCACGCGATTCGTAAGTGTCGCTAGAGAATTCGCTAATATAAATTCATCTCTGGTAATGAAAGGACGTCGTTGATCTTCCCGATTTTATAGCACGTAGATCTCGGATCCAGGAACTTGCAATTGTGTCTGTTCTCTGGGAAAAAATCAGTCGCCAAATCTACAAGCGACGTATAAGAGAAATTTAGAAGACTGAGGAATTAGATACAAAAAAATTGGTGTGAGTTCATTAATCGTTGCTGTTTTTTGGAAATTTATTGTTATTATTAATCTAAAGGTATACACCGGAAGTACCGATTGAAAAATTTCTGCCCAGACAAGAAACGAAGAAAAATAAAATTGATGAATTGAAAACAAACTCTGAACGTTGTTCAAATCATAATTACCACCATTAATCACGATGCATTTTGTTATTACTTGACAGACTCGAAAACACAGGCACAATTCATCTTTTTGGCTGTATAATCGTTTAGCTTGGATTGCAGTCTGGCACAGTCCCATCACGTACCGCGACCCACTACTACTACTACCGGTCTGTCCTCTGAACTATGAAAAAAACGAGCTAGTAGTAGATTAATGGCCTAGCCGTGGAGCTAAAAAAAGTCATACACTTATGCTATAGTATCACGAGCCATTAAAAGCTGTATCATTTATTGTTGGATTTGTTAATTGTGCTGTCAATTTGAAGTTCAAACAATTAATTTAAAACTCGCATGATCGCATATTTAATGCATTTAAAGAGACATTTGAAAACGAGCAAATGATTCGATTAACAACGTTGGGCCAGACCCATAACTTCCCGCTTAGATTTTTTGGAGTTTAGAACATTACAACTTGAGTAAAATATTGTCTAGAAATGTCCCTCTCAAAGAGATCAGTACAGTTAGATTATTTTATTTTCAAGTACTATTTATTTTTGAACTGAAGTTCATTTCACATTTGCAAAATGTTTTATTCCAAAAATTTGTGTCATAAGGATTTTGGGGCACCGTTGGTCCGATTAAGGTCGTTAAGGACTCATTTTGTCCGGAAATAAAATCCTTATCATGCAAACGAGGGAATCTTTTAATGTTTTTATTCTGCCCGAGTTATTTGCAAATCAGTAGCCCAAATTGTACAAACTTTGGATAATCATGGACTGCAAATTTACACATAGGTAATTGTTTTCAGATCCTATCGAGGATTTTCTTGCCGAACAAAATGAGCCCTAAACAATTACTCCAATCAGTTGAACGGTGCTCCAGAATCCTTGCGACATGGGTTTTAGTAGAGAACATGTTTTTTTATGCGAAATAAACTTTAAGGTGAGAGAAATAAATGAATTCTGAACTAGTTCGATTTCTAAAATCAACTTGTACTGGTCCCCAATTAACTCACGAACTAATGAATCGATCGATCGATTAACAAGTCGCGAGATAAGGTTCAGCGTGGTTTTTCATGTTCCTTGCAATAAATAATCATGCCGTGTGATTTTAATATACGTTGGGCGCTGACGTGCAAACGGTCGAGACTAATGGCGGAACTAAATTCAGTTTCCGGTTCCGGATGCGCGACTGTAACAGCTGCCAATTCTAAACGCGCCCACGTTGATTTTCGAACAAGTATTAGTACGAAACTAGCGATGTATGTGCGCATAGCATTCGGAATATACGAGATTCTGAACGGTTTGCTCCAAGTTTTTTAGACGAGAAATCTTTCGAACACCTTCATTCATTACTTAATTATTGGAATCTGTGACGGACAGAGACGGACGTTATAGTTGCCTTTGAGATGCGGATGAATGGGTATAGGCGGAAAACCTGTCATCTTCACGATGACAGCTAATCGGAAATTCGTGAAAATAAAAGTCTTCTCAAGCTCAACTCGCAGATACGTAAAATCTGGCGTTGCTTTTGCGTGGGCTTGTTTTAAAACATCACTCACCTATATTAACACCAAAGTCTTCGTGTTTCAAGTCTTGGTAATTATGTATCCGACCGAACTACTAGTATATTACCAAGAACGCGTACAAATCTGCTCACGAATTCCTATGAAAATTTCATCCTCATCGATTCATTTCGCATTTTTCATGAAAATAATCTAGCAGAATTCTGGGTCGTATATACACGATAGAATTTTTCTCATACAACCCCCTCGGTATATGTACTATATATACTTGCTCATGAATACGTATGTGGCTGATAATTTGCTTATTGTATGAATAAAGATGACGTATTTAAACCGTGAATACGCAAACGACCGTTTACTCTAATTTAATTTTCAGTTCTCAATTTTCAATTTTATTTTAATATTTCCCGAGAGAGAAAGGGAGATGAATCTCGCCTGCTCATTTCTTCGATGATTTATGTTAATATATGGTAATCAATTACCAGTTATATTATATACGAACAAGTACTCGAATAAATTAAATATATATCTGTTAAAAGATTGTTCTTTAATTAGCTATTTATTCAGAGTTAATGGCGTTGACACGCGTCGCGAAGGCTATCGGATACTTTTTTATTCTTCAATTTTGTTATCTCAGATGTCCAGAGATTGACGATTGGATTTTTCTCCAATTACAATTCCGACATTTCAACGTATACTAAGATCAAAGAAGTCTCGGGATTATCAAGGCGCGTGTAATTGACTGTGTCGAATCCACTTGGTGCATTCTTTTCCATTTTTTTTTCAATTTTTTTTACTTTACTCTTTTTTTCCAACAAAACTTTCGACCACTGATTTCTGGCTGTATAAAACCCCTGTCGGTATAGATATTCTCTATGATCTTGAGCGTGAACGTTGAATTTTCGCAAACTTCGCAGATGACTAGTCACGGCTGCTGTAGGGAGTCACTGTTGCCAAAGATTTGTTTGCCGTCCTCGTGGCATCATTTTCCTTCTTATTTCCACGTTTCGTCGGGTCCTCTTAACCTACTTTACCGTTCTTCAACACATCAGAATCAAACCGACATTTTTTTGTACCCTTGGATAGTTGAAATGTTTGAAAAAGTACTTTTGACTCAAGTTTTGGAAATTTTTTTGTCACTTACACCCTTTTGCTCCAAATCCTTTAACCGCTGCTCATCTACCATTAGAATTTTTACTGAAAGGTCGATAAATTTGTAGAAATATTTATACGTAGGTACAGAAGAAGAAACTCGGTTTGCTCAACTGAACTATGCGATCCTAAAATTTCGGAGCAACTTGAATACAGTGAAAATAAAATTCGAACAGATAAAATTCACTCAAATTCTTGTGTTCCCTATTATTAATTGTATACGCACATACAAAGTTTTACGCCATTCTAAGCTAATATCGAATGATGGAGAATAAATTTTTGGTCATTTTGTGGCGACTGGAAATGAACGATTCATCTCGATTTTATACACACGGCCTGTTTTATACTTTTTGTACCATCTTATTAGTTTGTTTTTTTTTGGTTTTTTTTCACGAGTATTTTCCCATCTACGCGCATTTATAAATCGTTAACGTAACTGCGATCAATTGGTTAGAATTTCCATGCCTAGAATTGGTTCAATCGAGTCGGCAGTGATTTTTGATCCAAGTATTAAGCGAGGACCTTAGATCACCCGAAATCGTGCGGTGCGTGGAGGGAATTGGAAAGGAAAAATCGTCCGCTTCTTGTCGGTTGGAATTAGAATCGGGTAAAAGCATCCCATCCCCTCGGTCTTGCGACAGCACTTTTTCCGACTCTAATCACCGCCATGTTTTCACGGAATTTTCCTCACAATTTCGACGTCGACGATTCTCAACGCAGCGTTCCATATCCTCGTTGAACGATCGCCGTCGTCTGAGTTTAGACGAGAACACGACGAAGAACATTTCTCATCCCTGAGTTGAAGGCCGTCAAAATCCAGGTCAGTTGAAACGCATTAAGGGTGAAAAAAAGTTTTGTTTTTGTTTTTTTTTTATTTCGTTTCAACTCGACGATTTCTCAAGAAGAAAAAAACTACGTTTTATTCAGACACCTGATTTTTCACTGCAGCAATTTCTATTCTTTTTCTTTTGGTACGTATAGGGCTGTTGATGCCACTTGTGCCAAAATCATCGATGTGCAGAATTTTGTTTTCGCTGATTTTTTTGATATTTTGTTCGTTTCGGTGAGCTGGGCGTGCGGGAAAACGCGTATACATAGTTCGTTCAACTTCTCGTCCCGCACGTAATTCACCAGCTTCGTTCGAACATTTGGTCCCGTGCTATTTTTACGCGAGTGCGTAGGCGTAAATTGGACACTGCTCGTTTTCTCTATATGTATGTATGTGCCCAATGTAAAGTTCGCACTTCAGTTCTCTCGGCAAATTCGACTGATTTTTATACACCTATACCTACAGTTGCATCGAAAATTGCAATACATTTAGCAATTCACCACAATTCGGATTCAAAAGCATTTCATGCGATCAAATACGTCGTGTAAATGATATGCCGTCTATCAATGAAATTCTACTGAGGGTGCCGGACGCAGTGAATTTAAAACTTCTGCTTTGCAGTTCTGCCGCATTGCATCATGTATGTTCTATGATGGATGTACTCTTTTTGGGGTTGGATTGAAATTTTGGATTTCAAAGGGTTCCGAACGGCCAAAATTCCGAATATCGATATTGCCAGTCACCGTTTTTAGAAAAGTTATTTTCCCGGAAGTCAACTTACGCGATTTCGTAAACTTTGGAGTGAAGAATACCAAAGGTTCAAAATTCCAAGAACTAAAGATGCTAAAAGCTGATACTCCGAAACTTGAAATTTGCGCATTAACGTCGTTTATTGAACCTTGAAACTTTGCATTTTTGGCATTCCTGAGTCTTGAAATTTCTTTTCTTCTTCGATCTTTTAGCCGTACGTGTATTATGAATATTGAAAATAAAAAGCAGTTCCCGGAATGCTTTGAAACTTCACATCTTTAGTGCGTGAGTAAAAGGTCCAAAGAACACATTGCAAATTCGGTATATTCATCAGTTGATAATGTTTCATGAAATCGAGATACTCTGACCTCCAATTTCAACATAAAAAAAGTAGGGAACAGCGGTAAGGTATTGAGTTCGGCGGCACTATAGGTTGTATTTAGTTTGGAAGAAACTATACGACTCACGTTTTCTAGGTGTTAGCAATCGGTAATAATGAAATTCCAAACATAGACCCGTGGCAACTTAAGGCGGTATGGGGGTCTGTTCGAAATACCATTGTTACTAATTGTTGTCATCTGAAAAACGTGAATGATACTTTTTCGACGTCAACCCAACCAATCCGAATGAACCCTCGATGAATGAATTCAGTTTTTTGGCAGAAAGTGGCTGATTATGTCACTTCATCCAAAGAACTGATAAGATTCCAGTCAAACTCATGTTTTATCACATTTTTATATAGGTTAAGTTGAAAGTGACCTTTACCATAACACCTCAACTCTTAAATTGTTCCTAAAGCAGCGAATCAACATATAGTGCGGTATATACCGTGTGACTATTAGATGTATTCATTCAGCTGGGATGTGTGGTACACTCATGGTTAAACTCCCCCCTCGGATAGTTCAAATTACTTAATTAGCTGCTTAGGATGTTGAACGAACAACGAGGGGAAAAAAAAACGGAAAAACAAATTTATAAAAAAAAAAGGAAACTACATTCAAGTGATCCCACTATAAGCGAACGCCGGACAAACCGCGTCCAGAATCCCACGAATAATTAATTTGGCGTTGGGTTTCGAAGACCCCGCGACGAAGCGACTCGCGGTGCATAATGGCCTGCTATAAAGGATGGTGTCAATGCTCTCTCGAGCGTATATATTTTCCCAGGATGCATCGCAGGCCTCCACCCAGTCTCGCGATAGAGGTTGAGGTCAATTTATCGGCTGCGCAAAATGGTCTTTAACTTCGGATTGATTAGCTCGTTGACTTTCGTATGTACGTTGTACTATTCTTGTATAAGGTTCAGACTCCAAGATGGCTTCTCTCATGGCAGTTGCAGCGTACATAGCAAATAGAATTATCCCGCACGCGGTGACACGTGAAGTTATGCACCGAAAGAATGTGAAATAAAAACATAGAAAAAAATAAAATAAAGAAAATGAATGGAAATTACGTGACTGCTCTAAAAAAAAACGAGTCTTTAAACGCTCCTCGAGAATCCTAGGCGCTTATCAGATGACCTGGGTTCTTAATCCTGCATTTCCAAGCTCGGATCAAGATAACGGTTCCCAACGCCCTATACTATGGTGTTGCCCTCCGTGTCGGCTGCGGTTTTAACAAAATTATCCTTCAGGGGATTGGTAGATTGCTGAAAATGTGACAGGGATCTTCTAATGGCTCTGAATGCCACTAAAGCTAAAGGGCGAGGAAAACGTCTCGTGTGCCGATATGTCTACCTGCACGCGACAACATGATTTTTGTTGCTTAAACCTAAGAACAAGAGTCCTTTCTTTTGATACTTGTGTTGTAAATAAACTTCCTTCCAGTCCGTTACTCTGACTTTATTCGAGAACGCACCATCATTGCAGCAAAGGGATTTTGGTATATTTTAATGACAAAGGCGCATGGGCACAAAGTCTCCAGCTTCTGGGAAGTGGACAGTGAAGTGGTTGAGCGGAATTGTTTCAATGACTTTCATCCCACGTTCTGCGGCATCTAATGACGATGATCAACTCACTGTGTTTGAACTTCTTTTTGTTGCCAGTCAAATAATGTCCACCTACGTATTTTCTTCGTCTGCAATACCACTGTACAATAATTAGGTACTGTTCACAGTCAAGCCTCATTTCGACACGCCAGATAATTGCCAATAATTGTCTGTGCTGAGGGGACCAGTATGTCGCGGTTGGAGAAATTCAACATGTCCATAATCAATTTATCTATTCACCAAGTTCATTTCACTTCATTACAATCGTCTCACTCCAAAACACCCACGATAGGATCAAAATTGTTCGGAATATATGTAGGGAGAGTCATTTCCAAATTAGTTTACACGATATACCCGATTTCTGAAAAATTGACTGTATTCTCTATGGTACTTTTATCATTCAATTTCCCTGATTTGTGTTCATGACATCAAATATGAATGTGTGAAACACTCTGTAAATTGAACAAAGTAGACAAAACGATTGTTTCTATTCGTGAGTTCTTTATCAGCATTAGTCATCATCGGGTCTTGTATCTCATCGTAGATATCCTGTTGAATAATATCGCGATTCGCGTGGCCGAAGATCGGCGTTAGTTTTCATAATCTTCATAAAATTTCATAATTTCGTCGTACCGAGAATTAATTACATGAACAAAGTAAGCTCTCTCTGAGGCCTGTGCCGTTTCATGAAGGCATCTCATCCGATGCCGTCCTAACGAGCCGATCAGTATGCAGCGACAGTAATTAAGAGGCTAATGACATCAGCCAAGAACCATCGAACGTATTCTAAATATTTAGGTACAGAGTATCTCGATCGAAATACATACTGTACCTACCCGGTATCGAAGATGAGTGTACACGAGAATAAGTCACGAGTCGAGAATCGATGCTTGGACTATTTCCTCGTAAACCTATCATGAGATGCTTTGAAAAGTCTAGACTCAAGAATTCTTCATACGTATATATGTATATAGTATTAGGTACGTCAGTACCTACCCATAAACATAGACACGTACATTGTATTCAATCACAGTGCAAATGATAACGTCTCGATGGCTGGTATATACGTCTTCATAAATCTAAATGTTGGTATAGACTCTTGTTAATTAGAGACTGGTAACGGTGGCTTGAATCGAATATGCACATGCTGCAACGGAACACATATCTGCATACGGACATGATCGTGTCAGTAGAAAGTGATCGTGATCGTGGCTTGCAATTTCAGGTCATTTTCTCTCTCTCTCTCTCTCTTTCTCGTGATGGTTGCGTAAGTCAGAGGCACTTCTGTCCAAGCTAAAAGTCATCATATCCGATGTTGAGAACTGAGATCACTTGGCATCTTTTAGTTCATAACACGTACCCTTGCAATAATCATAAATATATCGTACGTGTACGCATCGGCGTTTTAATGCACCCTCTCGTTTTTTTAATATCCTATGTGGGTACTACAATAGAAATACCACTGCGAGGCTGTTACACACGCGGTTAGTACTCTGAAGACTTTACTGCATATTGCTGGGCCTATAGTCTCTTCGCAATAATATCGTTGGTAAAACACCATGGATGGCAATAAAATCACGATTTTATTGCTTATGGTAAAATTATCTTACATCTCATGCAGCCGCAAAACTGTGGCCTTTAAGTTTAACGCTTCAGAAGACTAAGGTGCGCATTTTGCATAGGTAGCTATAGGTACTATAACTTTTCGACTCTCCATCGCTTTCCATTTTCATTTTCATATATTTTTTTTTTTTTTTTTTGTGTTACGGGTTTATAGTTTTGCCTCTGATTCCTACTCTGTTTGATCAATGCCACAAGTATCCCGTATACAAATTTACTTCGGTAAAATCAATCCTAATGAGCTTCTACGTACCAATGCATCGCGCAGCTGCCTACCGACGCTCATTCCCAACCCTGGCGGTGCTAAATTAGGAACGTACTTGCTGGAGGGCGGAAGGAAACATCGGTTTCAATAACCATCGAAATTCGAAATCAACGATGTGGTAGTATATGTAGTACAATGTACATGTTTATTACGGAGGAATAAATGGGCTGATAAACGCGGAGATTTTCTGTTTTAAAACTCTTTTAAATCCGGACTTCTTATCACATTACACATCATGTATGCGATAAATTATGCTCACGTTTCCTGCGGTATTCACTTAACTAGGTACGTTTACTTTACCTCACGTTTTACTCTTCTCGATCTTGCATTTAGATTACTTTTTATGACTTGTACTTTCAGGCTTATATTACTTGTGTGGAGTTCTTTTTTTTTCTTGCTTCCCATTTATTTATTTATTTTTGCTTTCTTGCATATATGTTTATCATAATCCACCTGGGGCGGGGTTGCAATTCCGAATTTTAAAAGTTCGGAACGGTAAAAATTCCGAATCTATTTGAGACGTGATTCTAAGTTTCTGACAACATTAAGAGTTCGCAAGTTGCAAATTCCGAAAAGTCGTAAGCAGGGAATTCGAAGATTCGAAAAGCTAAAAACTCAGAAAGTAAAAAAATATGAAAATTTGAGGGAAGCTCATGACAAAGCTGTCTAATGAACGACGTTGCATCTCGGGAATTCAGATATTCGGAGTTTTTGCCTCTCGGTTCTCAAGCTTTCCGAATTTTGAATCTTCAGTGTTTTTCCATTCGAAGTTTTTCAAATTGGCTACGTAGACTTTCGGGGAAATAATCTTACCAAGAACGGTTAGCCGCTAGTATACAAATTCCGAATTTTCACCTTTCGCAGCCTTTGAAATTCGGAATTTCAAACTCGCCCCATCCACTCCGTGTAGACCGTACATATGTATGTAGTCGATAAACGTGCTCTGTGGGATACCAGTCGTGTTCAGCTTCGTTCATAAATATTTTTTTTGCATATACTATACGTCCACGACAATCGTTACACACACAGCCGATATCAATGCTAGAAAGGGGTTTTTCCTCGAAGTATATTCTTCAAAGAACTAATCTTAACTGCACGAGTGTGTATGTTTGTGTTTGCATGTATCCATACGAGGGATTTCAATCCATGGATATTATTACAATGCACTCTTCTCTCTCTCTCTCTCTCTCTCTCTTTTTTTGTAAGAGAAAATGGCGAATAACGTGTCGCCGAACGTAGCTACTCGTAGTGTTGAAATTTCTATACATACGTATATGCCTACAAGGTTTATGGAGATTCCGCAAGCCGTTGCTATAGGCAACCAAATCTCAAGTAACGTTACGACTGTTCGAGCTAACATCAAAGTTATTTCGGCACACGCGTCATATGGGTGGGTACCCTACCTGCATATTAAATTTATGTATGACTCATATTACGCGCTGACGGGGAATCTTTAGTGAGTAATCATCACGTGTCTTGAACCGCCGAAAAAAAAATGTGAATAATAAAAGTACCACAACATCGATTACTGCATTAGTTTCGCGAGGGGATAATATTTCACCCTTGTAGAGTTCAGGTTCATTTCGAAAAAGCGAATGGTCAATAGCAAAACTGAACGGAGCTCATATTACTTGCTTTGATCAACCAGAACTACCTTCCAACTTTTCGATTTACTCGAATATATTTTTCGATCGAATAAGTTGAATGAAAAACTGATAACCGTATCAACGGGCAAAGCTGTAATCTCATTCATTTGAGGCTAAATGGAATCCAAAAAAGGGAATTTTTTCTCTCCACAAGGGTGCAATTCCACTTTAATCTTCAACATCCAACACAGGAATCAATTTGGCGCACCAGCTTAGTCCAGCTCAATTTTTTTTTTTTTCAATTTTCGAGGTGGGCTTGTAACAAATTATAGCGAAATAATCGCCAACACTGTTTCATTCTTAGTCAGTTACGTTTTCAGACCACGTAATCAATACTTTTCAACCTCACTAACGTTCCTCATTCTCCGAAGGGTCTTAAACTTTCTGTGATTTGAAGAGATGCTAGTTTGGACTTTACATACTGAGAAATCATTCATAGACCAATCAGGGAATCGGGTCTCATAATCCAAGACAGACTCGGATAGTGAGGTCTCTAAAACTAGTCTTCCGAAAGGCAGTGAGATCGATGGAAACAGGAAACTCGACGCAATTCGATTATTCTCGAGGCTCTAGTATTTGATTCAGACGATCGACAGTGTCGATACTGTACATCGGAATTTTGCCGAAAATCACACTGCTGGATTAGAACACTGATCCACCTCTTGATTCTCGATTGTACAGATAAATAATCAGTCTGAAGAACGTCCTTCACAGGAGATAAACAAGCTTTGAAATGTATAGCACAGCTTGCCATAGGACCTTTGTGAAGCTTTGAAATTATTTCCATCCACATTAATTCGTCCTGCGTGAAATTATGATAACACCATGTGAACTCCGATGATGGATATTGTGTAAAATGATTTGAAATCGCGTTTCCGACAGTCGCTAGTTCACACAGTACGGAATAAAGCAAAAAGTGCTCAATATATGTATGCGGAATCAAAATTTCGAGATGTAACTCTAGAGAATAACAGTCATGGCAAAATTGGATTTCGTCAGATTGCCATACCCTCATATTAACGCGATGACCGTAGACAGGTGTTGTCTTTGAGGGTGTACGGATTCCATGCATATAATAATAAATTGGGTAAAATTTTAGCGAAACGTGCCTGGAATTTTCTCACCGAGATGTTCTCACCCCGTGAGGAATTCGGTTATCGCGTTAAGAATGCAAATGACTGGTCCACCCGGGGCCTTAGGGTCTCGCGGCCTCTCGGGGAAGAGGAGCCTGCAGAGCTGAAGGATCCGGCAGGGTGAAAGGTACATCCACCTGTATAGGTATATCCATGTTCCTGTACACATATACCAAGTGCACCTATATGTATCTATGTACAATGTACATAAGTACCTGTCCAGGTGTAGATGTGATAGTGGAAACGTGAAAGGTCCTTATTCCCTCTCACCGGTTCCCCTCCCGAGAAGAGTATCTATCGGCTATTGTATTCCAAGTCCGCGGTGTGGGAGCCTCTTACAAGATGATTAATCGTGGTCTTTGATGGGCCCTGCTGGCCCCTCGGCAGTCGCTGGCCCGACCAGCACACGCAACGGGTAGAGGTATAAGGAAGAAGGAAAAAATGTGCTTTTTCTTCGCTCATCAGTCAACGCGGCTATTTCCTTGCTCGTTCATCCTACCTATTCCATCTCTTTATTTCTTCCAGTTTCTCGCTCGCCCTTATATTCGGCCCTTCCACCCTTTGCTATCTCTTATTCTCGCTTATTCCCCGCGCCCGAGTTATTGTTTGAGTTTCTGAACGATTCGGGGTCGTGTATTCGCTCCCATGAATTTCACGGGTGGGTATATAAGGTATACTCGCTTTACCTACACGTTCATTTATGAACCAACCATGAACTTTCATGTGTATTGGCCGCTGCCGCATGTCGGAGGCAAAAAGCCCGCCGGAAATTGTATCAGCCCGTGAACGTTGGTTGTCGGATTAAAAAATTAACGGTGAAATTAATGGATTTTGTAAAGGGGCCAGCGCCGAGTGACGGAATCATTTATTTCGTGAATTAACGAGTTGAGGATCAGTTCGACCCGTTTTCAACGTCATCCGGAATTGCCTATTCACCTAATTCCTACGTATAGCTCCACATCGACGCACATCACACATTCAACTTGAAACATTACACACTAGTGAACACTTTCCGGTTCACTTCATGTCGCGCATATACCTCTTACCGCAAGGGCACCGAAGAGTAGACCATCGCCAGACGACTGGACAGACGAAGGTTGCATACCGATACCTACAAGTCGATGATGATCAGGGCTGGCTGAATGCTTCATTGATGGATTGAGTCATTAAGGGGACTGGTGTGTCGCCGTTGGATAAATTAACACGTAAAATCAATGAATTCCTCTAACAGAGTTCATTGGAAATTCTACTGAAAGCCTGCTGTACGAGTATACGAACACCCTGAGTCCAATTCGTCTTTTCTAGGATCAGGATTACTCGAAATACAGGCCAGGATTGATTCTTACTTGGGTGTGGACAAGTGACAAGTTCCATTTTTCAATCGAGTCATCAGCACATGGATGCCAAAGCAACGTTCAATTTTCGGGAAGTTCATCTGCTGTGTCAATATTTCAAATTACATCTACCGAGCCAATTTACGACTTATGGCTTGCGGGTTATTTTGATTCTGGCGAAGCCGAATCGATCAAATGTTCTGCTTTAGTTTCTGCAACAGGGGACTCGGAATGATATGATTTCAATCCTGTAACATGAAATTCGTTGGAAGAATTGACGGATTAAACCGTGTTGCGAATATATCATTTGCGTGATAGAAAAATGGAACAGGATTCGTTGACTCATTGTGTTTCGAAATTATCCAAGTTGGTATGCAACTTGAAGAATTGTTGTAATGCAAAGAGGAAACTATTTCACGAATGGACGAATAGTAGGTATCTGTAGGGTAGGCTGTTCGATATTCGATTCGGGGTTGGATTCTCCTATATCGCTATAATTTTCTGGTTTATCGAAATTCCAATATGCTGGTAATAACCGAAGCCCCGATCAAGGATAACGAAATATTGACGTATAGCTTCACGGAAGTGTTCGAGTATCCAATTCTGTCAGAAATTGCGATTTAAACATGGCATGCCTGTCACAATGCTGAATTGCTGAGCATATACTGACAGGTTCTTTTCGGCATGGTCTCGATTTCGGCATTTGGGTATTTCGCTATCAGTGATGACAGGCAATGTCGTTACCTAGAAGAATTTCGAGTATAAGATACCAAGCAGCCATACTGTGAAGGCTTTGAAATATGAAATAGACAAATTTTATTGAGTCACATTCGAAATAGTTATACGCAAAATTCTACTCCCGGTTTCAAATACATATCGACGTATTCCATTCGGAGTAGAACCATCTAAAATATTACCTACCCAGCCCTGGCCGTGATCGCTCTGTGAGTCAGCACCAGAGACCAAAGCATTTTCAATACGTGCAAAATTTCGCAAAAATGTAGCTCGTAGCGTAAGGTACGTGTACCTTTCGTATACGTGAAATGAATGAAAAGTACGTACTCGTTGCAGGTAATGATGAAAGTTGATGGAAAAAGACCTGAACTGCAATAAGAACTCGATGTAAGACCAGAGAGAAAAGTTTCTACAAACGATATCAGAGCGTTTCGAATACTGGAAAACAAGTAATTCCGTCGAGCTTTTGTACAGTATACTCTGTACTCTGTATTGAATAAGAAGTAAACTTTTGCTTTTCGGGGTCTCCACTTCTCGGCACTGCTGGTTGATGTATAATAATAATAACTTTAATTGACTCCGATATCGGGTTGGAATTTTATCACATTTTAATCAGCCTTCCTTTCCATTCATTTCTACTTCAATTCTTCTCCCGTAGTATTAACTTCGACATCAAAGATAGGAGGAAGTTCGTCGACACGGCCAGGCCAATCGCCGGGAGGAATAGAGAGGAAATAGTATAGCATAAAAGGTACGAGATTATTCGAGATTAAAAACTTTTTCCAAGATGTAAAAGGAATAGCTGAAAATTGAGTTACGACTAGTTTTTCGTACCTTATACCTGTGCCACGGTGACAAGTTTGAATCTCAGTTTAATTTTCACATCTCTTTGAAAGTTCTCTTTCGAGTTTGGTACTTTGAATGTATGTACCTACTGCACCGTTCAAGAATTTCATATACCTACTTATTCATCCACCACTTGTTCATCTAGTCGTAAAAAAAAGCTATACGAGAAACTGTACCGTGTAATAATTATTCGAATCTCGCGCGCGTTCTTACTTCCTCTTTTTCTCGGCCCTAGTTCCATCTGATCCCTGTACCTCTGCCTCTTCTTATCGGCTGCATAACAGAACAGGAGCCTTTTATCCCAGGGATGCGCCTAGGGATTAACTCGTTCAAGGTTTCATTTTCAAATAAATCATTCATCCACCGAAAGGTTTAATAATTCCAATCATTATTTGGTATCTCCCCTCTTTCTCGTTCTGCAATTCACCCTGAAGAATCCCCAAATTAAACTGATACATGATTTAGAAAAATCGATTCACTTAGCTTTGGGTTTTTTATCTCAATAAAATTTCCAAGTTCTTGTTGTTATTATCACGATTTTTATTACGAATGGATTGAGTTTTGTTGCTGTACGTCATCCTGATGGTCATTAGGAGATTGAAAAAGCGTCGAATCTATTTGTTGTTATATCTTTTCTGAGCATTATCTTCTTTTGTAATATATTTTTGGTTGATTTTCGGTATTTTTTTTCATCGGCATAAAGTTAATTATAGTTCTTATACATCGAGTAGGTGAATGAAGGCATGCGGCCCTGCCGGGCAGACAGCATGGTACAGTTCCCACGTACATTTTACACCCTCCCACGGGACTCCTTCTTCGTCGAGCGGGTCCAGGGTCGAAGAAACCTCTCCTCTCCCACACGGTGGCGCTAAAATAAAATGACCAGCGAGGAATGCAGAAGCAGAGAAGAAAGGGGAAGAGAGGGAAAAGGGAAAAGGGAGAAGGGAGGGTTTCGTCGTCGGGGTTTCTTAGAGGGGGGCCCCCGTAGTCTAAGGACGGTGAAAGGAAGGGAAAGGGCGATGGACAGAGAAAGGACGAAAAGAAGAGAAGAGAGGAGAAGGGAAGAGAAGAGAAGAGAAGGGATAAGGTAAGGTACACCTATACCAGGTAAAGGAACGGAGGCAGAGAGATCCACGCGGGCGCATGGATCCCCTCCGACACCTTGAGATGCCGAGGTGCCGGCCTGTGGTCGCTCGCGCCAAATATACCCGAGCGTCGACGAGGAATGCGAGATGCAGGCCTCGGGCCGGTTAATAGCCCGGTGAACGCGTTCGTGCAAGACTTTTAGGTGATTTCAAATCCCGAAACCGACTAGTATTACCCTCCCATATATATACATATATACTCAGAAAGTAAGATCAGCGAACTGAAGGTGTACCTACTCCGAAATTGAACCATGGTTGGGGTTGTATCTTTCCATCATTTTTTATCAAATGGAATCATGGAAAAAGACGTAGGTAATGATGAGACTTTAACCGTGCTCTGAATTTAAATCAGTTGGAATTCACTGATCACAGTGAATAGTTATGAGGTTGAAGTTCGCAACGTTGAGCCAAGAAAACAATCGGTACCAAATTTTCGATTCCACGACTTGGACGGCCAAAAAATGCAGAGAATCGTGCACAATTTTCCAAATTTAGTAAAACGCACCTGTTTCTACTACTTGATAACTCTATAACAACATTTGATTGTGAGTCATGTAACAGTGGTTTTTTTTTTTTTTAGTAAAAAATCTGTTACATTAACGTTACGAACTTAAGCTTCATGAATAGTCACTGCAACTTTGGTTTGCAGTTATGAGTAGGCTACTGATTCGTATCAGTGGCAGACTTGTAACTGCAATCAGTGAATTTTCACTGATTCAAATCTACGGAATGGTTCAATTTCATGAAACATCCAAGTTCGTACGAGTATGAGTAGCTATATATTCCTTCTCATAGAATTTCTTCTCATACCTCCTTTTCTAACAGAAAATGAGCAGCTAGGATCATTTGGATGGCCACATTCGGCTGGATCTTTAACTTCACGCCTAGATTTTTAAATTCCAGCTTTTGGAAAAAGTAAAGTTACTGTAATGTCATCAGCCCGAAAAATGACAAGTTGAGTTTTCGCCAAATCTCCACGTTTTCAGGTCCAGAGAGTCACTTCCGACCATTTTTGGATAGACATCCGAGCGTGTGATTAATTTTATGTCCGATGATATCTTGAAAACGAATCGACGGATTTCTATGACTCTGGTCTTAATCGATGTGATCGAATTCAATCGGTCGACTGATTTTCGAGTTATTGAGCGAACAAAATTTTACAACAACAAATTTTTAATAGTCATATTGCTAGAACAAATCAACGGATTTCGATGATTTTCATCTATATCCACAGCATTCGCTCCAATTTGGAAATGACTAAATTTTCAACTGGTTTGATGTGGTTGGTTTGTATGGTTCGAAGTTAAAAGATGTCCGCGGGAAGTTTTAGGGCTGGCACATCGTGATGAACCGATTTAACTGCTTGTTTGAACTCAAAACTGTAAACTTGGGGTGAAAAGTTGATCAACACACCTCCTAAGTCACAAACTACGGAATCAATTACCAACTTCTATCGAACAAGATCAAGATCATCGAAATCCGGTGATCCGTTCTCGAGAAATCGTGAATTAAAATGTTTGATCAAGAATATTGTATTTTGAATAACTCGAAAACTATTGGAATCATCAATTCAAAAATCTAATCAGTTCTAGATTACGAAGGCCAGCATTGATTAAAGCCAAAATTGTGAAAAATCATTCATTCACTTTTGAGGTATCGTTGGACATAAAACTGATCACATTATACAGCCAGACGTTCATCTGAGAACCATCGGAAATGATTCTCTGGACCTCGAAAGGTGAAATCTGTCGAAAACTCAACTTTTCATTTTTGGGGAGACGATAATAACTTCCCTTTTTCCGAGCGGGAAGTGAAAAAGAACCCGACGAGTTTTTCTGGGCCTTGCCCCATCCTAAAAACCCGACTATTACTATTAGTGGGTTCGAAGACTCTTTAAATTCTCTGCTCCGTCCGGCTGCTTTAGCTTGAACTCGTATACCTCAGAAACCCAATGCTACAGATCGTGACTAATGACTTGTGATTGGTGTACTGATATGACCATTAGAAATCTTAGTTGTTCAGGTATACCTAGTGATATACTTTCATGAAATGAAGACATTAACAAGTAATTGGACCCTGATAGGCTACGACGTCTCAACCAACATTTTGGACAAAAAATTGCTTTTGGTGTATTAATCACTTCCTATACACCAATAGGAAATTCCTTTTTGATCTGTCGCATTGAATAATGCATGGTATTAATATGATCCAGTGATTCGCTCGAATTTTATTCATTGCTGAACTGGAAGTTGTACCCGAACCGTCACGTAATTATTTCGCGAGACTTATCTTGAGCTCGTGCAATTCACTGCAGCGATGGAATGTTCAAGTTCTATCAATTCATCTCTGTGCCGAATTTCGAGTCATGCGATCAATTCGCTGTCTCCAGAGTGAAGGTTTCTTTCGGGAATCATCATTATTTTTTTTTTCTATACAAGAAATGTCGATGTTTTTGTTAAGAATAATAATGGAATTGAAAAAGGTATAGATTGTAGAAAAAGAGTTGTAGAGCAATTGGTAATGGATTAACTCGCAATTAAATTACGGCGATTTTCGGAGTCCATGAGATTCATTTTCCGCAACTCGACCAACTTTTTGAGGTTGAATTATCCGGTCGAATTTCAGATTAGTATTAGCATAATCGTATAACTCGACTGTATTCTAAAACGCGCCTGGCATAACCCTGTAAATCAACTAAAATGCAACGCGGTTGTTATACCGCGAGGTATTTCACGTACCTACTAACTCGCGAAAGTTCCGAAAGTTTTTTTTTTTGGTATATGCAATAGCGATATGCATATCGCGGAAATAAACCAACACCGGGATCACATTTCCTGTGAGTTTTGGAATAATTTTAACAGACCTACAAGTTTCAAAATACATCGACGTGTATGCGCTAAGTGAAAATGAAATCGTCGACATTCCCCAATTCATTTCTCACACGCTATCAATGAGTACCCAGATTCTGCAATTGAATCCCCATTGCTTTGCATCGATCACGTGTGTGAGAATTCAGCTTCGAATCAATTGTAATTTGATAATTACAATTAGTGAGTCAGACATCGCCATGATGGTACTCGGGGATATATCCGGGTCACTGATGACGACTCGGCACTGAAAATGAAGAACTTAGAAATTACGGATCCAATATCGTGAACCTAAATGCAAAATAACTCGAATTAAGCGAGACTCGGTATACCTGCAGAGGTTTTTGAAAAATGCAAAATTACTCGGTCCATGAAATGTCCGAATATTTCCAAAAATGCAGAGCGATTTCTATCCTCAGTCTGTCATTTCACATTTGCTATTTGGCATTCCTCGATTTTGATATCAGATCCTTGATCAACGACCTCAAAAATCCCGAGCACCTACTGTCGGCTACACGAAGCCACTTTTTGAATTTTACTCCAACACTCAGCGCTAACTCGCTTGGCTTGACATTTGAACCGCTGCTGGTCCCAAAATTTTCTTCAGAAATAGATAGTACATATAGAATGAGCATAATTCGTGTAACGTTTTGACATTTTCAGATTTGGATATCAGTGCTGAAAAACTCGATTCTTTCTGTTCTGACCAAATTTTCTTTCTAATATTAATTATTCCGCAAAATCTTTCAATGCAGGTAAGAGTTCAAGAATTGATGAGCAAATACCTTCCTCAATACTTGGATTCCTTCAATGATTCCGTTCTCGTACAGTGACACGCTGCGTAAAGCTGAATTCAATTTCTGCGAATTCATGGCACTTGCCATTAGCTTAAGGCCATCATGGACACCTACAAGAAAGCTCTTAAAATCCGTGATACTCGATTTCTGAAATGCAGGTCGATTTGGCATGACATACCCGATGTACAACAGCCACAAATGAACCCACTCGTTCATAAACACATTGAACTGCAGAAGACGAAGAATAAAATAATCAAACGATGTAACCCATGTACGAACTGCAAACTCGCTTGGCATTGGCACGGCATTGGTGCCATAGCTGCCAATATTGACAGCTACCAAGGGCGAAGCTTTGTCCAAGTCAAAATCAATGTTGGAACAATTTTGGGTTGTCAACTCCGGTCCAACTTATGGTACCGTGAATCCGTGAACTCAGGGTCGTATACCATGTGGGTAGATCTGCCAATACTTCGGCGTTTGTACATGGGAAAATGCAACATATCTATGTTTAGATTACTGATCGAACCTCCACCGGTTTTAATCGATACATAAACCGATGGGTACAAACGGCATGCGTGAACTTCGTCTTGTGTTGCAACATGTGGTGTTGGGCAGTGTCAGTCACTGGTGCGTAATGGTATACCGATAAATGGGATTGTCAGTGGTAGAAGCTTGTCGCCCATGGCGTAACCCGACCGCTTCTTGATCCTTATAGACGTGGTTGCAGATGTAGTCGCAAGGTTCAACGTGCATCGATGGTGGACTAGTGCGATCTGCACCAGCGAGGGAGACATTAGGTTCTCTGATCTTGTGGTATAACCCGCCTGTGGACCGCAGTTGTTGTTACTGGCCATTGTGTGTGTGGTTACGGTTCGAAATGCCTGCACAAGCGGCACCATGCATCGAGAATTACACGTGCGGAATGTGCAGGCGTTTCGAGTGGACCGTGCTTCACCGTGCTGCTGCAACACCGACGAACGGCAATGACGACGAATCCTTGCGGTATGTAGGAGCGAGCGAGATGAGATATGGACCAATAAACCTTGAAAGATGCTGCGTCTACGGGTTCACTCGCGTTTTACCTCTCTCTTAATTTCTCTCTCTTGCTCTCTCTTTCCATGCGGGACAAAGACTCACCCTTTTTTCGTTTCTTCTACGTGGGGTTCGCGGACTCCGTCGAACGAACTGAGAGACAAGAGGAAATAAAGGCAAGAATTGAGATGAAAAATTGGGATCGAGGCTTTACCGAGTTCCATAATGATGCCTGCATCAACTTTCGCGAAGAGTCTTGAGGCTGATTGTGGGACACACAAAATTCCATAAGCCATGAGCAGGATGCAGATGTCATATTTATAGATGGACTTTAAATGATATTTGGGAAGTGATGCACATGCGCTTTGGCATACGCCTTCTGCTTATGGCTTATGGAGTTACATGTGCTTTGGCCTTTATACCCGATGCTGTAGTTGAAATGTCATGTGTCTATTTGCATAATGCACATGGATGCATGGGATGAAGGAAATTTCCAAAGACTGGAAGCAAGTTGCATGTCGTGTTGATATAGTTCGATGGGTCAGCAAAACTTTTCAGCGCGTACGTCTGCACGTGAATGATTGACTAATGTCGCAATATCGTTAACCATGTTGCCAATATCGCTGACTGAGACATCTTGAGGGAGTATTTTTTTGAGGGGCACTCTGACTGAAAGGAATTGTTCAGCAACCCAGTTTCATCGCACTTGTCCTTTGAAGTGTAATCCGGTAAAAGTCTGAATTTGTGGGCCATCGCCGTTTCATTGTTGGAAACAGTCAAAGTAAAAGCAGTTTCCGTGTAAGGACTCATTGTCGGATGAGCTGCTGTTTCGATTCCACGTAGATTGTTCGGACTTGGAGTACTTTTCGGTTCTGCTCCATCGGTGCAGGACATTTCTACGCGTCACGTATGGTACGTAGAAAGTATTCACATGAAATCATAAGTTCAAAGCTCAAAGCTCGAAGTCTGGACCCTCCCTGACGTGAATATTCACCTGCGAACTCTATGGATACATACATTTCCATAAACCAGTCAACGGCATGCATCGCTGGTTACATTTTATTCCTATATTTCCGCACGCAGTGAACATCAAAAGATTTTTCTCTACACAGAATTTCAAGCTTTCGTAACGTTTATATTATACACGTAGATGCCTTATACATACGTTGAATGTTTGTGCCAGTCAGTAGAGGTTTTCTAGCATGAAAGAAACGGTTGGGGATATTTTCACAACGTTGATCTGCGAGTATAAGTATATCTCTATAGTTACATTCACAAAAAAATTCGTCTTTCCGTACAGATTCGGTTAAATAGATAGCCCGAAATAGGGATCAACAAAAAATACAAAAAACAACCAATAAAAATATACTACGCTGGAAAAATTAGCGTTCATCATGTGTTCTAAGTTTTCTCGAAGAAACGCGCATGTATCGGCAATTGCCACGCCCCTTGGTTGTAGTAATAATCAAATTTCAATTTCACGGTTTGAAAAATGTTATCCAAACCTTCGTGAACCTTTGCCAAGGTGCGGTGGGTAAGAATAACAAAATTCTAAATTTGAACACAAAATTTCATGCCCTCCGAAATTGAATCTTCGAAAAATTGGAATTCTTTATGACAACGCATATCACTGCGGTAATTATAGTTATAACCCTTTGCTGTGCGAGGGTACAAATCGATTAATAACTATCTCAAGGAGTATCGAATTTTCAAATCTACTTTCGAGCCAGTGTATCGGACCAGTTCGGCGATGATGGTGAGGTAAAAAGGGAGAGAAATAGGCATGCGTATCGCGAAAGGTTCCCTTTTTTGAATCACGTCCCATTTCTTGAGGATCCATTGAAAAAAGCTCTTACTTACTGAGAGGCTTACCAACCGCCAGAGCTACTAGCGAGGTAGCCATCCGGTCATACCAAACGCGTTTTTCCCTTTACACCCGAAGCTATGATTTTCAACAATAGAACCTTTGTCATCCAACCAACCAACCAACCATCCATCCACCCCCTCAATTTCAACAAAGGAATTAAATACCGCAGAAGTGTTATACGTCGTTTCATTGTATGTATTTCTGGACAGGCAGTTCGATAAAATCGCATCTTGTCAATCTCGTGATGACTTAGCGATTTCCGAATAACGATCATCAAAGAAGGTGATATCGCATAGCACCGTTTTATCTATATAACTGTTGTTAAATTTGGTTCCCACGTTGACTGCTGCCGTTGTGGCTAGCTGACAAAAAGGTTGTTTTTTGAAAAAAAAAGCTCCTATCCTTTCATTGTCTGGTGTGGAGTAGGAAAGCCGTGTATAGGCGACCTTCTAAACCTAACCAGTATAAACCTGGGCTGGATCCGAAGCCGCCACCGCGCCTGTTTCGGAAACTACCTTCAATGGGTCTGCTGTCGAGAGTAGGAGACGGTTGTATTTAGTAGATTGCCATTGGTCTTAGAAAATTTAGTTCGGTGTTGGCGTATCGCTAACAATAGCCCATTGACGAAGAAGGCTAGAATGGAGAGAATCTTTGTTCGCTTCCGCACGGACTTGTCCTGTGTACTTTGGGTATATACGCGACCCTCACACCTCACTCTTCACTTTCAGAACTCTAAACTTTGAACAGATGGTCGCCAATATGCTCAAGCCAACTTCTTTACCCATCAAAGAAAATTAGTCAATATCATCCGCAGGTATACCTTCTTTTCTTTTCCACATTTATTCTGAACTCGAATCTTCAGTCTTTTATCCGATAAATTAAATGGGGTTAATCTAGTGCTGTGCGAAAGTATCCATCATATGATGAACCGATTTCGTGAAATGCGAGTATCGATTAATCAATCAATGAAAATTGATCGATCGAATAATTATTTAGTTGATTAATTGTATAATTGATTAACCAATTGAATGATTTATAAAACAATTATATAATTTATGGAATGAATAATTGACAGATCGAAATTGATGAATCAAATGATTATTTAGCAAGTGATTCAAAGAAGTAGGGGGAGACGAAGCTATTAGTCTGTTGAGTAGAAAAGGTATGTGTTGAAGAGTATTCTAGGATATTGAATGATCGATCACTCGATTGATCAATTGATTTATTTCTATTGATACCATTTGTAATCGGTAAATAATTATATCGATTGATCATATAACAGCCCTAGGTGAACCTAATACGCTGACTTCCCCATTATATGGCTGTATGTGAAACCGTATCTTTTAACGAATGGCCCATGGTGGCTAAAGGTTAATGCGCCAAAAATATCTGGTTACAAATGAAAACCTAAAGTGATGTGTACGGTTTTGAGTCTAGACTTGCGGTTTTACCCCGAGATTGAGTCCGCTTTGCGAATAAACGAATAATCTTCTTATATTCTACGAAAATGCCATGCTGACATCAGGGAAATAATTTCTATACTTGAAAAAGGCAATTGTATACGATTTCAACGTTGATACTATCTTTTTTTTCTCGAAATATGTCGTCATCGAATATGTGATCTAAGTATTACGACTGATGTCATTCCGATTGTGGTTTACTAGCGAAAGCTAGATGTTGTTCTGAAAATTCGTCAGCTATAACGACAAAATGCGGTTAAGAACTTGCTTCTTTTGTACACGCAATGACGTGACGCACTGATAAACCTCATATACACGACTTAATACTTAATGGACTCGTGGTACTTAACTAGTACGAAACTTTGTTCGCGATTTCATTAAGCTAACGCAAATATTGTTGCCAAGTTCACCAAGTCGTAAGCTTGTTGCTCGACATTCTAAATTTGTTTATAACCAGTTTGATTACTTGAGATGATTAGTAAGCCACCCCCGCTCCTAGTTGCATGTTGTTTTTTCAATAAAACTATAAGGGAAGATAGGCCAAAGATGAGCTACCCCATATTTGTCTGTAAAAAGTTTTCCTTCATCGCTGTAATGGGTTCAATTTCAGTTTGTACAATTGTTCTTGGATTTCCGGTGTTACCCTACCTTCCCTTATCCTAAACCGCAGCATTAGTCAACGGTAACAAAGTAAAAGTGCGGAGCCAAAAAGAAAGGTCAAGTCGATTAGCTGAAACAGGATGAAACGTAAACCCGAATCTACCATTCGAACCAATCGGACCAATTAGTCCGTTTTAGAGTTAATTAAGGAGAATTTTTTTCCTTCCCCGTTTTTTTAAGAAGATGAAGAAGAAGAAGAAACGCGATAGCTAAGACAATAGCCTATAATAAATCACGAGTTGTACGGAGTAGCTGGGAGTTTCGAGGTTTATATCGACAAGATGACTCAAGTGAATTTTAATTTCACTTTCTACGGCTGATTAGTCGGAGATATCGTCAACGAGTTTGTGGGTAGCTTTTTAACGGGTTTCTTTGCGGTCTATTTGTAAAGCGTCCGTTTAACTGACGATTGTTGGCCCGTTTCTATATTTGAAGTCAAACCGAGTCACGTGATCTCAAGATTCTTTACCAAAAATATTTTCTTTCCTGTTCTGGTTTCGCTCTAACTATACTGTATATCCCTAAGACTTGTGTTTTTATTTTTGGATACTCTCGGGCGAAGAATAGAAACCGCGTTGCGAAGAATGTCGGTACCCAGGATCATTATGGGATTCGAGATGATGAATTGCCTCGTAAAATGAATTTTGTCCTAGCTTTTTGCCTCGTTCTCGGCAGATCTGGGCAAAATGTCATACCTACGAAAATTGGTACGAAAAAACATCATGAAATCCAATTTAACGTGATTGGTAATTTATCAAATGCCATACTCGCTTATTCGTCAACTTTTGGAAAAAATGGCATAATAAATAAACCGGATTTTCCATTCAATATAAACTAGAAGAAAGTAATGGGCAAATTACTCGGGTAAAAATTACAATTGGGTTATTTTATTTATTTATTTTTTTCAAACTTCGATCTCAACGACCCTTTTTGTCACAGTTATTTGATGAGCGAATTCTTGTAACGTGCAAATTTTATCATCTGCGCCGCGGCTTGTGCTTATCTAAAATTAGTCTTATCGCGGCGTATCAACCTTACTATGCACTTTCATCCGCATGCACTTGAGACGGTGCAACGATCCAAGCCATCTCCATTTATCTCTCATTATTTCCATCCTCTTTCGTACCGTTTCATATTTCTTTCGGTTCCACGCTACCTGGCTAATAATGAATGAACCAAAAACTGTAGCAAGAATATCCCAAAAAATGATCCGTGGAGAACCTATAGTAGGTATCCCATGGTAGACCTTGGGCCTGTACCAGGAGAAATTGCTTTCTCCAAACTAGCCTATAATCTGGCTCACCTATCCCAACCTTAACCTAACCTCGCGCAATCTGGACTGCATGACACTGATATCCGTCGTGCGTTACGTATCAAGTGTCTCCAGTGCTTGCCGAGGCTGGTTCTGGTCTTGTCTGGTCTGCTTGACCTTCAGTTGTGAACCTTGGCGTAGTGCATTAATTTTTACCTACGGTACTATGGACTGGACCAGTGCCAGGCTCCGTTTGTCGTGATGAGAGATTAGGGCGTGTACACCGCGAAGTATTGGCTAATCACTAATGGATATAGGAACCAGGTATTTTTGTATGTACCAATTTCCCATCACACTTGGGCAACGAGGAATACACATAAGGAATTTGAGGAAAGACTTAGCTATGAAAGTGTAAATTTTCATTTTGATACTGACGTTGAAATTGGGTCTGGGTGATGTTGGTGCTGTTCAAAGCTAACGATATCTCATCCTGGGATTGTAAATCCAATGAAAAATGCAGGAGTGACGGTGGACACGACGTGGTGACGAGTGGCGAGAATTTTAAAAGGTTTCTAATTACAACTCATCATGCTTGCTGGACATTCATCATTCAATGAAGTGTTCAGAACACCAGGATCGAGATATCGTAGCATTGGATTTGAGATTGGAGTCCATATGTTCTGAAAATAATCAAGAATCTACTTTTGACTGAAATTCTTATTCATCATTTCTTCATTTCGCTGATACTGGCAAAATATCGATGGTGTTGGAGAAACTAGGAATCCACACTCGACTCCAATGCTAAAACTTCTTCATTTCAGCATCCTGGACACCTTTCCTGAAACAGAGATGTCCTGCAAGCTTGAAAAAGAAGTAAGGAGCATTTTTAAATTCTGTATTTTTCACCATGTATATGAGATACGTCGTTGGTTTCAAACAGCCACGAAATGATATAGACCCAATTTCAATTGGAAAATCAAAGATAGAGCCTTCTATCGAGGTGCGAAACCATGTGGTATTAGCCGAAATCATCGAAACTAGGGAAAAACTGATCAAGTATATTGCTATTCGAATGGGAAGAACCTATGGGGTTCAATTTCGCATTGTGAAAATCTCTAGGGAGTTAGTTTCGCATGCTTACTACCGGATAGTTTGTTGAATTATCACGTATATAAATACCTGAGCAAAGTATGCGCATATACAATATGTAGAAATATGTGATGACTTATGGAGTAACGAAAATTTAGTCATACAGCTAAGAATTCCTTGTCTCGAAAGACGTCGACGCGTATTTGTGCGCTTCCGGCGGTTTGCCTCACTTCCGGTGCGTGGAGTTGCGTTATGACGACCGAAGCGTCTTCCTCCAATGTAAAAATATGCGTAGGCAAGTTTCGAAGAACACGTGCGTTTGAATTTTAATCATCTTATATTCACCAACGAATAGGAATTGTTCGCCATTCGAAAACATCATGAAATAATACTTTCTATTTGTTGGATTCAGTTACCATCAGACACCTATAAAAAACCAACGGTTAACTAATCCTTTCTCTCAGGATGACAGTCATCAAATTTTTGTCAGAACCACAAAATCAGTCCGTAAATTTTATTCATTGAAAATGAAGATCAATCCAAGAACACAATTTGACCAAAAAATCTGTTTCGTTTGATTGCAGAAACCGTGACAGCATTCGTGAGACATTCGGAAAACACAACGTTGACTCTGTTCAACAGAGTTTACAGCACTATGGCTGCGGAAACGGATGCATCGGTGAAAAGTCTTTACAGGGATATAGTGAACTACGTTGCTCCCGATAACACGCCGGACTCTCTGCAACAACCGAGGACACGTGACATGCTGGACACGAGCTTCCTAAACTTCTTCGACGAATTGTTCCCAGCTGCTTTTCACCGGGCTGTGAATCCCCTGAAGCAGGATTTCTCAAAGGATTTTAAAGCCTGCCTTAGCAACGCTGTCGATGGCATAAAACCTTTCGGGGATATCCCTAAGCAAATCTCACAGTCCGTTGTGAAGAGTCTAGAGGCCACCAGGGTCCTCATCCAGGCACTTACCCTCGGGAAAACTGTCCTAGACAAGACTGACGGTGCCCTCTTCTCGTCTCAGACACCTCAGCAAATCGCATGCTTTGAAGCTCTACAGCGTATGACGTACTGTTCCAAATGCCACGGTATCCCTGATGACGTCAGGCCGTGCTTAGGACTCTGCACGAATGTTATCAGGTGAGAGAAATTTCAGTGTCTTAAGGTCAGACCAGACCAGTACAGGTAGATTGTTCAAATTTCAAGTACTCCAGAATTCATTCATTTTTTAACCCTTCATGGCCACACTTCTGGCAAATAAGTTAGTGGTCGGACTGGGTAAAATTTACCTGCAGTCAAGTTTCGAATAGTTACTGTTTGAAAACTATTAGTCCGATCGGGATCGAAAAAATATTGAAATTACTTTGAACATTCTAAGTAAAACATGTGTAAAAAGTTGTGTCAGAATTCAAATCACAACAAGTTCAAAAAAAATTGTAAATAGGTAAATTTGTCCAAAAATACACTTTTTCACACAAAAAATCGTAACTCTTTGAATATCCAATATTTTCAAGTCAAATTTTAACTGGAATACTTGTCGGATATGGTACTTCGATGCAAAATATAGTGGCATAGTGCACAATTGAAAAGAGGTATTTATTTCGACGTGTGAAGAGGATCGATTTTGGAGTAAAAATGAATGCGGATTTATCTGGAAGATATAAGTGTAAAAAATTCACCTTTCCGCTAAAAAAATCGTAACTAATGCATTTGTTAAATATTTTCTACCCAAAATAAGGCCTGGATAAAATTTACCCATGGTGGCCACGTAGGGTTAACCAAATTTCATTTCATTAACCACAAGGAAAAAGAAGAAGTTCATTCCATATGAAAAGAAAAGTTACCTTTAAAAAGCTGTGTCGTAAGGATCTCAGAGCACCGTTAGCCCGACTGAGGTCGTTGAGGGCTCATTTTATTTGGTAATATAATCCTCATCATGTGAACCAGGGAATTTTTTGATGTATTTATTTTCGTCGAGTTATTTGCAAATCAGTGGCCCAAATTGTGCAAACTTTGGATAATCGGCTGTAAGTTTGCACACAGTTAATTTTTCTGCAGATCCTCTCGTTCACATGAGGATTTTCTTTCCAAACAAAATGAGCCCTGAATGACCTCAATCAGATGAACGGTGCTCCAAAATCCTTACGGCACAAGTTTTAGAAAAGGTCATTTTGTCTGAGTGAAATAAACTTTGGTGACAAATAAAGAAATCCTGAACTAGTTCGAATTTTGGAAGCCGTACTACTGCACTGATCCCCTCAATTGGCGTATTGGCGACGCGTTCTATGTGTTTATGAATGTATCCTTATCAACCGAGTTCCCCTTTTCCGTGGATTTCGTGGACGTTTTTCGAAAATTTGACGGTTTGTCTCACTAGGTACTCGCAAATACGGGATATGTGAGTTTCTTCCCTTCAAATTTTCAATCCCATCGATTTCGAAAGTCTATTTTTTTTAACCATCATATCGTAGAAACCACGTCGCGTTGCTATTGCCACGAAGTCGTAAGTGCCGAAAATTTGATTTTAGTGCCAAGAGATCGTATAATTTTTATCGGACTTGCTTCTGAATTCATAATCATGCGTGAATCAGTTAGAGTTTAAAAACGCCATCATATCGCATAATTAACGTCACTCACGTTATCACGTCAGTAACGCGACGTGTATGGACCATTTTCTTTCCATCGAATTCCCGAACGTGTTTCACAATTTTTTAATTTATACCGTACGGTGAAATATTATACTTGAAAATACTATGCCGGATATTTCAGTGAGTACATATTGTCTAATTGATTGAAGTTTCGTTGATATTCTGCGCCTTTATTACCGGCGAAGTTGTATCTTCATTAAGAATTGTAAATTTCTACAAGGAAATTCAAGCGCGTGTCAATTTCATCAGAGGGACTATTATAAGTTAGGAGGAGTTGGACAGCTCCTTTACCCATCCGATATACGAAATTTATGATATTCGCCTGACACATTTCCTCTCGACAATTTCCCATCTTCTTATTTTCAGGGGCTGCCTGATCGAACCAGCATCGCAATTCGACATGGCTTGGTCCGGCTACGTCGAATCCGTCGAACGCCTTGTAATCGCTATTGATGGACGGAACAATAATCTGGGTTTGAATGTTGAGAGTGCCGTCAGACAACTGGGCACTCGTATTTCGGACGCCATCATGCATGCCATGAAGAACGGTCCTGAGCTTACGGAGAAGGTGAGATTTTATTCGTTGTTCTATATATTCTGACATGAAAATGCTTTTTATCTCATGGTAGATAGAAAAGTGAAGAAATGACGAATAGATTTTGGGGTAAAATTATTCGGTGCGCAGATTTTCCACGTAATTTCATTCTCTTTGACGTGAACGAAGAAAAAGGTTTGAAAACGTCTGGGAAATTGTCGAAAAATTCTTTTACCAAGAAGAAAATGGAGTAAAGTGCATTCACGTGACGTTTGAACGTTGGGCAGAACTTGGCATGTAGAATGGCCTTAACCCGCACATGCCGAGTGAATATTGAAAGAGCCTTTAGAAAAGTTTTTAGTAAAAAAAAATTCCCCTCCCGGGGGTACGAATGGGGTTTAATAATGGCTCCGGTGCACCGTCCGTGTGGTTTAATTGCGCGAGCCGTAGTCGTTAATGAGCTTTTTATACACCTACTCGTTTCTCTGACAAATTGATCACGCCTGTTTTTAAACCTTGAAGAAACGCCCGGCGTTGTCGAGGTGTGAGAATCTTCGTCTTTTGGCTACGTATATGCACAAGCCAGTAAATAAATCTATTCAGTTGTATGATTTCCTTATAAATCTATACGGCAGGAAGAATATATCTTCTCCTCATCCAGGCCTCCGGCATATTTTCAATTAGTTTAAATAATTGGCCACACAATATTCGCTCGATTTAGCCCCTGCGGCCGGTAGGAATAACGTAATACTGTTGGCCAAAATTATCGCCTCCGAAATACAAACAAGCAAATAATTTGGATGACCACGATATATATCAAGACTCATGACTTACTGTCAGGATTTTTTTGTGCGATTAAAAAATAGTATTCTTTGAGTAGAAAGCTCAACTGCAGGTCATGAAGTGAACCGAGTTTCAAATCCTTTGATATCGACTTCGGGTTTTGCAAGTTTCCAAAAATATGTATATACGTACAGGGCTTCGAGTGTAGACCGGAGTTTTTTATCTCACAAAAGTATGGGTTTGATACAGTCCGAGTTATTCTCATTAAAAATTATACACATTTAGGGACGTTCAAAAATTTTTTAATGAACGTTCATCGGTTTGGAGCGCTGCTATTGTAGCCGGCGTGAAACGTGTTTCTCGCTGACGTTTTACGGAACGGTTTCAAATTCTTGTAAACAATGTTTTTTTAATGTTCTTCTTTGTGTGCGTCGGAGAATTTTTCACTGGCGACTGTTCCAACCTAATCTTCCGCTTTCGTCCCAAATTTCCGACTCTTCTCCGATTGAGGAAACAA
Source organism: Ametastegia equiseti (assembly GCA_963989295.1). Taxonomy (NCBI): domain Eukaryota; kingdom Metazoa; phylum Arthropoda; class Insecta; order Hymenoptera; family Tenthredinidae; genus Ametastegia; species Ametastegia equiseti. The sequence continues at coordinate 23,855,655 of OZ022389.1, forward strand.
AAAAATTAGAATTGATTCGAAAAATATCCCCCAATGCAAAACGAAAAAAAACTATCCGATTATCGGTTCCTCATGTATCTGACCTCTTCAAATAGAACGGTTGATCAACAATGGGATAAAAATGTTGTAGAACTTGTAAAATGGAAAATTATCAGCGTATAAAACGGTACATGCTGGCACACTTATACTTTTTTGGGGATGCTGCGTAAAGTAGGAGTTATGGTTGTTCTCGTTGAGGTGTAGAATTAGTACTGGTGGGTAGCGTTGAGAGTGAAAAACGAAAAAAAAAAATAAATATATAAAAAATGTGCGAAAAACTTGATATCTTTCGTATACGAAGGGCGATATGTTGCTAAAATATTAGCGAGGAGGTATACAACGCGGTTTTTCTGGCTCACTGGTGACAGAGCTCCTCTTAACTAGACCAGAAAAAGGCAACTCTACCTCCTAGTGCGGAAATCTCTGGTGATTTGTAGAAATGGTGGATTTCGAAACCGGGATGAAAACGTAAAGCAAACAACAAAGTCCTTCGAGATTACTAGGTATAATAATAATGCCTAACGTATACGTATACACATATATGTATGTATATATCTATATGACATACTACTACATGTATACTGTAACTTTGATATGTTCCGGATTTTTCATCCGCTTATTTGCCAGCGGGGACTTTGCTCCGCAACTTTTCATTCAAAATCTCTCTGCCTAAAAAGCTCGCTAAGTCATACCTGTAGACTGCAGGAGAGAAAAGAACAAAAATTCATGAAAAACAAGTCATTGTCATGTTCAAAATGAAAATGCAACCCTGCATGCAAAATTCTAAATCACATGGAATTTCATCTACGGACCCAAAATCTAACATTTTAAAGTTTGACACAGTGAAGCTTCGCTGGCTTATTCCAGCGTGGATTTCGAAATTGCGAATGTTTACATCTTGAGTGCATCTTCTCTTGAATTAAAAAAAAAAAATTCATAATTTACGATGGATTGGAAAGCAACATTTGAAGAAAAAAAGATCGTAGGATGTTTCCAGAGATCTGAGATACGGTGAAGGTTTTTTTTTCGATTTGGCGTGAAATGTCCCGTACAGAACCGACGAATCCAGTTCAAACGAGGCGGAAGGACAGTTTTTGTCACGGTACTTTTCATCGTCGTACAAACCGCTGCAATTATCCCGGATATACTAAATGAATACATGAATATCGTCAGAATATTGTAGGTCTTAAAATTGATTTTCTGTTCTTGTGGGAATAAACGACCGAATTGAACTAGTCGGGGCAATTTTCATGCCCGTTATCTCAATATAAAATCCTGTCAATTTAATATTTTTTTATCCAACTATTTCCGTGATGATTGCGCGAGTTTGGATTAAAAATTTTCTAAAATCGGTTTTAAAAAATTCTGCAACTGACAAATCTGCTTGATACCACAGTTGTTTTGTCTCGGGAAAATGTTCTTCATTTCGAAAGAGAAAACGAAGAGAAAAAAATGTGAGAACTCAAAAACTGAAAAATTCGAAAAGTCATTTTCGGACTAAACCAATACTTTTCTTATTCTGCCTGAGGGGATGAGAAGTGAGAAATGAAGGGTGGCATGGAAAAATGGTGTGAGTGTCAAGACACCGAGAGCAAACTGTTTTTTGTTGTTGTTGTTTTTTTTTTTTTTTAATTACTCTTCAAATTAATGAAAATCTATAATACGTATAGTAGTTGATAGGTATGTACATACATCCTTGCCAAATGATATGGCTGACAAAATTTTATTTGCGAAGTTATAACAAGTTGGCACGGCAAAACGGTGTGAGTGTCATCATTATGATCATACAGGACAGCAAAAAAAACTGTCACAAAATTCGATCAATTGATTTTCTCTTGAATGAAGAAATACGCGTTGAAGTTGTTCAAGCTCTTTAAATGGTCCAAACCCCAATTCAATGGGGCAATCCGTCTTCGAAGCGAATCTTCTTCCGTGCCAGTGTATAAGTCTGCGGTTTGGGCCAACTTTTCATTCCAATTTTGGATGATGATTAAACATTAATCTACTTTTCTATTGTTTTTCCATTGAAATTTTACGATTTTCTTAGCAACTTGTGTTTATTTTGGCACTCACACCGTTTCCGACGCTCCCTAGTCCGCCAATTTTCCCCGTAGGTAATGTTTGAAAATTTCTATGTACCTACGAATTTGAAAATCTACAACCGGATCCTATACCCCAAGATTCAAGCTTTCGGTACATATTCGACTCACGATTTTAATATCGCGATCTGGATCTTAATCAGCATCCAAGATGAAAAAAAAAAGGTTTGCACGAATCGCGGACTTACACCCGCACGGAAAAAATCGATTTTCGCGAGTGATTTTCTCGAAGACGAATCGCTATATCGAATCGGGGTTTGGACCATTTGAAAAAGCTCCAAAAACTCTAGGGATGTACTTTCTCATTTTTTCCTCAAATTAACGATTTCATTTTTGGAACCGTCGAGGGAACCGTTTATCTTTTATTTTTGTTTGTTTTCCTATAAATTCACAATGATGAAATTCACACCGTTTTATCATGCCACCTTTCAAATGTCAATTATGCTTCTTATTCTTAATATTAATAAAAATTTGTTATTGTCATCGAAATTTCGCTAAAGAAAGCCTGCAGTGGCTCGTATTTCCGATGCCTCAGCGCTGCGAGGGGTTAATAGCAGTGGCTAAAGTGAACGTATGGTGACGACACGGAGACGACTTGATGAGTTAATCAAATTACTGACCCGTGCCACGGTACGTGGCGCATTAGTCTTTGGGGCTGTGTAGTGACCGTCGTAGTGCAGGGGCAGACCGAATCCTCCGGCTTTTTCTCGTTAGTATTCAACTTGTTGGGCCTTAAACAATAGTTTTTTTTTTTTTTTTTTTTTTTTTTTTTTTTTTTTTTTTTTTTTTTTTTTGTGGTGGAAACTGCAGGGGAGATTTTCTTATCCTGAAAATCTCACGTCCAAGTTGCAGTAATAAGAAAAACGAAGAGAAAAAAAAAAAAAACACACACACACACACACACGCACACAAGGTTTCGAGAATCTGCAGTCCGCAATTGTGTTCGGGTGAAATAGAAGTTCTCCACACCAGCATGAACCATTGTGTACAAGTCCCTGAGGAACGAGAGAACGAACCTCTTGCGGGATTCAGAGCGTCAAGGGAAAATAAGAGATAAAAAGTGAAAGGTAAAAAAGAAAGAAAAAAAAAAGAAGAATGAATGAGCGAGAAGAAGAAAACGAAGGAATGAGAAACGCGTAGGGAGAGGAAAATTAATTTATATCAGACAATGCCTGACACTTGTTATTTCATTACGCGAAACAAATTTCGGGAAAAACCTTCTGTCGAAATCTCTCGAAATTTCCCATTGTTAAGTTTCATATACGCAATTGTGCAGCAATTGTCAGTCGTATACTCATACTTCGTGTGTATTAATCTCTCGATTAATCTATTATCTAGCTTCAGAATCGTAAATTGAAAGAGGGCAATTGGCAAATTCCATTCTTGGACCGCGCCATTTGCAAATGAATGAAAATAGAACGTTCAATTTTTTGCCAATCGACCATACCTTCTATGATCAATTTTTCCAAACAATTTCTCTCCTGTATTTGAAGACTCTCGAATTTTTTATTATCAATGTGTATATATTTATACCAACTAGGCTCCTACCATTTTGAAGATTTGAAACGACTCGCTATAAATCGATTCCAAAAATGTTCAGGAATTGATCAGAGTGGTTTTTTCGTTCACAAATCAAAATCTAACATCGATTGCGATACTTTGTCGAAAGCTTTTATCACCATCTGCAGTGTGTAAAGACCAACGTAGGTCAAAATGATGCAATTTTGGCAGACATCGACTCAAGATTTGATCAGCATCGCATACAACGATCATAATAAATCAATATTCTACATCATTTCCGGTTCGAAAAATCAAATCTTTGGTTAATTATTCTACGTTTCACGAACATATGCGGATGACCGCGTGTGGTCTGTAAAGAGATATACAGACTGACTCATTGTGAATCACATAATGAAAACATCGTCTAGTGTAAGAAGTGCAGTTCTTTGAAATTAATTCCTCGTTTGACTACATTCCTTTCCCAATTTGCAAATAAAACAGAAATTAATCAGGGACTCGAGACGCGACGCGTACCTACGTATGATTATCAGTTGCTAGTTGAAGTGGCAATGACGAAGCAGAATAATCCATTCGCTGGTAGTTTCATTTGCATCGATTCAGCTACTTCAGTGTACTTTCGTATCATTAAATTGAATAATGATAGAAATAAAAATTCCACGAATCTACGGTTTTTCCTACTCGAAATCATGTCAAGTATCGATTTGTTGCTGATTATCAAATACATACCTATACATATACCAATCGAACTTTGTATCAATCAATGTCTGCCCAACGTCGGAATTGGATTACCTTGACCTACGTTGCCCTTTGTACCTGCAATAGAGAAACTTGTTACGAAGTTTCATGCTTGTGGTTCAATTGCGAATCATCAGCCAAAAACCACCCTTATCAACCCTCATCCTTAGATAGCAAATTTCCATCACACTTCGTGTAGTTTTTTGAATGTGTTTCATCTTTTTCAAAAGAAAATGTGCCATTTGCGCCATTGGATTGGAGAAAAGAATACCAAAAATACTGTGACGGTGCAGTAAGAGAATGAAAGTCATGCAACGGGAGTAGGGGACAATTTTTTCGAAAAGTAGAGGTAAATTTGTAAAAAGAACGATAGGAAACCGCGGGGAAAGAATGTTTATACCTGCCTGCATGAGTAGTCGACATAGGTATAGACTATAGACGTATATATGTGCAGTTTGAATATGTAATTCTTTGGCGAATGATCAGCGGGTGAAAGATATGGCGCCGGGATGGAATCTAATTAAATTTACCACGGCGGTCTCGCGTGTGACTAACGCGGTAGAGAATTCACGTTCGAACGAACGAGCGAAAGAAACAAAATTAAAGTGACCAACGAGGGACAAAGGACCTTCAGGGAGGTTCCAACGGTTCGAGAGGTTCGGGGCACCCTCGTGACTGTATATAATACATATATATTGTATATACATATACGTATATATATATATATACATCTATAGCTGTGATTAAATGCCGCATAGCTAAACCTGTGAGCGAACCTGCGCCAACCTGATTTTGCAGGCGCCTACCTGTTCGCCCTACGCGCTTTCCGCTTTCCGCTCTTTTCCCCCCCTTAGTCCTGCGCCCTAAGCCCTAAGCCCTGGGGCCTAGCAGGGGGTCTGAGAGTTCGCTTGATCTATGACCGTACTAATAATTCTTCACAGCTGGGAAGCTATCGTTTTCCTGTCTCCTTGTACCGCGTCGCATTCCAACTTGTTCTGTCGGCGGAACTTGTGAAGCTCGTGAAGGTATCGTTCGAGTATTTTGCTCGTTTACTGTATAGACGTGTTTAGGTTTATGGTTTGTCGGTAAACCTGCGCAGAGGCGTTGAGCTGATCTCAGGAGCCCAGGAGCTATGGAAATTTGGTCGATTTTTATTCATATACCAAATATCACCGAACGAGGAAGAATTAGACGACGGAGTCAAACCCCGCGCCTGCTGATGTTATGCGGAATTTTTTTCTTCTTTTCTTTCATTTTCCTTTATTTTTATTTTTTTCTTACTTATTTTTTCCTTTTCCTTCGAGACGTCGACGACTCAGTTTCGCCACAGGCAAAACCTTATTACCGAGTTGCCAGTTGCCACTCGTCGGTCAAGGGGCTGACGTCAACCCAGACGCGTGGAATAATGGCTCTCTCAAAATTCAATTCTTTTGAATATTTCCCGTTACTTTGTTAGCGACTTACCTGACGCGGCGGTGCCATGAAAATTCAACTTTGGTACGGAATATTAGTTGATTTTTTTCATCCAGTATTTTGACCAATATTATACAATCAGGCAATTTCTTTATGTGGTAGGAAATGGGACAGGATTGAAATTTTGAATTTCAAAAGCGCTGTGAAAGGTGAAAATTCGGAATTTTTGTACTACTGGCTGACAGTTTTTAGAAAGATTTAGTTCTCCGAGAGGCTACGTAGCTAATTTGAAAATCTCCGAATGAAAAAAATAGGGAAGGTTCAAAATTCCGAAAGTTAAAGATCCGAAAGACCAAAACTCCGAATCTTGGAATTCGCGAGATGCAACGTCGTTTGTTTGACATCTTTTTCATGAGCTTTCTCTAAATTTTCCGATTTCTGGACTTTCTGAGTTTTGAACCTTCGGATCTTTGAGCTGCGTTTCAACCTTTCGGAATTCGCAAGATCTGAACTTCAACGTTTTTACAACAATCAAAATTGCGTCTCAAATAAATTCGGAATTTTCACCGTTCGGAACTTTTGGAATTCGGAACTTCAATACCGCCCCTGAAAAATTACACCTTTTCTTTATTAGTTTTTAATCCGTTCTATTTAGTTCAATTGCTCAGCTTAGATTCTTACAAAAAATTTTGCAACCGAGCAACTTTTTCCTATTCATTCTTCAATTTTCCCCAACAATCTAACGAACGTATTGAAACGTCTGACGCTCGTCCAAAAGGGTAGGCATTGGAAATTCCTTCATCGAAGAAATTAGTTCGAAAACATCGTGTCTTAAAAAAATTGGTGAAAATATTTTTATCTCAAAAATTTTGAATTTGCAAAGGATTGATTCTTTAAGGGGGTCGGGTACCGGAAATTTCGCACCTATATAGAACCGCTCACGGTGAAGACGTACTGATTTTTGTCTCAATTTCATTTCCTACAGCGAAATACCGCAGTTAGATGAAATTTGAGAGAAAAAACAATTTTGATAACGGGGGAAAAATCCATTTTTTTTTTTTTTTTTTTTTTCAATTTGATCAATGTGAGATATTTCAATATGAAAAATGACATTGAGACAAAAATCAGCAGGTCTCTTTTGTTGGCGATTCTGAATGTAAAATTTCCAGAGGCCAAGCTTCTTGATAGAGATTCATCACGGATTCTGGAACACGTACGCTGTACCTACAGTGCAAACGCAAATGGGTTCATTGAACGATAAAGTATTCGGATGGTTCGAGTTCGTGTGTTGACAGTTTCGATGGCGTTAATTACTCTAGTTTGAACGTCGCCAAAGTCTTACATACGAGCACGAGAATTATCTGAAACTTTATAATTGCGGCAAAGTCAGTGACGCTTTAACCTTGGTAATTAGTTTCCAACTTCTTCGTAGGTGTAGCTCAAGGATTATCAGTCATTCGTCATTTCTCCTACATTCTTATACATCGAACAACAATATTTTGCTGTCGAAAGTCCTGCCTGGTATTGGCTTTCTTGAAATAAGGCGATTCCTCAGTTTTCATCTCGGTTTTCATCAATGACCCAGAGATTATATATATTCGCGAAAAAATAAATTTGAAGCTTCAAAGGGTTCATTTCGTTATTTTTTCTCTTGCCTTTTCCAAGATCTTCATCATTCTTCATCACAAAGTGACATGCCGGATTTAGAAAAAACAAGCTTATCGGTTTCACGTCTTACTACCTATTTGAATGGCAAAAGCGATAAGTGAACTTTTAGTTGTACCCTTTCAAAAATTTCGTCTAGAACCGACAAGGGGATCATGGGACCAGCTGTCACCGATTTCATTCATCCTGGTGATGCTTTAACGTCATGACCAGGACTTCAGTAGCTCAAAGCGGCGAGAGACGCTTTGCTATATCGTTTCCGAGAAAATGCAATTTGAAAAATTCGAGTTCGTTCAAATGAGTTTTCAACAATTTGGTTCTGGATGCACAAGTTACGTCGAAAGGTATATTCGGTCAACATTTACTGTTGAATATTATATACTATGAACTCGATTCTTACTATCAGAGTTCGAGTGAACAATTTACTACCCACCATGTGCCCGCGTGTCCGCCAAAGGTTTCAGAAAGGTCAATGGTGCATGCGGTTTGGTATATCGACCACCGCAGGTACGCGCCAAGCATTCCGGAAAATGTCAAGACAACGTTGTGCTCAGGTATTATACCTGAAGACAAATCTCTTTGATTCAACATTCCGAAGGTGAAGAGCTCTCAATTAGCTTTTGGAAGAAGGGAAGTTATTACAATCAAAGCGAAAATGAAAAGTCAAGTTTTTACCAGATCGCCACGTTTTGAGGTCCAGAGAATCACTTCTTCTTCAATCTGTGGATTGACGTCTGGGCGTGTGATCAATTTTTTGTCCGACGATATCTTCAGAATGAATCAACTGATTTCTATGATTTTCGTCTCAATCGATGGGATTTTTCGTTACTCACAGCTGATTAGATTTTCAATTCAATGGGTCGACTAGTTTGTGAGTAATTGAGCGAAAAAAATTTTACAAACAAAATTTCAAATAGTCATATATCTCGAGAACGAATCAACGAATTCCGACGATTCTGATCTTCATCGATAGTATTCGCTTCCACTCAGAATCCACAATCATCATACCTACAATTGCTGCCCATTTCAATTTTGACCCTTTCTCAACGTTCTGCGACCAAGATAGATTCATCTCAATAAAAAAGGGGGTCGAAAGCTACGTTTCACAATTGAAAGGATTGACGCCATGAGGGTGTAAGACAAAGTTTCAAAAATATTGTGAGAAGTACACTTTTTTGTACATGTTAAGTTCTTGAATTTATAGAAAAGTGCTCCTCTGAAAATTTCCCCATTTGTTACTTATCTCCTTTTTATTCTAATCTTTTCATTTGATCGATTACCGTTTTCATATATTCTATTTGATTTTGATTTCTATTGGATTTTTAAGCTATATTCTGAGATATCCACGAGGTCAGGGGTACTTTTTTTTCACACTCTTCACTATCTACTCGGATCGTGTACTACCGTCTGCTCGACAAATCCATTCATAAAGACAGTGGGAACGGTTGTTTGACTTTTAGGGATATTCGTCGAGGATGTAAAACGAGTTTATCGAATAATAAGAATGGGAAAGGCTCAGGTACGAAAGTCTATCCAGAAACCAAAAATAAAAACAGTCAATTTCGCATTCAGTTTTAGTCGCACAGTTCGTGGATAGGTACCTCCAATGTTTTCCCAAAGTCGTAAAACTGCCGTAGTCGTCGAACCATTCAGACCGACCGTACTACAATAAAAAGTTTGTGAATGAAAAACGTAAACTCTCGCTGAATAGAAATGTTCGCTTTTTTCGCAAACGAGAGTTTTTAAAAAAGTCTACAAAAAATAGATGATCAATGGAAAAACAGCCCTCTTTTTCTCTCTTTACTTTTTGTTCAAATTTTCCATCTTTATTACTCTTTATTTCTTAATTTCTATCACGAATATATAATGGAAAAGTATTCGTTTCGTCTTAAAAACGTCTTTCCCCAATTATTCGAATAATTTTCTACTTTTTGACCTTTTAATCGATAGAATAAATGATTATGATTCCGAACATATCAAGTTGATCTGTCCATCTGTCTATCGATCCATCCGAAATGAATAAGTCGAATGTCTGCGGCTATAAAAAGGTCGGACAGAAAAGTTCTATAAACTTTACAGGATTATAGCCTGTGCCTCGATGGTGAAATATTGCAATGTCCCATTAAGATTAACTGACTGGTTTGACCTCGAAAGTTACACCGTCCGAATCGAACGGGGAAAAAACGAAATTGAAAGTGATGAAAAGTCCATGCAGGCAACCGGATCGATCAATTATTTTCTTCGTCCGAACGTTTTTATCATCCCCAAAATATTCGACTCAGATTTTTATCTATTTTCGCAAAAAGATCATCACTTTTTGAAAGAGAACTATAGTCATTTTTCGAAAGATTTAGTTTTCATCTAAAAGTCGAATTTTTCGGCACGATCGCATAGCGGAGTGTCTATTACATTCGTCATCGCGAAAAACGTCGGATCGGAAAAAATAATTTCTTTTAACGTAGAAATCCGTTTCATCGCCCACAAAATTGGTTTTTAGCATTTTCAAAAAAGTATAATGTGTGTGTGCGTGTGTGCATTTTGTGACCTGAATTCCGGGAGAACGACTTGGCGCTTCGGATGAAATTTGGAGGGAAAATCAACTGTTTGGTGAGGATGTTCCATTGCCCGTTTGAAGACTCTTTTACCGCCGGTTGCGAAATTGCGAGTATTTGAAGATTTGAATTAGTATTGCGCCTATCCTCAAGTCTAGGAAAAACAGCTCAACCCATTTCAACTAAATTTTACTCAAGTATCACTTTCAGTTTGAATATCAAAAACTTACGATCGTGCCTGTTGCAAAAAAAGCAAAGCTTTTTTGTTCATACCGCTAGTTCCACTCGCCAGTTACTGTATTTTGGACTTGGTAATGCTGCGACCTCTAGTTCCAGCTAGAAATTTCGTTCAGCATTAGAAACCAGCCATTTACACATTAATATCACCGATGCTGACACAACGCCGAGCAAACTAGAGCCTCTTTGTTCTGAAACATACGTTTTACGGTACAATTATGCATCATTTAGCACCTTTGAGGCCACGCTAGAACCAAGCTTAAGGCGATGACGAGGTACAAGTCGCCTTAGACCTAACCTAGCTAACATAAGAAATATGAATCTGACTGGAATTCTATTCGTTTTCTCAAAACAGTAAAATACTCAGCCACTTTATGCCGTCGTGAAGTATCAATCTCCTAAGTTTCATCCCAGTAGGTTGTATAGTGAAGAAGAAACTACCAATTGTGTTTTCGAGGTGGTAACAATTGGTAATAATGTAATGCCCCACATGGTCCTGTGGCACCTTAACAATATGATTTTGAAACTATTACCCATGACACAGCATTCTGCAGTTTATTACCTTTCGTTCAAGCCCCCGGCTGAACGTTGTATAACTTTCAATTTCCTGCTCCAAAAAAAGGCAAATTAGTATTATGGATTTTCATGATCTTGATCTCAATCGTTCCTACTTTTCATCCTCCAGATCTGATGAGATTTTTGAATTGATCGGTCCGGTATAGTATTTGAGTTATTGAAAAAAATAACATTTTGAGAAAACGCATTCTATTCGCGAGACCGAATCGTCATGATCTGTTTACTCATATTTTACCGTTCCGATGATTTACTGACCCGAAAGATCGCAATTTTACATGGATTCACTTCATCCTCTAAAAAGTTAGGGTACATTCGCTATTCAAGGGAATATCAATGTGCCCAACTATTGCAAAAACCGGTTGATAAAATATGTACTGATTGCTTGTTAATTTAAAATGTTTACTTTGTATGATCAGGCAGTACGAAGGACTTAGTTTCCCAACCCAGGTACACACACATGGGTTATAGTTTTTCCGAATATAATATCGTGATCAGTCGTACCTTATTCAAAACTCATCACTTATCGAGGTATAGCTCGCGAAGTTCTATCAGATTGTGCATCATGTCGTTGAATTTACCACATTTATAAATAAAAAAAGAAAAACCTTCCAGTATCATATTGTAGAGAAATATTTGCAAAAAGTGAAATGCATATGATAATTTTATACATTCGTATCTTCCAACGGTGATATCGAACAGTAACAGCGAGAGTAACGATATACCTATAGCTATGAATGTAAAAAGAATTAATCGTACGTGGGGAAACGTGGATGTATCCATTCGTATACGTGCAATCGATGAATGGAAAATACGTATGCATAAATTGCGTATATCCTCGCGGACTTTTTAAGAGTAGGAACGTTACTGTACATACATACAATACATACGTATACATATACATACGTGAAGTGAAGTTGGCGCGATACCTACTCGTATCTTCCGGTGGCTTCGTGACTCGCGCAGTTAATTACAACAGAGCAATTATCGAGAAATAACACGTTTGTTCGGGTGTTGAACTCTGCCGATTTATTATCTGTCTCGATGACTCTTCGATAACCGATTCGTCAAGTGCTGGATACATCACGAGACTAATCGAGACTCGACAGAGTCTTGCCTTACAATTAGTCTTGCCAAAATCTTAATTTTCCCTTGTTGGGTTACCACCGCGATTTAAATTGAATTTGATGAAATTTTATGAAAACGAAACATCAGGTCTTATGTTAGTCGTTATGGTTTTCTTCTGACCATTCTTGACCATTTTCTTGGCGAGACTCTGCAGATGGTTGAGGTAGTCTTGGTATCGTCTCGAATTTCTCCATCGTGATCTCGTCTTGGTCTCGTCTTGAAAATCAAGACAAGATCGAGATGAGACGAGGTCCGGTTTGGGTCTTATTTACATCACTAGATTCCGCAGACTCGCGAGAGAATCTTGCGAATATTTTATCCCAGAAATGTTATCTTCGACTGTTATAGTGCCTCGCGTAGACATTGTTAGCAAAAAAGAATTTCTGATGATCTCTTACTCTTCATAATAGTCGCCATTCAACATGACAGCAACTGCAGGCTGGTCTCACTTTTGCAACTTATACGAAAAGGAAGAGTGGTCAAAGGATACCGAAAACCATGTGGAAAGAATTTCGGAGAATATATAATATATCCTGGGGGGGGCTACGAAATCCAGAGTAATATTAGCAGGATGATTTTATATGATCAAGTAGACACTCATATTCAGTATTTAACAGAACCGGAATGCGGGGTGGTTCGCGAAAGATGGCAAACGAAGAGTTTCATGCATATTTTAACTATCGCGATTTCGTTGATATCGAAGCATCGTCTCATCTTCTCTCGCTGCATCATGGCTATTCAAGGCTCTCGCATTATAAGTTCACTCAACTCTGTAACATCGCCGGCAGACAAAAGGTACCTGCCCAGCTGAAAAATGACATCATCGACTAATCATTCGACGAGATTTTTCTTTGTATACATATATCATCGCCTCCGATGAGTACGCGATATTTTTTTATTACGTTCACTTCCTACGTGCAACCATATCTCCTGAACATCATATATCGTCATTCATACCATATCGTTTTCGTACACGGGGCGATGTTCACGCATGCCAAGTGTGTAATGGGGCATCTATGGTGAGACTTTATATTATGTCACGCTTCATCTATGGGGGTAGGTACACGTACATGTGATGCTCCGCGTCAGTTTCAAATGGTGTTTTTGAACAGCTATGGCTTCTGTGCTGATTGGGGAACTTTGCTACAGCTAGAGGTGAAGAAAAGGAGTAGTTTATCAAAGGAACTAAAGTGCCATGCACCTATTTATCCTAAATTATTACTGATTCATGCTGGGTTTCCTGCATGGAAATGGTACATTTTTCACCACAGCTCAGCAACGAATGTGGAGTGAACCTCTCAAGATAATTGTATGCGATTTTCAGAGAATGCTTTACCAAATGTCCCACCAGAGCACGGTGCAGCGGTTCTCTGATATCTACATCGCTTTGGGGAAAACTACATTTTGTTCTGAAAAGAAACACTCCTTTTCCAGTCTTTCCTCCATTAGCATTGAAGAAGAAGTATAGTAGAAATGAGAATATCGCAAATTAGGGTACAGTTGGAATCGTGGGCACACGCCAGATTCTACAAATTGAATAGAACTAGCACAACTCAGTAATAGTTCGAGATACAGATTTCTAATATGTCTCATTCTCTTTGACGGACTACCCTCCGTCACACTATCCACTGTAATCAGATTCACTAATTGACACAGAAGTTACAGCCATTCAAAAACACCATCCAAGATAAACAGGGAGTGATTATCACAAGTTTACAATTCGCCAACTTTCTCCTATGCATACGTCTCCATTCGCTCTCCACTTACACCCAATATATCTTACAAACGTCGTAATGTTTCACGCATCAATTGATCACTTAGTTTGCAATTCGTTGATCGAATCATAATGTATTTGTTGAATGTATGGTCATTCTTATGTACGATGACATGGGATCGCTGTTGTATACAATTCTTTTCGTCTGATTCAAGATTCATTCGTAGAAATTGCACTCCCGAGGGTTGACTAACCCGCATATATAATTATACATATAGTGTATCTACTATCTAGGTATACGGTCTCTCTGCGGCGAGTTATCAAGGGTCAAAGTTTAACAACTTGGCAAGAATCACGCAAGTTGTTTAAGTTGTTCCTTCGTTACTTTGCTCGGTATTTATTCTATAAATAGTACCTATATGTAATCAATTGTTATTTATTGTAACAGAAAGTCTTTTCGGTCTCGTCTGCCTTCAGATTTACATGCAGTTACTTGCCTAATTCAGCGTCGTTAGCATCGAACTAAAAGTCTCAATCGACACGTCGCCGGCTTTATATTATTCCATGTTTAACTTGGCGGAATGGTTGGATGTTATACTTCATCCAAGCTTACACTCAATGAAATTCACCCATTTAGACCTGATCATCTTGTCGCTACTTGACTATCTCAACATTCGCTTACCTATAGCGGTATACTTTGGTGGAATAATATTTCCCTTTCATAGTAGGTACGTCTTAGTGGTCGGAATAATTTTGTAACTTGAAAAAACAGAATACCTTAGCTTAACGGAAGCCGTGCTTCCCTCATGGTCGTTGACCCAGTGAAAACCAGGCGTTTCTTCTTCTTCCTTTTATTATTCTTTTTCTTTTTCATTTTCTTTTTCTTCTTACGCGATATTATTATCATTCTCGAGTTTATACAGTGTCAGTCAGAAAAGCGACGAAGCAAACGAGACTTCATGTATACATCATACATCCCTTTACATCTGTACGCATGTATATTATACATAATATGTAGGGGAAGGGCAGGCAAATTGGGCCTAGTGGGCAAAATGGGCCCCCTGAAAATGTTTCGTACTTTTTCCAAATCGGAAGACTTTCATCATTTACGTGCGAGCACAAGCAAACTTCAAACAGCGAATCAACTATGCATCTTGACATCTTTGGTAGAGGCGGCCAAATGGGCACCTTTAAAAATACGTCAAGAACTTTTTCAACATTGAAAAAGGTTCTTTGAATTTCAATATTCATTTGCCCTAGCGAATTTCAGACATCACATCAGTAATAACCAAATCTCTACAAGGCATGCGAAGTAACTTTAGAAAAGTATGCATAATTTTGAAAGGGACCGAAAAATGAATGAAAAAAATTGTTGAATTTTGAAAAATTTCCAAAATATTTCAGGAGGCCCATTCAGCCCGTAATTTTAGGACTTTCCAGATAAGAGCGTTCAACACTCAGCATGAGTCAGGCTATATCATTGTTCGGTGAAGAGTCGAAGATTCATTGATTCAAACCTCTACTTTAAGCGTTAATTCCTTAGGGAACCCATTTTGCCCGCTCCTCCTTTATATTTAGTTCGCTATCTCATCGGCGACGGTAAAAGAAGGGTGAGAACTGTGTACAGTCGGCTTTGCGAATTCACGCCAAAGAAGGAAAATCATCCCCACGAAGTCCTCTAAAGTCACTCCTGATATTTCAACCAAATTAACAGCCATCTTGATACGACGGATCTCGATAAGCGCTTCGAGTCAGCTTAAGAGGATCAGTACAACTTGGTTACAGAAATTTGAACTACTAGTCCAGAATTCATTCGTATTTTCCACCAAAGTTCACATCACAAAAAATGTTCCTTCAAAACCTGGATTGTAAGGTTTTTGGAGCACCATTAATCCAGTTAAGGTTGTTGAAGACTCATTTTGTTCGAAAAGAAGATCCTCATCATGTGAACGACAGGGTCTGAAAAAAATCGACCGTGTGCAAACTTCCAGTCGATTATCCAAAGTGTCCAAAATTTCCGCCACTGATTTGCAAATGACTCAGCCGAAACGAAAACATTAAAAACTTCCCTCGCCCACGTGATGACGATTTGATTTCCGAACAAAATGAGCCCCTAACGGCCTTGATCGCACGAACGGTGCTCCGAGATCCTCACGAGACAGCTTTTTTGGAAAGAACATTTTTTGCACTTAGATGAAATATAAATGAATTCTGGACTACTACAAATTACCGAAATCAAGCTGTACTGGTCCTCTCAAGTCTTACCAAGTTCACACGTGACATACTGCGCATGATTCTGAATGAAAATTCCTTCTTTCGCAACCCTCGGATCAAAATTCTTACGTTGAATGAGAATGTGTTGCTGATTTAATTGATACGAATCGATACCTAAAACTGCACTTTCTATCACCTTTAAAGAGGTTTCCAAGTCTATAGAGTGCCATAAAACGTTACTAATTGTGGAAAGAGTCATGGGTCACGAATCATCATAAGGTAATTACAAATTCCAATAAGCTATAGCGTGAGGGTTGGTGTACTGAAAAAATATAAATAAACATGGTTTTGGCGTTGCAAAAACTTGCTGTCAAAATTCCAGTCGAACAGTGTATCTGAAAATCAAAGCCTGGAATCATTTCGAAGGTCAAGCTACCCTTCGAGCTACTATGAAACTGATATTTCCTTTCGTCCTTTCAGATAAATGCCATAGTATGAATTATCCCATTCAACCATTTTCCAGAATACTCTGCTTATTCATTTCGGATGGACAGACAAACAGTCCAACGTATGTTCAGAATTGTGTGTGGCGTCAGCCAAAGGATTTGAAAGTCTAAGATTTCCGAAATTGGTTAGAGTCGCTGCTGAAATAAAACCAATTCTCGCCTATCCCTCACGTGATAAAAAGTAACAAGGAGGTCATTGTGTTTTCCAAATCAAGTGACGAGATATTATATTGTGGCATAGTTGGCGAGGTCGGCACATACATACATCTTTGCTATTCAGCTCTCGACAAGTATAAGTGTATAGGGAGTACTATGTGCCGTCATTGATTCCGTACGCAGTTTATGGCTTTGCTCGAGATATTAACAACGCGTAATTTGGCTCGTGTCGAATGTAAAATTGGTCATATAGAGGTTTGCGGATGAGTTCATAAAAATCCTGAAAATATGGATGTATGGAGGGGAGAAAATCTACACTACATATACCTACAACATTGCCTTGGTAATCCAGCAGCTCGTGCGAAACGGTCTTTAATACCAATACCTCTTGAATCTACAAGGACGAAATGCTCTTGATCCTGCTGCGGTTGTCAGGACCCCTTGGCTTTCATCCAGACCTCAACGGGGTCATACACTCATCTCTATCCCGATACTGCATAGAAGAAAAACACATATGTACACACAAAGATTGGCATGAAGTGCCAATTGCTAAAAATGGCCAAGTCCGTTCAAATTTTCACACGTTTCTCAATTACGATAAATATATAGGTATAATGGCTCGAGATTAGGGGGTCAATATGACCCCACCCTAAAGTTTAACGTTAAGTAAGTATAAGTTGTTGGGGTTGGATACGGTTGGCGCTGCATGTGGCAGCCCTTTGAAGAATTTCCCTGTGCGTAGTGGGTATAAGAGGCATCATGATCAACACGTTAGTGCTTTTTTCGATCGCTCCCTATCGAGCTATTTTTTTCTTGAAAGTATCACAGTTCGAGAGTGTCACAAATAAATTTTGTCAAAAATTATTATAAAATGCAACAGTTATAAATTTTTGAGTGAAAAAGTGTCTCTTTTGCAAATTGACCTCTTCATGATTGTATTTTGAAAATGTTGTAATCTGATTTTTCACAGGGAGACTTGTTTCATACATTATTCAATATTCTAAGTATATTCATAAATTTTTTTCCTTGCAATCAGATCGATAGCCTTCATGTGCCAACCTTCCAAACGTTGCTATAGGATCATTTTGACCCAGTGTAAGATAAACGCGAAAATTTTGTGATATATGCGTGACGACGAAGGGTTAAGCAGCGATTGTGCAAGAGGACGGCAAAACATTGCCAAAAAGATAGAAAATATACCTATACTGTCAATTTTCTTAGACCAGAAGCTTATAGATTAGAATCTATCTAATCTAGTTGTTTTTCGTTACTCAATGAAAACATTTGCTGCTACAATTGGCTGCTATACCTTCAAAAAGAGACTATAATAAAATTGAAAAAAAAGGGTAATTCCGGTCTATATACGTATACGTTATATAACTATATGTATGTTATAACCCACTAATCCGCAGAGCGGCGAAACATTCTGGGAGATTATCCGAGCGTGTATAAAAATTTTCTAAATTGTCTGCATAAGGTTTAAATGGATGAAAAAAAGTATATAGGTACCAACATACCTACGCAGACTCGAACAAGGAACTCCCGAATTTGTCTGCAGCCTGACGCACGTTTCTCAGAAAATCTGTGGATGCGGTTTGAAGGGAATTTTACCAAAAATTGGGAAAATAACAAACTATAGACATATATATTCGGTACGGTGTGAAGAAGAGATATTCACATACCTCATTCAAAGATATTTCATCTCAAGCGTAAATAAAATGCAATTCAGTCGCCAATTTTCATCACTAATATGATAGAGAAGAATTATGGTGTTGCGTCGAAACCGACGTTCGCTAATTATTCCAAAAATTCTAGAGATTCTGAAAATGTATGATACGTACATTGATGATACGTTGCATTGCGTTGTCTATCTGTTTGTCGGGAATGAATAAGCCAAGTATTCTAGCTAGAGGCTGGGAGTTTCAAACTTCACAGGATTATAATATAGCTTGTGACCTGACGATGAATGGTAGAGATCACTTCCAACCTAACCTAGCTAACATGAAAAATATGAGTTTCACTAGAATCCTATCAGTTTTTTTGACGGAGTGACATGCTGAGCCGATTTCTGCCAAAAAGCGGGATTCATTCGTCGAGGGTTCATTCGGATCGGTTGGGTAGTCATCCAGAAAGTACGATTCGCGTTTTCGAAGTGACGACAATTGTTGATAATAATGATATTTCGGAATGAAAACAGGTAAGCCCGGTGTTCCAGAGAACCGAACGACTCGATACAAATTTTTTTAACTTAACGGGGTTATCTCATGTCTTTTAACTATGGAAAATTATACTAACCTATATGTGTCATTAGGATTGACCGGCTGGTTCGACCGCAAAAATTCATTGAAAACATAATTGCAGGTAATAAAAAGTCCAGGGCAATCTAGTTAAGAAATTATTATTATACGCATATATTTATTCATGCATTAATCCATTTATTTTCGTAATATTATTATTGCCATTTCATTGGAGTGATGCTTGTAGGTATAAATGTATGCGGCTGCAGGTACCAATTGTAGGGTAAGAATTGGATAATAGATCGCTGTACATTCGAGAAGGTTCACTTTACTACGGTTAAGCAGCTTACAAATTGAAAGGCGGAAGCGAAGCGGATAATGAAGAACAAAAGTTCAATTAACTCGTAGACTTGAACCCACCAACTTTGTAATATGTACGAGGTATAGGTTTACCCGCAAATTACATACAGATGAACGATCAGGTGCCAAATCGCGATTTATGCGTTTTGCACACTGCACACATCGTGTCGTTCAACGTATGAATCTATGTATCCGAAAATGAATTCCATATTTGCAGAAATCAAACTTTTTTTTCGCACAAAATGAATTTTGGGTTATATTTTCTCAGACAATACTGAGTCTTGAGAATTTTGAAGCGCAAAATGTCGATAAAAAAATTGATCGATGTATTTCTCGTGAACGGTAAGACCTAAACGTCTAACAATTAGACTTGGGAAATTCACATACCTATCTGACTCAGTTGACAGAATAACACGCTAAAATTTCAGAATCACAAATTGACATTTTTGCACCTGATCGTTTACCTGCATCAGGCTGCCATATGCCATCATTGGCAGACTCACCGATATGTTCGTTGCCATTTTCCAATCGGTTCCCATAATTATTTCTATACGACTATACTTTTTCTTTGATTGTTACAATATTGGTGGATTTTTAATTGATTAGTTATGCCTCGTGATATGTTATGTGGTCAAAAAGTAATTCTCGATTTCAATTCTTGGCAATCATATTTTTCGTTTCATTCATAACAGAATCAACAGAGTGGATCAAATTTCGATAGTATACAATTATACATTATACTCTGTTTTTTATTTATTAGAAATGTTAGAAGTCAATAACATCGCAAAATTGATCGAAGAAGAAGAAAAAAATAGATTCGTATCAACTTGTTGATTATTAGTTTCGCGCAATGACTCATAGTGTTGCGAGGCCTTAACAATCTAACATTTCCATTTCATTAATTTTGTTCTTCATTTTCAATTCATCATCATATATTCGCGGAATCGATGAAATTTTATTTCTTCTCTGTATATTGTAGAAAGAGTATATATAAAATCGTATTCGTATACCGAATGAGTCACCGTTGAAAAATTCGTCGAATCCAATTAAATTCAAGTATTTCAGGTTTCAACTGTTCCCCCATCTATAGTTAAACAAATTTATGGAACATACATTATTGAACAGGATTAATAAACGTTCAATAATACGTATGAATCTCCTGATATAATTTTTACATAAATGGACATCGTGTAATCCTGTCCAAAGTACTCGTCGGACGGTTAATTTCGATTAAATATATCCGAAATAACAACGACCGGCTTCTCTTTTTCACCTCATTCTACTTTTACAGAGTGAAAAAACTCACACTCTTATAAATGAGACTAAATCTCTGGGGTTATAGTTTGATTAGCTCCTAATCGGAAGACTAATCTTTCTACACCATCATTTATACGTCATAAAAAAAATTTCCTTTGTACTTTTCACTCAGGCGTCAGAATACATAAATAAATTGCGATATTCCTGAGACTGCGAACAAATCTGATGGTTCATACTTGATGAATTATACATATAGCGTGTTTAATGGCAAAAGGACGTCGGTATAGCTCTTTTTTTTCTCTTTGCTTTTATGACTTTCTTCTGGTTCACTTGCTGACAAAAATTGTCAGATTTCAACTGCGAATTTATGTCGGTTGATTCATGAATGTAATCGTTGGATACGACTTTTTGCCGTCACTAAACATAAAGGAAAAAAGAAAAAAAAAATGAAATCAAGAAGTTATAAGGTCCAATTCGCCTAAAATGTAACCTCTTGCTTTTACTAGTTAACTTTCTTGATTTCAATTGACCTTTCGTGGCCAGATTTCTGTAGAATAACTTATTGTCAGTGGTCACACTGGGTAAAATTTACCCATTCAAGTTTCAAATGGTTGCTGTGTGAAAACTATCAGACCGATCGGGATCGAAAAAATACTGGAAATACTTTGAACATTCTGAAACATGTGTGAAAAGTTGTGTCAAAATCCAAATCACAACATTTTTTTTTTTTATCGTAAATAAGTAAATTTGTCGAAAAATCCAGCTTTTTACTTCAAAAATCACAAGTTTTTGAATTTTCAATATTTTCAAGTAAAACTTTAACTGCAATAGGTACTTGTCAGATATCGTACTTTTAGTGAAAAAATAGTGGCGTACTGCACGTTTGAAAACAGGTATTCATTTCAACATGTGAAGAGGATCGATTTGGAAGTAGAAATGAATGCGGATTTATCTGGAAGACATAAGTGCGAAAAATGCACCTTTTTGCTATTAAAATCGTAACTAATGCCTTTGTTAAATATTTTTTACCCAAAATGAGGTCTAGGTAAAATTTACCCATGGTGGCCACGGGGCGGGTTAATTTGTAAGCATTGTTCTTAATTTGACATTGGCATATTCCGGGCGCTTTGGTAATCGAAATCACCTTTTTGTGACTCCAACTGTATTTGAGAAATATTTTCCTACGGTATTTTTGGTAGAGAAATTTGAAGTACGAAGAGAGCTGCTTTCATGAATTATGGTTTTTGGTCCAAAACTCGATTTCCATTCTTTTATCTTATTCCCCGTATACCTATGTGTACTCTTTACTCTCAACTTGTCATGGAAAACTTTTCCTTGTGTTTTATTCCCGGCGAAAGTGACTCTGCGTTTCTTGTTTCCGTGTCGCCCTTGTATGTACCTTATACCTGGGCGCGACTCGACTCGACTCGCCTTGAGTCTCGCGAATCCTCAAAAGAAAGGGACAAACCTACAGAGTTCGGCCGGCCACCTTTTGCACGCGAATCACGCACCAAACCGCTGGTCATCATACGTATGTATGTTTGTTACATACATGTAGCCTTCTCATCCTCTTCTTCTTCTTCTTCCTCTTCTTGTAGTTCTTCTTCTTTGGCGTGGGCGCAGCCCTGCGCCAGTGAAACGAAGACGCAAATACCAAGACAACCGAACGTAGCGAAGAAGAAAGTAGGGAGTTGAAGGAAGCGTACGATGATGATGGTGCTGCGTTGCTGTACAACGAACCTGTTATTCCTGAGCACATAGCCTGAGCGCGTGCATCGGGGAACAACTGGGCGCGATTCAACCTGCATCTCGTGCTCGCTAAAGTGAGAAATAGAGAGGGGGACACTCGAGTTAGAGAGAGAAAACGATATTATATAACCTCTCGAACGCCTGTTGCTATGTGACCTGCTCCCTGCAGGGATCACTCGCACTTCGCGCGCCACAAAGAAACGTTTGAATTCAGTTTTTCGAACCGCGATGACTAAGTTGCGATCGATGTTTTATTCGATTTTTTTATTTATTACTCATACTACCTTTTTTTATTTTCTTCGTTTGATTTCTTTTTCTCTCTTTCTCTCTTGACCCACGTCGAATCGTATACCCTTCTCTGAGTATTTCATCTCGCGCTCATTTTGTTTTTCGTCATTGGTAAATGGCGATTTCATTTCTTTTTAGCTCCTTTCTCGTTTGCTCAATTGTTTTTTCCAGTGCGAAAAAGTCAAGACTCTTCATGCGTTTCGTGGAAATTTTCACACACCTTTCTGAATCTAGGAAACATCGTTTCGATGGTCCGCCGAATAACTAGCTATCTCAGAAGTTGCTTGAAAAGATAACTATCTCAAAAGTCGCTCGAATAAACGGCTACCTCGCGAGCGACTCTGAAACCGTTCTGTAGTTGCATGGCAAGTAAATAGCGCTACAGAGCGGTTTTAGAGTCGCTCGCGAGAGAGCCGTTTATTCGAGTGACTTTTAAAGGCGAGCTTCATTTCTACGAAATCTGGTTATCATCAAATCTGGATTGTCACACATGGGTGGATTCTACCCAGTCCAATTTCAGATGACGATCTTTAAAAAACTATCAGTCCGATGTGGTTAAAAAAAATTATGGAACATGCTCTGAATATTGTAGAATATGTAACAAAAGTCGTTTTGTTAGAAATCGAAAGACAATCGGTTCAAAAAAAAAATCCCCATCGCGTCAATTCGTGAAGATGGAACGATCTTGCTTAAAAGTCGGTGGGTTGAATCGACCCACTGCAGTGTGACAACGAAGGGTTCAAATTTGAGTTCGATGCTCGGGACATTGTTGCTTCAGAGATTCAGTTTTTCGCCGGATGACACTAACTTTCATACAACAGCCCAAATAATGTATGTCTTTATAAAATAGCTTACTGACTTGAGTTGCAAGCGAAGGTTTACTCTTGACCATGAAAGTATAGTTGGTACCGTCACGTCGTCGGTATTACTACATCAGGGTTCTGAATCGTACGAAATTTTAGGAGGTGCAATACAAAAGGTTACAATTCAGATCTGAACAAGTTTTGGCAACACCTATGCAGAAAAAACCGATATAGATAGGAACCAAAAATGATATCCAACTGAAATCTTGCATTTCGATTTTTGTGGACATGACATATCTTTTTGCCTGGCACCTCCTTATTTCTACCCCAAGAAACGTAGGTACATACATACGTTCTTCCTTGATGTAAGTATTTTCCGATTCATATTCAAGTTGGCTGATTTTCTTGATCTACATCAAGGTGCGTGAAGATCGTAATATGGCGGTAGCGGTGGTGGTTTCTGGTTGGGGATGAGTCTAGAGTTTCCTAGGTCGATGGAATTGTCGTTCAGCGAGAAGCTGGGAGCGAGAAGCGGCTCGGCAAAGCGGTCGAGAGTCAGACAACAGTCGAGAGGAAAGATAAATTTACATAATGGCTGAATAACGGGGATTTATGGAGGCCTCGCTCTAACTCTCGGATAGGCAGAGTCAGGGGATGCTACGCGATGCGATGCGATGCGATGCGATGCCAGGCGAGGCGAGGCGAGGCGATGCGACGCGGGTGCGGCACGGCCTGACTTTACACTGGGGGATGGAGTCGATGTGAATGTGAATGTGGATTGTCGATGTGAATGTGGATCGTGTACCGTTTCCAAGATTATAATATCACCTCCCGCGCAAAGCCTTGAAACGTGAAATACTCCCCAAGCTTATGAGTACCTATATACATGTATATCTGACATGTCGCTGAATGCTATACCAACGAGTATACTGTGTACTTGTACTCACGTATGAGTATCGGAAGATTTCTCTGATTCAAAGCACGTAAACAGTGAGAATCACGTGACGGGAAAAACATGATCGAGGTTCGCATGCGCGCCAGTAGCCAACCGGAATCGTATACTAGCCGGCTGTCAGCCAATCCGAATGAAGCGAGTTGAATCTCGCGCACCTCGAGCATGTTGTTTCACGAAATCCTCACGGCAGGCAAAGATGAAGCTACACCGGTGATTTACACTGAAAGAATTATTGACATTTTTGGAGTGGGTCATCTTTGTCGTTCTTTCGTTCTTTCAATTATTCATAATGATAATTACATGAAGAGGATGTCAACAACTTGGCTTAAGGTGATATAGTACAAGTCGCTTTGTACCTAACCTAGCTAACATGAAAAATATGAATCTGACTGGAATTCTATTCGTTTTTTTCCAAAACGTAAAATACTCGGCCACTTTTTGCAGTAGCAAAGCATTCATCTTCCGAGTTTCATTCCGGTGGGTTGTACAATTTGGAAGAAACTAACGCGTTTTTGAGGTGATAGCAATTGGTGTCCGGTAATACCAATTGTTGTCGCCTCAAAAACGCGAATCGTACTTTCTGGATGATTAACCAACCGATCCGAACGAACCTTCAACGAATGAATTCAGTTTTTTGGCAGAAAGTGGCTGAGTGTGTCACTTGGTCAAAGAAAACTGATGAAGATCCAGTGAAACTCATGTTTTTCATGTTAGCTAGGTTAAGTTGGAAGTGATCTCCACTATGATGTCATCACCTTGAGGCTCAAGGTGTCGCTACTGGCACAATCTTATCTAACAATAAGTGTTCAAGAGAATCAGTCTAGTCTGAGAATGTTGAAGTACCTATAGTATCGATTGATCGAATGAAAAAATGTGTCGATGTCTTGAAGGGGAACTGTGGTGAAATGTTCATGAAATCGATTCCATAATATGTTCAATAACTTCAAAAAATGTAATTGCAGCTTTCTTGCCATTAAAATTTACATAATGTTGTAGTAAGTGCATCGGCAAAAACGTCCAATGTTGATGACTGAATTTCGAGCGATTTCACATGATTTGAAAAATTGTCGATAATTTCACGAAGAACGTGTTAATTACATCAAATTTCTAGAGCGATTAATCCTTCCGGTTCTGAGAAGACAGAAACTAAACTTTTGTTCATTACAACTCATTGATTCAAACGGTTCTAAATTTTATTCGGCATTATGACATCATACTGTATTCTGAATCGCGAAATATTAGTTCCTTTGCTGAATCATTGTCATACGGAAAGCAAGACATATGTCACAAGTAAAAAAAAATGCATGCTCTAGTCATTTGTGGAGAATACTCACAATCAACTAGCAGAGCTGCATCTCTACGTCAAATTCAAAAAACTTATACCTATTTGAGATAACACAATTACGAGACAATTGCATCGTCTTAGGGTTATTATTATCAGCATCATTATTCGATTGTAAACCGATGTCTTTAATCAAAAATGTAAAATGTTCCTGTGGGAAAACAGCGGGAGATACTGAAATCTATGAAAATCGAAACAAAATTGTAGTTCATAAATGAGGATCTACACACATGTTTCTGATCCCAAGACATAAAGTTTGTGCCAATATTTGAAGTGATGTGAAGCAATATTAGTATGTAGGTACAGTACAGTTATTCCTCAATTCCTTATGATTTGTTTCTGCAAAAAGAATCGTGCCAATTATTCTTCAATCATGTCGAGATCTTACGCGAATATTCTTCGATACTTATTGTTAATTTAGAAAGCTGCGTTAGTTGTTTGTATTCCAAATAGTTGCAGTACTTTCATATTTACTATCTATTTTATATGGTGGGCATAAAAAACAATAAATTCCAGTGCCCCCTGAAGGCCTGTCGCGTGATATTATACAAGCACGCTAGTGTAGTGTGCGTGTTAACTTATTATACCTTTTACAAAACATATTATATATCTCTATGTATAAATTGTTATCAAATCACCGCCCTCTGCTTGTGTATAAAGCTTTATATTTGTTCGATTTCCGTTCCAGGACAATAGCTTCAAATGTATATAGCTTCACCATAGCGCAGAATTGCGATACAATTCTACAAGTAGCGCGGGGGGACGTCCATAAAACTTTTTACAAACATAAAAAACGAAAAAAAAAAAAAAAAAAAATGAGGGTAAAGAACGGATAGAAAGGCAAAAAAGATTCAACCGCGGGAGTTATTCTCTGTCACGGTAATAATTTTTACTTCAAACTTCCAGTTTAACGACGCGAAAACAAGGAGCATCGGATAAACTTGAGACATTTTTTTCTTCTTTCTCTTCTTTGCAAATCTCGCACATTTACCGCGTTTAGACTTCACATAGGTACGCGAAAATCCTTCAATTTTACATGTTTTCATCGCTGAAGTGGCATTATTCGTATTATTGTTGCTGTTGTCATATTGTTTAGACCAATAGAATTTTGCAGTGAAATGTATTTAGGGGTTGCATTTGGGGCATTCCTTGCCAACTCAGCCAACCCGTGACCCTGACCATTTTAGATTTTCCTGATTCTTTTTTATATGATCGACCCTCCTCCAAAAACTACGAAAAAATTTTGTTTTGTTTTTTTTCAAAATTTTTTTCATTTGTTATTTAAGCTGTCTCAAAAATATCATTTTTTATTTTTGGGATTTTTTTCAGTCATTTCTTGATGTGAAACGATGATTTTAAGCCTAAAACGGGAATGTGATTCCAGTTTTTTCTATTTTTCCAGAGGTATTCGAACATTTTATTTGACAGTTTTAACGCAAATCGTACCATTTTTTGGCTCCGGCGCTTCCTGTCAGAATTTCCGAAAAATGAATAATAATAGGCGATACGTATCTTCAAAAACAATGAATATTTTTCAAAAATTCTGACAGGAAGCACCGGAACCCAAAAATGGTACAATTTGCGTTAAAATTGTTGTAATAAAATGTTTGGATCCCTCTGGGAAAATAGAAAAAACCGGAATCACATTCCCGTTTTAGGGTAATCATCGTTTCACATCAAGGAATGACTATGAAAAAAATCGAAAAAATTAAACATGGCGTTTTTGAGATAGCTTAAATGACGGATAAAAAAAAATTTTGGAACAAATTTCAAATTTTTTTCGTGGTTTCTGGAGGAGGGTCGATCATATAAAAAAAAAGAATCAGGAAAATCTAAAATGCTCAGGCTCACGGGTTCGGTGAGTTGGCATGGAATGCCCCATATGTGTGCTAAGGATATTCCCGGCCTACTCATGCGCCTGAAGTTCCGAACGTTCATTTGAAAGAAAAATTGAAAAGCTACGATTCATGCCACGATTGTTCGCCCACTAAGTATAATATATATATATATATAAAAAAAAATTGATATTGATGGAGGAGATCAATGATCATGACTTCAAAATTGAAACATTTTTCGCAGTCAAACAAGCGTGGTATAAAATTTCTAAAGATCACGATATATTCAACCGTCCATTTGTAACTTTAGGCGTATGCCTAATATATTCTGAGTTGTTTGAATCACTGATTAGAAGTCAGAAATCCGATTTTCATCCGCGCGGTAACTTGTTACTTTGATTTCAAGGATGGGATTATAGGATTACCTGAATTACAATTTTACGAGTGAAAAGAACGTGTATTCGAGAAACTCGTATGTAGCTACAATTATAGCTACGTAGGGATTTTGTACAGTCGTGTCTACTGATATTGATACACGTGTATGATCCCCCGCTGATAATGCTGTGTTTGCATGCAGGAGAAGTTTCGAAGCTGTAGGTAATTTCCATCCATGTATATATTCGAACTTTCTAGAATTACTAGGTATTACTGATTAGAAGTCTCGCACACTCCCATTCAAGATCCAACAAAAAATGCAATATTCCTATTACATAATACGAATTAGAATAATACGACTCGCGTTCTACCTCGGTTTGTTATTTTAGAAGTGAGTACGTATTCGGTTCTTTGGTTTTCATGTTGAGTTATATACGGGCTAAATAGAATATGGTTGAGAACGAGCCAGCCGAATTAGTTCACGGAGGTATAATTGTCACCTAAAATTTACAATTGAAAATTACATCTACGCCATGACGGTTTATTATGCAACAATAACCAGACCCGGAAGATAAATAAACAAGCAGAAGATTTCTCCTCACCTCGATGTGCCAGACCAACAAGTATCTGCCCATATTGGTAAACGGATTAATTGATTCAAATTCGATAATTACATTGCGAGTGGAAGGTATATTATACTTTCACGTTTTTAGATTTGGCATTCTCAATTTTTGAGTATGGACTGCCGATTTGTGCTCAACGATTCGCAAATCCATCGTAGAGAAAAGATTTTCAACAAATCCTGACATCGTTGGAAAATCTTAGTCGGCTGTATTAGACTCACCAGATGAGCTTTAAATTTGGGAATCGAAGGAGGAAAGTTTGACATGATATTAATGATCAACGACCCATAAAACCCCTGTGGATATCAAGTTTCAAGAAATATCAGTGCAAGAAAAAAAAATAATCACTTCTCACAGCTCACAAACTACCGATCGAGATCAAGATCGTCAAAATCCGTTGATCGATTCTGGGAATATCTGCGACTGAAATATATGTATCGCAGAATTTTTGTTTTCGAATGACTAAAAAATTTATACCGGACCAAATAAATAAAAAATATACTTAGTTTTAGGTCAAGAACAAACGCATATATCTGTTGAGACCGAAATCACCCAAAACCGTTAATTCGTTCTCGAAAAATCTTTAAAGTAGTAATTTATGTTGAACAAGTTATCAACGGAAGGCGAAGATCGGTATTGTGGAGTGGTCGACGTCCAGAGTTTGCTGCTTGCACAACCCGAGTCCTAATGTCGTTAACTTGTACAGAATAACTTGTTAATTTCGAGAGCGGACACACACACGTGCCCTTTGAAGCAAGACTCGATTTTTTACCCGCTGTAGGTACAAGCTCTAATCTTCTTACTGAGCTGGAAGCAATATTAGATCGACAGCCCGAAAACCGTTGTCGATCGCTTCTCTTTGAATAACAATTGAAAATAATTCAATTTGAAAATTCTATACAGGATATTTATTATACGTGTTCAGTGATCGAGCAAAGCGTCCTCCTAGAAAAGTAGAATGAAAAACAGGTGATAATTCTTATTATTAGTTCCTTGTTCTTCTTTCCCGATGGCCTGAAAGTTCGAACATCGAAAAAAGTTCACCTGCTGACTTTGACACGAGCGGGGAATAACTCGTCGAATTGACGTGCAAGTGGTCCGTGAATTATTATACAAACTGATCGAAAATTAATGCCAATCAACTCGAATTGAATAAATTATTTTGAATTGACATATGAAATCACTCGCATTATATAAATCGAAGAAAAAATTTAATGCAACCAACGAAATTAGACTGAATTAATTTATATTAGGCAAAATTGACGAGAATTATTTCGAATAAATCTGAATCATTCGGAATTATCTTAGGTTTGTGTCAGATTCACTCGAATTTTTAGAGGGATCAACAAATTAGTTTGATGTCCCATAAGTCGGTATAGTATATAGGTACTGAACATGAACTATCTACGGCCCAGAACGAATTTATTCTGAATCACCCAAAAATTCAAGATCAATTTAATCCGTACATTTAACATGAAATTATTTAAATTATCGCGGATCAAGTTCAATCAACGTGAATTATTAGGAATTCATTCAGAATTCATGAAGTGGTTTGCATTAAACAAAGTTACTCAGAACTGAAAGGAATCATTTCAAATGATAGTGAATTGATTTGAATTGTAATAAACGAATTCCAATTCCAAGAAAGAAAATAAATTGGAAACATTAATATAAATTAATTTAAACTAAAAAATTAATACGTCAATCTAGGTTTGAGCTATTTCTTCCTCACTTTGACAGCACTTGATGGGATGAATATTTTTTACTGAATACGTATGAAACATAATCGCGTGAACTGGTCCGATGTATACATGAACTTGTGGGATAGATATTTGATAAAAGTTATATTGACTTTCGATTAATCTTTGGCTTATTGGAAAATATTTCACATAATATGTAAATCGGTGTAATTTTATTATTATACATAATATTTTGAGCAGTCATATATATACCAATCGTTCGTTATTCACCCCACAAATATATGTAGAAAATCAAAGAGATTATTAACAAACAGCGCACGAATATCGAAATACTCGTAACTCATCGTATTATGTTTGCATTTATTCATACGTAGCTTTATACAAGCATCAGTGGAAAATATACATAACCGTAATTTTCATCAATGAGTATTTCATTGTGTGTTGTCTGCGTGGGGTAGATGATTAATAATACAATACGTATATTTCTCTGGGTATTATACACGTCCAGTTTGCCACACGTATTATTAATACGATAGCTGCAACTCAATAAAAATGCTCAATCGATTAATGCCAGCGGTTTTTCTCTACTTGCTATGATTTTCATTGAAACTAAAGTCTTTATATTACGATGCCTACCCTGTTTTTTTTTGCCACTTTTTTTTACTTGGTTGATGATCATTTTCTTTTTGGAACACATTTTTCCGACAATATCAAAGATTTACCCAATTTTCTTGAGCTCTTGATTCGTCGCATCAGGGACGACGACGTCGACCCTGGTTTGGTAAAAATCGTAGACGACAAAGTGAAAAGATAAAGCTAGCGGGACCCGGATTTAGCGGTTGGACGAGCCGAAATAAAACGAGACCGGGTTATATAGAGGTGTATTTACCGACCGAGATTCAGCGAACGTTTCTTGGCTTACGTGACATCTTAAGAAATAAGGAACTGAAAGACGAAAATAAACTAAAACAAAGTAAAATACAGTAAAATTTGAGTAAACTTGACTCGAAGAATCGGTAACAGTATGATAGGTTCAAATGTTGAAAAGTAAAATGTTAAGCTCACTGCGTGAATTGATTGCCAATAATTTCGTACCTTTCTCGATGATTGAACGGAAGTGGCGAAACGAATGATGAGATCTATCAAACTCCTGCCAATGAAGAGATAATTCACCGTGCAAAACCTGAAAGAAAAAACCCAAAACTCAAATTAGAATAAAAATCGTCGCCGCAAACGCAGTGAGGACGTTATTGCCGAGGACTTCCTTCTTGGCAAGAATAATGCTTCATTTTACATTTCATAATTTTATTTCACAGAGTATTCCTCGGTGAATAGTTATGAAAAAAGTATCCGTAAGATTTTAACTCAAATTTCAATCTCGTGCACGTAACTTGCTAAGCAACAAATCATTCCACGGAATTCTCTCGAGTTCGAAAGCTTGAGTAGATTGTTTCAAATGTTCTATATACCTTTGACTGTAATTATCTATACTACACGTTAATATTTCCTCCCATAAACTAAACTTTGACATTGTCGAAATACGTCATATATAACCCAGCCTCGTAGTTGATATCTTCGTACGCAAAGTTGAATCGTTTCGTGTGCATAGGGCGCGAATGCTATTAGATTTCGCCTGGTTCTGCTCACGCTCGTATATTAATATATACCATCAAGGTAATGGCCAAAGGGTACATTTCCACTACGTTTATATGTAGTAGATATATTTTATATATGTTTAATGTATATACGTACGTATGTACATCTGATTGCGAGACAAGTTGGTATGATGCTAGTCAGGGTTTCGGGTCAATTCTCAAAGATCTTCGTTCGTATATGCACAGAATCCCTGTGCAGGAATGTGATGAGTACGCCAATGTATACCAACCGGGAATCAAATACCATCCCACTGTTCCAGCCTGCGAGTCTCTCATTGTTAGGATATCCCCGTAGACGTTGGGCCCTGACGATCCGAAACTCCGTTCTATCGTGAGTAATTCAGGGAAGGGACCTTTCTTCCTCAAGGACCCTTTCAAGGAGCCGCAAACAGCCCTGAAGGAATCGGAGGGTTATTAAGTTGTTTTCACCGTGTTAGTAGGAAAGCAGTGTCCTGGAAGCAATTGACCGCTAATTAGCCCTGGTACTTAGCTAATAAAGTACGAATAGATTTAGACGTAACTCTATATAGGGATGGGCTTAGAATCCAATTACTCAAATTATTATATTCGATCAAATTACGTCCCGAAAATGGTAATGTCGCGATTAGATGTTCTCAAGCTAATTAGCACCGAATAGAAATTCGCCGAAAAGTGTCTCCTTACGATTATACATATTTTCGGATGAAAGATTAATCGTGGTCGGTATGTCTGATCAATCTTTGACCAATTTTTCATACGACGATATCTCAAAAACGGATTAGCAAATTTTTATCGTTCTGGTTTTAATTGGTGCAGTTTTTTATCTCATAGAACTCATTTGATTTTGAATCAAACCAGTGCGCTAGTGTTCAAATTATTCCATTAACTTACTTTTGAAGAAAAACCAATTTCAGTCGACGATATCGCGACCGGAGAGGCAACGACTGATTTTCATGATTTTCGTTTCGATCGATTGAATTGGCTTGAACTTAAATCTGATCGAATTTTGTTACGAATCGACCTACCAGCTTGTGGGTTGAAAGAAGGATAATTCTTTCTTCTTTTGCCTTTGAGTCATGTTTCCTAAATCTTCTGGTATACCTGCAGAGGTTCTTCGGGCTACCGATGACTAAGATGAGTTTCGACTCTTCCAATTCCAAAATGTCAAGGTTGTGGATCAGTTGGCTAAGATTTTCTATAGAGATAAGAGGACGCGATTAAAGAATATGTTTTTGAAATCGATATTGGAAGATGAAAAACTGTGCATATCACAACGCAAAAGCAATTAACTTTTGCGTTCACGAAGCAACGCATTTATTCCTACGAATCAAACTTTTCACTCTTAAACCCCGCAGATCTCTAGGCGGTAAGTTATAAATCTGATCTGTCGTGGTCAGCCGAATCATCTGCATGTTAAACTGAAAGTTTCACCGCTTTTTCTAGTGTTTGTAGAGTTCGTATAGCAGAATTTTATGATATTTCCTTACTCCGATTAGGTGAAAGATTCGTTCTATCAATGCTAGACTTTTTTGGGCTCTGGAATGAACGAGCTAAACAATTCTAATCCAGGCTCTTGCCATTTTCATTCTTCAAGCCTTGCATCGATTCCTGAGCTCATACAGTGTACACACACGTGGTCATAACCGCAATCCAGCACACAGACACATGCACACATTATGTCCAAGCCCATTTCGAACGGGGAATATCGTCGCACAGATCAATCTACCTCGACCTCCCTATATCCTATTCTCTGTCGAGTTCGAGGAGAATAAAATCGAGTTTATAGCCGAGGAAGTCGTCGCCAATGCCTTGACATGGTCGAATTCTCGGGATGTGTGGTAAACTGTCGTTTCGCCAGTTTCGGTAGGTTCAATTACTTCTTTAGGTCCATTTGCAGAATTGCTTACTTCGATGTCACGCGAACTGGTCGAAGGTTTTCATGTGTAGAGCTCAGCCATTAGGTATATCGTACGGAAAAATTGATTTTCATTTTGCTGCTCCATTGATGGGGAAAACTATCGATCGTGATACTAGATACCTATTGGATCAATTGCTAATGGTAAAGCCAGTACAACTTAGTATGTCTACTGCAACTATAGGCAACTTTGTGCTAACAATGAGATTAGCAACATCAGTTGCCACCAGTGTATGAGACGAGTCTCCAATATCATGGCATCTATACAAGTACCATTATTCGTATGGGTTTTGAAACTTTGAGTAACTCCCTGCGCGGCAACTGCGAGTTGAGCCAAAATGACACTTTATCGATTCTTCGTTGTGCCGAGAAGTTTTGCAGGATTGGATCCAGACTAAAGTATGAAGCTGAGAGTAGAGCTATATCCACACCCGCAATATGGACGAAAAATAATTTCGAAATATCCTTAAAGAACGTAACAAGGTTTACACACATAAAGCTATATGTCCGTTTCTCGATATATCTCCATTTGATCGGATGATACTTCATTCAAGATTGGCAATTCGTTAGATTTGTATCAGACAAATAATCATTAGGAAATTCTCTTCTTGGTATTTCTTTTTCCCTATGGAGGCAAAGGGGGGGATTAAAAATGTGTTTAGTATAGACAAGGTCGAGTCCTAATTCGAAACGGAAGAATGGTAATTAGGCGGCATCATCGTATATATTACACGACAAGTGTAAGACCCTTATTTTTTCCTTCCCGGTACGGTGATCCGTACCGTATCTCGTTCCTAATTCAGCGTGTTACCCGATTAAGCGATATAAATTGGATATGATTAGAGTGAATGAGATTTAACAACTGCATGACGTCACGGCTCAAATCGTTATCAACTTCACGTTTGTAGGGCCTTTTCAATTCTCTGTACATATTGTTATGACAGAAACTGGAATTGCGCTTGAATTTGTTTCTAACGTTCGAGGATTTAACTCCAACATCGGAAACCCTGCAATGCGCATGAAACTTCATTAGGAAACTTCTAACGGTCGTTATGGCCCAGAGTGTACGCTGCACTAGTAGGTACACGCGTCCCTAATGTACCAATCGGCGCACCTTTCTTAATTACTGTTTAAATACGTTATCCTATATGTAGGTATCGTTTACAGTGTTTGTATTCGTACATGCGTGGGTTCTACATCGACATCTTCCACTCACCAATGATGATCAATGACGAAACTGAAATAAACCCTCCTCAGGGTGGGGGTCAAAATTCCGAAAGACTGATAGGTAGAATGGCCAATATTTCGAATCTCAGGAATACGGATAGATACTATTTTTTAGATAGATAGATACGGTTATTTATCCAAACGTTAATCAATTGTTCGAACATGTAGTTCCTCATTGTTTGTACTTCGAATTAAAGCGGAATATAGAATATGATGAAATAGAAAGTCATTGTATGAAGACTCAGAATCGAATATAGTCAACATCTCGGAGAACCAAAAAACCAATCACAAATGTCCCGAAAACATGAATTCCGAAGGAGTAGAATCGAAATAGTAAATTTCGATACCGGTACGCTAGGGATTTTTTGGTGAAACGAGAGGTTGCGATTTTGAGGTTAGAATGGTGAAAAATACAATATGCAAAAGGGTCGAAATATCTAATAATTTCTAAGGCGCCAGGAAGCTATATAAACAGTGTATTATAGTTTAAGCAAGCGTTCCGGTGCTTTCGTTATTTCGGCTCTTCTTATATATGTTTTTCGATTCGAGATTTTGACCTTCCGAGTTTTCGGCTTTTCGCTAAAGTATATTCCCCCTGGTGAAGTTTCGAATTGTTGACGATTCTACATATTGGACCATTCGAATTATTAGACTTTCCACATTTTGCAAACTTGATATTTTGCCTACTATGATTCTGCCTAGTCTGAATTGTATTTCCAATCAAAAAATCTTTCTAGATACATTTCGATGTACGCCATTTTTTATCACCAATTTATAGCCCTTCCTCTTTTCGAACGATTGCTGAATTCTGACATTCGTGATTGCGCCCATTCTAAATTTTGATATTTCTGAACTTTTACCCCCACCCAAGCACCGTACGTTCTCCAAGAATTTGGTCTGGCATGAACATTTATTTTGTCATTCTTATCCAACAACCTTCCAAAAGTGTTTTTTCTTCTCTTTTCTTCATCTAATCGATGATTCTTCGATTTTTCTACGATTTTGTCTGATATTCAAATCCAACCCTATCCAAAGCGCAGATACTGCTTTTAATTTGACAGATAGTCGGAACCCGTAGGTAAAGAAATCAAAAAAGGAAAATGTATAGGCATAGGTACAGGCTGTGGCATTAAGACGATATGGTACAAGTCGCATTGAACCTAACCTAGCTAACACAAGAAATATGAATCTGACTGGAATTCTATTTGTTGTTCTCAAACAGTAAAATACTTAGCCACTTCCCGCCACAGTGAAGCCTCAACCTCTTCAGTTCCATTCCGGTAGGTTATATAGTTCCGAAGAAAACTACGAATCCCGTTCTTGAGGTGATATTAACACTCGGTGATAATGGAATTCCGAACATAGTCCCGTAGCACCTTAATATGGGAGTCTGTTCGAAATTCCATTATCATCAATTGTTGTCACCTCGAAAACGCGAATCGTACTTTCTGGATGACTACCCAACCGATCAGAACGAACCCTCGACGAATGAATTAATTTTTTTTCTAAAAAGTGGCTAAATGTATCGCATTTCATCAAAAAAACTGATAGGATTAAAGTAAAACTCATGTTTTTTATGTTAGCTATAGGTTAAGTTGGAAGTGATTTTTCTACTATATCATCTTACGAACTGCCCAGCTGTAACCCTTAGCGACGCGTGCGTATGATGTACGTACTGCGTATGCATGAATGTATGGGTATAAGCAGCGTTTTATGCGTTCGCAAATGGGATGAGTCAGCAGATACAAGATGATGATATGCCGGAGCATTATGTTACCGAAATGTAAGTTTTCCCTATTCACTGCATGTCGCGTGATATCGCAAAGTGATAGAGGGTCAGGATCGGTAGCACCGCGTTTTTCCTGATCAATATATGTACATTGCGGTTCAGCTGGGACGTCCGGCGATCTTAAGAGTCTCTGAGGTCCTGAAGATGTCCTTCAATTTACGAGTTTATGAAACAGTATGGTTCGGAAAATTGTTTAATAATCCATTATAAATACTTCAGCATCATCTACAAGAACTGCAGTCACTCGACTTTTGTGCTCCTTGCATTTCCCCAAGGCATACTCAGCTATTTATTCAATAATTCACTCAATCATTATTTATTGTAGGCGGATGGTGACATAATTACGTATAGGTACCTGTAGAGATGGAATATTGCA
Source organism: Ametastegia equiseti (assembly GCA_963989295.1). Lineage (NCBI taxonomy): Eukaryota > Metazoa > Arthropoda > Insecta > Hymenoptera > Tenthredinidae > Ametastegia > Ametastegia equiseti. The sequence continues at coordinate 23,892,672 of OZ022389.1, forward strand.
TGCAATATGTCTTTGTTAGTTCAACAATTGATTCCGGATGTCCTGAGGGCGACAACAAGCGCGTTTGAAGTTCTGATCCATGAGCTTTTATACTTTTTACTAATCGAGGTGAAATAAAAACTGATACAATTGTGGCTCTCGGGTGTATTTCCCACACGGTTATACACATACGTGTATACCCATGTAGCCTATGTAGGGAATAAAGTTATTGCTGTTTAAATTGCGTTTAAAACGGGCTTTTAAACTGTCAGGGACGATTTAACTTACGGAACGAAAGGCGGACAACTTGGTTCACCACCTTCTTCTATGTGATCTGGAATTCGGCCGAGTCTGGCTAAGGTCGTAAAATGTTCTGGGGTCCCAGTGTGTCTCGGTTGGAAACCTTGAATGTAGTCTAAAATCGATTTATTCCTTCACATTTTTCATCATTACAATTGTCTCGTTCGGTAAACAGTCATTTCTGAATATTTCAAAACATGTTTCCACTTTTTTTTATCCTTCTAATCTTCGTACTCGGAAGGACTCGTGTCTTAAAATGTACTTCCATCCACTGAACGAAGTTTCGGTTTCCGAAATGATGTTTCCAACGGATGTGGACCCGGATTTGAGTACCCGAATTTCACAGTGAGACAAGTCAAGCTGGGATAATCTTCTCTGATTCAATCAAAAGTTTCAACCGTTGAATCTTCGCTGGTTTTTCGTATAAAGTTTAACTCGACTGCGTGAAGGTCCAGTAATGTATTTAAATAAATATTATCCTGAATCTCGCCCTTCGGGGTCTGAACCACACGTCACAGGCATATATAACCGCGATACTTGCCTCCGTCACTCTGGCAATGTAATTGAAACTTGGATTTTATTTTCACGGTAGAATATATATCACCATTTGGCCACATGGTTATAATCGTCGCGCGGTAATGTCTTATGAATTATTCGTTCGGCAGGTGAAATTTCCTGTAAGTGTATATTGTACGGACCTGGAGGATATGGCACGGAAATGAATGAGACTAAAGTTTCGTATTTCCATACATAACGCTTTTTCAACTTCTCTTTCTTCTTCTTCCTCTCCTTCTTGTCTTTTAAATTTCTCCACGATAAGTAGCACTTTGCAATTTTCTAAACCGCGGCTAGGGATTAGCCGGATTTAAGTTCAAAGTTTTCACCAGGTGTTTAGCATCAATTACTAATTACCGTCCTGGGACGTCTTCGCCTCTTGGCTTCGAATTACCCGGATGAAATTAACCGTTTAATCTCACTTTATTCCCGCATCCCTATTCAGGAAAATTTTACCTTGTGTCGCCATCCCGAAACCACGGGGCCAGTGAACCCTCCTCCAAAATTGACACCTTCTCTTTCGAACCCGGGCATATTTCCACTTTATGGTAAACTACCCCGAAATTTCGGTATTGGTAAACCGGTATAACCGTTGGTTATAATGATTCTAGTCATCCGGGCTTTTTGCCGGAGATTAGCTTGTCAGAATTGTCCACAGACCTGCGAATCCTGAAACTGGTTTCCAGATTTTGTTTTTGCTGAAATATTTGCACAATCTATATATTTAGTGATGATTTACCCGAGTGTTGCTAATTTTTCAATCAGCTCCGGCAGTGAGTTTCTTTGCGTCAATGTACCTATAAGGTACGTAAAATAGTAAAGCGAACGACACGAATAACCCATTATTGGAACTCGATCTAATGCCGGTTGGCGAACGAAACACTCCGTCACTACGTCTCACTGGCTTCTGTGTAGGACATCGAGAGAAATATTCAATTCTCATCGAGTTTCCTGTTTCACAGTTCAATAGAATCAAATCTGGGGGTGAGGCAGATGATGTTATCAATTTTAAGGAAGAAAATCCAACTCTCACAGATAGTCGGCAACTACATTGAGGAGCATGAACAGATTGGACATGAGCCCGATGCAGTGAATTCTATAGTATTGGACTGAAATTTTGGCTACTTTGATTCAAGAGGATTGTAGAGGAAACTAAAGCTTTCTCAAAAGTCAAGTTCTCCAACAAAATGCGCTAAAGGGATCGGTAAATATTGAAGTATGAGATTGAAATTCGGGGCAGGGTTTTGTTTGGGGAGAAAACGTAGGAGAATAGAGTGAACAACAATCCTAGTCAGCTACACCTATGGAAACTTCCACATTACTTTCACGGGGTCACACTGACCCCAGCCAACTTTGAAAGGTTGTCACACTAATTCCGTTAACAGTTTCATCATGAAAAAATTCCCCGGAGTACTTCAGCGCCTCGAAAACGGGTCCTGATTGGTTATTTGATGTAAAGTTAAATTCAAGCCTTGTAGAAAATTCCCAAAGCAAAGAACTAAAAAAAAGTCAGTAGTTTTACTGAAAAAGTCATACCTTTTACAATTTGTAATATCTTTGGGCTAAGGGTTCATTTGGGTATTCTTGAGATACCGTTATACTTCAAGAAAAAAAAAATACTACAATTCATGGTCTTCGAAGAAGCATAATTATTTTGAAGATCGTAATTCAGAGTTTTCCTGTTTTACGAAATATAAGTTCTACGTTAGTATGAGGCTTCCAATCAATTTTCATTCACCCAGAACGGTTATTTTTGAACGGAGGTTAATTTTGCGGTTATATCTGGACTCCTAGTAAGTGACTATAGTAAGATTGAATTTGGAACCAAGAAAATTCGCATATTATTTCCAATTTTCCAAACGTATATTTTCCAGACATCTTTTCCGTTGCGATTACGTACACGTATAAATAAGGATTGGTAATGGCTAGTTGGTTTTTGACGGTTATATTTATAAAGTCCGTTTGGTCCAGGTCCCGAGTCTGAGATCCTGTAACCCGCACACGACATAACGAGGAAAAGTTCATTAGAGCTTCCTTTATGAAAAGAGTTTTCACTTCTTTTGAGATTGCCCCCAACGTATTGAAGCCCCGCAAAGCAAGCGAGTCGTGCGCAGTTCGCAATTAATCAAAAGAGAAAATGAAAAATATAAGCAAAACTGAATAACTTTGAGTGAAGCTAAAAAAAAAAAATGAATCTTGCAGCAGACATCAGATCTGCTAGAGAAATCAAAAACTTTTTACTCAGCATATAATACCATAACTTTGTCTTTCGCTGTTCTTCATTGATTTGTTATCGATTTTTTTTTTCGCTTTTTTGTCCTTTCTTTCGCATTGCAAAAATTTTATGCATAAATCGCGGTAAAATATGTATGAAAACTGCTTTAACGGTGTTCAATGAAACTCACCCCAACGAAATGTCAGGCTAAAGCTATCTTTGGATTTTCACTATCTTTTGACGAATTTCTGTTAAATAAATATTGACTTTTAGATATTTGGCACGATCAGAAGCAGTTTTTTTTTTTTTTTTATGTTACGGGAACATTGAACCCAACTGAAATACCGAGTTCAAAGTTAACAGCTGTTGGATGCATTCCGTCTGAGTTAAGTGCTGCAGAAGTAATACGCAGCAGCCTAACCTGAGGTTTGCCTTCAAAGAATTTCCGTGCGCGACCGGTTCACCAAAATACACAAAACCGAAATAAAAGTCAGTACATATACCCCTTTTGCCTGAAAAAATATTCCCACATCTAGAAAAGGCCCGAGCGGTCGACTGTATCTTAATTAAATAATTCTTTGTTTGAACTGGCTTGGCAAATAACCCCGGTGAAAAATCGTCAACCCCGGCGCCTTTTAAGAGATACCTTATTCCCACCACAAGTCTATACCTAAGTCGGTACGCGTTTATACGGATACACATATTTGTGCATATATGTACAGCGTATTTACAGGTAAATACTCATAAACATGGAAGGTATACGTGTGTCGGTATAAACCATACAACTGTATAAAGGGCGCGTATATAAAGTCAGATTTCGTCTTATAACCCGCCGCAGGGTGTATACCGGGCCTGGAAATCTTTGATAACCTGGAATTATCCTGAAATTCCGAATAGGTCTTGGGAATCGTAGAAAAATCGTTATTTTTTCATCAAATGTCCTAGATAAATTTTCTCAAATGAATCTCTTTTTCGGCTAAATGGCACTCATGCCAGTCCAGATACACGTATGCAATAAAAAATGTATAAATGTAAACCAAAGTTCGGACCAAACGAAAACTGGTAAATAATAAAATGGGGTATAAAACCTTGAAGAAAGACCCTACTGAAATCTTGATAAAAAGCAGTTTTTCATCTTCCAAATGGCCAGAAAATATCCGAACAGAAAAGAAATACTAGAAGTTTTAGAATATGGTAGGATATGTTTAAAAAAAAATTCGGAATTTTTTACGATGAAAGTTCATGCGCAAGTAACCTTTCGTAGAATCTCTCCTAGACAAAAGGTACCTCGCGCATGAACTTTCATCGCAGAAGACTCCGAAATTTGTTTCGAAACATATCCTACCGGAATTTGAAACTTGTAGTAGTTCGTTGTCTCGTTGGATATTCTTGGCCATTTGAGGAATAAAAAAAACTACCTTTAATCAAAATTTCAATCGGGTCTTCCCTTAAATCAATATCACGTTACTATAATTTTCATACTGGAAAATTCTGTGCATCTGCCCTGGAAATTTTGGAAATATCTTGGAGTTACCTGCCAAAGCCCTGCAGTATAGGAAAAAGAGGGACTGGCTGACATTTTCTTTCTCTCTCTCTCTCTCTCTTTTATCTGCTTTTTTCTTCTACTTCTGCAATTTTCCGAGTTTGTTATCTTATTTCTTTACATGAATTGAACCTTACGGTCTGTTCAGGGACTTCGTTCGTAACTCGTCATCACCGGCGATCAGGATACGTGATGGTAAACGATGCTCTGGACCCCGCGCGACATTATACTTGGTATTATTTCATAGAAGCATATCCATACTCGTACGTGTATCATTCTAGTGTTTAAGATACAACGCCTTGATTAGCCAGTTCCTGTCTCGGAAGGTCGAACGTTAACAAAGTTGGATACATGTTATGCCTTTGTGAGCATCTGTATGTATTAGGGTGGTCCGAAAAACAAGTACTTTTCTAACTGTTATCCTCTATTTCTCTGCTCCATACTATAGGGTGTCGAAACGTGCCTACTAGAGTAAGGACAAAGTTGGACTAGATGATAAAATTTTTGTGGTAATAATCTGAATTGACTGGAAGGCTTTTATGGATCATCTTACGATATTTAGGTTCGATGAAATCTACTAGCCAACGACACCCTTGAAAGTGTCAACGTACACTAGTTTTTATCTTGAAGTTGCAATTTGAGGAAAAATTCCAAAAACTCATGAGACATTCGAAGTTATTCACTCATTGATTATAACGATGCAGAAGTATTTTGGGAATCTTTTTTGGGAAGTGTTAACTGCAGCAGGGATCATTCGTGGAGGATGATAAGTACTTTTTAGCGGAACAATGTCAATTTTCATCTTATTTAGAAATGATTTTTAAACCCTCCATGGAGGGAATTTGAGATTCACCTACGAAATAAACCAAACTACTCTCTGTGAAAATTTTTATTTCTACAAAAATACAGAAGCCTATCGGTTTTACAGTCGCGACATTTATATTGACACAGACGTGTTTACTCTAGATTTCGGGTGCAAAACACTCTTTCGTTGTTCCCACACATGGTTACCTTAAAAAAAACCTTATTAGATGTTGGCAATTCACCTCTGTCAGTTGGAAACGTCGAACATCATTTCCTTTCACGATCGTGGTGAGAAACCTGTCCACAGTTTTTACAAACGAATCATTATTTCTTGTAATCTTTGATTGAAAATGAAAATCGTTAAGATGAAAAAATGCCGAAATTCGTACGGTGGGTTTCCTATGATGAAACGAGATTGGCGATCTGAAATGAACTTTGGTGAAAAAATAAATTGATTTTATGAACATATCCGATTCCTACCTGCTTTCGAGGATATTCTGACTAATTTCAAGATACAAACTGTCCATCATAGCTATGCATGAACATTTACAGTCAAGAATGCAAACGACGTATTAGCCAACTCGCCTCTCCCACGTCGAACCTAATCAAACTATTCAATTAGTTGATCTCTTGATAAATTCACTACTTAAAGCAGTAAGACCCGGGATTAAAAAGGTTTTAGTGTCTCTGACTGGCGTGGCGTCAAAGTAGAAAATGCTGAATTCGATATAACTGACGTAGAGCTTTTAAACGAATGTATTCATCCGGTTGTTTGTATACCGTGAGGAAAAAAAGTCTCTCACAAGTAATTTCCATGCGATTAATAAGCTTTTAAAACGGGGTTCAGAAAAATAGGAAAAGGTCAGAAAACTATCAGGCGTCATTAGCTATAAGCCAGTGACGATGAGCATTAATAGATTGGCCCGGAAGTTGACAGTATTGATTTCAGCTAACTTAAGAACTGCGCAACCTTCTCAACTTTCGGCTTATCAACGAATGTATGCACAACTATACCAAGATGATGGGTTTACATCAGATCGCAAAAGAAGCTAAAACGAAAGTAAAACACAAGTAATAAATCTCTTGTCGAAAGATTACCGACTACGAAATGTACTCTATCAATCTTTGTCCACTGAACGATCTAACCAACCTCCGATTCGTCAAACTAGATATAATTCGGTTTGACTAATTTCTTTTTAAACAAGACGTGTTCCATCGTTGATGAACTTTTAGGCTTTTTCGCTCGAAGGATCAGCGAGCAATTAATTCCATGAAAATCGATAGAATTCGTTGAAATTCGAATATACCAATCGACTTCTGACGATTTCGATTAGTTTTCTCCGACTTCCAGCTTCGAGGAATCGCCAAAAAAAGCTTGATAAGATTGATCGACTTTCCAAAATTCTTGGCGATGTTTACCGATGTTTAATTGTCTGTTATTCAACGTTCTTAAGAAAGGGAAATTTGCATGAAATCCAATCTTTCATTCTAAAATTGACTTAGAAATCATCTGATCGACTGACTTTGAATGACTTAAAAGTCATTTAAAAAATGAAAAAATGGATTTCATCCAAATTTTACCAAAGTTCCCCCTTAAGTACAAGGTTTTCGATTAATTTCCTTGTACAGTGAACAGCATTGAAGATTTGTGGTTTTCAAAGTTCGAGATAGTGAAAATTCGTAGGCGTGATACTAGTAGTGAAAAAACAAAAAAACAAAACAAATAAGTAAATATGTTTATCAATTTGGTTTCAGGTTCGCATCGCTTGCGGTCGCCCGGAGCTGGTCGATTTCTTACCGACGAATACCACGCCGGCGTCAGAGCCGGTCATCCTTTCGAATAAAGCACCAACAGAGTTGCACCTGGGTAACTTTTTGGCTAGTGTAGTACGGTACCGGAGCTTTTATGGCACCCAAGCAGACACCATCTGCGAAGAACATCCCGACAAACATTGCTGGAACGGAGACCGCGTCGGAGAGTAAGTTTGCCGAATATCTGAACCCACATTCGCCATGCGAATCCACATACCTACATATAGTATATTATATACATATATCTCATGCTTTCGTATGTACTTACTGGCGAAAATCTGTTTAATATTCACTCCGTTTTATGTCTAAGTTTATAATCTTGGATTTATTGTTCGTTTGGTTAAATCGATGCAAAACCTCCACGTCGGCACTTCGAACTGGGGGGATATCAGCTTCGAATGCAAATTCTGTCAGAATTCACATTCACAGACAAACAAAAACAGAGTTGTTATTACGGGCAAGAGTTGTGTGAGAAAAATATCACAGCTTCGGAGAATTCTTGAATGTTGTGAGATGCCAGTTTCGGCACTTCTCAACTTGACTTATTACAATCGCTCCGAAAATGAGAACTTCCGTTTTTACCAAATCTGCATACGTTTTGAGGTCCAGTTATAACCAACGATTTTTTGACAACAAATTTCCATGATCTCCGTCTCAATTGATTCGATTTTTCGTAACTCAGATGTGATTGGATTTCGGATTCGATCGGTTGACCAAGTAGTTCTTGAGTAATTGAGCGAACAAAATTTTAAAAGGTTACATCTCGACAACGAATCAATGGATTCCAACGATTTTGATCCTCATCGATAGCGTTCGCTCGAACTTAAAAATTACAGAATTTCGAAATAGATCAATACAGTAGTTTTGTATTGTTCGAACTTTAAAGATCTACGAGGGAAGTTTTAGGGCTGGCACACCGTGATCAGCCGATTTACCTGCTTTATTTTCTAGCCGTTTTAGTGTTCAGCAAGGAATTGTGTGTCGACATATTCTCGAACATGGCTGCAGTTAGATTCCGCGATAATTTCATTGTTCAATTAGATATTTCCTTAGGTTTTGTACACCCGATCGGTTTGCTGGTTCTTCCGAACTATCGTGACCACTTATTGAATAAAGCCTCGATTTCTAATCGTAACTGTACACATATCTTTGTCACAATTACATACACATTTCGATTTCAAACTATGTAATTCCGATCATTGAGTAGTTAGGCGTTAATCATTATGGGACTATTTTCTTTCATTCAATCTTCACCAGACGTCGGTCTATAAAAATTTCCACTTTTCTTGCCTTTCTTTTTTTCATCGTGGAGTTTTCAGATCGATAGAGTTCCAGAGTTGAAGGTTTTTACCTATGCATACATACGCATATATACTCTCGAAGTATGTTTTTCAGATCGCGGCTGGGAACGGGAAGATCATTTTACGGAAACTCGAGCCTATTGAAGAAAAATGGGCAAGGGTCAAGTGCCGCCCCCACATGGGCAATTCTTAGGGTCGTATACGAAGGTGAATTTTTCTTCAAACTTTGACGTTTATTCACAACCTCAATGCCAGGATTCCCGAAAGCCAAAAAGCCAGAGAAGAAGTTTTATCCACAACTTGTGGTCAAGTTTAAAACGATTTCGTTTATTTGTAGATAGTCCGTATGTGTAGGTATATTTTTACGCGTATGAAACTAGCGATTTTTTATGGTAAAATCTACACGCTTTTGATACTCCGGCAAAATATACGATATTATAAAAATATCGGATTGGCAAATCCAGAACTTTGCATTGCCACATATCGCGAACGACCGCATGTAAAGCTTGAATTTTTTTGCACGACGCCAGATGTCAGAGGAATTTTATTGACGTCATTAACATCCACACGATCGTCCGTACGTGATTATGTACGATACATTGTGATCCGGTGTGCTCTTTTCATCTTCCGAGTAAATGTGTGATTTTTGGAGCTGGATTGAAATTCCGAATTTTCATACTACCGACTCGCAATTTTTAAAAAGATTATTTCCCTAAAACTCTACGTGGCCAATTCGAGAAACTCCGAATCGAAAAACACCGAAGGTTCAAAATTCCGAAATCTAAAGATACGAAAGGCCAAAACCTCCGAATCTCGAAATTTGCTCATGCAACGTCGTTTATTTGACAGCTTTGTCATAAGATTTCCTTAAATATCCGGATTTTTGGACTCTCTGAGCTTTGAACTTTCGGATCTTCAAGCTGACTACATTTCGACCGTTCGGAATTTGCAAGTTCTAAACTCTAAAGTTTCTAGAAACTCAGAATCGCGTCTCAAATAAATTCGCAATTTTGTCCGCTAAGAACTACAATCCCGCCCCGGTTTTTCTTGTTTCAAAATCCCCGCACCAATACTTTCTCGAAAATGTTCAATAAAACGACGTGTGTAAGTCGAATGAAACAAAACTGTAAATAATCTTGATTACATTTTCCTGAACAGCAATTGTGATTGTTTCGTCGTCAAAATTTCAGCCAAGATTCATTTAAACTGACCCATCAGTAACTGCAATGATCGACGTATCTTCACGCGCACCGTACGGTAAATTATCGGCTCTCGGAAGTGAAAACGAATTTTAAAATCACTCCGCCTCATAATCGTGAACATCATTATCATTATCATCGTATACGGCCAGAATCGCACCGTGAATTCGTTCTTACAATTTCGAAGCCACTGAACTCGAGCTTGATTCGTCAAAATTAGACTTTACTGGAGTTTGTGAAATTCAAAGGGACATTGACGATGTCCTGCAGCTAGGCAAGGTTAAAAAGCAAAAATTCGTTCAGCTCTTTCAGTGTCCCTCGTTTTCAATTTTTCCGGGAAATAGCGTTTATATTTTTATCGCGAAAACGAAACACCCTGTTCGTATATACGTATTTGTTACGTAGATACCCGCTCTAATGCTCTGCCCATATATTTATATACTTAATACATATGCAAGTAGCCTTCTCGCAGAAAGTTTTGCGTACATCCGCAGACTTTTTACCGCAACCTTGTACAGTCTGGATGTGAGGGCAGCATTCAATCCGTGGCTATATGGTAAGTTGGTGGATGTATAGTGTATATACATATACGTGGGTCGATAAAGATGTCAGGGTTGACGATAAATTTACAATTCTCCGATAACCGATGAATGGTTCATTCACCGAACACGTTTTTGATACGTAAAACACACCTCTGCCATTTCATCTCGTATCATCGATGGATAGCAAAGCTTTTTATAACTGAAGAAAAAAATCACCCAGTTGCAATTCAAAGATCAATCGATAGTTACTTTTCAGGATTGGGAGTTGTCAGTTACTTTCGAAATTCAATGACTCATTTGATAATTCATTACTTTCGTAACGTGTAGTTTAACTCGATTCAAAATTTTACGGATGATGGAATTCAGGCGGTAGGTATGGAAAATTCACCATCATCAAAAATCAATCTATTCCTTCGCCAAAGTTCATGTCACATCCCCTACACGAAATCAAGCAGATCGTTAGTCCAATTCGATTTATTGAGGTTCAAAATTGTTCTGAATACAGCCCGACATAAATCGAGCTAGGGAAACTGGAATATTCCATTTTTGGACCGAATAATTCGCAAATGGAGGTGAAGGAAATGTCAAATTGGTCAAGAATCGACCGTATCTTCTATGATGAATTTTTTATACATAATTATTTACCAAACTTCACTTTATGATACACCATTCCGTTCGTATTTAAAAAATGAAGAGATTCATGCATAATTGAACCGTATTATCGCATATGGGAAGTATTTTGCGCCAACGAGAAGGTTTGCGAACGATTTTACCCCGGGCAAAAAAATTGATCGGTGCGTTAGGATTGAAACGCCCTTTTCCTCCTCTTTGATATGCAATCGCATTTCGATTCCCGAAAAAACAACGTATGACATCGTAACTGAATTCATGGATTAGTTGCAGCCTACTCGAAAGAAATATTCGGAGCTTTGTATCAAGTACCGAATCCTTCCACGAGAAATCATTAACATTTCAAAGAAATTCCTTACATTTGAGGTAAATATTTGAAATTTAATAAAAGTTCAGTGAAATCCTGCGGTATGACCCAGAAGAAATTCTCGAACGTCCTTTGAAATCCTTGACGAATATACGTATATAAGTATGTGAAATCCAAGTTTTGTAGATTTTGTGAAAACTGCAATCATGTAGAATGTTGCATCCCATATCGAGTCTAAAACTCAAATAATCGATTTATCGAATTTATTTGGAAAAATCTTTCTACCTCCAGGAAAAGCCTTTGAAATACTAGAATCATAACTTGAAATGCTGCGTAGTAACGGAATCTTAAAAATTTTCTCATGTCAGGTCGCGAATATTTTTTGCCATTTTCGGCACGGTCGCGAATCAGTGAAAATAAGTCAGGATTTAACTCAGAAACTTTCTAAAGAACTGAAAAACATCGGGAAAAGTCATGGAATTTCTGAATAACTGGAAGATGGCTAGGAAAAATCAAGGAGTTCGAACAACTGGACTGAAAAGCCGAGAAATGTTAGTTGAAAAAAGTTCAAACTGCTTAGGTATCCCAACTGAAAATGGTCGTCAATGCATTTTGATTGATTCAACCGCGTTTTCTTTCAGTAAAGAATAGAATGGCCAATATCGTGTAAAAATTTCTTTTTTCTATTTGAAAACCTCGAAAATTAAGGAGATTTCACTTTGAGGTTTCAATTGACACCCCGGATTTTCTTCAGTCAATCTGCTTTACGTAATCCTGTATCTACACGACGCACTTGATGTTCAAACCGCGGTGGAATTATTTATAGCGAATTTTGCGCTACGCGAAAGACAGTGCGATTTGGCTAATGACGAGCGATGATTATATCGAGGAAAATGATTTTTTAACGATATTTTTCATCAACGTAACAACGTCGAGATCTCAAGTCGACATTCGACGTATAAAACGGACTGTAAAAAGGTTCGAATCTTAAATTCTTCGAGTATTCTGCCCGAGGCTAACTTTTATTTCTGCTTTCTGAATCCAATTACTACACGTGGCGAGGGTATGCTGTCTTTAAATTAAGTAGATATAGCAACGTACCTAACTTTTGCAGTATTTAATCTGATCGTGAAACCCGCCCGAGTTTCCACAGTCAAGTCTGCTGCGGTATACGTTATAACCACACGACTTTTGCAAATCTCGTTAATTTTGAATTCTCTTCATGAGTTCATGCGAGTTCGTCATACTATAACGATAAGTCTTCCGACACGTGCGTTTAACTAAAATTAGCGTCTGAATTTTATCCGCTCATTCGATCGGCACGCGAAAGAATATGGTTAGTCATCAGGATCGATGACGGTGACCGCAGTCATACGTATGTGTTCATGCTGAGAAACAAATAAGACAGAGAAAAAAAGTTTCTGGTTTTTTTTTTTAAATAACAAACGTGTTCAATGATCCCTCTGCACGTGTGTTATTATCGTTCTGGCTTTGACTCATTTCTAATACTGAAACCTGAATTGAGCCTCTTCATATTCATCCTCAGTTCGTAATATGTAGCAAATATAAGAAACACCAATACTATAGTCACGAGAAATCGACCTCTAGCTAGTTTTCGGTATATGAGCTTTGGATGGTTTCACAATGTCTAATATCTCACTCAGTATGCGATTATTTTTTACACTTCCTTGCTTTATCAGTCAGGATAAATCTCGAGAGTCTAATGTTGTCGGGTTTATCCCGGTATCGGATTAGCAATGAGGTAACTACTGAAACCCATAAAACAGTTATCAACAACTAATAAGAAGACTAATCATCAATCGAGTGGAAAACGATTACTGACGATATTTTCTCGTTGGGTTAGCAACGTGGCTCTGATTTGATATGAAAGAATGAAGATCAGGCCTCTGAAGCAAATCCGGACATAAGATGTTATTCCAGTGGAAAATACCGAGAATACATATGACGATGACGAATAGAACATACTGCAGGGATCAGTTTGTTTGCCACGCGTTGTGTTACGCATTAGTGTAAGCTTTACCACATTCGTATCATAGGTGTGTGTTGGTATTGGGTAAAAGAATGTGTCCTCCCATGGACGGGTTGTGCACATCAACACTTGACAACCGAAAGAAATCATTACCAACAGTTCTTATCTACCTACCACAGATAAGAAGGTGTGTTTGCTGCGCAAGGAACGGTGATGCATGTCTAAATGCGCGTTTGTACAGTGAGAGACTGAAATCATAATATGATTAATAAAAATACCATACTTGATAATTATAATAATCACAACATGGTATTGTAGTCTGTAGAACGTGAAACGTTCGATTATCACCCATGATATCACCACTGTGGGGGTTCGAAGTTATTACCTTCCAGACGAGTCGAGTAAAATTCACTTCGCAACAGAAATGGTCATAGTTTTCGAACTAGTAGTACTCGTTTGGATCTCGTCAAGTTGAGGGAAATCCCACAATTTTTGGATCGAGTCATCTGCAAGTGAGGGTGAAAACGATACTTAGGTAATGAATTTCTGGACAACTGACCATATATCCGATCATCTGGAAGTTCTTCGAATTTTGTTCCCGGCATTCAATTTATTACGAAATGTCTTCCAACGGATCTGGATATTAGAAGTTAACCAATCGCATTAAACAACTGGATTCTTTATTACGTTTGCAGCGGACTTGACCGACTTCCAAAGCAGACGTAAAATATGGCTGTCCTTTTGATAAAATTTCATGAATTCGTCCGGTTTTGAGATGGATTCATCTGAATTCGGTGACTTATCCTGCAACGAATTCCTGAAGGACCCGACCAATTTGGAAAATATTCGCAATTTTTTGGTACCTACTTACAGTGTATTTTTGATTTCTTGATACGACTTTTGAACTCGTTGATTCGTTAAGAAAACAAAAATCTATTGGTAGAAACGCAATTCCGGAACTAGACAATCACTTATACGGATTTGTATTGCTCACTTAATCTTCACCCAACTCACCATTCCATGTTTCTGCAAAGATATTGAAGACCTAGCTGCAGCCGCAGTTCCATGACCTACATTTTTCGAGAGGATTTTAAACCAACTCCAAGTTTTCTAACCAACTATTGCAGTCTCACTTTTTTCAAACATTGGCACAGGGAGACCATTAATTTTTTTTTTCGAACGTCAGCTTAAAGAACCTTTCATACTATCTCGTATCTATTCTTATGTGGATTCACCAGATCTGAAGAGAAATCACATCCATTACCATAATGTAATCATATCACTGAGAGAAATAATTTGTTAGGTCAACTAAATATTTCAAAAAAAAAAAAAATTGTTTACATCAATCGGTTGTCTATTCCACCCATAAGCAAGAATTAGTTGATGGAAACGTCATTTCTTGGTTTTGAGAAAGTATTCGGTTGCCTCAACCAAAAACTCATTTTGCCACCAGTAACTGCATGGTATTTTGCTGACTCAAAATCAAACGATATATGTACCTATGTATAGATAAATCTTTGGTTCAAACAATTCTTTTTCTCTGTGTATGAATTCATCATTTCTTCTCGGTTCTGTGGTCTTATTCTAAATTTTCAACCGAGAACCTGCCCATGACGTGCAAACACGTCTTACAAGGAAAATCAGTTATAAAGTGTCCGCCTCCGATGGCTTTGCAACTAGGGCTATGCGAATATTCGAATTTTCGAATTATCCGTCGCGAATCGAATAGTGAAATTCCATTCGAAAATCGAATCGAATAATTCGAATAGACCGAATATTCGAATAGTCGAATAGTTCGAATGGTTCGAATAGCTCGAATAGTACGAATAGTTCGAATTATTCGAAAATTCGAACTATTCGAGAACTCGAATATTCGATTCGAATTTTCGAACACTATTCGCACAGCCCTACTTGCAACGCATGTATCTTGTAGAACATTGAAGACGTGGCACTCGATTGGTACACACCAACCTATAGCCAACCAAAGGAAAAGAAGAAGAACATTGAAAACTAAGAGACACGTATTTCATTTTATCGGCGGAAAAACGGTTTGAAGGGGCGAAACCACCCCCAAAGTTAGGCATAATGTAAAGGGCCGATTTGCCATTTTCACCTATAAGCAATCGACCAGTTTCAATGAATCAAAATTGAAAATTTTCCTCATCAAAATCTATGAAAAACCCACCATACTTATGTGAAGAAAACAAAATTGAAAAGGGAGACAAATTTGACATGCCTTACTTTGGGTAGTGGTTCCAACCGTTTAAACCGTTTTCCCGCCGATGAAAAAAAAAAATAGGTGTCTTGGTTTTCAATGTTTTAGAACATACATGATTTGCAATAAAATCGGAGAGGGACACTTGGCGGTGTTCCCTTGTTAGCCAACATTTCTGGGGAAAATGCTTCATCATCGCATTTGTGTGTGAAAGTTACCGTCTAGACGGAAAAAAATGTGGTTGAGGACATAATTCTGCATATATCGTAGTCGAAATGGTTATACTATTATTTTTCGGCAGTTGATGATGAACAGGGTATGTTTGAATGAGAAGAATGATTTTGACAAATATTTGCAGTCAACATAGACTGCAGACGTATGTAACAATAAAAATGTGGGTGAGCACGTGTTTTGTTTGCGGAAACGATCGGGTCGATGGTAACCGTTATTATTCCCGATAACAGAGTAATTCGCGTTGACCTTGGACTGGGGATCGGTCAAAGGGTGAAGGACGAAGCAAGAGAAACATAAGAATCTCTCAAATACCGGATCTCCCCGCTATACATGAAACGCGGGGCTCCGTGACGTGGGCGCCTTCGCAAACGAGGGCAGCCTTGTATTACCAACACTATGATATTATTTTCATACACGTGAAGGAGAATCCTCTTGGCTGTGTTTGCCGGTGGCGGCGACGTCCCGGCGCCAGGCACCCCTGGCCAGACTCCATGGCGTCGCCGCGTCGCCTCTCGCCACTCTTCTCTTCTGCTCACCCACTAGGCGTGCTATGCTCTAGGTATGTGTCGATTCTGCTACACCGGGAACCACTTTATCCACGTATGTAGGTATAGTATAGGTACGACTCGTATTTATGTCTGAAGACACGTTGCCCTAGCCCCGTGCGAAGCCAGAATACGTAATACGTCCGTCGTACGGTGACGGAAAAAGGGATGAATGTCGTCGCATGACAATCAACATCCTCGTTATCCCATTATTCTCAAAAGCCAATCCAGCCAATACAATCGAGGGTCGAATCGAATGAAGGTCGATTCACACTATCCGGTATATGATACGACATGTATCCGTCACCTGTACAGCAAAATTCAAAAGCATATGAACAAGGTTCAATATGAACGACTTGTGTATCACCATTTGCTTTGGTGGATCGTTGCCGGAACGTGTCGTGCCGGATGGTTCGAATCGACCTTTGAAGTTGAAGAATTAGAGATCACTACCAACTTAACCTAACTAAGATAAAAAACATGAGTTTTACTGGAATTCTATCAGGTTTTTTTTTTTTTTATGAACTGGCATACTTGGCCACTTTCTGCCAAAAAACTGAATTCATTCGTCGAGGATTCATTCGGATCGGTTTGGTTATAGTCGAGAAAGTATGATTCGCGTTTTCGAGGTGACAACAATAATTGGTACTAATGAAATTTCAAGCAGACGTCCGTTGAGACTGTATTCGGAATTCTATTGTTACCCATTTTTATCACCTCGAAAACGGTATTGGTAGTTTCTTCCAAACTATACAACTTACCGGAATGAAACTCAGGAGCTAAATGCTGCACTACAGCAGAAAGAGGCCAAGTATTCTACTGTTTGGAAGAATCGAATAGAATTCTAGTCAGATGAATATTTCTTATGTTAGGTAGGTTAGGTTATTTGTCGTGAACAAGAGCTTGCTGCACATTCAAGTTAATTTCGTTAATTTCTGCTCGTTTATCATTGAATTGCTCGGGGATCTTTTCCTTGCACATACTTTGATCTAGTTGAAACCACCTCGGGTGGAAGTGGAGGAATGTGGAAACGTTGTTATTGCAGAACGCGAGACTGCAGTAGCACATCGCTTTGATTCGCGAATTATAATTTCGCAAACCCTTAGAATTTGCTAGAGCATACTTGAGCCGAAGGTATTTCTGACATTCAATTCTCTGTGTATACATACCGTCGTATGTTCTTGACCCAAATCTCAACATTTGCTCATCATTTTATTGATAATGCCACTCCAATCGAAGTAGCTTTCATGTTCAAGTTTTCATGCCCATTCAACAGTCCCTGATGTAGCCTCACTGATTCGAAACTTTGAAATGGTATTCCACTCTTGCAAAGCTAAACACCGGCTCGTCATCCAGAATTCACTTCCGTGAACAAATTAATAAGGCCGCGAAATTCGCAGTGCACATATGCATTAGTTGATTTCATTCAGATTATTTGAAAAACGGAATTCATTCCCAAACTAATAATGACTGACCAATTAATAAGAAGTCCGAAAACATTGCTAACGATTTGACTGATATTGTGAGAAATTTCTTACGTATATGCAGAAAAGCGACAAGTGTACCAGGTACCAGGTACCAGGCTTTCGAACAAAATTTGCAAAAACAGTAGAAGAACGAATTTTTCGGTGTTAAAATGAAGCTAATTTTATTTTCAAAACAGGAGTGCATCATCCGAACGGAACACTTTTTCCAGATCGTCAAGCCATTCGGATTTTGTGTTTATAATTTGTCGTTTGCACCACTCATTTTTCGAGTAATTTTTGACGATATGTCGTAACATCTTTGTCCAATAGGTTTGGTTCTTTGAGAAAAAAAGAGTTCAGAAAAGAAATTTGTTCAACCTCCCGTCGCTTAGCTTCGTGAATTATAATATACCTATGCCGTAAGCTTGGTTGGGAAATAAACGTCCGTGTAAGGTAATAATTTGACATGAATTTATCGGGTAGTTGCGAAAACCGCAAAACGTTGGTGAATTTCCGTTTTACCTTAGCAATAAACGATATAGAATGGGATAATTCCGCTGTTACTCTATCCAGCTTTCATCCACGTGCGTTATGTACGCGTACGTATACATAGGTATACCTATATGGATATATCCGCAGATATGGCATACACACAGGGGGCTTCTGGTAATTTCAAGAATTTGCATGCTGATGGGAGTTTTAACGAGTACGTCGAGAGACCAACGGAAAAGTTATACCAACTTCCAACAGCTTATATACCACACCGATGCATGTCGCTCCTACTCTATATCTATACACGACCCCTGGTTCTCATTTACGGACATTGTATTAATCGCCCATATATACTCTCGTGTATGTATGTATGTACATATGTAAGATTACCTTGGCAAATACATGGTATGTAAACATATATGTATACGCAAGCGAGATCCTCGAATTCACAACGAGAAATAGTTCCACTGAATTAATAATCTGTTTATTCACGTTCAGGGAAAACCATAACTGCGGCGATGGAAATTTTGTTGCTTTTTGTTATGATGAAATTGAGTCTGGATCATGAGAGTGCTGTTCAAAACTCACAAATTACGACCCTGGGATTGATAATTTCATCCGAAATTTAGGAGTTATTTAATCACCGTTAAATAGCGCAATTCAGAGACTTTCAAAACATGTTTGCAGAATATTCTTGGTTCAGGGATGTATTTAGAACCTTGGAATGAATATTGTCTTGTATTGAATTCCAGATCGGATCCCTGGTTCCCCTCAAGTAATCCAAAATGATCAATTTGTCATTTTTGCGGACAAAAATTTCATTGCAATGTTAATTCTCGATTTTTCAAAACGAATAAGGGATCCCATCTCAAATCAGATGCCACAAGAAATTCTGTTCTTGTCTCCATGTCCTGGTGAATGATTCCTGCCTCTCTCGTTCAATCTTTAATGTTCAATCTTAGCGTGACGTATTGGGGGCGGAATTACAGTTCCGAGTTGCAAAAGATCCGAACGGTCGAAATTCCGAATTGATTTGAGACGCGATTTTGAGTTTCAGCTCAAAGATACGAAAATTCAAAACTCACAGAGTCCAAAGATCCAAAAACTTGAGGGAAGCTTATGATAATAGTGTCAAATAAACGACGTTGCATCAGCGAATTCCGAGGTTTGGCCTTTCGGATCTTGAGTTTTCGGATTTTTGAACCTTCATTTTTTTTTTGCGATTCGGAGTTTTTCAAAATGGCTATGTAGACTTTTGGAGAAAATAATTTTTCTGAAAATTCTGACGATAAGTGGGTAATATAAAAATTCGGGATTATCGCCTTTCGCAGCTTTTGAAATTCGACATTTCAATCCCAGCCCAAAAATTATTAGATTTCAACCCCACTAACATGATTCGGAGAAAATACAAATTTCAAATCAATGCCACAAAGTCCTGCAGTATCGCAATATTCAGATCTCCGGATCAAATTTGAAAAGCTAAAGACACAGCTTTTACAGAGTCTTCGTGTTACACACTATCTCTTGGTCATCCACGTTGGTATGTACGTACCTACGTATTTTACGTTGTAAGCTTGAAATAAAACGCCTATAGGTATATACCTACGCGTGAAGATATAAGTATAATAATTTCGTGTAATAAAAATCTTCACCTCGCGATTATATATCTCTCAGGCAAGTAACACTGACCTGTCTACCTCCTGCCTGCAGCAGCCTGCTTGAGTCCGCAGTAAAAGGTATCGTTTTCTTACTTCTCTTACGTAGAGAAGAGGTATATCTACATACGTAGCATAATGATTATAGGTTTTACGTTACTTTTTGTTTTTCTCCATCATTTTATTCCACCCGGGAACACTTATCGCCTCCAAGTTTACGAGACAAAAGCGAGGATACCGAAGTCCAGACGACGTCTGCAAACCGGGGACCGCGCCTTCTATACAGATAGTTTGTACGTATAAGTACTTTATGGCAAAATCGTGCTCTCCCCATCGTTTTCAGCCCCGTATAATATACATACATGTATATATGTATTATATATTCTGAGGTTACACTCCTGCGGCTGTGTGTCACGGATGAACGGATGGACTTACAGAAAGACAGACAAACGGACGCACGCGCGTACGTGATCCATCCATCCTTTACATACACTCAGAAAAAAAAAATAAACAATCATCGTTGAGTATCGACCAAAATTTTGCTGAATTTACAAAAAATTTGGTCGATGTACAGCCAACAAAATGTGGAGTTGATTTAACAAAAGATTCTGTTGATTTAACAAACGATTTTTGTCCGCAAATTTTAGTTGAATTAGCATACAGCAAAATAGTTTGTCAATTGTTCAACAGAATTCTATTGAATCGACTCAAATTCACCAGCATAATAATTTTGGTTGAATTTGCCAAATTTGTTTTTTGAGTTTATACTATGCGGGGGATAGCCTGCAGTAAAAGCAGTAAAAGCCTGCAGTATCTCTATCATCCGAATTTCATCTCACATGCATATCTTGCGATCATAGAGAACCATCGATCCATCGAGGACGAAGAGGTCATCTCTATTTCACCCTTCTGCAGCTTCTCTCTTTATATGGGGGGAAGGAAAATAAGGAGAGAACCGTTGAAGATCCGTCTCGTATTTTATTAGGCGAGGTACCGAAGATATACGTCAGCTAATCAAGGGGACCATATGAGCTCCTCAGATGTTTTGGAGAACAATTTCGAATAACTGTACCTTCTGTATCAATGAAGAAACATTCGAGGCATATAAAGGTAGCGATGGAGGGTAGTTCAACAAAGAAAATAAGATTTCATAGACTTCTGTAGATGAAATGGGTACTGAGTTTATGCTACTTTTACCTAACGCTTGTATACGGTTTTGACTCTGACTACGATCGGAGTTGCTACACCGTTCGACATAATTGCATGAAATTTCGAAGGAATGATCATCAAATATCCCGCGATAGCGTCATAGTAGGGTTTTTTGATGAGAAATTATTTCCTCTGTGAAGAAGATACCTCAATTTCTAGTTCTTCCCTCATCAGAATTAAAAGATAAGCACTAAAATCCAGAGCATCGCGAAATCGCTTGATAGCCTTATAGCAGTATTCCAAATCTGATTCCAAATCTGGCTGGAAATTTATCCCAGGGTTATTCACGCAGCTGGAATCATGGTCGGAATGAAAAATGTACAGGTCAGGTAGGACGAGCATAACTCAGTAGGGGTTCGAGATAGAAAGGCCTTGGATATCTCATTTCCTTCGTTAAACAACCCCTCTGTCACCACTACCAAATATACAATGGTTTTTTTTTTTGTGTTTTTTTTTTTTTTGTATTTATAGAGAGGATATTGATATTCAGAAATATCTTCCAAAACGAACGAATCATTATCAATTGTTATCACCTCGAAAACGCGATTCGTAATTTCTTCCAAACTACAAATCCTACAGGAATGAAACTCAGGAGATTAATGCTTCCCTACGGCAGGAAGTGGCTAACTATTTTACTGTTTGAAAAAAAAGGGATAGATTTCCAGATAGATTCATATTTTATTATGTTAGCTAGGTTAGGTTCAAAGCGACTTGTACCATATCGCCCGAACGTGGGTCTCCAAAATCGTCTTCTGGTAAAAAAAAACAACAAAAAAAATAGGTAATTCCACGTTGCCAAATGTAAAAATTGTCAATTCCGGTAGTCATGTGGGTGGAATTTGGTTAACAGGTGATTTCAAAGTCTGAAATATGTGTAGGCGGTAAGAGTTATTGATACAGTTTAGCATTTTACTTCGTTTCCTCGCTACCTTCGTTATATTTCCTCTCTCTTTTTTTTTTTAGCCGGTTGTTCTTCGTCTGCGAAAAATAATCCCATGAGATAGAGGAACGTAATTGATCTCAGCGAGCCGTGACGTAATATTTATCGTCGTCCACGTGGCCCTGGCAATGTTAGGTACATTGTAAATCGACGTTTTGGCCGACTACGGGAGCGTCGCGGCGCCTAGATGTCTGGTTCACTTTTCGAAATATATGTAAAGAGATTCTTACAAATGACCTTTCTCTTGCTTTGCTACTGCTGCAGCATCGACCATTTCTTATACCTATAGTTCTATGTTATTCATGTACATGCATGTTGTCGACGAGTGCACCAGACATAGATATACACTATTGCATTGCACACAAATTGACGCGGATAAAAGTCTCCGAAAGCTCCAGCAATTTTCTAGGATGCTCATTCGCTGTTTATATAACCGCTCAGACTTGATACTGTTTCAGAGAGAGAGCTCGGATGTTCTCTTACATACTTACTTCCGTTTCGCATAAAATTAGTTCACTTTTTCTTTTCAGCTTTAACAATGTGGTCTGTAAGATAACCCATAAAGTCTAGTGGCAGTAAAGCGCAGCGGAATTTCTTCGATTCAAGGAATAAGTAACACTTTATCGATCCTCTCCAGTCCATTTCTCTTTTCCGTGAATCGTTTTTAAAAATCTCCATATCGGACACGTCGTTTTTCTTGAGTTAGTCTTTGGGGAATCTTGAGATGCTTTTCTGAATCGATTGACAGGAAAATTCAATCCCATACGGAAGTTGGAGCGAATCCTATCGATTGAAACCGAGACTATCAAAATCCGTTGATCTGTTCTCGATCCGTGATTAATTGAACATTATTTTGTAAAAAAAAATCGTTCTTGGGATGATTTAGGAAATCATCAAAATCCATTGATCAGCTCGCAAAATGTAGTTAGACAAAAATTGCAGCCATCTAAAAACTATCAGAGTCGGTTCTCGGCAACTCAAAACGTAGAGATCAGTTGAAAAATCATGCGTCTGAAGTTCCAAACGTTCATTTGAATTAAAGTTTCAACAAATCTTATACAGGTATTATACGCTCATTTAATTGCCCGAAATTGGTCAACTTAGTGTTAAATGCAACACCAAAACGACTCGGACTTCTATATAGCACCCGGATTTCTATAACAATCGAAAATTTGTTGATACCTTAGCGGTTTGAAAATCGTGGTGAACCTTAACTTTTCAAATTTCAATTCGTACAAACGAACGTTTGGAACTTATTCAGACACACGAAAAATCGTCTTATCATTTTTGGGCTGACTGCAATAACTTCCCTAGCTATTTGTTCTTATTTTTTTTCCGAAGCAAGAAGTTGAAAAATGATCAGATATGATTTTATAACGAACGCTTGATGTGACCCAGTCTGTAAAATCGTACCTACACGTATACATATATGGAAATAGGTATAATATTTACGCGGGTAGGTATACTGGTAGATATGTATACATTGTACAAAGGACTCTCGCAGGAGTCGTGAATTTGTAATTTCGCTTTGATTCGGATCTACCGTCTTCCGCGAGGAACGAGAAAAAGTAAAAATGAATGAAAATGAATAAAAAAAATATGCGAAAAGGGCGAATCCTTTGCTCAGTGGTAGCATATTCTATGTTATACCTCGCGGATTAAAGTGAGGAGCTTGCCTCGGCACAGGACCCACTCTTTGCGCCCTCGTATGTGTTTATGTGTGTACGTGTATCTACGTCGCGGTACAGACCGAGGCGTCACTCCCCAGGGAATCTCCTCTTACCAGACAATACGGGACAAAATATGAACTAGCCCGCATATCTCACTCAGAATAAGGAGCATAAGGGACCAGACAAGACAGCCACGATCTCTTTACCGCTACCCAGAAGTATCCTGGATTCCTGGACGGATATGTCCATACGCGTGCATTTTTTGGAATCTACATTTGATTGTGGCTGAATGAAATTTTCATAGGCAACATGCAACATTTGTTTAAGAATGTGCAAGTGATTTGCCACCGAAGAGTCGTCAGCCACTTATGAAAACTGATGTGCCTGTTAATTCCGTGAAATTTCATGAAATCATGTGCAATCAATTGGAACCATTTGGAATCCTCTGTAGCCTTTTTAATCCTTTGAAAGCTTGGAATCTAGTGAAGATACACCAGTCATTTTGAATGACTTGGCATCGAGTGATATCGGAGAACTGGAATGTGTTCGATTTCTTGATTGCAACTACGAATGTGTAGCAGCAAACCACTTAGAAATGATGGTCGAGTGAGTCCGATCCTGTGACTTTGAATTCTAACGCAGCTTTCTAGGCAATTTTCAAAGGCTTTCGATGACTTTGTGTGCCTTTGACGGTCTTCATTGACTCCCCGAGTCTGGAAAAATTTCTGAAACTTCCAACGCGACTTTGAGATAGCAATTCGTACATATATAGACAGACGTCCACGACTTCTGATAGTTCGAGTGACTTTCAATAACTTCAGGTGACTTTCGATAAACCCGTACAACTTACGAGATAACTTCCTACGCGAATAGCCCCGCAACACAATGCAACATCCTGGCAAGGTCCGTGGTCGGTGATCTTCCCGAATCTTTTGCAACTCCACTTTTCTTGGCCTGTCTTTCTACGTATGTACGTCCGTCATTATCTTCTCCCTCGCTAGTTTAGGACAGCCTGTAACTAAGCCTGCAGTGCCGTTAATTGACTTTGTAGTACCAAAGTCACGATTCCTTATCCCCCGTGTCATTTGGTCCGTTGCCATCTCGTCGCAGTGCAGTAGCCCTGTGGATCAGTGGATGTGCCCCACATAGGAAGACGCAGCTCTGTATATGGATGTGTGTCGACTAACATGAGCACATACATATGTACATTGAGGCAACCATTAGCTCAAGCAAACTGAAGCGGGCCTCACAGTTCCCGTTAAGGAAGAACCGCGACTGGCGTCGTCGTTGACGTCACCGTTGTCCGGCCCAGCTGGGCATACTATATAAATTAACCTTCGCAAGATGCAGACCAGAGTCTGGGACTCCCCTCTCTCGATCTCATCTCACCCGGGCTTTATTGCACTGCTTTCTTGTCTTCCATGCTGCAGCATCCGAAGTCAACGAAGCGCGTGGGCGACGAGCTTATCTTATTCACGTCCGTTGGCATTACCTGCACACTGTGCGCGTTCAACTATAGAAAACGATATGTTAACTATGCCCACTGCTGCTCTAGGGCTTCGAGACTTGGTTATGAATTTACTATCGATATCGTGCTGATGTGGCCGTATTGGGTACAGACGACACAATAGAAGTATGGGAACAGAGGGTATAGGTACTGGTCAGATGATCCAAGATAGCTGTGCAACTCATGAAGATCGTTTGCTCATATTTAATGATGGGTTTGAGCTTTCCCGCAGGTCTCTACACGCCCTGCAGTCAAGGGCTGATCGATCTTTTTTCGTCAACCAGATTTCCCCACAGTCGAGATGCATTCGCAGATGCAATCAAGAAGATGCAGGAAAATAAGAAGAAACGATGTATTTGAGTAGGCGTTCCCTTTGAAAGTATCCTTACCATACGGTTTGACAATATTCTATATGAAGTTTTATATCGTAATTTGTGAATGAGTATTATTCGAAGAACTATGACAGGGTTCGTGTGATTATTTTGGAAAGCCGGTATGGCCAGAGTGCGAGTTGAGGGACATAAACGACAGGAGTTTTCGCGAGGCCTATTACTGGCGAACTCCGAACTCAAACTTCTCAGATAACGGCGGTATCATCAATCATCGACTTTCAAATAAACAGAGTCTTTCATCGCTGCCGCACAGCATATCCGATGTCCCCTTGATGACGCGAGTATACGAACGCGATACCCTTGATTTCAGTATACTGACAGATCCCTGCAGTGAAACGTGATTTTTAGCGGAATGAAATTCATAACGATTTTTCTATATCACGGTGGTAACATCAATCTTGTAGCGCAAAATCAATAATTGCAAGGTACATCATTCGCAGATCTTGCTCTCTATCAGACGTTTCCAGAATCAAGACCACCTCTGCTACGAAGGAAACGTCGAGGGACTAACCAAAAACACAATTAATCATATCCCATGGTAATAAGTGGCCACTTTAACGTATTGATTAGCCCGCAACACAGAAGGTAGGTCTTTCAGAGGCTTGCGATTAGCGTGTGCGCATAGTGATTCAAAGGAGACCACTTTGCCCTTGTTACGTGTGTGTATACATGCACACAACCATACTATACAGCAAAGTTTGATGATGGGAACCTGTATGTAGAACCTGGTGTATTTGTAATGTACATAAGCTGTACATAGGTATAGTATGAAGATTGGTAGGGTGCCGGGTATGGAAAGCGATAAGGAATGTTACTTGGTCATCGGATGATTTGGTAAAAAGTTCAGCGAAGCGGGTGGAACATAATCCTCGTTGGTGGAGGGGAAAGATGGGGTAATGGCGGCCTGGTAGGGTGTTCAAAAGGACCCCATTGTTGTTGATTAATACCCACAGAGAGAGTCCATCTTTCCTTTGCCTCGGTTTCACCAGAGATTCCCGCCCCACTTGCCCCTCAAGTCGCCAACGAGGACGGGCACTTCGGAGAAAGAGATTATTTAATTTGGAGGAAGCCTTAAACGAAGCGTTGATTAGCAATTCACCGTCCGCTCCGCATCCGTGTCTATTATACTACACAGCTTGTGTGTTAGCCGCTGACTCAAGTTGCTCAAGATCCAAGTTTTAAGGCTTGGTTGGGGCTAATGACTTATTTGGATCCACAACCCACCGATAGTCCCTTCACGTTCGAACACCATACGTAGAATTCATCTTCATCTAGGCTGTAACGCGGGCTAATAAGTTTCAAAATGTTCATGTTCCTTCGATTTCGTAATGATCATGTGTGCAATGGCAATTGACATTTCTGAGTTCGATTCCATGTACGCGAGCCAGAGTATTACCGAATCTACCCACATGGCACGGAATTGGCACTACCCTGGCTGCCAAATTTCGTTCGGTAATACCAGCCCAGTACAGATAAATTATTTGCCCAACGTTGGGCCACTGCTGATGACTAGTACTGACAAGTGAACATATATGGGACTCACCTGGAAGTCAGGTCTGTACTAGATTGTATCGTGCCGATTCGCGGTACCATAAGTTCGACCGGTATTACCAACCAAAAATTGTCCCAACATTGATTTTGATTTGGAAAAAGCTTGGCCGTTAGTAGCTGTCAGTATTGACACCAATACCCTGCCAATGCCATGCCAGTTTGCAGTACGTTATAGGTACATGGGATGCTCACCGGAACTATCCCCAAAAGCGAGTGTACTAGACACCTTATATTACCTCAGTGGTTTTCTATCGTAAATCTAAAAAGATTCTTTCACAATTTTTCCCAATGTGGTTCATTTTTCCATCACTGTGTAGCGAAAAGCTCTTTCCTTGGATAGCAGTGCATTTGTATGTCGAGGTTGCCTAGCGAGTTCGGGGTCGTCTGAGGGCCAATGACGTATTCCGGAAATTCTGGCCGAGAGATGCCACGTTTGTTAACATTGAAGGGACGTCGTGATGCCGAGGAGCATTTATGGCCGTGTAGATACGAGCCTCGTATAATGCCGACGTGTTGTGTACCAGGAAATAGTTCACGTAGTACTTCGGATATAATCATCACTACAGATACTAAATGTAGCAATGCTATAAAACGGTATTCACAAAGCTTGTTACAACCCATGGTCACGTAACGTCTGTGCACAAATTTCGACACAGTATCAAATATGAGTTTGAGTCATATCTGCGGTCCTTGCTCCGACTAATACCATAATGGTGATATTGGTAGTGTAGCTCTGGTAATCGTTCCTTGCCTATAAGCTTGACCGAGGCCGTTTCTGTCCGAGAATTTCGCTAATAGCGTTCATTAGAACGTAGCTAATGTTTGTAGGAGAAGTTTAGGTTCCGGACGAACCCAAACATTTAACCAATCGTCGTTGCCTGAGATTTGTTCAAACTTTTGATTACGATTGCCAAAAACGAGCCTGCGGGCACCGTCATAAATGCTCTGGAGAGACTGTTGCCCCAGGATAACGCGATCTCTTCTAAATACTCTGATTTATGGGACACTTGTCTGTATCTGTCAACAAGAATTGATGAAAAGAGAATCTGACCGCGTTTGTAAATAAGGGTGGAAGTCTGGAGATACGAGGGTATCCCAAGAAAGAGAGTTGAATGTGATTCCAGATTCGTTTATTGCTAATCTCTGCCTATTGTATGGCGTAGGTGGCGCTCTACGGGGTGAAAACTTGAATAGAAAAAGAAGGTTCAATTTTGTAGACAAAGGTACATGGCGAGACACGCTGGAGGAGGGAGATTGAACGCAGAGACCTCGACAGTCAGCCGCCCACCACCACTGTCTGGACTCCGACAGTAATAAATTAAGCAAAGGGTTTGGCCTGCTATCCGCCATTCCAGAATTCGCGAGTTCCGAGATTTTCGCGTTAGTTTCAATTTGATAAATGCACCCCAGGGAAGCGGCATACAGGTTCGCTCGTCCACTCTACTCCAGTCCAGAATCCAGACCAAAGAATTCATTGATTTTTTTTTCTCAGTGAGCAGCACAAGTGCGGATTCATACCCATCTTCCATAATAATTCCGAAATTCTACTTCCGATCTATGTATATTTTTTCACAATAGTGATGCAAGTTGAGCTGATAACAATGTGTGTAGTAGTGCCATGATTGAAAGTGTACCTTTAACACGAACTTGCAAGATTTTGTCCTAGAAATATTTGAAGCACCTGGCCATATCGTTGGTGTTTCTCTCGAGATTCTTCTTTCAGTTCTGATCAGTGCCCGTCTTCCATCCCGTCCCTTAAATTCATGATTTTTCCTATCTAGTAGATCATTTTTACATTTCTTCAATAATCATCAAGCGTTGCCATGTCGGACTGTCGGTTGCAGTTCGTTTCACGCGGCATGCTCAGGCGTTGGATTCCGTTGTATGAATGATTAACCACGAGTACCAACGGCTAATTAAATCTCTTCAATGTAGATGGTTGAGAATGAGCGGTCGAAGGTCGTTACTGAATGCTGGTGCATTCATCGAGTGAGTCATGACATTACTAATCAATGTGACGCGAAATCTTCCATTACGTTTACAGTTATATAGTTGTCCGTTTATAATACCGAGTAGCAACAGTACACGTTGCATTACATATCTGCATCCATCGCTATCGAACGAACGAAAAATCAAGGAGGCATGGTTTTGCCTCGCAAATACCATATGGACCCCAGTCCGTGCTGTATACTGAATGACTGGATCAGTAATTGCCCACCACTGTGTCCCCTAAGCTCCAACGTCCGATCAGATGTGATATTTCTATCACCGGTTGAACCCGCATCTTTCTAGGTAACGGCCATTATAAACCTTAAGAAAAAAAATCCAGAGTTCCTCGTAAATTATACAAGTGAAGGTAGAATCCGGAATAACTATCTCTAAGGCGAAAAGAAGATAAGGATCATCATGAAATCCGCAAGAAATAAGAATTAACTGAATAAAAAAATTTGAAGATTAGAGGCCTTCAAAAGAATCAGACGAAATCGGCTACCTCCTTAACGGGCATATATAGGCCATATAGAGGATCATCATTATCATCACGGCCATTATACCAGACCACTGAGGCTGCTGAACTTTATAGCTATATGGGTCCCTTATACCATCGTTCATAGATTATTTTCAACTTCGTCAAATATATTAGTAAAGAAACAAGGATATCCCTAATATGCTGCTGAATGGTAGACCGCATGTCAAAATTGAAAAAAAAAAAAGAAAAACAATACAATTCGGTATTCTTATACTTACGTATGAAGCATTCAAGTTTTCGTTGGTATCTGCGCCGCTGAAACGTTTGGTTCGAAGTATCGGGGAAAACTTATAGCAAAAGTTAAGAATACGGGAAACTTTTTTCGGAGCAAACATCACTGACACGAGTAAAAAAATTCATGGTGATGAAAACTCCGGAGCAATCCAGTTAACCAAATCTTTTTCCCAAACGTTTGGAAAAGTTCCAATCAGGCGAGGTCCCTCGGGCAGTGGAATATAATGCCTTTTCTCAAAGCTTTTTTCAATATTTCTTTCAACTCGACTGGAAGAATTTATGGCTCGGTCTGATTATATTGAAGCATTGTTTATACGCTCTCCTAGTTTCACATACGATTATACATGAATCAAGACACACTACGTCCTTGGAAATGAATTCACATCATCTGTACCCACCTACAACAAGTTTGAACAGTAGATATAGGGACTCTATGGGTGTTTTGAAATAAATTGAACGAATAAAAAATACGTACATGACATATTTTAGTGTCGTGGAAATTAGAGGAGTAAATATCGATTTTCTTTCTGTTGAAAACGCACTAGATCATGAACAACTTGATTCAATATTCAAAAATTATACATCTTGAGGCAGTTCTCGTAACCAGACTATTAAGATTGAAATTTACGAACGACTCACCCTATATTTAGCATTTCATGATAGCATGATGATTCACAAATACATTACGTACAAAATGGTTCAATTCTTAAACAAAAAAAATATCAACCCTTCAACTACCAGCATGATGAATTCGTTGCGCAACTCATTGAAATTTGGCATGTGTATCATAATTTATATACAGGTATACAATTGGAAACATTATGTTTTGTTTAAAATTACTGAAGATGATCGATCGCCAAAAATTCCGAAACAACGAAGCAAATTCTTTAATCGTTTTTGCGATATTTGGATTTTTATAAACAGTTCATTAGGTAGATGGCGATAATTCCACGTGGACTGGAAATCGGCTTGGCAGTTGAAGGGTTTGTGACACGTGATAAAAATAATGGGCAATTCAAACAAGTTCAATAGCAATTTTCACAGCGAAACGTATCAACTGCATTTTGTTGATTCGCGTGGTTCTCACTCTGACTACTTCGAAAATATTGAGTATTTGAGTAACGCTATTCTCTTTCTGTTTCAGCTATATGAAGGCGATTGTGGACGCCAGCCTGGCGGCGCAAAAATACAATCCCGAATTTCCACTATCGGCCTCCAGTTTGTCAGAACCTCTTTACACCAACGCGAACACGAGTGAGCTGATCGATCAGTTACGACATATTAATCAGGTACGTCAAATCATATCTCTCGGTAGAATGCTCCGTATGTTTAAGAACGCACGTAAAAATCCTCCATTCTAGAACGTCTGATTTTTGGGACAATGATATTCAAAAATTGATTAAATCGATACTTCGCATAGTTGAGTGTGTAATAACTCAATGAACATGCATCAGATCTTACACCGATACGTGTTTTTTTTTACCATTAGATTTCTTTGATGGAAGATTGATCGATTGACTCATTCTACTCGAATGATATACCATCATATATTAATATACTAGTATACAACTCGGATCCCAAGTTATCATTCAGTTATGAAAACTGTGATACAGTAAACATTCTTTACCCTGATATCAAAAAAGTTCATTAAAAGAACTGAAATGAAATAATGACTAAACGAAGCTGTAAAGATTATTAGTAGATAATTTCCACCTAAGGCTATTAAGTGATAATGGCCCGGTGGTTAGGTCCAAGCTATGATTTTTCTCGGATATATGAAAGGCTATTAAGCGGCTGACCCGGACCATCGCACTTAATGTATGTCGATATTTTATTCGCAGAAGAGAAAAAAAAAAAAAAAAAATGATGGATAGGTATCTGTAGCCACTAATTAATACTTTTCTGTTATCGGGAATTTCATAAAGATTCATTTAGAGTTTATTTGATGTTTGCTTTGAATTAATTAAGGCTTGAAATATTCGAGCATCTCATCAGCTCTCCTCTAACATTGTTCAACCCAGTTGAAAGACCCAATATTCGACGGCGATGATGTTGAGTTGTTCATCGATCTTTTTTCGAAATCAAAGTACTGTCAAATCTTCTGATTCCGACGTATGTTTCGGACGATTTCTAGGCGATTCAGATATCTTACTGCATTTCAATGAATTCGAGATGATTTCAAAAGGTTCTGATAAGAATGAGCGAATTTGACGTCACGTAATATCGGTGAAAGTGGAAATTCGAGTGCAAATATCAGCCGAATCGTGCAGTGTTTTCGTTGCCATTCGGCTATGCGGTGTTAGGTGAAATTCCAAAGGATTTCCAGGATCTAACTTGATTTAAAAAATCTTATTTGCTTTCGAAGGATTTCGCTAAATTTTACAGAAAGGTTTTCGCAATGAATTCCAAGAGTTGTTTAATCCTTTTTGTCTCTTCGTATACGTGCCTCTCCTTAAGATCCAAGACGTATTGCCTATTGGTATACCTTGCCAAGTTTATAAGTACATCGTTTTTGTCATCCAGCTGAAGGGTTCCGTCAAAGACAGCTTCAAGGTTTCTGAATTGAATTTTAGGCTGCTAAGATTGTTGAGACTTACCCATTTAATGAACGGTCGAACTTGGCTTAATCCGATTCCCTTTCAAGCGGTTTATGGCACTCAAGGGGCCAACGGATGCACCTTTTTCCATTACCTTTTTTATCACCACGGCAATATGGGATCTGAAATTTTTTTGCACATGGGGTCGTAAACTTCTATTGTCTTATAGCCGGAATGATCATGCCCCGAAAACCCCGAGTATCTTCCGGTTCCCCAAACGGGGTGCTAATAATTGCGCTTCTTGACGCGTCTAAAATTTCGAAAAATTACCCCTAATCTGAAATCTGAAGGAAAAATCTCGCATGATTCGTACATGTGTTTAATTTGGTACTTTGTCCTCAAAATACAGATCGTTCAATCGCAATTGGCGTCCACACCGGACTCTGGTGCTCTACTCAGTGATGGAACCTTTGACGGATCTGGAAATGGAAGTGGAGCAAATCCTGACGACGATGAAGACGATGAAGCTTCCGGTTCGGGTGGAGGCTCCAGTACGGACGGTGAGCTTTACTTTACTTTTGTAGTTTTTTGTTTAATTTCCTTTCTGATTTACACCAGTACTCGAAACTAAAATCCAATGTTATGTATGAAATTACAATCAATTGAAGCATTTTCAGTATTTTCTGGCCACTTTTATTTACTTTATTTCAACATTAATGGCCACTAAGAATTTACTTCGACTTACTCATGCGAGTGTGTGATATTCATATTATTGAGCTCGTAAATCTTTCTTCAATTTATTCAAGATCTTCGGTGATATACCACAAACGTGATAGTGTTACATGAGTTGAAACCATAACGAACTTGCAAGTTGAAATAAGTGGATAAAAAAATAAGCAGATCAATGCGTGAAATGTGTAGATGATGGTTCCTTTGATCTTACTTAGGGTTTAACTTGTATTTTTTGGTTTCAGAACCGAGCCAGGGCAAAACAGAAGTACCAAGAGTGTATTCGGCCAGTGGCGGTTCGAAAACACATAATACGTCATTCGGTTTTCTCCTTACTTCCGTTATTCTCGCTTCATGTCTTTCGCAATTTGCTTAAAATATGATGACGAATGATATAAGGAAACGAGATAACGTTTGCTGCGGAAGAAGAGAGGAGAATAAACTGAAGCATGTTATAGGAACAAATGAAATTAATTGTTCAAAGCTTTCCAAATATTATAATCGGAACACGATGATGATGATGATGATGTTGACGATGATGTGCGTGATCGGATGCTGGGCATATAAATTTAGAAATACTGTGGAAAGATGGATAGAACATCGATTAAAAAATATTCGACTTCAAGATACTATACCGATTAGTGAAATTCAATCCTTTCGAATTGCAAACATTTTCGTAGTCAGATGTTATCCAATTGAACACATAAGACTGCTTTGCGAAAATATTATATACATATAATTTATTTGTACAAACAAGAGGAGAAAAAAATAATCATAATAAAAACGAAAAAAAAAAAACTAAAAAAAAACAAAACAAAAAGACAATTACTATCATCTATTAAAAAGCTCACAAAAAATTGGCCGCATCAGTTTATCCGGTTATAATTATTATACACATGACTTTAATTAACAGTGAGTGATAATAACATTTGCCATTATCTTGAAGAGTATTGCTGCCAAAACGCATTTCGAACTTTAAGTTTGTTGCTGAAACGCATTATCGGCACTCATTTAAATATATATAAAGATATATATATATATATTTAAGAAGCTGGGTTGGTGCAACCGAATGTTGGAGTATACAATATTATTCGCTGTATCTATATTACATGTATTCATACATGTATAGCTGTAATAGCATGAACGAAATCTATATATTTGTGTACAAATATACATGTATGCGTGCATGTGACTATAAGTGGCAACATTATCAAAAAGGGCTGAACCACACCAAGCTGTATTCAAAATTCACGATACTGCGTATGTATTTTACTTTCAATTGGTAATTTTCACAAATCATTCATAGCGGAGACGTTCACGAAATTTACAACTTTTCAGAGATATTCATTTATAAAAAATCGTTGGTTTTATTGATTCGTCATAAATGATTGTAGATTTTCATCACTTTCGATAAAAAATCGTTGTTTTTGACAAAACTAGGAAAAATCACAATTCCTCACGAAAATTAGCTACGAAGAGTTCAAATTTCTTGGAAAATCATTTTCACCATGATGTCATTCGTTTGGTGAATACATATTATTCGGTCGTATATGGTCCACTATCGATTTTTGACGCTCGATAAACGTAATGAATTTTCATAGATTTTTTTATAATTTTTTGTAGTTCAGTGCCTTTTTGAATATACCTATATATCTATTGCCAATTATATGATATTATGCTTACACCAACATAGAAATATGACTTTGTACAGAGTGATGGATCGTTGCTGAATATATGTGTGTGTGTGTGTGTGAAAGTCTTTTTTATTCTCTTTTTTTTTGTTAGGGTTTTTTTTCTTTTTAATTTTTATTCGTTAATATTTGTTCGTTTTCATTGCCAGTTATACAGTAGCAAATAAATAATTCCCCCTCTCCCTTTTTATTTTACTATTCTTATTTTGTCAAACAAAATTTCTAATGGGCGTTTCGTGGTAATTTTGCATCTTTTGAACGTTTTTGAAGATTGAAATGTTTGATTAAGAAATTCGAAAGAATCACAAGTGCCAAATGAACAATCACACAGGCAAGCTTTTTGAAATACTATATTGGTGAAAAAATACTTCGGTGGATATTCGGTGGAATTTCATACAGGCGAATATTTATATACATATATTTATTCGGAATTTTTCAATTATTTATATAGACCGTATTAGTTAGGGTTCGAAATTCGTTTGAATACTTTAACGATTTTACAACATCAACCAAAATATCAAGGTTGTTTTTTCAGTTTATTTCGTTTGGCCGGAAAACTCTTTGCCGTCCTGGTAAGGAGTTTTTTTTTTTCAATTTTATTACATTTTTTTATTCATTTTTTTTTATGCAATTTTTTTTATTGCATTCAACTGGCCAGCAGTAATCATGGACGGGGTTAAGAATCTCTTTCAATTCAACGCCGCGGTTGAATGTCCCGGTGTTAATTAAAAATGTAGTCATTTTAGCTGAACTTGATTAATTGAACTTAATTAAACGGAGTTGTTTTTGCTTGAGAATATCTTGAAATTAAAGCGTAAAATTTCTAAAGTATGAATAAGATGCTTAATTACATTAATTCAAATTTGTTAAGTTGATGAAATCGATCTAGTTAAGTTTACATATTATTTTAACAAGAAAAAAATATAATATTTCTCCGTTATAGTTGCGGGAACAACATTTTATTACGTACCTATAACAATTATTCTATTGATATTTGAAGTTATTATTCTTTAATTAACTGTGATCATCTTTTATTGAACTTGAGGTTCGTGACAGACAATTACAGTTCCACGAAACAATTAATACTATACGTAGACATACGCGTGGTGGTAATATTTCGTAAATTGATAATAACGTTTTGCTTCTTCTTTATTTGTATTTTACTTTTTTTTTTGTCATTCACGCGTGTGGGATGTTGTTAATATTGAATTGTTGAGAGCAGCAGGAGCTGAACGGTAAAAATCATCCACACGCGTCATTCAAAGCAAAAAAATTAGTACTTTTGTTATAAAGAAGAGATAAGCTATATATCTGTTGTTTAAAATATGTAGAGATTATATTCGAAGAAGTAATTGCTTCTTGGAATTTTTTATCGTAAGCCAATTGATAAAATGATTTCATTTTTTAATTGTTTATCATTACTTTTTGTTTTCTAGCTCTATTTTATGTCGACAGATAACGCGCAATAATTGGCAACTCTGTATATATTAAAATTTTACTTTCGTACTGGCATATCTTTGCAAAACTTTCACCGCATACCGGAATTCTTATTTCAAAAGATGCAAAATTCCCCAGAATATTTTCAGAGGAGAATAAATAATAATGTACTCTGGCATATATTAGCCTGATATTGTGTGAGTGAAATCGAAAAATCGATATAATCCTGTAAATAGAGAATGTGTGTTGTATTTATATATTATATTATGTATACATAAATATATATTATATCGACCCAATTGAATAAATAGTAATTATAATTATTAAATAACTAATAATTAATAACATAATGACAACGCTACATGAATCGGAGTTGGGGCTGATCAAGTATAAGAGAATAAAATTCTATCGTAATAGCCGTTAGCTTACCCAGCATTTGAAAAGATCGCTGATCGTAAGATGGAAATGGAGTTAGGTCAGGGGCATTCAATGTTACGAACTTGTTAGTAAGATAGATTTGTATTTGAAAATCAAATAACGATTCTAGGCGTAACATATTTACTTATTTATGAAAGAAAATCGTTAGAGGTGATCCCTTTTTATTTTCTTTGAATGAATTTGAGTGATGGTTGAAATTTATGATTCAAAATTACGTATTTCTTTTATTTATCATAACATTGACTGCCCCCATAATTGATTGAGCTCGGTGAACTCCTGCAGTGTATGTAATTAATGAATAATTATAGCCTTAGTTCTTCCTTTAGTTTAACTCTGTTTTAATTATATATACCGTTTCTATTTTGTACCTCGTTATACTGTTGAAATTTATTACTTTTTTCCCCAAAAGTCTTTGTCCTATACCGGAAATATGTTACAGAGAAAATTTCTAAACTCACTAGATGGTCATGTATAATTGATCACGTAATTTTTCCATTTTTTTCTCTGTTACTTTTATTTAGTTACTTATTGATCAGGCTTGGAAATTGAGATACATAGTCAATATTTTATTACAAACAGCCCGGTTATTATATCTAGTTGAAAATTTATTATCGCAGAACAGTTTGTAAATTTGTCAAAACTATAAAATTTTATTGACTATAGATGAAAAAATTGAAATCTTTATTAAAAATAGTGAGACGTAAGTATGTATCGCGTAACACGGAATCATTTAATACTATCAGTGAATCCTTGCGCCTTAAAAGCAAATACTTATTTTCATTCTGAATATACAATTATTGTAGGAAATTGAATATATATATTTATTAGGGCGTACCAACGAAACTCCACTTTAAGAATTATATTGAATCACAAAAATGGCTTTATCGCGGTAGTTGGAAGCTGGAAATATGTTTTTTTCATTTAATTAGTCATTATTTCAAGAATACAATTGATGCATATGATTTTTTCGATTGACTGAACGCTCAAAATTAATTTGACGTAATTATATGAAGTATGGGAAAGACATAAGTGTATATAGTTATTACCTAAATTTCAAAAAATCTATTTCCAGCATCAAACGAGCAACTATCTCCTACACAATACAATCATATAAAATTAGTATACACCTTGTTGATCTACTATAATACAATGAAAATGAAATACAAGTTACTGATATCAACTAAACGGATGTGAATAAAATTGTCAGATTATTAAAGAATTATAGGCGATGTCACAGTGTTAGACACAAAAATGTTTCAGATCGAAGATTTCTCAGATTTTGTCTTATAGCAATAAAATATAACATCGCAATTTTACGAGATATAGAATATTACTACGTAAAATTATTATCAAAAGGTTGGGCCGTAATAGAGAAAACAACTAACGCTAATAATTAATTCATACCACCAAACAGGGTGACTGTATATCTTGACTTTTTTAATATGTTATTCAATTGCTTCATCCTGTGCCATTTTTGTGTCCATAAAGCCAGTTACGAATATACTATAATATATAGATATATATTATTTACATATGCATTGACACTATATTGACAGGAATATTTCAAACTTAGTGTACATACAATATTATAAAGTAATAATA
Organism: Ametastegia equiseti; assembly: GCA_963989295.1. Lineage (NCBI taxonomy): Eukaryota > Metazoa > Arthropoda > Insecta > Hymenoptera > Tenthredinidae > Ametastegia > Ametastegia equiseti. The sequence continues at coordinate 23,930,920 of OZ022389.1, forward strand.
AATACTGAAAATAATTTGATAATCACTGCTTTTCGGTTTTAGAATTGTTGTGCATTTCCTGAATGGTATAGTAAACGGCATTTAGAATACTCAGGAATGCTATTTTTTCATTACATACTTATATGAGACAAGAATAAACCGTGAGATTTCTACAATTTGGTATGGAAGATCAGAACCTTTATTGATCATAATTAATAAAAGAAGTCTTACGATTATCATTGGGTTTAGCTAGTCCTTGCGTATCTTTTTTACGACCTTCTTTTTGCAGCAGCGCTTTTCAATAATGGATACGTGAATTTTTTATTCTTGCTAATTGAAATTATCAACAGGAAATGCACAACCGAATTTTGTGTTAGTCTTGTAGCATTGTTTAGTCTTAGATTTAACTTTAAGCAAAACCCGTTGTTAGGTATAGGGCTAGTTAACGAAGCCTACTACATTTGGCAGACGTCTGTGATTATCTATAAAAATGTTAATTTATATTCTTTCAGAAGAATAGAGAGGGGTTTGACTACGATTCAATGAAATTCAAAATTATTGATGCAATACAGTTGTTATGATTGATCGTGCTCTCGCCAATTGATATAATTATATACAGAAATCTATAATCTACCAGTGGCAAAGTGGTGAGATATAGAAAGAAGTTAAGTTGTAAAATGTCCAATGTGCAAAAAGTAATAGTTCACAACCAGCGGCTACCTGTTTCGAAAATAAATTATGCTTTATAACAACTATTGGCAATGAATAAGCCATTTCGCCAAATTTTGCACTGGCTTTGTTTCACTATCACCATCAATTACAGTGATATACTATTATCAATGATAGGCTCGCTGCTGGGACTGAACTTGATTACACACTTTTACTGCGGCGTACTCGTGTACATCTTGTAAAGTGTAAGAGAGAGAGAGAGAGTAGAGAGCCGGTTTAAGAACCGATTATTCAATCATGATGAAGGTACTACGTACATACATACATACATACGTTATTTTTTGTCGAAATCAATTGATTTCAAAAAACAATATACCTAAAGTAATATTTACGCGAAGGATGGTAATTGAATTATAGGTAGTATGAAAATTGTACAGAACGGAGTAAAATCGAGATGATATAAGTATACAGTATAAAAATTGAAAAAAAAAAATCGATATATTGCTATTAATGTTACATTATACAAGAAGATTAAGCATACTATAAAATTTATCAGTCAACATGACGTGACAGAAGTATTCACTTGGCAATGTAAAAAATAAAATAAAAAAAATAAAATAAAAAAAAAACAAAAACTATAAATAAATAAACCACTGTTTATGAGTGAATGGCGAATAAAGTACTAAGCATTAACATTCATTGAGCATTTCTTCCCCATTCCCCTTGCCACCACTAAAGTAACGTATTTATTTGCTTTTCATTGCAGCAAAGGTAAAAGGAAAAGAAAAAAAACCGATAAATTTGTCATCCACATTCAAGGAGTCAAAATTGTATAGCATATGAAAGCGTTCAAACCCTCCGAAACTGTGGTATCGAAAAAAAAAAAAATAGAAAGGAAAAAAATTAAATAATGATAGAATGAAAAATATTGTCTTAATGTTCAAAATAGCGAAAAAAAATTTGGAATTCCTTGGTATTTTGGGTATCACATTTTTTTTTTCTTTTAATTCCTCTTCGGTTCACTAATTTCGGAACCAAGTAAAAGAGCCCCATAACGGCCAAGGTTTACGAATTTTTGGGATTTTATGTTGAATTTTTTGACACTTGATTGGAAGATATTAATTGCGAGGCCCACTTTCCAAGAAACAGGTTTGCGATGCTTATTTGGTTGAAAAAAATTCGCAGAAACACTTCGGGAAACTGAAATGTCAAAATTGTGTATCAGTGAAATGGTGGGATGAAGCGATAATCCAAGAAACACGAGTATATTCAATTTAGTGACTGTGCATAAAAAGAAATTGTTGAGGCATAATCGGAGGATGAAATTAAGTTTCCAATCCGTAAGTAATAAGAATGATCCAAATTACCGAATAATCCGTTGTTAATCGAATGAATCGAATAATTTGAATAAAATGAAGAAGACAAAAATTATTGAATAGATGTTGTGAATTTTCGGAAATGAATAAAATTTATTTGATAATGTTTTTCTGGGTGAGCATTGAAATCTCTACTTCACAATTTCTTTTCCCAAAACTCTGTCATGAATACCTTTCTTCGACACACTGAGAGAAATGAGGTTCGGCATTCTGGTACCTAATGCTTAATTTCATTGATATACGAGATACGAATATGACTTTCTACAAAAAATATAGAGAATAGTGATTTCAGTATGGCAATAATTACAAATGACATACATCGCTAGTCAGGTTTGGCATCACATAATGTAATAATCGGAAGGTTTACCGTTTTGTGCACTGTCGGCAGCACAATTTAGTGTGACAGAAAGTGCTAGCCAGCCGATTTGTACTTCATGGTCTACGCACTTATCACACTTTAAACTGAGAGTGGCATATCTCGCATTAGCAGTCACAATTTTCAGAATGCAGTATTTCATTATGTGCTTCCTAATGACAGGTATCAGATTTCATCCCTGGTATAGCTACAAGACCGGTATATATGGCGAGAAGTAACCGATGGTTATCGGTATATTTGGCCAGTGTAAAGCAATGACTAAGATACTGTATGGCATTCCTTGACTATCATTTTGGATTTCGTGATATAGGTATAAGTCCATTTATTGCTACAGCGGTGCATAGTGAAATCTACTTTTCACGTGGTAGTAAGCAATACATAAGTAGGAAACCTCGTTCATGAACTGTGGCTCGCACTGCCATATTGTTGGTCGATTTGAGCCACACACCTGGTACCAAAATTTTTCCCAGACGAAAAGTGTCTGCTTATCCTGAGCTGTATGGCAATTCTCGATATTTATCAGGGTAGTAATCGGTAAGAGAATAGCATCGTGTGCTAAATACAAGGCAAGCAGTGTCCCTCCGGTTTCATTTACTAACGGTTGGCGTACGAATATTCCGTATTCTTGTGGGAACCGTAAGCAGAAGAGCTTCGCTGCGAATCGATCAGTCGGTCACTGAATGGGGTTCTAAACACATCATTTTCTCTTTCGAAGGCAAGTACAATACTGTTATTGTGTAAACATGAATTATCAAGGTATAGGCAAATGCTAATTTTCTTGCTTCTTTTTCCAGTGAGTTACCTGACTGCAGATTTTTGGGCCGCATTGTCATTGAATATCGGTCAAGATGTGAATGTTACTGGACGCATACAATTTTTGCGAGCATATGCACATACTATGTATATGTCCAAGTTGAATAGATAGTGACGATTCCACGTTGGACGTCTTGAACTTTTGTTCATCAATAAATGGAACCCTACCTACAAAGAATTGTGTATCAATCTCTGCCTCTTCTACCTCACATCTAAGGATATCACATTTTTCAGGCGAATGTTAATATGTGACTTGTTTTGTCTATATCTTGTCTATTTCGGTGATCCTGATGATTATTATTATTATCTTACTATGTATGATGCGTGATCGATTAACTGTGAGTTGTAACTTCTGTTGATTATTATACAAATATTCTTTCGAAATTGGATGATCCAATATTGAAGTCAGCGAAGAACACGTATGGATGATATTATTAGAGAAAAATCATGATCATTAGATCGATCAATAATACCTCTTCAAAGAAAATCAATCACTACTCTACACGGAGAGAAAATTATAATGCGCAGATTCTCAGACTTGGTATAGTGATTTCGAAGTATTCCGGATTTCGAGTGTTAGAGTCATACGAATGAGACTGCATTCGAAAAGTATAATACGGGATATCATATACTTTTTGAATGCTGTCTCATGCGTATGACTCTAACACTCGCAATGCGGAAGACTTCGAAATCACTATACCAAGTGTGAGGATCTGCAATATAATTTTCTCTCCGTGTAGAGTAGTGATTGTTATTCTTTGAAGAGGTATTATTGATCGATCTAATAATCATGATTTTCCTCTAATCAACACGTATATAGGTATGACTATTTGTCAAATGTAAGGCCAATACTACATCCTCGGGTTACGTACGGATTCCCTTTCTCATTCGTCACATAATGCCATACTCCATCGAAATGCGTACAGAAAGTGAACTAGTGATCGAACCCAGGAAAATATGCTACCAGTATTCTAGAGTTTCGCACCTAGTACTTTACTTTACGTGAATACTCGCATGCCGTGTGTAAGCAAAACTACTATCTTCTGTTACATCAATTGCCATACAGGCAAGGAATATTGAATAGAAGTATAACAGACACATCGCAACATGCAGATGTGATCTATTGCCATAATAATTATGTGTCTTCAACTTGCCATACAGATTCTGGCATAAAATACCTGGATTTCTGGCTCTAAAGACCTGAAAATGAAATCTCTTTTCTCTCAGTGCATTTTTTTCAAGAAAAAGAAAACTGTCCAAATTTGTGGAAAGCACATTTCCAAACGTTTTTTTTTTTTTCGAGAAGGGAGTCCAAATAGGTCGTAATCTTGTTGTTAATTCTACCGAAAAGTTGAGAAAAAGAAATTTAAATTTCATCCCAACAATTTTTCTCTCCTGCGCTTATTTATCACGCTACGTGAAAATGATTGAATAAAATGATTTTTGGACTGCAATGACCAAAAAATCTGAAAAATTCCAAACATTTTTTTCTCATCCCCAATAATGTGTACGAATTTTTACGGAATTTTCGGAGACATCGAATTAAATGGATGGCCCGTTTGACGAAGAAACTTGTGGGTAACGTAGGGCACTCGTGATATCCCCGTGCCCACTAGTGACTAGTGCCCACTCTTACGGCACACAAAATTATCCAGGATGAGCCGTCTTTATACATCTTCAGTCAACGCGTATGCCAAATGTCAAATTTGTCGGGAAAGAATAAATGATGCGTTGAACCCGAATTTCCGTTCCATTTTTTAAATTGTTCATTTGCAAATTTCTTCCGCCTTGACCGCAGGAAATCTCATAAACACCCCAAATAAGCACCACTCGACTATATACATAGTCCATTATATGTATACATAATAGTTATAGTGTATATAACATATGCTATAATTGCAGTAAAATACCGAATACAGTCTTCAAAAATGTGATGCAACTTTTGAATTAGGTGTCTGTTATTGACGCGGGTACTAAATTTATCACGCTACGCTCCTGGTTCAGGAAGAGAGAGAATATCACATGCTGAAAGTTACTGTTCCCCTCTCTGTCACCACTCCCCCGGCTTTTCGGAATTTCGGTCAAAACTCCAAAAGACTCCCTCAATGAACCGTATGCTCTCAAGGGTGAACGAGACGAAAACGTTGAAACTAAATTGCGATGTTTGCAAATATGAGATTGTATGATACTGTACCAAATACTTTTTCAATCGCCTCTTTTCCGAGGTACTAGTTAACCATGTTATGCACACGCGTGTGTAGATATTTGTACAGAAGTAGTCTTATAACCTCAAAATTGCCATATGGTCAGGTGAAACTATCACTCCGTTTAAAGCACGATAATTTGAAGTTCGTATTTAAAATGAACGAAGCATTCCTCCGTCACGACGAAGAGACCGACACCTTCGACGTAAGCTTCAGATTTGTGAATAGGGAACGAAAGGTAGACAGGCAATTCAATTTCAGTAGAAAAATCAATTCAACAGTTGATAATTTTTTATCAAGAATAGACACTAACGTTGGCAAAGCATTAAACGCAAAAGTAAAAAAGAAAAGAAATGCTAAGGATTCAAATCCCGAAGACAGTGTCGTCAAAGAATGTAAATCCGCTCTTATGTTGAACGGATCGCAGGTAGATGGTGGCCTATTATGCGAGAACATATTCAAAGATAAACCCAACATTAGCCTAGTGATAGCAGGAATCGAGTATTCCATTAGGTACAATGCTCCTTGGGTAAGTAACGTAGTTCTTGCCAAAGTCATACTTGCTGGCTTTCCCACTTATCCCTCAAAGTTTGAAGCTTCATACACAAATCAAACCGAGTCCAAGTTCACATGGTTCAAAAATAACAAGTCAACAAGATCCGGCGATGATTGGCAAGAAGTTGCTCAGGGGTTTATTTACACTCCTCAAGTACCTGACATTGGCTGCACGCTAAAGCTGCAGTGTTTGCCTTATAAAGATGGCTTGACTGGACCAAGCGTTGAAGTTAAATCCACCTCGACTGTCGAGGCTGGCCCAGGAAGTTGTCCTTTTCAAACTAGGCATCTCTTCACTACAAACAAACTCTCCGGACAATGGTAATTCATTGAAATTTTGGAAAAAGAATTCTATTAGTTGTTTCTGTTTCGTTCCATTACATGCAAAGCTTCATGAACTCGAATATCTTCATGGTGTATATGCAAAGTCATTTGCTAGGTATTCGATAAATATGTATCGCAATTATACTTCAATACTATTCTTCTATTGCGTGGCATTTTTTATTCTTCTCAAATACATTTCTCCACTTGGTAATGTAATTTATTTGAGCTCTCGCAATTAGTCGATGATGCGTTAGCGTTGGATTATCTAAGGGCTTAAAATCAACTTGCAATTCTCTTTCACTTAGTTTTAGAGTCGTATCGTACAACATACTGGCTGATCTGTATACCGATTCTGCCCACACGAGAGAGGTCTTATTTCCATACTGTCCACCGTATGCTCTGGAAATTGATTATCGAAAGTACCTTATTATCAAAGAGTTGATAGGTGAGTGAATTTGATACAAATGTTCAAGTGCCTCATTGCAACGCTTATTATGACAATCAGTTTTCATGCAACAATAAACCTAACAAATCAGAATTCAGGGACATGTGATACTTTATTTCTCATGGACTATTCAATAAATGAGTCAGAAGTCTTGTGCTGCCATCAGCGAGGACTCCGAAAGCATCTGCATTCGAAATAAGATTGGCAAAAACTCCAGAAATAATTTCAAATTGAAATTCCTCCAGTTCCGTAGTCAAATTCCTATCACAAGGATTTACAATATAGAGTTGCTGATAATAAATATCATGAAAAATTGTTGTATGGTCAAGTTACATAGTTTGAATAAAGACAAACATGATATTAACTTGATGAATTGTTTCAGGATACAACTCTGATATTATATGTCTTCAAGAAGTGGACAGTAAAGTTTTTGACTACGACTTACAGCCGACACTTTCGACTATGAGTTACGAAGGAGTGTTCAATCGTAAAGGTGGCTCCGTCAGTGAAGGGCTTTCGACATTCTTCAACAATGCTAGATTCAAAAAACTTGGCTTTGAATCTGCCATTCTCGGAGAGAATGTCCATCTAGAAGGATTCGCACACATTTGGGAAAGCATCACGAATGAAAAAATGAAGGAAAGATTCTTGTGCAGGACCACCGCTATACAAGTAAATCGAGATCGAGTTGCTAACGCTATTTCAATGTGATCAGGAATCTGTATTCCTTTGGATATTCAATGCTATGATTTGAAAATAACACCAGTTTACTTTCATGATTATTCATATACATGTGAAAATGGTTTCAGGCTACAATTTTGCTATCGCTTGACAATCCGACAGAAATCCTTCTCGTTGGTAATACACATTTGTATTTCCATCCGGATGCTGATCACATACGTTTATTACAAGGATACTACGCCCTGGTTTATCTTCGTAACATTGCCAACGATATTGAAAAGAAGGTAAGAAAATTGGTAATAAAAATCAACAGAATGTATTGTAGTAATCATTATAACAGAAGTGAAAATTGCTTTAAAAATCCATTATTCACAGTACCCAAACCACAATGTGAGTATTCTTCTATGCGGTGATTTCAACAGTGTTCCAGAATGTGGTATTTATCAACTAATGACCAAGAATCACATACCTGCAGATTACAAAGACTGGAAAAGCAGTAAGTTCAAAGCCAGGAAGATAAATAATCTCGAAAAGCTCAATACTTGCTCAAGTCCAGGGCTGCACACTATTTAGGCTGCATATATTTGAAATACGTATCTAAGTACATTTTGTATTTAGTATTTTGTATTTAAATACCGTCGAACGAAAGTATTTTGTAACTTCTGAAAGTCGTCGGGGGTACTAAATACGAGCAACAAGCGATTTTTTCCGAATACTGAAATGAGAAATTATAAATCGACAATCATCTCGTACATGATGAAAATGATAAAACTTGAATTACTATTTATTGTTCCGCTGTTGAAGAAAGTAATAGTAAGCAAAACGACCGATCATACAGCTGTATCTATAAGTAATGCTAAATTATTTTTATCCAAAATCCGCGCCTATTATTCTTATTTGAATCTTGCCGCAATTTGTCAATGGACATTCCTTGTGAATGGGATTTTTGGTTTTTAAAAATGTATTCAATCTTGATTTCTATCGACGAATAATAGACAAATTGGTCAATTTAATCATTTATCCGTAGGGAAGATATGACAATTATAGACATAGATTTTGAGATGATCTACATAGGGTGAATAGACATTTAATTCCCCGATTCCTAGACAAATCTTTAATCAGCTCATCACATCCGCGAAAAAAAAAGGATAGATCATATCAGCAGCCAATCCGCGCGTCGCATTTGCTAAATTGAGTCAACAAATTTTTGAATATAGTATTTCTTGATCTGTAATGTATTTTCGAAATACTATTTTGTATTTTATGGCTAAATACATACTCGTTCACGAACGTATTTTGTATCTTGTAGTTAAATACCGTCCCGCAAGATATCTTGTATTTTGTATTTAAATACAGTTTTACCTGTATTTTGCCCAGCCCTGGCCAAAGTCGTCAATTATATATCGTCACAGAGAATCTCTCAGAACTGAAAGAAAAAAAGGAAGACAGAAATTTATGATAATTGGAGTAGTCTTAAATCTCATTGAGTACCAAGAATAATATTCATGATCAATTTTCAGATCCTGAAGAAACGATAACGTCGATATCTCTTTCGCACGAATTATCGTTTGCCAGTGCTTGTGGCACGCCGCAATACACGAATTTCACATCAGGATTTGCAGATTGTTTAGATTATATATTTTACCAGACAGATCGACTGCAGGTAGAGCAAGTAATCCCGATGCCAAGCAACGACGAGCTCACCGAACACACAGCCTTGCCTTCTGTGGTATTTCCCAGCGACCATATAAGCCTTTGTGCAGATTTAAAATGGAATATAACATTTGAAAAATGTTCTAGTAGAAATTAAATTATAAATAAAAGTATTGTATCAAAGTTTTCCATCGATCAAAATATACATTTTCAAATATCTGACTAAAATGACTAAAAATTAGGAAGAAATTGAATGTAGGTCAATGAAAAATTGGAGAGTATTAGGAAATGAGGGTATAGACTGTGACTGCTGATAAAAATAACAGGCATAATACAATCCTGCAAAAATCTCGAGTCCCCTATCGCAATAAAGAAATGATCAGAGTTGTGAAAAATGCGTTATTTTAGTAATGCTTTATCAATTTCATTAGTCATTAAATTTTTAATACGTAATGCAATTTCTTTCCATTACGCATTACTTTGGTAATTATTAATGAGAATTCGCTGCATTATCCATTACATTTTTAATTAGTAATGCAATTTTTCCCCATTGCGCATTACTTTGGTAATTATTAAGGCGAATTCGCTGCATTATCCATTCAATTGTCACTGGGTAATGCAATTCCATCCCATTACGCATTATTACGCGGTAATAATGATGGGATACCACTCCATTATTTATTTTTGTTTATAACAAGTCATGCAATATTTTTTGATTATAGATTATGTTGATAATATAAAATCGCTTCCTTTTCCATTACATGCTGAATTCACAATGCATTATCTTGATAAATTAATAATATGGTCGGATTTTGATCATCCATGAATCAATTTTAGGATTAAAACGCAGAATGGTTCCTTTAAAAGTTAGTTTGTCATTATTAATGTTTGATCTCATTCACCTAAGATAGTTCTAGTTGTTTCTTTGACCACCCTGAAAAGGTGTCTCATAATTGATACTTCTTATGATATTCATTACTCTTTTCCTGTTGTTCTGTCAGATTCAGGTGACATATTCATTGCCTATAACTTGAGTATTGGATAATGCAATTCCAATTCATTGCCCATTACTTTGGTAATGGAAAATGCAATTCGAATCCATTATTCATTAATTTATTAATTACCAATGATGTCATAAATCCATTGAGCATTATTCAAGTAATGAATAATGCATTATTTTTGAATTACTATTTTCGCAACCCTGGCAAATGATACATGGGAGAGAATGTATCAATAAATGAGACGCAGCTAAATTTATTGGACAAGGTTTTATTTATAATTATTTTTCCACTTTTATTGCAGACCAGGGTACATTGCGCCATTAATTTACATTAATTTAGTTTATCGTACTGTCGTGAGGAGTACATTCATATTTTGATAATATGATGTTACAATATAGTCAAGTAAAATCTATTTCTAGTTTAAGTTAATTTACAAAACTTATATACAGCTATACCTCATCAATAAGTTCATCATAGGAATCTGCGGGTATTTTCATTTCTACAATATAATTTTATTCTTCCCACGATTACGCTGCTTCGACTAGGTAGATTTCGTGAAAGAAAAACAAGAAACAATTTGATATACCATGAAAAACTTAAGTAGCAACAATCCAAAGCATCTAAAAAAATGTCTGATACGGTGCCAAGCTAAAGAATTCAAATCGATATTGTTATTATTTGAGTCTCTTGAGTCTCAAAGTTTGCATAGGAAGAATGAATTATGTTCGATAAACTCGGTGGTTTTTTTCCTACCTAACTAACATACCTAGGTAAATTTTTACCCGCAAACCCCTAGACTTAGATGATATTGAAATACATAGAAATAATTATATCACGTTGTACTAACGAAATAGAATAGTAATACAAAATATCGTGTAATTGGGCGATGGTTATATAATAATATTGTGAATTTGAACTTCTGAGGCACATTTTTTATACAATTTCCAAAAAATAGCGATTATTAAATCGAAAGAATAGAAAACCATTAATTATACTAAGCGAAATAACGCCCCATTACTTTATTCCATCGTAAATGGGATCAAGAAGTTAGAAAGACTAATTTCATCGCTATATCGTCAAATAAACTCGAGGTTACACCGATCCTGCTAACATCGTCACAACACAAAATTGATAATTAGTATCAATTTTGATCGCAGTAAAAATTTAACAAATCTACAGCAGGACGACAATAAAACATTAACAAAAATCACCACATTTCACATTCTTCTTCATTGTATCGACTGCCAAATGTGAACACGCAATTTCTCTCACAGTTCCTCGGATAATTCTCAAAATATACGTGTAACATTTTTATTTATTTTTTTCTTGTTTTCATTATCCATCAGTCACCATTAAATTCCTATGAAAAGAACAAAAAAAAAACAGAAAAAAATTCCTGAAATGATTCTCTGGGATAAAGAATATCCCTACAAAGCGAACTGAAAACCATTATCAACAATAATATAGGAATCGAATAGGTATTTAGAATAAAATTCATCATTGATAATACCTCGGCAAGGCATTGATACAACCTTAAGAAAAAAAAAAAAAATACCTTGAATACAAATAAAACTGTGATTGGAAAAGCTAAATTAGACATTGAATATTAGATCTGTGTCAGTAGCGTTAATGTTACTAAACTTGAGATCACATTCCTCGTCTTGGAGCACTAGGCGCAAGTAACTGCAGAGCTGTCATTGCGTCAGGGAATAAAGAGTGATAATTAACAAGAGGCACATATGCTGCGGTTATTACACGTCCTGCAAACCATCGTCCATGTAAAGAGTTCACTGCGGCTACTGCTGTGGCGATCGATGGACATTTAACATAAACGTTACCCTGCGGCGACGCTTGATCAACGTAAACGTGCAATACACCTCCGTGTTTGTTACATTCTTCGATAACATCGTCTCGGATTTCCTTTGCCCAATTTGGATTCGTTTCACTGAAATTAAATAACAATTCGTTGTATTTTTTGTCACATCAAAACTCGTAATCAAGTTGGCGAATTATATTAAAATTGAAGCATAAAACTCCCTTAACTATTTCTGATATCCCAGTTTTTTTTTTTACTTCTCTGTTAGGTGGAAAAGCATATATTTGTGATATACTCACTTCTGTGGATCGAACATGTTGGACAACATGAAACATTGTGTTGCGATCGGCGGGGCAGCTTGTGGAGGTGGTTGTGGCGCAGCGATAACCGGAGCCATATTTAACGCATTTGCTGCTGCCGGAGGAATTTCGAGGCCAGTTCCTTCGGCCAATTTGAACATCAGCTGCAATCTAAAGACAAAAATAATCAGTCACATTGAAATTGGGCACATACTTATATCCGATTCGTTACCTATTTCCAAAACGTGTTGACTCAGCCTAATGCCTTGCTTTGTAAAAATATATCGTAACTACAGTTCAGAATTAGTGTTATTTGTACATATTTTACCAATTTCATTCATCGTTAGTTTTGCTCAAGTTTATTCTGTTTCTGTATAGTTTCTTCAACTGGAATGTCAACTGAATCTGCTAGAATTTCGTTTGATTCTGACGCAAAATGTGATTTCCTCAAGAAATCGAAAATCCAAGAGTAAAACTCGATTTTTCGCGGGTAATTCCCTGTACGAAAAACCTCGATTCACGCCAATAGACAGGCGACATGTTTCGAATTATTGTTTATTCGAAGTATGGTAGGAATGTATAATTATTGTGTTCATTTTTTATTCGAATTAGGTATGTACAAACCTGCCCGTAGCACCAAGATCAATACCGCTTCGGTCAAGTTCGTCTGTGTCTAGAAGTGAAGATCCTTGAAGTAGATCTGTTCTTTCAGTAACATTCCCGACCTTCATGGGTCTTCCGGCAAGTTCAAATCCATTCAACTGCTCCAAAGCTTTCTTCGCGTCATCGGCATTTCTAAACTGTAATGAAACCTTGAATTAACATAATATTTCTTGATTTTATACACTACTAAAGATTCGTAGTTTAATTACTCGAGAATTCTGGATACTCCGTTTTTCCTACTAATACCTGAATTTTTCACAATAATGAATTATCTCACTGATAAATAATCCTCTCTGCAATTACAATCCATTGAAAAACATATTCTAATGATAAACACCGCAAAGATATGTATCAATTGATTTGTTATGCTTCTGTTATGTCACATATGCTGGAATATTGCAATACGTGAATAAAAACAGTAACTTTGATTTATTTAGCATATAATTTTCCCCCTGATAAAGGTACATCAAACTCTGTATCAGGTCTACTAATATGCAACAAGAATATTTTGCGATAACCGATTATTAAATTTATTATGAATGAAAACGTACCGTCAAAAATCCATAGCCTTTGCTACGACCAGTTTCAGGATCCATGATAAGTTGGATGTTGTCAATTTTTCCAAATGGTTCAAAAATCCCCCTTAGCATATCTTCGGTAATATTGAAATGCAGAGAACCAACGTATAGCCGCATAGGTCCTGTTTGTCCTTTTGGCATAAGATTCGGCATCGAGTTACCCATCCGATTCTTTTCTGCCTGTGTATGTTGCACAACTATCGGAATACCGAGTAATTTTTGTCCCGACAAACCCAATGCCTATTAAAGAAAAATCATCATATATAAATGATATATATTTGATTCTGAAACAGAAGCTAGCAGCCAAAATTAACAGCCAAATTGAATGTGTTATGGATAAAAATGAGTCTGTGAAGAACAAGAATCCAAATTTTGTTAAGTTTTTAGTAAAATTAAAACTCATATTGAATTATATGAAGCTGAAGCTAGCAGCCAGAATTAGCAGCCCAACGATCCTTAGTTAATGAATTTCACTACAAAAATCATGAATCTGTACTGCAGCATCTGATTTGGAGTCAAATTAGCTCGTTTGGCCGCTAGTTTCAGTTTCATTCGAATTACAGTCATAAATTTGTACCGCATCATCCAAATTTAGGATAAATTCAGGACGTTTGGCTGCTAGCTTCAGCTTCATTATTTAATTAGGTAATTTGACTATTTGACTGTAAAATACATTCATGAAATGACAGATATTGAGAAAGGGATTATCGACTTACCAATGTGACGCTTTCCGGATCTTTGAACTCAACATAAGCGATGCCTTTAAACCGCCTTGTTTTATTACATGTGATGAGTCTGACATCTTGGACTTTACCAACACTTGAAAAAAACTCTTCTAAATCACGTGCCCTGATCCGCTGGCTCAATTGCATACAGAATACAGTACGAGCGTCTCGTTCTTCAGGTGTTAGCTCATCGACGCTGTAATAAAACAAATACAATTTTATCTCGGATTCAAATAGTTTGTGAAGCTTCAATTTTAGCTAGCAAGAACCAACGTGTCTAGTGTAAATGGCATATCAAATTCCCTGACATTTACCACTTTTCGAATTGAGAATCTTATATTTCTCGAGGAATTTTAGAACTTAATTTACTCAAGCAAAATAATTTTTACACGCGAATATTGTACAACTCAAACAACACAAAAGTTTGCGTTACAAAATGAGATTGTTAATTTTTCTTGTAATTTTATATTTTACATGAACTCAATTACCGAATGTTATTTAATTATTGCGTTTCCGACTAATGAAGATTAAATTTTGAAAATTATTAAAAAATTGAGAAAAACATTATAAGAACTCACAGTCCCAATGGGCTAATTGCTTTTCCAAACGGTGGTCGAACTCTGGGAAGTGTGATGGGTGTTAGAGATCTTTTCTTCTTTCTGTCTCTTTCGCGATCTCTGTCTCGTCCTCGATCTTTCTCTTTCTCTGGTTCTTTATCCTTTTCACGGTCTCTTCTTTCTCTAGAACGAGTTCTACGCTTTCTATCACGATCGCGTTCTTTGTCACGATCTTTATCGCGATCCTTGTCACGATCCTTGTCCCGATCCTTGTCCCGCTCACGTTCTCTGTCACGATCGCGATCCCTGTCTCCACGATCACGATCGCGATCTCTGTCTCCACGGTCACGATCCCGATCTCTTTCTCTATCTCCTCGATCACGATCCCGTCTCTCTTTCCGATCTCTTGATCGAGATCGAGTCCGTGAGCGATGCTTGCTCTTTCTGTAAATTGTATAGGATTTGTTTTTCAGAACTATAGGATTGGGTGAAGTTTTCTATCATTAGCGCTATCGTCATTCCGAGGATTCTTTCTCGTAATCGATTCCGATATCATTTACATATAGTATAGATATCGACAAAGAATTTGAATGAATGATATTCTCAGACAAAAAATCATAATTACGATAAAAGTTTCTACTTGAAATTTCATTGGGTAATTGGTTGTATAAGCCTGTGACTTAGTCCTTTCAACGTAATATACTTGTCTATAATTCAAAAACCTACATTGACACAAAGTAAGCATTGTTTTGTGCCAATATTACAATTGTCAAGAAATTTTTCATCCGCCTCTGGTTATTCTTTCTGCCATAACTACACAAGATTATTTTATTTACTTCTATTTTTCTGTCAATTGTAATTCATCAAGATAATTACAATTTGAAAGACCTCAAGATCCCTAGTTGCGACTAATGTCCTAGGTCCTGACTGTAAATTGCAAAATTTCTGTAATTATCTCCATTAATACTCAAGGCTGTGATCAAATATGAAGCATAGGCATGTGAAATTGAAATAGAGTTAATCATACGACAGTGCAAAGAATGCGGATTACATGATGAAACAGAAGAAATCGATATCAGATAAATTACTATAATCATGAGAATTTTGGCTCACATTACTTCCATTATCGCTGAACATATCTGTGAAAACAAATATTTGATGTGGTCTATTTGTATCTTCTAACAGTTTTTTCCTTTTTTTTTTCTTGTTATATCTTACTCTGCTTTGGATAAATTGATCATATGTACGAGGAGTAATTATGAGTACACATTAAAAATTCAACGTTGATAATTCAGCGTAAATAATAAAACAGTTTAAAATTCCAAGCATAGAATTCCAATTTCAGCTAGAAATTTTTCACGTTTTCACGCTACGAGTATACGTCCTATATACTCACCATCGTCAGGCTTAACCTTTGGTATTATCAAAATAAGCGGCATTTACACTAACTGTACGGTTTCTATAACAAAGAGAATATGACTTGAGGTAGGATCGTCAAGCAGAGTAGAGACTTTTTTTTTAGCACAATCACAGTACTCAAACACAAACCATTGATCTCTTTCTATGACACTGATACAACAGTGGCGTGAGTTGAGTGATGTGTGCGTAATTACAGTTAATAAAATGCAACAGAAGTAGTGGTCGAATTTCTGTAAGTTCAATCAATGCTAGTAGATAATATTTGACATTTATTTATAAGCGATATCGTGAGCATACAAGGCGCACACTTCAGTCGTCTAATGATGAGAAACACTGGAACTGAATGCCATTGATTCCAGAATTATCTGTTCTTTATGAGAGGAAAAAAACCACACCAAGACCAGCAGAGCATCAAGTTCCAACACTACAGATACTTGAATTTACAGGGGTGTATACATTTGTTGGAAAATGAATCTAGAAATTGCATGAGCCATCGCGTATGGATTTATACCTTTAGAATTATAATCACATTTCAATGATAATGATATTCCATGTATTTGAAATCTTGGCCATTCGCTAACACAAGGCTCATAAAAACCAGGGCCAAGTCCTTGTAGAGTGTGAAAAGTGATTTTTTGAGTTGAAGAAAAGACTGCAAAGTAATTAACCAAAATGTTTTGTCAGATGATAAGTATAGCGAGTCAAACTTCTGTGAGTTGCACACTTTTAAATTTGTGTACCTTTTTTTATCTGTTTTAGATCAACGTGACATGCATTTGTGTTACTGGAGAATATGCGGAAGCTAATATGCATAAATTATGACTGCTATTTAATGCAAAATTTATATTTTCAGTGCATCAATGCAATCCAAAAAACTTCAAGAGATGAGAAACAGAGTCTACGTCGCAATTAATTTTTTCTTTTTTCCAGTTACCGATGAAAATGACCAGATGTTAGTTATAAAATCAGTGATACAATAATGAAATAACGAACAAATGAAATCAATTTCATTTCCCACTTGCTAACATGGGCCATTTCTAAAATGATTATATCATATCTTTGGCATCAGTCTTCTTGACCCTACAGATTTTATCCTAACTGTTTCATTAAACATGAGTGAAGCTTGAAATCACAGTACCAGATGAAAATTCAAGTAATGACCAAGTCGCGAAACATGATCAGACTGAAATTTTGCACATGATTGATCTCTGGGTAATTATAATTGAAATAGACTGCTGAATGTACTGAAGTCCTGTTTTTCTCCGCTACGAATCAAGATAAAAAATATCAAGTCTCTAATAGATCAAGCTTCAAAATTTTGACAATCACATGAAAATTGCCGTTTCACGAATGATTCAGGGACTAGATATTGCAAACATGGAATGCACAGGAAGGAATCAACAGAAGCTGTACTGCCATAATGAAAAAACATCACAGTGGTAGAGGAGACAGTCAATTTTTGATGATAGGGATATAGTTCGACATGAAATTATTCGAGAATGCAAATTTCCGCATCTGTTTTTTTTTTCTTTGAACATTAAATTTGCAGGTCATTAAGGCGTATACACCCCTTGAAAGCAGAAACGAAAAAAAAGAACACTCCTTGTAAGCCCATGATAGTATAATCAGATTTGAAAATTGTGGAATTGAACTAATGGAATCATTCTACTCCTTGACAAAGATACGCGATATACAGATATATCTGGTAATGCTACAAATTGTCCCTTCTGTCACATTGTTGTATAGTTTATAATGACAAATAAAAATAACATGAGCTAAAGATAAACTTACCCAGAAGACTTGCGACTGGACCCATTCTCCTTGGAAGATTTCTCTCTGGATAAGGAGTCCTGCTCCTACGAACAGCAAACAGTTGAATGCCATGCCAACCAGCCGATGTGGCAGGGACGCGCGAACAAGGGGACAAAAAGCAAATCAGATGATGTTAGTTAAATAATAGCAATGATATAGAAAAAATCTATATGTATAGATAGAAAATGGTCAATCGACAATTGTCATTATTAAAGACACATAGGTCATTTCCTTGATGACTACTCGAGGACTGATGTTGGCGGCGCGACTTTCAGCTAGACTTGTTTTTTTGTTTTTGGTTGCTTTTTTTTGTTTTCTGCATATGGGGGTCGGGGAGACGACTGAGCATAGCGACGCGATATGTCGCATACACCTGGCTCGAACTTACCAATTGGGTTTTAGGAAAGCATTGCAATCTTGGGTTGAGCATGCCTTGGTCTTAAACTACCAATGGCCAACCACACATCCTTTTTCTTCTGTAAAAGAGAGCCCTCGTCAAAGACAGTAAGTTTTCAAATTACACGTGATGAACCCTAACGCTAGCATATACATGACTTTCAACGCAAGGTCACTTCAAGGGATAAAGGTTCTCAATAATATAATAATGGCTGTAGAATAATCAGTTAACAATTACAGGGAATATATATCTCTGGCAACAATTCTGTTTGATCTTTCTTCTTTCACGATCCGTTTTTTTGAGAAATGGTTCCAAAATATCACTTGATTCTGATGATTTACTATAGAAACAACGTTATTATCGATGTATTCAAGGAGTGGAAGTTACAAGACCAAACTTTGAAAAACCAACAAACGATTTTACAGCAGATCGAAAGATTAAACATCTTGTTTGCCATAATACAGTATACGAAAGTAGACGGACAGTATATTGTTAATGTATTTAGTTTGTTGCTGATACATCTTGTTCTTTTCTTTGGGTGCTAAGCAGTAATAGATTAAACTAATTATCCAAGACTGTAGGATACGAAACAGGCAATCAAGCTGATCACAACTTTCTCACAGAAGCTGATTTGTGATTCAAATTTCCAGCAAAATTGCTTGCATACTCCGTAATTCCAGTTCTTGATTTCAAATTCATAATGCATTCAATCATGAAACAGTTTCGGTGTAATTCATTTAATTATGTGATATAAATTTTCAAGGAAAAGAGCAGAACATGGAGTGTGACCCCGAAATGCTTTGGGTCTTTTTCTGCGGCATAAATCAAATAATCTCAGTGATTTGACAAGAAAATTATGAATGAAAAGTTATAGACAGTAGATATTAAGAGTCTGCAGTCTATTGGCATCTTGAATAATAAAAAAAGTTTCATTCAACAGAATTGTGACACACATGCTCTCCTGTAGCTCCAAAGAAAGACAGACTACAATTATTAACTCCCCGTCTATATTCTGCTAGAAAAAGTCAGCCGATATTGAACTTGCATTGATATTTTCATGGCCGTCAAGGAAACCATTGCTCATCGTCAAACGACCTTTTGCTTAATCCCAAAATCTCAAATAATAATTCATTGATAAAATATTTGCAATGAATCAATATTGTATATAATCTCACTCTCATGACTGAATATTGAATGGGCATTAAAGAAGTTGGTGATATTTCTTAGAAATATATTGTACCACCTCTTCAATTTTGTATAGAAAATGGGCGAAAGAATTGCACCGTCTTGACAACAAGCTAAGGAAAACAATAAGAGGCCTGAAAACTGCGATCTAATGACACTCCTCGTTCCACGACCTTCGGCACAAATGATTGAACGATAAAACGAAAATTAAGTTTCATTTTGTCCATAAAAGGTTGAACTTCGTGACGTTAACGCAACAGAATATCCAAATAAAATGCAATAATTTGTGATTTGAATGTACCTAGAATTGTGAAACACACAAGATGCACATGTTTCACGTAATTGGCGAAATCATGCACCTTTCTTGATCTTTTTGAAATGTTCGAGCCCTGAATTGAAGAGTTCTGATGCTTATATTTAATACTTTTTAAGTTACGAAATTCAACCTTATTATAAAACTATAGCCGCCCTTGTGGATGATGTGAAAAATATACCAACGTTACGATAGGACAGAAGTGGAGAGAAAAAAGAGCCGCTACCGATGGTAATAACCGAGATTTTATGTTCCTATCGATACGAATATCATTAATATGAACGATTATAAAAAGCATCGCAGTGACGATATTAACTTCGAAAATCCATCAAATTCCAAGTCGACGAATCTCCCAGCTATAACTTATAAATATAATATATATAAATGAATGAATATCCTATTGTTTTTACTAGATTATTAATATTATCCTGATGAAGAATAATGATGTCGTTCTTAGTACCTCGTGTTCAAGTGTTTTCTAGGAACTCGCTGTGGAACATCGCACGAGCGCGAGGGTACATGTTACATACCATCTATAAGTACAGAAAATGGAGGAGTTGATCAATAGTCAAGAATATTGTGAGCATTGTTTTTTGTTTGTCTTTCTTTTTTTCATTTTACTTTTTTTTTTCTTTTTTCTTTTCTATTCATTTTTTTGGTTCTACTTATAAATAATAAATGCAACAGTTACTTCCAATAATGTAAAGGGGACTATTTAGTATTAACAGTGGGTTGGCATTCCGACCGCAATGTGCACTGCCGACGAGTGAACGGCAATGGGTGGTTTTGTTTTCTGTTTATTGGGTGTGTAATAAATGACGAACTTACCCCCTTTTTATAAGGCGCCTCCAGCATCGCCTCGACATCAAAGTCCTCCGCCATTGTACGATTTGGGGAGCTTTCTGAAATTCCACGCATTAGCCGAGACGAAAAAAAACCATGGATCTGTTGTGTGGTATTTAATTTATGTAGAACGTACGGCTAGGTAAGTCAAGTATTCACTAATGTTAGTCTTTGAGTTTTTTTTTTTCAATATTTATCTTTCGATCAACGGCCGCCAAAATTCTAGTATGCGATCTGCAATTCTGAACAAGAAAACTGCGGAAAACAATCGACGGCTCGTCCGCACCAACGACGAAAGGGAAATGGAGCGAACCGGATATAGCGTCTGTTTGATCGGATAATAGTTGTGACGTAACTAGTCAAATCACAACTTTGTAAATTCAACGAAAAAACAAATCAATATTAATTTATAACCGAAAAATAATGAATAGATTTTCTAATTAGGCATGTATATTTTTTGTGTAATTTTCCGAATTGTTATTCAAAGAGAGATATTAATAAGTGGAACTTCGATTAGTCGACAATGATCGAATGCCTCATTCGGTAGTTGCTCTAAACGCCAACTTCAGAGCGGAGGAGCGTTGACGAGTTTCACCGGTTGGCCGCTAGGGTCGCCGTGATGTAGTGTGATATAGAGACCCTAGAAACAGAGTCTTCAACTTCTGTTTCATGAGAAAAATATTTATTACATTTTGCCGCTGCATATCCATTCCTATTTCATATCCCCCCAGAAGTGATTCAAATGTCGCGCGCAAGATTTGCCGAAACATGGCGGCGTGTTGGCAAGACTCTGTTTCTAGGGTCTCTACTCACCGCACTAGAACACAGCGATACAGTGACGATGCGATCGATTACAAACTCCTTCAACATGTCCTTCCTTCCTTTATTCTGACCATTGAAATCTGCAATATGACTCATGAAATTATCATGAAATATTCGTGAGAGAGCATTATTTCACAATAACCTGTATAAAACACTCTTTACGATGATGAAAATTATCGTTGATTAGATATTGAGGATGTTTATATCCAAATATTCGCGCGTCTCCGCCATTACGTGCCCATGGGTCTGAAATCTCTAATCATAGGAACTCTACGTGCTTTTTAAGTGCTTTTGGCTCCTCATCTCTGCTTTTGGCTGCAACCAGCGCTATCTGTTGCCTAGATGAATAACCTCAATGACGAGCCGCTCACTTCAAGGCTTTGGCCTTTGAAGACTATTCGAGTATTCGCCCGAGCAGGCGACGAACGAAGATGTGTCGGCTGCACAGAAATTTTATTATTTTACTGTTTAATTTGTATTTATTAGTGGCGGAATGTTTTACAGAAGATATATTGGGCTGTGGTGGATTCGTGAAGAGCCATGCAGACATAGATTTTGCTAAAGTACAAATAAAACTGTGAGTATACGAAGCGGCGAAGGTTATGACATGGCATGTCTGGCGAATAGTCGAATTGTCTAAAACCGTCTAATTAATCCTCAATTACTTAATCAAATATATTTTTAATCCAGATACACGAAGGCTGGTAGTTTGAAGGACGGTACAGAATGCGCTCCGAATAATGGTTACTACTTTTTACCTCTTTACGACAAAGGGGAATACGTCCTTAAGGTGATTGCCAATACCCAAAACCTCCACCTAGTTGATTTATAGTTGAAAATCATTACAGAACAATGTCTCTGAAATTGCAGGTTGAACCTCCGAGAGGATGGAGCTTCGAACCTACAGAAGTTACCTTGAACGTCGATGGATCTACGGACTTGTGTAGCTTAGGGAAAGACATCAATTTTACCTTCAAGGGCTTCGGAATCACCGGAAAGGTGAACTTTGCACTCTTCTTATTAGCCCCAATCAATTTTTGAAGAAGTATCATTCTGCCGAGTCGTCAGAATTAGATTTTTCAGTCAGTCGGAAATATAATTTAAGAATGGGTCAGAATCTGTGAGACCTCGTCTATCATAGGAATTTCAGTCACTTATTGAGAGAATTCTTTCATGACCCCATTTTCACTCCAATGAATGAATTATATATAATTGCAGAGTTTTTAATCCTTTGACTGTTTTATTAATAATACTTTTTCTTTCATTCATCCGGAAACCCTGGAAATCTCATAGAATTTCAAATGGTCATGGAAAACCTAGAAATTACATGGAATTTCAATCTTTGTCATGGAAAAAAATATAAATTAGTCCCCAAAATTTAAATTTCGAGTCATTTGTTGAATTTTGAATTTTACTTGAAGTTGACAATTTTCGTAAATTTGTATTCACTATCATGAATACCAATATCACGTTTTAGATCCGGAAAAATGTGGAAATCTCGTGGAATTTGATTTCCCAATATTTGCGATTTTTTATTCGATGAACAATTAGGTACTAATACATTTTGTTCTGCCTCAAATTTTGTGTAATGGAGTAAGAGGAGGAAAAAAAACCGGGGTACTGATTAAATCTGGAGATCAGGGAAAAACCATTGAAATTTGTGCAAGAACAAATTTTTTGAAGCAAAAATTACGAAATAATCCATTTTTATCCACTGAAAATTTTGGAACAGTCAGGAGATTTGCCATTCGGGTTTCAAACGATACCCTGAATAATAAAATTCTAGGGTAAGATCAAAATTTTGGAAATAAGGCTCAACTGCACAGTGGCTATAAAATTTGGGAACCTAGAAAACCCTTGAAATGTCAAGGAACTTCCTTTATTTTGAAGAAAAGCCAGGATTTTTTTCTTTTTACTCTCAATTTTGGACTTTCTTACAGAAAATGGCAATTTACCAGTGCTTTGCCCTGTCCATGATTACTCAAACTTCACGGTACAATGGTCATGAACGAAAATTTCGATTTTGGCACCCGGTGACCTGGGGAAGTCAGACAACTTGAAATCCCGGCCTTCAGCCCACCATGATAGTGCGACTCTTTTACGCTCATTATTTGTCCTCTTTCTATCGCAAGCACACTTTCGGGATTTACAAGAATCTTCAAGTTTGAAACAGACGTCATCAATTTTTCTTTCAAATCGACTGCCTCAATGTTTTGAACTCTGAATATTACATCACAGTCACAGTCATTCCCTTTTTTTATCTCGAAGATTCCCAATAATTGCTTGATCGGCTTTTACAATTAGTTTAACTTCATCCAAATATAGTGGGTGAGGTTTCACAGATCCTGATTTATATCTCAAGTATACTCAAAAATTCCAGTCCCCAACTGTAATGAAAATATGTCCAAGAGAACTTCTCACAAACCCACCTGCCCCTTCAAGGTACTCCTTTCGCATGGTGTAAACAAATTTACCATATAAAGGAATTTCACGTATAAAAACAAGTTTCTTAAAACTTACAGCGTTAATACTTCAGTTACTCTTGTTCAGTTAATACAGGAATAACATCTACCTACGTATATCTTCAAAAGATAAGCAGACAAGTTATTATTTGTCTATAACATTCTCAGCAAGTGCTGAAAACAGTGAAGAAAATAAATTTTCGAATATATTTGAATATGATGAAAGTAGGAATTAATAAAACTTCAGGAGTCATTATCATAGTCTTTCTTTGTTTATTTATTCACTCGGTTCATTATAATCAGGTTACGAGCGACGGAACTGGCTCGGGGCCCAAAGGAGTTACCGTCTCATTGTATACTGAGCAAAACAGCGAATCTCCTGTTGGTACAACAACTACTGCCGACGGTGGAACATTCTACTTCACTCCCATTCAACCGGGCAAATATGTCCTCGTGGCATCCCATCCTCAGTAAGTATTAATAAATCTGATGCTGTATAATTAAGTCAACTGTTATCTTACGGATACTTTACTTCAGTCACAAACCCTTTCAAAATGAAAAGCATACTGTTTTAGATTTTTAATTTCCAATGCAGACGAGAATAACTTTTTGAAATTAAATGAAATAACATTAATACTTCCAAAACATTGCTAGCCTCGTCATGAAGTTGTAAGTGCACAAAATTCTTGTGAGTGCAATGTTAAAGGGTAAATAATCCTAGCTCAGAATCGAATACAAAGATTTTGCTGACATACTCGAAATGTTTTTATATTACAGATGGATAATTGAAAAATCTAAAGTCGACGTTACAGTAAGAGAAGGAAACACAGAGCTGGCTGACAATAGTCTAGTTGTGGCTGGGTATGACGTGAGCGGAAGAGTAACTAGCGAAGATGAACCAATGCAAGGAGTTTCTTTCATTCTTTTTGGGGTGTGTATGGGAAAGATTTGTCAATTTCACCTTAATCAAGTGACAAAACTTGCCGCCAAAGAATCTAATTCATATAACAATAATAATAACATATTAAATACATTTCAGAATGGCAAAGCAAAAAACTGCGCAACTACAAGGATCCGAGGTTTTGAGTCCAAGAAGCCTCTGTGTCACGTTCTCTCTGACAAAACTGGCCGTTTCACTTTTCCCTCTTTATCGCCAGGGGAGTACAGCCTCATTCCACACTACGCAGGGGCTCAGACAAAATTCGATGTCCAGCCAACAGAATTGTCATTCAAGGTTCAACACGAAAGCTTAATTCTCTCTCAGGAGTTCAAGATTACTGGCTTTAGCATTAGCGGGACTGTTTTTGCATCCACGCAAGGCGGCGGTCTGAAAGGAGCCAAAATTTATCTCAACAAAAAACTTGTAGCTACTGCTGACAAAGACGGATATTACAGAGTCGATAATATGAAAGCGGGGCAGTATAGCTTCAAAGTTGAAGCCGGTAATTATCATCATCCTTTCAATCTTTTTTTTCTCCCATTGGGTAAACAAGTTTATCAATTATTTGGGATTGATTAACTTGGCGGATACTCGAGACGCTTGAATGGATCTATGTTTTCAATTTAATACAAGAAATTCCACCTACTTTTTTCACAGCCGACGTAGAATTTGAGGAAAAATATGTGAAGATATCACCGAACTCGCCTGAATTGCCACAATCAGCACCTTCGGCTTACAAAGTTTGTGGAAAGGTTACTCTTTCTACCAAAGATACTCTGCATCACCGTAAGGTTGCGGTACAAAAAGTTGCTTCAACATATCATAATGAAATTGCAACTAATCCAAAGACAGGAGAATTCTGTTTATATCTCGGTCCGGGCAAATACCAATTAAATGTTTTTGTGAGCGACGAGGAAAAGGCTAAAGGATTGCAGTGAGTATCAGTTGCTAGATTATATATTCCCAAGTCTTTAAGCCTAATCCTTCTACGATCCGATGTTTGATTTATAGATTTTATCCTCTGGTACATGAAATCGATGTCTCAACTGAACCGGTCAAAAATGTCAATTTCTTACAACTCAAAGCAACACTTACTGGAAAAATTCAATGCTTGAAAGATACGGATTGCAGTCAAGCAGCCGTTACACTTAAAATACTGGATGGAGTGACTGTAAAAACGATTCAAGCCAAAGGTGAGATTTATTTGTAAATAGTTGAATATATCATCCTTCCAAACAGGGTTGTTACGCAAACTGAAAAACTTGGAAACCTGGAATAGTCAGGGAATTCAATTTGTACTGGAATTATCAGGGAAAAGTCTGTCGGAAATTTTGTGAATAGTCTAGAAATTTTTCACTTTTTAGTAAAAAGTCGAATTTCAGTTCAACTTGGTATTTTTGCAATATGAGAAATTATCAGCCTTAGTGCTGATTATTTGAAATTATCAGCTTATGGTAATCTGAGTTTTTCCCGAAAGGGGTTTCTTATCAAAAAAGGAAAATATTTGCTGTGCGAGTATGTATTACTACAAGTTAGAGTTTCTTTTTATAAATATATAATACAATCCGTAATTTGCGGAAATGTTTTTTTTTTTTTTTTTACTTTTCACTAATAGTATACATAATACCCAGCTTACAAACGAAACTGTCTTTAACGGGCTCCTAAAGAATGAACCTGGAAAATAAGAATTTAATCCCTGGAAAACCTGGAAAAGTCAAGAAATTTGGTGGCGACAGAAATGTAACAACTCTGTTTCAAATGACAAAATTAAGCTCGTGTCTTTCGTAAACCAGAACGTTACAAATCGATTGATTTCAGGTGGAGAGTACAAATTTTCTGACATTCTACCTGGCCAGTATGAAGTGCTTATAGATACGGATGTATTCTGCTGGGAAAATCCTAGTCATAAGATTTCAGTAACATCGGAACGCGCCGAAGCTCCGATATTCAAGCAAACTGGTTTCTCAATAACTTTTATATCTTCCCATGACACTGCCGTCGAATTTACTGACCCAAAAAGTTCGAAAAAGATATTATTGAACCTTCCCAAGGGGAGCACCAGGCATTGCGCATCCGCCCCTGGCGAGTATCACTTTGCGCCAAAGAGTTGTCACGTCTACGCAAGATCTGCGTATACTTGGGATACGAATAGCTTGGCTCCTGTTATATTATCCTCTACAGAACATAGTCACAAAGGAAGCGTCGTTAGCACGGATGCTGTAGACGGGCTTAAAGTAAAAATCGAAGGCGCCGGAGATCCTACGATGTTAGTTTTACTGTTTATTTTATTCTGCATCGTTCGATTGAAATGAATCAGGTATATAATTTATTTTGAAATGTTCTTATAGACTCGGACCTTTGAAGTATGTCAAAGATGGAAATTCCTACAAATATGAATTTGAATTCAACGCCAACACCGATAATGAATACATCATCACACCGTTGTCGGACATTCTACTATTCAATCCATCGTCCTCAATTGTCGTTGGAGAAAACGATTGCCGGGATAATGTTGCGCTATTTGTTGGCGATATGGGAAAAGTAAGCTCAAGAGCTTATCAATCGCTACATATTTTTATTTAGAACCAAATATTTCATAGATCTTTGTGACGTAGACTTTGATATTCACACCCGCAATATTAATCGAGTTGAAAAACTTCAAGTTTTTGAGCAAGTTCACCTGA
The DNA here is from genome assembly GCA_963989295.1 of Ametastegia equiseti. Lineage (NCBI taxonomy): Eukaryota > Metazoa > Arthropoda > Insecta > Hymenoptera > Tenthredinidae > Ametastegia > Ametastegia equiseti. Next base: position 23,958,511 of record OZ022389.1, read on the forward strand.
AGCCAATTGAATCAGAAATAATTCATAGTAAAGAGTATATAAATTTGTTAAAACAGATCGTAAGCGGCAGCATCGTACCGCCTCTGGAAGGAGTGAAAATTCAAATATTTGGTAAAGACAAAACCGCACCAGTTCAAACACTAGTTACGCAAAAAGACGGTTCATACCGAGTTGGTCCCCTTGATGGAAAAGTTGATTACAGGTAAAAGCGTCTTGTAACTTATCACCGAACAAACTTTGTTATAAAACAATGTACCTATTACTTTCTAAGGTATGATTGACTAATTCGATTTTCCAATATCTATCCTTTAGCGTAACTGCTGAAAAAGATGGCTACATAATCACAGGACCAGATGGAAGCGGCAAATTCATGGCTCACAAATTGGCCGAAGTTATTGTCGGCGTTTCAGATCAGGCTGACAATGCGCCATTGCAGGTACTTATTATCAGTCATTAATATAATGATGAGACATTATTTTACCGCCACTAAACTTTGAACAAAACATTGATCTTCTTGCCGTTTACTTTTAGGGTGTACTTCTCTCCCTCTCAGGTGGGCAAAGTTATCGTAAAAATAGTATAACGGGTGAAGACGGACAATTGGTTTTCAACTCTTTGTCTCCCGGGGAATACTATCTACGACCAATGATGAAAGAATATCGGTTCGATCCACCTTCCAAGATGATCAATGTCGCTGAAGGTGCGACGGTCAAGGTTGAACTATCTGGAAACAGAGTGGCGTTCAGTGCATACGGTGTTGTAACATCGTTGAACGGAGAACCGGAACAAGGTTTACTCGTCGAAGCTGTTGGACAAACAGACTGTGCCTCCTATCAGGAAGAAGCAACTACTGAAGAGAATGGAAACTTCCGTATCAGAGGGCTTCAGCCATCTGTGAGTAACGTTTTCTACACTTGAGTTGAAATTTGAGGACTATATGTCATTGAAAGAGATCCCGCAGAATTAACTTGTCTCTTCCAACATTAATGAAAGATAAAATTGTTGAATCACTATCTGTAAAAGTTTGAGTTGTAGTTCCGATTTAATCTGTTTAATGAACCCTTTTTCCTTGTTTTCCTTGCGAATAAATATCACGAAGCCTGTAAAGAAAGCCTCAAGTTCTACTTCAACATATTCTCTAGGAGAATTATCAGACGACCCGACTTATATATCTTATTTCTTTGCGCTGATCAATCTTGGAGTTTCATAATCGTCGATAAACTAATGTTTTGTTATTGACTTTCAGTGTATTTACGCGATTCGCTTGAAGCCAAATGCAGAGGCAAATTCTCATATACAAAGAGCAACTCCGAGCTCTGTGGCTGTTCAAGCAACCGAAGATATTCATGGGATTCGCCTGATTGCCTTCCATCCAATTTCACGAACCGATCTATCCGTCCACATCGAAGCTGTTCATCCAGAACACTATCGAACTCTAAAGGTGAAGTTGTGCAGAGAGGATATGCCTGATTCGCCAATTCATGTTTCGAAATTAGATGCTCAGCATAATTCGAAATTTGGAAGCAGTTACAATGCTGGATTCTTGATACATTTCCCACCTTTACAAGCTGATAATAAAAAATACTTTGTGCAATTAGAATCTTCGTTGTCGCAGACATCCCACAAGTATAAAACCATACCGGTATATTTTGAGGCAAACTCATCTTTCAAGCATATCAAGTTGTCTTTTAATGCTGAAAGAAAAGTTGATCAAGGCGACGTTAATCAGACATCTGTTGTCGCTTTACCTTTGATTATGCTCGTAGCAATTGCCTTTTTAAATCGAGAAAAACTCTGGAGTTATTTGAACACGCTGATTGAAAAGTGGACTAAACCAGTGCCGGCATCTAGATCTCCTGTTCAAACTATTCCCATTGATCCTAGGGCCGATGATATTATTGTTGAACAGATAATGAACATTAATAAGAGAAAAGTGAAGCCGCGTAAAATGTAATTGAAATGTTAATATCTAATATTCTTATTGAATTGAACAATTTGGGTGAGTGAATAGAATTGTGCAATAGCTTTAAGGCAACACATTCTTATTAATTTTCCATATTCTTTACAAGGCAGGGTCGGTTGTGAACGGTTTGGTTGGTCTTGGTTTGTTGAATTGTTGCAAACATTTGTTGAACTCTGGTATTAAGGACCAACACCAAAACATGAATCGAAAATTGAGGATTAACAATAATACTTTACACAATTCACATCAAAATACGAAATATAAACACACGTAATAGAACAGATACAATAAAGTTTGGATCAGTAGCATATATGTATATGTAAGTAAAATCTTAATGTTTGTACAAAGTTCACAAATTTATTCAAGCATCATCTAATACATAGATTAGGATAGATTTAATCCATTCCGTAGTTGGATAAAACGAAGACTGCAGAATATAAGAATCGATCTATACAATAATTCGCCTGTTTTTTTGTTTTTTTTTTTTTTGTTTTTTTGTGTTTCCATATATCTTCGATTAATTATATACCCAACATTATTGTATAAATCAAATGAAATATAGCAATCGTATTATAACAGCTGCGTACAATTGTAAGCAAATAATGAATATATGTAAATATACGTAATATGAACTGGTATTTACATTTGTATAAGTCTCATCGTCATAATAATATGAAATATGTATATTAGACGGTATTGAAAAGATATTTCACAAAACGAAGGGACTGTAAATTAAAAGTATGATATTCTAAAAAAGATTTCTGTTTTTGCGTCCTTTGGCCCTCAACATATCTTCATTATTGTTAAAATTTAGAACAAAACTCTTGATAAGATAATTTTTTTTTTTTAGATGATCCTCCCAATTCTGTGAGTAATGAAAATCTATCTATACTCTTGCGGATTTAATTCTGAGTTGAGGAATTGTAGATTACAATTCAGAATTCAATTAAATTTGGTTGATCTACGGACTAAAGAGCATATCGAGTCGTGACTGACTTTTCAATTAGTAATTCTGACGAGACAGAAACTATTTCTATATGCTGTGATAACGAAAGGGGAATATGAGCCAGAAAGTTGTATTGATAGAGGAATAATAAGTAAGCAAGATCATTTTGAATTCTAAATTTTTGTTTAATAAAATCATAGTACAACTTTCCTGGAAATTTGTCATACATTGATGTCTATGATCTTCTATGTCTCGTGTTTATTCTGATGCTCCTAGAGAAGGAAATATTCCTGTAGAGAAAAAAAAATAGTTTAGATTTTGGTAAAAACATTTCTTCACCTTCACCAAGCTGTGTAGTAAAATCATTGCGACCTTACCTCTGGATTTGCGTTGTAAACGCAAGTGTTCAAATTGAAAGATCTTTCACAATTATCAGTTCCAGCTATGGCTATAGAGAAAAAATAAAAATATATGTCATGAAAATGGAATCGATTCATTGTATGAGAATTTTGGAGGAAAACAAAAAGAGAAGTGAAGAAAATAATTAACTTGGATGTATGAAGTCGTGGGAATACTTGGCGTATTTTAGAAGTCACAAGTTAGGTAAGTTCTAATGTTTTTTACTTATGATTGTTTGTATGATAGAGAGATAGGAAAAGACTTAAGTAATACATACGCTTGTCGCGACAACTGTTGATCACTTCAATGCCTATTTCCTTCATTTGAGATGGTATTAGGTTGATCATTCCATCAAAATTGAACTCACCAGTTTTGGATACCTGATGAATCATAAAACTTCGGTAATTTGATAACAGATTAGATAATAATCGAATCCGCATAAGAATAGTCAGAATAATTTAAGGTTGACTTCACAGTCGTAAGTAATTTTTGCTACAGGAGACGAAGTCGGTATTTCAGCTGAAAATTGATAGAAATTTTTCGTTCCTTCTAAGTTCATGATCGAGAAAAGGTCCTTGAGGGAAAACCATACGTTCTAAAAGCTTCCGAAGACAAATTTTCAAAGAATTTTTAAAGTAACAAGACTTTCGAATTCGAAAAACAAAAACAAAACAAAAATAGTATATTGTACATCAAGGGAAGAAGATAGGTGTTTTCTACTGAGTGTGAAGTTTGCTGCTCGAGGCGGAGCCGAGGGCAGTACAATCACTCGAGGTACAAAACACCTATCCTCCCTTGATGCACAATATATTTTTGATTACACATCCATGGAAACCGATTTTCCAATCTATAGTTCGTAGTAATGTTTGGTGTATAGCGCTCTTTTATTCCCGCTTTTGTAGGGAACAATAGTACATTATGCAACAAGGGAATAAAGTGGGAGATTATTCCCGAAGGTAAGTTTACTGCCCGAACGGAATTCCCGAGGGTGGGTTTACTGCCCGAGCGAAGCGAGCTTGTATCACCTGAGGGAATTTCCGCGAGGGCAGTAAGCCAGAGGGAATAATCTGCTTTATTCCCGTGCTGCATATAGGACTTTATTTCCGGTCCAACCGTGGTCACTTTTTTGACCTGTAGAGTGGGAACCACGCAAAAAAGCGGAGTATTCCAGATTCTCCGCGGCGCATAAGTCTGGAGACTGAAACTCATTGAAAATTTATAATAATATGGAAAGGAAATAGTCAAGACCAAAGATAAAACAAATTGAAAAAAAGAATGAACAAATTTATGAATCAAAAAAGGCAAATTTTTTAAAATAATTTTAAGAAATGATAAATTTGCGGGACGTAAAGTACTTTATGTCCCGCAAATCTACTTTACATCCCGCAAATTCACTTTTCTCCCCTAAATGCGGGAAAAAAGGTGACTTTGCGGGACAAAAAGTATAGCAGGGAATCAAGTCCACTTTTGTTCCACTTTTTAGGTCAAAAAAGTGGTCTTTACGGTTGAGTTGGAAATAAAACAAGTTCTTCACGACTTGCGCATGCGCCGATTCACTTGTGGCCCAAGAGAAACAAAAGGCCATTTTACTCTCGCGAAACAGGCGCGGAAAATCAGGATTTCCGTGCATGTGTAATAAAAACCATAATCTATCAATTTCTGTTGCCCATTTCGCCCCGGACTTCCCAACTTGCTGCGGGAGGATTAAAAAAAAAAAAGGCGCGAGTCCTTACCAAACTCAGTTTCTCTAACCAACAGCCTAGGTAACACTTGAACTCGGTCCGTTCAGAAAATTCTCCGGTATTAGCCTTCGCAATAAGCTCTGAAACAGGCAAGCAGATCAGAATTCACGTGACGGATGATAATTCATGAATACAAGATGACCCGCAATTAGATTTCTGTACCTGTATTTCTGAACTTTGGCAAGCCGTAACTCTGAAAGGGTCGATCGTAAAGAAAACTTTGTACGCCGTTTTCTATTGCCCTATCAATTATGACTAGATACTCATTTTTTAATTTTAATTTTTTTTTTTCATACATTCAAAGCTACTATATTTGTCATTTCTATTCTGTTTACCTTTTTTTGAAGCCTACGTCATTCTTTTCGTTCACAAATCAATGATCTAACCGCGCGGTATACTTCTATTCGTTTTTATCAAACATTTCGAATTACTCTGGCTGGATTTTGGATTTGGTAACCCATAGCTCCGGCACGATAGGAACAGAATTCAAAATTGAACAACGCGTATCTAGATAATTGATAGGGCAACAAAAAACGTCTCACAAAGTTTTCTCTAGGATCGATCGTTTCTTAACTACGGCTTGCAAAAATTGAAAAATTCAGATCAACAGATGCAGAAATGCTCGAGGGTCGTGAATAAAAATCGAATCGCGAGTGCAATTTACCTTCGGGAACCTTCGATTCCGCCACGCATTCTTGATGTAGACCCCTAGAGAGCAGGACCACTGTCTCGGGGGGCGCCTATAAGTATCGAAATAATAGAGTTTATAAATGTGAATTCATGATAAGTCGAAAAATCGAAAGAGTGAATTACAATATCATATTATATAAATATAGAAATGACCTGAAACTTACTCTTCCATGAATGGTTGCAGCCAAAGAGGCAAGGATGAGTAGAGAAACGAAGATCTTCATCGTGCCGAGAATCGAACTATTTCTGATAGGATTATGCTCGAAAACCGATCTTTTATATAGAAGTATTCCGAGCTACTGTATATAGTAATACATCGAATCGTCGGGCGTGATTATGAAAAAAATAAATAAATAACTAGATCACGCACGGTCATTAAATATTTAATTCACTTGATCTTTAATTGAAACTTGACCCTTATTTCTTACCGCCTTCTGGATTTCTCGTGCGTCATGTCTGCGTGCGACAAAGACCTGTAGAAAACTACAATCGAATCTCTTTCCGTCCTGGAATTGCAGTCAATCTGCCTGCTATACGGAAGCATAATGAATCCGTTAATATATGCGGCCGATCCAAATTGACTGGAGAACATGATAGCGTGATTATTGAGTTGTCAGCATGATACTGATAAAGTGACTGAAGTTTTTTGCAGAGATTATTTAAATACTTCTTCCCAGAAGTGTGATGTAATGATTATCCGTTTTTGCAAGTAGTCATTTTTACCGTCACGCAATGTATATTAGATTCACATATTCAGGACATTCGACTCCAAGTAAAAAGAGGAACATTCCGAAAATGTCAATTTCGAATGTTTTACAATCGTTTGTAATCAAAATGCATGCGTGCGAAAGAATGTCGAATATAATAATACCTACCACCTAAGCCGAAACAACGAATCTCTGGAGTGGAATTGAATCGAAATAAAGATCTAAGAAAACCTTCCAATTTCCTATTCTCCGTTGATAGAATGGCAAGTTGGAAGTAGACAAAACGGACAATGATGAACTATAGGCCTAAAATATCAGAAAGTTTGTTTATATTTCAATCTCAGGTCTCTCATAACTCTTACAATCAGCCATCCTCATATTTGCAATCATCGCCTAAGATACAAATTAAATATCCAATCATTTACTAAATTTTTAGTTATAGATTTTCAGATACCGTTTCTACATTACAAATCGGTCAACATTCCTGAAAAAAATTTGTCAACAAGTGTTCAAAAATATGTATATTAGGGCGGATCGAAAGCAAAAAAAATTTTCTCGGCCACCCTCAAAAATCAAAGATATCGCTGAAATAGAGGTCTCCGTGGAAGAATTGGATTTTTTCCATTTTTTTAGGGGGCGCGCGGGACGTTCAAAAGTGCCATTTTTAGCGTCAAATTTACGTTATCGCTGATTAACGGGAACAGATTCATCCGAAAATTCTTATTTTAAAAAATAAGGTGCCCAAGTATCTACTCTTTTGAACCCATATTCACGGACCGCTACCAATTGTTTTATATCTTCGAAAAAAAATTTTGAAAATCAATATTTTCATTATTTTTCAAGTAATTATCGTTGAATTTTGATTTTTCTCCTTCTAAAACGTTTTTAAATTACTTCCACCGTTTTTTTCTTGTGAAACTTTCTATCAGTATCGCTTACAATGCAAGAATTGCTAAAAAATAAATATTCCGAAATATCAAAATTTTATTTTTCAGCAATTTCTGCATTGTAAGCGATATTGATGGAAAGTTTTACAAGAAAAAAACGATGGAAGAAATACAAAAACGTTTCAGAAGGAGAAAAATCAAAATTCAACGATAATCACTTGAAAAATATTGAAAATATTGATTTTCAATATTTTTTTTCAAAGATATGAAACAATTGGTAGTGGTCCATGAATATGGGTTCGAATGAGTAGATACCTGGGCACCTTATATAAAAAAATCAGAATCTTCGGATGAATCTGTTTCCGTTAATCAGCGATAATGTAAATTTAACGCTAAAAATGGCACTTTTGAACATCCCGCACGCCCCCTAAAAATATTCAAAAAATCGAATTCTTCCACGGAGAATTTTATTTCAGCGATATCTTTGATTTTTGAGGGTAGCCGAGAAAATTTTTTTTCTTCAATCCGCCCTAATGTATATCATTAGTTCAATTATGCAAGGTTTTTGACACTTGGCAAATTTTAGTTCTGACAACTGTATGTAGGTATACTATACTTACTCGGATGGTAAGCTTGAAACTTCCAATTTCGCTATCTTAGGACTTAGGAACAGCGTAGCTCGTCGTTAAGTCAGGTCGTGTTTAACATTTATTACCGACTCAAATTATGCAATTACAGCATCACTGACGATGAATGAGATGCTGCTGAGAGAATAGGTGCATGTTAAGTTGCGTATAATGGGGCGCAAGATTTCGTCGACTTGAATCAAACTCGCTCAGACACTGCTGTGACGTTGACTAATGGGGTCCAGTCGAAAACTTTGGATTTTTTTCTATTGAATAAACTCAAGGTTTGGAAAAAATGATCGACGTTGAATTCAAGAACCATTTATATTTTGATTTGATCGGTAGTTTTTCAGAACCACATACCGTATTATATATGGTCTATTTTGTGTAAATTCAACTAGAAAACACAAACTATAAACCTTTCTGCTTTGTACATCATCCACAATTATTCAGACCTTCCATCCAGGTTACTGAGTAAGACATAATACGAGGGGCGAACTCACTCACTATCATAACAGTCCCCTTGTCCGTTTTTCGGCCAAAAATATTTTTTGTCGAGGATCGCATGATACTGTTAACATTCTTGAAGAAAATCGATTACTGATTCCGAATCTGTGTATCATTCCTCGATTCGGAAGCCTCCTGCAATTTTACTATTGAACTAGCCCGGTTCAGCAAAAAAGCTCATCGTTTTTTTGCTTGAGGCACGATCACCGATTGGTTTTATTTTTCTTCTATAAAAGAACCAGCATTCGGATCGGGTATATGCAAAGACATTTTCACATTTTTGAGGTCAAAACGGTATCCTTTGCAAATTTAATCAAACTCGATTGAGCGGTTCGGCTGAAACCGTGTTTACGAGAATCGTGGACGATTTTGCGGCGTGACGCAGGTACCGGAAAAATGCCAAAAATTCACAAAATTTCAATTGAAAAGCATTATAGACTGCATCTTAGCGCTCGATGTTGTATCTCGAAAATTGACGTAGATATCTGACGCCATTTTCAAACCGTAAGTCGGATCGAGTCCATAATGAAATTTGCACATCTGCGGGGTAAAAGAAGTATCCTCTTCAAATTTCAACAAAATCGGGTCAAGGTGTGGCTGGAACCGTGTTTACAAGAAATTGGGTGGTCACATACATCACTCTTGACAATGCTCGAAAACGACTACCCAGATGCCAAAACGTGCTCCCTATATGATTTTAGAACTTTTACTCGATCCGACGTTTTTTGCCATGGCGAATGTACACAAGGCACTCCGTTTTCAACGATTGTGCCTAAAAACAAGACTCATCAAAATTCGAAAATTATGGGTAAAAATAAATCGGTGATTTAAAATACAAGGAACTTTTTTCTCTCAATTCCGCTTGTAGATTCCGAAAGCGTACGTTCCGCAGATTCCAAAACTATGTATGTTTCCTATGTTTCGACGATTTCGGAAAAATCCAGATTTTCGAAAGAAAGGACGGTGAACCTCGTTTCCCCAAAAAGGCCTTCCCGTTGTCGTATTGAAATGTAATATTCCAAACTTATTCACAGCAATTAGCAGCACGAAACGATACATCTACGAAATACTGGATACAATGATCAGCCAAATCGAATGTGGGGTGTACTTAAAAAGGGAATTGAAATAGTTCAATTATTAAATTTTGAAATTCAGTTACGTAGTATGGAAGTGTTGTTGTGAAAACACTATCTGTTGAGGAGAACTTAATTCAGTTCATTCGCTCCGAAACTAGTATTCGCTGAACTACTAGACCCATGTTATCAGGCATGAATGGAATTTTTGTAAATGTTGAATTATTCCGAAACGAAATACATTCCTGCAAAATGGTTTGCCATGCAGTCGTTTATGAAGGACTATACTAGAATATATCCTCATTATAGTTCAGACAAAATCGAAGGCAGTAGAACTTGATGGGTAGTGGAATTGGAGTGAAATGACCCATACGCTTATTGGAAAAATCATTAAGTAGATCAACAGTTTCTGGTTACTGAACAAATCAAACGTTCTCTCTTATTGTTATATAATCGATATCTGAATTGGAAAATGAGATATTCCTGAATAAATATTTGTGAAGCACATTTCTACTGAACTGACAGTAGCGAGGCGTACGCAACCGGAAGTAATTTCTCATTACTTTGCTTCTCCTTAATGTACAGAATAGATCGAGTGATCGATTTAAAGTATAGTGTAAAAAAAACTAAACTGAAACTGAAAAAACTATAAACTCTTCAACAAAGTACTGGACATTAATAATTCGAATAATATCCAATTTTTTAATCCACCAGTTATCAACCCTAACAAAAAATGTAATCGTTCAATGTTAATAATGGAATAACTTGCTGGCCGGGTACAGCTCAGCAAATAAAATCCCACTTCATTTCAATGTTCGATCGAACGTCTTCAGACGAATCATAGGATGAATTAAACCCACCGTTATGCTTCCATACGTACTGGTAATACTTACATTTCGAATTACTTTCACGATGTCATAAAATTTCATGAATTATATCAACGATGACCAACTTTACTTTTTCAAATATCACAGAGATATCGTTGGACAAAAGTTTTATAGTTTCAAATAATGTGAATACCAGCCAGTTGTCATAATATATTTGGTGAAGATCGAACATTTTATTCAGATTTAAATTACAGAGTTGTGCTTTGATAAGTTGAAATCCTCATCAATTCACTCCCCATATTTGTGTTTACATATCTTTTGACGGACGAGTTCTCAGATTTAATTACAAAACACAATCATTCAGTGACCAAAAGTTTGTTATCTTGATAAAAACAGGTAGCCTCAAAGAAAAACATCTCAGCAGGTATATCAAAATATGTGAGTCTATAGTCGTTTCTCTAATGTGTTTTTGTGCTTTGAGTTCTTTCACTTACGAAGTGAGACTATTGACTGTCATAAAAATGCTCTCAACAGTTACTCTTATTTTTTATATTTACCACATAATATTTTATCTGTAATTCCATTTCATTACAGACACGGAAATAAGAGCACGTTAGACAAAGCTCGTGTTTCCAATCGCGAGCAGACATAATCTGACACCTTGTTGACACAAGTGATAATCTCTGAGTGGTGGCGCTAAATTCTCATCAAGCAATTTCAAAATGTCGAAGTAGCCCTTCAGAGCTTTTTCATGTTCACCACTTTCAAGGTGCCTAGAAGCTATCTTGAACATGGCATCTGTGTCTTGGATAGCTTTCAAACCCTTCAATATATTCGTAGACTTTTTACACTTCGGACAAGGCACCATGAACTCATTCGATTCTGTCGAAACCGGCAATATGTTTCCGCAGGCTTCACCCGACTCGCATCTAAATCTGTAAAAAATCAATGGGCACTTTTTACTGCATACTAAAATATTAGGTACTATAATATTAGCACAATAATTATCAGGCTTCAAAAATATTGCGATGCTTTATCATTGCGGTAAAGGTATAGTAAATGAACGTCTAATAAAAATAAGCAATCTTTCAAGGCCTTTTTAGAATTCTGATAATTTGGTGAATGTCTCTCTCTAACGTCAAAGAGAAAATAAGGAATATGAAATTAAAATGAAAGATATTCTTGAGTTATACATGCACTTATTGTTAGAAAAGAATTTTTTTTTTTATCCAACAGGTATCGACTGCTGTCGATGTCCCTGATCAGAAAAGAATTTCACATGTTCGTCGAATTCCTTAACATCCACCTTATTTTTCTCGCTTTTCCAAAATGATACTGACTGAAAATTTTGATTTCGTGCTGCTATGTGTCAAACCTATCATAGTACAGTGTACAGCTACAAGTGGTCAATTCTTTGAACAATCAACACATCTTGGAGTAAATTTTTGTATCTATAAAAGGTGTAGCCAATTTCAGTGGGGTCATCGGGGGTCCCCCACCTTTTGCGATACTCGCATACCTTTGTAAAATTGATATAGGTACATACATATCTATGTATGTATACGCGAGGCGTTAGTATAGTCCTACTGTAATAGCGGTACCTACAACTATGGCAAAAAGAAATGTATGTCAGTAGAAAATCCAGGTACCTCAGCATTCTTGGATCTATTCCTTCAAGAAGAGGCCATTGACCGGTGCAGGCCTCACATGCACAATCGAACCAGTATTGTAGTCTCAACTTCCGCCTTCTCTCACTTTGCGGTACCGTAGTAAAAATTGGACCGTAATTTTCACTGATCTCTTCGCCTGGGCGTATGGTTCGTAATGCCCGGACCACCATTGTCGTCCCGATGAAATACCTTCGTGTCAAATTCAAGCCAAATACCATATCAAATATCATGATTGACATTCTATATAAGATAACGCCGGATATCGTGCACCAACATTAACTGGATCATACCTGATTATGCTCGGATTACAAGAGTGATTCAAAAGTGCTACTGTTGGAAAAGCACCTCCGCCAACAAATATGCTCTTCGCTTTATCCAACGTAGTGGAACCCTTAGGCCTGATCAACTCTGAAATCTGACATGCCAGTGTTGGAATTTCAAGATTTTTATTTCGTAGCTGATTTTCGATTTTTCGGATGATGAGTGTTTTAGATTGCTCATTGCATATGATTCTGATGATCCCGTTCCGTAATTATAAAAACAGGGATTATATAAACTATGAACAAGGCGTGAATAGACAGTTTATTCTTTGTTCATGTAATTATCGAAAATTCTCTAAAGTTTGATCAGAAGATAGGTAACTGCTAACCGAAAATCAAAACTCGTTCTTATTTTTTCTATATGCAGAGGAAAAATTTCAGGTTTTATCATCGAGCCATTTCTGATTTTCTCAGCAAAAACAACAGACCGACCGCGTCTATCTGAAAATCTGTTCACCGGATACTAGAGACTCGAAAACGTAAAGGTTCATTCAAATTAGCAACATTCATTTTTATATTAAACCAATATTTCTCTTATACCACCAAAGCTGACGAAAAGAAAAAAAGTTCAGCTCTTCAAATATAGATATATAGGTACAATAGATTCGCCGGTGAAAATATCTAGTCATGCTTTCTACAAATATTGATGGAAATTGGAACACTTCATAGCTCTTCACAAAAAGTTGCAGTAGCTTGTAGTTTATTATCGGAAACTGCATTCTCTTATAGTTTTTCATAAAGAATCGACGATTTCAGTGGTGTTCCGTACAAAATCGTCTTCTATTCAAAAGTTGAACCTCATGAAAAATTAAACTATACAAAAAGTTAAATTTTCTTGAAAATGTATAGAAATCTATAGAATTATCCTCACTAGACTCGGTCATGCCTACGGGCGGTCGTAGGATATTTTATTTCTCGATTGATAATTTCAATATAATATAAATGTGTAATATCGCGCGTACCTCGTGGGCATTAAACTGCAATAGTTGAATATTGTGAAGAATTAAGCCTCCGACGAAGATTTCCTCCGACGAAAGTTCCGAATCAGCTGCATCCGGTGTATTAACTTCTTTTGGGAAGTAAGAACTGTGTTTCAAAAGTCTCAGAAGCCAACTGGCCATGTATGCTCGGTGAAAGAGATCTTCTGGTGTCCGTTCGTCCTCGTGTGTGACTGTCCATTTGTTTAATTAAAATGTATTATAAGAAAGCCTGACTGTTTTTTTTTTCTTCGGTTTTTTTAGGAGTTGAAAGTCCGAAATCGATGTATGGAATATTTTCTTTCCATTTTATAAATTATTTACCTAAGCCATGTAAAGATCTGTAGTCGTCTCCTTTCCACGGTTTGATCGTCGCCTCAGGCTTCAGAGAATCCTGTAACCTTTGCAGTTCGCTCAGGGTTTTTTGACTGACCGATTTTAGAGCAAGAAAACACGTTACAGAAGCGGCAGACACGTACAAGGCTAGCAAAAGAGAGCACTCGGTAGCGTGTAACTTTGAGTCGCGATTTCGACACTTTGTCGAACAGTAGATGATGATGGTACACAAGTTACAGGAAGCTGGTACTGGGGCAGTTACTCTTGTAAAGCAATGGTGACAATGAGTCAATCTGAAATTGGAATACTGATTAAGGAATTAGACCAAGGTTAACGTTTTTTTTTTTTTTTTTTTAACATTTCTCAACTAATATTTGAATCGCATTCTCGTTTTTCTGGCATGCAGAATTGGTCGTCAACATCATAGTGAATTCGTCGGTTTTCATAAGATTTTCGAAGTTCAAATCGAAGATCGTTTGTTAACTGACAAAATTCAAATGATTCCGGATCGAGAGGATGTCTTGGATCTTCAGTTACGTTTTTGGTTCATCGTTTTTCGATCATTTTTCACCGAGATATCGAACTGTTGAGAATACTATTCGTTTTCTGAGGTGGTTTGGTTCGGTTCCAAGCTTTTGACCCGCGATTACCGTCAATCATGGGTTAAAAAAAAAATTATAGAATACCTGAACTCCGGCAGAAGCACGGCAGAATGTGCTTTTTCAATGGCCAATACCTCGCCAGGTAAAATATTGCGAGTTGCAACAGCGTGTCGCCCTATGGCTCCGCCTGAGTCTTTGAATTCAACAAACTCGCTGAAGGCAGGGTAGTCGGGGTTTGGAGACCCAGATAATTTTGGTAAGGGTTTGTTACTGTTCACGGAAGACGTAGGCGGTTCATTTTTCAATTTGGAGCCGCCATTTAGTTGGTTTCCTCTTTCCATGACGGCCAACATCACCCTGACGTCGTATTCGACCTTCTGTTTCTTTTCTGCAGTAATTTTCGCGTGATCTAGAGCCTTAAGGGTACTTCTGAATGCGTCGATAGCTGCGGAGTGCCTTTTTACCGCTAGAAGACACCTGGCACGACGTTCCTCCAGTTTGTAAAGAAGTTCCTGTGGGTATCCCATTCGGATCGCTTCTTCTGCGTCTGATATAGCCATCTCGAAACATTCCAGATGATATAAGACCGCAGAGCGATTAGCCAGTATTATCGACAACTCTGAAAAAACATTTTCACTTCTCAACGCTCGATATACCGTAAACGATAGTATTCGATCTAAGTTGATTTTGAAGACTCAAATCACTGTTCATATTTTTTTTTCAACTTTGTCGTTTATACGTTTCTTTTTACTTTTCGCAGTGATAGAAATTAATTTCGGGTGAAAAACGAGGAGTACCAATTCAAAAACATGTTCGATTTTCGGACCCTTCAGCTGACGTCACACATGATTCTGAACATATACGTTGGTCTGTCTATCTGTCTATTTGTCAGTCTTTCTTTCGGTCTGTCCGAAATGAATAAAACCCGGTTTTTTGGACAATCGCTAGACAGAGAAATTTACAACCTTCCAGGATTATAGCTCATACCCTGACGATGAAAATTTACCATGAGCCATTGAGATTGATCAATTTGTTCGCCTCAACTTTGATATCGAGTGAAAACAGATAAGCCCAGTGTTCGGAGAACGACTCCATAGAAAAATTTGAAACTTTACCGGGTTATAGCCTGTCTTTTGACGATAAAAAATCATAACGATCAAATTGGAAGAACAAACCCTTCTAAAGATGCTGGATAGAGACGATTGGAAACTGATAAGATCGGATATGATTCAGATTTGAGAGGTTGTAAAAACTGGATAGCTATGCGGTTTTTGCAACCTTTCAAATCTGAATCATATCCGTTCTTGTCAGTTTCCAATCGTCTCTATCCGACATTTTTAGCAGGGAAGAAATAAGTCAAGGTGATGAAAAGTCCAGGGCAGTCTGGTTGATTTTCATATGCCATTTCGGAAGTACTCAAGTTACTGCACTGATCTTTCACGATTCCATAAAAATATTATAGAAAGACAAATCAATGCTTGGGTTTTTACGCTATAATATACAAACATAGATTGCAGCTCTAAAGAAGCTATATTCGAGGAATATTTTTTACCATCGACAGTATATTCGGCACAGATCGAATAAATTCGTTCACATATGTATACCGGATTTTACTGGAAAAGTGAAAATAGTAGTCCAATATCATTCCGGTTCACTTCACTTCTCGCGAAAATTTTCAATTTTTCTGCATTCGAAAACAGTCAATGATATGAGTAAAAAATCTAGCAAGCGAACTTGATCATTGATACAAATTTTGTCCAATATTCGACCAAATGTATCTAATCGGTATAGGTACTTCGAGGTGTAACTAGAATTACATAGACGCCAGGATATACCTTCTAAATAGGCAAATGAAGAGAAACTGGCTGCATTGAACAATCTGCGTGACATATTTTTGGTCCTGTTAATCAGACAGTACGTTAGTTCATATGTAAATTTGGAATTCTTGATTTTTACACATTTCTCTTAGAATCTTGAACAAAATACCAACATTCGATTATCTGACGAATCTCTACAGCCTAGACAGCAACGGATGAAAAAACTAACAATACGTAAGATGAAAATCTAGACATTTGTTTACTTGAACGATCGTTCCAATACGTAACATGTTTACTTGATGAGTACATTTTACCTCCGAGGCTATATAATACTACATCGTATAATTATATGCAAAAGTGGCTCTTGCAGATTGACGCTCCTGATTCTATGCAACTTAACTCCCACACAAATACGATTACGCGATTATCAAGTGAACGGAAATCGATCGGCATCCTTTTATACTCGATAAATACCTGATCCATAATTAACGAGCTGTTAGATACTATCTCTGCATGCTTACAACAGTTTTAGTGACGTTTTTCGCTATTGACTAGATACTCGCTTGTATATCTACCTACGTATTACCATCTAGAGAATATATTGATTGCGATCATCGATCGCGCAATGCCAAGAAATATGAAATGAAATAAGAAGTGCGGCCAGTACAATATAATGGGGGAGAGGCGGGCAAAATGGGCCCTGCTGAAAATTTTTCGTACTTTTTAGAAATCGAAAAACGTTGATCATTTACCCACGTGCTCTAGCAAACTTCAAACACCGAACCAACACTATATCTTGACATCTTTGGAAGAGACGGGCAAATGTTAAGTTTTCAAAATTGAAAAACGTTCTCTGAATTTTATTATTTCTTTGCCCTAGCAAATTTCAAGCATGAAATCAATAATACCCAAATCCCTGCAACGCCTTCGAAATAGCTTTAGAAAAGTACGCATAATTTTGAAAGGGCCGAAAAAAAAAAATGGTTCCATTTTGAAACATTTCCGAAATATTCCAGGAGGCCCATTTTGCCCGTAATTTTCGAACTTTTCAGATCAGAGTTCAACACTATGGGCAGGCATGGGTCAGTTGGCCATCGTTTTTCGGTGAAAATTCGAAGATTCATTGCTCGAAACTTCTACTTGCACTATTAATTCCTCTGGGGGCCCATTTGGCCCACCCCTTCCCCATATACATGGGGAATTCCACGCGAACTCGACCAGTCCCGAAACCTCGACTTTTTTAAAGTGACTGATTTTTTTTTATGCGTTATACTACTCAAAAAAACCTACCCCTATATGGCAGTTTTTTTTCCGTCTCACGGTTTCGATGGAACGAAATTTGTAAATATCACCATTTTTTCACAATTTTGATATATTTGAGCAGCTGTATGTGCAAATCTGTTAGCCGAATCAAAAAAGTTTGTTGATCAACATTTCTAGGTTCAAGTGAACTATTCGAAATATATTAGTTTTCAAATTTTGGATTCGTCTAAAATAGTTCTTTATGCGAATAAACATCAAAAACCCATTTTTTCATGCGAACGATCCGTTTGATTTTTTTCGAAAAATTTCACAAAATTCCTGACTGAAACACAAAATTTTCAAGAACTTTTGTAACTTGAGCCGATTTTTTCTTCGGAAGTTATGAATTATAATGTGGCTAAAATATCGGGCTGCGCGGCTGCCCCTTCACCGTACCGATATATATATATTTATGTATGTATCAATATCAATCAGTCATGTAATTCTCTAATCACGTACGACGTACCACTTTCAGGTGCGACAATAGCCGCGTCCCCGTAATTATCCAGAGCTTTGAGGAACTGCCCACGGCCAAACAGGCCATTTCCAATTTCTTTAAGTTTCAGGGCTCTTTCACGGTCCCGTTGACCGACACCTGGAAACTCCAGAGGTAGTAGATGCGCCTCGGGGTACTTGAGGATAAAAGCAACCCTTTGACCATCGGTTTTCAGGGATGAAAATTTTCTGAAATCTTGAACTCCCACAGCTTGACGTACGGCCAGAAGATTCGAGCGAAAAAAATCACCGATTTCTGTCTCCGCGTCACGTTCCAGCATCTTTACGCCTTATAATCAAAACAGCGACTTATTCTTCTCGAACTCTTATACAATTAGTCGTTTGAAATCAGTCGTACATGCATTTCGACGAAAACTAATAACGATGATGAAATATTGTAACAATATTGTATAGAAACAAACAGATTGAGTTTCGACTGCGAATTGCTCACAATTGGCAATGGCTGCAAGTTGTTCAAATTACAGACACAAGTGAATTCGTGAAAAAATAATCGAAATGAGAGGTAGGATTATTATCTCACCTTTGAAGTTCTTTTGCTTTATATTCCTTGAAAATAAGTAATTTCGGTCGATGGAACACGGCGTAATTTCAAAGCATGCTTTCCGGCGTTCGTATTAACACTGTAGATCAGGAAGAAGTCGACCAACGCCGGAGTATTTCGGTACGTCTATTTTAGCTGGGTAACTTTAGAAGTGGGGAACCGGGAGTATTGTCGGCGTAGAGATATTAATTCGATTAAAGATCCCGCATGTTTCTTAACAGGTATTACATTTTCGAAAGACATGACGAAGAATTTTTTTTGGAGGAAAAAACAATTAGAATTAGAAAAAAAACATTGATTTACATCATTTTCGGTTTTATTACGTCCAAAACTTCGAACGTCTAATGCATACATTATTATTATATAATAACACGTAGAGAAAAAAAAAATATATTCCTAAATATAATAAGTACAATATATACAAAACTTATGATAAGAGATTGTGCAGATTGGGAAAACACCGACAAAAGTGATGAATTATTGTTTTTTGAACAAACGGACATTCACCGAACGAACAAAAATCTCTGAAAATAATTTATCAATTACTAATTCACCAATACGGCATTGCCTAATTTTTGATAAATAATAACTGATAAATGATAGCTGCTAATCGGTATATCAGCTTCTTACTTTAATTGAAGTGATTCTATTTCGGTAGAGCCTTTAAAATCATGAACCCAGTCGAAATTTAATAATTGCGATGATGAAAATGGATGCGGGAAAGTAATTTTTCCAACAGTAAAGCCAAATTTTTCTAACAGATATATAATATTATATACATACGGAATTATCACAGTACCGTAATTTTTCTTTACAGCACATAATATCCGGCTATTTCCTTCTGTAACTGCGTATTTGGCTCCCGCAATTAGGGGATGGTGTAACCCAATCCAATGAAAAATCTGCATATGGATGATATGGCGAGGACTTATTGCACTGATGACATTAAACCTATATATGTATACTCACATGTGTTATACGTATACGAACGAGCGTATATCGCACAAAAGATCCAATACACACGTGCATTATAGCAGTTGTGGATGTAAATAACGCGAATATAATGAGATTCGAAAACGGTATTTCAGCCGTGATTTTTCACCGCGGAAATTTCTTTATTGGATCTTTTGCCCGAAACGATTATTCGCTACTATACAGGGTGATTCACGAGAAACTTCGAGAATAGGAGGAGCCTAATTGTCGAATAAGTCCATCCCTTTAACCAATTAAACGAATAACAGGTAATGACATGAGGAACCGTGTAAGCATAACATTCAAATTAGAGTCCATAGCAGGAGACGATAATCAAAATCACATCAGCTAGTAACAGACTTTGCTTCAAACGTAAATATTGTTGGGACTGACTGCTTTCTTGTTCAATACAAACATCGAATCGATTATGTATGTACTTTCCTAATTGATTCTAATGTTATGCTCACACGGTTCCTATTGTCGTTACCTGTTATTCGTCTGATTGGTTTAAGGGGTGGGCTGATTCGACAATCAGGCTCCTCCCATTCTCGCAGTTTGTCGTGACTCATCCTGTATAATCACCCTATGAAGAAAACACGATGCAGTGGGTTTGAATTTCGCGTTTCTTATCTCCTGACCCCCATATACATCGGGACTCTATACCTCATCGAGTCAGACATACAAGAGGATTCATTTTATTGACAATAAGAAAGGTAAAGCAATTGAAAATCCCGCGTTCTAAAAATCGTATGAACCTTGATCCTCTTCCCTTGTTAATCCCATGTGAAAACAGAGCTTGTAAATAGCACCGGAAGCGATACCACCGACCAGTGGTCCCACCCAATACACCCAATGATTATTCCAAAGTCCCATAACTGCAGCAGGGCCTAAACTACGCGCTGGATTCATGCTGCTTCCGGTAGCTGGTACCGCCGCCAAATGAGCAGCTGTAATTGCCAAACCGATCGCCAATGGAACTGATCCTTTGATATCGCTACGCTTTGAATCTGTCGCTCCGTGAACGACCAGGACAAGCATAAATGTTATAAAAGCTTCGATCAAGACAGCTTGTCCGGTTTCTACTCCAGTGGTGATTTGGGTACAGCCCAATGCTCCGGCTACGTTATCCGGGATCATTACCTGAAAAAGCGTTGGTTTCATGAATGAAATTCTTTGTTCATTGTTGTCAGATTAATGACTAGAACATTCCGAGGCAGAAACGTCCAAGTCAGGATGCGAAAGGATCAATTTTTTCTATTGATTTCTCACTTCGAAACCTACAGATCATTTTTATCCATAATTCATATCTTCGTATTTCAAAAACTGTGAGAATAGAAATGCCCGCAATATTCTAAATACTGATGACATCTACTTTCAGATTCTCCGGGATTTAGTAGTAAATATTCTTTTGAAAAAATTCACGAACTTGAACGACCCAATTTGCGAAACGGCTTGATTTCCCTGACTCTACCTTCGGTACACACGAATTCGAAAATGAGAAAAATTGTGCAGCGTTCAGCATGGGTTTTGGAAAATTCACGTTTTTATACTTTTCCAAAAAAAAAAATGCGTGTACGATACAACGAACCTCAATCGAACAATTTCAATTCTGAAGGTGTGTCGAGCAATGAATAATTGTTCTCACCGTCGCGGTCGAACGGCTATCGTCAGGTCAAAGTTTTCTGACTGTCGGTATGAAATTCTTGTCCATAAAATTAGAATAATAAACCTTTAAAACAGCCTAAATATTCTTCATTTCTAAATTATGGTAAATAAAAGTCCATCAAAAATATCCCATGAGAAAATAGTTAATCGTGAATATTTCCTCTCGTAGGTCAATGGCCAATGACTGATAGTTCAATAAACGTGAAAATAAAATGTATAACAATGAGAATAGAACTCGTAATACGTAAGTATATAAATTAAGAAACTAAACATCTATCATAAAATTTGATCGTTGTAAATAACGATTTAACCATGCACCTGGACAGGTATATATTATTAGCAAATGAAAGTAAAAAGCGTAGATTATACCGTTTGAAATATGGCGATAATAATGATAAAAATATTGAAGAATTCCGACAGTCGTAAAATCAACGGTAGTCACAGTAATGGTCTTAGCGAAAGTGTAATAATAATTTTGTCATTAATTGTATATGGTCCGATCATCAGATTTTGAGGTCCTAAAAATATAGTTAAATAATTTATGCACGCGCCAAATTCGGTCTGAATTTTTATTACATGTCCCGGATATTGCTTCCCGCAGTAACTGGTTGAACTAAGTAGGTCAATTTGTAATGATTCAAGACGAAACTCACGCGCTCATAAATCGGACTGGCGTATAGCCCGGTGTAAGCTCAGACCATTTAGCCTAGCACTATTTTGTAATCATTATAAATATGACTGCAATCAGTAAAGAGGAGGTAATTTATAACACCCGAAATCATTCCTCTTCTTGATTTTTGTCTCGGAATGAATTTATCATATGATATCTTATTCATTTGATTAATCATTTTAATTGGAAAAATCACTTTTCGTGAATAAAACGAAATTTCAATTTACCGAAGAATCAAACCACAATTTTTATTACATACAGCAATAAACTTGCACTATTTTCTCCTTGTGTTTTTTTTTTTTTTCATTTGCGTGCACGATTCACCTAGTTCTTAATTATACAATCGTTTAATCATGAATCACGTGTGGAAAATTCATTTGAACTTGATGCGTATGTTAATGCGTTGTTATAATTAGAAATCTATAAAAATGGTCGTGAATTCGGAGCTGATTGGTTTTATATTGAAGGATGATACCGCGGTATCGGAATACTGATGTAACGGTGACTCGAGTGCTTGGACCTTGACCTTCGAACAGCGACATTTTAATGAATTGACCATTCGTGTCTGAAAGTTCGACGGGATTTACCATGCGATCGAAAGCCAGTCGAAGCAACGCGGTCATAATTTATTGGCACATTAGTATAATAATTATATCTCTACCACGTTGAATTATATTATATCTATCCCATTCATAATTTCTGGGTCAAGAACTAATACCGATCCCAATTGATTATCCCTTTTTCTTTCTTTTTAATTTTCCGGTAATTACTTTTACTGTTTGGGTTTTTTTACATGCGTAACGAAATTTATTTTTATTTTTCCAGCAACGTTTCCTTTCTTCTACGTTTTTTTTTTTTTTGGTTTTTTTCTTTTTCTTAGCAAAATTATACTGACCTTCAGAAGAGCAGCACCGGCAACAGCCCCGATGCACTGAAAAGCGACGTAAAAGAATCCTTTGAGGAGGCTGCAATTTCCACTAACGATAAGGCCAGCGGTTACAGCAGGATTTACGTGACATCCTGACACGTGTCCAATTGCCTGGAAAATCAAAGGGAATAAAATCACAATGTATAAATAGACGAATGAACGTTTATAGGGGAGTCATTAGAATCAAATTGTGACAATTGTTACAGAAAAAACTATAAATTCTGTATATCCACAGGTATTTTTGAATATTAGAGGGAATTCACATTATTATACATAAAGACAGCAAATTCAGACCACATATCTAATTATCATATCGCGTGATTATTATGCCGAAAATTAATAAGCGACATAATAAAAACCAGAGGGTCGCGTATAATTTTTAGCGAGAATTTGCCTGAGCACGCATGAATTGGTAATAATTCGAAATTATCGAAATATTCGGTGAATATATGGCCATCTGGCTCTGACTTTAGGAAAATAATAGGAAAACGGAAGCCAGAAGGTCTTAGCTCCAGAAATTTTCAATAACCCTTCACAGTCACCCTACCAAAAAATATCACGGTATAGCCGGAATGGGTCGATTCTACCCAGTCAGTATTACCTATTAAAAAAATTATTGTGAGCAAACTATAATATCCGTTCGAAGTGATTGAAAAATTACGGAACTTGCTTTGAACATTCTAAATGATACGTAAGAAAAATGGATTTATGAAGAATAGATTGGTGACGTGTTAAAAAAAAAATAAATAAATAAAGAAAAAAAAATGCATGAAGACATGAAAACGCGAAAAACATACTTTTTCGCTAAAAAAAAAAATCACAAGTCAGTGAATTTTCAGCTAAAATTTGGACGTGATACTCCTAAAGATATGCTACTTTTGGAACGAAAAGATAGTAACGTAATGCAGGTTTTAAAAAAAAGGTATTTATTCCGACATGTGAAGAGGGTCAGACCATCCACACCGATAGGGGATACTTCAAACTGCAGGTCTGTGGCGACGAAAGTCCCGTTCGGAGCCATAGAATACATTATACATATTAGATATTCATCCCGTAAGTTGATCGACGGGTCGATTCTACCCATTGTGACTGCGAAGGGTTAAATCTGTCCTTTTATTCACCATCCCTTCCAATTGGTTTGTTCCTTTCACGAATTTACTAAAATTTTGAATATTATGGCGAATACGGGGTTCTGACTTTAACTTTTCGATAACATCACAGAAATTAGGGCCATTGCCTCGACTATGTAAAAATATGAAAGATATAAATGATATTCATGTAAGGAAATACACCAATCAAGAGTAATGGTGAATAAATTCAAAAATAAAATAAAATTTCTGCCGTTACGACCTCATGGCTTCAATTTTAGAAAAATATCAGGAGAGTTGAAGCTTGAAGGTCTTTTGTAGTTCTCTGTTTCTAATTTTCAATTTTTCCAATCTAAATTGATCTACACGTATCTATCAATTCCAATACGAATTTGAAACAACAAGAAACAACAATTACTCATTCTTTTACCACCAAGATCGAATTTGCACCCTTACGACGTACATACATGTAAATGTAAAAGCTACCACAGAAGCGTGTTTCTTGAAAGAGAAAGAATTTTGGCACATAAGATAGCGTCTCCAGTAAGATGACGATTATGTTTAATTTGGCCTGTCTTGTGTCAAACTGATCCTGAACATAGGTATTAATGAGAGAACAGTACTGGCCACTATCGAGTTCGACGATTCCGTAAGAATAAAGCGTAACGGGATTACTTCATTCATCGCGTATGTATTATACAACGGTGGTATAGAATCGATCTATAATTCCGCTTCGGATAATATCCAATCATTATATGTATACAATATATTTAGCCAGACTGTTCGAGAGGATAAAAAATAGTCCAACGCTACTCGCGTACTGCAGATTCTACGAATCCAACATAATATCGGACATATCCGAACGGTTGAATGGGGTCCAGGCGCGGATCAGGCCCCAGGCATGGCGGCCCAGTTCTCATGCGCGACGACAAGGTCTTCGTTGCCCTCAGGGCGCGTATGCGTCGGCTGGCCGATTACGCAACGCATCTTTTCACTCTATACGTCTACAGTACATATGTAACGAGAGAATCTCTTGAAACTTAACAATCTGAACTACCGACTGCGCATGCGCGAGTTCAAACGTCTGCGCATTGCAGGCGAGCCACCCCAAGTTGCATCTGACAAACTTCATTTTTGGTGGCTGCCTACTAATCTTCCAATGCCGAGAACTTTATCACGAACTACTGACTGATGCTATTCTGCTATGATAATTGACCCAAATTAAAAATCATCAATTCGCTAACTCCACGCGTCAGAGGTTAACAGCTATATTAGCCCGTTTCGTACAAGTTGGCTACCCTGGCTTGCAGGCTGACATATCGCCGGAGGACCAATGAAATTGAATTATTTTACGCATGTGCAGTCACTCGCTCAGACTGCAAATTCGACTTACCGAAAGAGTGCGGATTCCCTAGTTTTCCTGGATTCCTATGGGTTAGAATCTAGGGAATCCGCACTGGATGTGCACTTTGTAGATTATAATTACATTTTGTATATGTTCAACGTTCGTCGACATTATATTTAATCCCGGAGCAGAAGACTTTTGGAGAGGCAAACCATATGACCGGAGACCGAATCTAAAGATTGCCCAAAGTCTATAGGTAATCCGATTCTAACACAATCTAGATTGCAACGGACGATTTCTAAACCATATACTACATAGGTAAAGGTACACCGACCGTGTGGTTACGGGATCGAGTCAACCCAAGCTGTAAACGCGCTATACGAAAACAGTACATATACCTACATACGGTGACGCGTAACAGATCAATTTATCAAAAACAGTCATCAAGCTAAAAGAAAAAGTAACTAAATAAACAACAATGAACAAAGAAGAAAAGTAAAGATTATAAAACAAAAAACCACAAGCTTTTATCCGTCCTCTATAACCAGCAACATTATACGATATATGTATGTAATAACGTCATGGAGCGTGTGAAGAACAAATAATACCCACACATCGATCAAACAGAAAGAGAAACCAGATAGGTATTACGGACGAAGATCCTCCCCCCACCGCCCCTTCGTAAATCTATAAAATAATAGCGATTAGCGGGGAAGATGCGATTCGAGATGCTGGTATGTAATGGTACAGTAAAATGTATCAGGACATGGACCATTCCCCGTGGGCTGTACTGACACTGACAAGAGTCTACAATACCCTCGGGGGATTGCGCAACGTCTAAAGAGCATTGTCCCGTGGTCGCGTGGCCGCGCGCGAATCGTTGGGTATCCGTTCCTCGCGCGCTTCGTGTCCGTTTGCGCGCGCAATGCGCCTACCGCGCTGCTGGGCTCATACGGATGACTCGGGGCTGTGGGTCGGCGAGCCCTCAGGGTACAAAACTGCGCGCAGACATCGCCCAGGCGATGATTGTTGGGGAAGGGGACCGCCGCGAGGCTCTGCGGGAGGCTAGAAAGGATCATTTCGACGCGCTGTCTCACTTTACGCCAATGATTTCTGACTGATTTCTGAGCGTTCTCCTAGCGTCACGTCATATCGCGTCGCATCTCATCGCATAGTATCGCATCACCGCGTACCTGTCTCACAGTCCCCGAATTTAGCGGTACTATAAATAGACAAACTGATCGTGAGCACCTGTGTCTATCAGCCTGTTTCGGCATTGCGATATACCGAAAATCTTTCGGTATTGCATCTCCCAAATCATTCGGTATAGCTGTCCATACCGATACACGGACGGAAAGAATTAGTATACCTACACGCAAAATAAAAAAGAGATGATGAGAGGAAAAGTCATATAAATTATTTGGAATTGAAAGCAGCCTGTTTTGGGTTGATCTGTTTTGCAAGAAATATCAAAAATAGTATAATATTTTATCACGCATTGACAATACCACGGCGATTTCTTATGTTAATAGGGTGGGCAGAGTGCAATATCCACAATTTGGCAAATAATGGTGCGAATATCGACTTTGGATGTTTGCTTCTGCAGATACAGAATCTAGGAGAGAAAATCTTGAAAGGGGATGGCAATTAGCTGATTCTAGTTTTGAAATCATAGTTTAAAATTTTGGAACACCAGAAATATATTGGTTCACAAGTAGAATAAACACAAAATGCAAGACGAGTACAATATTTTTAGTTGGTGCAACTGAATATATCTTCATGTCATTACACATATTCATTGCATCAAAAAATATTTATTTGCACCAAATAAAAATATTGTGTTCGTCGCATTTAGTCAGCTGAACTAATCTTTTCTCTCTGCAGGGTACCGGATCACCGAAATACTGAAACCGAGACCTACAACTACCGAAATATCGAAAGATGAAAATATTAGAATTTGGAAAACTGAAATGCTGGCGATCTCTGAAAATGCTTAGCGATTCAACGTTGCGACCGGTATGCTTTATTTGAATTGCAATTTCGGACTCCTGAACAGGTTCTTGTAAAATCAAAAAGTTTCCAATTTCGTACCTAGATCCAAAATTGACCGGGTTCAGCGATTGTTTACATCGTGTTTGTTATATCGATCAAGACGTTTTTTTTTCGCGTAATATATTCACGTGAAGAGAATCGATGTGTATTTTGCGATGTGTAGGAAATACTTTCCTATTTGCTGTTACAAGACAATCAGCCTTATGCTAAATCAGCGGATAGTCAACTTCAACAAGTAATATCTTCGGTTCTATGTGTTGTAGAAAAATGATTCACAGCGCATTCGAAAGCCGAAGAAATAAGCTTCCATAACAAAATTATTTTCCATTCGAAATTTGGAAAGGAATCCGAAATTTTTTTTTCTTTGAGACAAACGAACGGTCATTTATTACCCATCGTGTGATGTTCATAGTAATAATGGACGGATAGATGCGTGGAAGCTCGTGGCATTGTTGTTTTATAATCTGTACTCTTCTCTGCTATATTCATGCTTATATTCATATACTTATACATTTATTTTTTAGTACAAATTGTATATAAAAAGTATAATTATCAGTAATTCTTGGGCTCAGAAACTTGCGTACGACAGATTATACTTTTCCAGTTTTTGAATGCGTTTACAATCAGAAATATCTCTCCCCAACAAATAGAATCTTCGATATTACATCCTAAAGTTGACGGTATTAACGGCTTCTTATGCATAAACATGGAATGTCTAGTTTGGAGAAAAAAATATATTCGTACGCGTAGAAAAAATAGTATCAACATTTTTTCGTCTATTTAATGTCAAAAAAAGTGTCCTTCGATTAGAAAGATAGGAAGTAATTTTTTGGCCAATTTGACGTAAAATTCGGAATATACCTCGATATTTCATTCTTTCTAATCGGTATTTCGGTTTATTGTCTGCAGTGTCAGTTTCGGTTGTTATCAGTAAAACGGTATTTTGGCAAATCAAATATATCAATTAAAAATCCAGATCGAAAATCGATACCAAATTTTCGATACCGAACAGCCCCGATACTTACAAGACACGTGGGTGACGTAATTGAGGCGAAATGTACACCATAATCAAACAGAGGAAAAACTATATGCTATAAAAAGTAAAAATCTATGAAGTAACGAGAAGATGAAAACAAAATAGAAAGTGATTCATGAATATTTCCGCGTTTGTTTGTAAGGAAATTTTTTTTGCGTTCGAATTGCAATTCGGCGAGAAATTATGCGCGGATCTGTAATACCTGCGTGATACAAGATGACGCAAGACACGGGTTTGCAGTGCTTGCAGCATAACGGTGAGAAGAAGACGAGTAATCCGTACCGTTTCGGTTCTACCACCACTCGATTCGTCTCCAACGCGTTAAAGCTATAACTAATTTGAATATTTAAATTACCGTACGCCCAGCTGGCTATTCGTAACACAAACATTAGTCAATTCGAAGCTGTGGCAATACCTGATGGTGTACCTACCTCGCGTTGCGACCACTTTATATGTACACTATTGTTAAATTGATGATTGCGTATTTTTTATGCAGGTGATATAATACACGCACCTACGTATTAAATCTTTATGAATCATTCCATCAAAGTCTTCTTATTATATGACCTGAGATTTTACGTAGGTTGGCATAATGAGTTGTCTTCACAATTTCGAGATTCAAACTGCACGAAATTTTTCTGCAAAACATTTGCCTGACTTTTGTGCTCACGGTGGTGGGAATTTTTGCTCTTTCAAAATTTCTTACGAACATTTGAGGAAACTCGATTATTTCATAGTTTTTCGGCTAAGATTCTCGTCCATTTTTGTCGATGATATTCAAACGAATCGCACAATTTGGTATAGAAAATTACGAAGGATCCAAACTTCCCTGGAAGGTCGTTGAAATCTATGAAGTCACTTTTGCCAGGGTACTGAATTACGAAATCGGAATTCTGCATTTTTCTAACCAAATTTATCTCAATTTCACAATTGTTGACAGAAAGATTACAATTCTTAGATTTTGAATAATTTTTCAAAAGCAACATTCATTTCAGTAAGAAATTCATTCTATATTTTCTATGTGATCGAGTTCAGCATATTTCTGATCCACATTTCTTCGTGCGGTTAACTTCATCGAAAAGTTACAATTTGCAGCAAACTCTCATGATTCTGCATACAGAACAGAGAAAAAAACCAATTTTGATTTCATCATGTCAAATTTGGTAAAGTGTACGCAGAATTTTATTACATATCGATGATGTGGACGGTTGAAGGGGAAAAAACAATCTATGAACAAGAGTAACTGGTGAGATCAGTTGAATTTTTTCTCAAAGCGAGATCCTCGATCGATTCTTTACTATGCATAACACTGATCATAACGATGATTCACGTGACATTATAAATCGCTGACGCTGATCAGCCTTGCTACTTTCTTGGCATATATTCGATTTTTTTATTCCATTAAATTATACATCGTTGATAGATGCGCGAGTGGTGGTCTGAGCCTCGCCGGAAGAATACCCGGAGATTACTACTGGCGAATAACAATATATGCACACACATACCTGCCTATAGACGTATTTAACAGTGATCGGTAAAATTCAAAACGTGAATTTGCAGCGTGACTAAATTACCATTCCAAATTTTCAAACCCGGAATCAAACCGCCGTTCAGCTACAATCTTGAACGATGCTAATTGTGAGCTAAAGGTCTGAAGCCTTCTTCAGGCAAATCCATTTTCTAAATCACAAAGTCACATACCTTACGTGACTCGTATTCAGACTCGGTTCGATGTGGAGTTTTAGATAAATTGCTAGTTTAGAAGAAGTTAGAAAACATTTTTTTTTTTTTAATGATGAAACCAATTTTTTGACAATTAGATTAGTATATCAAAATAATGTCTTCAGAATTCTTCGACAATGAGTAAAAAAGTTTCTTGGAGTTAAAGAACACGTAATAATTATCTCTGTGACGAATTTCAGAAAAAAATCAATAAAAAAAAAAAATACTCAAGCCGACATGATTCTTTCAGATTAGAACGAAACGAAAAAAACC
Organism: Ametastegia equiseti; assembly: GCA_963989295.1. Taxonomy (NCBI): domain Eukaryota; kingdom Metazoa; phylum Arthropoda; class Insecta; order Hymenoptera; family Tenthredinidae; genus Ametastegia; species Ametastegia equiseti. The sequence goes on from OZ022389.1 coordinate 23,988,710, forward strand.
AAAAAAAAACTAATCGAATAAACCTGTCAAAGTAGAATAACGAAAAGAATACTAATATCCTCTAAAAATTTCGCAAGTTGACTGTATAATAACTGATAGGTGAATATAGCCGAATGTCAATCATCGCGGTAGCTCGTTGATCCGGTGGACAGGATGTAGGAATAGAGGTGTAGGATCAGTATTGGCGCGAAAAATGAACCTGGGAGGCGGTTTAAGGCGAGATGTATAATAAGTCTTGGCATGGAGAAGCGGGGGCAGCTATAGCTGCAGAGAGGGGAGTATAAGCAAAGGTATTGCACGAGTCAGTAGGTTGTCAGAGCCTTGAGGGCAGAATTGCACCATCACGACAGTTAGACCCCCTTGGGCAAACCGCCGGCCTTATTTACCCTACCTAGCCTAACCCAATTCAATTGCCACGCCACGTTAAAACGACCTAACACTACGTGGTAGGTACCTATACGTATCTCCATGCCCACGTAGAATCGACCAACCTGCCTCACATCATGCCTGCATGGGTAGGTTGGAAGGTAGGTGTGCAGGTATAAACGCTTATTGCCTCGCTGCTAAGTAAGTAAGTAAGATCGACCACGAGGTGGTGGTATGCTCCAGGCATTACTCATCGGATTCGAGAACTCGCCCAGAGTCTCGACCGTGACACGTGGATGTATAATGAAAGATAGAGCGAAATATCAGCACGCCACGCTGTCAAAAACGCCGGTATTTAAATTCTGATCAATTTCAAGATTCGGAACTACGCATATGTGATCTACGAGAACTTTTTACTCCAATTGTCAAATTAACTTCAAATAGTGTCAGAATGACACTGAGTTGCATTGCTCTGAAATTTTTCTTCCAGTTCACGTATAGTATCATTAAATGACCCTTGAGGTGATAAAGTAGAGATCACTTTCAACTAATTAACCTAGCTAACACAAAAAACATGAATTTTATCAAAATCCTATCAGTTTTTAGATGAAGTGACGTACTTGGCCATTTTTGCCAAAAAACTGAATTCATTCGAATCGGTTAAGTAGTCGTCGAGAAAGTATACGATTCGCGTTTTCGAGGTGATAACAATTCGTAATAATGGAATTTCGAACGGATTCCTGATTATGGATCAAGAAGATGCACGGTGGGGTTTTTTTTCTTGTTTTTTTCTTGTTTCTCTTTTTTGAAAGAAACAAAATTTCGAATCATGGGGGTACAAAAATGACTCCGATTCAGTTTCTCTTTCTCTGCACCTTATTACCCGCGAGTTCGTTGAAAGTGAGTTGATTTCGAGTTTAAAGAGGCGAGAGTGTTCACGTTGATCTATATGTATATACGATATGCCTGCGAGGGTCTAACCGTTACTGCACAGTCCTATACGTACCGATATATAGAACTATGTATGTACGTACATACATATAAAAGTTGTCGAAGAGGGCAACAAACTCTGTCACGGTACACGGAACCGTGTCAACGTATACCGATTGGTAAAAATCGTCGAACCTCCCCCAATTCCGTCGATCATTTTACCCAAAATATCCGATCGTAATCATCGCATTGGTCAATTTAAAGGTCCAGTACCAGAGTAAGCCTAAATCACCTATTGTCGATGAAGTTCATTTTAACTATTGTAAGCCATTTGAAATTAGCCTTATCGACCATGTGGCTGTACATGCCACTCTGGCACCAAACCCTTCAATTGCCAATCCATCGATGTATTTAACTTTGGCAGGACTGAGGAGAGTATAAGGTAAATGGACCAGTAGCTAGATTGTCCCGATACCCGGATTATACTTTCGATCACCGATCTGATCCGAGATAAACGCAGTCCTGGTATCGGGACAATTCAGCTATACCGATTCGTATGACCTGTTACTGGTACTTTTACCTTAAAAGTGCATGTCTAGGTAGAGGTGAGGATAATCGGTATATACGTGCGATAATATTGTTCGTATGGCAACATGTTAGAGCAATTATAACCAGTTGTTAAAATCGGACGATCATCTTTTCAAATGTGATCGTTTACCTTGCCAATAGTTCTCCCCGCCCCCCTCCTTCGCCGTAAGTGGGATTCATTAGTTTGTAATAACTATGAGAGGTTAATAATAAATTGAGTTTACTCCAAGGTTGGTTTCGAAAGGATGCGTTCTAGAAGAAGGACCTACTACATTTCAATCAATATACAGCAATATACTCCAAAGAAAAAAAAAAAGAATAGAAAGAAAAAAAAAAGAAAAATCTAAATCTCTCTAATGATTGTTACAATTTTACCTCTAACATACGCACGTAGACTATAATAAGTATATATATATATATATGCGCCCACCTGATATATACACAAACGTAAGAAGCTCATGTACGAATGTCGTAATTCGTATTTGACCGAGATGTAGTAAGCGATAGTAGGACCATTAGTTTCGGTAACGAAGATTGATTTTTTATTTCATTTTTTTTTTTTTTTTTTCTGTTTCATTCGTCTATCATATTTTAACTAATACAAGCTGCCTTACCCACGCTGCTATTTGCCACGTGTTTAAATTCACCGTTTCGAATGCACCTTGATCGATTATTATTATACGTTCAATAGAAATGATATTTGTTCAATTATTTGAATATTTGAATGAAAATTCTCGTGCAAAACGTTTCAATGAAATTTTTTTACCCTTCTCTCTTTCTCTCTTTCTCTCTCTCACTGTCTCGATGGCTGTTAAGTTGTTTAATTTTTAATTGGCATCATCTGTAGAGGATCCTTGTACACGCGTGATTAAACAGTAATTTTTGAGGCATTATATAAGTAGGTTATAGTGCATTATACAGCTCTGTAAGTATTCGCTGCCCTGAATCGACTCGGTCCAAGGGCATGCCTAATAAAATTTTTCATTATATTCCTCCTTCGATGTTATACACCGCGTCCGATCGTCCGATTCGACAGATCACGTATTAAATTTTTTTTTAACGTCTCATCCCACGATTTTTAATACAATCTAACTTAACTGCGGCTGTATAATTACGATCATCATCAAACTCGCACGCATAGTGGTGATCTTGTACTATCGATCAATATAGCCGTTACAAGACAAATTTTGTAATCCAAACCGTTCTAATCGTATCAATAATTTCTCGTCAAATAACAATCATGATGAATAACGAAACCACGAACGTGTATAGGGTTATCGAATTTTTGAGTACCTCTGTTTCGTAGCTATTATAACAGCGATAGATGGGTCCATTCGAAAGTATTATGAGTATAGAAATTAACTCTGCAAACACGAATTTAAATATAGGACACAGTCGATTGTCTATTAGCAAGCAATAAGTGAGAATGGCTCATAGAATCGTGTGAAATCTCTTGTTTTGTTTTACACCTATCTGAAATTTCAACCTCTTGAACACTGGAGGTAAATACAAACTCAATTCTTCAGCAGAATTTGAATATTCTACGAAAATTAATGAGTATATTGTATTCGAACGGAGGAAAGTGATTGGAAGAACACATTTTATCCGACAAAGAATGAAAAAAGCTCTAGATTATTTCTCAGTTAAAATGGGTTTATTTAGTTTCAGTTTTATTTCTTGATAAATTCCCCGGAATTCTACGTTTTTTTTACAAGCCAAGCTTCTGAAAATTTCAAGTAGGGTAATTGTACCAGTTACTAAACGTGTCCCAATTATTGACCCTTTTCAATGATTCCTTTTTATCCATGAGCTCTCAAATCATCAAAAAAATCAATTTGTAATCTCCGAGTCTGTAGCAACTGATTTGTGTAACGGAAACATTCAGAATTCTTGTCTTGGATTCAATATCGTAGAAAATATAAGGGTTAATAATTGGGCCTTAAAGGGTCAGTAATTGGTACACATACCTCAGTTGAATCCTCACTGGTCACGTAACGCGTTAGACAATATCGAATTTATTAAACCATTGGAAAATTGACTTTTGAAATTATTAGATTTCATCCTCCTGTTCCCTTTGCAGCCCTTCCATGCAGTAGATATCAAAAATTTCAATCCCATGTTTTATTTAATATTGAATCGATAGGTTGATAAAGATTTTGAATTGAGAAATCAAGGAGTCAAATCGAACGGTTTAGCATGAATTTTGATGAATTACATAAAACAAAATTGAATTTGGAAAAGCTGTGATACAACGCCTAATAATTTTCCAATATTCGACTGAATTTCGGCTGCTTCATCTCGAGAGGAATCCTCGTTTCGGCCCATCGATTTAATCGAGTTATTCACACTTTTTCAATTCACTGAATGTATTAATCACAATCGAAATTCATAATTAGAGAAAATATTTACCTGTGCAAGGGTCGCGACTGTAAGACCGAACGTGAAGGCGATTCGCGTTACCGAAGGCGCATCAGTCCACGTAACGCAGGAGCCGCATCCAACCAAGACAAGAAGCAAAGTGCCTAATAGTTCTGCTACAAGTGGTCGCCAAATCGAGAAGGTCGTTACTTCATGCAGGCCTAGGAAGGCCTTGGCACCTGAGGGAGCAGAGATAAAAAATAAATATATACGTAATGGCAAAACATCTGTGTTTTCCCTAATTTTTTTTACCAAATTCACAGATCAAGTTAAACCTGACCTCTGGCTCAGGATTATCTCGAGAAGATCGATACTCTGGAATATGAGATCGTATGTGTACAGATTCTTGGTTTTTTTTTAGAATCTGTTCATCACTCGTGGGTATTGATCGATTCTTCAATTTTTCATCACGAAGTCAATTAATAATTATTAGTTAATAAGATTCTGAAATTGTTATGATTTTGCTTTGACACACTGCAATAAACCGTCCAGGATAATAGTCACTTTCTGCAAGTTCATTCTCATGTGTTATAATAACTTAACTTAACTTTACGTAACGAACTTCCTGAACTATACACATTAAACTATATGCTGTTCTACATGTTCTATGAGGAAAAGATTTCTCTTGTGATTATCAGCCGATAGTTAATCGTACAGTTAAACTTCAGTCATGCTTTTGATTGCATACTCGTAAAATCATAGATCCAATATGTAGTTTAACCCCACTTTGAAATCCCTCGCAAAATTAACAGTAGGTACTGAATTTCTTAGCCTGATCCAAAAAGTTGACACAATTTTGCGGATCGTTTGTCTTGTATGACGTTTAGGTGAATCAACTCCTATTGGATAATCAGAAACACCATTTGTGAAACGATTCGAAATTCATACCGAAATTAGTTTCAATTCCATGAAAAATATAGAACTCGATACTAAATCATATAATAAAGTTATGATACTTAATTAACACAAGGAGTATTTAATATTGGCGCATTTGCGAGTTGGAGTCATGCATATTTCTTTCTCATCTCGCAGTTGAAGGTTTTTTGTTTGGTGAGCAATGGCAAAAATTCCAAAAATATGCAATACGACTGTGTTAAACAATAGGTCGTTTCATAATGTATTCAACCGCACGCGATCGTAAACCCGCATGATAATGGAAATCTTAACGATATATGATTATATGCTCATGAATTGACTAATTAATACAAAATTTACTAACGCGAGCGCAGCGCCCAAACTATTTTCAAAAATATTTACGAATCAAGTTTCACTACGTTGCATTGGCTTTGTCGTTAATCGTCTTCATGCAGGACTCATCCTTTTTAAAAATCGTATTTTAATTGATTGTTTAAATTCCATCGAATACCTGCAGCTAAAATGAACAAACATAAGATAAATTGTGCGGTAAATGTACGCCACTTTATACGCTCGAAATCCGATCAAATTCTAAGCGTAACGATTCGGAATCTCCAGCACGCCACTACTTAGTATACAAACAAATTCGCAAGAATGTTCGCTTAATGAATGTATAAACAGCGATAAGTGCCTCGTTTATAGACACAAACAGGTGGGTATCTACGTCGTTTTTTTTTTTTTTTGTTATTTTGCACACTTACTGCAGTAACTGCTAGTAACGATCATGAACACGTTATTAGATATGATATTGAGATGCATGAACGGTTTCTAATCCGTGTGTCTCGATTTGGTTGTTTTTTTTTTTATCTAATCCTTTCGAACCCTTGAATCTTCTTATGCCCTAAAAGTTCTATGACTTCTATGATTTTTTATCCATCACAGGTGGACGGTGTTAATTAATGTTAATTAATCTTCTATGAACCGCATTTGTACAACTTATACAGTTATAAATGGTCGATTCCATCTGACAAATTTCATCCTGCACTTGAATAATTTCCTGTTGACTATCGAAGAAGAATGAAACTAATCGAAGCGATAAACGTGGATTTGAATTCTATCATCTTCAATAATAAATGAACACAATTTTGAATAAGAACTGCGTGTCATTCTCACACATACACACATCATGAGTATAGATACTCAGTTTTTAGTCACGCGGAAAATTACCCTGCGATCTCCTTTCTATTTTTCATTTCTGTAGTATATTATATACAGTTTGAAATTCTAGTCCGCGTGAAAAACAGATTTTAACTCATCGTAAAATTTCTTACAGTAGAAAAGCACGATGCTGATGAATTTTTTCTAATTGGACAAAACTAGCTGTAGGTAATTATAAACTATTTTCGATAGATTTTGAAATGTGTGATTGAGTTTGTGAAGAAAAAAAAAAAAAAATAAAATCTATGATTCAAATTTGGCACAGAGGTAGAAAATCGGAAAAATTCTTTATGACGTACCTTGGGCGGGTTTGCTCATTTTTTTTTCAAATCCAAATTCCGATCCTACGTTATTGTAATTCCACGATATACGAGTCCGTGAAAAATGACACGTGTGCCACAAAGTTTGTTAAATATATAAACGAACTAGGATTTACAGTCTAACGAGTTTATCGACGTAAGTCGTAATACTGCGTGAAATAGTATTTTTCCAAATGATAATATCGAATTTTGGAAAATTTCGTAACAGCACTCCGCACTGCAACAGACCGCGTTTGAGTTTTACTGTATGAGTATTAAGTGAGCCGGGCGAAGGTTTCGCCTTCATATACCTACAACGTTATACCCCCACCGCAACCCTCAGCTGCTGCCCCACCACCTCAACCATTGGCTAGTTACTATTTAACTATTATTTGGATCTGACCTGAGAATCAAAGCTTCGAATAATGACTAAAGATTCATATACTCACTCAACCATACGACATCCCAATATTCCAAGCTGATCGGAAAAAAGTATTGACTCAAGTTCGGTTTTCACGTGGTTATTCTACGAAATTACGTTCCATGCGGTTAAAATCATTTCCGGCAATTGCAGTATGTGCTTAAAACGCAAGATTTAGAATTTAATGAATGCGGTACATTATATACCGATCTATACGTGATAAGGCGTGAAAAATCTCTGCGTAATTATATATACGGTGATCCGATACTTCGTCGATGAGTAAAATCAAATATTATGGAATCGAGGGGAGATAAATGAGAAAATAAAAAAAAATCTTCGAAGGCGATGTCACCTCTGCAAATACGAGTTTCTTCCTAAACGGCGCCGTAGATCTTCAACTCACACGACTGCATCGAATTCCGTATAAGATTCTCCTCCCGAGGTGAATACTTCTGCATAATTTGGTGCTACGATTGTTGCAAAAATCTCCAGTTCCCCGTGAATAAAAACGGTGTGCGTGAATTGATCTGTTCGGAAATTGACTTGCACCATTCTGGCACTCATAACAGTTCATGTGTCGATGATGAGCTTATTGTAAACCGCGAAATGTGGATAACAAAAAAAAAAAATAATTTGCGAATAATTATCCGGAGTCTTGCGGTCTGTTCTAATCGAACATGTGCATATTTCGCAGTTTAGCTCGTCGTAAGATCGAAGATAACCACACGAGTAACATTAACTAGTACATGCAAATTCATGAGTGAAAAATTAATCGGGCGAGCTTGTAATCGAGGTATCCCGCGATGCAAAACATGGATCGCGTGTCCGTTCATCACACATGGTATTTTATAATATATAGGTATGATTGATCATGGATAATTCCCTTTCTTACATAATTATTCAGATATTGCTCGTTTCGTGAAACGAATACATTTTTATCTTTTCTTTTTTTCTTTCGTTCGTTTTATCTGCAAAATATAATTACATTAGTTCCTCTAAATGACGTCAGTCCAATTTACGATATCAAAGAATAACTTACATATGATTCTGTATATACTTTATTATTAAATCATCATTGCTGATATTATTAGGTTATAGTCATTATTATCAGTGTGATAAAGACGAGATGAATTACAACGTGACGTTCGAGGTTGGAATACAGGTATCGTTTTATTATCTTTTACAGAATCTAGACGAAGAAGGTATATACTTTTTTTCAACATTTTTTTTTTTTTTTTCTTATTGAACTTTTCTGCCGGACGACATTCCTGCATCCCTACCGATCCTCGTGGTCATAAAGATCTTTTATTCTTAGGAGGGGAAGGACTGGATATTTCGGTGAACTGCGACGTTATAGCCATCATCAGGGCGAATTCGGATGGAAATATATGCATCGATATATATAGTTTGCCTGAAATTTTCAAGGCCTATAATAAACAAAATACATTGTTTCTGTTCACCTGTCGCTCTCGATACAGTTGCAGCTATGTGGGTACGATATACATCATAGACACACGTATGTATGTCTCGAGGCAGCAATTAACCACTTTAATTAGGACACTCGTGAGCTGTAGTAGCAGCTTCTGCAAATAACCAGCACCTAGAATACCAGCTTCCACATCGCGTTCCTATAGATAAAGTGACGCTACACGCACATGGCACAGTAAACCTCGAGCCATAAGAATTAGGTGCATGTTTCAAACGCAGATATTTACGTATGTATGTATACGTTTTGTACATATTTACTCACAACATACATGCAAACGACTGACAAACACACCTTTGACATATTTCATACATCATCCTGGCCAAGTCGCTTCTTAATTATCATATTATACCTACACACCATACATACCGATTTGAGTATATCACGATTAGGCCAGTGGGTATATATTTGTATTTGTAGACCAGATTTTATTTCTATATCTGTAGATTTTGACGCGCACCGATTGAGACCATTTTTTGATTATCAATCTCGTATGTATTGATTTTTTGATTTTTTTTATGCCTCTTTTTTCTAGATGTCTAATTGTGTCAAGTAGGTATATGTATATTAATCGGAATCTCATTTCAGCAAAGGCAAAAGCAGGCAACTATTATTCGCTACACGCTATGAACGAGTAGCACAAGGGGATCATGCGTCACGGGAAGAGACTTCGCATTATCATCCGTAGTCAATTGTCACGATTGATTAGCGACCTCATGACTACTTCCGGTAATGATCTAACAATTTATGTACACGAGTTGCAAATTTCGTGCTTCGATTGCTTGGATAAGATCTTGAAAACATTCTATTACTGCCTAATGCGATTTGAAATACTGTGTTGAAAATTGCAATAAATGCGAAACTCGTCACATGTTGGAAAAAGAAAACAAAAAATTAACCCTCCGTAATTATACCTCTGTAGAATCGAGTGATAGTCACACTATGTGTCAAATTGACCCGAATGATTTCCAATTGGCTGCCATACGAAAAGTATCCGTCTGATTTTTTTCAAAAAATTGTGGAACATACTTTGAACATTGTAGAATATATACCAGAAGTTAATTTTACCAAAATTAATTGTCAATGTGTCTAACAAAATTCACAAAGATGTGAATGTGCAAAGAATGCACTTTTTCAGTAAAATATGACCACTGAAACGGTATTATAGTTTGAAATGAACTTTGGGGAAGAAGTGAATTGATTTTGGACTATACTTATATACCTCGATGTACCCCCACAAGTTATGCCAATGTCCCGGAAGTGGACTTGGGAAACAAATATCTAAATATGAAAAATAGTAAGTCTCTGAAGATATGTGAAGAACAATAAATCAGCACCTATACCTATAATGATGAATGAGTTAAAGGTGAAAACTAATGACTAATTTATGGACGAGTTTGCCCGTGCCAATCGATCATTTACAATAACGAACATCTTTCAGAACAAAATTATCACCATCTGTCTAATTAGGAGGCTAATAAAAATACACGCGTCTCTCTGGCACCGCGGTGTAGCTAATCAGCTATTAGGATTAGGCGTTACGCTACGCGCTTAGCTAAGTATAATGTCACGTACCTACGTGTTCGTTGTACGTAAGGCATCAGTTGCGATTCTGAGCTGCGGCAATGGTTATATGGATATAGTACGCGTATTTACTCCAGCTCTAAAAGCCTATATAGCTGCAGTTTACTAGTCAAGCTTATGGTATATAGTTATATGTCAATGTAGGTACAGGTATCATTCTATAAGGTTAAGGTTACCGCCTCGCGTCTCGTCGCAGGTGTGCGTATTATGTAAACAGACATCCAACCTCGAGCTGGTAGCTGATGCAGCCTGGCCGCATAACACGCACCGTACATACATACCTATACCTATATATGAGAAGAAATGTATGTACATATGTATGTAATAAGAAACGTACTATATGAGAAGAAATTCCGCGGCGACTATCTGCTGCAGCCACTTAAAATTTCAATTTCGTTGCTAATTTTTTTTCATTTTTTGATTAATAATGCGAGAATTTGTAGTTTTCTTTCTGTCTTTATTTTTCTCACTTTTACATCCTGTGAGATATAATATTAGTTCTCGAATGTGTTGACGAATTTTCCAGATTCCGACGTGTTCAATTATCATTAACTCTGACTGTGTGTCGACTGAATCACATTAGATGCGAGGATATCAAATTATTCGTCTTGAAACGAAACCTCAATTATGAAAAGTCAATTCTGTTCAAATTACATACTGACATTGAACAGACATAGCTATTTCTAGTCCTGTTTTAGCGTGAGAAGATGATTCAACAATTTTTTTGCCATTTTTTTTTCCTGTGTTGTTACTTTTATTATGTTTCAATCTCATCAAGATTTCTTTCTCCTTTTACCGAATGAATCATCGACTGCGTAAAACGCTTTCATCTAAACACAAAAATCAGAAATAAAAAACCTTGGGGCTGAGGAAAAAATATAATCGCTGGAAACTTCCTTCCATAATCAAAATGGAATCAATTTGTTTTCAATTTTTCGAATGATGAAAGTTTGAAAAAAATTATCTCGCTAAAAACGACTTCTGGGTTTTCAACGAAAAATTGTGACATCTAGAAAATTTTGAATGTAGCGAAAAATTAATACGTAGTTTGTGATTTATTGAGGTAAAGTACCGAATGTTCATCATCAGCTGATAATCTATATGAACGGAAAAAAATTGGCAAGAAAATTGTCACTTATGTTAAGTGAATATTCAAGCAAATGCACAAGTTGCATCTTCTGGAGAACTTTATGTCGATCAAAACACATACCTATTTGACAAAGTGAATAAGATAAAGAAGATTAATTCAGTGTCAAGACAGTAATAAGGTATATATGTGATCACAGCCGGGGATCGCAAACTGGGTTAATTACGAGTAAATATCTATACGCCATATATTATGATCCATCTACGTAAGATGTAATAATTCGAAACCAGCTGAATAAGTAATTATAACGTGGGCAGATTATTTCTGGCGATTTGTACGAATGAGTAAAGTTTCTACTCATCATCATCAAGTAAAAACTGCAGCAGAGGACGTGGGAACCGGACATTTATTAGGAAGGTCGATCAAAATATGGATTGAGGGTGTACTTGGGTGGGATTGGGGTATTGCATGATTCTTTTAAATTATTTCGTATCCTAAGCGAGTTTGTAAGAGAATAATAACGACGTGTTTTTTTTACTTTTGCGTTCAAAATAGAATTGCCGTTGACATAACAGATTGAAAACTACACCAATACAACGTCACGCATGTTACGATATGTCTATTTATCAAAATCAGCGAACTTTAATTCCTCATAACATGCTCAATTACCATTCTTGAATAAAAAAAAAAATACGTCCTCAGTATTTTGGCTTATTCTTCAATATATACATTATGCAATCCTAAAAATTGAAAAACAAATTTCATATAAACTCCCAATTTTTATGGAATAGATTCTGCATTACTCAGCGATGGTTTTTCGAATTCCTAACAATCGATTACGTCTTATTCAGGATCTAATACAAATTTTGGATGACTGTACGATTATCATCTCTAATTACTCGAAATATGCTGATCATGGGGACTGTCAAGATTCAGCATTGGCAATGTTCCCAGAATGCGTAAAGTGAAGAAGAATATCATCTATCCACCTTGTTATGCCATTTGACGTCAATAATAAGAAACTATATGCCAATCACACCCACGGATGATTCATTCGTTGCTTCACCCATGCGCTTTGCACAGGTATAATATAACCTAATGTGCAGCGATTATATTGCACAGGACTTAAGTCAGAAGGATTAAAAGTAGGATTCAAGACAGAAGGATCAAGTCCTCACATACCTGAGTTACCTAAGTATAATATTACTACTTGGAAAGGGTCTCCACATCGAAGGCTATTTAGTGCACTTATTGTTATAGTTTCCTTTCTATCTATCCATACGAAAGCCAATTATCCTTCAGCCAAATGATTATTCGCACAAAATATTACCTAGCAAATGGGAGGTAAACGGAGTCCCAGGTAAGCCAAATCGTATTCAACGTTTCCAAACAGGGAATTTGTCTTTGAAACTTTACTGGGAAACAATGGTAGCGCTGGGCGTATAAGATTCTACGGTAATGCTGGAAGATTTTTCAGCGAACTGTTGAGAAACAATATAACTTGTATTCTAATTGTTCTTCATCATAAATCATAATCGTATATGAAGCTAGTGCCATGCGACGTAGGTGCTTAGAATGTCTAGTTCACGAGCAACTCCTAGGTAACTTCCTTTATATTCAACGGTGCTTTTGCGATTACTGTCACAACTTTTTATAAAACATTCTTGGAAAAGTGCCAATTATTTATTCCGCATGATTAATTCAACTGCATCATCGATGCACATACCGAGGAAAATTCTCAACTACGAAACTAATTAAAAACTTGTTTGTTTCCACAGCTATTTGATGTCGTACTTTTTTTTTCTTCTAATCTTCGCGTCTGTGCATTATAGGTTGGCTTATTCCCTAATGAATGAAAATTACTTTTTCCATCTACTTTCGAACTGGAAAATTCCCAAGTGATTAATATTCATACTCATTTTATTAATGCGATCGTTAAAACGGTAATCATATTTCGCGAGATGGAACTTTCCTGATTTCTATGTCTTTTATTGATGACTAATACTCGAAGATCACGAACAAAACGATGTGGTAATAATTGTAGTAACGACATTCATACAGTAAGGCGTTATAAATATTGAATGTTTGTCAGTGGCAAATTCCAGACATGTTATATTTACTTTTAACGTGTCGAGTAAATCGCGAGCGTAAATTGGCAAACGTCAAACCAGGAATTGAAACGGCTAATTGTTTACTCGTTATGAACATTGAGATAAAGAAAAGCTGGTCCAATGGATGAACGTTTCCGGAACGTGCTAAGTAATTCAATCGAGTTAGTCCTAGGAGCTAATCCCAATTAGCGAGATATTGGTAAATTTTTGGTCAATTTTTACTTGTGAACCATATGGCTATTCGGCTACGATGGATAACATCACCCTTTGCAGCTCTTCCTGTGATGAATAAAAAATTCTTTTCCAGTATTAAAAATTATCAAAGATAATTAATATACTATTGAACATGCTACGTATAGTGAAGAAGAAAAAACTGAAGATGATGTGATTGATAATACCTCAAAACCACCGACTTATAATTGGTTACGGTAATTAAATCTCCTTTTATATAATCTTCGATTAAATCATATTATAAACAACAACTGGCTGCTGCAGTCATCTACACCGGAATACAGTGGTTCGCTTTTTATATACGTATGTATTGTATCATGTACATATGCGTATAGCCGTTTGTGAAGTATGATCCATTAGCAGATAGGTACCGAAATTGTAGCCTCTGAAATTCCCCGGGACGTTGTTGTTTGTCAGATACCTACTTAGGATGTAATTACATATTATTTCCCAAAGCAATTAGGTCGACAATTTCGCGGGTTTCACCAAAAATTACGTAGATATATAATGTAGATACATTTCTAAGGAATTAACAAGATAAGTTCAGTAAGTTAATACAAAATTTGTCTGTTATATATCTATTCACCGAATTTTGGAATTAGTGAACAAAATTTTTACACCGTAGGTATATTTTTCTAGATAAAATCTCGAATTTAGATGGATGAAAGTTATTCTGCTACGTTGAAAGACTCATTTGCAAAAGGTCAAATTTATGACAAAAAAACGTTCCATGCAGTGATGATCCCGGTTAATTAATTTGAAATTGCAGGAAATGTACATACGTGATAAAGCAACGGACCAGACGTGTCATTTGCAAGCTTTAATAGTTATTAGTTTAGCGGAGAAGAAACAAGAAAAATATCTCATTATTTTGGGAGTTCGAAGGCTGTGAGCCCGTTTCGGTGACATCTGACTGTTTAAAACGATGACTCGAAAAAACAACCTGCAGACCGAACTGATTTCTGCCAGTTTCAAAATAGAGTGATGAAATATTTGGACAAAACCCTCTTATCGAATAATTGTCTCTCTTGGGACACACCTGACCTCTAAAAATACCCCGTTCAAAGGTGTGTATACGTATCCTGTCATTGATACACCAGACTGTGCATGAGAGGGTGGCATTAAAAGGTTTATTAGGGTTGGGCTGAAAGGTCGGTTATTCTTCTTCAGCTCCCCAAGGTATTAAAATTTGGGTTTGGCCCACGTAGTGATCTCGTGTCTGCAAACGAAACATGCAAATGTGTGACACGGCAATACGCTATGTTCACGCGACGGTTAATTTATACCATATACATTAAGAAAATGATGAAAGAGCAGAGGTCCAACATTAAGGGGTGTTTAGTTCGGTTTTTGATCTACTAGCCGAAAACATCTTATTGGTTCATTGTTTTTGGTTTTTCTTTTTTATTCCCGACTCAACCGTAAAGACCACTTTTTCGACCTAAAAAGCGGGACAAAAGTGGGACTTGATTCCCTGCTATACTTTTTGTCCCGCAAATTCACTTTTTTCCAGCATTTAGGGAAAATGGTTGAGTCAGAAATAAAGCAGATTATTCCCTCAGGCTTACTGCCCTCGCAGAAATTCCCTCGGGCGATTCCTGTTCTCGCTTCGCTCGGGCAGTAAACCCACCCTCGGGAATAATCTTCCACTTTATTCCCTTGTTGCATAATATACTATTTCAAGTAACGAAAGTTTACACTGTGCATAAAATTGTACAACACAATATCCTGATCGAGAACACATATTCTCATATATGTATGTATCTGGCCGCCATTAATCGGTCAATCAACGAAACTTATCAATACGCCACGATCGACGAATGTACATACGTTGAAAGTTTTTCCGCGTTGTATAATGTCGCGATCATTGTCACGAGTCGGGAAAAAAGAATAAATAAAATGATCGATACCATCGTACGTTTGTTAAAAATAAAACGTTGTTGTGGTAGCGCCGCTAACTAATTGTATGCAATCAAGATGCCACTCATATGTAGGCATATAGCTAACGGGTCTGCTTCTCCAATGAAAATTAGTTCGTAATTTCACTCAGTTTTTGACTAAAAATCAAGAAATTCCAAACAAACAGGTTATATTTTTGTGCCCTACCAATCAGATACGAAGATAACTATCAGAACATACGCACAATTAAATTTTTGCCACGAGTAAGTATACGATAACGAAAGTTTCATAAATCGTATATGGATGAAAATGAAGCAGAGGGGTAGAAAACAAATCCAATTTTTTCACCAATTTTAGCGGGAAACACGATACTTTATCTATACTATGATTATCGCAGCTTTTTTTTTTTATTATTAAATCTGAATATTACTGCGCTATTTTGCATTAGGTTCGATTTTTTAGTACCAACTATTTGAAGTTACGTGAGAATCATCGTCTGATTCAATTCAATCGAAAAAATAGCAAACAATGGCCCACGATCATTAGAACAATTTGAATTTTGGCATGCAATTCTGTTGTATTGACAAGATTAATGAGATACCGTAGATGAAGTCATTGAAACGAGGTCAGGCACGCTATTATAAGTAACGCCATTAATGGGTACAAATTTCGAATGTCATCAGGACACCCCTTGGCTGTCAGCCGAAAATGAGCTTGTCGTGCCATTTTTGTCTTGGAACAAAATTTTCAGTGAATTATCCTAGTTTCAGTACTACGGTTTTTAAGGTCGCTGAATCCGAATCCGAAATCAGATTTTCAAAATTCAAAATGGCCGATCCAATACGGTGAACTCAAATTCGAAATTTGCGATCACAAACTTCTGGAGATACCAATTTTTGTCGGAATCCAATTACTTTTCGAATTTGCGTCTGCCATATTGGATCCGCCATTTCGAATTCTGAAAATCAGATTTCAGATTCGGATTCAGCCACCTCAAAAACCTAGATATACCAAATTACAGTCGAATTGATGAAGTATAAACATGTTTTTTTTTCAAATGCCCACATATGTATGTGTCATGAGACAAAAATGGCACGACTTTTTTCTGCCCATGTATGTGTGTCACTGACACTCAAGGGGTTAAGTACTCGCTATATGCGCTACGTGATAATTTATCATATTCGTTTCGTTATTTCTAATCACCGTTTCGCACAATAACAAAAAAATTCGTTGCAAGCCCAATATTAGAAAAATTCAATACACGTACAATAATTAATTTAGAAATATTCTTTGTTTATCTACATCGCAGATTCTGTTTCCTGAATGAAGAAAAAAAAAACAAATTTATCACCAAGATCGATTCGTAGCGTCACAAACACGGCATGCTTATATGCCTTTGCTTGCAATTCGATGTACCTATATACATACAACTATAACGTGGATGGTGGGACGTGATTCAGTAAACATTATCGTGGCTAGCCTAGCGTGACGGTCAGGTGAATACATAAGAAAGACTCTTATAGTAGACTATAGTATGTTCGTTAGAGCGTGTACATAGGTAAGGTACCCAATACACAAATAAATGGCACAAGTGTACAGTATATAGACAATCGGTTAGTTAGCCAGTTATATATTATATCACGCGAGGCGCATGATCAAAGTCAAGGTCTTATCCAGGCCGTGACGGTAATGGTCAAGATCAGTATCGTAGCTCTACCATCTACAGGGATACGGAAATGACTCGATCGTTTTCAGATCAACGATTCATGAAGAAGTGTCACCACATCCTCACTGAGATCATTTGGTTTTTATTGGAATGGTTGATGGAAATTTAAAAAAAAAATGAAGTAACCGAATTTCCCATTTCGTATAACGGCAATTCAATTTAAATAACAAACTCAATTTCTCTGGCTTTTAATTGTGTCATTGATCTACTAGATAGGGGACTGACCGGTCATTCAGTAATATGTCCACAAAAAAAAAACTTCTCAGTCACCCACGTTTTTTTTTTTTTTCATCAAGAGCCGTTGGGTTGGATATTTGATTCCTTGATTTAAACGATAGTTAAATGTCACCAATATAACAATCAAGTTCACGTTAGAATTCAAGTTGTTCTACGGAGCCATTTTTAAGAATTCCATGATTACCAATTGTTATCACCTCGCAAACGCGATTCGTAGTTTTGTCCGAACTATACAACCAATTGGAATGAAACTCAGGAGATTAAAGCTTTACCACGGCAGAAAGTGGCTAAGTATTTCACTGCCTAGAAAAAACTAATAGAATTCCAGTCAGATTCGTATTTCTCATGCTAGCTAGGTTAGGTTCGAAACGACTCGTACCATATCGCTTTAAGACTGATTCCTTTATTTTAGGGGTTTATAAACGTGAAGATTTGTGAAAATTAGACATAGTCATCCTCCAGCCAATTCCAATGCTCTTTCGCTTTAGGAAGAAGATTAAAAATATAACAAATTATTGCTCGGCGTATGTGAAGAATACCGTATTGATTTGCAAATCAATAGCATTTGAAATGTGCGCCATTCATGACGTCACTTTATAGCACGCCTAATCTCTTGTGCTGCTATTTTTTTCATCGTTCGTGTCCTCTGGTACAAAGATTGTATAAAGCATGTAGCTAGCTTTATAACTGACCTCATGAAACCCATAATAGACCTTGAAGCTTAAGCACAACAAATTCCATAAGCTATAGACAGAAGACAGAAGACAGAAGCCTTTATTGACACAAAGATATACCGTTGGCAGCAATTGCGATGTAATACGCTTTCGGTATGGCTTATGTCTTCTGCCTATGAGTTATGCAAGCTACGTGGTTTGCCACTTGAAGCCGAAGCATATCAAGCTCCATAAACCATAAGCAGAATGCAGAAGTCGTAGATATAGATATACCATCAGCGGTAATTGGAAAGTAATGCGCATGTGCTATGGCCTATGTCTTCTGCTTATGGCTGATGGAGTTTTATGTGCATTGGCTCTCACTATGCTTGTTTGATGTTTACCTATGCCATGATCTTGAACAGTGCTTGCAAGTGACGTCACGCGCGATCAGAAGCGTTTTCTATAACAATTTGTAAAGATATCTTCATTAGGAAATTGCTCTTGATTCATTAAATAGTCTAGTAGTATCGTCAATCGATTCTCATGGATGTAATGTTGATAAGGAACTAGAAATTTCTCGTGTTTCTGTTTCCTTCGCAAACTCATTCTGCAGGACTATTCAAGAGTGCTGGGATGATAAAATAAGAATCTGGGGTTGTGAGCCATCGCTTCTTTCGGAGTGAAAGATAGAGCCATACATTACTATAAGAGTTCATCCGTTGCTTGTATCTTTATAATCATGAGTAAACATGACTCTTTTTTTCCATGTAATGAAAAAGTAGTTGAATGAGTTTTGCGAGATCCGAAATTTGCTACAGAAAACAATAAATTGATTGGGTCGTTGCGGCATAATCAGGAAGTTGTTCGTATTCGTTTGGTTAATGGAAGTTCTGTTTCTAAACAATTGTGTACAGCGATCATGAAATTAACAGTGAGATTCGAGATTTTCATTTTTGTGCGTAACGTTGTATTAGCTGAGCAAAAAATCCCCTTGTAGTTTTCAGATTATTTCACTAATTTCCTCCACGTAGGTATTTCCTTTCATCCAATTTCATAAATTGCGTAGAAGCATACTCGCCATTAACTATTTTATTTTCCACCACCACGATTATTTTTATGGTCACGCCTCTGGTCTGTTTACCGATTTTCTACATTATCTAATCGTCTGATCTGCAATCAGTTTTTACGCCTACAATTTTTCTCAAATATTTTGACACGTATATCACTATTCCCGGATCCACGTTGGCATTTTCTAAATGTTTTGATCTATATTATCACGCAACTTCAACATAATTCACGGTTTATTTTTTCACTATTCTGAAAGAATGTGACGCATGTATTGTTTCTCTGTAATACACTAATCGTGACAAATATTTTTAATATTTTACTTGACCATACAAAATCAATTGATCATGACAGATATTTTCCAAAAAGAACAATTCTTCGTCTGTGACAAAAACAATTGATCAGTCATCGTGATATCTAATCGCAGAAATTGAAGAGCGCATCGTTTTCAAAATCAATTAAAAATCGTTTTTTTTTTTTTTTTCGTGACCGGTCACTTTTTCGCAAGATATTCGTTCATTGCTCGGCAACTAGGTATATTCACCTAGTTCGATTGTCCAGTACTTGGCAATTACTTTATGCGAGGCAGCACCTGTCGAGCTTTTGCTTTACAGTTCAGTTACCAGCATGTCCGAACGGTCGGTCGGTATCTATTTAATTAAAGCAAACTATAATCTTGCTTGCACACACGTGGACGGTAATAAGCAAAAATATCTTGACCAACATTTTGGAGCGAAATTTGCTTTTGGTATATTTGAATTCCAGGGTAATTCTAATACACGAATATACACCAAGAAGGATTTCTCATTCCAAAATATTGCTTGATTAGACGTTATTGCATATCACTGTCCATATTTTTTTTCCCTTGTATTTCAACTTGAATGGCTCATCGCTTTGGACATATGCCTTGTATGAATAACGGTTGCATCCTTCATCGCACATCCTGTGGCCTCATTTAATCGTGATAAACTTGAGGCGAGCTATAGTAAATTATACATAAAATACAGCAAATGAGAAAAATCCATCTTTCAATTTACAAATTGGATTCAAATTCAACTGATACTTCATATTTGATTAACCCGAGTAATTTGATTGCGATCTACAGATTAAGCGACTGATTGTTTCAAGCGCTGATATAACGTATATGTGTATTTTTTTTACAGGACAATTTTTCGTACGCTGTATAGTATACAATACACGCAATACTTATAGCACAACGTGGCATTGATTTTGGTCGCGAGACAGGAAATCTAAAATGAGGATACCAAATAAACTATTCAACAATAGCCCGATCTTATCTCGATGTCGTAAGATTTGAATTGCAAATTTTTAACCGTCAGTTTTTTTTATCCATCAGACTATAAATACAAAAAGTCGATTCCATCCGGTGAGAGATTGGGGCTGTCAGATTTAGTTTTTTGGCAAATCATTTTAATGACCATCGAGCATTAACTGCGGCAATTTAAAAATAATTACAGAGCGCCTTGTGTAACGTAATTATGCATCTATTTGTTACTTTCCATTGTGGATAACAGATTATTATCGAGAAGATATAGAATTTCTTGGTACATGTTGCGGTTGCGCAGATTCCAGGTATCTACACTGCTACGACGTAGGGATACAGCACGTAATTAGAGTCTGAGTAACGCATTGCACTATGGAAATTTACTCCCGATTCAATATCTGTCTACGATCTTCAAGTTTCAAATAACAACGTAAACAAATAAATCAATATACATTATACCTGTTGGCAAGATTTTTCAATCAGTGATTCTTCATAGATTAAAAAAAAAGAAACCAGTCTGTCTATAATAGATAGAGATTTTGTACTGATTTACTACAGTTTTCGATGAGCCCTTAATCTGTAAAAAGTGTGAATGATTTTCCACATCATTTTTACGTCAAGAAAACTTCAACAAACATCATTTTTATACGTGATCGAGTCTACTGAAACGTGAGTTTTTGAACGTAATTACCAAGCCTATTTTCGTTGCGTTTTTCAAATAGACTTGATGTCTATATGCGGATAATATACGAATGCAACGATGTGATAAAGCAACACGTATGATATCAAACATTTGATCTTCAACGGTTGTAGACGTATAATGTTCTCCAATATTATGACGTGCGATAAGGGTCTTGTGTGCAAAGCATTCAAAGGTATTGTATACCTGTATAGGCGCATGCGCAGTGCAATAAAAAGTCGCAAGTCACAAAGGAAGAATTAAGTCCTAGTGACGCATTATACTTTTATTCTGTTTTTACAACCAACATTGACAGTCATTTTTTTTACTCAACTCTGAAAACATGTTTCAATGACTTTTTACAGTCTGTATACGTATGTAGAGACGTTTGATCAGAGAACGTTCTTGGCGAAATTTCATTAAAATAACATCGCAGAAAAAATCATAAATAACACAAAAACGAGTATGTCGTTCTCGGACAAATTTTAAGATACCGTCAACTAGTAGGACCCGGAGAACTTGGAATTTTTTCGAATTAGGTATATCACGTTACGGATAACGATACCATGTGCCGGTAAAACTCCAAGATTCGACTAGTGGCAGAAACCAATGAATAGTAATCTACTATAACGTCAGAAGCAAGATTAATGACCTCACGAAATGAAGTTACCTCTAGTTTTCTATATTTGAAACCTGGATTTTCCGGGTCATTTTTCTCCTTCTCTACGAACTTCCAAATACGAGAAAATCGTATACGTAGTATCAAGTTCAATTCGTTGACATTTTTTCAACTTCCCGCTTCAAAAAAAAAAAAAGGGAAATTATTATAATCAGCCCGAAAATGAAAACTTGAGTTTTCGCTAACTTAGAACTGATTAGATTTTGGAAATGATCGGTGCATATACTAGTTTTCGAATAATTGGGGAAACAAAATTTTGAAAAACAACAATGTTTTTGCTTTTATCTCAAGAACGCATTGACGGATTTTGATAATCTTGGTCTTAATTGGCTGGATTTATTTCAACGCAAATTTGAATAAATTTTCGAATCAATCGATTCAGCAGTTCATCAGTTGTCAGGAGCATTTGCTAACTTGTTGCGCAGAAAATTTACGCGGAAAGTAATAGGTCTCGCTCAACGTCGTCAGCCGAATTATCAGCTCGTTTAAAATGGAATTTAAGCTGGTGGCCACTATCAAAAAATCAAAAGTAGAAATGTTTTTGGATCACTCTGTATAATAATGTGTGCAGTATTATTACGATATATCGATAACTTTCCACCGCCTGAATTCGAAGAAGTATTACAGTCAGAGTGGAAGATCCAGTAATTAGTTCATTACTAAAAATGGAGTGTCGAACATATTACGCTATAGCTTGTGATTAGTATGAAATTCCGGAAGACTTCCCATCGAGGTGCGTACGTGACTTACGACGGGGCTCAAGATTTCTCAGAGAAATTATGAATTCTTGGTAAACTTACTTAAAAAGTGATAAACGAATATCAACATAACTTTCAAGAATCATGAGAGATAGAGAATCTTCTTTAAGAATCTTCTCCTGAGACTTTGGATAATTTTCAAACAGATAGGGGAGGGGCGGGCAAAACGTTTGAAGCAATGAATCTTCGAATTTTCACCGACGAACGGTAGCCTGAGCTATGCTGAGTGTTATCTGAAAAGTCTGAAAATTGCGGGCGAAAAGGGCCCCCTAAAATATTTAGAAAATTTTTCCAAATTGAAAAATTAATTTTTACTTTTCATCACCTTTGGTGATATAAGAAAAGTATTGGTTTAGTACGAAAAGTGACTTTTGTTATTTAAACCAATTTTTACGTTTCCGATCCACAGGTATATGTAGGACAGGTTTGCGAACAAATGTCTGTCTGTCTGTCGGTCTGTCGGTCTGTCGGTCTGTCCGGCGGACAAACTCACCAAATGATCTGAAAAACGGCCCAATGAAAAAAATTGAAATTCACAGGGGATCAAGAGCAGATGATGGAGATGAGAAATTGCCATATCCCATCCAATTCGAATGATCGGTTCTACCGGAAAAAATTCGACTTCCAATTCTATTATTTCATTTTTGTCGTGTAGATCGAGGTACGGGGTGGAATCGCGTGGATTGGGGTGAAACACAAGAATATATGAGTGAATTCGAGTAGATCGAGGTACGTGCAAGAATAAATGGGTGATTTCGAGAAAATTGAGGTACATATGTAGGTAGGTGTATGTATATGAGTGCAGTCGGATAGATTGGGTTGCTCGTAAGTATGTAAGAGTGAATTCGAGTAGATTGAGGTACATGCCAGTGTGTATGGATAAATTTAGGTTGATCATGCCGTTCAAGTATCTATTGGGAATGCTGTTCAAGTATCCATTGTAACGTGATAAAAAGTATCGTGCAAAAAACTGTTTTTTCCGCCTTGTTTTTTTTTTGGTCCCTTTTAAAATTATGCGTATACTTCTAAAGTTACTTCGAAGGGGTTCTAGAGATTTGGTTATTATTGATTTGATGTTTGAAATTTACTAGGGCAAATTCAAAGAACGTTTTCCAATCATATCTCGCTTTGAGATTCATCTTCTGGTCGATTGCGAACGCTACGTCATTCAATCCTTTAACATTTGATTCTTAAAGATCTACTTTCAATTCGAACGAATTCGAACCAATTTGTATGCTTTTGAAAATCACCCTGCTTAGGTGATACGCAACTTGATCTGAGGGTCCCGCTCGTAATGAGAATTGTATGTACACCAGATGAGGATTCTTTTAGGTATATGTACATATACATGTGTAGGGGAGGGGCGGGCGATATGGGCCCTACCGGGCAAAACGGGCCCCCCTGAAAATTTTTCGTACTTTCTCAAAAGCGAAAAACATTTATCATTTACGTGTGTTAGCAAACTTCAAACATCAAATCAACATTAGGTATATCTCGGCATCTTTGGAAGAGGCGGGCAAAATGAGCACCCTTGAAAATGTGTCGAGTACTTTTTTCAATCGAGGCTGGTTCCATCTCAAATCACCCAGGCAGGTTGGGACCAAAAATTCAAATCACTCGGCGTTTAAATATACCATTCTTTTAAGGGCATTTAAGGCGACCCGTGTAGAGGGATTTTTTTCAAAATAGTATATTGTGCACCTAGGGCGTAACGTGGGTCTTTTTAGACCGAGTGTGGAGTTTGCAGTACGAGTCGGAGGCGAGCTAGCACGAGTCGGAGGCGAGCTAGCACGAGCCGAAGGCGAGTGCAGCAGCGAGCCGAAGACGAGTGCGTCTGCGAGCCGAAGACGAGTACTGCAACCACACGAGGTGAAAAAGCCCACTTAGCCCTTGGTGCACACCATATTTTTTGTAACGCATGTATTGATTTCTGCGTTTTTGTGCCTATAAGCGGACCTAAGGTGACCTTTTTATGAGACGGCACCTCACAGTTAGATTGCAATTATTTAACAGGAAAAGGGAGGTAGTACAGAAGAAAGTATAGATATGACAAGAATGAAAGATTGTAGTATAAATATGTATATATATACACATACGGTTGTTTTTGCAAACTTTTTAAAAAGCGGGCAAAAATGAATCCATTTTTGCCCGCTTTTCAATAAGCGGGCAAAAATGGATATTCAAAAAGCGGGCAAAAATGAATCCATTTTTGCCCGCTTTTCAATAAGCGGGCAAAAATGAATTCATTTTTGCCCGCTTTTCAATAAGCGGGCAAAAATGGATCCATTTTTGCCCGCTTTTCAATAAGCGGGCAAAAAAGAATCCATTTTTGCCCGCTTATTGCAAACCATACAAAAAAAGGTTACTTTAGGTTCGCTTAATAGGTCAAAAAAACGCAGAAATCGTGCATGTGTTACAAAAAGAAATTTTGAGCCCTGTAGGGATTTTTTAATTTTTATCAGCAAAGACGGATTTTTATCAATTTTGTAATTGTCATTTTTTTCAAATGGCTATAACTTCCACAAAAATCAACCGATTCGCCTGATTTGTTTTGAAAATGTGCGGAATTCAGCGTTCTTTTAGAAAATCGCCGATTCGCCTAAATTTATGCGAATTTGTAGGAGTTATTCAGTATTTCGTGAAAAAGACGGACGAAATTCGACCTCGATTTTCGCCGATTGCATATTTTTTTTCCGCCAATTTTTTCATGAATAGTCTTCAAAAAGTCCGAACTTCACTTGGATGAATCATGTGCGGCAAAACATTTTGAAAGGAGCTGTGGATTTTTTTTTTAATTTCACATTTTCGTTGTCATTACGTAGCTTATTTTCTGCTATAAATTGTTTATTATTTTTTGTTTATGAGATATGGATAGATGGATTGATAGATACATGTATACGTAGAAATGAGGAGAAATAATATAAAAATTTGAGATAGTTCGAAAATACGAGATGACGTACAAAAATACAAACATGAGTCTTTTGTATCCCTTTCACGCCTTTCAAGTTCTTCCATTTTTCCGTTTTATTCGCACGTAGCACTTGCAATTCTTCAGTAGTGACGAGGCAAAGTTTGATAGCTGATGCGTACTTCTTGACTGTATCGACAAAAGAACGAGCATTTTGTATACACTCAATTTTGGAAAACCGAAATGGCAACCAATAAGACCTTCACTGCTCGAACATGTGACCACGCATGGGTTGAACAGCAAATAGTTTAGATAGACTTTAATCCGCGGGAATCTTAAATAAACAGAGCAAAATGTTTCAAAACTTTAAACGAAAGGTATAAACTTTGGTGAGAACTCGAATCGGTGGTTTGAGAATATCAAATTTTCGAACTATCTCAAATTTTCATATTATTTCTCCTCATTTCTACGTATTCATGTATCTATCAATCCATCTATCCATATCTGATAAATAAAAAATAATAAACAATTTATAGCAGAAAATAAGCTACATTATGACAACGAAAATGTGAAATTAAAAAAAAAATCCACAGCTCCTTTCAAAATGTTTTGCCGCACATGATTCATCCACGTGAAGTTCGGACTTTTTGAAGACTATATTCATGAAAAAATTGGCGGAAAAAAAAAATGCAATCGGTGAAAATCGAGGTCGAATTTCGTCCCTCTTTTTCACGAAATACTGAATAACTCCTACAAATTTGCATAAATTTAGGCGAATCAGCGATTTTCTAAAAGAACGCTGAATTCCGCACATTTTGAAAAAAAATCAGGCGAATCGGTTGATTTTTGTGGAAGTTATAGCCATTTGAAAAAAATGACAATTACAAAATTGATAAAAATCCGTCTTTGCTGATAAAAATTAAAAAATCCCTACAGGGCTCAACATTTTTTTTTTTGAAAAAAATCCCTATACACGGGTCGCCTTAAATGCCCTTAAAAGAATGGTATATTTAATCGCCGAGTGATTTGAATTTTTGGTCCCAACCTGCCTGGGTGATTTGAGATGGAACCAGCCTCGATTGAAAAAAGTACTCGACACATTTTCAAGGGTGCTCATTTTGCCCGCCTCCTCCAAAGATGCCGAGGTATACCTAATGTTGATTTGATGTTTGAAGTTTGCTAACACACGTAAATGATGAATGTTTTTCGCTTTTGAGAAAGTACGAAAAACGCCCGCCCCTCCCCTACACATGTATGTTCATATACCTAAAAGAATCCTCATCTGGTGTACATACAATTCTTATTACGACCGGGACCCTCAGATCGAGTTGTGTATCACCTAAGCAGGGTGATTTTCAAAGGCATACAAATTGGTTCGAATTCGTTTGAATTGGAAGTATAAGATCTTTAAGAATCAAATGTTAAAGGATTGAATGACGTAGCGTCCGCAATCGACCAGAAGATGAATCTCAAAGCGAGATATGTATTTCACTGACAGACTTGATTTGAAAATAGAAGAGAGCACAAACCATAGGTTTTCCAGAAGTTCGATTTTGGAAATGAAACAAAAATCATGTGATGAATAGCGTAAATGTATCGGACATCCTGCGCAAGACCGTTTAACTCGAAGCTCTACCAGCGATGATATTTTATACGGTCCGTACGTTTCTGAAAAAGTCACATTATTATTGTTTTTGAACTATAAATATTCTGACATCTTTCATACTTCCATCTGTTATTGAAACATCTCAAAATCTTCATTATCTATCCTGATCATTTTAGGGTCATTGGTTTCAGATTTTTTCAACACCTTGCAACTCTCAGATCAATAAAAACGACTGTTGAAACAGTTGAACATTTTTAAAACCAAATCTCAAATTCATTCTTGTCGATGAAAAACGAGTTGGAATTAATCCTCGTCTTTACTCTTCATCGTAATTTCCAAAAAATATTACAATCGCATAACATTTATCCGGCAACATATACCTACATAATTGTTCACACGTTTTTCATAACCTTGAAAATATTTTAGAATGTGTTTGATGGTATCAGAACGGTTAAAACGTGATTTCTGCTAATCAATCATTTTCAAGGTATACCAAAACACAAAAATTGACGAAACGACTCCACTCTTCTAATTTTTGGGAGTGATCGCAAAAGATTTCATGCTTTCACTCGATACGATTCCACGATTTCAACGATTCCGATTACTTCGATCATACTACTGACTCAAATGGTTTTGTGTGATTTCAACTGATTCAAGAGATCCACAATCGATTCCAGAGTAGGATGAATGACTAATTATACATCAGTGAGTAGGCCCCCGCGAAATAAAAACGGTAATTACAAAATCTGTTCAATTTTTCTTACAAAGATAATAAAAATGAATTACTTCAAGATACGTGGAATTGCTAACAAATTCAAGACAGCAGGCCCACGGACTTACTTAACTTTTGGTAAAAACGCCGATTATACCGGAACAATGAAATCTCGAGAGTACATTTTGCCCTGTGGCCAGACGATATCATCGCGATAACTCGAAGTCAGCAGCATTTCTTGGCCCAGTCGGCCCAGGACTTAATAATATGGAAACGGTCAGGGAATGATGATAGTGAAGATGAGCCTTATCAACAATGTGGGCAATTAGGCTACTCTGGCACTGAACCCTTCATATTAAAGGCCGAAGAAAAAGATTTCCGTCCTTTTTCCAGTCTTCTTATTTCTGAGTTAGTCTACCGATATGAAATCTCACATGATCTTGCAACGAGATTTTAATCTCGCACGAAGATACCCGTCAGTACTCCAGGAGATTATTGATTAAATCATTTGTCGTACAATTGTCTCCTGTGATTTAGGGTTTTGTCGAATACGTTCATCAATGATTCGTGACGAATGAATGTTCGAAAAGCTGAAATTACGATCATAATATACTTGTTACGTACAGAAAACTAGATCTTTAGCCGAAGGTTGCAACTAGATCTTCCAGCTTCTCAAGGTTTTACCTGTTGACTAATGATATTTGTCCCTCTAGATTTGTTTTCGTCTCACGTCTAGCTAAATGCATTTGAACTGATTAGGTAGGTATAGTGTTTTTCGAAAAGTTGCGTTGTTTAGCCATGAAGAATTCAGCCATTTTGATATTTCTACAGGAATGTCATTTTGTTATGTACGTACATGTACGAGTTATATATATATATAAAATGAGTAATTGCCTTATAATCTCCGATATCTGCAAACTGGAACGAACATAAATTAAAGAATTATTTTTTCCACGAGGATAAGAAAGTTATCATATCTTTATCACAGATAGCCGCGTCTACTGTACTTCTAACAATAAATGAGGTGAATTTGAATAAAATCCAATACCAATCGACAGAGGAAAATACTATGATTCACATCTCGGTTTTCATAAAACCTCAGAATTAATTCGAAAAAATCAGAAAAAATTTACGAAAGTCCCAAATCAAAATTGTTTTCATCCATGACGGAATATTTTAGATTTATCACATATGTGTATAACTAAAACGAGCATCAAAATGGGTACAATCTAGCTTGCAGACATTCATTACAGAAATTACGAATTTGTTTTTTAGACTTGGAACAATTATTATGAAAAAAACATTGAAGACTTTACGTACAGACATTTCAGACCGGAATGATAACTTTTCGATGTATTGAACACATTTCATTTTCATCGTCTGTATGTATTATGTCAAAATTCTAGACTGCTATAGGGGAATATAAAAGATCGAAGGACATTCACGAAGCCCCTGAATTAAAACGAATAAATATTAATTCAAATGTTCACGAATTAGGGTGTATGTTATAATTCATCATCATGCATCGGTGAGTCGAGGGTAAGTTGTTCAATATTTTTTAAAGAGGGGAAAACTTTTTTTCCAAGCAAATACTATGATTCGCAACAAAATTAAAGGTCAAAGTCTGCACGTATCTAGATACACATGTGTGCAAGTCTCCTATGTGTTAACCGGAAAATTATAGTATGTACCCGATATGTGTTCTTTCACCTCTATTACCAGAAAAATGTGGAATTCAATTTCTAGATAAAGTTTACCGCCATTAACGCATGAATATAATGGTATACACCTAAAAATAGCCTCATCTACATATTAACATCTATTTATGAATCGTAATTTTAATTCTTATCCAACGGGGCAGTAAGTAGCATTGCATTATCGCGCGGTCTTCAATTTCAAACACCTGCCTACGGTGGTTCTAGTTTTATCTAGTATGATAATATTTTTCAGATACGCCAGTGGGTCAGAGACTCGTATTATTTTCCATAATATTATCGAGCTTCTTTAATAAACGAAACATCTTATCTCTATAGACCTCGGATAAATTAACCAGTAAATTTCCAGACATTTGCCAATCTCAGCTGCATGTTTATTCAATGACAAAACCTTTGTGATTCACGGAGTCAGACAGCGGTCGTCTACTCTGGTCCTACGTGCTAATTAGCGGATAGTTTGGTACTCGCTCGCAATTTTAGTCACTCAATTAGACGATTAGATGCAATCAAACGGTTTTTGTTGATTTCCTTCTCGCTATATCGCGGTATAATAGAATTCTAAATGAATTCGACAGAGAAACAAATTCTCTTCCATAATCGCTATTATCTTTTACGTATTTTATACTTTATCGTCATGTGCATAGATCCTGAAACTAAATCTATATGTATGTGTATGCAACCCATTGTACATGACCTTCCCGTATGCATTGCACGCGCGATGACATATGTTGCCCTTTTTCTGTCTTTCATGTTTTCCTGTCACTTGTTGATTTTGTAATTCGATCATTCAGAATAAAAGGCACGTGCAGCACAAGATGCTGTCTTGCGTGAATCAGTTTTAATTTATAGAAATGAGCTAGAAATTCCACCAATTTATAATTATTCGTATCTATACACGCTCGAGATATGTCTTCGACAGGCAATGAATAAGATATGAACATCAGGATGATTATTCACAGCATTCCTGTAAGCTTGAAATCACATGGTGAATTCATTAACTTTGAGAGTCATTAAATTTCGTGCAACGTGCTGTTCGAGCTATACACGTATGAAAGTCCTTGATATAGTGCTTCGAGCGAGTCATATAGCCTGCAGGAATGCTATTGACGCGGATTGCAACGTATACATAGACGAATATACGTATTCCTATACCCATATATGTATGCAAGATAAATTCGTCCGCTGCGCATCACCCAGCCGAATATTTTAATTATTTAATGTAACTCGTTATTCAGCACTTGCTGGTCGGCTGGAACCCTCGGCGGTTATTGGCACTGACATTGCCAATGATAAATCATATTCAAAGCACATGGAATATCTCGGTGTCAGTCACCCAAATGATTAGCCGCAGTTTTAGACAATCATCAACGGTATAATAAAACTTAGAAGTTTCTTAAATCAACCCGAATTATTAAAGGAATCAGAAAAGCTTGAATTTTCATGAAATCGGGTCTTAATTTTTTTTCCAATGATAATCAACTTCAAACGTGTTTATCTCAGAATTATACTTTACGAGGACTGTTCATCCAATTCAACTGCGGTTCAATTCTATCCGAAAAACATGTCTCCATTCTTCGTATGCAGGAAAAAAAAAATGAGCAAAGTTTTTCGCCGAGTTATTTGCAGATGAGTCAACCTTGGTACAGAAATTTTCGTCAATTGGTCATATTTTCTACAATCAATCGTTTTTCTGAACTACAAATTTCTCTAATTAAAAGATGAGGACATGTTTGCCGGATGTACTGGATTTTGGAAAAGTAAAATTATATCAACGGTGTGACGAAATCCTCACTTCTTTTCTGATCCTGGACTGCCACGACTTATTGATAAATTATTTATTTGAAATCAGGTCCAGTGAAGTTAAACAAGCAGGATTGACACTATGAATCATCTAAAAACGCTGGGGTGTAAGATTTTTTTGCAAAAGTTGACCATTTTTTCAAATCCAAACTGTACTGGTCCAATTAACGAATAAATATCATTCTTAGAGGAAATTTCGTCAATGAAATTTTACTTGAACTTACCGTCAAGACGACTCTCGCTATCTTTATCGACTTCGGCTGTAGGAATCGGAGATCGAAATGCTCTTGGTTCTTCTTCCGGATAAACTGTGGCTTCGTACATGGCGAGGTCTTTGCCTCTTCCGTCTCGATATCGCTTTAACAATAAGAAATAAACTTTTTTGCAGCGATATCGTTTCTCTGGAAGAACCGATGCCGGAATGATTGAATGTCTCGCGGTTGCAAAGACGCGAATGCTAAAATCGAAGAATGCCATTCGTTATCGCGATCAGTTTCTATTGCTATATTGATAACAACACCACATCCAATCTAAATTCTGATAGTATAGCTACCGTAGCAGTAATAATCTGAAGGATATAATAAGACAACTGGCAATTGATGAGGAGTAGGTATACCTATATTCCTATATACGAACATATATAGGTATATTTAACCTTTGTAGAATCCCAGCCTGCAGTTCAAGATTTTAAGAAACCGCGCAGTAGCTCTGATCTGAGATTTCGTGGAAAAAAGACAGACAACAGGACACAGCAATCACCGACTGTTATACGCTTCATTGCTGTTGTTTTTCTTCATTTTTAAAGTGCGTTCCAATGTAAAACAGATCTTCTTTCATCGAAATACACATAAACACAGATACCTGGACACGTATGTACAGGTATGTCCTAAGTGTAAGAACAAACTGTATACACTGCGTATCAGCAATTGAATACTGATATGCTATAGTCATTTCATAGTGGATGTATAAGCAGGTATTGACATATCTGTGTACTTGATTCAAATTGTGTAAAAAATATTATACGAAAAAATGAAATAGCCAGCATCATCAGTCAATTATTGTCACTATCAGCGATCAATTCTCAACCTTGTATATCAATTAATTATTAAGTATATCGCACAAGGATGTCCAGTTGGTATTTTCCTAAAACTCGTCGAAGGAATATCGTAGGTATACAGGAAAACAAACTGATAGAGATATGAGAGTAAGTGATTTCATCACAAACTTGATAATGACACGTTTGACGATATTCCACTAAAATTTGCTAATGTATCAAGAATCAGAAACTGAGAAATAACATCACACTTTAATCAAAGATAACCATTCATTTAGTTTTCTAATTGATTCGTAGAACCTATTACATATTTGGCCACTCAGAAGCACTTGAAAGATGGATGATAGAAAATGTGGCAAGTATCTGCACTGTTAAAATTAGTTTGAAATTTACCAAACCCGGAAATTGAATTGAATTTAATGTACGAGTTGCGGATGATGTATTTGCGCTTCAATGTCAAAGAAAATAAAAGAGAAGTACCTACTGCATTTTCAAAAACGATCTCCCGATTTTAATATGTTTCTATCCAACTCACACCACAGTGTTCAAAATTCGAGATAGATCCGAGATGCTAATTTTTCTGAGATTCCAGCGACGGAGTTTAAAATTTCACTACCGCTGATTGAAGAATGTATTCCAAAATGAAATACATCCTGATATAAAATTCCACAATTCTATCGGAATATAAATAGAAGTTTATTGAAAAAATCTTTGACATGAAATGTGTCTAATCCTCGATCGAATTTCAATGTATGTACGTATAAAGTACGTAGGTATGTCAATTGCTACAAATGCATTTCCACATTGATTTGACCTAGAAATTATTGACGGTGATAGTGTATAGTGTGCGAATATGGAAATTAAAAACAGGAAGATGAACTGTTGTACATCGTATTGCGATGCAATTAATATGAAAGAAGAAATTGATTCTATTAAAAAATGAGTGAATCACCTTTTCTGTATCACTTGTATGTATCACACAAACTGGGAACTCGCGTTCTATCCCATTGCTTCGCGTTGGTTAAAAATCTTCGGTTTGAAATGATGTGAGAATGATCACCGGTGATCCCTCCCAGGTATTCAACTTACCTGTGGGTTGCGCGCGAGCCAGAAACGCTTTGCGGATTGTTCGGGGACGTGGAAGGCCGCAAACTCACGCCAAAGGTGAAGATAATGGCGATGAGGGTTGCTTTTTCGTTCCATATCAATATCCCTTCTTTGATACCACATCATCCGATCTTCCAAACCTATTCATCTTGCTTCTATTCTCTCAATACGACAATAAATATACCTGCGATGAAGTATAGAACTTTATTTTTGATCAAATGTCAAATGTCAAATCGGTGTGCTGGTCACTGCACATCCTCCACGAATATTTCCTATATACGTATTCACCAGTTTTCTATCGTAGGAAAGGTCGACGAATGACGGCTCCCACCGCTGTCACGTGATAGCCTATGAAAATTGTAACATGGTGTGCATAGTCCTTGACATTCGTTGGCGATGGTTCACGGTTGTGTTGAATAAAAAAAAACTGCTGATCATGAACCCTGCATGTCCGCGATCCAGTATGATTTTAAATCTTGATTAGAAAATAGGTAATAATCTGTGATGCAACGCTGGGATGTTAAAATATTTTTCAAAAATTAACATGCATTTCTTCAAACATACAGCTTGCAGTTTTCAATACTGTAACCTTCTTTTCATTCAACTGCTTTAGGAGATATTAGCTTAGATCTAATTTCATACAGTTCATCAGAGGCTTCCTTGCCCCCAGGAGTCCGGAACGCCATTACGCCAATGCAATAGTAGAGTCGCGTGCAGATAACGTTCGGACAATTAGCATACGTGAGGTCAGTCGGTAGCCTTCTGATACCCCTGTGCCAAAGCAATTACTATATCGGGACAGTGCTGCATTTTTCATTCAACGATCGATCACTACATACATTATTCATTCCCTTCATCGCTCGTATATAATCGCCGATTCATTGGACGCCATGTCGTTCATTTGAAAAATCAAGCTTCCAAATTATCCGCCAAAAAATATCCTTCTAATCGTACGTATATGTGAATCCCCAACGAGTGTGAGAGCACTCATGACGTTTTAACAATTTTCTAAATTTTTTTTTTTCTTCTTCAGCAGAAATGAGGAACAAAAAAAAGTATATAGAGCGTATACAGGTTTCCGTTATATATCATTACCTTGATAAATTGTTCTCTTCCGCAATTGCAGTACACGTAAAGTTACGGGGTTCGTAGACTCTGTGCTTTTTTTCAACCGTGTCGGCGACCTTCTCTCTGTAGCCATTTCCGAGTCAGCCGATATATTATTGCAAATGAGAGCCTTCAACGAGACCTAATCGAAAGTGGACTCGTCTGTCGCTTTAGACAATTCGAAATAAAGAGCTACTTCTCAAATCGTGTCCGGCTATCCACCCTTTAATACAACGTGCAATAAAGGGCGAGTGATGGTACTAGTACGCCGATCTAAGAAGCGCAAGCTCTTTATCTCGAATTGCCAAAGTGACAGACCTTCACTTTCGATTAAGTCTCGTTAAAGACTGTTACTTGCGATAATATCGTCTGACTTTGCAGTACGTATAAACTCTGTTACGTTACACCATGGCAATTTTTAAACTTGTTTGAACTGCAGCTGTTGAGATTTGTCAAATTTGGATTCCTGCCTTTCTCTCACCGCGGAGGGACCAGTTAGGGAAATAGTTAAAGTTTGGTCATCATTTTGAAAGAGTATTTTCCGGATTTTGAAGATCCTCAATCCTGGTATCGTCAGTATTCGGAATGCTTCTCACACTCCCATCCTCGCAATTTTCAAAGTCCATTAAAGACCCTTTGAAAAAATTGCCAAAATGAAACTGTTCCATTCGCTACACCGGTCCAGTTCGCCTAACTCTACCCAATGTATGTACGGCTATGTGAATGAGTATTGTACTGGCTCATATTATACAATTGACGTTATTATTCATCAGCAGACAGGTACCTCATACCTATAGCTAGTACACGTGTATCTTCGTCTAGACTGTAACGGCTTGGGGTCTTTGTGAAGACATTATACCTATAACATGTTATGGACTGACCGTTAGAAGCTGGTTGGCTGTAAGTGGACTACTTTAGTTTGGATGAAGTAGTACAAAGAAATATAAAGAGCCTGAGAATAGAAACTCGAGTTGAAAACTATTATTATTTATCTACAACAATGAATTTTTATAAGTCGTATACGTGTATTGTTGGATGTCGGGATTCTTCACAGAAAATCGAAATTCTTCTTTCGTTTGTAAAACTTTATGAATCTTAAACGTAGATAAGTTTGAATTCATGACACAGTTTCATAGTGGTGAAATTTTGTTGCTGCTACTGAATTCAATGAGGAAAAATGACATGCTATCAAGTATACGATAACATGATAAATCAAAGAAAATCTAGAACAATCTGACCGAGATGGCAGTTCCTACCTCTCATCTGTCGACAGTTCAATATTGTACAGAAAAACAATCTGAAATGGATTTTGATTAACAAGTTGCACACAGTACATCGTTCTAAACCCTCGAAAGATAGCCAAAACCTCTGGACATTTATTTAAAAAAAAACATTACACATCCAATATGGCGGACCTCGAAAAGCCTTTCCATCATCATCAGCTTTCAACCGAATTTAGAATACAGGAATTTTTTTAATGTCTGATTACGAGATCAAAATTATGTACGAAAGAAGGGTAGGTTGTTTATCATTATATTCAGCTATTAGATGAATTGAACCGAACGAATATCAAAATTTCAATCAGTATAATCCGAATCGGACTGAGCTCCAGATCATTGGCATAGATTGTAACACTTCCACCAAACACTTTCGAAGATTGCATTAGCGATACAGTTTCTGATGATAAATTCTTGGGTGATTTTAATGGCAGCTCTCGGACAGTGGAAATATACGGATCAGAAGTTACCATGAGCCAGTTGACCATATCTTTTCAGCGTGTTCTCTCTCTCTGATACTTTCGTGAAAATTCCACAC
This sequence comes from Ametastegia equiseti, assembly GCA_963989295.1. NCBI lineage: Eukaryota > Metazoa > Arthropoda > Insecta > Hymenoptera > Tenthredinidae > Ametastegia > Ametastegia equiseti. The sequence goes on from OZ022389.1 coordinate 24,025,112, forward strand.
GATTACGATACATGAAAATTGAATTCGAAGCAAAGTACCTATCCACGCGTTTGATGCCGACAATCGAAACCGCAGATTAGATTCATCGACCTTTTTTCGCCAGATCATATTGAGGTTCCTTCGATCTATACAAGCCGAACCGCACAAACGGTAACATGATTAAATAGCATTGGTAGCGTAGTTAATTATAAGCAGTTGACTATTGTCGTAAATATGTACTTATGCGATTGCGATTGATCCATTTCATTTCCATCTACTAGAGATGTGAAAAGAGCGAATGTCTTTCTCTGGTCTGTACGGTCTGCAGATTTACTGACCGTCTCGGTCTCCGTGAATCAGCAGTTAAATCGGCCAACATAATTGAGCAGACGACGCTCGCCGGGGTATTCTTTCGCGAACATTCTCTACGTTCAAATCGTGATCGTAGTGCACGATCTGCGATGGCACAATGATATGGAAAAACACTCGCATGTGCAGGAGTTCTACTTGTATTCGCTCTGCGCAGAGCTCAATTCGTTACAACTCCACTTGCAAATCAAGCCCATGGGTAAATTGTGCACTTCTTTTCTCAATAAAATCTAAATCACGTCGTTTATGGAGTGAATAAGATGGCCATCTGTATGGTCTGAAGAAGCCTGAAACTCAACTTCTGCACTAGTCACATAGTAATAGTAATTGCCGTACGAGATGGATAACAACGACCCTTGGCTTCTGGTATATATACTTTCTTAGAAGGTAATGTACATTCCAACAGTTGCTTTCATTACTCACTGATTTTAGTTCCTGGTACAGACGTTTTGGTAATTCGCATGCTATCCAAAACCGAGAATGATCCGTGAACACTGATTGTATAAGCTATCATGCACTGGCATTTTCAAAAACCGAAGATTCTTTTTCACTTAATTTTCATATGATGAAAAAACTTCGACGAAACCGCAGCATCATATCCTTATGTATTGCTATGGCTATCACGAGATCCTGCAGTGAAAACGATGTATACAGTACGATTTAAAGAGCGATTTCCATGTGTAAACATAAATAGCATAGTAATAGCATATAATCACGTGAATCTATGCTTTTCAAATAAACACCCTGTGAGTATAGCATTTAGACGTTTGAACTGGTTTGAAGCTTCTATTGTGCACTCAACATCTGCCCTACCCGACCAAGGTGAACACATGAGTGACCGTGACAAGAAATAATCATACTGGCAAATGGAGAGATGGAGGTAGTCAATTTCTGCGAATTTCGTTATAACTGCCAAACTAAATATCTCAACTAGTTTCAAGTCGGCAGAATATCGGGGTATGCCCGTACCTTAGAGCAAGTTGAAAAAGGAGTTTTCTCAGAATGTGTCATTTGCATTGAGACATCAAGTCCCACGACATATTTGAATCAGCCGAGCATCAAAGAAGATTTTGTGTTCAAGTACGGTGAAATATTTTACGTATACCTCCAGGTGTCATCTCCATTTTTTTAAATGAAAATCGTATTCTTCAGTAAAAAGTTGTACGCCGTATATAAATTTTTGATGCTTGAAAATCAACGAATTAAATTTTCATTTTTTAGGTTACGTTATTCTACAGTCTGTACGAGTTAGATAAACTAACCCACTTAATGATATTTTTTATTCACAAACAATAATTATATAGCAGTACATAGTGAAGGTTCCATGTTATTTCGATCGGGTCCTGACATAGTAACCTGTTGATATGTTCTACGGCGTAGAAGGAAAAAAAATAGAAACACGATTTGCAAAGCTTTAGAATTTAGATTCCAACATCAAAGAATTAGTCTACTGGTAATCCCTGGAATGTCGAAATCGAGTTGATATGACACTCAGCCATAATCGATTTTCATGGTATTTACACGGAAGATTCTTTGTGGAAAGACGAAAATTTTGAAATCCGAGCAAAGATGGCCGTGCATTTAGTTTGGGAGATACAAGCAATAGAATTCGTTCAAAAATTCTATGAGATTTGCATGATACAACAACTCGAAAAATTTTGATCTTTTTCTAATTCCCCGTGTGAACATTCTGTGAGGGAACAGCTGGAATCAACCAAACTCCTGTTTATCCGCATTTTGATACAAATTTCAATTTGTATCGAAAAATCTGTTTGACATTGAACTTGACTGATTTCTGAATAATGTTCTTATAGGCACTCTGAGAGGTGACCATAATTTTTCCTGACTTTTTTCAAGCCCTTAATTAATTGAGAAATCAGAATATCCTTTGAAGCTTCAGTTTTCACACCGAAGGTTATAAAAACACGAAGGGTTAAACTTTCATTAGTATGTATCTTTAAAACCAAATGCACGCCCACCTTCGCTCTGGACTCGAAATTTTGGTCTTTTCGCAAAGAATTTCATGTTCAAATAACATAGAAATCGATCGCACCTGTCATTTTGACATTCGAGCGATTAATAGCAAACTAATTTTTTTTTTCAATCTAAAAGTTTGCAAACCGGTTTTTTTTTTCTTTCAATTTTTTTGTGACGTTCTGAGAACGTTCGAAAAATGAACAAAAATATGAAATAGCGTCGGTTATGGAGCAGTCACAATGACACGGGAGTGCCCCATAAACTATAAGTATAGCTCTACAACGATTGTATACTATTTAACTAATACTGTAAACGAGATATACATACAGGCAATTTAAAATTCTGAATGGGGTACCGCGATGGGATAATTGAGGACTATATGGTCGAAGACCTGGGTGAGAGACGAGGTGAAAGAACTACCGAGTTGTTATTAAGGTAACTGTATACTCTTGGTCTTTGATCCGCTCGTTTTAAATCGAAGCTTGCATTGGAATGACGATCAGGTTATATATAAGTAGAAAAAAAATTATTGGAAGCCAAACAGGAAATAAAAATAGCAAAATATAACATGAAGGAGTTGATAAATAATTACGTCAAGTGACGGATATGAACCGTTTTTTGAAGCAACTGATTCACTGACCAGTAGAATATACACAGAGTCACGTAAAATAAACTGGCATGATAATGTTGGAGTATAACGCAAGTAACCCACGCAGGTCATAATCCGCGAAAATAAACTCTTACAATCGGTTCTAGACTCGCTAATTCGTTCCATTTATAAGAATGATCAAATGTGCCAGGTTCAGTCCAGTACATATGACATCGAGCATGCGAGCCCACGATCATTGCCAAGAAAAATGACACTGAATATTCCAAAAAATGAGATTCACTTATGGCGCGATTTGCGGAGGCGAAGGATTACGGTGTTTCACTACTATAAATACTCGCAAATAACAATGAGATCTTTGCTCGAAAATAATCATTCTCACATCAGATTTACTTATAGTCTGATTCTGTTTCTTCTTTGCTTTAAATCAAGAGATGATTCTTACCTGCCTTTGCAAATATTATACCTACATATCCAGTTATATCACCGCTTATCACGTGTACAAGTGTAAAGTCGCGAAAATTATTCACGATCAAATATTTATAACGGCATACCAGCGTGTGGCACGGAACTTTATCCCCTTCTTGTTACACATGTGATTGTTAACTGTGTTTCTGGAACATATACTTAAGTAATCTTTATTTTCCTTTTTTTTGTTTCTTCACAATATAACAAATGTAGCTGTATAACTTGGACCAGATTGAAAAAATGTTCCTTTCACTTCACTTCAGGATACGGTATCACTATAATATACATGGGGTTTCCAGCTATCACCACACCCGATTGACTCGAAATTAAAAATTTGATGTTATAATTTCATACGATGTAGAATCTATATGAAAAAAGCAACTGCGAATTTTTTCAGCATTTTTTTTTTTAACCGTTTTCCTCTTCAGAATTTCACAAACTTCGATTACAGTAGATGAGTCGATTTTCTAGAAACCAAACACAGATATTCGACATGCAAGAACTGAATTTTTGAGACACAGTCAATTGTTGACGATCCACTTTCTTTATGACTTGACCTACAATAAAACAATGACAAATCGTTTTTCAATGCCCGTAAATATTCATATTAGCGATCAGAGTATGGATTGTGGGTACATATTTCTGTTCAAAAATATCGTACATCTCATTCTGTCGAGATGATAAATGTAAAAAAAAACAAAAAAAAACAATATTATTTTATTCGTATATTTGAAAAATTAATAAACTGAACTTTGAAAACGTCCCCCTGAGATGGTATGTTCTGTCTTTACTACCCCTGCATGCAATATCAATAATAATATTACTCAAATTATGTGTATAAGCTGTGAGAAACTATTTTTGAATTTTTATTGCAGGTGAAGTTATAGAAAGGGCGAATCGTCCACGTTTCGCTGGGTTCAAAAATTAAGTTTCAAGAAGATTGAAGAATGTATTCATAGTCTATAGGAATATTATACTCAACAGGAAATCGGTTGAAACAAAAAATTTGAAAAAATTCGCAGATGGTTCTTTGATACAGAACCATATAATCGTATGTGAACTATAGAAAGAAAATTGAAAAATATTGAATCAAATCGTATGCGATCATGGCTAGAATATTGGCCGTTTATCGTACTCGTTTGCGTGGCATACAAAATTCCCTGAATTTCAATTATATAAAATAAAATTTAATTGGATTGCTAGAAGTGAATAAAGAGGAATTGAGTGGTGAAACTTAATTGTACCCCGCACTTTCGAAACCGAATTATTACGCCGGGAATTTCCATGACTCCTGTGAACAGTAACGCACAGGATATACATAAGAAGCATAGGTTTTGCGAAATTGAGGACACGAAATAGCAAATCCAAAGGCGTATAGGATGCGTCATATTTTAATACGTCTCAACGCACCTTTTGATAGAATCAGCTATAGCCGGTTCCAATGCAGCATCACATTCAGTCAAACACGTCATATTAGAATGGCGGAATGGCTATAGATTCATATTATACACGTAACGAAATTCATCTGCGGCCTTGAAAATGCGGGAAAATTACGAGAGCGTAGAAAATTCATGAGTAATCCTACAGACAGGATGAATAAACGGTCCAGACTAAAAGCAAAAAAAAAAAAAAAAACGGGAGGAAAACTGAACCAAACGGCGAATAACCATGCCGAGTTCTTGTACGATTTTACACCTTTTTCTTATTATAATATTATATAAAGAATTTCATAGCCTAGCGCGAAATCTTCGTTTCCGGGATTTCAGTATATCGTTATATTACCTAACAGGGGACACGCCACTTTGTTCCCAACTGGCATTGCCAAGGTCTTGTATTCTTCCGCCACGATGATTTTTTGCTGTATTGGTATATATGATGAACAGAATATACTAAGCCATGATCACGTTTACCAGTGAATGAACAGTTATAAATCGGGATGCGGGTATGAGGCGCATACGAGTACTACATACAGGGTATTCGAAGCGAAGTGGACCGGTTTTTTGGCCGGTACATAATATACAAAGGCCCATACAGAATTCGGTACCTTTTCACCACGCAAAGTACCCCTCACAAGTACAGGCCAATACAATTATTATTTCAGGAGATATCATTCTTCACTGACAACTAACTTGTTCTCAAACCACAGGGTGGAGAGAATTTATACTCAAGAAATTCACTGCGAATAAATTTGGAAATAAAACAAAGGTGTGACGAATTTTTTAATTGTTATCATTTGTTATTTAATATACCCCTTTTAGTCATTGATTGTCATTAAATGCCCTTTTTTAGGAATGAATTGTCATTAAATGCCCTTTTTTAGTAATTAATTTTCACTAAATGCCCTTTTCGGTAATGAATTGTCATTGAATGCTCTTGTTTAGTAATTAACTGTCCATCAATGCCCTTTTTTAGTAATTAATTGTCATACGTCTTTTTCAGCTATAGTTAATTGTGAAAAAAAATACAGCTATAGTACGTGATAGTACAAATTGAAGGAAAAATATGTAAATTCTCATTAACAGAATCATTGGTCGCATTATATAAATAAATATATTAAGCCATGTTGAAGTTGTGCCTCGTCAGTTTTTTATTTTTTCATTCTGTATGATAATTCATCTGCGAAATTTTCGTTTGTCGATTAATTAATTATAAATAGAATACGAAAAGAAGATGCGCAGCTAATCGCACCCGAGATCGCACTGCACTTTCATTTAACTTCAAAGTATATTCAGTAATAATCTGGAGTGAGTTCATTTCACCCCTCGGGTAGTGAGCCAGTAAAATCACACATGCCCTCAGTTCCACATGCTTGCAAATTCCAGAAGTGATAGGGAGGCCAGATGTTTGGAGAGAGCTTGTTTTTGCACGCAAAATACGCACTATACACTCCAGTCATGGTTCCAATAATGATTCGTTATAGCTGATCGTGAGATATGTGGAGTTAAAAATGCAAGTGATTCATTTTTTGGTTTGATTTTTAAAGAGTTTCAAAATCAAAATTCGATCGTAAATTCTCATCTTTTTAAAATTTGTTGTACACAAAGCCTGCGTATTGAATGTCGTGGATCTCTGTTTCGAAAAACCGATAAAAACCGAAATTCTCAGAGAAATTTACGAGTCATAATTAATCTTGAGTCCATAATAAAAGCTAGCTGCTTCTGTAGACACTATACCTATAAGATAAAAATCTATACAAACTCTTACTGTAGAAAAAATCTATTAACAAAAATCTTTGATAGAATAATTTTATTTTGTTTACATCTTCGCTTCCGACAAAAGTGATTACGTCGAAATATTTTCGCTACATGACAAATAACCCATCATATCTGATATAATGAACTATTCATGAAATTTGCTCGGCTAATGTTAGCTTTCATTATAAATAAATGAGATCAATTTTGAAGAAAATTTTTCGCTACCCTTGAATTACAATTGAATTCAGCACGGGATTACATTTCTTCATTCTTATACGGGGACACACGTCTGGGGCAAAGAATCGAGTAGACATAAGCGCATAATGCTTATATTATACATTCTTTTCACTATATTTTAATGCAATGGCAGAAAATCCAAAAAGTTGTAGTCCGAACCGAATTATCTATATTATTTTTCGGTTACCTATACAGTAGTATGAAATCACAAAATTGAAACTGAAGTCTCATACGTTTTTGTGTCTTTTAGTATTTGCAAACAAGTTTTTAGATAGCTGTTTGCTCGTATCTTGTTCTAGCCGACAATCTAACCGGATGATCTCAGAAGCTGATTGAATAGAAAAATACGCAACTCACAGGGATTTACAAACGCAACAAAAACAGCCATATCCAGTTTGATTTGAACACTCGCTCGACACGACAAAATTTGGCTTGCAATTATTGATTAGAACCTATAATACTCTTTTCCATTAGATTAATGATCGATGCTTTCTCGAAATTATAACCGTATAGCAGTAGGGTTGTCAACCAAGGAATACTTTTCATTGATTTTGGTAAAGTTTTCGTCAATTTTCTGAATGATTTGGAAAACGGATGGATAGAAAACCTTGAGACAGAACCTCTATTTGGCGAATAATATATAGATAAGTAATAGAGATTCCACCTGCCGCGGCCGTGGTCCGTCGGCTGACAGGGCTCTGGTTTATAGATTTGACGAATAAATAAATAGAAATAAATAGTGTTGGGCGCCAGTCGGTTAAACGGAGCCGACACCGTCAATCAGACGATTGTATAGATAATAAATAAATAAATGAACAAGAGACAAGCACAAGGGTAGGAACGTTGGAGGACCATTGAAATGCAAGACCAATAGAAATGGTATTTAACGGAAAAGATATATGCGTTTATTGACTCACTTATTGCAGCAACAGACGGCTGAATAATAACGATCCTAGACTTGGTCGAAGATATCACAATTGACAATAATAAATAAAATAATCACATAATAATATAATAATATAATAAATTCAATAATAAGTGTCTAAATTTTAGACAAAATGAGTTCATATAGATAATACGTCTATATTCGGGTAAGACTCCTCGAGAACTGCTTCACTTGCCGATATTTGACGAACGTGTCGCTAGGCGAGATGCGAATTTGGTATATTATGTTACCGGCGTTTAGGCGCGTTTCTAACAATAAGGTATTCAAATAATACTTCCAAGACTATAGGCTTGACGATTTTACCTAAAGATCTTCAGGTGAACCTTTCTCGACGAGTTTCGTATTGCAAATGATATATATTCAATAAATTAATCGGACAACACAACATACATGGGGATTTAATTGTAACAATTACAAATTAGGGAGCGCTCGAGGAGTCATTTGAGCGAGACGTCGAGGAGAAATTCAAATTCCTGTCACAACCTCAAAGTCACAGAATAATATAGTCAGATAACGGATAGGATGACTTTCCATATTACGTTGACGTAGAACGGTTGATTCTCTTGAAAAGTTAGGGCTCAAATTTTTTATCAGAATACCTCATTCGTTGTTTATTTTTTTCTTGTAATTCGAAGAAGATTATCGGTTACCTACATTATATTTTCAAAGAACAAGTATTTCAACTGCTCGTGGCGTAGAGACTGTTCGACCTTGAATAAGCTTTGATGACTGAATACATTTTTAATCATTGTCGAGATCATCACAACTAAAAACTTGATGAATGTCGGAAATGACAGAATTAATTGTTTCCTAACTCCGCAAAAATTTCGCTCGTATAATAATCCATAGAATCAGAAAACATCGATATAAATTCTCTTGACGAATGATAGGGTCATCTTATAATCTTGTATAGCAATGCTGAAATTATTTGCGTTTTGTTTGCCATGTGAAAACTTGATAGTCAAACGAATGATTAAAATTCGGAAATTCATAATAATAAAATCACCTTTTTCCATATGCATATTATGTTAACTATTTTTGGACTCGTTTTCCGTAATTCACGATATCTACTGAACAGATCAACCGATCTTGACGACCTTGGTCTTGATTGATATAAGACTGGCTCTAACCTAAATCTGTATTTCCAATCATGAATCGATTTAGTAATTCGTGAGTTAAGAGGAACAGTTTTCAACTTTATAGCTAAAAAAATTTATGGAATGTACTTTCTAGATTTTTGGAATTTCCTAAACCAGAATAGTCCGAAATTTGATGACAGAGCTCGACTAGAAGATTATTAGAACTCATTCACCGATAGGTTTGATATAATGACGCGACACGCCATTAGTAATAAACATCTAGTAAATAACCGCACATACGTTATCGATGGGACATAGTCTATAGCTATATATCTAAACGGGAAAGATTTCGTAGTTCTCCGATTGAAACGATCGTCGCGAGATATTGATGACTAATGATAATACCCTCGGATTTATGACCGGATATCCATTTTTGCATAACCTTATACGTATGTAGATATCTATACGTATTAGAATACATAATGCTCAAATCTTTTTTACTTTGGTAAATATTCTTTCAGACGAATATTGGTTTTAACTTTATAATTTGGAATCAAAATCTAGAATATTTCGAACGAAATTCTACTGAATTCGTCTCGCATTTACTCCGAAAAATTTCAATTTCATGACTTTTTCAGAGTTCATAAAGGAATTTCGAGACAAAAAATAATAATTGATTTGAGCAAATGAGTTATGTATTTCAATCGATTCTTATGTATTACATTACGTAAGTATAACCTATACAAGTTCCTATTTTTATAGCGTGTGTAATATCGCCGACGTACATACATACGTTAAAGGTATTTACAATGCTATGTGCAATTCAAGGACCCTGAGCATGCAATAGACTGTTTTCTTCGTCATCCACGACCTGCGCGAAGATACGATAAACAGCTGGTGTTGAATATCGATACGTAGTTATTGAAAAAATTGGAAAATATAAATGAAATAAAACTGCATCAAGGCTGACGAAGCGGTTGGCTTTTTCCTCCAAGACGTAGCATATCTATAACAAAACCTTTTATCGTCGTAAAGGATATTATAAATAATCTATACATGACCATCTCACACGCTCAAGTCAACTATAATTCATTCCTGGACTCAGAACCATAGTCTGGGACCACCAGATTCCTGCGAATCTCGGTAACGAATGACCGTCGAAGCTTTAACGACCTTTTGGAGCTCGTGCTGTTATTGACTGGCAGTAAGAATGTTGTTTTTTTAATTTATTTTTATTCATTTTTCCTTTTTTCTTAGAGCCAAATTTCCGCCAACTAAAGATTTCGCAAACTTGGCAACGGGCGAGGCTTATACGATAGTTAAAAGTATCCCCAGTTCTATGGAGACTCATGATTTTGGCAGGTCACTCTAATTTGTCGTCACCATAATTCCCGTGATTTGGGTATATCTCGAATACAAGTCATTCATATAGCTGGAAATAGTTGCGAAATCACCGCAACGTCAGAGCCGTGGAAAAGGGGAAGAAAATTCGAAAGAAGAAGAAGAAGAAGTCAAGAAGAACAAAATCATCAAACATAATTATAATGTATATATCTGACAAATTACGTGAAACATAGAAATTAAAATAAAAAAGTATTCGAACCTTGATTGCACGCAATTAAGTCTCTGAAATCACTTCATTTCTTTTTTTTTTTTTTCTTTTCATTTCTTCTTTCGTTATACATGTATGTACATACATAGAATTAATCGAGAGATTTTAGCTCAGTGGTTGTAAAAGATTACGAGAACGACAGGACTTCGCGGTTTAGGCTACATCCGTTCATGCGTGTAACCTATACTCGACTTCTGTTTCCTCGAATCTTCGTACAAGTTTCGTCGATGAGACTTTAAGCTTTTGTATAATATTGTTAAGAGAAATTTTCAAATACAATTATTGTATCTCTGCAGTGGTTACCCGCTTTTCTATTTCCACGATATGGGTATCTATTATCTATCTCTGGAAACAGTAACGTCATCCGTTCGCTTTTCACTATTCGTCTATAATTTCCACTTAGTTATAAGAAGAAAAAAAAAAAAAAAAAAAAACTAAATCATCTCGTTTCGACGAATCGTGACGATATAGGCTCGCTGTAAGAATTATTTACGCTTTACAAACCGCGCTTTCTGTATAATACGCGAGCAGCTGTCTCGTCACGAATACAAGTCAGAATCTTGTTTTTGGTACAGATCCAAGAGACGTATGTTCTGGTTTAGAATTCAGATGATGGAGAAGGTAACCGGATAACTGACGGGAGGAGTTTCGCAACTTGAACGGTACTACCTGTTGCTTACTGGTAATTTCATTCAGTTTGGTCACTGAGCTGTTCGTTGCAGGTCAACGAAATTTTGATTCATTCGAATATCAAAAATTTCAGATTAAATTCAAAAGGAAACCGTAAAGAAAAATTGATTCTATCGCAAAACCAACTCCTTCAAATCATTTCCGATCAAAAAGCTTGAAGGAAATTCACTCGCAGCACTCATCAAAGCTGAAATAAACATAATTTCTATAGACAAATACAAAAAAATACACCTGAATGTCTATAATTCTAAGAGCAAGTACAAGACCAAATTTAATTGAATTCTGGGGTACGGCACGATATACCTGCTGCTCAGGAATTTGGTTCGCATTTAGTTTGGTCAACAAGCAGTCCGCAGGTTGACTAAACCTTGATTCATTAATTCGGCAAATATCTCGGATGAAAATGAAACAGAATTGATTGAAAAAGACGGTGATTGATTGTCTCAAGTCAGAAATGAAGAACAGTTAACTTGACCACCTCGCTCGACTTTACGAAAGACATAATTCTTTTTTTTCTAGACTTTAGATTAATGAGAAAGTTACAAAAACGTAGTTTCAAAAGAGAGTCAATTCAATCGAATTAAATTCGGGGAAAATTTGCTGACGTATTTTACCCCATGTTTTTTCCATCGCTGGTCATAGTTCGAAGTTTGTGAAGCACAAACGATTTCTTTGGTTTCATGTCAGGCACCGCGGGTTCCAACAATGATATCCCTACCCCAGCTTCGATGTCTTCAGTAACCGCGGCACCAGCGGTGACTGTGGTACTATATAGGTATATGACATTGTGCCAAGCTATATCGCTGCACAGTCGAGCTTCGAGATCCCTACGGTTGTTGTGAGTCGCTCCGTGCCCCGTGATCCGGTGATTAAAGTTGCCAAGATTTTAATTTTCAATTTATACCAGTGACTTTTTATTCTTCACGTTCTTCCTGTTTTTTTCCAACGTTTACAAACTTCGACAGGGTGAGTTCAATCAAACCGTTTTATCATATTATTCAAATATAACAAGGAGTCGACACATGTGATTAACACAAAAAGATGGAACCTAACCGTATAACGCCAAGCTCACGAGCTTTCGCACCAGAACATACAATAACTACGTAACGGCTCTATTACTTAGTATCAAAACTGGATAAATTTGATGATAGCAAATCGCAAGTTTATGCGAATAAGTACGAAAAGTTGGAAAGCTTCTCTTTGTCGATTATCGGATTTCTATACCTACCGTTGTGTGAGCAATTGTGTCAATGATTGTGATTAACGAGTTGCAAACTGAATGACTTTGTGGAAACCGCAAGAGGATCAATTTTTCTATTTATTCTATAGTCGACAAATATAATTATAATTATTGTTACGTAACATGTTCAACTTAAGACGTCTTTTTTTTCTTTTCTTTTCATGCTATTTCCGTTATACATTACGCGTTGTCCGTTCTTGACGGTCGACGGAACACGTTATCGCGGTTTGGCACTTACCGCAGAAAACTCGGTACTTTGCAGTTACAGTAACCATAATTGCCTCCTATTATTTGTACTTTTTTTTCCCCCATCAAACGTTCAGTAACGGTTGAAAATCGTATAGAATTTCCTTAAAATTTACCCAATTTTCATTTTCGTATTGAAATTTCCTGTCCAATATTGTGCGGGATACTAAATTCCCGAATTTTTTCATTTCCTCAAGTATTGGATTATCTCATCTCTATTGTTTGTATCACCTGAAGGTAAAATGATAAAGCAACAAGTGCATAGTAATGATCTAGTACGTTAACGCATACCTCTGGCTCAAAGTGAACGTTCGATCCCATCGTGCGCTGAAAAACAGCACAAAAGATAACGTACGATAAAAACAAGTTTATAATGCAGTTATACGAACCAGACTGTATTTGACTGCGATGTCTGCGTAACATCTGATGTTCATTAGTTTCAATAAGATATTTTCATAAAAAGGACTTTTGAAATATGTATGTCTGACAACAAATTATCATAACATCATTGTATGTATAACGTATGTACTCAAACCCTCGAGGGTATGATATCGATTATATTTTTTTGTTCGTTGAAATGTTATTGAAAACATCTTATTTTCAAATTTATACCTTCAGTTTTGTTACTCCGGTTTATATTAGTCTTTGAATCGACAGGCTCTTCTCCATACCTCAGCAAAAATAGTTCCTCTGCTTTTTCTTTCTTCAAAAACGCCTTGCTGCCCAATAAGACTAAATAGTAGATCGAGACGATAACTACAGACGAAATTTTTCTTCTTTCGTTTTTTCGTAGGTTGTTCGTTAACGAGCGTCTGCAGCTTCGCGGGTTCTTGTATTTTTGGTTGATTTTGTTTTTCTCTATTTCAGCAAGTCAAATAATGACGCAAAGCTGATAAATAAATGTGGAAAACTCTTACGTTACGTATACATATATATGTATGTATATTTGAATGTTTGCATGGTACATACATACAGTTCGTATAATAGGAATGGACAGTAACCGAATCTAATTTCATTAGCGATGTTAAATCAGCCGGGGAAACATTTGCTTCGTATAACGTTAACGAACTGTTGCTCATGTTTGTAGATATTTTATGGTCACACAGGCAGTATAAGGTATGCTGCTGTAAGGATTTAGCCAGGAGCCGCAAGCGACGTTTAGATAGAAGGAAACTGTCTTATATAAAGAATATAATATGATAGCTCGCAGACCTAATGCCATGATCAGAGTTATTGGGACAGCCGGTTAGCAAGACTTGTCTAACTCAATACAAACTCGCCTTGAGAGAGAGAGAGAAATAAATAGATATAAGTTCACGTACTTGTAAATCGGTAATTGCGTGATAAAAAAGATCATAATAATTTGTAGAGTATAAATCAAGCAAGACCATCAATCGAAAAAAAATATATATATATATCGAAGTAATTGAATATTCGTAAAATCGAATTATCGTATAAAAAACTAACTTCGTGACCGAATAAAATAACCAGCTAGAAACGAGCGGGCTTAAATTGGTATAACTGCGAATGCTATCTTGGTTCTGGTCTCAAGTGGTCCGAAATCACTGCCCACGATCAGCTTGATGACGTTTGATAATGATGTATAATTGTCTCGCGACGCGTCGTCTATTATATATAGGGCATCAAACTGATTGGAGTATAAATTTTTGAACGAGACCTATAGTTCTCGTCACGTTTATCTATCTCCAAACTTTGAGACTCCTCACCACGCCCGATATTTTTCATTTGCAAGAGAAACGCGTTTGCCGAACTATTTTCTCTGTGAGTTGCACGAAGAGGAATAAATAAGTAAAATTTGATCGTGATAAACGGGGCTGTTACACATTTGAATCAAACTTTCGATCTAAAATGACATTTTCAGATAAATTTCAGATCCAAAGAATTATTATTTTAAAACGAATTTGGAAATTATGTTGCGTTTTTACGTTGGGATTTTGATCAAAGAATTGATTTGTTCTTATTATGCTTCTCTACAGTTGTGATTAGAAGCTGAATATATATGAATTGGGATGTAAGGACTGTAAATAATGATGAACAAAAAGGATGACGGATAAATTACATTTAAATTTTGTATAATCTGCCAGATGACATCATACATATACGTATAGTCCAACGTCAAACCACGATGATCGTATATCTTCGCTCGACTGAAATAGAATTGCGATTTTTTTTGTTCTTTGTTCGTTATTTCTTTCTTAAGAATTTCATTATTCATATGGTGACGTATGAATGTTGTGACGAGTAATAATCATCGGAGATCAGATTAACTCTGGAAAATCGATACAGTAGTGCGTAGATGATTCAACGTAATAGTTAGAACCGTATAGCGATAACGCGTAATCCTTAGTTGAGGATGGCTTATAAAACGCGTTAGTGCTTTTAACCAAAACGTAGATAGATAACGATTATTAATATGGTGATTGACGATGAAACTATAGAAATAATTCAACCTGATGATTATCTGTCATTTGTAAATACTTCCGTTTTACATGAAAACCGTGTCAGCTTATTCGCATCATTATCATCAGAGATGAATTCGATACAAATAGACGATAAGCAATGAGATCATTTTAGACGCGAATGCTTCTAATTGAGGATGTCCTAATATTCGCGTTAGAACAACCGCGACTAATGTGACTAAATCGTAGGTGGAATAATGAAGTCTGATCCTACTCGCATATATGAGAGTGATTCTAAGGCAAGGTGGTGGCAATCAGACTGTTGGCACGTACCCAGAATTGTTTACTTACATCGGTACAATCACGCTGTATATACATATAACTTGCAGACTAAACGGCGTGATGCAGTAGTAGGATATGGTTGCGATAAATGAATGTGGGTGACGAGGAGTGATTTAAGAGCGATTAAATTATTTGACACGGCTACTAAATAGGCCGAGAACGTAGCCTTCAGGATGTAATGATCTGCATGTGTAATACAACTCGTCCCAACATCATGGTATACTCATTTACGGCCATGTGGTGTCCTCAATGCAATTCAAAACAGGATTGGCATGATTCAAATCAAGTCATTCAACCCATAATGTTCATTCGAATTGAATGAATCTTTTCAAACTATCGGCGAATTTGATCAATCAGGATCTTCTTATTCTGGTTTAAATGATCATGTCTCGAAGTGCTCGAAGTCATGAGAACTCGAAATTTCGTAATGGACTTCATAGAATTAGAATCCCGAATAGAAAATTGATTGATTGAATAAAACTGCAAGGGTATATGCAAATTCGAAGCTGCAACTGCCTGGATTGTTGGATCGTGACGTTGTTCAAAGCATAAGAGATATTTTTTATTAATTCTGCTACGAAAATAGTTCGACTCGTTTAACCTTCTGTTCGTTTATAGAGCTGCAGCAAATCAGTTTGAAATTCGTGGGCTGAATTGAAATCAACGCTCTTCTGCCCGTCCCCATGTAGCTTATACGTGTGCCCATATCTACCTACGCTCTTGTTGCATGCAAATTGAGACACGAAAATATGCCAGAGAGCCTCTGCCACGTGATATACATTTTCACTTGACGTATACACACATAGGACGTTGTAGAATACAACCGAAATAATTACCCACATTTGATCCACGTGTAGCTTTCGAATTGTAACATAAATTTCAAGTTGACACTCGAGTGACTTTGACGCAACAAAATTTACTATTCGATTACTCGTTAACGTTGTGCTAATCGCAGAGCATAAAGCGGGGTACTTGTGTTTTATTTAATTAGGGAAATTATGCACCGCATTTCAATGTTTTCTAATTTTTCTCATGGTTATTTAGTCCGGTTAACGTTACGGACTCCAACTTGATAACAAATATGATACAAATGTGGCGCGTTTGCTTAACCGTGTGATGCAATATCCTCAATTCAACCGAACTGAACTAAATAAGGAATTATTCTTTCAAGTGAAATTTCTCTGAAACATGACACGCAGAGCTTTTTAGAGAGAGTGGAAATGAGGAAGAAATTTGTAAAGCATTTTTATCTGCCTTGATGCTTGTTGTTGAGTAGAGACGGGGAGCTTGTAGGATTGCGGCATCACTTGCGGGAACTTAATGCTGCTATCACTGCAGTGTATAAAAACTAATCATAATATACTCTAAAAATAACAGTATCGTTATAATACTTTCAATTATCCTCGGCGCTCTTCAAACACGTATCTCTTTTTCTACCCTTCTCATAATATACTACTCTCATTAAAACGTTGATTGTGGAGTACCGACTCTTGACTCCATGATAAATACCACGCAAGATGATCGTATATACCGGCAACAGAGTCTGATCAGCGAATAGACAACCATTTTCAAAATGTACCCACTTCATATTATATTACGAAGTGTAAACAAATTTTCATTTGCAGATGGCTGGACTAAAATCCGTGTTGGGTGTCTCTGAGTTGACGGACCGTAAAGCTGGTCTTTACAGGGCTTTGTTTGCTGAATTCTTGGGCACCCTGCTTCTGAACTTCTTTGGGTGTGGTGCTGTGATGACGCAGGAGAAGATCGCGATAAGCCTCGCGTTTGGACTTACTGTTGCTGTGGTCATCCAGTCCATAGGGCACATATCTGGAGGCCACATAAATCCAGCAGTTACCGTTGGACTCGCTGCTGTGGGGAAGGTACGTTGTTGGTTCAACCTCGAGATTCTGCCATGATCAAGTGCCCTGCACCTATGGACTCTTGGAGTTAATAAGACTGATCCCCAAATGGTCAAACGGAACTGGTCCACGGACTTTTCATTTTCCAATTACATAAACTAGGCCTTTTGCTGTATAAGTATCGCACTCTGCGTCTTTATACGCGCATTTGTGTCAAGCCAGAAGGTTCTGCCTTGCGAGGCATTTTGAGCAAAAAATAAACTCACTGTGTAGTTTCTTCTGTTTCACTTATTGTACTATGTGACCATTTACTATCAAGGAGCTGATATCAATTGGATGGTTCAATCTGCGCCATTGAAAATATCAGTAATTATATGATAACCGGAAAATCAATTTCTTGGATGATTGGGGAACGATGCGTACAGAATTCGGTATAGACGGAAGTTCAAAAGATTTCACAAAAGTCCATAAAAATTTTATCAGAATTCAAAGGATTTCTCAAATTTTTCCATCAATATCAGAAAATTCTGAGACTATTGAACATTTCTACAAAGTGAAACAAATAATACCAAGGGTTAGGACAGTAACCAAAATATTTGAACGATTCCAATGAAATTCACTGCACTGTGGATATTTAATCCGATTTAAGGGGTTTGCAGATACTAACTAAAGTAACCCTGGTGTAAATGTCCAATAGTTATAAATTTTAAGAGCAATTCAGACCTTATGAACAAAACTATAGTGTGTTTCACATGAATTCGTTGTTTTCTGTTCATCGGCAGAATGATCGAAAGTGCACATTTTTTATGCATTTTAATAATTTCGATTACTTTGTATTTTGCTGTCGAGATTACTGAAAATCATCAAAATTCTCTGAAACTACTGGCTACTCGCTGTGAATCAGAGTGAGTTTCGCTGATTCAGATTTAGAGAGTACTGAAATTCCAGAAGATGTTATTGTTTCCAAATCATTTTCATAACGGAATACAGAAAAAAAAATCGGAATTCTCAACATGCTTACGGAATTACAGTTTGTGTAGTTTTTTCTTTTTTCCTTTTTTATTATGAAGAGAACTCATACAAAGAATTTTCATTATAAACCACAAAGCGATAAAAATTTTCACTATAGAAAAATGGCTGAAAATAATGATCGAGTATCTCACAACGCTAAATTTCAAATACTCCCACAAATTCCTGAAGACCTTCAGTGGTTTCAAGAGCTTTTTTGAGATTTCAAGAGCTATCCAAGCCCTTTGATGACAAACATTGCCTGAACGTGAAATTTATCTCTTCTCAATTAGGTACCGGTGATCCGAATGTTCCTCTACATAATCGCGCAGAGCGTCGGAGCCATAGCTGGATCGGCAATTGTAAGAGCGCTATCGCCCGAAAATCAGGAAGGTTTTTTGGGAACCGTAGGGCTTCAGCCAGGAGTAACAGTCGCCCAAGGTCTTGGAGTTGAATTCTTTTTGGGTCTAGTCCTGGTCCTCGTAGTTTGTGGTGCCTGTGACGGTGCGAAACATGAAAGCAAGGGAATTATTCCAATAATCATTGGATTCGCCATAACCGTCGGTCACTTTGTTGGGGTAAGATATACCGTATATATATGAAAATTCCCATCTAAATTCCCATAATTCAAATCCATCCTTTTCCCCCCATGACTAAAAATCTTTCATCACTAATAATCATCTTGCTTGTTGTACGCAGATTACCAGGACTGGTTCCGGAATGAACCCAGCCAGAGCTCTTGGTAGCGCAGCGATTATGGGAAAACTGGAACACCATTGGTTGTACTGGGTGGGCCCAATTCTTGGAGGAATTGCCGGAGCATTGATTTACGAACACGCTCTTGGCCCAGCCGCAGAACCAGAACCGCCGAAGTCATACGGATTCTCAGTCACCGAGGAGAAAGAGGTATTCGACACGAAAATGTAGATGGATCGCGATTATTTCGCGCTCGATAACTTATTGCCTAGGAATAAGCGGCCTTATCATTAATTCGAAGCGAGCAGCTTTTATGGTTCAAAACTTTCAACGATTATATTAGTTATGAACTTCGCTCGATAGTATTTTTCATAAAGTCTAGAAAAACAAAATTTAGAAAAACCGTGAAATTCGATGACGAGTATTTTTCTCGACAAAATTCTTTAGATTTATTGTTATAGTTTTAGAATTAGAAGAGCATGAAAATAGATAAAATGGTAAAAGAAAAATAGCACAGTATTTAGAACACTTCTAACGTGTGTAACGACCGTTATTGTGTTTGCTCTGCAGTTGGAGTACATAGACAGCGGGAGGGGAGGTCTTTGATTCCAGCAGAAAAAGGGGCAAAATATACAAAAACTAGACAAACAACAACAAAAACAAAAACAAAACAAAAAAATACCAAATGTGAATACGAACCTTCTTTTGCAGCTGCAGCGGCTCAACAAGGGAACAGCCGCTTGATCCGGTGCTTAACTGCGGTCTTTGTAACGCCGAAATTAACCAGCATGCTGCGCAATATACAAATCGCCAATTACTTTATCATAACCGACATGAACATATGTCTTACATAATTATGCAATATTTAAAATCATTGCTTATCTCAGATTTTCCTTATTCATTTTTCCCCCCATTGATCGTCACACTATTCAGCTTCAAATAAGTCATCCATCGCCGTGTATAGTCGTATAGTATCGTATATTAGCGTAAGCTCTGCAGAAAAAATCAATATTCACGTGAAATGTTCATCCAAAGATTATATTCCTCCGCTCATTAATTGTTGTTAATTATTTTATTACTTCATTATATTCTTTTGCAAAATCAACGAGGAATCTCAGCGTGAAAATAAACTGTGATCTCGTATTATTATACTTTAAGGTTGAACATGGATTTCAAAAATGAATATATACATCGTGGATCTTTTTCTGTTCTATAGTTTTGATAAATTGAAGAAAGAAAAAAAGAACCATGATTCCGCCAAAGTTGGTTATAGCAGAATCAATACTCGGTTATATGCTGACTGATAATACACAGTCATAATTTTAGTCCAGTTAGATAACTCAAAGATTCGAGAACAGCGAAATTGGTTAAACTTGGAGCAGGACTTCGTTTGTTTTCGGTAAAAATTAAAAAAAAAAAAAAAAAAAAAAATTGTATCATTTTGTTACATCATGCCACGTGTACATTTAATTTATAATTTAACAATCGCGAGTATCTTTCTATTCATTCGCGCCTAACAATTTATATACGTAATATCAATGTCTATGTAGATCATTATTCATACCTACACGCATATACGTACACACACATACATACATACATACATACACAAATATACGTCACGTAGTTTAATCGTGTCAATTTTAATGGTAAGCCTGTATGTTATACTATGTTCTGTAATAAAAAAAAAGAAACATTTTATACGTAAAATCAAGCGTTTCAATATCTTTTCTTCTTACCAATGATTTCCTTTTTTGTCAATTTCCATGCCAATTCAATAGTCAGCAAGTATCTTTCATATATAGAATCTATACAATTGGGATCGAGGCTCTCAAGTTATTGTCTGATTATAAGGCTCTATTCCGAACGATATTATTCCAGTATACACAGGGCGTTGATACGGTTTATGAAATCTATAAAGATTCCTCGATTTTACTAGATATTTCAGACCGAAAATAACTCGTTACCTGCAGATTATTACGAAAGTATTCACAACCTGTGAATCGTGAGTTCTTTAATTAACAGTATGTTCATTATTGGTTTAATCATAATATTTGTTCATTTAACGTACAAACGACAACTAATTCCCTGAAAATTTGTAAAATTACAAATTGGTTTTTGAATCATTGCATTACAATGCAGATAAAAATGCACTATTATATTATGAGAAATAAATATCCAGTCGTTTTGACAATATTCCTTGGCTTTTTCCTATCACACAATATTCCACAAGGTTTCCAGGTTTTCAGGTGCGAATCAACCCGATATATGTAACTAAAAGTATAACAACAGCGTTTGCTTACTGTTTGGTTTTGAATACTGGATTTCGATGCCATAATCCCTTATGATTTACCAGTTTTTTCTGGAGAACATTGCCACCTCTCTTTAACTTCTTTCACGCTTTTCCCGATTAATTGAAAATTAATCATCCAGCTGCAATGCCTTCAACAATTAGAGTCCGTTGTTGATCTGACCACTGTACTTTTCTAAATCATACGTGAAAACTATACAAGAGCGAATATAACAAAAATATTATTATGACCTAATTGTCTACGTTCCATGGTTGCAGCAATCTTCTTCAGTAATGAAACCCTCGGAAGACCTAGTTCAAAGCAAAGAAAAGTAAACGAGAAGAAAATATTGAATATTTTCAAACAAATAAACTCAGTTAATAAAAGCAATTGTAATGCGAGAAGGACTATAAATGAATTGTGTATTAGGAACGCAAGCTCTTTCATGGTATTATTTCTATCTAGCAAATCTCAATTTCACAAATGACATTCATTGGCCGTTCTATCAATGATTTTACATCTATAATGAATATAATAAAATAATCTTTTGTGTAGATTTGGACATTATGAGAAATAAATTCACGTCGTCTAACTAGGTTCAAATATGGTAATGGTTCAAACTAGGTAAAAATATGATCCAATTGTTGTATAAACGCAGATTTTCAATCTTTCAACATATTGTTTATAAGACACATAAATTTCAGTATACATTATACGTATATTAATATAAATCAGCAGATTGATGTAAATCGATTCTTCTTGAAGATCAGGGGGTGAGAGGTTTGGTAAAGAATTTGTCTTTTTTCTTTGATTTGTCTTTCAAGTGCCACATTCTCTCAAATGAGAATACAACAAAAGTTCTTCTACCTAGACTGATACTACACTGAAATATAAATGAAATTTTTGATACCTATTTCTGAAGGTTCTAATTAGCCCCGAAGAAATTTAACGACATGTCGCAAGCCTGAATCTATAATGCGTGGGATGAAATTCCTGACGATTTGTTCGATTTTTCAGAAGAGTAGCAACTATCTTAAAATAATCTTAACGTAAGATGTAAGGAAATGATATACGTGGTGAATAATGACAGATGAAAGTTATTGGCGCATGTACACAGTCCCTTGTATTTCATACAGTATATCAAAGCGACTGCTTCCTCGTAAATACATGCTATTCTTAAATCTAGATGGCTTTATAGATTCAAAACAATATTATGCAAGTGTAACATAATTGCAAAATGTGATCATCACATATGTTCGATATTTAAGTGTGGATGTGAAGTGGGCAATGAATCCTCGCCTTTCCAATCACGCATTATGGGTAAAACTCTATACGAACATTTCAAAGTACGGCGCGAAAATCAAATTATCCTAATTGTATCTCTTTCAAAAGATCTCAAATAGCTAAACTTTCGTCTTTAATCTTAGTAAAAGTATCGATAATTAAAGAGAAAAAAACATTGTTATCAGGATAAAACTTTACATTTTTGTGAACTATTAACTAGTCACATGAAGTTCTTTAATTTTCTGCACACAATGAGGAGACCGGAAAGCTATACGAATTTGTTGCCCACCTCGCGTACGTATCTATACCACATTAAGAATAATTATAATGATGCCAATTAATCGTAACACCGGCTTGAAATTGACGAAAATCTGAATAGAATGAATGTAAATATAATTTTCCTATTCTGTATTAATGTACAGATTTGATTCGCAGTTTTAAAATCTTACACAAAAAAAAAAAGACCAAACAGTGTTGCACGAAATATGATTTTTTTTTTGTCTCATAGCTATACGTATGTGATGACGAATTACATTATTTAAAATATTTAGTTATGTATTTCTTTTAATATTTTTGAAGAGACTTTGCCGATGGGATATCTAATATACTTAATAATATTCTGAATTTCAAGTAAAGACGAGGATTTACTTTTTTCTTGTTGAAACCTCGAGATACTTTGCATACACGTACATATCTAAATAAAAGTATAACTTTTAGTATAATTATTCTGACATCTTGGGAGAATCTTATTTTACCACCATGAAAAACTCGATATATGAATATTTCTTTAACTATCAAGTTGCGATAGTTTATCCTCGATGCTATCCTGAGTTTCATTAGCATCGTTAAGATTAATCGTATCATTTGGTAGCTCCATTACAGAATCGTCCAACTCCGTAACTTCGGATTTTCTAGTATCAGATGTAGTGAAATTTTCTGCAGGATCCGCAACCTCTTGTTCCTCCAAAGACAATGAAGAATCTGGTTGACTTTCGTCATTAGCAACAGTATCATCCGCTATTTGAATTTCTTCCGTTTCTCTACTTGCGTCATGCGAGTGCATTATTTCATCCTCACTTTTATCTCCGGCTTGAAGATCTTCTAACAAAGACTCCCTACTTTTGTCCTCGGCAGTTTTAGTCTGCTCTGAAACAGTCGTAGATTCTTCATCCATTGGCTCGTCGGCTGACACATTCTCCGCCTCCATTTTCACCTCCGGATTATCTTCGAGTGCGGAAATTTGGCTAAGATTACTAAGAACATGGTCTTGCATTTTGACCACATTCTCAGTTGAGTCCAATATGTTGCTAAGTTCACGGCTCATCAAAGTATCGTCGATAGGTGTGGGTTCCTCAGATTTGACTAAAATGATTTTCTTGTTACCATAGACTTTGGAAGTACTGGTAACAATCGGTTTCTTGTAATCCCTCTTGGGTGCGTCCGAGGTAGATACAAACTCGACGGATCTACTTTCCTTCTTTGGAACTGGAGCTTCTTTTTCGTCGCTGTCGTACTCTTTCTCTTCGTCGTAAACGCTTTGCTTTCTCTTAACAAATACTCTTTTCAAAGGTAGCTGCTGTTCCTCTTCTGATTCGTCTTGTCTTTCTGGTAGCATGTCTTCAACCGATTCAATCTCCTGATGTTTCCTAGCTTGAAGTTCTTCGATTTTCAATCTCTGCTGCTCGACACGTTTCTCAAGCTTCTCTAACTTCTCTTTAGTACTTTCTGGGTTCTCTTCTTCAGTTCCCTCCGTCGACGTTACAGGCGTTTCGCATCCCTTATGTTCAACCTTAATATCATCCAACTGTTTCAGCACAGGACTTGACGGTTTAACATCGGTCTGAGAAGTGCTAGTAGCCGATTGCGAAGTCTTCAATTCAAACTTTGACGAATCTATCAGCTTAGACTCCGAAGTACCGGTTTTAAGGGTAACAGACTGCTGCTGATCCCCCAGACCCTGAGTTCTGCCTTTAGATTTCTTGACGACGACTCGCTTGACCACATTCCTCGTTGGCAATTTAGCAAGCTCAGCTGGATCGAGCATAGTTCCATCAGGATTCAAGATAACTTCGCGAGTCGTGTCTCCGTGTCTAATAATCCGCCTCACGATGACTCGTTTAGTGATTTTAGTTCCACTTCCTGGAGTGACCGAAGATTCTGCGTCCTTTACACACGAGGCAAGAGCCTGTGCTCCTTCGGTGCTGCTCATCGGCTTTCTAACGACAATTCGTTTTATCACTTTGACGGTATTGACCGATTTCGGAGTGGCTGCATCCGACTTTTGCGAATCATCTTTCGGGGTCGAAGCACTAGCAGCGTTAGAAGAAGAAGACTGATTTGCCGCTGCAGTCGGGGTAGCCTGTGCTTGAGAGCGAGATTGACCCTGATTAGCAGCAGACGGTGACTCCTTGGCCTGTTCCTGTGGAATGTTTTGGTGTTTGAGAGGAATCTTGTGTTCTTTAAAGACGGAAGCAACAATTTTTTGAACTTCGGCTTCGGTATCGTCGACACGGTGTTGAGATCGAAGTCTTGGAGTAGATTCGTTGTCCGAGGTTACAAATCTGCTCTCCGACTTTATAGAGACTCCAGTTTTTCCCGGTGATTGAGAACTGCTGGGAGTTGACCTGCCCTTTGTTTCCTGGATTTCCCTCTTGTGTACGGGCATCAAAGTTTTTATAGTCTTCTTGACGACGTTACCATCCTTGTTTCTAACATAAACAACATGTTCTTTTCTGTCAGATTTCTCTACGTCTTCGTCGCTCTCCGGAGGTTCGTTCTTTGGAATCTTTTTGGCTACGTGAGCCGGCGGTTCGTAGTCGTCATCCCCGTCGGTATCTTCTTCTTCTTCTTCTTCTTCCTCCTCGGAATCAGAGTCAATCTTTTCCTTACGAACTTCGGGCCTCAATCCGTCAGGGCCCATCTTCTCACCGGCCTCGATGTGCTGTTTGATATGTGTCACGTAGTCAGCTCTATTTCTGCACGATTCCTGACATATCTCGCAAGTCAATCCCATGCCACGCTTGGCATGAGTTAGCTGATGAACTTCCAAGCTCTCCTTGCGCTTAAAAGCTTTGCCGCATTCTTCGCAGACGTGAGGTTTCTCAACCGAATGAGTCCTCATGTGTCTTGTCAAATGATGAGAAAGCAGAAACGACCTCGGGCAAAGTTTGCACAAGAAAGGTCTATGTCCGGCGTGCGTTGTCAAATGTCTAGCTAGTTTGGTGCTTGATCTGAATGCCTCCTTGCAGTATTCGCATACAAAGCTCTTGTCGTCGCTATGTAAAAGTTCGTGCCGTTCAAGGCCCTGTCTGTAGGTAAATCTTTTGTTGCATATATTACACTGATAAGGTTTAACAGCTTTATGAACGGTAGCTTCGTGCTTCTCGAGTTCGTCGGTAGTAAAGAACTCTCTATCGCAGTGCTGGCAACCGTACCTCAGCTCGTCTCTATGTATCTTTTCATGTCTCTGAAGCAGACTGACTCTTGCAAAGTGTTTATGACAAATTTGACAAGTGAATGGTTTCTCTTCGGAATGAGTTGCGACGTGTTTAGTCAAATCGTATTTGGTAAAGAAGAGCTTGTCGCACTCGGTACATTTGTAATTTCTGTCCCTGTGAGCTCCTTGGATATGAAGTTGAAGAGCTTGTCTGAGAGGGAAAGTGCGATCGCACTGGTCGCAAGCATGAACTCTTATCTCTCCCGGTTCCAATTTTCTAGTATCCTTTTTGTTCTGATTATCATTCTCACCGTCGCTACCTCCGTCTTGTTCGTCCTCGTACATGTCGTGATCGACGTTATCAATCTGCTTTTCAGGCTGTCTTTCCCTTTCCCTTTCCCTATCCCTGTCCCTGTCCCTTTCCCTTTCCCTTTCCCTGTCCCTATCCCTCTCCCTTTCTCTCTGGTCTCTTCTCTCTCTATCGCCTTCCTCGATTCGAGGCTTTTTGATCTGATCATTTTGTGATCTTTGTTCGACGAGTCTTTTGCCAGATGTCTCCGGAGGGTTGCCTGGAAGCGGCGGAAATGGTCTAGGCAATACGCCTGAGACTGGGTAAGCTCTCAATGCCTCATCAGCCTTTTTACATTGAATTTTGAACTTGTATGAACGATCGAGGTTCCAACGGCATACAGAGCATATCATCTGTGGCATCCCATCTGCGGCATACACCTTGAAACAAAACAATTCATTTTTACATATTCCGGACTCTGATTGGTCACATATATTTCTATAATTCATAGTTAGGAAATGGCATTCAAGGGGGGAATTTAATTTTGTATAATCATATTTGGGAATGCAAAGGTGTTCGACTTTCATAAATGAGCCAAAGCGGCAATATTTTTCTAGTTAATTAGTAATCTGAAGGGGCAGGGGTCAAAATCTCGCAAAAGAAAAGTTTGAATGGCCAGAAGTACAAATATTGAAATAGCCATTGTTAAAAATACAGAAAAGCTTTATTGAAGAAAGGCTTCGAAGCAGTACTAAAAAACTACGTATAGATGTCTCGGGTTACTATTTTAGTATTCCTATTATTGAAATTAGAAAGTTTCGCCATTCTACAGATTGATCTTTCGAAATTTAGACCCGCACTCATCTGAAAGCAAAAATAACTAACTTATTTTGAAAAAAAGGCGGAATATTACCAGGGAATATAGGATTTTAGGGAACTTCAAGGGGATGACTGAAAATTAGGGAAGATTGAGAGGTAGACCGTGAACCCTGTCCTATGAACGAAAAATTCAAAGCCAAAGTGCAATTGGTTTTTTTTTCACGATCAATTTTGCTTATTTTCTCTAGATAATTGAAAAATCGAATGCTATTTTCGCTACGTTTCTTGTTAGATCGAAAACGAAGAAGAGTGACTGCTACCCTCCAAAGAGAAGAATCACAAAAGTACCGGTAATTATCTCTACGTTTCTATCTTAATTGTTAACTTCTTTATGAAAGCGATGAAAAAAGGAGTTTCAAATTTCGAACGGGGGTTTATTGGACGCGCTCGAGTTCAGGTGGCGGGCGTAGATTCCCGCCTAAATGAAAGAGACTATACTATACCATCGTTTCAACGAAGTAGAAGTTAGGACTGACCGAGTATACGTGACGTAGAATGTGATACCGTTCAATGGCCTGCTCGTATGGTAAAGTAAATTACAACGTTATCCACGCAAGTCAACGCTATTGACTGTATACTACCTATTTTCCAATGAATATACGAAGCAATGAGATTGTTTCTAGGCCGGAAAATATGAGAGGGGATTAAGTTCTGAGTGTGGATGAATAACTCGAAATTATTGAATCGTTACCTCAATAGCGACGCACGACATGATTTGCAGGGTAAGCGGCACTTGGAACGGCTTGCTGTGGTCCCGTTCGTAGATGAAGCTGAGTGGCTCGGACTCTGTCAGGCAGAATCGGCATACCCGCCTAGATCTAAGGGGAGCCGGTCTACTCTCCATTTTTCACTTTTAAAATAATAAACCCGATCCAATAACACCTTTTCACAACGTTATTTACAGAAATTCATCAATGAAAACGACGCCGAGCGTCGGTAAGCGTCGCGTCGTACTCACGGAACGGAATACGATATACCGCTATGGAGTATGGCGGAGACTCCGGCGCCTATTTCCCTTCGCGTGGCGTCCTGGGAGTCGTGAGTAACGCGGTTTTTATTCACCAGCGCCACTCGTCGCGTATCGATTCATCCGGAAACTCCGTCGGTAACCGTTCACCTCGCGTCTTTTCCTATTTACTAATCGTTGCGGATAGCCGAGCTTCGCCTTTCTCCCGCTAGAGTTCTTTTTTATCTATTGATCAGGCCGGAATTCATGTGTGTGCTTTGAAGAAATTCTCCATACATGTACAGTACATAGTATAATGATATAATCATTATAAAGAACGCGGAGCTCATCCCGACATCCCGAGAATCAAATGATTGGATTTTTCAGAATATTTGAGACAAATTTTGATAATATTTTCCCGGAAAATCGAGGCAAATATTCATGAATTTATGAGGAGAGTCAGAAATGTATTCTTATACAGACCATAAGAAGACGCAGCGAAAACTCTAGACTACGGACAAACCGGCCATAGTAACGATGTGTGAGACGCGATGAGAGAGACGCACTGTATGCCTCACTCTGTCTTACACACTGTGATTCCGCTTGCGGATACGGTTTGAAAAAAGAACTGCGTTCCAGAGAAAATACGAAATTAGGAGAAAAAAAAATGACACTGAAGTACGTTTTTGCAAATTCAGGCATTTGCTACACTCTTTTTCAAGATGAGAATAATATCGAAGTCAAGATTATATATTATTCCCGGAAGTAGAAGACGAAAGATCATACGACTAGAAATTTTTGAAATTTTGTAGAATTTTCTAGATATAATGTGATGCGTATAAAGTTCGAAGATTCACAGTTTCCGAAGTAACTACACATGGAAAATGTAGAGAAATTCATCTGAAATGGTCGAAATTCAACGTGTATCGAGAGATATACATGATGCCTTTCAATTAGTGTACACACTTATACAGGGTGTCCCATTTGAAATTACGCATTAGAATATCTCTGAAACTATATTAAGCCTGCTATTGAAAAATGTTGGGGATGAAAATTGGATGGTTCGAAGAGGGACACAACCTGATAACATCAGATCAGTTGTCACTATCACTGCTACGGAGATACTAACGTACGGTTGATTTTTTAAAATGGCAAGCAATTTTTTCACCGAATGGAAAACTTACCCTAGTACGTTGAGATGATTTTTTAAAATGGCAACCAATTTTTTCCCCGATTGAAAAACTTACCCTAGTACGTTGAGAAGAATGCAACCATTTGTGGGAAAGGTACGTGTCCTACACGCTCCGTGACCTATAATGTCTACGCGAAATAAAAAATTCTCAAATGCTTGCGATTATTAGGATAGGTATATTTTATAGATCTGTGTGAGATACGTTGCCGATATACGCGCCGTTAGATTAATGAAATCAAATACTTAATAACTGTGACGATCATTACGATGCGTTCTTTGCGGAAATCTTTCACGGTATATAATCGCAATGCCTGGCGATAATTAAGTCGATACTTTCCCAAAACAAGAAGGATATCAACAATTTCATTTTGACTGTATAATGTGGCATGTCGACAACTACGACTGAATGCGTACAGATGAATGGAATAGGAAGAGAAAAATCGGTTGCTATTCAAAAAATCAACTTTATGTTAGTATCTCCGGAGCAGTAATAGTTACAACTAATCTGATATCACCAGTTTGTGTCTTCCTTCGACCATACAATTTTCATCTTAATCATTCTACAATATAGCAGCCCTTATTTCAGAGATATTCTATAAGAGGCTATTAATTTCGAATGGGACCACCTGTGTTGGGCGATTCCTCTATGGAAAATAGAATATGATGTTTCCGTATATAATATTTGACACTGGGATATTTGGATACTACCAAAATACGCAGAGTGTTGAGGTCTGGATGGGTTCAATAAGCATCCTCTAAATCTAGAGATACCAGTTGGTGGATTTGGTCATCGGTGACATCGTCATTCTTCAAACTGAGGACCAAGTTGCTTGCCAATATTCAACGACACAAAAGGATGAAAGTTAACCACTCATCTCTCACCGGAGAAAACATTTCTTTACCTTGATCTGCTTTAGCCACATCTGGACCCTTCCTAGAATCCTAAAACAACAAATTTTGCTGAGGATTATTCAAATTGGACAAAGATTTGTTGCTGAATTGTTTTATCCAATATAAGATGCGAGAAAACCAGAATCTTTGGGGCCCAGGACGAACTATTAAGACGTACATGAGAGATGATTGCATGCATCGAAATATGAGTAAAAAGTATGGCAGTTCGAGATACAAACCACATAGAAAGAGGAATCTGAGATATTAACGGGAGTCTTCTACAAGTTGCAATACTGATGCGGGAGAAAATCTTTTCGAAATATTGTTGATACACTCACTCTCGCGATTGGTTGTGTGAAAACGTGTAAATATCAGTCCTGACTGAAATATTGTAGAAAATTAATGGAAAGTTGTAGTCACTTCAATGGCAGAAGAGCATAAGTTTGTAACAGGCTGAAGTCAGAATTCTCAAGAGTTCATTACATGTACACCGATTTTTCACACTTCCATGCAAGTTTATTATGTATTCTCCTGTTTCTCTGGCATGAAAGATGTACAATACATACGTACTTCCGCTCTTTAAATCTCAAGTTGTGAACTTCTGTCCTATACCTGACTATCATAGCACACATAGGCGATTCCGCCAATATAATAAGCAAACCATCGGTTCCAACAATTTCGACTCACTCAGCTGTAATTTTGATACGTTATCACACATACTATTAATTGTGAGATATGAAATCACCATTGACGATAAATAGGTTGATGAATTTTCTCACCTAGTTTTCGCCTATCGAATTCCGACCATTCTCTGTCTTAGGAGAAAAATATGACTGGTTCTTCCGTCCAAACCTGAACTTTTCCGACGGTAGAATGCATTTTTTGATGCATCCAAGTTGAGTTTTCGATATCGTTGTTACTCCTGGCGTGTAATTACTCGATTTATATCCAATGAAGAACATATTTTTAACATATTTATAAAGATTTGCAGAATCCAGTCTGCGCTTGAAATTCTACGAAATTGGCAACATTTGACGATCGGTGTTACGTGGGAATCAATCTATATTAATTGTTCCCGATCAACTGTTATCCCTTGTACAGAATAATATCTAGGTATATCTAGTCCAGTCATATTAGAGTTGAGTCATATTCTGGAACAAGTGTTTGATGGGATTTTTTTTAGGTTGATTGGACTCCACGAACGTATCCTGAAGTTTACTCCTATATCTAGGTCGGGACTTTTGCATTAAAATCGTAAAAATTCGAAAAACCGGCATTTTTAGATAAACTTTTTCCTATTGGTTTTTCGGAAAAATGGTAAATACAAAAGTTGTTCGTCTCGTCGTTCTGTAAATTTTAAGCTATCGCACATCCGCGTATCTTCATTAGTTAACTTGCAATATGCAAAAAACGATACAAATAATTTTTTTGGTTTTTTCGAATAACTTTTTCACTTATCAACATTTGACTTCAAAATTCATAGCAAGTGTACTTCCAACTTCCGCCCGGAGAGTAACCTAAGT
This sequence comes from Ametastegia equiseti, assembly GCA_963989295.1. NCBI lineage: Eukaryota > Metazoa > Arthropoda > Insecta > Hymenoptera > Tenthredinidae > Ametastegia > Ametastegia equiseti. The sequence continues at coordinate 24,056,815 of OZ022389.1, forward strand.
TTCAACAGCCTAAGTCATATAGTTCAGCAACAATACGCAACGGCGCATAATCCGTAGATTGACTCTCCAGCCTGGACAGCTGGGGTCACGACTGGCAACAAAATCATGGCTATTCTGCTCCATGCTCAGATTCAAAATAGAGAAAAAAAAATTTTTTCCAATAATATCGATTTTTCAGGCGAAATAAAATTTTTGCTTCTAAACAAATGAGCTTATCTCCGCAATCTGAACAATTGGAAACAATGTTGAGCTAGATTCTGATTTGTCTTTTTCTGTCGGAAATTAAAAAAAAAAAGAATTGCGAATTGTTCAATTAGAACCGGAGATGTCCATATTTTACTTAATATTCAATAACTATTGTTGTAATTGATATCAAGAAGAAAAAAAAATATCTCGTTATTCTGGAGGCTTCGAGGAATAACTGTGAATTTTTTTGAAACGATATGAGCATGATCATCTCTAAATAAGTTAGCGGGTCCCGAGTCGCTCGTCGTGTGGCGCGCGGTAGCCCGAGCGGCACGGAGGGGGAAGCGAGGCGGCTCTCCGGAGAACAACAATTTTTTTTCAAACTATGCTGTTTTTTTCTCAAAGAACCGAAAATATAAGTCAAACTTCGATTGAACAACTCCTTCGGGCATTCATTGCTCAATCCGGCATCCCGTTCGCACAAATCGCTGCAAATAGCTCGAATATTTGGTAAGAGGGGTATTGAAAACTGACAAGCATAATGTTTTCATTTTTTTAAATAATATTTACTACCAGGAAAATCTGATATTTGACAAGAAGTACGCAAAAACACACTTGTTTCTCGTTCAAAATGATGTCAGGCAACCAAAAAATGTCCGATGCCTATGTCTTTCTCGGCTGTCTTTCTCGGCCTTAAACGATTATAGGTCGTTTTTAACTGCTCCAATTTTTCCGAGTGTTTTTTTCATACTTTGTTAATTTCATAATTTTCTTTCGTTTTTTCTTTAAATTTTCACTTCCGTATATCCGTATCGTTAAAGATCATGTTCATTTTCAGAAGTTTTTCATGTTTCATCAATTTTCGGAATTGGTTCTCTACATTCGAATCAAGAATCAATACTTGCAGCAATTTATTTCAGACTCATTGATACCCTGGAGACTTTTTAAACTTGAAAAGGTGACTATTGTGGTAAAAAAATGCAATAAAAAAATTGGACCCCGAGGTATGTCGAAGAACGACCTATAATCGTTCAGGGGACGAGTCTCGCTTTCAAATGAGCCGAGAAAGACAGGCATCGGACATTTTTTGGTTGCCTGACATTATTTTGAACGAGAATAGTATATTACGATACGAGTGCGCAAAGTAGTTCGTTCCCGCACGAGCGAAGCGAGTGTGGGATGACCTACGTGCGCGCGAGTATCGTACACTATTTTTCAAAACGGCATGCGCAAAGAAATTATAATCAATTTATTAAAATATATACATTATATGTATACATATATATATTATAATAAATTAATTTAATTTACCAAGGCACCAAGGCACCAAGTTAGACAACGATGTAAACAAAGCGCTGCAAAGTAAACGATCGGTGTGCGGTGTGCTATATCGCTCGCAGTTCACTGCAGATCCATTACCGCACGCAAAAACGTAAACAAACCATTACCGCACGCTAAAAGAATTCATTGCCGCACGCTTATTTGAGTGCGGGAAAAGGGCACTTTGCGCACGTAAAACCGTGTGCAAAAACGATCTTTGCGCACGCCGTTTTGAAAACAATATTTTCATCACTCGTACTTTCCGCACTGCACTAGTGCGGAAAGTACAATTTCCCGCACAAATAATTTTTTTTCGTCTGTTTCTCAAATCAAACTTTCCTGCGGGGGTCACAAAAAATATCGTGTGTTACAAGTGCGGATGGCCGATATCTTCTCGCGTGATAACAGCGCTCACTTCGGCTCGTTGCATTCGCCACGAATACTCGTGTGATTACGGCACTCGCCTTTGGCTCGTGTCGCAAGTCCACACTCGTAGTCGTGTTGAATGCGACACTCGCCTTCGGCTTGCGCTGCTAACTCCACACTCGACGGAAACCGGCCACTTTCCGCACTAGTAACACAATATACAGCTATTATTGAAGAATAGCACGTAGCGTGAGTTTGAATTCGCTGAGCATCCGCGCGCCTACCACTGCGCGCGTTAGCGGGAGGCGTCGCTAGATCACAGCTGATCGTTTGGCGATGTTCGGGCCAGAAAAAGTTCAACAATTTTTAACGCGGAAACGGCTGATCGTGGAACATGGGTTCCCGCTTTGAATTTGTATGGAATGATCTCCTCTACATGCTGCTATTTTTTTTTTTTTTTTTTCTTATTTCGACGAGTTGGAACGAAACCCCGAGCGATTTGGTCACGGACTCGCGATTTATTGATAGTTTTCAATTAATTTAACTTTGACTCCGGGAATTTCGTGAATAAACATTTTGATATGTTATTCTGGGCAAGTTTCTGCGTCGATTGGTATATTTTCCATGCGCCACTGAATTATTTAAGGGTCAAAATCCAGATTGACTAGACTGTAATACCTACTATCGATCGCAATGATCGAGCGCGAAACTGGAGTTACGAGTTCTTACGAGGATGACTATTATATTATATACATATATGAGTCTTTGGGACGGTCACAATGAAGATATTCCAACCCAACTTTGCTCAGTTAACGATTATATTAGCCCAAGGCTTTCAGACCGTCACAATTAAGATTTTCGGAGACTGACTCTAGCTTGGATGGTACAAACCGACTATTTGCCCGTACACCTCGCGACTTGATGGACAAAAAGTAATAATAATTAACGAGAAGCTCAAGACTTTCGGGTCGTCACAACCACGCACTTCGCGACTTGATGGAAGAAGACGCGACTTCTTGGATAAGATCCTCCATCAGGAGGCTGCAGTCGCTGCATTGTTGTAATAATGCGCGAGTTAATTAGCCAATGAGGTACAAGTTTGAGTCTAGCTGGGCTCAGCAGTTTTAGTATTCGCATCGAAGGAAACTCAACTCTGTGTGGCCGCGAAGCCTCAGCATGCAGTCCATTCGTGTTAACAATATATATTTTTACAGAGCTTATTTTAGGTTGTCAATCACTCGCATTCATTCTTATAACGTGTGTCTTAACTATAGATGCAGTTTATCGCTACATAGGTGTAATCGGTGATAATCGTTATAGGGAAATTTGGTCTTTTCCAGAGAGAGAGTTTATTTGAATGTACCTTATGTGCTGGGACAGCGGTCCCAGTCCGCAGAACTCGGTACCCAGGTTTAAACTTACGCTTATCGCTCGGGACGTGACTTCACCAAGGTAGGGGCTGAAATGCGCGCTTGAGAAAAGGGATGTCTGCATGAAATGAAATATACTGAATTTGGAATTTGAATTAATATGAATTTCAATGTTGCAAAATTTTGCTACGTGGAGTGAAGGGATTTGAAAATGAATTTAAAGTGGTAACATCGGTATTTAGTGTCGCTTTTCTGAAACTCAGTCACTATTTAATTCTAATCATTTGCTCCAACAAAACTGGAACTCTAGCGCAAAACAAAATGATGGTAGGTACTGAATCTCCAAACTATTCGACTTGAAAGTTCGGTATGACTAACAAAGATAAGAATAAGAGAAACTGATTTTATAAGACGAGTTAAAAGTACCAATAGCTGGCCAGCTATGTGAAAAATGTACACTTGTCCGATCACTGATATTATGCTAATGGCTTTCCAGCCCCTGGTACTATTCTTAAGGTGTCCAGCCAACTACTGGTACTTTTACTTCGAAGAGAAATTATTATTACTATCCCGTTTATTTATTATAATCATGTGAAATTGAAAAGGACCGTTCAAGTATGTTATTTATGGTACAACGGTCAGCTGAAAGAAATTATGGCTTTCGACACATGGAGGAAATTCATCGATAGCCCAGGCTGCCCGGAAATTGCGAGAATCGCAGGTCTATGTAACAGAACAGAATAGACGACACCGCTACTTTAAGGTAACTTAACACACATGTTTTTGAATTCCATCTAAATATGTGGATGTTGTTATTCTGAAACTTAGTGAAAGACTATCTAATAATTTGCAATGCTCTTAAAAATACAATCAAATTTATTACCGTATCGAAAAAAGGAATAGAACCGATATTGAAATCAGAAGATGATGCTCTTCCAAGTTTTTGAAGTTACTTTCAAATTCGACGTACAAATTTTAAGTGAATATTCATCTGAGAGATGAGTCGCATTTCGTTTCTTCGAAAGGTGTTCCGGAAAGTGTTCTCAGTCGTTGTTCGACTGTGGTTAATGGAGAAACGACTTCAGACCTGCAAAATGCAACCGGGGATGCTTATACGGAGGCATGTGAGCTCCTTGCAAACAACGGAGAACGTGTTTTAGGATTCGCTGACCCCGAGCTACCTCCAGAAAACTTTCCACCAGGGTTCACCTTCGAAAAAGACCCGCGAAAATTTCCACTGGAAAATCTTCAGCTGGTGAGCATACCCGGGCGACTCCCTCTCACCAATTACAAAATACATGTTTCTAATTTATTAGATAGAAATGTACATCGTCCGAGACTCCTACATTTTTTTGTATTGAAAATGTGTACCCTTCCATGATTCTCATATTTTTACTAACAATAAGAGTTCCGAATTCTTTCGCATTGTCAAAAAACGACTCCCATCAAATAATTATAGTATCTATTTTCTATACCCTCATTGGCCAGTGAATTGCAGGTTGAAATATGGCTGGCACGGTTGAAAAATGCTCAACCGAACCTTCGAGATTTCATATGAGGATGTATCTAACTGGAATGACTGCCTGAAGAAATTCCGAGGCTCTTTATCATGTTGTCGATATTTCATCTAAAGTTATCAGTTGTGTTCATCGTTGGTCTGATTCGACTCCCCTAGGATTAAGATTGCTCAAAGAACAGATTGTCACAAATTGACTGCAGAAACTGGAAAAGTTTCATTTCAAACCGAATCATTCATAAACAGGTGAAAGAGAAATGTGCGATTCTTAAGAAACGTACTGCATCAGAATTAATAGTTTATAAAATTTCATTTCACGCCCCCCAATCAATTTTGGACTGGATTCAATTTTTCCAATCCCTCGAGGGATACCTGTATCGATAATTCGATCGAAATAATAATGAAGCAGAATTTTTGGCTCTGCATTGTCGCGACTAACCTTTCTCATGACCGTCAAAGGTTTAAAGGCATTTGATTGAACTCATGCAACATTTTTGGCACACGTTTTACCAGCTGCAGCGTTCCAAGAAACGCGGTTTTGACCAAACCACATACTCACATATTGAAAATAATGTTGTTTAAATATGAAGAATAATCAACTGAAGTACGTACATACAACTGTATCTTATTAACGCAGTTCAAATATATCATTCCTAATGCATTCCAATGATCTAGATCGATTCAGTAATACCGTCTCAAATTAATCAAACTGTACTGAACTTTAGAAGTATGTATTGCCTGCACAAGCTTCCCTTAAGACCGCCAATGACATTTCATATTTTCAGCTTCATGAATTCTTGGCATTGCAATTAACTAAGAATAAATATTCGAGTGCATGGACCTTTCCTCGAGTTCTGAAGTTCCTGAATAAATTCAATAAACTAACTGTCAGGTCGGCCTTAACTCGTGATGGATCCACCCTGACCCGGAGTGACAGACGCAGTGTACAAATCGTCGGCTGGAAGGAAAAAGGTCTTGTTTTCTTTTGGATAAATAATTGGTGAGGAAATGAGAGACTCACACCCCTGGAGTTGGATGAAATAATACAGAATTTCTTTGAAATTGTTGTCGCGAGAACATCGCGGCCGGTTCAAAATCAAGAAATAGTGGAAAGCTGCCAAAGCTTAGATTATATTATCGCAGTCTCGGGAGTCAGAGTCAACGATTCACCGGCGTAGAAATCGCGGGTGATGCAAAACCCTAAAATAAATTGATGGATATCTGAATTTTCCGAAATCCAACAAATTCCGTTTCTAGGGTCTTCTGCGTAACTGTTAGCAACTACTTTTGGAAATTGCAGAGTTTGTTTCAGATAAGCCGACAAGTAGTACGAGAAGTTATACCGTTCCTTAACTTGATCATTCTCGGTATGTCGATCACTTATTGAGTCATAAGCTTATCTTCATCACGAATGGTCAAATCGCTGATTTTTCCTCACACTCGATGAAAATGACCGAGCATGGTTTTCGCCCTTAAAAGCCCATCGATTTGCGCCCATCTTGGTTCCCTTCGGCCATAAACCATAAGGACTAAATCAATCTAGTCGAGCCAAATTGTTTAGTATAGGATGCCCGACGTTTCGGCAGTGATGTTCGGCCCTCATCAGAGGCTTAGGCTAATCAATGCTGAGTACAGAATTCGCGGTTTTCATCTAAAAAACGCTAATAGAATGGACAACTGTCCTCACTAACGGATTGTAAGCATACGAAGACAGTTATCCACTATATTAGTGTTTATGACATGAAAAGAGCAAATTTCGTACCGGGCATCAATTAGCCTAAGCCTCTGATGAAGGTAGAACATTACCGCCAAAATGTCAGGCATCATACTCAACAATTTCGCTCGACTAGATCAATTTAGTCCTTCTTCCATTATCCAACTCTGAGCGTTAATTTCATTCTGAAGCAGACCTAAAAGAAACCTGCCACCTGCCACACAGTTCCAATTCTTGGTCAGTCTGGCAGTAGTGCAGTAAGCTGACGTGGCGATCTGCAAGATAATAAGAGCTTCGATATTCCATCACGTAATGAATGACCAACTGGGTCTTTGACTTCATCCTTGTGTCTCATTACCGTTTCATTTCTCGTCAGCTACGTACCCTATGTGGACATGGTCCTCGAAACTTACCCTATTTTACCAGAGTGGTGGTTCTACCGAGTTTCCTTCGCGATGTTGATATTCGCTGACGATAAAGCCGAAAAACAAGAATAAAAACGTGAATTAGGAAGAACGTGGGTGGATAGTGGGACCGGGAGACATTTTACTAGAGGACACTGTTCAATTGCCACGGAGTTGTTTGGTGCATACTGAAACCGCCGAAATGCTTGAACCCCATGAACAGTACGTGGCTTGAATGGAATGGAAGCATTTTAACAGAGATTTACGATCCAGAGGCCAAAAAATGTTACCTCCTGTTTAAAATCTTGACCCAAGTAAAGCTTGGAAAACAAGGAACGAAGAGTTACAAATATTCGTACTTCTAGTCGTCCTTGATCCTGTTGCCACTGCACCGAATTGCAATAACATCTCCAGGAATCAAAAATATTTTTAAAGACGTCCTCTCGGTCCAGGGACGATATCGTATCCGTGAATCTTGGCGACTATCGCGGCATGCTGTATTTCCAGGACGTTAAATTGTCCCCGTGGTGTATGTAAATTGTATATAAACATGCAATCCGCCTCTTCTTTGTTCAATTCTCACGCTGTATCCATCGGCGATTTGCAGCAGAAGACCTCTATTCTCGATTAAGAATGTTCCAACATGGTTACACCCGAAGTGGGGGAGGCATATAAGGCCTCGAAGTCTCGATCAGTCCCCGCAGTAGTGGAATAGTCATTCATCCATCCGTACGCGGTCCACCAATATACTTTCCACACACTATTTGCTGGTGCACTCCAACGTGTAAACAGTACGGGACAGAAGTCCCACTGCCAGGATGAATTTTTGGGTCCTTTGCTTCCTGGCTTGTGTCGGTAAGTTCTGATGAGCTGCTTAATTTCTATAATCGGTAATATAAGAAATAACTGTTCTACTATTTTACAACGTATACGTTGAGAACCGGGTCAAGCTTTGCTTTCACGTTTGAAGTAACGTTAGAAGGCGGACATATTGAATACGTATAGGTATATACCTTGTATGTGCCGTGTTACCGGTGCAGGAATCGGTTTGCAAAGAAGAAAAAAATAAAAAAATAAAACAAGAAGAGAAAAAGAACGAATCGATTTCGTGTCCGATGGCTGTCAGTCTCCTTTCTCTTTATTCATCTCTGTTAAAGCATGACCTTATAGAATATCGGCAAATCGGTTTTTGTATCCGGGATTTCATACCGTGATATTACGCTATTTACGGTAATTATAACTGGTTGAGTCACCTCAGGTTTATAATAAGTTCCCTCAAGACATTTAAATGACATTTAAGTTCAAACCGATCAAACCGAGTCCCACGAACGTGTACTCGTATTCCTACCTACTTTCTCGCTTTCTTTTCGCACGAGGTCGCCCGGTATGTATACCTATCCTGCACTTATCGTCTGTTCAGTCTTCACGGACGTGTGTGGGCACATATCATGGTTGCCTTGAAAATCAATCCAGTCTACGTCCCTGTCCCCTAATGCCCTCCGGACTTTATTGTCTTTGAATTGCCTGTTCTTCCGTGTCTAGGCGTGGCAATGGAAAAGAAAAAAAGATTGGCATATGTAGAGCATAAAAAAATGAAATACCCATTCGCCATTGCACTGGAATCACCTCGCGCGACTACATATGAGATAATACATAGTTCAATGCATTTTCTGTGATGGTCGAAGGCTTGTTTCATCATCTATTGAGCTTTAACCAAATTTTAAATGTCGTTAAGGTCTGGCCACTGCGCAGCTATCCAGAAAGCAACAGGCTGCTGAACAAACCCGCAGAAGACTTGGCATAGCGACAAGATCCAGAGAGCCAAGTCACTCCGAGGAAGAAACTGCGGAGGATGATGAAGAGGCGGAAGATGACCGTTCGAGACCTGTGAAGAAAGGGTTCGAGTGCCCTGAACTTAACGGATACTTCCCTGATCCGGAACAGTGCGACAAGTACCATGATTGCCAGGATGGCAAACCACATGCTAAACTTTGCCCTGATGGTATGGTGTTCAACGATTTTGACTCTGATCAGGAAAAGTGCGATCTCCCATTCGGTATTGACTGCACGACAAAGCCCAAACTTCGTAAGTATCTTGAGAATGTTACGTGACGTTATACTGAATTTGCGAAACTTGTTGAAATGATTTTGAACATCTGAAGTTCGCATTCGAAGATTCATGATCGATTCTGTGAACGGTCAACACGTTCGGGACTTTTCCAAGTAAATTGAAAAATAATCACTTTGGGTAAAACTTGCAAGGATGAACCGCACCAAGTTACATATGGAACTATAAGCCCAGTCTCTTTTCCAAAAAAAACAAACCAATAGTACTCTACAATAGACAAGTTTGAATCGTCCATTACGGAATGGTCTGACTTTCGAAGGTCCGGATCTTTGAAGTTAGAGAATAGCTATAAGATGTACTAGGTCGTTACTCCCGAGGGGGAATTGAGGGGGAATGTTTTCACCACCTCGACTTAAATGTCAAAACTGGTGAAATTCGCAAGATGCCTCAACTTCGGTTTAAGATCTTTAAACTGCGCTATAAATTCTTTCAACTTTAGCATAGCCACTAATATTTATAATGTGTAGAAGATCCAGACTGTCTCATATTGAATATGAACTCGAACTGTTGCAAATGTAGGACGCCATCTTGGACGCCTTTGCTCAAGAAATTATAGTACAACAATGAAAGGAAACTTCCCATTTTTTTTTGAAGATTTCAGCGCGATTTAAAGCTCGTATAGTATTTAGCAGATAATCGGAATTTGAGTAACTGAATTGACAATAATTTCAGAAACACCGAAACCTTCACCAAACTGCCCACGTCGCCATGGATACTTTGCGCACAAAGAAGCAGGCAAACAAATTTGCGATCAATTTTACTATTGCGTCGACGGGCAATTCAACAAATTGACATGCCCGGATGGTCTGGTATTCTCAGACAAGACTGGCATATGCAACTGGCCTGATGAGGCTCAAAAAAAAGGCTGTGGATCTAAAGATCTCTTCAATTTCACCTGCCCTGTTGTCGACGAATCTATCGCGGCAACGCATCCGAGATACGTGGACGCCGAAGACTGCCAGTTCTTCTACGTATGCGTAAACGGCGTTGTTCCCAGACGAAGCGGCTGCAAATTAGGACAGGCTTTTGACGAAAGAACTGGAAAATGCGATTGGGCCAGAAAGATACCCGAATGGTTTGTACTTTCATCACATTCGAACTCATTCGATTTTTTTTCTTTTTTTTCCTTCTTTTCCGAAGCTCAGTATTTCTTCATGGGAGATTTTGAATTCGAATTCAGAAATAAACATTATTTGCAAATTTCACCGAAAAATCTAAGTGGCCAAATTTTTTATGAAGTTTACTAAACCAACTTAAACCACATCTAAAAAATGATTCACAAATTGGGGATACTTTGGAATATGATTGTCTTAATTATTCTCAAAAATAGTAACTTTTATTCATTTCGACGTAGCAGCTTGTGTACTGATCAAATCACAGGATTAATATTCAGCTTTTCAATTATACTAATTGTCTGAATTCACCTGGAGAGATTACAAAGTATCTGAATTTATCTGAAAAGTTCCGCAGACAAATTTTCAAAAACTTATTTATGGAGCTTTTCGAAGTTTTCAAATTTGCGAGTATATTCGAACAGTTTATTTTCACTAGGAATTGCACACGGCATCTGAAAAATGTTTTTTTTTTTTTTTACTTTGCAGCAAAGATTGGTACAAGGATCAGCTGACTGACGAGCAACTGGATGCCTTGGAGAACCCGACTCCAAAGCCAAGGACTTCGGGTGGACCTAGTCGGAGGAAAAGCTCACGGCCACAACAGAGTCAAAATTGAATTTTATATCTATAATTTAAATAAATCCTGTAGCCCTAATGTTATTTGTACAATAAACTATTGATGTGTATTTCGGTTCTCATGATAATTAATACTCATTTTTCCCAATCTTGAATATTTTCATTAAACATGCAAAACTGCAATTATCGAGCAAAGGAATATTCTCCAAATCGTCTGGTCCCGGATATCGAATACATAACTGCAGAATCGCTGATCCGAAACTTTCTGCAATGGTTAAATCGACAGTTTTCAATGCTAGATTCTCTTTTGGGACGATTTCGAAGCTAATGGAGCCTGAAGCAGTTTTGTTGAACTTTCGGTTTCGCTAAGACCCGTTTCGCCACATCTTTGTGTGTGTGGAAATATGTATACGTCGAAGTGACCATCCCGTAAATGCCTATACACGTTCACGTTCACGTGTATACTCGATGACGTGTGTTTGCTATTCTTTTCAGGAATTTTCATACCACGTATATTTCATTTCTGATATGTTGTTAGCCAAGCCTTAAAATTTTTCGGAGAAAATTTATATACCTACGCAAATAGAAGACATGTTCAACGGGTTCTTCAACGTCCAGTGACATTTTGTCTTGGTACCAGCCTTTCGCCTCAAGCACCTAAATCTCCCTTCTCTTTCTTTCTCTTTTTTTTTTCTTTCTCTCTCTCTCTCTGATATTGTCGAGTTACTGACTGCATTTCAAATGGCATTGATGCGTTCAGGGACAACAACTGCCTGCAGGAATTCTAAAGAAAGAAAGAAAGATTTTCAATTCATCGAATTGCCTCGAACTACAGTTTCAATTCGTTATATTGCGCTGAATGTGAGCCTATGATTTAAGTATTTGACTGAGGAATGAATTAGACAAATAAAACTTATAGTTTTTGGGAACAAAACTCGGTATTATTTTCAATAAATCCATCCCCAAGCAATCACGTTATTCATTTTGATAAACAGCTACTCGTTTCGAGGTGGAGATTTAGAAATTATTAGAGAGATTGTCCACGTTTTTTTTTCTATACATGGCTGATTTTGAGAAATCAATTTTTTTTTTTTTGCCGAGGATTCGAATAGAAACTATTTGAAAGATTACATTAGCCATTTTCAGAATAACAAATCATTACTGCTGAGTGCTGAACCGCTGTGTCGACCAATTTTGGGAAAGAAGTCGAATAAATTTGGGAGTAATAAATTCGATCCATTATAAATAAAATTACGCAACATTTAATTCAGGCGTGAAAAAAAAAAAATGTACACGCTTTGGAAGTATATTGACTTTCGGTCGTAAGAGATGCAGCAGAAGTTAATTAAAACCATAAAATTGTACCCCGCACCTTTTCCGCGAATATTCACGTAACCGCGGGACGCATAAGGTTACAGTATACATAATGTATACATATATATATACATATCTACGATATATACTCACTAATCATGTACAATATTCCATCTGCTGTTATGTACATATACGTATAGATACATAAGCTGAGTATTAATCTGTCGGAAACTCCGGTAATAAGATAGATAATTTATTAAAATTTATTGAAAAGTCTCCAAGGATTATGAGAAAGCTTGAAGAATGATTGCACCGATTATAAGATCGCGGAAGAACTAATCGTAACTAGATCTGTAACGAATCTGGAATTTCTTTTCACGGATCTCTTCCTTAGATGGCGATATTTTCTTGCTATGGATAAAAGAGGCTCTAGGTATAGCGACGGTGATTTTCGAAACTATCGGTACGAGTAGTAGTCGTTTGTATGTTTTTTTTTTTGTTTGTTTTTTTGTCGCAGAATGATCGTCGAGAATAGTTTTAAATATGCGAGAAAAATCATCGAAAAGCAAAAGTAATAGAAAAGTGAAGATTGCCGGGTTGAGGTGAGCGGGAATTCATATACCCCACGTGATGAAGGCTCTTGATGGCGATGGCGTCTCCGAACTCCAGTACAACTGGTACGATAGTGGGGAATCACTTGCACATAGTGGGGGTTGACAAAGTATACCCAGACGAGGGACGCCTTAGCTGCAGTCTCTCAAGTCGAGAGGTCTTTTCCGAAAAGTGGTAAAAATCATCTTCGCCTGCATAAGCCATTCATAATACGATTCAAGTTTTTACAAGAGAATCGATTATCTCCTACCATGAGTAGAGTGTGCCTTGTGATGGTGCTGGCCCTTGTGGCCATTGCATGTAAGTACTGCATTTCATATATCGACTATACTTTCTTTCACCTCGGATCAAATCCACCAATTATCTAAATTCTCATTTATGGTTGCAAACTGATGTAAAGTCCATCTGTCCAAAATGGCCAATCCACGTGTGATCTGAAATTGATGATCGCTCCAAATTCTCCATTAGCATTTTTCACTTTCTAATATCGTCTTGTTTAAGTTCAAGCAAGTCATGACATTCATGGAACATATTTTCATTTCAATCAAAATTGGAAGTAATCAGTAACTTTCAAAGTATAGCAAATATACAATACACTAAATTAATCAGTAAAATATATCCTTGCCGAGTTATCACCTTATGTGGTTATCGGATGAAAATGTGGCTCGGTTTTAAACCCGTCACAACTAATTATTTACTACATATGAGCGTACATATACCTATCACATACTCGATGGCAGACTGTGAAGCTATACATATGCCGAGGCAAGACTTTCTAAAATGTAAATGTGAGTGCTGTCTCCAAGTTACGCAAGAGATCCGGGAATAGCGAGTATCAATTTATTGTGCAACTCAAATATTACAGACAATATCTATGGTGATGGGAAGATAACTAATAGTACCTAATGAATCACAATATGTTGCTAATTACCACCAAAGGAGTCGCACCTTCTTTCTTCACTTTCTCAACTGACCTGTGAGGAATAAAATAATATGAGCAGCTGGCATTGCCGAAAGCCAATTGATTAATTTCGGAATCATTTTTTATATAAATATTTTGAATTTTGGCACCGTAATCATTATCATTATTGTTATTGTTATTGTTATTATTATAGCCGGAGCATTCAAGTGCCCAAAAGATAACGGAGAGTTTGAAGACCCCGTCCAATGTGACTTGTACTACAAATGCGTCGACGGAGTTGCTACTGAAAAATTATGCCCTGATGGACTCGTCTTCGACCCCTTCAACCGTAAAATCAACAAGTGTGATCACATCTTCAATGTCCAATGCGAGGATCGTCTTGAATTACGTAAGTACAAAGAGTTGCTCAAATTAAGTATTGGAGAATTATGTTAGGGCCAAGCCGAAGAGTATATTTACCCTTTAGTGACTAAGTTTGATTTGGCATTTGAAAAAAATTGAATCTAGTGATAAAACTTTCTATGGAAAAGAAAGTCGTTGAACGATTTTCACTTGTAAACGTTTCACCCGATTATCAAAAGCGTTTATTTCATTCGTGTACACGATTCTGACAAAACGGTTGATCAAAATCGAAATATCAAAAGATTTATAAGCAATGCATGGATGTGCCTATCGTGTGTTCTACGCTTATTATTCTTGCCATGAAATCTCACAAATTTGAATGCGCGATTTTTGTTCTCTGCCATCTTTCACATTACTCTTTGAAAAGAAGTTGAGCTACTGAAGTAATGTGACTGGAGCAGTTCAGACGATATGAAAAAGTATTAGTTTAGTCACGCGTCAATTTCGAATCTATCCGATCAAAAATGCTTTGCGTTGCTGTAATTAAGAAAGAAAGAAAGAAGGAAGTTGATTTACTTCTACATTTTATACGATGAACGAATTCATTTCCATGCAGTTCGAAGATACATGACTGAAATTTCACTCGTTCAACATAATATCAAACATATGTCATCTTTCGACGTTACGTAACTGAATTGCAGTTCCTTTTCGGCACCTGATACGTTCTTCAACATTATCATATTTTTTTCTTTTTTCTCTATAATCAGAGGCTCCTCAACCGTCGAAAAATTGCCCAAGACGTAATGGATTCTTCGCTCATCCCGATCCTTCGGTCTGCGATGTATTCTACAATTGCATCGACGGTGAGCCGATCAAAAACACCTGCACAACCGGGCTCCACTTTGACGAATACAGCGGAACCTGCGTATGGCCTGACAGTGCAGGACGTCAGGTAATAGAAATCATGAAATCTCGAGCAAATTGCATTCTGATGAGCTTTATATATAGTTCGAAATTTGAACTCGTGTAATTTTTCAATTTTCAGGGATGCGGTGAAGTAGGTAAAAAATTAGCTGACGGATTCGAGTGCCCAAAAAACACGCAGGTCGATAGCCGCGACATGCCAGTTGATCATCCAAAATATCCTCATCCAGAGGATTGCCAGAAGTTTTACATATGTTTGAGCGGTGTAACCCCTCGCGAACAAGGCTGCAGCGAAGGCACTGTCTACAACGAAGTTCTGCAGAAATGTGACGCACCAGAAAATGTCCCCGGATGGTACGTGGATAGAAAACCGTAGACAAATATAAAAAATAAGATTTCTTTTAAATTTAGACCGATATCGCGCTCTATCGAGTTCGTCAAGTTGAAAAAGTAGGTATATTTGGCAGACTTCCGGTCACGCGCGATTCGGCATCCTGATCTCTTGACTTTCCTTTGTACCTCCAAGTAGGAATTTTTTATTGCGTTTGAAATTATCGCTAAGATTCGCGAAGCGTGAAAGAAAGTGTAATTAGGATTCGTATTATTTATGACTAGGTTCTGGCTAGTTTGGGAGTATACCACAGGCCCATATACTTTCCAAAATATTTTCTAACACGCAAGATTTTTACCTACATTGAGATTCTGCGAAACAGAACTTGGAGTAGTGAGATGGGACTTGATCCCAAAAAAATATTTAAAATTGTCAGGAAACTAAATAATAATAAGAAAATATTGTCCATGTCTGATTTTCTAATATTTTCTTGAACTTTACAGCGAGGAGTGGTACAACGAGGACGCGAAAAAGCCCTGAAGAGATCTGTGAACATTTCCTGTCCCGCATCGGGACCTCCAAGACCACCTTGTTCTACATTTATTTTATACGATTAGACAAGAATTTAGGTATTAATAAATACTTTGTAAATGTTTTTCAATAAACCGTAATTTCACTGAAACAAATTGTTAATCCTGGTACCATATCGGTGAAAGATAATCCTACCATATGTGTGATAATATCCTCGTTCTCATTATGATATCTAACAAATATACATACACGGGATGAATTAGACAATATTTCTTGATTTCTATACGAATTGCAGGGTAGGCAAATGAATGAAAGGTCAAAGTATTGATGTTTTTGATGACAAAAAAGAAAAAAAGAGAAAGAAATCGAAAGTTTAGAGACATTAGGTATTCACACCGCAGAGAATCAAATATTGACTGTAAATTGACGATCAGAATTTCGCCAAAGAAATTGGTATGCAGTTCAAGCGAATAGGTTTTTAGAAACGAGCAACATTATTCGAAAACAAATTTCCCTTGGTAGCAAGTAGTATGAGCAACCGGCGATAGCGTAGTGATCTCTATAAATGCGCAGCGAGGCGAATCCTCGATAACTTTCACTCGGTTTGTAAGAAGGAGGTTCTATTCTATGTATATCCGTTCCAAGTTTGTTTTTAATTTTTTCTTTCTTTGGTTCTGTTCTGTTTTTTTTTTTTTTTTTCATTCGTTTTTTCTTTTGCACAGACATCGATACACCCGGTAAACTGGTTTTACTCTACGGCGAGACGTCGCGATTGATCTTGAGAAAACACCTACCTCATCGTGCTCCGTTTTATCCCAATGCCCCAGCTTTCTTGGACTGTAATTTCCAAACATTCTCGAATGCACGAGAATAGAAGGATTTCTTACTGCGATACACAAAGATTCGGTTACTCTATCGATGATCTCGTGGAATATCTGGTTCTTTCTGAATACCACTGACTGAACGATTTCTGGTTTCTTTGAAACTCATTATGGATCAAACAAAGTTTTGCTGGATTTTGAATTTTTGTTGACAGTGGGTCTTTTCGTCGAGTCGGAGAAATCCTGATTCGTTCAACTCAATTCTTTTCTCAGTAACAAGATGAAATGCATTAACAATATCGTCTATATATTTATACGAAACTAAGGTCTTGAAGGAATCGTCAATCGCCTGAAAAGCGGTGTGTACAACCTGATCAAGTTTTGAGTGACAGCCATGTGACCGAATAAACTGTCAACCGATGACAGGAATGGTAGCATGGCTGACGACCATGGCACATATATCATGCCGATGACCTCCACATTGGAAGAAAACTTTTCGCAGAGGACGTGGCACAAGGCATCCCGAGCCAATTATCGAGGCAAAAACTTATACTCACCTGACAATGGCGGATACTAAAATTCGAGAATTTGAACTGACGTCAGTTTCGATTGCTTGGAACTGAAATTATTGTATGCTGGAAGTGAAAAATAACATGCCTCAGTCAATGACATTATATTTTCACTTTTCGATGCAGTTTAAGTCTTAGGAAACCTTGCGGGAATTTTCTTTGACGCTACTTCACTTGTGGCAAAAATGTTTCAAAAATGAGTATTGGAGTGTTGCAGAACTTTTCTAGGTACCATTTCTTCCAACAATTGGCAACTGTTGTGTGACGCACTTTTCACCTTGGGAATCTTCTTCGAAGATCGGAATATTTGGAAAAAAAATTGAAATTCATTAATACGCGACATTCGTGTTTCGAAACTACTTCATGAAACTTCATCTGACGAATGGAATTGTTATTCACAAAACAATTTTCAAAATGAAAATTTCAAAAGACAATTCAGAACTATTCTCTAGTATTTGCTACTAGAAGTAATGAAAATCTTATACGATTGATCGTTCGTAATAATGTTCTGAATTTGTGCTAAAAATTGACAAGTCACTCTATAAATTTCTTGAAGTCAAAAGTACTCAGGCATGAGTGAGTTTCATCGGAACGTAAACTGAATTAAATTGCAATCATTTTGTGTGAAAATCCACTGGATAGAAAAAAAACTTATTTGCCTACTCCGCTTGATCTAATTCTCACTCAATGTAAAGCGAAATCTCGTTGCATGTGGAGTAGAAAATTTAATCTTTCATGTCTCATTCAAATTCAGTGACGGCGAACATTTTTGATAGATTTTCTATTTCTTCACAGCACGGAAAAATGACTTTTTATACCTCGAAGAGGTGAGAATAATAAGTAGTAACAATTCATTAACAAGGTGTCATTTATTTCGGAAATCACAGTACTCGAGAAAAACATCTACTTCTGCAATTATTAGTATGAAAAATTGTGGATCGTCTTGCCTGTTTATAGGTAAATCTATCGTTTGCCATACCGCATGTAACAGAATGCCATGCAGCTCAGAATGAGTATAGAAGAGTACACAGTGATGAATGATAAGTTGACTTTTTTTTTTACATTGATTTTCAAATTTTTGAACAGAAGTACTGACAGTCTTATTCTTGTGTGAACTATTACCTAGTCCACTCTAGTGTTCCCGACGCAAACCGTGAAATATTGTGCCCTCCAACGAAATATCACGATTTTTTTCAATTCTCTGAAGATTTCGAAATCCTGTGGAATCTTTTGAAATTTTGTGGTAATTAAAATCATTTGCTGATATATATTTTCAAAGATATTAAAATAGTGGTGAATAACAAGTTCAAAAATGTATTGAAATTTTCCTAACGAAGTATTACCAGTTTTTATTTGAGCTGCACTTATCTGATCGAACTTACTATTTTCACCGCAAGCTATGGAATCTTGCGACATCCTTAAGAAAAAAATAGAATTTTTCAAATTCTTTGAAATCTTTCGAAATTTCGTGGCCTTTCCCCTGATACCCAAAAATATATTTTGAAAGCTGTTGAAATTCCGTAAGAGAGTCTAGCAAAGTATCAGTGAAAGATGGCACTAAATTGATTTAAAACACATTGATAGTACGTTGTAATTATAAGTCTAATTAAACGGGGAAACCGCCACCTGTACTTATCTATTATATACCCAGACAGCCAATCGAGATTGTACATCAATTACATTTCATTGGTATTTTTCTACGATTAAGTACCGTTAATCACGTATATAGTACTTCAACGAAGAAGGCTAATTCTTGGAGCTGTTAGCGATGGAAAAGTTGCGGTAATCAGTTATCATTCATTCACCACTTTAGTGTAAAATTAATCCATCAACTCGATACATCGCATACTTGGTATTTACTCAGATGCATACATTACCTATTGCTTTTACTTCAAGAACTAGTAAATAGTCGATCCAAGATTCTCGAAAATTAAAGAATTGCCTGCGCTGGATAGGTCGCCACGTGGATACCTACTTGAGGCAATTTTATAACCAATGCAAGATTTTGAAAGGAACACACGTTCGAACGAATATTACGTCATGACTTGTTCTAGATCTGTTCGAAATCTGTTTAACTATTATTAAATCATGCTCTCAGGTATTTCTGAACCGATATTTGGAAGTGTAAGGTACGTTCAAAAAACTTCTCGAGAACAACTAACGTCTATAATGTAATTTCAAGTACGATTAATAATTAAAAACTTCGGATGATAGAATATTAATGACGGATAGCTAATTTTCATACTTGCTATTCTGTCTAGCTATAACAAGCGGAATAACGTGGAGCTCGCCTTGGTCTAGCTCACAGCCAGTTTCTGTGTCAGGATCAACTTTACCCCGAGGGTGAAAGTAGCCTGAAGTACCTATACAGCGTTAAATTTTCGAGCCAATCTGCAATAACGCATTTCATTATTGCACGATTAATTCTTCAGACTTATCTCCGGCCGGTTGAATCGCTAGAATGCACTATGCATACAGAAAGGACGAACAGCTCAAGTTAAGTGAGATTGTTTCATCAGACAATAAAAAACCATAGAAAACTTTCTCTTATTCCATTAGCGAGAGAATAACTGTGATTAATAACGAGATTAGAAAGATGAAACGGTGAAAATTGCTCACAATGGCTAGTGAATTCCGATCCATGAATATTTTGCTTCATTTATACGACATGTGATGAAATCATGCGATATTTCAACTGAGATTTCTTTACGAATGAAAAACGCACGAGATCGAATTACACGTTACATAATTCGCAGATCACTAGTTGGTTGCCCTACATGAAGCTTCATACCAGCTGTACCAATCACATACTGAAATGTATAACTTAAAATTATACAAATTTAACAGAAGTGTGAATCGATGTTACTATTGTAATCATTCTATCAATTTATTGCTTGTACAGAATCGGTGGGTCTCAGAAATTCAGTAGCTATAAGTTCAAACTTGAATCCCATGTATCGCTGATTGATGAATCGAGTAAAGAGCCGATTGATTGATAGATCAATACTTTAAATGAGAACATTATTTTCGAAACGGTATATTTTCCCATTCCAATCATGAATTTTATCCACACCAGGCTGGCATAGGCTGCTTTCCTTTTACGCCAATTTTCCGACTCACGTCGGCGCAAAACGATATCATTGGCCTATTCGATTGGATCCAACCAATCATATTATCGCTTTGTGCCGACGTAAGTTTGAAAATTGACGTGAACGGAAAGCAGCCATAGCTTGTCACCGCAAAAGATTCAGAACTCTTCATTGACGACGGTGGTTTTTAGTTTCGATTGGACGCTGAGAAAGTTTTGCTAAAAACTGATCACACTATTTAATGTAGACAGCGGATTACTTGCAACTAAGGAATTACTATGAATCAATCGTGTCAGTTTCAAAAGCCATAAAATTCCGACTGACTATAAGGATACCAAGCAAACATTCAGAATACTCGAGAACTATTTGTGATTGAGAGGTGAAGGTTGACCAAGGAAAAACAAGCAGATAAATTGGCTGACCACGACGGGCCTGCCCTCACACTTTCCGCGCAGATTTTTAAAGTTCGAACAATACGAAACTACCCCATCGATCTATTTCAAAATTTAGTCATTTGTAACTTGGAGCGAATATGTTATTGATACAAATCAAAATTTCCAAAATGCGTTGATTCGTTCTCAAGATATATGACTATTTGAAATTCGTTCGGCATAATTTTGTTCCCTCAATTACTCAAAAACTCAAAATTCAAAATCTAATCCGCTGTAAGTTACGAAAAACCGCATCGATTGAGAAAAAGACTTTCACAGACATTTTCAGGGTGATATATAATAACTTCTCTTGGTCCAAAAGCTGAAAGTTGAAAATGAAGTGCCAATCTAGTATATGGAATGACATTTCTAGTCCGAGATTTCATACATCATTGTCCAAAAGTACACGTGCAACTGGATACATAATTTGATTTGATGGCCAATAGTTATACATATGGATAATTTATATGACGTGACATTGTCAATTAGCCCACGCAGGGTTAGTAATCGTGAATTGTGAATTAGGCATCATCAGAAAATCAAACTCGGTATACATACCTATAATGAATGGGCATAATTTAGGAGCGGAATTAGAACGTTAGTCGTATGTAGAAAATTGATTAAAATGTCAGGGATATACAGCCTGGGATAATTATCCCAGTTCTTAGTAATGAAAGAAATATAACGTATACATCCAACGTACGAAATACAGCGAATAAAGATTTTTTAATTTTATTTATCAGAACCAAGGTGAACTAGAATCGGAGAATTAATGTCCCCGTGGTAAAACCACGAGGCGAAATTTGCCCGGGGAGTTATTGGGGGGCTAGAGGCGTTACCATTGTCAGGTGTAAAACCTGCACCAACAGTACACACACCCAAAGGTGAAAATATTTGAGGAAACGAGTCACGTACTACGTCGCGGTTCTTTGGCATCGGCGACGAATCCACAAACAGAAACAATCAAGATAACGAGTTGTAAAAAGCATGATCAAGCATGCCAAACGGAGTATTCATATCGATTTTAACTCGAATCGGTGATCGAAATAATTATTTTGCGATGCAGACATGCAGTCGTACAGGAATCCCGTTATTGACTTCTATCCTCATTGAGAATAACGCAGGTCTCAAAATATGCTTCAAAATTGATTAAAAAAAACCTTCCATATAACATATAACATTCCAACAACCTTCAGGTAATTTCGATACAAAATATACCAATCGAACGAAGTTTTCGACCGCCACCGTTGCCATCGGCTTTCAAAACTTGATCGTAATCGATTGTGGCCCTTCGATCTAATGGCCTGACTTTCCACAACAAGGTGATCGATCGGATTCCGGGTGCGGTGTACATACATATACATATGAACGTAGACATTGTCGGCATGTGTTGTACACATGTATGCACTGGACTGGTGGGCGAAGGCGCGATCAGACCTGAGAAAGAAGGAGAAAGATTAATCAATTGGAAAGAGATGGATAGAGAAAGAGAAAGAGAGGGGTTTGAGAAGAGAGCCAAGTGGAGAGGGGTTGGGAAATGAAATGGCGAGTGTAGTCGAGGGAATCAGGATCAAGACGAGTTTCAAGCAACAGTCGAGTTTTGAATAGCAAAGAACTCAGGCCACGACCTCAAGATGGGACCTTTTATACATTCGAAATTTCTCTCTGTTATCCTAGGGCTGTTTTTATACTTTGAAATAACTTCGGCACAGTTCCAGTGCCCAACACCCAAAGGTTTCTACGCTGATCCTGAGCAGTGCGACTTGTACTACGTCTGCAGCAATGGCAGGGCTGAAGAGAAACTCTGCAAAGATGGTCTCGTCTTCAGAGATGATAATCCCAAAAAAGAACTCTGCGATATACCCTCCAACGTACCATGCGGTGATCGAACTCTGTTGCGTAAGTATTTCCAATATCGTTTTTCACTCGTTCTTCATTATTATACATTCGATCAATCACACCCCTATCATCTACATATAATCCTTCAACATCGAGACATTGACGCTAAACGAAATGGCCTTGGATGATGTGGCAATAGGAAGTAAGGAAAGAAAAACCAGACGTTGAATACTTCCGGCTTGTGCAATTCGACAAAGTTTAATCGTACTCTTAAAAATCCTTCCAAAATTTGTGCATTTCCTACAGAAACCAGATTTGAGGCTGCACTCACTGAGAAAAACATTCTAATGCTATATTTCTAAGATTCATCTAGTACGGTTAAATTTAAAGGTCCAAAATGTAGCCCTGACCCAATTTTTTGATAAGGCTCAGTCGCCTGATGCAATTCCTTTGAAATGGACCTCTTTGACAATTTGGTTCATGATTAGGCTGCTCTAGCTCTGAACCCTTAAATCATCATTAGTAGAGAACTACACGAAAAAAGTTGAAGGATTCTCAGATAGGATCAAGCAAATTTGGAAAGATCACCAAACATTTGTTAAGAAAATCATAGTAGAACATTTAGATCAATCAGCCCGTCAATTGACCTTCATTTCATGAAATGGTACAAGATTTCAGACAAATGATTCTTCTTCAATTACGACACTGAATTTCCCCAAATTTTGTGTGAACTATATTTTCACCATGATGATGAAGAAATGTGAATAAGATCTCAATCTTGATCGAATGCAATAATAAGTTTTTTCGAAACTAAAAGGATGAATTGCTATTAATTTTTACAGAGGAGCCTCAGGCGACGAAGGGTTGCCCACGTGCGAACGGTTACTTCCGTCACGAGGACCCTACGGCCTGTGACCAGTTCGTAAATTGCATCGACGGAGTAGCCTCATCGATGCCATGTCCACCGGGTTTGATCTACGACGATACGGTATCGTCTTGCGTATGGCCTGCGGAAGCGAACAGAGAATGTCTTGCCCCAAAACGCGACGTTTTGGATGATGGTTTCGTCTGCCCTGACGGTGACGTGTCTGGTCCATTGGGAAGGACTCTTCCTCATCCGACCTACCCGCATCCTGACGACTGTGCCAAATTTTACATCTGCAAAAACGGTGTCAGGCCACAAAAGGGACAATGTGACGATGGCACGGTGTACAATGAGGACAGCTTCAGGTGCACTGAGCCAGAACTAGTCCCTGGATGGTGAGTTCTTTTCTGATATATGATCGAATTTTTGCGTATTGATTAGAAATTAGGAGAATTAAATGATTCCAATTACCTTGGAGATGCTTTAAAATCTGAATTGATTAAATCGCAGAGACATATAAACGCGTTATTTTGGCTGAAATCGCAAGGAGAAAAGGAGACGATAACTTTCACTTCATTTTTTTCCCCATTTGATCGTGGTTTCAATTGGAGCGTGTCTAAAAGTTGTCTCTTTTGATACGTGCAGACGGAGTGGTTTTGCACTTTTTAAAAGCGATCGTAAAATATCTTCAACGATGTTATAACCGGTTGATAATTTCGAGGTAAATGTGCTACATATGAGTCTATACCATTTTTATTCATTTTTTCTTCTTATGTGTTACAGCGAGGACTATTACAAGAAAAAGAACTGAGTTACGTGCCACCATTAACATATTATATAGATGTATGTAACATTTGACTTTTACTTTTAAGAACAATAAATATTTTATTCTTATATAATAACCGATACTGTTGTCATTGTTCATAACACCCAAACCTTTCTCTTCGTTCGAATAATCAATCACGTCATACATTACATCACTGGATCAATATGCCTGATATATGTATATATGTATACTATTGTAACATTACGCACGTGTATCGATCATTGACATTAATTTTTTTTTCCAATCATCTATGCATACATTATATATTTAGAAAAAGGGGTAAATTATCGAAGAAAGTATGCATACGTGGATGCCTTTTCAATAATAGATATATGTATATTGCACGCCTATCATCCGATGTGTGTATAATATTATGATCCAGGTAGAGATTGCGCGTGGCATCGCATATCGGCAGATATTAACGGCTTTCACCGTCAGTATCGTGGCCCGCGATCTCGTTTTCTGTTGAAGTCTCGACACCGCAAAGTTGCATAATAAAGATCGAACAGCTCCAGGGCCTTATTCTCGGCAATATGTGTAGGTACGTATTAACGTATGTATGTTACATACGTGGGATTTGCTCTTGCGCGAGACTTAGTGTCTCCATAACCCCGGGGCGAGCAGTGACCTTATGATATCTACGGGTAGTCATACAACTCAATCGCCAGAACTCAAGACCGAAGTCATCCAAAAATGTCCACCGATTTTTTACCAACGTCAGTCAAATTTATCCAATCGTGTAATCTATCCGGTTTCCAGTATTGATATATCGATTTTTCAACTTGTTATCTACGTTGGAAAAATTTTATACAAACTGGAATTCAATTTAAACTTCAAGATCAAATGTATAATACGCTATGAAATGTCAGATACTCGTAAAACGCTACATATTTCATCCTTCGTGGCCACACCTCGGTAGAATAATTTAGTAGTCACGCTGGGTAAAATTTACCCCGCCAAGTTTCAAATGTTTTCTATGTGAAAACTATCAGGCCGATTGGGATCGAAAAAATACTGAAAATACTTAGAACATTCCCAAACATGTGAGAGCAGTTTTTGTGTCAAAATCCAAATCACAAAATATTTATTAAGAAAATCGTAAATAGGTAAATTGGTCAAAATATGCACCCTGATTTACACCACTCAACATACACCACTAAAAAAATCATAACTTTTTAAATTTTCAATATTTCCAAGTGAAATTTTAACTGGAATACTAGTTAGATATGGTACTTCTAAAAACAGGTATTTCTTTCGACATGTGAAGAGGATCGATTCTGGAGTAAAAATGAATGCAGATTCATATATGGGAGATATAAGTGCGAAAAGTGTACTTTTCCGCTAAAAAAAATAGCAACTGGTGCATTTGGTCAATATTTTTTACCCAAAATGAGGCCTGGGTAAAATTTACCCATGATGGTCTCGAAGGATTGAAACACATAACAATTTCACGGGTACAAATGAAATAGGTATAAGAAAAAACCGGTCAAGGATCATAAAAAACCGTAAATAGCTGATCATACGTGTTTCAACTAATGAAAGTTTGCCAATATTTGCAGCGACGATAAAGGAATTTCGTCCTTGAAAGATTTATTCATAAGCTTACCTAGACGATTGCGAGAAAATTGATGAATCAGGAAACGATTGATTCAGTTAAAAATTATCGTTTGAAATTAAGAGAAGCAAACAAATATGTGCAATAAAAACAAAAAGAAATGAACTCCTAATTAAAATTGTTAATCACGCGGACGTTTCGTCAGTTTCGATAAAATCGAAATGGTGTGCACAGGATCTCGGTCAAACGTCCAAGATTGGTCGACAAAAACCCAGAAGAAAAGGAGCCCATGTATAGGTACTGGCATACAACCGAGTGATATACTTATAACTATTGCTAAAAATAATAAAAAAAGGAAAGAAAAAAAAAATGGTACCCCCGTACAAGAGCCGGGTATTGCCTCAATAAACCTCAAGACAATATATCGTCGTCATGAAGTGATCGGCAAAGAGGTAGGAGGTCTTGTAACCCGGGATATGAACGAACGAACGAACGAACGGAGTGAAGGGGCCCCGCGGGGCCCGAGGCCAAGACAAGTTGCGAATGAGCGGGAATCTAAGTTCAGTAGTCAGTCGGTACTGAGACCAGACATGAGCTGTCGTATAGGAGTGACCTTATTGGCCCTAACGGGCCTCATCTCATCCGGTGAGTATACGATCTACGATCCCTATACGAATACGAATATATGTATAGACCTTGACTAAACATCAAACACAAATATCGAAACGTTCAAGTGCATCCGCGTGATTGATACGCTCCTGAGATTCTCACCACTTAACATTACCCGCGCATATACATTTCACACTAAATGTACATACCTATACACTGCAGCATGTATGGGCCTACACATTTCCAAGCCCAACTTACTAACGATAATTGCGACACTTGCGTATACCCCGAGCTGTGGAATGCCTAGGCGTATCGCTAGCTTTCACTGCCGGTTTGCCATATGGCTGCAGAAGTGCTCGACCTATGATATAATATCTTGGTATTATAGTTCCTTATCCATTATTCAAATCGTGCAATTTTTTTTTTTTTTTATGTTTTTTTTTTTTCAATCTTCAATATCATTAGCTGGAACAGGTGCAGTTGCCCACGCATCGGATGATAATCCGATGTTATTAATATTAACGTGACCTATAAAATTGTCCTGAGAATTAAAGGCGACACGCTCTAGTTCAAGAGCTTCTTTGAGCCTTGAGCCTAAGAATTAGACTTTGCATAATTTTACATGGCTTTTTACCCCTTCTATAAGGATAATCTACTCTATAATTAAAATGCAATTTTATCCAGCCTTGGCAGCAGCTTTACTTCAAGCTCCGAATTGCCCGGAACAACATGGAGTCCAAGCCTATGCCCACCCGGAAAACTGCGCAGAGTTTTTCCTCTGCGTAAACGGGACGTTATCCCTTGAACATTGCGAGAATGGACTTCTTTTCGACGGTCACGGCGCCGTGCACAACCACTGCAACTACCACTGGGCTGTTAATTGCGGAGAACGTAAAGCCGATCGTGAGTTAACAGTGGTTCATGATATATTATCATTATTATCATTATTATTGTTCATTTTTTTTATCTCCATCGAAGGACACCAAACCACAAGTCTCGCAGTGTCGCCCTCTGTGATATCGGGGTACGTTATTGATATACCAAGATTCACATGACGGCGCCATTACGGAGAACGGTGAATTCCAAGTACGCGAAATAGTCCTTGGGTTCATTCAGAAAGACTTTTGGTACACGAATTTCAAATGCATTCGAAAGTTGACGGAGGGGATATTTGTTCTGAAGATACACTGTTTAGGTATACAGGGTGATTTTTTTCAATCACTCCAGGCGAATATCTCGAAAACTAGAGGAGATACAAGAAAAAGTTTGATACGAAACTTGAAGGGTTCCGAGGGGGAAAGATGATACGGATATGTGTTGATTTGTGGATTGCGCCAGTCCGGAAATTTTTCAATTATTTCGTGATTTTGGATATAGGGAGCACGTATTTTCACCACGACTGGCCGATAGCAGGTTCGAAGACGAACTCAAAGACGTAAATTAACAAATCTCAAAAAATGTTCAAAAATTTTTTAAGTTTTTCTAAACCTTTCCACATTTTTGGAAGGCTTCCAAAATATCTCAAAAATGTTCAGAAAGTGCAAGGTCGACCACTTTTTTGCCGAAATGAAGCATCAATCCCCGAAATTTGGAGTTTGACGCTTGATCGGCTCACAAATCTGATTCGCGGTGTCTTCAAACTTTGCAGGGGTTTGATGCTTCATTTCGAAAGAAACTGCTTCAGTATTGCACATTTGAAAATTTTTCAGCAATTTTATGAGCCTTCCGAATATGATGAAGTTTTTACACAAATTTTCGAAATTTTTGAAAATTTTTCGGAACTTTTTTAGCTCACGTTTTTGAGTTCATCGTTGAACCTGTTATTAGCTAGGTGAAAATACGTGTTCCCTATCCAAAATCACGTAGTACTTGAGAACTCTCGGAAGTGGCGGTTTCCACAAATCAACACATATCAGCATTATCCTTCCCCCTTGAAACCCTTCAACTTTTGTATCAAATATTTTCTGGTATAGCCTCTAGTTTTCAAGATATTCGCATGGGGCGATTAAAAAAAAATCACCCTGTATAAAATGGCTTATGAAGTTTTTCTACAAACGGTACCATTACGGAGAACGGTGAATTCGAAGTCCGCTAAATGGTCCTTGTGTTCATTCAGGAAGACTTCCGGTACACGAATTTAAAGTCCGTTCGAAAATGGACTAGGAACATTTCTTCTGAAGAAACACAGTTTTCATGAAATAGCTCATGAAATTTTTCTACAAAGGGTGCCATTACGGAAATCGGTGAATTTCAAGTACGCGAAATGGTCCTTGGGTTCATTCGGGAAGACGTTCGGTACACGAATTTAAAATGCGTTCGAAAATTGGCTATAGGGATATTTGTTCAGAAGAAACACGGTTTATACGAACTGATTTACGAATTTTTACTACAGATTGGGTTCGCGTAAAGTTCGAGTAGGTACTGCATTTTGATATATTTTCCGATGATCTGCGACTGCATTGCAGACGAGTATAATCGAGTCCATGATTCTTTCGGAGTAGGTGAAGACTGTAATTAAGGTTAATAACTGCTTTCGGATAATTTTTTTCGGTTACATCACTGTTCCCAATATTTGACGTCGACGCAAAACCCGTCGATTATGCTCGACGAATAAATTCACTTTTTATAGCAACCGTTGAGGTACTGTATAAGACAATTATATATACGGGGTTCTGAAAAAGCATATGGAATCCTTTATGTGATCAACTTTCACCAGTATTTAGCGTACAGCGTTTAAATGATCGGCAAACAACCCGTGGGATCGATATTCAATGCGATTACGGAATATCGAACATGCAACAAGAAAAAAACCATTCATACATCAGCTGTTCAATATCGAAAAAGTCAACATCGCCACACCTTGGACCAAAGTGTTTCGAGTTTATGTAAAAAATAAGTTTGCAATCAACTTTCAAAAAGACAAAAAGTATACCTGTTAGCGAATACATTTGAAAAGAAGAGAGAAAATTGATGTACATACATACGAAAGATTCTCATGTTGTATTTGACGCAAGTCTGACATCGTAACGTGTATTCTTACCATCGCGGAAGCGTAAACTTTGACCTTTTCACGTTTACAGTAACTCCGATCAGCTCACCTGGCTGCGAATATCAATTTGGCATCTACCCTGACAGCGACACCTGCAGTACTACGTACATCAAATGTGCCCATGGAACACCTCTGCCTTCACATTGCGATGCTGGTTTAGCTTATGACCCAAAAAGCCACAGCTGTGTCTGGCCTGATGCACTTTTGCCCTATTGCAACCCTGAGGCCGTCGTTGGATTCAAATGCCCTCAAAAGATACCAGCACATACCGCTGCAGCTAGATTCTGGCCTTTCCCAAGGTTTGTAAAACCCACTGATGAGATGGACTTTATGGATATTATTGGGGAAAATATTGATTACCAAAGTTGATTGATTGTTCACTGTATCTGCGCCAATAATCCCATATTTTTTTAACAGATTCCCCGTCCCCGGAGACTGTGGCCGTCTGATAACTTGCGTGGAGGGTCACCCTCGTCTGATAACCTGCGGTGAAGGTAAACTTTTCGATGCTGGTAGCTTGGCTTGCCTAGATCCTGAAGAAGGACCTCAGTGGTTAGTACGATTTCTTCTATTTGACTAGATTTAGTATATCATTATTGTGAGTATATTATATCGATATTGTATTTATTTTGTTCACAGTGCCAACCACCTGTAAATAATTTTAAAAAAATCCTCCCTGTTGTCGCCGCAAAAATAAAACATTCTCACCAACATCTTGAGTCTTGATGGAGTTTCTCATTTCCGTGTTAAATTCTGTACAGGATTTAGCCAAACGTCATTCAAAATAAATATTGTGCAATCGATCATACGTATGTACCTACTATCGATTTAAAGAATGACCTTTGCCTGACGTCATCTTATCTGACATTTAATCACGGTAGACCGGTATTCACTGTCAGTGGAAAAAGAAAAAATCTGCATATCTGCGAAGGTATGCTGATTGCACAATCTACTATAACAGAAATAGAAACGTCGTCGACGCGAATTAGATGTTTTTTTTTCTTTTCGAGAGAGAATAAGAAAAAAAGAATCGAAGAGAAAAGAGAAGATGTCCACTCAAGAAATCATACAACTGATGATTTCAACGTTTCCAAAATTTGTTGGCTGTACGAAACCCAAGAATATATACGTAAACTGTAAACTAGCCCTGTTAGTTAGCACCTCCAATGTCTTGAAGTACCACTTACATGTAATAAAATAAACGAACTGCTCAGAGCTGAAATGGTGTAAATCAGTGGGTAGCACATGAACTGCAATTGGTGAATAAAACAAAAAAATTAATGGTATCCACTAATA
This sequence comes from Ametastegia equiseti, assembly GCA_963989295.1. Classification (NCBI taxonomy): domain Eukaryota; kingdom Metazoa; phylum Arthropoda; class Insecta; order Hymenoptera; family Tenthredinidae; genus Ametastegia; species Ametastegia equiseti. The sequence continues at coordinate 24,087,435 of OZ022389.1, forward strand.
ACTGTGATATAATTACGTTGTATGGAAAAAAAAGATGAAGTAATTAACCTGTTGACTTTTCTCGTTATGATAAATATTGACTTGTGCCATTTTGGTTTGGAATAATGAGCAGATTGGTTTAAAATGAAAATTAATAAACGAGAAATAATATGAATAATGCATGTATAATAATTGTTCAGATATACATAATAACACGTATAAAAAATATACAATACTTTATTGCACAATCCTAGAAACTAAAGTAAAGTAAAGTAAAGTAAGTATATAACAAGGTGGTAAAGAAAGTATACGTGGATGGAAAGGGGAATATTTACATTTTGATTTAGGATGAAAGATTGGGGATCTATAGGATACAAGTAATAATAGAGAAGTAAGATAAGTTGCGAGAGGATTTTCAGGACTCGTAAGGTCCACATTTCCTTTTTTTTTCACTCTCTCTCTTTTTCTAATCGTAAGCCTCGCCTGATGTTATATATCGTATGGATAGTTAAGGATTGAGCCTCGTTATTCCTAGTTGGAAAATTTTGTTATCAACAAAAAAAAAAAACTCTGGAACGCGTTTCCTCTCCCAGTCTCATTGTTAGTTTAGTTTCGTCCCCTTGTTCTTGCCGGGGCTGGAACGGCACCGGAAGGAAGTGGAGGAACACCAGGAGGCAAATTTTCCTCTTCCGGTTCTCCGTTCTCTCCAACCGGATATTCACTTTCCAAAGTTGGTGCTGGTGTAGGAACGTCACAGTCTTCTGTAGGTGGCACAACACATCTCAACGACCTTCTGTCAAAGACCAACATTGCCGGACAACGTTGGAGACGGGGATAACCACCCTGGCATTGCCAGTATCGGTTGCACGATTTACCCAAAGGCACGTTTCCATTTGGATCTTCAGTACAGAGAGCTGCAACGAAGAAAAGGAACTTTCGTTTAGTCGTTGATAAATTTTAAGAAAAAATCAAACACGATTTTCACATGCTATTTTCTCGGTAAAAACATATCCGGTAAACGTAAAATTCAGGCGATATGGTACAAGTCGCTTTGAGCCTAACCTAGCTAACGTAATAAATATGAATCTGACTGAGATTCTATTAGTTTTTTTCTAAACAGTAAAATACTCAACCACTTTCTGCCGTGGTAAAGCATTAATCTACTGAGTTTCGTTACGGTAGGTTGTACAGTTTGGAAGAAACTTTGAATCGCGTTTTCGAGGTGATGACAATTGGTAATCATGCAATTCCAAACATAGTCTCGTGGCACCTTAATAACAGCGACAAAGAAGAGTATAGGATATAGAACGAAGAGCGTGATACTCTTTGGTTTCGAAAAATCGAGCAAAATTTGGAAAAATTATTTATCAAATCTTGTAATCTTTTGAACTTTTTTTTTGTTTTTCGAAAATCCAAGAGTATTATGTCCTATGTTCAATTCTTCTTTATCAATGTTATCAATTTCATAATGATCGGATATGTTTTCGCTGAGGAAATAGCTTTGAAAAATGCCAAGTGGAAAATTGTGTTTCATATCATTTGAATAACGGAACTAAGTACATCCTTCGAGACTCGGATGAAATCTCATTGAAATTTCAGTTGAAATGGTTTAGAGAGATTTGAATGTTTATGAAACACGTAAAATCTGAACTTGCTTCGATGTTTTATTACGAAACGAACGCGATTATACAATTATGTTGTTTTCTGAAGAGATATCGTGAATCATTCGTGTCAAAAACGGGAGAGAGAGTAAGGGAAATTAATTCATCGACTTTCGCTATAACCTGCAGGCCACCATGCTCTCACCATGAACACCGAATTTATAATTTACACATTACAGATGTATAATCGCAAGTGTAGCCCGCGGGTAGTTGAAATTCTTCACACTCGTATTAGATGATACAGCGGAAGAGCAGACCATTCGGCACAGTGTGATTTAATAAAAACTATTCAAGTCATAGAAATACGTCGACAAATGACTACCATTTGCATTGAATTTAGTTATCAATCATTATTTTGAATCTCTGATTTTCCATTCGGAAAGAAAATGTTCACTACTTGCGAAATTCCGCCGGATTGTTAAAGAATTCGGACTTATCGTAGATTTTGTATGTACGCGGTTATAGTTCGATTTTCATGAAAATTGGTAAAGAAAACTATTCGTTTGTTCAATGAAAGCTGCAAAAACGATCTCTGCTCGGGTTTTGTTATGAAGTTGATTCTTACACATTTTTTGTAGAAATTAATTTTATGAATTGGAATTTCGCAAAACTTTTATTCTCGCCATAAATTTGTCTACAACAAAGCACACGGAAATGAGAATGACCGTTTTTGTAATTTTTTCACTAAGCAAATCCCTGAATTTTCCATCCGAAACAATTTTTCACTTTTAGCAAAGAACTAAAACTTGGTACGAAAAATTACGAAAGGTTCGAAATTGGCTGAAATTTCGTGTAAATTTAGTATACAGGTAATGGAAATATTCTGTTAACTTCTTGGGATAGTACGACGTGTGTTGAGTTTACTATTTCAAGGTAAAACAGAAAAAATGTAGCCATTCGAATGTGACAGAAGCTGCTTAATCGGCTTATGAAAGAAGACCGAATTGACATTTCGATTCTGCGAATGGTATGTGCCGTTGAACTCTTGAACGTCGTTATTTACTATGAGAAGTCACGCCGTCATACACAACTTGAATATTAATCGAGGAAGTAAACCCGGACGTGATATAAGCCCGATAGAATATTTCAAGAAATGTTTTTCGCTATTTCAATTTGTCATCCTTGTCTCCCTCTTTCTCTCTGTCTCTTTCGATACCACGAACGATGATTTAAATCAGTTAAAAGAAAATTCTTGCAAAAACCGCGTCGACCAATGAACAAAATCCACGTATGATGACGTAAGGTAAGTGTTCCAATTACTGACCCTCTAAATCCCAATTATTGACCCTTACTGTATTTTCTTAAATTTTGAAACTATGATAAGAATTCTGAATGTTTCCATTTCACAAATCAGTTGCTAGAGACTCGGAGAATACGAATTGATTTTTTGATCATTTTAGAGCTCACGAATAAAAAGGAATCATTGAAAAAGGTCAATAATTGGGACAGGGTCAGTAACTGGTACACTTACCCTAATTAAATGATTTCTATCGCGAAAGGCAAATTTTAAGAATGGGAAACGCTCATTTACTCGCATATTATGTATTTGTCCGTAATATACTCACGATGTTTTTGGCAGCCCTCGACATTTTCGGGCCAGTCGCAGGAATGGGTTCTCTCATTGTAGAGAAGACCACCAATGCAGAGTTGTTCGGTGGCTGTGCCGTTCCAGCAGGTCCAGTACCTGGTGCATGAAGTTTCATGTCCAAATATACCGTAGAGCCATCCGCAGTGGTCAGCTCCGATTGGTGAATTTGCCTGGCGTTTACCCTCGCAATAATTTGCCCTCCATGGGTAATCGCAACCTTCTGTTACTCCTCGGTGCTTACCGGCGAACACTAGACCATTCGGACAGTCAAAAAGCTCTGGACGACCATTGACACATTCCCAGTAGCGATCACAGTATTCTATGTCACTGACCACGCGAGCTTTCGTCTGGCAAGGATCTTCCTGACGGTCTTTCTGGCCGCTGATGCCTGTAATAATAATTTCAAGTTGTAGGTATTGACTGAAACTTGATAAGATTGATCGTTCAAACGGGTATAAGCTATTTATGAAATGATCATCATCGTCATAAGATTGATCGAAGCATAAGGTTCACTTTAATCACAGTTTATATACCCTATGCTTTTGGCTTGAAAGATTATCATCAACTGATCAATCAATCATTGGAAGGATTCAGTTGATTCATCAAATGCAATGGAGAATACTGAGAGAATCAATCCGCACTCGTAAAATCCTCTAAAATCTTCAAAATACTTTCATTCACGATTTTCGATGATAATTTTGCTATCGAATCTCTCAGAGGTCCTGAGATTTTTTAGAATCCTTTGAGATAGAGGATTCTTTTCGAAGTCAGAAATCAATTCGGACCCTTTCAAGTCTCCGAGTTTTAAAATCTACTGTGGACGCGAATTTATCGATGAAACAAGCGGCCTGGAACCGCGGAAGATCGCCTTTTATTGATGGTTAATAATTCGTCTGTCGACAGGATTATAGCCGTGCAAAAAAAAACGGACTTGAATGAAGAGACTTTCGGCTAATATATAATATACGCGTACACAATTCGAACCGCTTAGTATTCTGGACTTTAACAAGAGGCAATTCTGTTATCCAAAATGTTCGTTTCACAGCAAAAACAATAAAGTTTAGTAAAAAGTTCATGGCTGTGATTGGCACTCGTTTCCCACAGATACGATCCTTTGATCAAAAAGTGAAGACATTTCAAGGATCAGCCTCAAGTAGAGGTCATTTTAATCACCGCTCGTCTCACACAGCCCAAGATCATTCAGTCTTCACTATAACCCGGAATTTATCACTTGACTCGTAATCCAAAATCAAATACTGATATTTTATAATCAGCTATCTATTCAGCACTTTGAATTCATGTAATGCATAGAATATCAATCATATGAAATTTCTAAGAAACAAAATTCGAAAATAAACCCAAAAGAGAGAGAACTCGTTCCTGCAATTAGCATTTGTATTGTAGATATTTAGGTACAGAGAATATCCTTACCGATATACCCATGTATATAGGTATATACCTGCAAGGTATGTATCTACATAGATATGTACATACATACATCAATACTATAATATGTGGAAAAAAGAGGCAAAGTATTTAAGTAAGGTGGGAAGTGCTCCAGCATCGCGCTCCCAAGAGAACCAAGTGAAAGTATCTAGCCTTGACTTGCAACCTTCGGGACACCCCGGATCCCTCCCTCTCGCTTACAGCACTGTTACTTTTATTTCTAAGTACATTCATCACTTTGCTTTATACATATTTCGTCCCTCTCCTTTTCGTTAATCATCTATTCATCTTTTCACTCAAATTGGTGTTCAGAGATAAAGGAGCTTCTAATTATCTATACATATTCGGATCCAACATGATTGGGAATAAAATAATGGAAGACTTGGATTTCCGTTTTTTTTTTTTAATTGATAATATTTGTAAACGGTTTATAAAATCAACCACGTTCACATGGTGTGTTAGATTTTGGTTGAAAACGATAACGTTTCAAATTCTTTCGCCAAAAAATCCTTCATCCCACATCTTCAACGTGACACTCAGGACTTTACAAGATTAGATTGTGAGAGGTCACATTTTTTTTTGTAACCAGTTTTTGAGACATCCTGTCCTACCTTTGACATGGTATTGCAAACTGGCTTATCAAATTCCCAATTATTCGTAATCGTCGAAACAAGGTAGGTATGTACTCTTCACATGTTTCATAAGCAATTTTATAATCATCACTCGATGATTATAAAATTGCTAATCATTTCAAGCAAACTCAAGATGCCGAAAAATTAAGCTCAGGACCAAAATCCGAATAATTGGACCGTAATGTGCGATAACGTCTTGATCAACGTTTCAGAAAAAGTGTCCTTTGGTGTGTCAATTGGCATAATTCGATGCTAACAGTTTGACTTTTACCCAAAAATCCCTATGTAAAATTTTAGTCCAAAATGTCGGCTAACATATTATTATACGTTAGGCAAATTCACCCTATATTTCACCCTTCATAACCAAAAGATTACTCTGATTCACAAAAGTATATCATTTTATGCAAATGAACATAGGGTTGCCGCATCAACGAACATTATTGTAAGAATAATCGAGTTCTTATAACTTTAAATATCTTTAATTATTTGCTCCTTTAATTTTGCCTGCCTGATCGCTTGATTTCGTTCAGGAAAACTTATTACCTTGCAGCGTTTTGATTCTTGCAACAATATTATTGCATACCACGGTCAAATGGAATGCCGGTTTTTCAGGAAGCCTAATTCCGAATGGCAATACATATACAGCAAAGAAATATCTTTGGAAAATAAAAAAACAAAAAAAAAAAAACGATCCATAAAAAGTCGGTGTGATTTTCGGAACGTTTGTTAACTCCTAAAATGCTTTTACCTCTTCGAAAAACTACAACGACTCCGTAAACTCTAGCTCGTCAAATGATCCCTATAATGAAAACAAGAATTCTAGTAATTTTCTATCCGGGTAATTGCCTCGTACTCTGAAATGCTTAGGAGTATAAAAATGAACGGTAAAACAAATTATGGTAACGGATTATGCGATTCCGGGGCATAGTTACGTGTACGTCTGCATAACGCAGTACATAGGTATGTATGTACGTGGGGATATGCAGTGAACGTATATGATCGGGATAGTCTTCATTTCACATGGTGCGCGGATGTGTCTGCCCGCCGTGGTAATCGCGTGTGTCTTGCTTAGCTGGTACCGTAATTCCGAGAAGACATCTCCGACTGGACCACCGCATGTAATTACGTAATACCAAAGTGCTTGGCGTGTGGCCCGAGTCCTCGAAGAGCTAGAGGCTAGTTGGTACCACTTTCCCTTTCTTTACGACTTGATGAATATATCTATACTGGTTATGCACATACTAACGAGGAACAACTAGTGGCTGATCAGTCTGAAAACCAAAGGAAGGTTTTGCTGGATACGGAAATCAACGACTTCTATAAATTACCACGTGAAGAAGAATATTTTCGATTTTCTCTAACTGATCAAATCCTGTGACCTTGACGTCGGTCCATCGTCAATCGCAAAGTTACCTAACGATCTTCTAGATTTCCTGAAAGCCTTGATTGATATCAGATACTCACTGACTCTCATGACAAGCATGACCGCGTAACGTTTTTCCTATTTTTACCGTTTTATGCTCTCCAAGGCTCTTTTATCATCATCAGACAATTTATCTTCGTTAGCACCCCGCCGTTATGGAATCGGAAATCACACACAGTCCAGTCTCACTCAGAGAGAGTACCTGCCTCTCCCTGCCTACCTGCCGGCCTGCACTCGACAAGCCTACTTTCATATTTTCACCTGGCCGGTCTACCGTTGGTACACGGAGAAAGTTTTCGTCTGATATGTGTGAACGAACGATTCGATCAGCATCCATTGTCTCGATGTCTTTAAGAAATAATTTTCATAGTATTTGCTAGTTTTTCTTTTACTATTCGAAACTCTAAATTTTGACTTTTAGACACGAGTCAAATTCACAAACGATTTGCGATTGGATATGAAATTTGATTACACGAAAGATGAATGAAAGCGATGGCCGTCGACGTCGTAGAATTTAAATTACAGGCTTGGATAATTGACGGAAGAAATAAGAGAAATAAAAAAAACAAAAAAAAAAAACGATGAGTAATTCAAATCGAAACTCACCATTGACAGCCAGCAGCAGCAAGATCACAGAGGTATAAGTGACTTGCAGAGGTACCATTCTGCGGCGAGGGTTTACTTGCGGTTTGATGATGATTCCGATAAAAAGTATCTAGTTTGAATCCTAGAGCAACGAAACCATCAATTTGATGGTAAATGCGGTTAAGGTAAACGGAGATAAAAATATCGAATGAAGACGCTCGATGGATGGGTTTTCGTGTTGGGACTGGGAGAGTCGTTTGGCTTGGGGTCTTATATGAACTCCCCACTCTCCTCGGATGGAATCATACCCCACAAACGCTAAGAGACCCAGGATAGCCTGGCACTTCTTCTATACCGAAGACTGTGTCGTGTGTTGCTTGCAGTGGCTATAAACTCGCCTAAGAAATTCCTATTCGTCGAAATAGATGTAAACTAGATAAACAGAGGTAATCCTGGGAGAAGGATCCACTCCTTAAGTTCTCTTAGCTGTGTACTCGGACTTGAATCACTAGATGAAAGATAGTAACTACTGATCGGGGTGGGGTCTTCGGGTCTAACGCTTCGAAGGCCTTCACGGTTTCTTTACGACAGATCTACAACCAGAGAGCGCATCTCCTTGCTTGGTGAAATTAAAAACTGAAAGAAAACGCGAACGGTTCTAGCCAAGGGGAAAATAAAATATTATAAAAATTTATCAAATATTCTAGCCTTTCGCGTACGGAGTCTCAACTGAAAGGTGCAGAGACGGTTTTAAAACCGTATATACGAGGTTGTTCAAAAGGTTATGAGAAATTCATAAATCTGCAGCCCCAAGTTTCCACATACATTTTTAACACTACGCAGGTAAATCTGGCTGAGGCAATAGTTTTATTGTTTCGAATCCACCAAGGAATTGAAGGGCATCGGTGTACGCAGTTATAGATGCGAATTTTTGATAATTTAGAAGTGTTCAATACCTTCCTTAAATTTTCGGACTTTCCAATCTTGCATGCGGATGAAATAGTCGATATTAGAAAGTTATGAAATTAATGGCGATTTATCAGAAATAGAAAAACAACTAATTATTGATGATTCAATTAACGTAACAAACAGGAAGGAAACATCTATTTACCTGAGCCATTATTCTATGTAATATTAGTACACGTATAAAGTTATATTAATTGGCATCTCGGGTATTGATATCAATGGAAATACCGAATATATTGGAAAGTAACTGAAGGATTTGAATCAGCTATTTTTGAAATTCGAATGGTATTTCGTTAGGCATTTGCTGGATAATTAAGGTGAATGAAAAACATCCGAGTCGTTTATAGGAAATTAATCGAAGAACATAAATGCTGAACAAATGGATCCACTTATAAACTAATTTCGAACAAATTACGGTTAATGAGCTGGAATTAAGCTTCTTGCTATATCTAGAAATTCGGACAAATACCATCAACCTCGTTCTACTAGTAGTTGATGAAAGATTTGGAAGCCTCGGCTTTTGTTATGTATTTTTCATTCATAAATCTGCACTTCATATTTGGATTTCACCAAAGCAGAATTTCGAATGAAATTTAAGGGAGCAGTGAATCGCCTGTTTTTTAACTAGTTTTTTGTTGTTAACTTTTCGCCTCAATCAACGGTGTAGTGAAAAGACATACGTATCAAATTTTACATAAAATGAATGAATCTACCTCGTAATAAGAAACTTGCCATAATGACATTTATGGATACGAAAAATAGAATAAAATGAACATCATTGAGCAGGCATATGTATGATTAAATTATTCATTTCTTCATTCGAGATGTTATTTTATTCTTCACCTACGTATGTCTGTACGCAAAAGGCAACAAATCCAAAGCTTTTCCAGAACGGATGGTGATTTGCCTATTTTGTTTTTATCAAACCGAGGGATGAATCGCTCGTTTGAGGGAAATAATAATTTCATACTTGAATCCCGAATTCGTTTAAGTGAATTCAAATGGTTTTGCATGCTGCAGCTTCTGGAGCGTATGTTATGCGATTGTAGTGGGAGGAATAAGTGACATTCCTAAGTATTACACAAGCTACAAATACAATTTACCAATCCCATGCACACTAATGTTATACCTATACTTATATTTCCTAGCTTCTAGATCCTTCCTACCATCAATATAATTGTACGTATTAAGCGATGGCCAGAGAATTTAAACCCGTTCTAAATACACACAAACCGTGCACTCATTGTCAGCACACCTATAAAGGTTTTGAAATGCCTTGTCGATATTGATTCAATATACTTAAGAACTTTGACCTACAAACTCCTCTTCATTTTTAGACATGCAATACTAAAGACCAATTTTTTCGTAATATTCTTTATACCATAAGATACATAATTTTCGTATCATAAAAGAAAAAGTACATGCCTCAGCAAATCCATTCAAAATTTTCAGTCTCTTTCACTGATCATATCATTGTACAGCAGAATACAGAAGTAGTATATTCTGACTAAAATCGCACGGAAAAGCTATGTTGATTTTTACGTGTAAAATTAGTTGGTTATAATAATTGATCGGTCAAAAATCAATTCATCGTATGCACAGGTTTTTCAATTAACTTTGGAATGTCAAAGTTATAAATTACTGATTTGAACTCAGATTTTCAGTCTCATTCTAATCCAGGTTCTGTGATAATCTTATAAGACTTACACAGTTGTGACGTATTTCATTATTTGAAAACAAAACCACACATTAAAATGTTCATTTCTCAAGTTCTTTGTCAAATTGCAGGATTAGCACACCGAATCTGAACAACATAGGCGTGGGCTGTCATGAAATCCAAGAAATCATTTCATTTTGAGGATGAACATTTTGACTGGCATGGCAGTCTTTTCAACCCTGGAGCATATTTTTTGTACACGCAAAACGAAAAACTCGTTGACAAAAATGTCGTGCGACTTTGTTGAAATGAATCTGCAAGTTATTATTTTTGCGAACGTTTGAATAAGCTAATCATCGTTACCCTCCGCGGCTTGACAAATAATTTTAGCGACTTTCGAAATCCCAATAGACGATGCGATGGCTGCGAGTTTTTTTGTTTTGTTTGTTTGGCTAATACTTAGCTCTATATATAAATACTGAAATTTCGTAGTTAGCATGTCTATAATCGCAGAGTCTATATACAGCACGAAGTTAGAAGCTCGTTTACACGCGCGTAAATTTTCGTGAAATATGATTTTTAGTTCATGGACGCTCTCACGTAACATATTCATCCTAACTGTTTAGAAAATTCGAACAAAAGTGATAACAACAATAATAGTAATAATATAAACAATAATGATAATGATAATTCAGGTAAGATAGCGTGGTACGCGAATTAAGGCGCGCATGTGTTACGCATATTAATCACTGTGACAGGGGCTGTCGAATTTATCTATGAGATCAGTGAGAATCATCCCAAGAATCATTAGGACGTAGGAAATTTAATAATGGAACAATTGCAGCTAAGAAGTTGGGAAACTTTCACACGGTACACGACGCTTTCAGCATAAGTAGTATAAGATACGTATAATATGTACGTTATAACTATATACGTATGAAAGTGTCCTGTGTCGCCATAAGCTGCTATGTATTGTACGTGCATGTTCAAGTTCTCAAAATATATTCATATTCATGTATATCCACCATGGTACATACTCGCTATTCGGAACCATGTGAATTCCCGAATACGATAATTGCTCGAGAAAGTTGGAGTAAGGTGAACTGTTTCCTTAAGATTGCCCAAGATCAAAGCATGTGAGTGTAACACCCTTTCAGTCGAAAGTATTCACTTGAACGATGGTAATAGTATATTGTGCACCTAGGGCGAGAAGGGGGTCTTTCTCGCCCGAGTGTGGAGTTTGCAGTACGAGTCGCAGGCGAGCAGGCACGAGCCTAAGGCGAGTGCGTCTTGCGAGCCGGAGACGAGTGCTGCAAACACACGAGGGCAGAAAGCCCTCGCCCTAGGTGCACACCATATTTTTTGTAACACATGTGAGGTTTTCGCGTTTTTTCTTGGCCTCGCGCCTTCAGTAATACTGAACCGATTAAAAATAATACATATCGTACATACATATTTACAGAAGGAAAATAGGTATCGCGTAACTGACATCAAAAGGGGTCAAAGCCAGAAAAAACTCTTCACGCCCGCTAAAAACTCTTTACGCCCGCTAAAAACACTTTACGCCCGCTAGGAAACACTTCACGCCTGCTAAAAACTCTTTACGCCCGCTAAAAACACTTTACGCCCGCTAAAAACTCTTTACACCCGATGAAAAACACTCTACGCCCGCTAAAAACTCTTTACGCCCGCTAGAAAACTCTTTACGCCCGCTGCTGGGGTTCGTCGCCCACCGGTCGGGAAACGGCTACTTTAGGCCCGGTTTTGGGTTAAAAAAACGCGAAAATCGTGCATGCGTTACAAAAAAGTCATTTTTTCCCTTCTTCTTTCAATCAAATAAATCGAGAAATTTTGATCCTTTCGTTGCGAAACGTATATGATATTGCTGTTTTAATATCCTGCGCGTAACGTATGAGGCTCGGAACTCGCTGGGATTTTTCTACCCATTTAACCACAGTTAATTAATTACGATACTCAATTATTACCTGCTTCAAATAACTGTTCATTATTGAAACCAGTATTACTTGATCAGTTAATGATATACATACCAGTACGTGGTAACATGCGACTCGCTGGGATACTCATTATCAACGAATTCGTTGCTCATTATGTTACATCCATTTGAGCGGCAAACGTATGCAGGGATGTATGATGAGTTGCAGTTCGTCAAGGCGTTTCGTGGTAGGTAATCGGTGACTCCTCGTAGGATAACTTCAACATATGAAGAAATCTTCGCAGAGAATATAATCCGTGCTGTTGCCGACCCGTCGTTTCTATTGGTCTCTGTTTTTCGACGTATGGTTATAAGTCCGATTCGATACAAAGTACAAAATTTTGTCGTGAAACTTCGGAGGATATGGGTATTTATAAATCGCTAAAGCAAGAAATAATTCAAAATCGAACGCGAACTTTTTAGATTTTTATATTGCTGCAGCATCGTTCTCAATATGGTGCATGAAGAATTGCGCAAAAGTAGATCATTTCACCAAATATAGAAAAATATTACCCATTTTTCTGGTCGAAAATATTATCAAAGGATTAAAAGACTATAGGTATACAGTGACAGAATTACGTGGAAGGTTTTCAAATAAAATTTTTATCTTTCTCCTTACACGAGTTCAATTATGAACAGAAATAATAATTAGAGAATACCAAATTGTTTGTCACTATTGGTCTACATCGTCTCATTTGTCTCAGTCACTATATCAAAAACTCCATAGCTGTATAAAATTATTTTAATTTAATTGGTATTTCAGAAAACAATGAAAATATGCGGAAATAATTGAGGAACACGAAATTGGAGTTATGCATAATTTTCATTTAATTTTACATTCTATAGTAATGTAGGAAAAAATACTCAGGACGTATTTCATATGATCTCATCTAAGCCGAAATAGCTGTTATTATAACAAATGGGAGATCACAACCTTGTGACCCAACTCCTGTTGAAGTATGTGTATTACGGTTCATCGATATCAGCAAAATTCAATTGCCTATGACATGCGCAATCATCATTCTCATTGAAAAAAGAACAGGCAGGTAAATTGGCTAACCACGATGGGCCTGCGGCTTTAAAATTTCCCGCGCAGATCTATCAAGTTCGAACAATACAAACCACTGCATCAATCTGTTTCAAAATGTAGTAATTTCCGATTGGGAGCGAATCCTATCGATGAAGATCCGAATCATCGGAACCGGTTGATTCATTCTCAAGATATGACTGCAGTTGAAACTTTTTTTTTGTAAAATTTTGTTTGCTCAATTACTCAAAAATTACCTGGAGCATGGTCAACAAGCATTTCAAGATTCATGAAACGACGATTTTCTCCACGTAAATTTGGGAATTTTTCGTTTCTCTTTTTATTCGTTACGTTATCAAAAAGACCGTACTCGAATATCTTGGACCATCATTTCGTCCCGCCCCTTCAATGTCACAGATTTATGAAATTATGAACTTTTGATTTCCATTCATATCTTGTGCTCCGGTAGATCCGAATCTGTTACTCGCGACGAAGGAGATCATGAAATAGAATTTTGAAATTTCTTGGTATTGCAGTGTTCTATTCGAAAGACAACGATTTGTTCGACCTTTTCTCTACAGCCCCAAGCCATTTTTTGTAAAAAAAAAACTCCTTTTTCAAGAATTAGGACCCTATGAATTTATTTATCTCAACAAAGTATCAAAAAATCATAGAGAGAATCACGGAAATTTGAAAACCTTTGTCATGATGAAATTTCATTCGATTCACAAGTGATGAGTATTCAGCCCCTCGATCGAAAATCCACGCTGACGAACTTCCCTAAAATCGAAATCTGACCCTATTTTGACGTTCTTTGAACAACTACACTGTGAAAAATCATTCAAGATTTTCAATTGAATAAAAAGTTATGAAACAATTGTTCATGAATTAAAAAATTCTGTTCAAAAACTTCTCAACAAACTTTATCCAGTAGGTCACTCAATTATGTATCAAAATAATCGATGCGAACAACAGTTTCAGAGCTATCAGAGCTCAAAATATAATGTTTTTCAACCGGAACTTCGCGATCTGAAAAATTTGTTGGATCACAACTGTCAAAATTCTTGGACATGGTGACTTAATAAGGTAGAATACCCCATCCATGTATGTATGGGGTTTCGACGCGATATGTGACCTGCCAAATGAGTGATCACTGATAAATGATGATCGAAAAAAATACTCCGAAGAAGAATTCTAGGCAAACGAATTCGCAACCTGATATTTAATATTGTGCAGGGTGTAAAGAAAAGTTTGGTCGCCATTTCGGTAAATGATTCTCCAGCTCGAGATCGGTGGAGCGCCCCAATAATATGCCGCTGCAAAATTAATCTTGACCCTAAAATTCAAGGTTGAAATTTTTTGTGGGCCCAAAAAATTCGAATTGTCAATAAGAATAAAAGTCTCTGAGGAACCATAGGTCGCAAATGAACTTTAGTTCCGCATTTTTTTCAACTTCATGTTCTATTTTCACGATGAAGGATCCATTTGCGATCCATGGTCCCATTGACACTTTTTACCCTCCTGATGAGAAGATTTTTTTAAGCCAAAAATAAAAATTTCTAATAAGTCTCAACAAGGTTAAGACGAGTTTTGCCGAGACATCTTGTTGGGGCGCTTCGCCGATCTGGAGCTGGAGAATCATCTGGCGAAGTGGCGAACAAACTTTTCTTTACACCCTGTACAATTGGACACTGGTAGAAAAAATTTTTCAATCTGAATATAGTATTCGAGTAGAGTACTCGAAAATATATGCAAAAATATCTTAGGGATAATGCGGATTGTTTTCAAGAGCAAGTATTGTCGAACTGACAACCGGTATTTCCTTATCTATAATTTTCTTATTCTTCTATGCCATTTACAGAATGAAAAATTGCAATCGTGTAAAAAAGTTTCACGTAATGTACGACAGTGCAATAGGCACACGTTGAAACTTACTGTATTACCATAACATGTTGCACAATCGTCGTATATAAAACTATGACTATACTCGGTAGTCGGAATGTAACGGCTTGCAGCCTACAAGGCATAAAAGAATAGAATTTTAAGAATTCAAGTCAAGAAACGAGCCGCTTAACAAAAACTCGTGATCCAAGCTACACCCATGAGTTATTTTCAACAGCAAAAACCGGACGTGAAATTAAGATTCGACCCATTAAGTTTCTTCTATCTCAATATCTGCAGTACACGTTCAATACATTCGCGCAAGGATCCTGCGAGGATGTAATAGAATATCACATGCTGCGTTCCGAAGGCTGCGGCTATACAACCGCGAATACCACGAATACAAACCGAGTCGGAAGATTTTTTTGTTCAACAAATTTTTTTTACTCCTCAAGTGTCCAGGTTACAAATTCATTACAAGGATCATCTTTTACCGAGTTAATAAACTCCTCAATTCCAACTCCGAACGTCATAGTCGAACGCGTGACACGTGGTTGTTAACCCTATAGGTAAAAGCAAATCGAACCTCACATTTCCAAGTATGGAATACGGAGAGGAATCTTAGCTGGCAATGCCTATCGAGTGAATCTTACCACGTGTGTTCGCGAGACACCTTTCTTCTGTGGAGTGTGTAGATTTTTTATTTTTTTTATTTTTTTCTTAATTTTTTCCACCTTTTTATATCTCTTTCTCTCTCTCTCTCCTCTCGTACATCCAGCTATATTTAGGAGGACGTCGAACATCGTCCCACCTTGAATATTCACCATGCGGTACCAAAGTTTACCAAAGTTAAACACGCGTGTGGAAGAACTGTGACGTGTTGGCAATGTTCTCAAATCATAATATGTATCCTCTTTACGTTGTAGGTAAGACATCCGCGAATACTACGTCTTGTACATGATGATTATAAAGTCATGATCCGATATAATGGGCATGTACGATCACGGGGATCAGGTACATCATTATATGGTAGTCGAACAACGTCTAGACAAGGTTGGTAACGTTGTGGTTTAAGAAATGAAGGAAACCAGAGTAGTAACGATGGAGAACGGGTGGATCCTGAGACTCAAGGTCGCTTGATGCGAAGGTCAATGTAGGGCAAGTTCAGAAATCGTGTCTTGTTGCGCCTGAGGTAAGGGCACGACCATCGAGGCTATTGACTGCCAAGTTCGAGGCTATACGACTGTATAGCCGCAGTACATATATATACCTTTACGAAGAATAGAAAGCGAAGCCGCTTTTGATCACTGCAGAATACAGGTTCATATTGTGTTCGTAATCTCAAAGGACTTCAGCGGCTCCCTTTAATCACACAAACGTACTTCAACAGGTGAAAATATCACTGTCGTATACCCAGAATCCTATCGGATTTGAGAGCCTCTGTAGGGAGGGGTGTTACGGGTCTGAAAGCAGCTATGACCCGGAGTGCAAGGACCCTCGGACCTTGACGGGCCTGGAGGGCTGAGTTTTATTTTTATTTTATTTTCGCGCATCCTTACAGTTGGTTTCGTTTTTTTTTTTTTTTTTTTTGGTCGCTAAATGTCGTTTGTTTCGATTTTTTATCGCTATTTTTATTCCATTTTTTTTTCTATTTCTCTTTATTCATCCTACATCGACTTGTATCCATCTGTCTTTGTCCTTGTCCTATAGAGCCCTTAGACGAGAAGAGGTTCGCTTCATTAGAGCATTCAGCCGACTCCATCTGAGAGCTTGGAACGCTTTGTCTCTTCTGCAGATATCCTCCCTTTATTTCCTCTCATTTGCGTAGAAGGTATCCCACGGGTTTTTTTTTCTTTTGGCAACCTTCTTCTTTCGCGAAATACAAAATTAAGATTAGACTAAGTGGACCGACTCGTATATAACATATACACCGTGCTTGAATTTATTTGACAATCTTTGAGCCACCCATCATCGCATTATCCAACTGAAATATTCGTTTGAGGTGGCCTAATGCTCGGTGATGTCGTATTCGCAGAAATATGAAATACTAATGAACTACAGTGGACCACACAGAAATCAAAGTGACGTGTACGGTTAGGATACAAGACCGCCAATTAGGTTTCCACTTCGTGAACTGAGATTACATTTTTTTCGACATCGGTACATCCAAACAGATTTCTTTAACATATAACAAGTCGATATCAGTAGCGTTTCTGTTGAACATGCAGCTTTACTGAGTTCGGTTTGAATACCATGTTGGACTGATGTTTATGACACTGATTTTTATACGTGACACAATCCTGACAATGTTCCAAAAATTAATCCTTGAATCCTTCGGAATCTAAAAGCCCCATTGAAAGAGATTTCTTTACCATTCTATCTTTGGATAATGAAGAATTTCGTAACAGTAGGTATCGATTACTGACATTACATACTCCCTGTTGCAAAATGAATGGAAATTTTCAGAGTTCGGAATAGATGCGTTCACTTTACCAACATGTTTGGAAAGTACAACGACATTATTCAGAAACTTATTGCAGTCGACGTCAAGTCCAACTTCATTGTTTGATCAAATTGAATGGTCACCAATTACTGATTAGCTGTTTAAATATTTCGTGACACGTCTTCATCTGGCATGACAGATTTCAAAGATTTCAGTGTACATCAGAAGACTTCGTGTAACGATTTAACCCTTTCACGGGTACCGCATATGGTATGGCTTTATGGGTGACATATACGTTGAACGAATAACACTGTCCCCTCTTTACTATGGTATGTTGTTAATACCGAATATCGGATGGAAGAAGTAGTATACAGTCAATGGATTTTCAAGTAGGAACAGCTTTGATATGGAAGGGATACCAGATCTTGACCAATGGTTGAAATCATTTTTTCATAATTGTGTAGAAAGTATTTCATGATTCTATGATGATAGACTGTCATTTTGGTTCCTACAAAACTATCGATTCTTTGAAGGAGATAGTGCATTAAGAATATTCTTATGATGGTTATTTTTCGAAATTTTCGAAATCTTTGAAATACACAAGGTACTCGTTGTCTGTCAAAATCCAAATAGCTGGTCTTCCGCTGGAAACGCAATTTAACTGCAAATCAATTCCTATAGCGATACAAGATAAAGAAAGAAAACTTTGCTGGTGAATGTCGCATTTTCCGATCCTAAATTAAGAACACATTCATTTGTATCAAAATTATGAGTCTATAATGACAAAAATATTGTAATTTCCAGATATTTTGTGAAAATAATGAGATTTAAAATACTTTTCTATTTAAAAAGTTCTTTGAATCTTTGGTATGGTCGGGAGATCTGCAATCAAAGTAAGCTGTAAGTAGAGTTCCGTGTTAGTCTATGCAAAATTTCGCCCCGTGAAAATGTGATTGTACATTTAACACATGTTGTCTGATAGGATTTGTTGTATTAACTTGCTTGAATTTTATTTCTGTGAATCTGGTCGACGCATATCATTTGAATTTCCCATTCCCGATGTACAATCTCAAATTGACTTCATGGTCTGACGAATAAATATAATACGTACTGTAATAGCTCCAAGAAAGAAATAATCGGCTTATACTCGTCACTGCACAAAATAAAATTCTGACATTGTGGACTGCAGAGCATATGATTGAAATAAACTAACTCGGATATTTTGTATACTCTTATCGTTGAGATTTGGAAAGGCAAATGGACCAGATTATCATGAATTCGAAATGATTTAATTCAAGGCAATTTGATGATTCAAACTTTGGACGGTTTATCGAACTGCGTGGGAATTGGCAATAGCCGTTCCACCCACCTGTAGGTATTAAATATATACATATATATAATATATTCTACAAGAATATTTCCCTCCCATACCCGCACGTATGGACCTTTAAGCAGGCCAAGTACAATCCGAGTCGAGTTGATCCTTACGATATTATCATTGTTAGTCTTAGCCTGAACCGTTAATCCAATCGTACATGCGAAACATGTCCTCGGCCACGTAACCTCGTCTCAGCTACCAAAATGTATTATATGCTCCTCGTGAGAGAT
This sequence comes from Ametastegia equiseti, assembly GCA_963989295.1. NCBI lineage: Eukaryota > Metazoa > Arthropoda > Insecta > Hymenoptera > Tenthredinidae > Ametastegia > Ametastegia equiseti. Next base: position 24,106,324 of record OZ022389.1, read on the forward strand.
CTCGCGAATAACCTGCCACTACCGGGTTCCCTTGACTCACGTGACAACGTTTTAAACGCAAGGCATGCAACGAACCTCCTTAACCCGTTGCAAGTCACCTCGATGATTATCGCAAAGAATATTTAGATAACAGTTTCATTGCCAGGAAAAATTCCTCACTCGTTCATTCTCATTCTGCAATTATTACAGACGAGATGGAACGATGGCTGTTAGAGTTGCACATTCCATGTAAATTTGATCAGAAAAAGCAAGAGATAAGCCTGTGAGTCTTTCATTTGGTTCGAATTGTTGGATCATATTGTAATCCATTGAGGACTAATTTGGTATATCGCTGAAAAGGCATATTTTCGAAAATAGAGTTCTTGTTCTATTTTTCAATCTTCTAATTTTTCTCGAAAAACGAAAACAACACCTCACCTTCGATTATACCTTCGGATTATTTTCTATCACGTAGAGTATAGGCATGTGCTAGTATTGAAACATTTTGGAAAAGATATTCTTACTTTGAGGGCCGGAGAAATTTCTTCATTTTTTTATTTTCTTCTTAGAGAAGCACCCATACTGCAGAAGACATATGTCAAGCTCAAAAATGCAAAACATTTGCTAGACAAACTGGTATCAATGACTCGAAAAAAGTTCCATTTTCATACAATTTTAACTGAGTCACTTCGGTTCTCTGATTCATACTCCTCCTTATGTCGCAATTACATGCGGCAAAAGAATGGTTTTCACTTTGAAAGGAAAGGAATCACCTGTTACGGAAATTTTCCGAGTATTGCAGACAGCAATGTTTAACCAAATATCAAACAATGGGCAAATAATATGAGTGTAGGGTCTTTATGAGGAAAGAAACAAAACGGTTCGAAAATTGAATGATGCACGGAAGAGTTTTCGTGAAAGCACTGTTTGTCGAGGATATTATAGTTCAGTTCATTCACTTCAAAACGAGTGGTCAGCGAATCTTCAAGCTCAATCCAGTCCCGAGATATCAAACATAAACCACATTTAGGGAAATATTATTAGACATTTCCGAAACGAATTGCTTGCCAGCGAAACGGTCTGACGTAAAGTCGTTTGTGGAGGGCCAGAAAATGTCTTAATAAATTTCTGTAAAAGTCAGCAAATTAGCACAAGAAGGACCACTGTAACATTCATTAGCGTTAATCAAGAAATTCAACGCCATCTGACTAGGATACAGAAATTTCTCATCGTGTCAAATTAAACTCCAATAATGCCAAAGTGACACCAAATCGCATTATACTACAGTGTGCGAAACACACTACGCAAATGTGCATCAAGAAATGGAAATGATATCAAAAGCCTGGCGAGGGTGGGACATGCAATTACGCAAAAAACGGTCACCAGGAATATTGATGATTTGCATCAGACCAATATGTGTTTGGAAATAAAACTGCAGGTGAAATGGAACGATGCGTGATTGGGCTAAGTGGTTGGCCGTGTACCGTGATGTTGAATTTATTCAGTAATCTTCAGTCCCCAATTTCTCGAGTATATTTCCTCGTCTGTCAGAAGTTGCCAAAATTAATTGTTCTCAAGGACGAAACAACCCTTTGAAAAGCTCGATTCTCTTTCGCCACTACTTGCCGAACTGCATTCCACCAGCTCGGGAGCAGATCTGCTACTCGGATTCACTTTTGGGCATTCTGAACAGAAATATCAGGACTCATCGTTGGCCAGAAGGTTGCAGGCTGGACTGGACAAACTGTTTCTTAGAAGACCGGAGAGAATGACGCAGGACCCAGCCGGGATGCTAAAAAATGAAAATAAAAAATACTCCGACAGTGAGAAATGACGTTCTAAAGATGTACGGGATACTCAGCCTCCTTCACACCCCCATTATCATACCTCTTCCCATCTCGCTTTATTGTTTATGACGAGCTGACCATACCGAAATGCAAATCCATGCGAACCGTTGTCTATTCGTCTTGGGTACGGGTCTGAATTTGAAAAAATATTCGAGTCTTGCCCTTGTCCCTCTAGCAAACGAAATGTGATATTCTGGGAAACTCCGGGAGGGACTATCAGTTTTGGCAAACTCCGTGCCCGCCATATTTTACTTTTCTGGTAACGGTGACGGAGTTTTTTTTATTCACCTTGCACGTGGGAAGATTAGCATAAAAAATTGCCAAGACTTAAAATAAAGGGGAAACAAGAGTGATGCTTTCGATCCCACTGACCTACAGCAGAACAGCCAATTAGTAATCTAATCTCGTTTTTCCTCAAATTTTTTTGTTTTTTCATTTGGGAAATCGGGCTGAAAATGAGACTCTAATTACAATCGCGAATAGGAATACAGCAGAGTGTGTCGTTCAACAATGTGACATAAAGTTCACACGCTTCGAACGCCGAACTTATCTTTGAAGGATGCTGATTTTTAGTACAAGACACGTCGTGTGGGCGACCCTGTATAGCCAGCGGTAGCTCAAATGAATTCCAATCACGAATTTCAATGCAAATATTTCACACGGTAGAAAAATAATGATTTCGTAAGCCCGGATGTAGGTATAGGTAGCTCCGATAGTATCTTTACCATAAAATCAAGCATCTGTAGGTATTCGAATCATTTCTTCTTTCTTGTCTCGCCTTCAAGGGGGGCCCCATAAAAATGATTCAACCAGAATGAGGAAAAAACAAATCCACAAATTTTTCTCTCTTTTTATCATTTTATTCGTAAAACAGTTCCACAACTTTTCCTTAAATGGTTATTGCTTGTCTGACTAGATTCTATCAGATCTGAAAAAAGCTGAGTTCCATGTCGAATCGGTCGAACTTGGCGAGTTTTTTACCTCGTATTTTTTTTCAATTGATTGAAACTTTTTTTGCACGATAAATACGTAACAGAATCGATACGTATTATTACTCAACATTTGAAGCCCGTAGTTTACAGGCTTTTACAAAAGTATGCTGTAAGACGTTTTTTCTAAATTATATTTAGTTGTCAAAAACACCCTGAGCATTAGATATGTACTGATAATTATTTGTAAGATTGACGATTTGGAGATCAGTTAAAATTCAAACGTTAATTGTTTTGTTGAAAATTATCCAACTAAAATATGCAGAAACTCCGTACATGTCTTCAAATTACATTCGCTAATTAAACCGAAACGCTTCCACTTGACAATGCTCAATATTTGCATTGGAAGAAGCATTTCGAATCCATTTTCGGAAATCACAAATCACTGAACCCCGCACTTATAGCACAATCAAGTGAATTTGTAATCTGTGAGCGATCTGGTTTCGAACTGATTGTTGGATGTAGTCCAACAATAAGTAAAAGAAGTTGATGTCGGAATTGGGCTATTTAAAATTTTTTTTCGTCCACAATTGTCCACAAGTCGAACTTCTATCTGATGGACCGGCAATTTTTTGATACGTTCACTTCTGTTCTCGGAAATTAAAAAATAGCAACGAAAAAAGCTTGTAGATTCCAAGATTTTGGAGTAGTATATTAACTACTCCAGTCAATTTTCCAAAATCAATATCCTCTGTGTTCATCAAACGGATGTTTGTTTTGTGAAGAACTACAAAACAAAAAATCTAGAATCGAAGCGCTGGTAATTGCCCTGAATTCTAGTAGCAAGTGCTTTTTCGTTGACTCCGGTAACCGATTGCCTACAAATCCAAACTTCGACAAAATTATTTTGAGGAAGCATAGAGAATCCATAAAAAATACCCGTTTGAAGGCGTGCGAATCCTTAGATGCAGAATTGTTCGCAACAATCTGTACTTCTGCTATTTCTACACTGTGTTGTAGTAATACGAACAGAATTCTAGGATAACATAGAATTTTTTGCTTTTCGTGACCGCGCTGCGAAGTATGCCTGAAAACAGTAATTATAAATCGTGCGTCAAGGCAATCAGGGTTTATAGTTCTCCAGGAAAATTGGTGCTTCGAACTGAAATTGAATTGCGAACGCGGGCTCTGAGTCCGCTTTGAAATAAACCCCGGTTAACTGCAGTCCCTCAAGTCTTTGTAACGAACGCGGCAAGCTCAGCCTTGTAATCTCTTTTTTTTTACACTCTTTTAACGTTCGCCCCCTTCAGGCTGTACGCAGAAATATCTTCTCTACGTCGGAGAAAAAGATAGGTTTTGGCTTAATTTATGAAAAACTTCATCTCCTTCAAAAATCGCGGTAATTGTACAACTCAAGGCGTTTTATTTTCGACAGCGATAGCGGCTACATTTCATTTTCTTTTTCTCTGATGTGTGAATTATTATATAATCCAAAGCCAGTTCCCATCTTTTAGCTCTTTTTTTCAGGTCAAGCATAAATCTTGTAAGCTTAGCTGTGTGCACATGTCAAGAATTATCATGGATTAGGGATATAGGAACCGCGACTTTTTTTCCCGGGCTGAATTTGGGCCGACGAAAGCTGGCGTCAAGCCACATGAACGAATTAATCAAAATACACTAACCGTACTCTGACCCTGCAGGTATTTTTTTACCTTTCCATTCACGATCGACCTTCGAGTCAGGGGGTGTGAAATTCCATCATTTACGATGGGTGAATTTATATTATATACCTCTGCAATTCACGGCTAACTACAATTCATACGTTAATTTATTGCAATTCGCAGCTGTCAAACTTCATCATTGATCAACACTCGCTTAATAACGAACAGTGTTTGCTGGAAGTTTTCATTGTGAGCTAGGTGAGTTACATTCTAGCCAATCATAATTTCCATTTTTTCAATTCCTTATTCTTTTTTTCTCAATATAATTGGTGATTAGTTTTCCGTTTTGTCCTTCTCCACGTTATTTCGCTATACATGGAAATCAGATTGATCTAAATTTCTTGCTCGAGATTTCCGTAAATTTATGCGCCTTGTAATATGCAAAGAAGATTCAAACCGATACGATTAAAAAGGATACATTCTGCGGTTGAAGAGGACCTGCTATTTTTATTTGCTGAATCAGGAGAACCCAATTATATCTGTTCGGGGATTCTTGAAGAGAGGATTTCGGGGCATTCGGTATTACAATCTTTGCAACATGACTCAATACCAAGACTGTGGTTTACTTAGAAGAACATCCAAGAATTCAAACAAGCCATTTGTTCTTTCACACCAAGAAACGATAGTGTCGAATCATTCAACTGATCCTGCGGTTACTGACTGCCAGATGAATATTGGATTTCTGCAATACTGAAAATCATTGACATAATGACATCATTTTTTTCAACGAGTCACGCGTTTACTCGAACCATAATTTGTCAAAAGGAATGAATATCCATTCGGCTACCAGTGGCCGCATGTCCGGTCAGCCAACGGTGATATACTATTAAATTGCGACTTTCTGTCCCCTTCTCAATCGCTGTTTCCAATAAAATGAAAGAAGATAACATTCGACATCTTTTCTCAGGTTAATTAAATCAATCGTTGAAAGGCCGAGTGTTGACAAGCCGCACGTAAAGCCGGTCGACGACAGTTGCCGGCTTTTCTTGTCTCTCAATCACTTCAAGTATAATGGCGTAATGCCTTTGAAGTTGAAGGGTATTATCGCGGATTACAAATCAATTATACCTACTCTAAGGACGAGAAAGATATCCTTCTCCCTGACACTGACCAAAATGATTCAATATTCCGCGTCAGTTGCTCTACGACACTAGAGTGGTCCTTATTTGGGGTCCAGTTTCGAAATTTCCTACGAAAAAGGCGGAAAAAGTTTGCCAATGAAGCAAACAAATTGTACGCAAATCTTATGGAGTCTGTAGGTCAACTCAAAGGACTGCCTATCCAAGACAGCGAATTTTCCCATTTAATTTCAGTGGGAATTTGAGCTCACTGAATTTTTTTTTTTGTTCCCGCCATGGCATGACTTCGAAAAATCTTAAATTCGGTACATATCTTTCCTATAGTCATGGGTATGTTGCAAAAAATCGGGCGATTTCCAACGATCAAAGTTTCAAAGTCCCAGGACGTCAAAGTAGTTCTTCGAAGTCGAAAATCACGATCTGACGGAATAATTGGGTTAATAATTGAATTTATTTTGAAAATTGTATCCGAGTATGGAACAAAATTTTCTGATACTCGGAAACTTACCATGCCAAGGGATTTCTAAAAATAGTGGAGACTAATTGTACCATAATATGGTTGTGTGATTAAAGCCTGTACCAATAAAAATGAATTGTAAGTTCGATGAAAAATTCTCCTCGTGATCATATTCACTGCAACTATTCTATATCCAACATATACTCAATGTTACGTTTGTATGGTTGATATGATTCTTGAAATTTTTTGTATAAGTATATTGAATCGTTCGAAGCCATTTATGATTCAAATTATTAGGCTCAATGTTAATTTTCAACTTCGAAAAACCACTTTTACCTATAATGCTGAGGCTTCGAAACTTTTATCGCTGGGAATGTGCCAATTTTCTGTACAGTATTTTGAACTATGGGGCAGAGGTATGCTAAATTTGGGATTTTCGGAAGCACTATTTAAGGCGGAACCAAAAAAATCAAACAGTGAGCTCGAATTTCCATTGTAATCAAATGGGAAACTTCGCTGCCTTGGAGGCAGTACTTTGAGTTGACCTACAGCCTCCAAGTTTCACGTACTTACATTTTTAATTTATTTGCAAACTTTGTTCCGCCTTGTATCCAGAAAATTTCAAAAAACACCCTAAACAAGGACTACCCTTATACGACACGAAACTCTGCCGGCGTCATATCTACCAGCCAGATGATTTTCAGTTACAAAATCACGTCGGTATGACGAACCGTCACGTTTAAGGAATTTCGGGATTCCCAGGGGTCAAGAACGCGAAAACGACAAACTTGTAATAATAGCTATCCGGATTACTGCAATACTCGAATCTTCCTTATCGCCTTAAACTCGTCCTTCTTATGGGCCGAAAAACCGGATAATAAAATCCAACTCGGTGACGCCACGTCGCCTTGGTACCAACGACACCCAGGAGGCGGTGGGCCGCATTAAGGAACAGGGCAGTGCGCATTTCTCGACGAGTGCATTCCAGCCAGTAACAAACAAATGCATCTCCTTTTCTCCCTGCTCCTGCGTTTGCCAGCTTGCTTGACTCTGCCTCTGCCTCTGCCTCTGCCTCTGCTTGACTTTGGCATGTGTGCGAATATTATTATACTACCTTGCGAATACTTTTGGCCACTCGAACGTGTGCACTTCCTGCAGGCTTTCAGGCGGAGTCCTGCGGGCGTCCGATTTTAAGTGGTGGGGGCCGCCCTATGTAAGCCCTGAACAACCAGGTCCAGTCCACAGCATCAGAACTCGAACCCAGGACTCCGCAGCATCGAAGAAAACGTGTCTAGAAGATTTCATACTTCTAGGATATTTTATTTCATCCAATTCCTCGGACAATCGAGGATTTGGATTTATATTACATTACATTATACAGTAACAGTGATTTTGCACAATTTTTCATATTATCTTCAATTTCACCTGATTCGTTCACCCGTCATTTGGCAATGTTACTTTTTTACCTACCGGCTCTTTTGAGCCTCGCAACTGCTCTAAGACCCGCGCTAGATACTAGCCAGATCGCTTACCCTCAGCAACAACAAGGTAAGCGTTTTTAATGTTTCTAACTCACATAATCGCATTTCACTGCTCTCCGTCAATTATACTCTGCATGAAAATTACCTGATGAATTAATTGGTACGACGAAATTGAAATCAATTCATAATGCAAAAAACCGTCTTTTCTTAATTTCAATTATACTAAACACACAGTAATTGTGTAATAAACATTTTATCAATTAGTTTCAGTTCGTAATGTCTAATTGCACGAAACATAGACATATACCGAAGAAAACCAATTCAAATCAATTTAATAGATTTATTTATACTTTTTTCACGGTCATTATTATACCAGCTTGAAGAATCTTTTTGTTCGTGTAGATAAAAAAAAAAAAAACTGAAATCGAACGATATTTTTAACAGCGAATTACTCAGTCCGGTATATCCAATCGCGATCTCTGATCGTATCAGCCCGTCAAATTCTGATCGAATAAAAAAAGAAACGGGAAATAAAATTACAATAAAGAATATAATAAGATATAAAAATAGATGATAATATAGGTACATGAATTCACTAGATGTGTATAAGGTATTGCCCGGAGGAGGGTGTTCAGGAGGCGATAGAACGTAGCGTAGATAATTCTTGAGTGACACGTAATCGTGAGAAGCTGAGATATATATATATAGTATTTGAAAAAAATGCATTAGATTCTGGTGGCGAAAAAAGTCATCGGACAATTAGCCGGTAAACGATATAGAACGTTTGAAAGAGTACGTCATTGCAGAGCGAAAACCTGCTCGAAAGTTATTTAAATATAAACGACGCGTTACGAGCGAACGTCGCATAACCGTTTATGTCGTTCGAATCTCATCAACTTTTTTTTCAAGAGGCAAATCACGGCGCCTCGGGTCTCTGAACCCACGCAAAATGCGGGTTTATTCAGCCAAACGAATACCTCTACGTTTATTTAAGAATAGACGTATGTATATATATATTTGTATATCTCGTTCCTGAACGGCCAACAACGGATCAGCTTTTAACTTGCTATACCAAATTCGGAATCCATATACGCATGTGCATTGGGGCAGTAACTCGATATACGGGCGTGAACCGGTTGTAAAATTGTTTTGCGGTTTTAATAAATCGGTCTGCTTCACATTAATCATATCGATTATAAATAATGAATGGAAAATCGAAGCGGATCTAATTTATATTCCTGTCTGCAGATAGGCGCGGACGACACCTGCGGGCGAAGGAAGGCCAAGCTGTGTGTCGAACAAATGTTTCTTATAATCGTTATATCTTGTCATAGTGACGCGTTGGTCATTTTAACTCGTAAAATTTGTCCGGCAACTTGTTTCGAAACAGATAAAAAGAAGTTTAGGAAATTTCTCTAAACTTTTCAACTTACCCTTAGGCGAAACCTTTCACCGAAAGTGTTCAGCTATTTTTCAGTAAATACTTTCAGATGATCGTTTCTGTTTTTCCTAATAATTTCCATTTTGTCCGCAATATCCACATTGCATATATTTTTTAATCCATGATTAATACAGAATTATAAGCTTTTGTCACTCATCGTCAATGTGAGGATATGTATGGTGTGAACATTTTCTATAGAATGTAAATTAGTTGAATAAGGGCAAAAGATTAATTCGTTCAAATCATCTCTGATGAGTTAAAAGTTCCTGAAAAATGATGACATTATGAAGTTTATCCATCGCGGATCATAAATTCAAAAAAATGTTCAGGGTGATTCGAAAATGAATCCTATTTGATTAGTAGAATATTTTTTTTTAGTGTAAAATTAGTTTCGACAGTCAACGGCGGGTCAATTTTCCGGAATTTCCATTTTTTTCAACGAAAAATAATGAAAAGGGAGTTGAGGGTCCTCCCAATTCTTTGATTTGGCGATCGTCAGATTCCTCGCGAAAAATTAACAAAGAAATACTTTCTAACTAACAATTTGGACGTACCCTACCCCTTGAGGGTAGAAGATACTGAAAGCTCCGAAGTTTTTAGCAATTGTTTATTTATGAAGTTTTCTACTCTCATGCTCGGCTCTTCTCAAAAAATAGAGTTTGTGGTTATTCCGAGTCATTCGAGAGAACAGGCGCACAATTTATAATTTCTGATAATGCTTCTGCAACTAGCGTGCGTTCAAAACCTCCCCGTGGTTCGATTATTTTATAATGATGCTGGAATCGTACATACGAGTGTTTGGATACACACACTACAAAACTACCTCTGGTTTCCAAAAATTGGCAGTAACCATTTTGTTTTCACTGCACTCTATTTCAGGAACTGTTCTTAAAAAATACACATTTCCAAGATCTCTTACCCTTAAATGCCTCAGGTTGTCAACTTTCTAATAATGCAATTGAAAACCTCAGTGTAAAAAAATTGACAACTCGCAAGTGCATTTCAATAAGTCCAGCAGTAACAAAAATGAAAGAACTGCAAAAGGCGTTTATTCTATTGATTGCCTCCTTTCAATTTTCTATAAAGTCCGAAGGGATCGTGAGATTTATTTTCATCTCGTAGCCAATCGGCCGTCCATGCGAAATTAATGACCGAAAACAAAATTTTCTGGCGATTGATTTTTCTTCTTCCGCTTTGAAGATTATTAAAAATCGGTAGAATCATAAAGAAATATCTATTAAATGGGACTATTTTATTGTATTATGAAAGCATATAGCTCGGCATACAGATTTCTGGTGAGAATAACTTCACGGATTTTTACGCATTTATTGAAAGATTCGAACTTTTCGCAGTTTGTCATACAAAATTTGTGATATTTTCTAGTTTCATCGACGAAAATCACTATTTTCCATAAAGACCTACGGCAATTCACAGTGTTTGTGTAATGAACTGCAAAAAAAATGATATCTAATCATGATAAACCATGGATATCTGCAATTCTGCATGAAAATCTAGAAGAAAAAAAAAACTATAATTTTTTCTCAGACTACAAGACGTTCAAAATTCCCTAAAAATTGGCAGCGATTCGTAGGAATAAAACTTTCCAGCAAGGGATACGATAGGAAAACAAAGACAGATAATTATTATTCATACCTGCTGATAATGCGATGAATTGATCATCGCCGAGTGAATAGAAGGTGATCCCCATTTTTGCAACTGAAACTACGTGGAGAACTTGAAAAATGAAAAAACTGATGATAAATAAATATAGAGAGTGGACTTGCCCGGTCCTCGCAGCATGAAGATCCTGATTTATTCATCGACCTTGCGTGGAAACGCGCATTCAAGATGATTCGCATCAAATAACAATATTATAAAAAAATATCTTGCTATATAATTACTCAGATGGGATGGCAGGTGTATAAACGAGAATGAAATGAAACCTGCTTACAAATAAACAAGATATCACGCTCTTATTATAGCCGGTCATAATCCGTGGGATCGGATCGACGTTCATGAGCTGGATAAACAACTTGCAGCTTGGCACAACGAGCCCATCTCGAGCACGATACGTCCTGTGCAAAATACTGAAGTACAGGCAAGACAGGGCTACCCTGATATTCCGAGGCCAATTTCACCAGGAGGGATTACACCTACGTTACCCCCAGAGCCCATCCCGCTTCCTCAAGGCTGTCTGGCTCCCAGAGGACAATTCCCTAGCCCCAGGAGCTGCGCCCATTATCTTAATTGCTGGGACGAAGTCGTTATAGAACAGCAATGTCCTGGCGGTCTATTGTTCAATGAAATAACAAGCGTATGCGATTTTGAATACAACGTCTACTGCAATGGTCGTCCGGCCCCCGCACCAAGTAAGCAACAAATTTTTCTATCAATTGAACTTAGGTGTATGCCAATTATAAAGAGCCTTGTGAAGATACTCGTCAAAACTGTACAGGGTAGAAGTGAATGTTGTGTCGCGACTTTGCCAGCTGATTCTCCAGTCTAGTATCAGCAAAGATTACCCCCAAACATGGTCCCGCAAAATTGACCTTGACCCTGAAAATCAAAATCGAATTTTTTTATTATCTCAAAAATCCGAATTATCAGGAGAAAGAGAAGTCTCTGAGCAACCATTGATCGGATATGAACTTTAGTTCAGTATTTTTTTCAACTTCTTGATCATTTTTGGCAACTAAGGATCAATTTGTGACCCATGGTCCTCTTTGACACTATTTTCCCTCCTGATGAGAAGATTTTTTTAAGCCAATAATGAAAATTCCCAATTAGTCTCAACAAGCTCAAGATGATCTCGGGCTGGAGAATCACCCGGTAAATCGGCGACGCAAAATTTAGTTCCACCCTGCACGTTATCCATTGTCCTATTGCAATTTAAAGTCCGAATTGAATCGCATATCAAGAACATGATGGATAGGGAAATGGAATTTGAATTTTTTAGCAATCTATGAGTCCCAACCCGGATCCTGGAAGTAGAGCTAGATCGAGCTTCTTAATCGTTTATCAGAAATGTGAAATTTCTATGTCAGTCCATCTCTCATTAATAACACGTTATTTCAGAACCAGAATTGCCGCCAGGTTCGAATGTCTGCCCCGATCCGAATGGTCGATACAGAAGTTCAACTAACTGTTCGGAATTTTTCGTTTGCGTTTACGGAAGGCCCGTAAAATACAACTGCCCCCGAGGACTCGTTTATAATGAAGTAAGTCTGCAGCAGAGACACCGAGACGTGTGACAGACGTTTACGACTTGACGTCAGAAATACCTCCGTGAATTGATTCCTCATTAGTTTCACATGAATTCGTTATAAGGAATTGTTTTCGTTCGAAATGGCCCGAAACTTGAGGGTGTTGAACCCAACAGACTAATCATGCTGTAAATCGATCGGTCGATCTTTCTTCGAATCGTGAATTGTTTCATGCTTTGATTTGGCTTTGCTTTCATCACATCGTGTCTTCTAATACTTGAAATTCAGTGTCCGGTACGTAACTTCCATTAGTATTCCAAATAGAGATTCCTGAGCCTTGAATGGCGGTGATAATATTTTTGAAAATGAAACTGTGCAAATTTGAACAAAATGAGCTAAGAATTGACGTGCATTTATTAAGATTTGAACCGTTTTTTGACTTCGGGCCTCAGTGACTCGATAAAAATTGTTTCTCGGGACATAATAACCTCGGGTGAAATTTTCAAGTTCATAGAACCGACTCGAATTAATTTATCGGTGTTTTATATATTTTTTGTTTCGGTTCTAAAGAAACTGTAGCTAATTTTTTGGTGAACCTTGAGAAGGGAAATATGATACACATCCTGTCGGATCGTTAGAACGAAATTTTAATAACAAACTGTTCGTTAAAGGAGGAGCTTGCCGAAATCTTGAAAAAAGCAGTTTTTCGTTTTCAAAATGGCAAAAAAACGTCAAATCTAAAAACAAGAAACCTTTCGCAGCCCTGTGAGGAAGAGATTTTGCGAAAGGTTCCCTTGCGCATGAACTTTCATCACAGAAAATTGAAACTTTTTCACAAAACATATCCTACCATAATCTGAAAGTCTTGGTATCCATTTTTTGATCGGACGTTTTTTGGCCATTATAAAAATGAAAAACTAATTTTTAGGTAAATTTTGGTAGGATCCTCCCTGAAGCAATTTGCGATATTGGGGGTTGATGTTTGTTGCAATGGTTCAAGATGTATAAATTATTCGCAGGAATTGGGTGTATGCGACTACATCTACAGGGTTGATTGCCGAGGCGCGGCCGTTCCAGCACCCTGGACACCTCCAGTGACTCAGCGTCCTCCTACTTATCCAACCCGTCCAACCCAAACTCCGAAACCTCACTACCCGGTCGAGCAACCACATGATCCCTATTACCCTCCACAACAACCTCAGCCACAACCGCCTTACTATCCACCACAGCCGACTTACCCTCAGCCAACTTACCCCCAGCCAACTTACCCCCAACCGACTTACCCTTCACCCTCGTATCCATGGGCTGGAACACAAGCTCGAATTGAACCTGACCCTTGGCATCAGCGCCCAGTAGCTTCCGAGTTCGAACTTCAACAGGAACGAGACAAATTGGCTAAGGTAAGAATTTTTCATATGCATTGAGGGATGAACACTGTAGTCCACGTGTGGAAAGATACCCTCTCGTTGGTTTGTTCCTCACTTCAGTTCTGCCAATGATATTTTTGGAACTTTTGAATATTACTTCGACTTCACCAACTTCTAGAATGCAGTTCCTTTTCCAATGTTAGAAATTTATCCAGAAATACAGAACCGTGTATCATACTCTATATCGATAAAGTAGTCTCTTTCCATGCAGACGTCCACATTAATGTAGGGGAAAGTTGGGCACAACGGCAACCCCTCAAAAAAATTGTGATTTCACAAATAACACTCAATTTTCCAAGAAAATTCTCTATTCAATTGGAGGAGGGCCGACTTTTTGCAATTTTTACAATGTATCCATGACTCCATTGACTTAAAATTCTTATGACCACAAAAAATACATGGAGTATCGCCGAGTACTGTTTCAGCGAATGTAATGTAAAATTCGAAAAAATGTTATTTTTCATTGCATATAGCTATTTCGACAAATGTATTACACTAGTGAATGGTTCTCAATATTATCCACGTAATGTATATAAATCAACTTCAGGCCAACATTTGATTTATGATTTTTTGAGAGGAGACCATTGTGCCCCAAATTCTAGTGACGAAACTTCTTATATTAGTCAATAATCAGAATAAATTGGCTCTACACTTTTGTTATAGGGTTGAAACAAAGCCAATATACATATATGCATTGAAAATAGTTAAAATCGCGATTTTTCCTTAAGTTGTGCCGTTGTGCCCCGCATCCTTCCCCACCTACGTAATATGGTTGTGAACAAACTTGACACCCGAGTAACAAAGTTCTCAGTTGCTGATTATAGTTCAAACGATGCCTTTTTTTTAATTGCAAGCATGACTTCCAGAGATACATTCAATCAATACCCGCGTCCGCGTTGATGAATGAAGAATGCCGATAATTCATATCCATTAATCCTATTGAAAAAAAAATCACATTTCAAGTAATGCCTAATAACTAGCAGGAAGAGCAGCAACAAGACCCGAACGTTGGACCGTTGAATCTACAACAGGATACTCCGAAAAAACCCGTGCTGGTAAATCCTTGGGGACAGGTACATGCGATACCCGCATCACTGACTAAGGTACCATGCAAAGATGGTGACATCCACAGGCTGACAGACTCCTGCAGCAGCGTAGTTGTCTGCAGAAAAGGTCGCCCTCAGCTGGTCCAGTGCCCTTTATCAGAAATATACGACAGGTCGTCTGACTCCTGCAAAGTTTTCACCCTCGCCAAGTGGTCAGTAACCTGGATATCTTCTTGTTTTAAATAAGATTTTTAGAGATAGTTAGATAATATAATTGATATTTCGTTTTTACTTTATGTTCACAGCTAATCAAGAGACAATCTAGAAACTTCGCCACTGTAACGCCACGCTTTAATAAATCAATTTTTTTATACTCAACATCTGGAGATTCATTCATTTCCTAATACCTGCTCATCGATCATCTCATTAACCCTTCGTGGTTACACCTTTGTAGAATAATTGAGTGGTCACACCATGGGTAAAATTTACCCAGCCAAGTTTCGAATGGTTGCTGTGTGAAAACTATCAGTCTGATCGGGATCAAAAAAATACTGAAAATACTTTGAACATTCTGAAACATGTGTGAAAAGTTGTTGTGTCAAACTTCAAATCGTCACTTGTTCGAAATAAATCGTAAATACGTAAATTTGTCAAAAAATATACCTTTTCACTCAAATAATCATAACTTTTCAAATTTTCAATATTTTCAAGTTAAATTCAAACTGGAATAATCGTCCGATATGATTATACTTCTAGGGAAAAAATGGTGACATAGTGCACGTTTGAAAATAGTGACTCATTTCGATACGTGAAGAGGATCGACTTTGAAATAGAAATGAATGCGGCCTCATCTGGAAGATATCTTGGCCAGAAATGCAAGTTTTCGCTTAAAAAAATCGTAATTAATGCATTTTTCGAATGTTTTTCACCCAAAAGGAGGCGTGGGTAAAATTTACTGATGATGGCCACGAAGGGTTAAGTTTGTCAATTATCTCGCTGGAAGAAATTCATGAACGTGATCCATGAATTCGCAGAAAAATGTACCCATCTGTTTCGACTGATAATTGTAACATGTAAGGTCGTAAATCTTAAGCCCAGATCTGTGGAAGAGACCAATTAAGAATATTTCCCTGAGAGGGAAGTGTCGATGTGACTGATCATCGAAGATGTTGGTGAATTATTTCAATATTCAGTCACCTGAAATTACCAAATGAACGTTTTTGACTCGCAACAAAAACCGCACGTTTTTTTACGATGATGAGTGTACGCTTGTTGAAAGACCCTATGTCCTATGAGCTGATAGTCTTGCTAATAATACCTATATGCCGAAAAATTATTGAGCATTTCATGCGCAATTACAAATATTTCTAGATTATTTTTCTCGAAAAACTTTGTAAATTTTCCAAAACCGATTACATTGTACAATGAATATATACGGATTTTTGTACATTTTGAGTCTTGAACTTTCGGATCTTTGAGCTGTTTGCATTTCGATCTTTCGGAATTTGCAAGTTCGGAACTCTCACGTTTCCAGAAACTCTGAATCGCGTCTCAAGTAAATTCGGAATTTTGACGTTTCGGAACTTTTGGATTTCGGAAATTCAATCCCGCCCCATCATCCTGTATAGGAATCAAGTAAATCCATAAGAATTTCGGAAATGCAATTAGTGGGTTTCCCTAGAAATGTTCAGTATGGGTGAGACAAGTGATCAAGGGTTTCTATTGGGTTCAAATTGACGAACGTTTGCATGGTTTGCAATGAACGGAGATAAAAAAATTATAGTTGATATAAAAAGTCCGAGGCAACCCAGTTGACGAATGATTTACTTTCGCAAATTGCCGATCGCTAAGGCTCTACCTTACTGACAGAGCGATTTACCGAAAGATCGGTGAACAGCTGCGATATCTCTTGGTACGAATATTCCATGGTAAGCCTCTCGACGGGACGGGTTCCTGCGTTCTCCACCAGAGAACAGCATAAAGTATCCTGCACCTGAATGTTAGTTGAACAATAAAACTAATGAAAAATCTCGAACTCCGTCTCGCGCACTAAAAAGGCGGGACCTAGAAACGGATACGCACAAAAGAATCTTAGAAAACTAGAGCGTGCTCACGATTAGAGAATGATTTAGGAACGTACGTCTTGCTCGAGTGCCTGTTTGCTCACCGTGCGATAGTATACGGTTCAAAATCGTCTTCACGGTTGGAAAAATTATAAACAAAGAATATGGATCTGGGACAAAGGCGCGGGAAAAACAGACTCGTCTATCCTGGCTGGAGAAAAAAGCCTCTGATCGTTTATTTTCACCATATTTCACAGCCTCTGGTGTTCCAGTATCACAGTTGAAAAAAAAAAATGTTCCAGGAGGTCCACTATAATTTTTGCGTAATTTTGACACGTTTTGCTAATATCAAACAACATTATTTTAACTAACAACGATCGTTTTATGTTCTTTTGATTATATAAAAACGTGTCAAAATTCACACAAAATCATTAGTGGACCTCCTGGAACATTCTTTTTTCCAACTGTGTATACTCTCAGCTGGCCCAGGCGTTGATATCTCCGTGAATATAAATATATATATCTATACGATGAACACGTAGGTATACATAACACCGTATAAAGGAGAGTTTGGTTCACTTGCGTACCCAGCAACCCATAATGTATCCACGTACTACATACATATATGTGTCTCTGTATTAGAAATACCGTGGATATTTACTTTCCCGGCTTGCTTTCTTGCGGCTTATACGCTGCCACGCCCGGCACGCGCGCTCTCCAACAAAGATAACTAGCTATAAATTAGCAGGAAATAGCAATATCCATATCTATGTATATTGGCGTCGCGACGTCACACCAGCGTTTTATTGAGAAATTTGACTTTCCCACTCTCTCTCTCTGTGTCTTTCTTTTGCTCTTCCTTATAATTTAATTTATTACCAAAACAATATATTTTTTCGAATTTTATTAATCGATTTTTTCCTCTCATCTTCTGTATCTTCAAAAAGGAGGAATCGATCAGATCAAATCAATATCGTCGACATCAAGAAAATCGAGAGGATCGTAAGTAGAACAAATTGATCGGTACAATTATCCGCGGTGGTCCCCGAACCCAGCCATTGTGAAATTCGACACTGTATTTCTTGTACAGAAATACTTGCGGCCGTTCACTCGCCTTTTGGTATCAATATGATTGGTAATTATATTTGAAATTTTAATCACTAAATCTAGCAATTTAACGACGTCGTATATCGATTATTATCTAAAAATCATGCATGATCACCATAGGCATATACCTATAAGATTATCTCAAACGGATGGGCAATATTTTCATTCTTCCCTATGAAATTGACACCAATTAACCGCAATTATGTATGTATGTACATTAACGATAGCCGAAATGACCTTTTTCACGAGATACTTATATATGAAAGCAATAAATTTCAATGCTCTACCAACTACTTTCATCATCGCCTGCGCAAGTGTATAGCTATGCAGAATTACCATCTCGGAATGTCACAGGTGTACACGAACTAAATCAAGTGGAATCTACTTTATGTCCCGCAAATTCTACTTTACGTCCCGCAAATCCACTTTATGTCCCGCAAATCTGCTTTATGTCCCGCAAATCTACTTTGTGTCCTGTAAATTGACTTTTCTCCCTTGAATCTCGAGGAAAAAGTGAATTTGCGGGACGAAAAGTATAGCAGGGAATCAAGTCCCACTTATGTCCCACTTTTTAGGTCAAAAAAGTGGTCTTTACGGTTGAGACGAGAATAAAATATATTGTTGAAGCTTTGAAGAGGGCGGATGAATAAACTGCAGGAAAGGTACTGTATAGTTTTTTTTCAAAGGTCTAAAAAGAATACCGTGTTGCGCTAACGCAATATCAATTACCTCACATAAATCACACACATATACTGTACCTGCCATAAAGGCGGAAGATACGTCTGCGACGAAGAGCGGTAATTAAACTGGCTGGCGTTGCAGTCAACGACATATTATGCATACGTGACATAACCGGATAGCTATATACGTACATGCTACATACCTACCCATGGCCCCCCATCATACGTATTACATCCCATTACCCATTGTCTGGGGGACCAATCCTTTGATGGTTTTCATTATACGTCTGTTGAACGCGTGGGATGCATAACTGCATATCTGCAACGTGACCGGGGCTGCGCGTTTGTCGTTGGACGTGCAAAGGTACCTACATTCCTATCTACGTTTGTATACAGTATACCTACCTTTGGTATATAAGTACGAGGTATAACAGACAATAGGAGAAACAAAATGGCGGTAACAGAAACGAAAGAACTTGGCGTCACGGGTCGTGGCCATTCCTCGGCACGCTCTGATGATCGTGAAATTCTTTACTGCAGTTTCATCTATCCAGTAGAAGTTTCTTTAACAGAATTCAATTAGTCTATCATGATTATTCTTTGAGAATATTACCATAGTTTATTTGTTTTTTTTTTTACTCCAACAAGAAGACGGAAACACGTTCGTAAAATTCGTGATTCATTCAACGACTCACACCGAAAGAATAAACCAAGAATTAATGCTGTAAGTGCATTAGGACATTGTGAAGAGCCATGCTGAGCAGGGCCATTGCGGTTTTGAAGAAAACAACAGCTGGTAAAAGTCTACCATATTGAAGAGATAAGAGAAATGCGTGCAGTAATAGCTGCAACTGGAGGATGGAAGTATATTATATAGTTTGCGATGAAATCGTTCGCCGGGCAACTGGGTCACGTATACAATAATTAGTTGGGATGTTGTAATATCGTGCAGCATTCTGTCGTCGTTTGCCCTCAAAGAGTTGTAACGATACAGCCATTTTGAATTCCGATTTGGCAAAAAAGAAAAAAAGATAAGAAAATCGTCACGACAATATTTGCCCGCGAGGATTTGCTCGCGGCTATGTGACAGCTGCTTGCATATACTCGCCTGCCTAACTTCCACTTTCGTTCTGCGCTTCTCCGCGACAACTTCTCGGCAACAAATCGTCTTTGAAAGTGGACTGCAGGCTGTAAGAGTCCCGAAAGTTTGAAGTAACTTTCCTTATGGTTTCAGGCGTCATGATTGGCAGAGTATAATCAGAAACCAAACAGTCTTCTTCGCATAAGCCAGGTCTTCAAACGTTATAGAAATTTTGTTGTTGCTCATTACGAGACTTGCAATTAGTATTCTAAATGGAAAATTCCGTGGTAAATTCCGGATGCGGATAGGTTTCAGAAAGCTGAAAGCTTCATCGAGTGATATTGTGCAATGATGTGCAAATATTCACCCACTTTCAATACACTTTTACTGATTGTTTAATCATTCGGATAAACATGCATGTTATATGCCTGTCAGCTATATTTCAATCCTCGACTGGTTTCACAGTTTTCGATCGCAAGATTTCAGAGGTGGGGAAAAAAATCCCTCGAAACTGCAAAACAACATCCACCACCAATTATAAAACGTCCTTCAACTTTGTGCCTCAGGAAAACCTTATGGCGTTTTGAATGTGGAGTAGAAGGAAGTGAAAACAAAATACAGAAAATTTATTGACGAAAATATATTTTGATACCAGAAAGTTTCCCTCCGATATATTCCACCAAAAATTTTACATGAATCGCAAAGATTACTATTTCCAGCTACAAGGTTTGACCATTCGCCATTTTCCAACCGAAAGTTCGACTGGTCTAAAAATCGGCCCAGCAGTTCTTCTAAAATCCCGAGTAAAAAAATCATGCTATTTTGAAAATATACTTGAGAATTTCTCTTTGTGAGACACAAAACTTATATTTGTTGATCTCGATTCCACGTTGTTCATTGTGAGAATCGCATTACGAATTCATGATGTGGTCGTGCCTAAAAAAAAACTTAATTCTTCTGGGGAAAAAACGAGAGTAATGATGGATAAGAAACCAATTATCCTTCCTAACCCTGAAAGGCCCGCCTGGATCAATGTCCTTGATCTTAGATTACTGTAGCTAATTGCGGGCGGTTTAGAAAAGAACATCCTTCGTCGCGGCTTCGGAATAATCGATCCCCGATCCGCCAAAGATCGATTAACAGTTGAATCACGATGCTCCGAAGCAGAAGCCGGCTCTATTTCTTATTTTGCGATTTTGTGTCGCGACTGGCCACCCGAGACTTTGGTCAAGGTAAACCACCGACCCCTTCCTCTCCACTGACCATACCACCTAATATCCTCTTCAATCCTGTAACGCGAATACTTCCGCAGATCTTCTAGGACAGATGTATGTATACCGTTTGTTTTTTTTTTTCGCACTTAGAACGTGCGTAACTATATTTTTTGCTACGTTCAAGGCTCTTCAAGCCTCGAGGGTTCCCGAGTCTCGCCGTTTATCTTGTCGCCAGAACAACGAAGACCCTCGTCGCAGAACTCCGAGAAATATATCAATGCGATCTCTGAGCGAAAGGGAAAAAATAAGATAGAGAAAAGCTGCCCTGTGATCAAGGAATTCTCTAGAATAATATCGTAATTCAATCTGAAAAGTAAGGATTAGCTAACTTTTGCAAATTTCAAAAAATTGTGCGAAAAATCCTCGATGTGTCGGGCTTTTTATTTGAAGTATAATTTTGCAGAGGAACAAGCGGAATATATATTCGCTTGCCCAGATTTGTTGGGCTCGTAAGAGTAAAAAGTCCGATTCATAAAAAATTTATTTGCATATCTTTGCGATGCACGTTTTTGACATTTGTCTTTTGGAATATCTTGCATATTAATAGACTAATCAAACTTATAAGAAACGGCAAGTTCTGAATTAGCAAAAAAAGACATTGATTCGGACCGAAATCGTCGAAATTTGTTTATTCGTTCTCCAGATATCGTCGAGTAAAATATTGATCGGAAATAGGTCAGTGATGCTCCAAAACGTGGAGTTTTGGCGGAAACTAAACTTTTCATTTTTGGGATGATTATTATAGAAAAGTTTCTGAAGGAAGAAGCAGATGCTGGGGCCTTTCATGAAACTGTCGGATAACCGCATGCTGCGAAGGGTTAAGTTATGCAAGCGAGGCTCGCGGAATACATAAGACGGTGACATTTGTGCGGTAGCTTTCACCCGTTCCGCGTGTCGTTGCTTTCTTCGTATTTTCGATTAGCTGGAGACCAGGGCGCGGTCGGAATACGTGTAAATCTTCCATATATTACAAGTACCTAAGAAAGCGCGTATGTGTAACTGTGTAGAAAAGTTTTGCTGACGTGGCCGCGTTTCACGTGAATAATTTTCGCTTTCTCTGTCTTTCTTCCATTCTTTCTTTCTTTCTTTCTTTCTTTCTTTCTTTCCGCCCGTGATCCACAATCCGACAATTCATGGTGAACCATTCCCTTCGTCAGGACTATATCGCAGGTTCTGCGAATGGACGCGTTACAGGATTTGTCCCCCGATCGTTGACCGTGACACAAATCTGCCTGCGTATAATTCATTAGCTCATTAAATTATCTGAACTCTTTTCCTCTTATTTTTCTTCTCTCGTCCTCGTGCTGTACAAAACCACGCCCTGCATCCACGGAGAATAACTGAGCCTGCGCGTTTTGCGGTATTAATTATTATCTCGTGAATCTCAAAATGGCAGAGGAAACTGCTTTGGATTCCGGCCACGTGGACGATAGATTTTATCATTAGTTTAAATTTATTATTCATTATTGCCTGATCGGGAGTTTAACCGAAACACGAAAACCAGTCCGCAAGTAATTCCTAGCAAACCAAGGTCAGCCTGCAGAGGTCTGTGAACGGGCAAGACGTGCAGAATGAGATGGAAAAGAATTCTGAGAATTGAATAAATTCATTTTAATAATGATCGTTCCAATTCAATCGACGATCCATAATGGTTAACTTAACTTTCGATTTCCTACGATTTATAATAAACTTAACTACCTTTAAGTCCAGGAATTTCGATCGTATATTTTTGCGCCTGAACGCTGTGGGACCGGACCATAAAATTCATTCGTGACGCTGGTTCGATTTACGAAATACTGCAACATAATCGGCGATGTATATATACGATAATTAAGAGTCGTTTCGCCATTTTAACGAGGGTACTTCGAAATTCGTACGATATGCCAAACACTTGACCTGCTTATTCATTTTTATTGTTAGATTTCGGTGGTTTATGGGTTAAATCGTGAAATTTTAGAGCCAAAAATATCGCAACTATTTTTACGTCATTTGATTCGAGCCATGATTCTCGGTATTCCACGTTACTCTGGTACCAGACTGATAATAGGAGACAACTTTCCTCCAAAAAATTCGATTCCAACTTGATTTCAAGGTTCATTCTCTGAGGTCAGGGCTAAATAGGATCAAAGACTGAAACGTGACAGATAAACTTGAATATCCGGATAAGGGGCGTTCCGGAGTCACTTTTATATGTACCTAAAAACTAACTCTCCTCGACGCCCCGAGTCTAACCGTGAGCGAAATCCTTGAAACACTTTCATTGGACGCCAAGCATTCCTCGTTATATCACGAATTCATCGAAAACTGACATCGTGAAATCCTTCGGGTAGTTCCGTTACGGAATCCACCGCACAGAAGCTCATGGACTCCTTATGCGATACTTCGACAGCATTTTCACATCGTAACAAACAAATGCGGTGTTCAAATTCACCATATAGAACATTTTTTCACGCAAAAACAAAAACAAAAAATTGTAAAATTAAGGGGCCTTCAGAGACGCGCCATCACCTCGAAAATTCGGTGAGCCAAAGCTGCTATACCATTTGACCGATCGGAATGAAACTTTGGAAATGAATGCATTGTTTTGGCAAAAAATGCCGCGATGTTTCATTTTTCAAAAATTTTCGAAATGTTTTCACAGATTCCTACTGAAAATTTCCAGATGGATTCATCTGGTCGTTCAAAAATCCCATGGAATTTATTGGATATCCAGCAGGTTTCCCATGGAAGTTCGCTGGCTTTCCAGTAAATTTCATGGGATTTTCGAACGATCAGATAAACTCATCTAGAAATTTTCAGTAAGAATTGGTTGTCAACTACAGAAACTGTTTGATTATTTAGAGCTACACTGAATAGAGCGTTCTCTTACGTGCGATGCCACTCGGAGTTGAAAAAATCCACGTTTAGAACCCAAATTCATCAGATTTCATGCAGAAATGAATGGATGGTGCCTAATCTGTCTTTCGATTACCAAAAACATTGACATCCCACTCTCTACCATGCTGTCAAACTGTGCATTACCGCATGAGAAATTAGATCTGCGTCAGAATTTTCAATAGCAACTTTAATAGCCTCTTGACCCCAAAAAGTGTCAGAATGACACCATGAAGTTCCATTCTCAAATATTCCACACCGAAATTTCTTACGGTGTGGATGGATTAATATGAACGGAAATTTCTTCACTTTCGATTTGACTTGCAATTCAAATCAGCCATCGATCTTGAAATCTTTTTTTTTTTTTTTACGATCAAACTGAGGTCGATGTTCCTTCGGGAATTTGGCGAACAAAAAACGCATCGATTATAATCGTCGATTCCTATGCGGTCGAGAATTTTTCTATTAAGGTTTAAAAAGTACGACCCAGCCCTCGGCGAGGTCTCCTATGTACAAAACTTGGACACTTGACACTCCCGTTTTCAATGTGTGCGGGGATTGAAATCTAGGGTGCAGCCTGGTAGCGGTTCGCCTTGGCGTACAGATGCCGCATTCCACGCCGTTTCCACAGCGATCACTCTAGGTACTCCTGAACGTACGGATCATACCGATCATACACTATACAAACCCGGAGAAGTCAGCTCATATACCTGCAGTTCCTCTCAACCGATGTACCGTTCTTC
Organism: Ametastegia equiseti; assembly: GCA_963989295.1. Classification (NCBI taxonomy): domain Eukaryota; kingdom Metazoa; phylum Arthropoda; class Insecta; order Hymenoptera; family Tenthredinidae; genus Ametastegia; species Ametastegia equiseti. The sequence goes on from OZ022389.1 coordinate 24,130,756, forward strand.
CAAGACCGTCTGCGCGTTACTCCATGGCGAATAATTATGCGACAGAATCCCGTTACCGGCTATATAGCCATAGATAAATTCTGCAATTACACGCATATCGTCGACCGTACGAGTACAAAGTGACAATTGCTTTTTTTTATACCATTATACGTGGCGCCGGACTGATGTTTTTTTGTTTTTGTTTTTTTTTGAGAGAGAGAGAAAGAGAGAGAAAGTGTTTTTTGAATTGGTAGAAGGAGTAAATCAATCTAGTTGAGCCAAATTGTCGAATTTTGCTGGACTTGGATTGTTTTAGTCCTCCTTCCATTGTACAAGTCCGAGCGTTAACTTATCACTATGAAGAAAGAATGTTTTCCAAATTTTTGGTAATTGTGGAACTACAATTGCTCGGAGGGTTTTAAATACTGATGTTACCTGTTTGGGTAATCCTTAGAATTCATGGGACATCTTCCTTGAAGAATGAACAAATTTCAACGGTTTCATTCACCGACTTGTCCAATTCGCCCGACTCTACCCAGCTAGTACCTATTAATAATTTAGGATCTGAGGGAATTAGATTCTGCTTTAAGTGCAGGGAATTTTTCACGTCTTTCTCCTTGAATTGGAATTGAATTTGCATCATGTTAGTGCTATCTTGAAACTAACGAAATCTCACCGTTTTGAGATAGAAGATCCAATCGGAAATGCACCAGTTATCCACTATGGCATAGTGAACAAGGTGGGAAGACATTTTTTTTCGTGGTATGTAAATAGTTTTTACCACCGTACAAACTAACATGAATACCGCAATTACTATACCGAGAGCATTTCTTGAAACTTAATAGCTTGACCTACCGACTGCGCATGCGTCAAATAATTCAATTTCATTGGTTAGCGAGATCGTCACGCTGCGATATTCTGGCACGAAAGTCAGGGGCACCAACTTTTTCATTTGAGCTTCTAATCTCAGAATAGGTAGCCGCTAGAAATGGGGTTCGACAGCTTGAACTCAGGGTGGCCAGCCTGCGTGTTAACTGATGTGGAAACTTGCGCATGCGCAGTTAGTCGCTCAGACTGTTCAGTTTCTAGAAATGCTCTCGGTATTTATACAGTAAGATCAGGATATTATAGGCCATTACTAAAAAAAATAAAAGTCAAATTCTTTTCTTGTACAAGAACATACATACCGGTTGAACGAGACAGAGCAATCGTTCAATCCCCTTAACTCATATTGTCAGTGTAAGATTGTGTAAATTTTTTATTTATCGAGAAGACAATTTTCTCATATCACCAAAGGTGGTGAAAAGTCAGAATAGACAGTTCCAAAATGCTGATTAATTCCAGCAGCAACATGATTCAGACCGAATATTAATTTTCGAACAAAAATACAAAATGGTCCCTTCCCTGTGATGTATCGTATTTGTTACATCGCGTCTGATGTATGTGTCATGAATTTATTCGAGAGTAACGATTGCAATCTGGAAATATAATCTTGTTACTTTTTCGGGATTTCCAGCGGGAAAAAAAGCCTCTGTTCTATTATTTTCTTTCGAAACTACAAATGTTGGCACTTAGCGAAAAAACCTGCGGCTTAATCAATCGAAACAGAGAGGCACTGAAAGTTTCTGTTCTTGAACATCTTCGTAATTGAGAAATCTAGCTAAGGCTAGCGGAGATATTTGATATCAAAGGAAGTAATTCGCTCCGTGCATCGGTTAATGATGCACACGATTCCGGGTGAACGGAAAATCTGAATTAGATAATCCCTACGAGTTTATATACTCTCTGTCAAAGTTTCTCTTCCAGACGTTCATGGAATACTTTTCTGAGAATGTTCCATTACCATACGAACTAATTCAACTCTGCATTTTGCTACAGTAAGGATAGAAGATGTTTTTTTTTTCAAGTTCTTCTCAAATTCTAGTACAACATCTACTAACAATTAGTACAGTCATGTTACTTGTGTGTGTAAATAGAAATATTTACAGAGAAATTGTTATACAGCAGCTCTCAAGATTCCATATAGGCAGAACGTTCACGGAAGTATTGAGCTATTTGCTTTGACCGCAGCTATACATACTATACCCCCAGCATTTTCGATTGACTTGTCAACTTCGCGCTTCAAAAAAATGAAAGTTATCATAATCATCCCAAAAATTAACATTTCAGTTCTCGCCAGATCTTCACGTCTTTAAGGCGCCACGGGAGTCTCTTCAGATAACAATTGGACAACAATGCGAATAACCATTGTTATCTGAAGAGACTCCCGTGGCACCTTGAGACCTGAGAATCATTTACAACGGTTTTTCAGATGGACATGCATGTGTGTGTGTGTGTGTGGTCAACTTATCTCGAGAACGAATGAATGGATTTTTATGAATTCGGCCTTCACCTCCGACATAACCTAGCTAATATAAAAAACATGAGTTTTACTGAAATCCTATCAGTTTTTTCAAACAAGTAACATTCTCAGCCACTTTCTGCCAAAAAACTCAATTCATTCGGCGAAGGTCCGTTCGGATCGTTTGGGTTGTCGTCGAGAAAGTACCATTCGCGTTTTCGAAGTGACAACAATTTGTAATGATGAAATTTCGAACAGAATCCTATGTCGCCATAATCAACAGGATTGGGTCCAGCTCAAGTAAATATTAATTCCCAATCAACCGATTCACTAATTGGTGAGAGAAGTAATTACAAACCTTTTAAAAGTAATTACAAAATCTAGGCGTTATGAGCCCACGTGCTCTGCCGAATCAATCGCTAATTGCTTTTTCATTTTTATTTCGTCTCATCTTTCAACAAACGCAATAAAATTATCTGATAAATCCAGAAACCTTTAATCTCTGGCGTTACTCATTTCTTCAAAACTACATTTTCCAAAAAGTCTGTGTCTTCGTTCCTCAATCATATAAAGCAAACTCATTGAATTTCCTTCGTAACGATCATCGTAAATTTTATAGAAAAATAAATTCATCGTCATAACGGTTTTTCGTTAAAAAATTTCGCAATTATCACGGTGTTACTTCCCTTGTATCTATGTTTCTTCGATGTTCCTATAAGCGTTAAATAATCAACGCTCTACAGGTACGCGCATTGAATTCTTGGGACTAATTACCGCGCCTAAGCTGTGGCAATAATTTCCGCGAGGTATATAAATACATGTACAGATACCCATCTATGCGGGGCACAAATCGGAGAAAGGCATTGCGTTATTTGGCTCTCCACAAATTGAAAATGGCGGGTGCTTTCCGCACTTAGAATTGGTAAAAGTGAATGAAAATACTTTCGATTTTAAGCCGTGAAGCATGTGAAACATGCCCCGCAGATATCACGATCCGGATCGTCAGCGCAGCAATTAATTATCACTCTTCATTCTCTCTACAACGAAATCGAAGGTCAACCGGAAATCATTGACTCGCGAAATCAGAAAGCGATTCGCAAAGCTTCATTCACAGTCGTTTATTTATTTATTTATAACGATAGATCTGTTACACTTATATCATTGATCTTCATCTTCATTTGCATAATATGGATCTGGTTCACGCGATTTGTTAATCCATCATCCGTCCATCGATCGGCACGCAGCATGCGCGGATCCTTTCTCAACAATTAACAAACTTCTCTCCTACGTAATAATTGCTCTTTTAAAAACCGGCCGACGTAAGACGTGTCTGGGACGAATGACGGTAATCTATGTGCGTTTTATTCCTCACATATTGCCATCAACAGCTTATACAATTCCCGTATCTGCCTCAGGCTACCTATCCCGGGCTGCAGGATTGTCGCAATACTCCGTTAGCCGTGTAAGTATATCTATATCCGCAGCTTAAACTCTGACATATGAGAAACATTTGACGATATTACCTTGCCTGAGGAAACATTTATAGTTCTCCAAAAAAAAAACACCATGGGATACCAAACGCAACGTGAACTCTAGAACAGACAAAAAATAAACCGAAATGCGGTGGAAAATTATTTAATGATACAAAAAAAATCGAAGGGCAAATTCCAATCGAGCCAAAAATCGAAATTTTCCTGTATTTATCGTACCACGTTTTCAGTGCCAGTCAAAATGATTCGTCGTCTATTATTATCGTCTATGAATATGTATGCAAGTCATGATTTATCTATTCCAAATTGACCTTGTTATCATCATCATTCCCAATTTTTTGTATTATCGGTATTGTATGTCTAGTTCGTCTGATAGGCATTCGAAATACCTATCGAATGAACGAATTACATTTTTTCATGTACTGAAACAAAGAGGATTCCTTGAATTTAATGACATAAGTCACCTTCAACTAAGTGTCATTCAACTCACATTACGTTGTTATGAACCTACATCAAAAACATAACGAATCGATGATTTGGAATTTGAAAAAATTACGCTACTGCCGACTAGTGAAGAAAGATTATTACTGAAAAAATACGCCGATGGTATGATTGCAAGAAAAATGTATGATTACTTGCAAAATGCAGGTATACATTTTTTGACCAAGGTGTATCGATCACTTCATCTCCAATCGAAGATAATTCTGATTTCTCAGTTTAACTGAAATTTCTTCGATCCAAATACATTAGTCCTTCGAATCCGGTTGGATTGAACAAAATCAATTTGTGACTGATGTCACATTGAATCGAAGAAATCCGAACACGTTGAGACCAAACAAATTTTTTCATTCCTCAATGTAGATGAGCAATCACTCTAATTTTTTCCTCAAAGCCCTTGAATTTCAAAAAAAAAAAACAAGCGGATAAATCGGCTGACCACGATGGTCCGGGCCAAAAATTTTCTCCGCAGAACTTTCAAGTTCGAACAATGCAAAGCTACTGCATCGATCTATTTCGAGATTGAATTATTTCTAGTTGGCGCGAATGCTATCGATAAAGATAAAAGTCCTCAAAATCCCTTGATTTGTTCTCGAGATATATAATTATTTGAAATTTTTTTTGTAAAATTTTATTTGCTCGATTACTCAAAAACTAATCGACCGATTGAATCCAAAATCCAACGAGCTCTGAGTTAGGAAAAACCGCATCGATTAAAACAAAAATCGTTGAAATCCATAGATTTGTTCTCAAGATATATCGTTGGTACCTAAACCTAAAATTGATCCCATATCCCAGACGTCCATCAAAAAATAGTCGAAGGCAATTTTCTGGTCCTCGAAACGTGAAGATCTCGTGAAAAACTGAATTTTCATAATCGGGATGATCGTAATAACTTTCGTTTTTTCAAAATCGGGAAATAGAAAAGAAGCGTGGTCCTGTAAAAACGGTGGGTGAAAATATGATCGGTATCTGAGCAGCGGTGGATCAGGGGCCGAATAATATATCGGTCAATTTCTAACAGCGTTATATCGCGCTCTTTCCCTACCATGAGTACGTCACTTCTCTCAAAGACATGCTCTCCGCGACCAGCCGGCCGGGACGTCCTCCGAAATCGAAAAACCTGTTTGGTATTTCGATCGGCGCGGTACACTTTCTACAACGCGCGGGGCACCGCGGCGTGCGCTCGTCAAGAAGTCTCGAAAGGTCGAGGCTGTGGAGCAGTAGGTAGGTGGTTGAATAAGCGGTAAAAGTGCAACTTTTCCGTCGATGAAAAATATCGCCAATAACTTTAACACACCGCTGCAGGATCAAAAATATAAAAACAAAAGTAGGAAGAAAATTGGGCAGGAAATAATGAACAAAGCTCCGGAAAACAATTCCGCGTTCTTTCAAGAACGGTAAATTCGAATCTAACTCGTTTGTATTCATAAAAGCGCATCCCGCAGCGAGCAGGTACACATTATGCTTCGACAGAACTGGCATGGCGGAGAGAAAAGCAAAAGCAACTCGAAAGAGAGTAATAAAGGTGGAACCACATGAAAATCCAGAGATCATAAGCAGAATGCGGATAAGCCATAGGGCAGGGGTCGGCGACTCAGGACGTCTGCCGTGCACGACGCTACCTGCTCGGTGCACCTAATTCGCGAGGCCCGTTGAACCTATTACTTGGGGATCAAGAAAAGACCCTTCAATCGTTTGTTGGTATACTCCATATTTTTCTGAGTCTGTACCGAATTCAGGCATTCTTTTGTTTCTCGCGATTTGGGTCCCACCTAATTGGGTCGCGAACAGGATGAAGTGCGCCAGTATACCTGGCCAGTGCACCATGTGCACTAGGTGCATCACTTTCCGACCCCTGCCATAGGGCACGGCGCATGCGCAGTTACTAAAATGTAGTAAACACTGCGCGTGCGCTGTTTTCTCAACACATTTGCAACCTGCCTGATCTCAAAAAGTTGAGAAACTGCATCCTTACTGGTAAATCAATCAATATCAATGCGAATTGTACTTCGTTTCCATGAATTGATCAATCGATACATCATATTATCTTTGAAAATGCGACTCGTTCTTCAGCCTGCATTATGGTCTGCTGAAGGAAAATTATACTCTTATGCCTATGGATTTTTATGTGAATCGAAAATTGAAAATCCATACGCCATAAGCAAAATGCAGAGATCACAGCGCATGCGTACGGATCAGTAGACTGCAACTGCGCATGCGCTATGACTTCTAGATTCTGCTTATGGTCTCTGGATTTTTGTGTACTTCCACCTTAAGCTCGTGCTATGAGATGTCAACAACCTTCTTGAACAGCGAGTATTACACTGATCTCAGATTAGGAGGCTGTAGCGCGGGCCCTCGTCTTCTTCACTTTCACTACTCAACCCAGAGACGATCCTCGACTCTTGAGCCTATCCAGCCGACGCGCCAGGCCGCTGCTCCTTCGCAGATGGATATAAATATCATACGACTGTTAAGGCACGGGTATGAAGTATGAACGGGTACATTACGGCACCCAGATATTCTGCCATTGCGTAATGATCGGCGCTGGAATATAAAGAGCGAAAGAGAGAAAGAAAGAAGGAAAGAAAAAGAAGGAGGACGTATATATCGCATAGCCGGTATGGCACACGTCGAACGAATCGCTGACGCGCGTATTCGCGCTTCTAAATATTAATTATCCAGCGAACTGTAGCGGCGCAATCGTACCGTTATCCGGAAGCGAGTCTCTGCATCATGCACCGCGCCAGGAACCGTTCTTAGAAGCTATATCGGAGCTTTCAGAATACCGGGGAACGTGGCTTTTGTCAAACAAAGGGACCATCGGGGGCTATAATACGTGACCAAGGGGCTCTTGGTTCTCCATAAGGCATTCTCTACCCATCCGGAATCAAATTGTTCCTAAAAAAGGACCGGCAATACCAGCCTGCAGAGTGATTGGGAACCGAGAACTTATCGGAGAAAATCTTAGCTTATGGTTTATATTATTACGTATTATCTCATTGGCACATGCGGTAGCGATCTGTGACGCAATTCTAAAGCTAAATTAAGAATCAAACTAGGAAATGAATCGGCCACGTTCACGTCAAACTGTCGCAGATTATTTTAGATCCTTGATCTTTTGACCAACTGGAGTAGCTCGATAAAGTTTCTCAACTCGCGTTTATCCGCTGGAATGATTTTTTTCTGTCTTCCACAATTACGTACAGAGTAGATACAGCATTGGACATTCGACCAATCCCATGCAGCCACGTCTATAACATGTCAGGATTTTTCTGTAATCGAATACATTTGTATTCAACACGTACTGACGATCGACGATCCTTTTGTCCTGACACGTTATTTTACGAACCATGTAGACGACGCGATCATAAACGCTTTGAACCGAATGAGCAAATTTTTTACTCAGCTAAAATTTCGTCGTTTAAACAGACAATGAATCGGTTTCTGGCAGTTTGAAATGATTCAGCTATATCTTCTCTTCCGATTGACACGTAGAGTTATGAAAATGAGAGAAAAAGACAATTTCGTTACAACGGAGACTCAGATGCCAATATAAAGAGGGATGATTTTGCAAATATAAAATGCTATAAATATCTCGTAAAATTTCCAGGTACCCCAAATGCGATCAGATAATTTCATCGAAACACGCGCATATGCATAAATATCGATTATATCGACGGTTATAGACTCCTTTTGTTCCGTATAAAGTATTCCTCCGATCGTTTTCCTCAATATTTCACTTTCGGTCTGATCTGGTCTTCGCGATATCCCGACTATAAATATACATACCTAAACCTACTTCGCAGTCGAGGATTAAGGTGGAGCAATAAATAAAATAATATAAAATGTTTCGAGATCTCTTCGTTTTACATAAACGCGTATATAATATACACCTGGATGAATTATATGAAACCAAACGTACGTATAGCGATAACGTAACGAAGTTTGATTTTCATTCGACATCAACCTTGGCAACTAAACCCGTATGGTTCACCCAGATAGATTCTCAATCCGTTACGGACTAGGCCGTCGCATTAATATTCACATGAATAGAATTCGATTTACTAGATCAAACTGCCCGGAGGCGAGCCTCGAGCTTATAATATGTTAGTCAGACGACAGTCGGGATGGCCTTCGTATCTTCTAGTCTCATTGGATGTTTTGCATGCATGGTTACAAAGGCACAAGCTTGCTAAACCACCTGAAATACATATACAAACGAGCCCAATGTCGGTATCATTTCAGAGCGTATTGTTTTTCACTGGATAAGGTTTCAACATCTTCTGCATCGAGTTATTCATCAATTTTTCTCCTCTATTTTTTCCCCTCATCTCCGCAGGTATAAACATGATCACTCGATACATAACTCGTTCCTGGATCTTAAAGATCGCGATTTAGATAATATTCGGCATAAAGAAATGAAAAATAAACTATACACTACGTTCGTCTTTTGGAACAATTCGTGTAAACAGGATCCTCAATTAGTCTTAGGAGCTTAACTCCCAAGCCCGCGAGCTTTTCGAAAGAATTTTCAGGTGAGCCCCTCTTTCAACAATTCCAATACAGAAATAAAAGAGAGGTACAGGTACTCTTTGGAGGGGGGACCGACACGTGACCAATGACTTATATAAATGTGGGAACACACAGGGCGCCAAGACAGTCTTATTCGTACAAGGGGCTGGTGACTGCTAGTGAATTTAGTAAAAAAAAAAACTACAACAACAACAAATAACTTTTTATACTCAACTATACATTATATACATATCTAGACCTTAATTTATTATACCAAGAACATCATGAGGTCGTACTTTGTGATAGCGGCCATCCTCTTCGCCGGTACGTACCTTCAATTTAAACACTTGAAGATTTTCATTTCGAACTGCTAATAAGTGTTATACCAAGTGCGCCGGCAAGTGTGTGACACCCTGGTGTAAATATTTACCAAAAAGAAAAAAAAGATCGTTAACCTTTACTTCGTCGACATTTTTCCCCGAGCACATTAAAAGTCAAGTTCATTAATTTTCATCGCCGTCATCGTCCTCACCATAATGTTACAAAAAAATGTTGTTTTTTTTTTCTTACGTCTATTGGAGCATAAAAATATCATTATTCCTTACGATTTCATCAGCCTCTGGGCAATTCGAACACTGCGCTCAACGACCCCAAAGAAACTCATTAACCTTGCCATACTTTCGAAATTTTTATCTAAGTAGTAAGAGAAAGATATGAAAAAAAAGGAAATAAAAATGTATAACAACTAACGTAGTGGAACGTAGTATATTGCAGTCTGTTTGACAGAGGTAACGAAGAGAAAAAAAAAAAAAAAAGAGAAAAAGAAAATCTAACTGCGAGAAACTGTAGCTATACAATACACCTAGGGCCCACTTTTGAAGCCCCAGAAATATGAAAGTAAGCATTAGTCACACACATTGACGATTTTTCGTTTTTTGGAGCGGTGATATCGTGTGTAATACACGAATCTATATACGCAGTAGGTATTTGTGAGGCTCGTACTAAGTGAACGGGATGCTGAGACCCACCGGGAACCGGGCCCAGAGTGAAAGTGTCTGGCGAAAGTCTTTGTAGCCAGACTTACATAAGATATGTTTAGTTATTCATAAAACACACGCCTACCTGACTATTTATTCATTAGATAATCATTTTATCATATACCTTTTACACATTGCCACACATAATTCATAATTCGTGAATTATTCTAATTTATTCAACCCATTTTTCATCTCTTCCTCTCTATTTCTCTTCACCATACGGACCTTGACTCAATAATAATGATTACATGATTTATTCCACGTATATACATATATACATACATACATAACTGTATTACAGTTATACTTTTTTTTTTTCATCATCGTCATTGTCATTATTATGAGTCATTCATTCCAATGGTAACTTTGTTACGATCGCTATTTCGCGGTACTCCATATAGCCGTGAGCAAGTATAATGAAAAGAGCACGCACGACGGTGGTACCTGTATCCTGTTCGTTACATAATGTTTGCTACCGATACCTGCAGGTATCTCGATATTCATTCGATCTTTTGATCTGATTGAATTTTGTGTATATTTCAGGCGTTAACGCTCAGGATAACTTCAAGTGCCCGGACGACTTCGGATTCTATCCTCATCACATCTCGTGTGACAAGTACTGGAAGTGTGATTCTGGAATAGCCGAATTGAAGACCTGCGGCAACGGACTGGCCTTCGATGCAAGCGATAGCAAATTCTTGACCGAAAATTGCGACTATCTGCACAACGTACAGTGCGGTGATAGGACTCAGCTCGAACCAGCCATCAGCACTCCACACTGTGCACGACTTTACGGTATCTTTGGCGATGAGAAGAAATGTGACACATTCTGGAACTGCTGGAACGGAGAAGCTTCTCGGTACCAATGTAGCCCCGGACTTGCCTACGACCGTGAATCTCGCGTCTGCATGTGGGCTGACCAGGTCCCCGAGTGCAGGGTTGAGGGTAAATCCATTTTTCTATATATTTCATCTCCATTCGATAGTTGACTTGATTAATGTACGATCTATTCGAATTTCATCAAAGGCATATTCGAGCTTCTGAAACTTCCGGCCAGATAATTTTTTTCCATTGAAAAATGTATGAGAAGTGCAAGGACCACCACCATAGTGGATTGATCATCATTTCATTAAAACCATGTGTTTCTTTTCCTCCTTGTGCAGAAGTTGCTGGAGGATTCACCTGCCCAGCTGCCGGTGAAGTGAGCGGAGCTTCTGGAAGCTTTTCGAGACACGCTCACCCCGAAGACTGCAGAAAGTACTACATCTGCATGGAAGGTGTTGCTAGGGAATACGGATGCCCCATTGGTACGGTATTCAAAATCGGTGACACTGATGGCAGCGGTGCTTGCGAGAGCCCCGACGATGTTCCCGGATGGTAAGTGATTGATTTTTGAACTGAAATGTTTTTCTCAAGTTGTTCCTTTCAATCTTTATGCACAGATGTTCGGCTTATGTCTCGTGTTATAACATTAACCCCTCTATTTCAATTTTCTTTTCATCTCTGTTATACTTGTGTCTGTTTTTTTTTGTTTTTTTTTCTATCTTCTTTCCTTTATTGTTTGTGTTTAATTATATTGTTCTTCGAAACCAATATGGCGTTGCATGCTCGAGCACCCAGACTATGGTGCACAACTGGTACTGTGACCTTACCGTAAACCAACCTTGACTATAACGTCAACGGTGGTATCCACCTTTAGTACCTTGCCGAATTTTAACCGTGCAGATAATTTATTATTGCTCTTCGGGACCGATAACCAAATTGCATGATGATAAAATTCCGTTATGAATGATGGGATGGAATTATAGGGGAGATATCTGCAAGCTCGTGGACTCGTTTCCTCAATTAATAAGTTTCATTATAACCCGTTTAATTCTCGTCTAACCGTTGCATTTAACGTCCCGATTGATTGCGTGCCCACGCATATCCTGATCCCTCGATTTCCGGTTCTGCTTCGCAGTGAGGATTACTACGGTGACCTGGACCTGAAGAGCATCAGAAAGAGCGAACTCTTGACTGGAATCCAAAGTTCGGGTGAATCCCGAAATACCCCGAAGCCAAATCAGAGCAAACCAAGGCCCAACGCCCCGGCCCCGGCCAGGCCCTCTGCCCCAGTCACCGAATAATTTATTCCACTGATAACCTTTCGAAATCTAAATGTGAGAGTACGCGAAGAAGAGTTAGGTCCAACGAACTAATCGCCATTGATTTTCGTCGGTTTTAATTTTCTCTCTCTTCTGTGGAATTTTTTTTTTTTCTTTTTATTCTTGACTTTAATGTTCGGGCCCACAAACAAACCCGTTGTACTTCTTTATCGAGGAAACTCTACAACTTAATGTACCCTTACGACCAAACAGAACGAAAAATCTGAAACAAATCCCCAAGCCCCCCACCCCCCATGCTCACATATTTTTAAATAAAAAGAAGAAAACACAAAATAAAAAAAATCTCCAAAATTATATTCAACGTTTATTCATTCTTTTCACGTAACTCCCAACAATAAGTAATTCTTTTAACTTGTAATTATTTCCCCCCCCCCCTACATATTCCTCTGTTTGTTTTGTGTTACCTGCATGTGATATTTGGTGATGTTAAATATGTGTAATATTTGTGAACTCATACAGTTTGTAACTATACGTATGTATATTTGTAATATTCTTATTTTAAGCCCACTCATATACGACTTTCTTCTGATTTATAGTATATATCTCTCACACACACAAGTATGTATGTTTCTAATTCTCATATAATATTTACTTATGTGAAATTCTTCTAATCCCATCTGTGAATCTTTTTTCTAATTTCAAATTCTGTATATCTATTGACGTATAATTGTCAATCAATGTTAAAATAACGTAATATCTGTGGAATGACAAAATATATAATTATATATGAGCATTATTAGGCTCCATATGATGACTGACTGATTGAAATATATTGTTAAATTTGAAAAATGAAATTTCTCAGTGAGGATTACTACGGAGACGTCGATCTGAAGGCTCTTCGTAAACTGGGATACAGGAAATAAGAACTTGAGGACCGGAGCTGCAAGATTTAACCAACGCTCGAGTATTAATTCAGAGATAAACGACGTTCTACAATCTGTCGGAAACTGTTACATTGAACTTCCACCGCTACACCTTATTTGCATATTTGCAGTCACGCTCTCTAGCTGCAGCAGCAGCGGCGCCTCATATTCTCGATGCGGTAGCTCTCATGCGCGTTGTCCTGCCTTATCTTGTATTATTTTTATGAAGTTTTTATCTAGTTTATTAGGTTGTAAATAAATTATAGGAGAAAACAAACAAAAAAAAAAAAAAACGAAGAAGAAAAACAGACAAGAAAGAAACTAAAATATACATGTTTTCAAAGATGTATAATTATAATCAAGGCTGCTCAAGACTGTCCATAAAGGTATTAAAGGTTGTAAAAATATTCAGGGATATAAAATACGTTATAACGGTCTCATCGTGCATCTTTACAGATATTCAAATATATAGTACATGTATATATATTCCAAGATGAAACGAAAATAAATAAAACATGACAAAAAGTAAAACTAGTGCGTTAAAGTTACTGCGCCATGTCCGTGTTAATGATATGGATAAAATTATAGCTGCGTATATCATAACGCGCAATCTCCCCAACTCTCTCTCTATCTCTCTCTCTCTCTCTCTTTGAACGATTTCACAAATAATTATCACCAAAAAAGAAAATACCAAGTTTATGATCCGGTAAATTCTTATCCAGCCCGTTGTTGTTGTATCAGATGAAAATTTATGCATTTATGATCTCCCGTGTTTTTTAAAATCTTGTTATTTCTCCTTTCTCTAGTATCGTATTTTCATCAATAAATCAAAATTTTTGAAATTCAATACGTACCAATCAGAAAAGTAGAGTCTGGTCTTCATGTGTGACATACATAATGTGATTGCAGATGCGTTCATTATAAAAGTTTCTAAGTGCCCGTTAGAAATCTTGAGGCTTTTGCCATTCTCAAATTCATCCATTCTTGTATATCAATTCAGTGTCAACAATGAATATTTCTCGCGTTACGAGGAGATCCGAGATACCTCACAACAGTAAAATTTTAATCAAACACATTTTTGCCATTATCAAATTACTGCAAAGATAAATATAATCTATAGAAAATTATCTCCTAGATAACATTTTCATTCGGTTAATTGTATCACACATCGAAAAAAGTCTGTTATGCCATGGAATAATACGTATATCGCGTTACTAATGCCATAAGGTCGTATAAGCCCCAAAAACGCGATTTTAGTGCCAGAAGGTCGTATAATTTTTTTTTTTTTTTGTAATCTCATTAGAGTCGACTATTACGTGTAAATCAATTGAAATTGGAAGGCTTGAAAATTAAAAGCAGAAGGTCGTATCCGCCTTTTTTTTCTTCGAATCGTCATGAAATCGACGGAAACACGTAGATCCATCGAAATTCCCGAAAAAAAGAATTTATTGGCGGATACAACCTTCTGACTTCAGTTTTCCTCATTTTTTCGCAAAGATAAAGCCAGAAGGTCGTATCCGCCAAAAATTTCTTCTCTGCGGGAATTACGATGGATCCACGTGTTTCCGTCGATTTCATGGCGATTTCATGAAGAAAAAAAATCTGGGCGGATACGACTTTCTGCAGGCTTTAATTTTCATGATTTTTTTCGCAAAACTAAAGCCATAAGGTCGTATCCGACCAAAATTTTTTTCTCTCAAATTTCAGTGAATCTACCCGTTTTCATTGATTTCATGACGATTTTGAGAAGAAAAAAAAATACGACCTTTCGATTCTAATAGAACCAGAAGATCGTATACTGTCGCTTATACGACCTTATGGCATTAGTATCGCGATATATGTATGCCCAGTAGGCCGGAGTGAAAAAGGTCATTTTCTGCGGATCGTGTTCTAATAGTGCGGAAAAGTTGCGTCTTGGCATCACTGAAAAGTGTGCCAAAGAAAAAAATTTACAATCGATATCTTCTGTTCCGGCAAACGCCTCAAAGTTTTGTTCAACACGGGGTTTAAATGGAGGAAAAACTTCAAAAGACCAGTTGACACTAAAAAATTCATAAAAAATTACCGGGTGCGCCGATTACAGCCACCGTGCACTTATTCGAAGCGAGAAGAATGTAGCTTTCGTTCGCCGTGTTGAACTTCAGAATATCTTTCTTAGTTTTGGAGATACAAACGTTCAAAAAATGACTTTTCTGACAGAAAAATGACAGTCATTTTTTTAACGTTTGTATCTCCAAAACTAAGAAAGATATTCTGAAATTCAACGCGGCGGACGGAAGCTACATTCTTCCCGCTTCGAATAAGTGCACGGAGGCTGTAATCGGCGCATCCGGTAATTTTTTATGCATTTTTTAGTGTCAACTGGTCTTTTGAAGTTTTTCCTCCATTTAAACCCCGTGTTAAAAAATTCAAAACTTTGAGGCGTTTGCCGGAACAGAAGATATCGATTGTAAATTTTTTTCTTTGGCACACTTTTCAGTGATGCCAAGACGCAACTTTTCCGCGCTATTAGAATACGATCCGCAGAAAATGACCTTTTTCACTCCGGCCTAATGCCCGGTGATCGGAACACGGAAGAATTCCTGGGTACCCTTTTTGTTTTCGTAACATGGAAAATTAAAAAAGAATTTCTACCGAGATTTCACCTCCCCGTGACAAAGTTTCATTTTTAAAAGATGCAGAGTAAGAGTATTCGCACCAACTAGCAAGGAGATGCACCTTGTTAGATGCAAATCCAGGTGGTTCGGACGATGTGAATGTGCTGCTCGCTTTGCAGTAGCTTTATCAGGATTGATACGGTTTCTGAAATCTGAAATACCATGACTGCTCCAGAAATTCGAGTCCGAAAATAGCGCATTTCCGGATATTTAGATAAATATTCATCACTTATAAGAATCACAATTCTCTTGACGGACAATATCTTAATATTGGTTCAAATTTATGTAGTCCTATGATTCATCGCGTACAGAAAACAATTCTAATTCCCTGAAACTTTGCGAAAACAAAAATTGGTTTTTTTGGATTATTGTATTGGAATCCTGGTGAAAAGGCACTATTGTATTCTGAGAAAGAAAATCCAGTCATTTTGACGAAATTGTCCAGCTTTTTTCCTCCCTTCTCCACGTTTTCCAGGTTTTCCAGTAAGTTCTCCTCATCCCAAAAAAAAGACTATAACGAGAAAAATATACTCAAGTGTATGAAAATCCCTGAAGAAAATATACTTCGGAATATTTTTCAAAGAATTTGTAAATATCTCCAAGAACTGTAAAAATACTTTGAAATATCCTATGAAAAGTTCAAAAAAACTCCTATGTACTATTATTACCTTTAAAGCAATTCGGGAAAAAAAACTCCTCATGAGTATTATCAGAGACTCAGTAAAAAAATCTTCGTAAAGTTTTATGTATTGAAATTTTTGAAAAAAATTCGTTAATTGTAAGTCAGATGAAAAGGAATGACAAATTACTCCAATTGAATAGAGATTAAAGTTGTTCGAGTAAAACTAGATTCCATCAAAATTTTAAAAATTAAATAATAGTTTCCACTTATGTTTTCCGAATGAAGGTGAAACATTTTCCGAGAAACTTCGAAAAAATTCTAAAAACAGGTATTCAATGAACTTCACGAACCATTAAGAATAGATTAGGCGGTATTCATAGTTCCCCAGACTTTTTACATCGTTTTCAAGCGCTTCTCCAAGTCATTCCGAAAATGGAAGAAAAAAAATATATACAATCAGATACACTAAATGAAAAAGACTAAAAAATAATCATCGAAAGGATATATCGAAGTGTCGAAAATGTGTTACATCGATAATGTAATACTGTCCAAATCCTTAGAATTTTCACTCGACTAACTAAAGGAATAATTCCTACCTGTTCTAATTATCACATGAGAATAAACAGTCTGTGATTGACCCGAATAATTCAAAATCCACAGCAGTTAAATTTGTTCCAATACCCAGTAAACCAAAACGAATTGAGCATGTAAAAAACAGAACAAAACAAAATTCGAAAGACTTGTATACACACTTCAATTCTTTAGGATCGAAAAGAATTGCCACACAACTCTTTTCAAACCTGTTTCTGACACACTCAATTCGTCTTAATTCGTTTTAGTTTACCGGGTATATCCAAAGAACACGATAATGAACATATCATCCCTGCGCAATATTTATTACAAACTTCCTCATTGTTTTAGCTGTAAACATCGAGGTAATTGGATCTATTACTTGATGGAAAATGATTCCGATACTGATTTAGATTCATAACAGCTCGGATCAAACCGTTAGATTAATACGGAATCAATATCATTGCATAACGAGATGATGAGTCAACATCTACGGTTGATAAATAATAATAAACCTAATAGAAACTAAATTTATTACGTCAGCCGCTGCTGTAATTAAGATTAAGAATAGGGAATTTGTTGAATAAAAAAAACTCGTCTTATAATCGAATCTTCAACGATTTTTACAAAAGAACAATTACAGCAGATCAAGGAGTTTACAATATTGATAAAAATAATTTATAATCTCTTAATATTTCGCTGTTTATGTTATTATGCCATCAATTGTAATATTTATTATTCCTAACTATTATAGATACAATCCGACGATTCGTCAATTCTATAATTCATCAAAGCTCATAGTATTCATATTCTCGTTAATCGATATACATACATTATATCCCCTATCCATATTTCATGTGAATTTCTTTATACAGATTTATTTTTGTTGAAACCTTTTCGCATCAATACATTTAATTAGCTTATACCGTCAGGTAAAACCAATAAATCCATACAGCCACCATAATAGATAATTACGTATAACGTTTATGATTAAACGGTACGTTTCTGTTATACGTGGACAGAAGAAAAAAAAACTGAACAAATTAGCAAATTCCTTCGATTCACAAGATAATTTTTTTGTAGGTGAATAAATATTAAAGCATTTTTCAAATTGTTAATCATTTCGTAATGTAAGTAGTGCAAGTTGTTTGATTGAATTCAAAATATGATTATCCAGCAGTTCTGATCCGATCTAAATCCGTTTACCTAATTAATGTTTTCAACCTAAACGCTACGGCTATCAAACGGTCACTGCAAAACTGCAGCATTAGCAGCGATACTAGGATTGTTAACAACTTCGCCAAGGCTTTCCAAAAGTTCTTTTCTATAATCGTCAAAATCACCGTCAATTTCATTGATTCTTTGATCTTCGATAACGTACAAACAACAACTAGTTTCACGAATCAATCGCTCGTCGTGAGAAACGATAATAACTCCGCCTTTGTATTCGTTCATAGCATCAGCCAAGGCGTCGATAGATTCGATATCGAGATTGTTTGTAGGTTCATCAAGAATAACTACGTCTGGAGCATTCAGACAAAGTTCTGCTAAGGCAACGCGTGCTTTTTGTCCTCCCGAAAGATCCTTCATCTTTATCGTATGAGCGTGCGAACTCAATCCAAAAGTCCCTAATTGTTTCCTCGCCTTTTCGTACGGCAAATCAAAGAGCCTCATTAAATATTCGGACGGCGTTTCTTCGGCTGTTAAATGTTCTCCAGAATGCTGATCGAATTTACCTATCCTCTGTAGACAAAGAAAAAACAGAATTATTTTTATTGACATAATATTGTTTTGCTAACTTCTTATCAATTTTCAAACAAAGACAATATTTATTTGCGATTAAGCGAATAAGAAAATCATATGATCATAGGCTGGGGTTTTTTCTGTTTTCATATTTTCTAGCTTAGCTCTGAATTAAATTTTTATAATTCTACATACCAAACGGTGATTTTTTATAAGGTCTCCCTGGTGTGGTTCAAGTTTACCAGTCAAAAGCTTCAAGAAAGTAGACTTTCCTACACCGTTCGGTCCCACGATTGCTACTCGAGAGCTTAAATCTATACCAAAGTCAACGTCAATGAACAACGGCTTCTGTCCCGGGTAGGCAAAGGTCACATCTGGAAACAAGTTATCAATCGATTACGAAAAAAGAACAAACGATTACTCAAACCACCGCCAATTGAGCAAGTTATTCAAATCACTTGTTTACAATCCAATAAATAAACAAATAATGATGATACAGAGTGAAGAAAAGGCTCTACTTCTGTTACTATCATCTTCTTGAAAGGTTCTGCAACTTATAATATAATATACTTATTAAAAAATCCCTCACTATGTAAACCCAGAATTGGTGGTTGAAGCGGAGGTGGATCTGGAAAGCTGAATTTGACTAGATACTCTCTGGGCCTCTGTAAAAGTTCCTGAGGTCCGTTATCGTCGTCTTGTTTTTGTATTTTTGTTTTATTTTTCTCTTGTTTCCTAGTCAAAGCTTCCTTCTGTTTTTTTTCTGCTTGTTTTTTACTGGATCCGGAAGACTTGAGATCCCTCAAACGTTTTTCTTGCTTTTCATACGCCTTGATCATCTCTTTACGCTTTTGGACGTACATTTTTTTAAACATACTATAATTTCCCTTGTAATAATAAAGCTTCTGCTGATCCAAGTGGATTATATCTGTACAAACGTTGTCCAAAAAGCTCTGGTCGTGAGACACGATCAACAAAGTCTTTTTCCAAGCTTGAAGGTAATTATCCAGCCAAATAACGGCGTTTAAATCTAAATGATTTGTCGGTTCGTCGAGCAACAGTAACGTCGGCTCAACGAAAAGCGCTCTAGCCAATGAAACTCTCATTCGCCAACCACCTGAGAAATTTTTTGTCGCTCGATCTTGCATAGAACGGCTGAATCCCAAACCAGCTAAGATTCTGCGCGCTCTTGGCTCAGCCGAGTCGGCACCGATTGCTTTGAGCTCTTCGTAAACCTTGAAAGTAAAAACAGATTCTATATGTTCAAGGGTTTAAAACACTGGAAAATCTACTGCCACAAGAATTTCAAGCTTTATCTTGCTGATATCAGTTTTCTAAGCTTGTTTTTTTATTTTTCGTAGAAAATTTCGGTAAGGAGTTTTAAAGAGATTGTTAAAGAGGAAACATTATTACCTCCTGGAGACGGTCTTGAACTTTAGTAACACCTTGTTCCGCTTGTGTCTCTAATTTTTTACATTCTTCCATTAACTCTGTCCGTTTAACGTCTGCCTTAAGCACTTCCTCTACAGCTGGCGTATCATCTGCTACTACTTCTTGTTCGCAATAAAGAATATCTATGTTTGGCGGTATAGCAAATGCCCTCTTTGCTATGTGACGAAGCAGCGTCGTCTTGCCGTGGCTGAAAAGGAATAAAGATTTCGTTAACTTTCAAGATTCCAAAGATAACATATGTACATATCTTTCACAGCTATCTCTCTGGATTATTAAAGTTTTGTAATTCACAGATGACGGAAGACTTACAACATAACAGATAAGACTCAAGACTTAAGACGTAGGACTTGGAAATTGAGCCTAGAGATTTCAGACTTGAAGAATCAAGTCTCAAAGCATACGACTCGGGTATAAGGAATGAGAATTACGAATAACATGACGACAATGACATGGTGAATTGGTATTATGACAAAATTCGTGATTGATAAAATAGAGAGAGTTGAGACTGACAAAATAAGACTACAGAAAATGGGAGACTGAAGAAGTAAGACAGCAAATTGGAAATTGAACCGAAGACCTAGAGCCTGCGTACTACTTGGAAACTTAAAAGACCAGAGACTTGAGACCAGATCTTAAGTAATGTAAGATTTTAAACACGGGATGTGAAAATAATATTCAAAAAATTTTGGCTTAATGAAATAAAGGGTACAGGATTAGAAAATGAAAACTAAAGAAGCCGGGATTGGGAGTCAAACAAAGAAACCCATAAGGTAAATCAACATCTTCAAACAATTCTCAGATATTAAAATACAGGGATGGCGGCGTGCAAGGCAGCCAAATTTCTTGGTAAGATTCTAGAAGTACTTTCAAAAGAAGTTTGATCAAGATATCATATTTTCAGTCATCAATCTGCTGAAAATAGGTGATTTGTAGAAAAAATAATTAATATTCTGGTGCATAATCAGGGGATACCCTCAATTTTACTCTTTTTATAGGCAGGGGGGGCAAAAAAATTAGTTTTTTTTTTCATGGAATGGTAGATATGCAGAACAATTACATAAAAAGAAAGAACCAGAGTCGTCTTGAAAGTTGCAATTTACATTCATCAAAGATCTATGAAAATATTTCAAATCCCACTAATTTCTTAATGATTAAATTCATTTAATTTCTATTCATATGAACACAGATAGCGATCTCACCCATTGGGTCCGACAAGACCATATCTTCTCCCTTGAGCAATGAGAAGACTAGCATTAGTGAAGAGGTCCTTGCCTTTAGCGGCGATGCTAAAATTCTCTACTTTTATATCGACCGCGTTATCGAGCTGCTGTTGACCTCTGCCTTGATTTATACTTTGAGAGACGGTGAAATTAGACTCTAATTCACTGTGTCCCTGTCCTCCTTTCTTCGTCATCAGTTCAACGGTCGCTTCGTATTCCTGCTGTTTTTTCAGTTTCTTTTTTTCTTTGTGCGTTAATTTAACTACAGATTTCTCGACGCTTGGTTCAGAGACTTCCTGCTCTTCCACAGGCTCCTCTACTTCAATTTCTTCAACGAACTCTGCCTTTTTACTGTTCTTCTTATTCTTTTTACCCTTCTTGACGATCTGAGCAGCGATTAATTTATCTCCGTCGTCCTCCGCCTCTTCATCGCCGCTTAAATCTGATATATTCCCAACGGATGCGGCGACACTATCGTCGTCGAATTGCTCCTCTTTCTTTTGATTCTTTTTTTTCTTTTTACCTTTTTTAGTCACCGGAGCAGAGTTTGATTTTGTAGTAGATTCTTCGTCGCTGGGTTCCGGAAGCGTTTCTATATCTTCGACAGGTGAATCATCGCCGTCAAGAAATTCGTCCTTTTTGGTATTCTTTTTATTTTTTTTACCTTTTCGAACGATTTGAGCAGCGTGAATTTTCTCGCTATCTTCGTCGTCCGATATTTTAGAGGCGAGATCGGACAGCTTGTGCTTATCGTCTCCGGAGCCGTCGTCGTCGAGGAAATCATCTTTCCGCGATCCTTTCTTATTCTTCTTACCTTTTTGCGCCATCTGGTTACCATGCGTTTTTTCACCTGACTTTTTAACCCCATCTTTCACGCTCAGTTCGGATATCTTTTCCGTCAATTGACTCCCGTCATCACTTTCTTCAAAGTCGTCTCTTTTGCTTCCCTTTTTGTGCTTCTTACCCTTCGAAGCCTTTTGCGAAGTACTCATCTTTGTGCTGACGGTCAAACACGCGATCCTAACCACAAACTAGAAAGACAAGTTATTCCTCATGGCTCATATTACCGAGCGAAGTTTGCTGCGGAAAGGAGCGAAAGTCAAGAGATCGAATGTCCAGCCAATCGCATTGGATTATGGGTATCGATATGGTCAATCGCGGCAGTTTGACGTAAGTAGCTAACGTCAGACTGTTATCGATTCTGACCAGTACGAAGTTGCCCGCTACTCTCTTCTGTCGTCCTTTTCTTTTTTTCACGGTTCTCGATTCATGGAAAAAGACAAGGAAATCCGCGCGTAACTTCGTACCGGTCATAATCAAACGCACGTCAAGTTGCGAATCCGAAAACAGCAATGGTCGCCGGTGGCGGAATAAATAGCGTTTAACAAATGTTGATCATTTGAGTGAGATTTAACCCTGTTCAAAACTGTTAAGCGATTACCGTAATCGGATAATTATTGAAAATGAGTACCGTCGAGTACGATTTGGGTACAGCGGGAGGGCTGATGCCGGTAAGTGACATAACCCCAAATTGCAATCGACTGCTTTCTTTATTTATTTGTTTCTTTTATTGCTATAGTTCTTTCGGTCACTCTGACTCGCATATCTCATTACATTACAGCAAATTCAAGCCCTCATAGCACCACCTGTATCTGAAGATTCTAAAACGACTAAAAACAAGAAAGAAAAAGACGACAAAACTCATCCGTACTTTAAAAGACCCGGACGTGGGCACAACAGAGATTCTTGCGACGCTTGTCGCGACGGAGGAGAACTCATTTGCTGCGATAAATGTCCTGCTTCGTTTCACCTTCAGTGTCAGTAAGTGTCGTTAAACACACACAGCTCAAAACTGAGCGTGCGAAACCCCAGGTTGTGTAAAAAAGTATCAAATTCTCAGAGACTACGAATCCTAAATGAGTTTAAAGCACGACTTTTCGATTCTTTGTCTCAAATTTCTGAAGCATCTTCTAAATTTTGTAGAAAAAGATTAAAAATTCTTCAAATACAAAGATAAAGACTTTTTCTCAGTGTTGAGTTTAAATGCAGCTTCTGGTAAACATCCGTAGCTTCTGGCCCGAACTTTTGCCTCCTACGATTTTAAATTATTTCAATTTTTTTGTATCCACTCAATTACTGATTTTCTTGAAAGAAGATACATTCATTAGGAACAAGTTGAAAGGTCCTTTTTCTCAGTGTTTTAGTCCTGTGAATTACACAAAATACTGTTTCTCCATCAAAGTGAAAATAATGTTTATGCCAAAAATGCATAGTAACTAAACATAAATTCCAAATCTTGTATGATTGTAGGAGTTTAATACTGTGATATTTTCTGTGTAGGAATAGGTCTTCAGCAATCCAGATATTTTATGATTCTAGATAAAAAACCATTCAATTTGTATTGAAAGTATCAAGCTGTTTTAGAGTACACTCTCGATGGATGTAAAACAGTCCATGGTAGAAGAAATATTATACATAAACTTGAGATCTTCTGTAAAAAGACAAAATGAAAAATTCTTCTTTATTTCAACGAATCCCTGAATCATTGCTTTGTTCCAGTAAATATTCATTTAGGCACGTCAAGCAATTTGTGACCGATTTTTTTTGTTCTGTTATCAAAATTTAGCCTCAGTTACATACTATTTAAATCAAAATCCACAAATTCTACTTCGCTCTAGCCCCGAATCAGTAACATCTCTCAGAATTCGTAAATGATAACACAGCTCATGGCTAGGGTTCCGTTCAATGAAGCAATACTGATCAACCGATTATATCTTCAGTTGGTTTCCACTTGACAGTATATTTTGTCTTTCCGTTTAGCGACCCTCCATTAGACGCTCGGGATATACCGAACGGAGAATGGATGTGTCACGCATGCCGCTGTGCCGATGCAAACAAAAAAGACATTAGCACCAGTAAGAGGAAGAAGAGAAAAACAGCATTGGAAACTCTCGCGCTGGCAGCTTCTCTACTGAACCCTCGGGAGTTTGAACTTCCACGAGAGTTACAAATCCCTATTACATTTCCAGGAACTGATAAAATAAGCCCTTCGGCTGGTAAAAGGGGGAGGCAACACAACTCTGTTAACAACAATGGTAAATTTTCTTTTTCAAGACTCGACTGATTCGTCAAATGATTACAAACTCTCCGTGTACCTGAACACGGCAATAAGAACAGATATTTTTGTTCTCTTGCAACTTAGAATCTTGTAATTGATAATTTTTCATGGTTCATAAATCTGTTTTCAGGTAAAAGTCACTGCCTGGATAGCGGGCTGATGGTCCCTCTGCCTGCTCGTTTATGTTACGAATGTGGTAGAAGTTGTAGAAAGGCACCATTGATTGTTTGCGACTATTGTCCGCTGTATTTTCATCAGGATTGTCTGGACCCGCCTCTTACAGCTTTTCCAAAGGGTCGTTGGATGTGTCCGAATCATCCGAACCATTTTTTGGACCAAAATCTACTCCCTTCATGCGGTGCAACAGACCGTTTGAAACTGTGGGATAAATACGCGTCCAGACGAGTGGATCAGCATGCAGTGAAATTAGAATTTCTGCGTAAAGCTCGGGCAGCTAATCCACCTTTCAGAGTTAAAGTAAAGCTCAATTCAAAGTCGAGAGTTCAAGTACCAACAGCGGTCAAATATCACTATGCAAATCCGCCTGAAATTGAACAGAATCACTTGTCTAGAATGAGCAATGTCATTCAGCCCACTATCCATACAGCCAATATTTACAGATCGGAAAAATCCAATAACGAGACGTTGAAAAATGGGGATTTTTCCATCGATCATGAGATCGATGCGGAAAGTAAAGAGGACAAGAGTAGAGTTAATAAGAAAAGTAAAAACGACGCAGATATCGTCGATAACTCAATTAGATATTACGATAATTTAAGCCAACATTCTGCCAAGGACGGGATTCAGCTATTGGAGAGGCCGGTATTAGAAGCTTTAGCACAACAGAGATTAGAACAAATATTAAATCCTATGGGAGAAGATTACAGGCCTTTACGTTGTCAATCTAAAGCAAGAGCCGCTATGTTTTCACTTAGTCGAAAACCAGGACCTCCTACATTCATGACTAGCAGGACACTTAGCATCGGAAATGGGGCTGACTGCGACTTACTGTTGTCTAAGTACGGAAACTGCTGTTGTACGTCGCCTAAACATGCCATCATTTTTTACGACGAGGTAATATACTACATTTATGTATAAATTGAGTTTCGGAAGGTTTTATGCAACAAAAAATCCTACAGGATTTTATGAATATATTCAAAATCCATTTATTGTATTTGGCCTGCAATGCAAGTCCAACTGTTTTTGACAAACTTGTGTGTACAATTTATTCTTAGAACTAAATTTCAATATGATCTTATGGATTATTTGTATCTTTGGACTTACAACGATAATTATATTCATTTGGTATAAATATTTCAGGCATTTTTTTTTTTCTCGTTTGTTCTATCCAAGTCAAGTAATTTACCTAATAATTAATTATTTATAGATTAAATATGATCTTCACGATTGTTCAAGCTCCCAGGCTTTACTTTTATTTAATTACTTTCAATTTATCAATTTTTTCTTTTTCATTTCCGTGTACTTTATTATCACCATTTTTATTATCCCAAAATACAATGCTGTGAAAACATTATGAAGACTATTTCAATGATGAACGTCCATTGAGTGGTATGCGTAGATTATAAATTATGAGAAAGAATAAATTTACATGATTTTTTTGATTTAATATATTCATCTAAGACTAATAATCTGAACATTTAATAGAATAACTAATTTGTTCTACAAACATTCATTACATTTTTGTTGAATTCATTCTTTTTCAGACGACTAATAGATACGAATTGCTGAACTATAGCGAACACGGGACTACCGTTGATAATATTTTATACTCTTGCGACTATGCGAGTTCCCCAAGGATGGAAAGTGAAGACCAGGAAAGAGGGAAAAATATTTCAACTAAAGATCAAGAAACTACTGACGCTATAAAAACTATTGCCAACAAAAGCAAAGAGTTATTACCAGCGTACGATGGAATTCAAATTTTATGTAAATGCAGTCCTTTAAACCACCTCAACAATCATTATAATAACAGCTATTTGGAAGAAGGATGGGAAGGAAGCGCGCTAGTTGCTCATGGTTCTATATTGAGGTTCGGTTGCCTCGTATTCTTGTTTAGTACCGTTGATCACGTTTTAATAACTCATTGAATGAATATCATTATATGTATATTCGAGATAATGTAAATACAACATGTAAAATAGAAGAACATTCTACATTAAAAAGACTTTGAATAATTTCAAATAATTATGCAAGTTGGAGGAGAATATTTGGCCGATATTTCGTTGAATTTATATTTTTTGTTGTTGTTCAATTCCTTTTAAAATATCGTTTTTACGTTTCAACTCACAAAAAAATTAGAGACAAACGTAAATCATGATATGTCATAAGAAGCTTTTTCTCTTGCCCATTTCTTTGTTACATTGGATTATTTTTATCTTCTGTTAATCCGAAGAAACAGAGAGTATTCTGAGTTTTCAGTTGTGTCATTTGTGCCATCCCCGGAATGTGAGTGTTTTATCATTATTTTTCTATTCGCGATTAGGAAGAAGAATCGAATTTTTAGTAGAAAAAAAAAGTAAAAAGACGGAAAAAAAAAATTAAAACAAAAGGAAACTAGTAAATAAATGATTGGCAACTGTAAAATGCATAGACGCCTATTTATTTATAATATATAAATGTATAATAATTAATATTATTACAATACAATTTGTTATTATTGTACAACAATACAAGAGTTTGAATACACTTTGTTGAAAGAAAGAAATACTTAGGCATGGGTTGCGGCTGGCAACAGTGTATGTACATTTTCTTTACGATGATAATATTTGATTGCCAATTAAAGGGGGATGTGCGTTAAAAAAACAAAACAAAAAAAACAATAGCAATAATTCATTAATAATAGTAACAATAATAGAAATAATAGTAGCTACTTGCAGCACTGATTATTATCGGTATGTAGTCGGAAGCTGACGCAGTACCTTAACTATTTAATTACCACAGATTAATAGAAACGACTTGCGCTGTGTATTGGACATGACAAACATTGTCTTTTAACGATCGTATTATACTTAATCAGTAATTTTTTTAGATGCTCAACATTTTTCTTTATTATTATTTCTTTTGTGTTTTTTTTTTTTTTTTGTATCATTTTTATTTCCTTCTGCTTTTCTTCTTCTAAATAATATATAACTCAAACTTACGTCGAGTTTCAAGCAAATTGTTAAGCTCATGTTTTTAGGAGAGAGACCAAAATTATTGAACATCTTATTTCGAAGAACTACATTACTGGTTTGTACTTATTTTTAACACACTTATCTAAGGTACAGCAAGATTCCATGCTATTTTTTTTTTTTTCTTCAAAATTCCAAGTGTCAAGTAATTATCTTTATCTCAAACGAATGACTAACTATACCTTCTTATATTACAGGAAATTTGCTTTTCTTTTCTCTATTTTTATTTTATTTTTAATTTTTTCCTTCTATATAAAATTTGGAACGTTTATATTAATTCATGTCCATCGGTAACCTTAGTTTTGTCTTATTTTGCGCTATTTATCATAGCAAATAATAATAATTAGGAAAGGTGGTAATCTTTTAGATAGTATTATTGCTAACAACATTTGCGTCTATGTTGCTTAGTACTTTTGCTCAAGTTTACCGTCTCCTTTGTTTGTATAGCTTGGCGTTCCTTCCTTTCCTTTTTCGTTCGTAAAACTTGCCGTGTTATTGCCATAAACATCTGAAATTATTTCAATTTATCAGTTCACAAACAAATATACTATACAATATACATACAATATTATAGGTATAGATTCTCGAATATTTTTATCATAATGCAGCAATAAAAACTATCTCCTTTTCAAAATTCGTTATATTCAATTTTCCAGTTACTCGAAATTATCACAACTGCTCGAGATATGAGATACCCTTTTGCTATCTGTGTATTCTATACTTAGTATGGATCGACGCAATGTCATCACACCCCACTATTATTAACTACAATAATCTTCTTTGACATGAAAGTAGAAGTTATGTGTACTCGAACAATGAGCCAATGATTAAAATCGACATAAAAAATCAGTAAAAAAAAAAAATCGCTAAGAACTGCTTGTTTTGCTTTTTTACAATCAAATCTTGCCAGAAAAAGCCAGAATCATGCACTCCAAACTTTCGAACCAGATGGATAGCAAATCATCCCGCAATCTTGATTTTTTATGGAGTTGGAAGTTTGTAACGTTAACGTAACAGAATTTTTTGACAAAAAATTCATTACTTCACGACTCAAATGTTGTTATATTAGTCAAATTATAGTTTCACTAAATTCGGAAAATTATGCACCGTATTCTGCTCTTTTTCAATCGTCCAAGTAATGGAATCAAGAATTATCACCAAATATTTTGTTGCGTTCACGTTACAAACAATTTCAACCTGATTTTTTTGTACAAGCTATTCAATAATTTGGACAGTATATTTTGGACGCAAGTGAGTTTATGAATAACTTTGCATGATTTTAGTTGAAAAGAAGTTTTCATCATATTAAAATCTTTTGACATTCTCGAACTTTCACATCTCCGACAGAATATTAATTTGAAGATAATTGGACAAAGAATGAAATCAAAATGAACGAAAATCATCCACGGGTTAGACAAGAATAATCACGATCAATTTTTATATGAAAGAACCTTATTGTCATGGTTTGCAAATTCGAACAGAGACTGTAATCAATCTATTTTTCTTTGAAAGTTCATTCCATCATCGCACTTCAGAACACCATTGCTGAAATGAAAACTTCTTCAGGCAAAAGATCGTTCAGAATGAAAGCTGTATTGAATCGAGGGTAGGATATTGGGAAATTCCCAAATAAATTAACAGATGGTGTGAAAATTCCGAAGAATTGACCACATCTCCTATGAGAATTTAATCAATTCAATTTCCGGCATGTTCCAAGCAGTCTGGATCGAATAGCACAAATGTTTTGCCTAAATTCGTGCAGCAGGGGTTCAGAAGCGAGGCGATTATAATGACGTAAAATGAAGTCTTGTTAAGAAATTCATTGGACTTTGGACTAATTTTGATTCGTTCAACCGCGACATGTACAGCAATTCTTGAATTAGAAAACGTGAATTGTGTAGCGTTAATTGGGAACGAACCTCTTCGACGTTGATATTGTCCTTTGCAGAAGTCTCGAATAACTGAATACCCATTTGAATGGCAAATCTCTGGGCATCTTCGGTGAGGACAACTTTGCTATGAGGCGCATCGTTTTTGTTACCGACTAGTACCCTGTTCACAACATCACAGTTATGCTCGATCTCGTGTAGCCATCTTTTAACATTGGCAAATGAATCTCCACTCGTAACATCGTAAACAACAATCACACCGTGCGTTCCTCTGTAGTAGGTAGAAGTTATAGTTCTGAACCTCTCCTGACCCGCCGTATCCCATATTTGGAGCTTTACTCTCTCACCGTCAACTTCAACTGTCCGAATTTTAAAATCAACTCCTATCGTCGTGATGTAGCTGCCGGAAAAAGTGTTGTCCGCAAACCGTAACAGCAGCGAACTCTTTCCTACACCTTTAATAGAAAACAATCGAAAATCAACCTTCGATCATGAGTCGCTAATAAAACATTACAAAAGACAGAGAGAGAGAGAGAGATGGAAAAAGAAACGGGAAGGTAATAATCAGCGAGCGAATTTTCCCTGCCCGACATTTTTATCATTCAAATTTATCTCTATTAGTCATTATCTTCTATTATATAGGGGGGGAAGTGTAATGCAGTCGCATGTTATCACTTCTGTCCGGAAACAAATCGTACTTTGGATGAATATACGTAGCTAACAAGTGTCTCGGTTCGGACGAAGTCCCGGAGGAAAACTAGTCCATGATTTGTTTTTTATTATGAGAATGATATATATTGGGAGGGGGGAGGGCTCGAAGGGTATATGAAAATTCGTAAATTACCACTATCTCCGATGATCAGCAGCTTGAACAAGTGATCATATTCGCGGGCCATTTTCTTAGAAACAGCCCTCTGCGACGACGACGATTATTGCCGTTTTATTTTGCTCAGATTTTCTACCGTCCGTTGTTGTTATTTCTACCTCGCACACTTTCACTCAATAATATCACGGTATTATATTATTATTCAGCAGTTTCCGATTGCTGATACACAACGAACGGGGTACCGATTCGTGCGAGTAACTAGCGGGAACGAAGTGAGGCCTACAACTAAGATAGTAAATTGTCACTTTAAAATTGAAAGATCGCCATGTTCCTTTGACGTGATATCACCATTCATTATCGCTATCGCGTAAAAAAAAAGATCTACTCTCATTTAACAGGACGCCCATCCCACATCAGCTCATCACCACCGCCATTTTTCTTCATACATATATGTATCATAATCTAGGGACCTTTTCCCTTCTCATTCAACTATCTTTATTCGACCACTTTATTCCCGGGTTCTTTCGGTGAAATAGGAAATTTTTTTATCCAAAGTCGCATTCCTCGGCCTAGATGTCACGAATCGACCACGATTTACGGCTTTGAATTCATTCCCAATAATCTGATTCAATCATTTCTTTCGTATGGTAGGTTTTAATTTTCTCGAGAATAAACAGCACCGGGATGATATGTCAATAAATTCAAACGCTGACTACCTATACGTACGGTTTCTGGATAATTCACTGGTTCGTTCGCAGCCAATAGGAACGAGTATTGGCTAGGGAAACTGCAGCAAGGCGGAGTAAATAATGGTACTTTTTCATTCGGCTGTTGGTAAACTTGCATTTGAAGTCGATATCCGATGTTCGAATACAAAAATCTATACTCAAAATCTAAATGAATAAATAGCGGTGAATCGAATTTGCACACTATCGCAAAAAAGAAAAGATACGATGAGCACATTTCTGAATCAAATTACTGAGCTAGCTGTTTATTATAATAGAATATGTGCTGACATTCTTCAGTCAGCGAAAAATGCAATAATTTATCTGGCAATTGAAGTCCATCGTAAAAGAGACGTTTCAATATTTTAGTAGCTTGTAGAGATTTTATACGAATTTCAGTCTGAGAGGTACGAGAAAATAATGAGAAAATCATTGGAAATTAAAAACAGATCGACTTTGCAGTTTACGAATCCGTATTTTTAGAGAATTCATGTTGCAGGCCCATTGAAGTTTTTCGAACTCTTTTCATCCTCAAATTCGAATGTGTCAATCCCAGTTAATTATCCTCGTTAGCTCTACGTAGCTGATCGATATTGATTCTAGGCGAATTTTAACTTAACTACGTACTCCTTGCAACCCTAAAATTTTGCGACTGTTGCATCCCTCCAAAAGTGCTCAAAGAAGAGAATCGTTATTGACTTATTGTATTCATGAATAGATTCACAGATATTCTTAGCACAAAAACGAGTTCAATGGATTCTACTTGTCCTAGCTATGCAATCTGATGAAAAACAATCATAGGCAGGCCGCAGAAATTCGTGAATACATGAAAATCGGACTTGAAGCCGTTTCTAACTCGCGAATCTTTTGAACTGAAAACAGCAGCGCATATTCGATTCCCTATTCTCGGTGCGCGCTGAGCGTGGTTTCCCTACTTTACATACGATCAAGCCACTATATCAGAAACTGGAGTAGCCTCAGTGCGCACCGAGAAGAAAAATTCTAAATCGTAATTTCGCAGTATCCTGCTCCTCCTCCTCCTCCTTCTCTACGTTTGATTCGCTGACCGAGAGATCCGAGAGTGGATTATAGCAGAAAACTAACCTATATCTTTTGCAAAACGGCCAACTCAGCTCGTAATGCTACATGCAGTTGAAACTTTTAAAAATTATCAATAAAAATTCGCACTGCCGGGTCTCTACGCTCCGAAAAATCTAGCGAAATGATTTTCGTCGGTTGTCGGTATGCTTTCGCCAAATATCCAGCCAAACAGAGGTTAAGGGGTCTCGCTGTTATACCGAGAGTAATATTATCATGTCCTCATCGAGAATTGAACAACAGTTTTACACAGTACGAATCCTCGTTTAAAGTTCATTCAAAGCTAGGAAAACATCATCTAATATTATATTTATTAATCCACACAGTTCTTCCCCCGTAAAACTAGCATATGCTTCCTACGAATCGGCGGTTGGAAAATCTGCAGAAAAAGCTGAAGCTCCGCCTGTTATAATCATTCATGGTCTTTTTGGCTCAAAGAACAATTGGAACTCACTATCCAAAGCTATACATCAAAGAACTAGTCGCAAGGTAATTATTACGTCTCAGAAGACTTTGAAGTAAGCATTGTTCAGTAAGCGCGGGGTACAAATGTCAGCGATATATTTTTTATCCTTCTGAGAATTGAAATTAAGCTCTGCACTGTTGAGCTTAAACTGTTCCCTCAAGTTCTTCATTTTGACACTAATCTCACTTTGACAACTACTTTTCTGGTGACTTAATTTTCTCGGGCCTGATTGTGTAAGGAAAACTGATTTTAGTGTCCAAATACGGGAATATTTCCACCCAAGAAATGATAACACCGATTGAGGTGGTTCAGGTTTGGTAATTCACCAATGAGCAAATTCCAAATACAATCGAATCGAAGCAAAAAAACAAAATATAGAAAATACGACGTTTGATGCATGAATTCAAATTGCAAAAACAGGGTGTCTACAGATCCTGGAAATCCCGGAAAAAGGCTGAAATTTTTTCAAAATTCTTTAACCTTTTCCAATTCAAAAATTTGTCTATTATCTTTATAGTACACTTAATTCTATAATGAATATCCGCTTTGTGGATGCTAGCTGAAATAGTGATCTAATCATATTATGCGATACGTGATCTACCAATGGAATGAAAAGGTCGAATAACTTGTCTGGTTTGGGTGAAAAAATACTTCAAGTTCCTGAGAATCTTGTAGTTACATCGTGGCAAACTGTTGAGTAGTTGAAATTTTCATAAAATTATCCCTGGAAATTCTGGAAATTGGATAACAGAACTCTGTAGATATCCTGAAAAACTAAGATAATGTATGGAAAACTATATTAGAATAAACAGTTAGCCTTTTGTATCTCCCAGAAATTATTCACTAGGATAGAAAAACGTCAGCAAATTGTTCGTATCGATTCGGGCGATTGGCATTGTCTTGATAAAATTTATCCGTATTTAATAAACAGATTAATCAGGATGACTCATAATATTTCAAAAGAATTCATTCGGATGGATCGAACTGAATCAGATTAGAAATTATAATAAGTTATATTTCACAAGGAATTGAAAGGAACCAGAGCTAGATAAATAGAAACGAGTAAAAACACATGGGATAGATTGAAGAATTTAAAGTAACGAATTTCAATGAGTGTTCCTTTGTTGCATGGTCTATCCTAACGACTATCGTCATGTGCCGAATCCACATGAAAGACCTCGGTCAATTGATCGAAGAGTTTTTAAAAAAAGAGGCAACATCACATAATTGAATGAAATACCTTCAAAACTGCAGGTAATAGCCGTAGATGCTAGAAATCATGGAGACTCGCCACATGCCCCGGAGTCATCCTACAGTCACATGGTGGAAGATGTTACTCTTTTATTAAAAGATCTTGGAATAGAAAAGGCAGTAATGGTTGGCCATAGCATGGGCGCAAGAGTCATGATGTATCTGGCTCTGAACCATCCAGAACTTGTCGAGAAGCTAGTGGCCGTCGACATGTCCCCGGTGAAAAACAGCCCCAGCCTTATGGCTATGCTGGGGATATTTGAGGCAATGAAGAGCGTAACTTTAGACGAAAACGTGTCCTTATCGAAGGCTCGTAAAATGACCGATCAACAATTATCCGCTTCTATAAGTTCGCCGGCTATTCGTCAGGTATTATTGATAAATCGTTTTTCATCAAGTTCCGTTTGTTTTAGATGTGTTCTAATGTATTGAAGAAGATTCTCACTTTCTTACCAGTTTTTACTGACAAATCTTGTCGAAGCAGAATCGGGAAAATACAAATGGCGCGTGAACCTCCCAGTACTCGAGAAAAACTTCACTACCCATATAACGAGGTTTCCCGCTATTGACAAAACATTCGAAGGACCAACTCTTTTCATCGGAGGCGAGCGGAGCGATTACATTAATGTTGACGACCATGAAAAAATAAGGAAAATATTTCCCTCGGCTAAAATTCAGTATATTCCTGGCGCAGGCCATTGGGTTCATTCTGAGAAGCCCAAAGAGTTCCTAGACATGATTACTTCGTTTATTAACGAAACGCAGTAACGTTAGTATCTGGTAAGTTCATAATTGAGATTCAGAATTAAGATGCTGAATAGTTTGAAGAACTATTGTTATACAGAGATGCTTTGAGTCCATGGAATCAATACAATGCAAATGATTTATCTTGTAATTGTACTTCAAACTTTCAGCAATCCTAATGACTATTTTCAATAACCAGAATCAAGACTCAAAGTTCAGAAATCTAGTGATTTATTTGAACTGCGACGCAGCTATAATTATTTTACAATACTACCTCAATTCACAATTAGCGTATCGTAAACATGTGTCATAAATAATTGATCAAATTTAACGAATTAATATGCAACATGATATTTTTTTTTTTTTTCAAGCATTTCTTGTAGATAACAGTAATTCAGTGCTATTGTGCCAAGTATACACTTCTTGTTTCTTTTTCAATGTGCATATCATTTGATTTGTGCGATGGCATTGTCACTCGTTAAAGATAAAAGCTCACCAGAAGGAGCGTATATCTGTATTTTTCTGTTTTACTTTTTTTTTTCTTTTATCTTTTCAGATAGTTTCTCAATGTCTGCAAAGTTCCTCAAGAACTTCAATCTCCGTGACGAGGGGGCTCTGATTCTAGCCGCGAACCATTCCCGTACAAGACAGCACTGCTTCTTCTAGTTGCTTTGTATCGAATGTGCTCAGTTGCGTTAATATTTAAAACAATTCGTAACCAAGGCCTCCGTCATAAGCGTAGTCTGCTTTGTTGTGCATCACGAGCCGATCGTCCACAAAATAGAACGAGTCTGAACGAGTTTCGAATGGATTAGCTATCATCTCTGATACTGTAACAATGTATCATACACAGAGAAATAGTTAGTACAGAGTTGATATAATTTGAAAAATCAAATTAACGAGAGGGAAACAAGAGCCGTGGTAAATTACCTCGTGTTGTGCAACATTTTAGTTATGAAAATTAGACACTCTGGGATATGTGTGCGAGTAAAACTAGATAATAAATTAATAAATTAGTAATTTATCAGTCAATTGCAATGAAATGTCAATAGATATTCAATCGTACGATAAAATAGGCTGTAAAAGTTAAACTTTTTCAGGGAGAAAATAATTGTTAGAACAAAATTGACGAAATTGTAATATAAATATTATTCCTTAATTATTTTAATGAATGATCAATTGTGCCGTCGAAAAAATGACATTAATAAATTATTTGGAAGAGATAATATTGTGTAAAATAAAAATCGAATCAGACTTAAGTCATTCTGCTTCTACTTATTTTTATACTTGCGTATTTGATTCTCTTACCCAGCTCTGGAGGGAGGGCAGGAAACTCGTAGATATGTTCGCAGGTATTCTTGCTATTCGGGATACAAAATCCGAACTCAAAATCGAAAGTCTTCAATAGCTTGTCTCTAAAGAAGTGTCGTTCTATCATCCTGAATTTATTAACCGGACGAGATCCGACCATAAACTCAACGGTGGCCCCGACTGTTTTCAGTTTTAAAAACTGTGGGGTGAATTGATACCGTACAAATCTTCCTGTGTTCGGATCGCATCCTCCTGCCTCATCCGTCTCAGCATCAGGATCCGAATTACTCTCACATTCTGGAGAATGTAAAAATTCATTTTATTGCTAGTTATCGTACTAACAGGCCTCACAGCGCTCGAAGCGGTCAAGGGAAGAATAGGAAAGATGTGGCTGGTTATTGAAAACGGGAAAAAATTGTACAACGGCACAATTTCAAGTCTTATTTTTCAATTTCTGGTCCCACCCTGGAATCACATTCTTCTTTATCATAGGTTTGATGTTTTTTATAAACGACGGCTGAAAAAGAATATCGATTTTGTTTCTGGAATTGGAAATTTACTTTTTTTTTTTCAAACTTCGAACGCTATGAATAATTATTTGATTAGAACGTTGCCCACTTTTCTTGATTAAACTTTGTATGATGAAAAAGTCATAACTGTGCTAGTTGGACATGAAAATGTTTGATCTGGCTAAATTTGATACTTTCAAGTGACGAGCTGCTCCAATTAGATTTTTTTGCAGTCTAATGATCATATTTCAGGGTGTGATTAGCGGATGCTTGCGATTTTAGTGCCTTTCTATCAGAACTGTGCATTTTTGGGGAAATAAGGTAACGACTATGAGGCCTGTACTAACAATGAGCATGAGGTCATTCCAAATGAAAGACAGTTGCAGAAAATTTATTAACGACATACCAGCGACTGAAATTAATGTTATTCTATGTACTAGCCTGCAGCGGGAGGTTTGGCAATTTCAAATAAGACTGTTCCTGTTTCTAAATCTCGTATTTGAAATCTAGTAAAGTCTATGTCGTACACATTTGCTTCGGGTGAACATAAGTACTCTGAAAAAATGAAAAACGATCAAGATTTTGAAGCATACAATGATCACAGTTAAGGTGTTCAATTGAAAGCTGCTGTTTACAAAAATGGTAAATTATACGAAAGTGGTCAATTTACTGTCTGTTATGGTGGGCATGTGTAGAACCATATCTGGAGTAACAGGCTCGCTGTCGAATACTCCGTTTCCATTATTTTCATGAACAACAGTTGGAGTGACTTGCACATTGGTCCCACTTGTTTTATTTCTGCTTACTAGACTCATTGTCTTTTGAGTATCTGTTCAATATTCTCAATATTACCGACAATATATATCCACAAACGAACTACCCGTCGTTTGAATAAAATTTCTCAACTAATAACATAAATTAGGCTCAAATATCGTAACAAGTTTGACTAAAAAGTTTGACAGCTAGTATGGTTTGACGTTCGGCGGATTGATTTTGACGCGACTCGAACTCCGTGACTTCTTCTCATCTATCATTCAGGGTTTACTAACGTGAAATTCCCTAGCCGACAACTCTGATGGTAACTCATCACTTACCGACTGTGATATGCATTTTTCCATGGCTTTCGGTCATTCTGGATATATTCCTACTGATTTATTTATAATCGATAAAAATGTTTATCGAAAAGTTTCAATTTTTTGGATACACACAACTAGAATTGGGTAATTTTATTGTCTAGGGTATGGGGATGTCTGTGATTGGAGGTTGGCAGAACTGCCCGACGTACAACTCGAAGCGGTGACGTTACCAACGAGACCGAAGACGTTGGTGATATCTACATACGTGGCGCGGCGATATTTCGCGATTATTTTATACCGGAATAAATAATTAATGAATGAAAAATGAATTTTCTTCTATGCAATATATTTATACTTATCTGGATCGGCTATGCGAGTGCTTATTCAATAACAGTTGACGCTCACGCCGAAGAATGCTTCTTCGACAAGGTTGAATATGGCACAAAAATGGGTTAGTTTTTACAATTTTCATTCCGCTCTGTCCAACTATACGATTAACCAAAATCTGGATACATTTTCAGACTCTAAATAAGTTTCATATTTACTATGTTTGTCTCACATTTTCATTTTTCTGCATGTTTGTGTGTCCTCACCGAAAATTGAACATTAACCTAAAGTTCGGTTTCACTTT
Source organism: Ametastegia equiseti (assembly GCA_963989295.1). Classification (NCBI taxonomy): domain Eukaryota; kingdom Metazoa; phylum Arthropoda; class Insecta; order Hymenoptera; family Tenthredinidae; genus Ametastegia; species Ametastegia equiseti. The sequence continues at coordinate 24,168,746 of OZ022389.1, forward strand.
CTCAACCACCTTCTGTATCTTGTCAGACCGTGTCATCTTTATGCTATTTTTACCATACTCACTGATCACTGCGATCACGCGTACAAAGTTTGTTGTTATATCTCTCCTCTAACATTGCAAAATTCAAATAGCAATTTTATACATATTTCATTCAAATCCTGCACGATTTTGGCTTCCGCCAATGAACCACTCTTCCTCAAGTTGCTCGCTGTAAGATATCGCCTGAAACTTTGCTCCAATTATTTTCATTCCACTGTTAAGGTCTCATGTTTGAAACATCGGAGGGAGGATTCCTCGATATAGATGTAAGGATCGTTGGACCTGATGGAAAAGTAGTATATCAAGGAGAAAGAGAGACAAATGGCAAATATACTTTCTCCGCGCACACCGCAGGCGTATATACTTACTGCTTTGGAAATAAGATGAGTACGATGACGCCTAAAGTGGTAATGTTCAATATGGACATTGGCGAATCTCCCAAACACGAAGGCGAGGGTGAAGCTCAAGAAGGAGACGCGTCCAATCATGGTAAATTGGAAGATATGATTAGAGAACTCAGCGCCAGTTTGACCGGAGTCAAACACGAACAAGAATATATGCAGGTTTGTATATTTCATATCATTTGAGTCGAAAGAAAGACTAATAGTCAAAGAATGATGAAAAAGCGCAGGTCTCCTGAAATTGTGAAGATCCTACTTTTCCTAAAATTGACAGAACCTGCTCCATTGTGTCTTTAAACTCCATTAAATTTAAGGGAATTCTTAAAATTTGACTGATTTCAACTTCAAGAAATAGACTCATTGTGCATTGCATTGTAAATCCATGTGAAAGTACTCGATCTAATAACCAAATTTATGAGTAAGTTGTTCCCATCTGTTGATCCCCCAGCTGTATACGCTGTACTCAACTATATAGAAAACTTTTATCCAGGATCCTTAAAAAATTGCAATATCACATGTTTCGAGATTTTGTTTAGAAAAAAAAGTTTAATTTTCCACTGGAGTGTTTGAAAGCATTCATATTATTTCAACCGAGCATTTGATCCCTGATCATTTTGTGTATTATTTTTCGCCTGCAATTTGTCTCAAAAATGTTGATAATGTCTCAAGAATTCTGTAGTCTTTATAGTTTCACAAGATCCAATAATAAACCATAATTAACAATGTTTCAGGTGCGGGATCGAATTCATCGGGCAATCAATGAAAGTACCAATTCTCGTGTGGTTATGTGGTCGTTTTTCGAGGCCTTAGTATTAGTTTGCATGACTTTAGGTCAGGTCTTTTACTTGAAGCGATTCTTTGAAGTTCGACGTGTAGTTTAACACAGTTTAGGCAATAGCGATACCTCATCCAAACTTATTGTACGTTTTTTGTTTTTTTTTTACACATAATTAAATTATACTGAACATTATAGACGTATTCATTCATCGACGTTTGTTTAAAACATCCAAACCTCTTGTACAGTTTACTGATGATGATTCAGCATCGCTTCGATTCATTGTTTTCTGGATTAATTGTGTAAGAAAATGTCATTAAAAGACTTGAGCAGCAACAAAAAAAAGTATGTGAAACTTTATACAAGGTGGAATGTAGAGAAGGAAAAAATGGTTTGAAACTGGTGAATAATATTGTTTTTCAAACACAAATATCAGTTTACCATGTATAATTTATTCTGCGTTTGAACATGTTTTTACAATCTCTCTCCAATCTACATTATGATAGTTAATTTCTAAGATTGTATCCTAAATTAATTATTCAATGGTACGGTCCCATGGCTTTTCAGGTCGAAATTGGTCCCAAGGATGTGGATTTTTGTATCGAGATGGTTCGGTCAATTTCACTCCTCCATTTTCTAGTTCTTTAACGAATGATTCCAACTTGCCACCTTTGGGAGGCTCTAAGTAACAATTAACGAAAGATATTCCAGATTCCAGACATCTCTGGGCGAGCACTCTTCCCAAGTTTACGTACGCCGCGGTATCTGTTAACCTTTGAAAACATTACAATGGTATTTGCGCTGCTTTGTTCGAAAGCAATTGTTACAAGGAGAACTAGAATCTGAACAAACCTGTACAGGTGTTTCTTGATAGCCCATTCATTGGTTGAGACTGTGATTACTGGTCCACGTTCGAAATGGTGTATTTCCGCTGTTAAGTGACGTGCTGTTCTCGTCAACTTCAGCCTGAATTTAATAAAATCTAAATTTACAGCCGCTAAAGAGTTGAAAGCCCAACGATTACATGTTTTAGGAAATTCAGTTGAAAAAAAGAAGATATTATCTCCTGACGAACGCGTTTTTGGGTCAAACGTCTAGCCCTAATTATTGTTGCTGTTTCTATTTTTTTGGCAAGGAAATAAAGTAGGTTGATATAATTAGCTTACGTGTGCCAGTGTTCTCGAACTTGTCTGTCTAGGTGATAGCCACTAGGTTTTCTCGCAATTCGAATCAGTTCCAAATTTCTTGGATTTCTGTTTTTCACGATCCTACAGTTTTCTAATAAATCGGCATTCGCGTGAAGTTTCCTGCACCCATTTCTCAGAGAGATATTCACAGACCCTAGAGACTTCAGGATTACGTTCATTTTTTTATATATCACTGTTACTACGTTACATAAAAACCTTTATTTATTTATCAACTTTTTTGAGGTTATGCGGAAATACAAACCGCACCGAATACGGCCTTTTAAATAAATCTCTATATGTATTTCGGACACTCGGTATACTCTACACCATAGCCAACTTCAGGTTTCTTTAATTCGGAATTTGGACAAACGTACCGATCCACGAGATAGTTAGACATACACGTGGAACTTAAATTCAACTCTGAAGCCTAATTTCGTAGCCAAAACATCACTGATTGATAAGAAATTCGTATCAGCGATAACGAGAAAGAGAACGAAGGGCATGACCCTCTTTGATTTCTAAGAAAGTAAAAAAAGTTTTACAGATTGTTTATCGACATTTAGAATCTTTTGAACTTTTTCTCCGATTTCTTCAAATCAAAGAACGTACCTCTCTGAGTTCTCTTTCCTTTTCATCACTGACATCAATTTCACATTAAGCGGATGTGTTTTCGCTGAGAAACTAGGCTTGAAAAATTCCAAGTGGAAAGATCGTGTTTTACGTCGCCTCAAACTGGCTTTTCATAATAGCGACAAACGCAATCGGACTAATCAAATACTTTCATTTGAGTGACGTCAGACTCTAACCGGCCGATGATTGGGTTAACGCTCGTTTTAACGTCAGTTTGAGAAAAAACAGTATGTTACATACAAAACCAAAATATTTTCGAGTGGTTTCCGGAACACATAGTGCGTAATGGTATTTTGGTAATAACGTAAATTGGTATTCCCGGATAGCGAGGAGTGGGGGGTATACAAGACACGGGTACTTTACGAAATTTCATCATTCACAAGTTAACAGTAGCACATTGTCTTTGTTGTATAAATTTGAGTGCCCGTTAGTGTGGAAGATCATAATTAAGATGAATGAAGAGAAAAGTTTGACGTGTGACAATTGGTAAGCCGTGTCCTTCCTCATACAATAATGTTAATAATTTGATCAATCATTATAATTTTGAATCTCAACGTAAACAATGGTATGAAGATACGTTAACCCCGCAGATCACTGACAGACGCTATTTATAAATCGTGGAAAAAATTAGTTCATTTATACTAGGAACGATGGCGAAGGTTAAAATAGTTAAAAATAATTTTCATTAGTAAAGTGAATGTTTTATTTCAGCAAACTGAAAATTGCATCTCAGAATTATGTTATGCACACGCTGCATTGCACCCGACATTTAGAACTCTGTCAAAAATGTGGGGAACCTGTACCGAAAGACAAATTGAAAGAACATATCAGCACGGAACATGCAGATGAAATCTGTAATGTATGTGGAAAAAGTATGGAGAAAGGGCTGTTACTAAAACACGTACAATCAGATTGCCCGAAACGGTTAATTTCCTGTCTCTACTGTGAGTTGGAGTTGCCTAATAACGAAATGACCGCACACGCAGATTATTGCGGCACTCGCACTGATAAATGTACGGAATGTGGAGAGTTTGTGATGCTGAAGTACACGCAGTTACACTTAGACTCAAACCATAAGTTTCTTAAACTTGAAGATGGTAGGTAACAATATGATTTATCATCCAAATTTTTCCTCCTGATAGTTCTCGTTCATAATTTGCCCTTCATTTATGAGGTCAAGAATATCAAGATAATAAAATAGGCTAAATTAGTTGAACCTGGACATCTTCACTCTACAAATATTGAACCCAAATGTTCAGTATAATGCCTTATATCTATGATATCATTATCAGTTCATACCACACCGAGTAATTTACAAGGTCGCCATGTCCTGAATGAAAATTCCATGTGCAAATATTAAAGGCTCAACTAGTTTTTCTCAAAAATCTAATTTTTTGAATTTGTGTGGTGATTTTTTACACAAGTTTGGTTTGGGAAAGTAGTTTATTTGAATAATAGCTAAGCTTCTTGCTTCAAAAATTTGGAGAAATTTTTTTGTGCATGAATTTGTATCAGGAATTTATATCCATTGTTGAAATATTCAATTTTCAACCTCTTTGTTGAAGAGATTGTCACCTAGAGATTCTGCTGTTGTAAAATGATGCATCAACTGAAATAACGAATTGGTTACAGATTCATTGCAAGTGTATTGCAAAAATAGATAGTTGACGAGATTAGACAATCATTCGATACAAAATAACTTAATTATGTGCAGTCAATGAAACAGGGTGTCTAGCGTTCACGGCATATCAAATTCCCTGACTTCTTCAGATCTTTCAGACCTAAAATAGAGATTTTTCCAGGATTTATTTAAACCCAAGTCACATGACGAACTTATTTTTGATGCTGATTCATTCAATACATTGATTGTAAAATGTTTTCATTTCATGAGTTGAGATAGTGAACTGTTTCATTTAATTTGATTTTCATCGAACGCCGTTGCGTAACTCACTGATAAACATTACGAATGTAAAGAAACTAAAAAAAGATTGAGGTAAGCCCCCATGTTTACGATAAATTTCCACTTTGCTTCGTTAAGTAATAATTATAATATAAAACAGCAAAAAATTGATAAATGATGAAAATTGACAAATTCCAGACATGTGCCTGAATTCCCTGACATTTCCCGGTTTTTCAGATATACCTGACAGCTAGAAACCCTGTGAAAGTATTGAGGCAATTGAATGCTAACAGAGACTTTATTTCGGAGAGTTAAAAATAAAAATAATATTCCTTATTTTCAGAACCAGGACCAAGTGCTTCTTGGAAAGAAAATTCGGCTGCTGCATCTCCCGTTAAAAAACAGAGTCATGAGAGTGGGGAGTCTACACTTTTACCTTGTGAATTCTGCGACGGTATGTTTACACCGCGAGAATTGAGACGACACCAGATATCATGCACGCATGGTTGGAACACGACTATTCCCGTACTTAGAAGAATCTCCGTGATCAAATGTGAACTTTGTGGCAAATCAATCGCCTCCAGGGAATACGAAGCTCATTCTGAGCTGTGTGCCCAACCGCATTTGCCCGATCGATCAGACCAACGAAGCCTGATAAATACAAATGTAATTCCATGCGATGTATGCGATTCGACAGTTCCATTCGAAGAATATGGAACACATAGCAATCGATGCTCAAAATATCCATTCACGACGGTATCGAATACTAAACAACCGCCGTCTCGAGGTAGAAAAAATTCTGTCATTCCTTGCGATGTCTGCAACGAATCGATTCCTCTCAAGGACTATCAGAGGCACCGCATATTTTGCGTTCCATCCGCACTGCGCACCTCGTCAAGTATCGATCATTTGTACTCTGTTAATGATTCAGGTTTAAAACTGCCGTGCGAATTTTGCGAGGAATCGTTCAGTCCCAAAAGACTATCGGCGCATCAGATTCGCTGCTCTCCAGCAAGTCAGCAAACTCCCATACCGTGCGAGCTTTGCGGGGAGTTGAAATCTCTTGCTGAAGTTTTTGAACATCAATTGAGGTGCACGGTTTCCGGAGATGTTTAATTATCGTAATCAGAAGCAAAATTGTGAGGAACAATTAATTTCCTTCTCCAGTGATTTGTGATATTTTTATTTAACTAGATAGAAGTTAATTGTAGTTGCAGATACATGTATTTATATGTTTGGGAAGTATTAAAGACTATTGCGTGCTATTTTACAAAGACTCTCCTTCATTCTGCATTCTCCTCATATTTGTGCTTTATGTCTTTCCATTGTTTCTGTAAAAGAACAAAATCAAACAGATGCATTAGTGTCAATTTGAAGAATGGAAGACTCAATCTCGCTGAGTGGAACAGGTGAATTTAATTATCAAGTTTCTGTTATTACACACCTAACAGCGTCAAGGTAGTCTAAAAATGAAGAGTCAAGGAAATAGGTTCGTTTTGGAGCGATCCAATTTTATTTTAGCATGCAAATTGACAATGTTCCTCCAGGAATAAAGAAAGTACTATGAGTTACCCAGAATTATGAATTTTACTAAAAATGCGAAGAGGGAGAAATTGACTCCAACCTATTCTATATTTTCTTCAATCGTAAGAATAAATTGTTGAAATTGATCGATAGCGTCAAGTACACAAAAAATGTCTTTCGGGTATTCGAATGAAGTGAGAATCCATGCCGTTTTACTTACTCCTTTGTTAATATTGTCGAATATGTTTCTCGCTACGATGTCGAAGGAGCGTTCGAAGAAGAACGTACCGCCTACTATCACCACGACGAATGTCGAGGTGCGCCTACACAAGGCGTTATAAACCGTCGTTGCGATTCCAGACATTTTGACCTGTTGACACGATCGGAAAAAATATTTTATTGACTGTTATTTAATTTTATTTGAAAAAATTTACTCAAACCAATCGACACCTTACGTAAATCTTTGCCGAGCGAACGATCGAGGACCACCAGACGACAGTACGAGATATGGGGATTTTTTACTGCTACTGCGAAGTCTACCAACTGCAAGCAAAAAAATCCCCATCTTCTTAAACGTTTTAACATTTTTCTTTACTCCGAATTTTGAAATTGGTCAATAATTCACCATTGAAAATCATTGCGCGGAGATTGAACAGTGAATTACATGAGTTCGAAGTAAAACGTCTATTCGTTGGTCTATTTAAATAAATTACTTGAGGTTGCTGTTGCTGCATTTTGCTTATGGCGTTTAGTGTGCATTGGCCTTTATTCTGTCCAGTGCGAAGTTGCACGCCATTCTTCTGTCCTTTTCCCTATCACATATTGCTTGTCGATGAGAGAGAGAGAAAGACAGAAGAAGATATGCGCAACTTCATGTCAATCTGAATTCATTAAGTTCGTAAACTCGTAAAAAAGGTTGTAAACCGATATCTGAAGTTGCGGTGGTTTTCAACCAATGAGAACCGTGGTAATCTAGGGAAATTGCTGCGCCTCGTATAATTCGAATAAAATGTAGGCGAATTGGAAGGAATTACGATCAGAGTCTGACATCTGGTGATATCGAGGATAGTCTATGAGCTAATAGTTGATGATATCCACTCCGAGGATCGAAGAGTCGCGAGAGTTTCGTGTTGTGGTTGTGTTGTTGTTAGCCTTCCTCGGCGAATGGTGATGCGAGGGGAGCGTAGCTAGGTGAAAACAGTGCGAGAAGATACGGTTCAGGTGGTAAAAATGGGTAATCAGGTAATACGCGGCGGGACAGAAACTAAGAAGAAGTCAAACGCCGTCCCAACGACAACGGGAAACGATGTTGGCGCTAAGAAAGCCATGACACGAAGTGCCTCTGGGGCCGACATTGAACATACACCACACACGCAATTACTTCCCATTGACAAACTCGCCAAGGCAAGTGGAGATTGTTTCCTCGAAAAAAATTATATCCCTACGTGTTTCTTCCCTACGTAAGATCTAGAGTTTATACCACATCGTTTTTCAGCTAACAATAAGAAACAAACTTTCCTTCGCGAAATTTAACTTCTAAAGACACTCGATGATTTTTTTATTATTTTCGAATGCTGCAATTTCTGACGTATCGTTCAGCGTCGTGTTATGACAGTCGTGTTATCGTAACATCCTGGCATTTCCTCACTTCATTTCTGAGTCATTCACGATAAATAAACGGCAGAGAGTTGAATATTTTATCTACAAAAGACAATCACAATTCACTCGCTTTTATATCTATCGAAAATTCTTATCAACATTTTATCGTTCCAAGCTCACTTAATAGACCCTCAGAACGTCAGATCTGTCAACCGATCTGGATTCTAGACCCGATAATCTCGACCTATAGTTTGGAATGCGAGAGCCTTGGTTTCTACTTGTCTTTGTACTAACAGATTTTCCCTATTTTATCAACATCTTAGATTCTCACCGAACGATCGCAGCACCATGAATCGGTCAATGGAGTCACAGAGGACGTATTCAGGCGATATTTATTCCCACAGTATCCAGATTTTGCAGTCAAATTATTTTCCCACTTGCATCGTCAGTCAAAAGCGACGACAAACCACCTCGGCATATCTGCTTTCAAACAGCAAGCGGAACGCTTTCTTTCCATCATGAACGATCAGGCCATATTGGAAGGCTACGTCAAAATGTACGCTAGACAAAGCATGGACGTTACTTCGGATGGATTGAAAGACTTGCTGATGGTTACTTACCAATTGGCTTTGGACAGCTCTAGCGGCGGACCTCAACGTTGTCCGCACATTTATCGCACCGTCGACGCCGTCATTACTTCTTGTGTTAGTAAGCCTGCATATTTTTTATAATACTTGGATCCGTGTAGTCGTCGTCTCATTCCACAACCAGGTTCCAAAAATAATCGAAATCGATCACTAGGCATTAATACAAACGGGTTTTTAATGTGGCTGAAGTTTCGAATGTTCATTTGTGTTTGCAACGCTTTTAAGCAACGGAAGTAGCGAAAAAATTTCTTGTTACCCTCATTCGACTGCCTGAAACTTGTGAATTTTCAAATCTTTATAACTTACCTTCGTTTTTCAACATATCCAAAATCTATATCTGTATTTTTTTAGTGGATGAACAAACTTTTGGAATTTCAAGCATATGGTTTTTTATGCGAAGAAAAGGTATAATCGAATGAAAAAATACGTGGTCATTTTTTGTCAGATTTGACGCGGAATTTCTTGTAGTAAAAAAGTAAAGTCCATTAATGCAAATTTTTAGAGACTTGATCATCGTTATTATGCAATAGTCCAGACTGCGAATAAATTAATACTCAATGTATCGCTGATTAACGAAATCGCGAGTCTCAATGACGCTGAAAGATCTGAAGTACGTTCAGAAATCTCCGTCAATGATTTTGGCCTTTTTTTTTCTTCAAATTATGGAGTAATTCCAAGTGTGAGTCATTATTCTGATAGCTCTGCACAGTTTGATTTTGCAAAGCCTTTGGTATTCGAGAATCTTTTTTTACCTTCGAATCATGGAATTTTGTGATCGGAATGATAACGTCGAGTCTCATATAACTTGACTAAAAAAAAAAAAAAAAAAATTACATTTCAGTTTCACGGCAAAGAAGTGCTCTCTGTAAGTTACGTGAGTAACTGGCTGTGGCAACATTGTCCTCGACTGTTCAACGGTCTGCATCGTTACGTCGTTCACGTTTTTACCACTGCTTATCGAAACGGTACCAATTTGCTATCCGAAGCTCAATCACAACCAGTACTAGAACCAGCCACACCAGTACTTGAACAATCTGCACCTTTCGATGGACCAAAACCCCTCCTTCCACTCAGTCATGTATGGCTACTCTCCGGATGCCTTTCTCCCTCTTACACGCAGGTAAATAGGCGTAATTTGCCATGTTTATAAATATGGCGCCATGATTTGGAGTCGAAACAACCGTATAAAGCGTTTCTAAGAACTTTTTATCCATCACAAATTGAATTATTGCATTTCTCTTCCTCTTCCGAAAGAGAAATGAGAAGCAATTACAACTCATCAAGTCTCAAACATACGTGGTATTTGTTTATTCAGACTGTGATGTCGCCTGGAGAAGGTACTCAAGCTCTGATAGCAAAAATGGCAGGAGCGACATACCCGAGTCATTGGACTCTGCTCTATAATAGTGGACAACACGGATCAGGAGCTAATCGTTTCATACATCATGTCCTCGGGTACAAAGGACCCACTCTCCTCTTTCTGAGAGGCGTGAGTCCTGAGGAAGGCGGCGACTGCCCCACGTACTGCATATGCTCAGCTGTCGAATGGCGGGAGTCTCACCAATATTGGGGAGACGAGGAGTCTATGGTCGTTGAATTACTTCCTAATTTCAAAGTAATTGAGAGGGGTCCCAAGCTAGTCTACTTGAACACAATGATACGCGGCTATCCGCAGGGAGTTCGGGCCGGTAGCGATCCTCGTAACCCCTGCGTTGATCTTGACCAGTCTTTTCAATGGCTGAAACTTGCTGGCGTACCTTACCGTCTTGATAGCTTGGAGGTTTGGGGATGTGGAGATAGAAAGTCCAGGTAACGTACTCCATGCTTTCTTTTAATAAACAGAGTTACCATGCATTTGCTGGATATGAACAGAGAATCGAAGATGGACAAACCTCTATTATACGAAAACTACCAAATGGTTGGCTAAAATTCAATACAATTATAGGTTTCCATTTTGTCTTCGTTTGTTGTACATTTACTGCCTCTTTTTCGTAGAAATTGCGTCTAAAGACGTTGTTAAAAGTCCATTCCATCAGAATCTCGGAATTTTGTTTCATCTAGTTTGAAAAAATGCAGACAAAACTTCGTGTGTTCTTGTCCTCTTACCATACTATGTTCTTCTAACAATCGACGCTTCCAAAGAATTGTTGTGGCGACTGATAATTTATTTCAATGCAATCTAAATTGATATGTTACACGTGTGTAATGTAAGTCCAATCTTTTAAATGACAATGAAAGCTACAAAGAGGAAAGTTTTTCGACAATTTCTAGATTACGATGGTTCGTGCATAGCGAAAATTATTGTCAATGTTCTACAATGAATGTTCATGTGCAGAGAACCTTTCTCAGAAGATTTTCTGTTCATCACTGCAAAAGGTTCCCTGTGTCTAGATTTTCGTCACGGAAGATTAAAATTTGTTCTCGGTGCACTGACCATCAAATTGTAGGAAAGATTTTCTGACTAGATCGTTTTTAGTAGTTGACGGGAATTCAAAATAGTCTTTTGTCAAAGTTTCAGTAGCTTTTTCCATTGTATGATTGGCGATAGAAAATCAATACACTTGATGAAATAATTTCGATATCTAAAATATTCTGATTAATAGATAAAATTCGATCAGATCCCTTGATGTATTTTTTTTTACATTTTGAAAACTGATAACATCTCATGAGTTTTGGATTTCATATACCGTATTGTTCCAAATATAAGTTGACCCTAATTTTTGGACTTTATGTCAGTACTTTTTTTCAGGTACTGAATATAGGTCGAATTTCATGACAAATTGTAGTCACAAGAAAATATTTACAAATACATCTGAATTCATGAATTGCAGTTTTCTTAACATACTTTTATGTAAGATAAGATGCTGAATTTTGCCACGGCTTGAGAGTTATTTTTGCTTTTCGCTGATTTTTCTGCAAAACTCTAGATTCAACTCTATCCATACTTGAAATATCAAATGCTACCATAACTTCTACCAATTTCACGTATTTTCGTTCGCAATCTGTGAATAATAAGCCGACGCGAAGCTAAAGAAATTGAAATTCGAATTTTCGAAATTCGTCAGTCGAATTTTACCATCAATAAAAAGTCGTATTGTTTGTTTAGTCGGTCAAGTAAATTGGCAAAAAATGTTATTTTTTCTCTCAGTCGGTTGGCTAAAAAAAAATCCCGAATATAGGTCGACCCCGCGTACAAGTCAAGCTCGATTTTTGATGGTAAAATAGAGATAAAAAAAAAAAAACCTTGACTTAAATCCGGAACAATACGGTAACTAAAATAAAGTTTGGTTGAAATATCTGTACCTCAGGTCAGAACTCCAATCAGATGTGAGACTTCAAGGATGACAAAATGTGATTAATAATTATTTTGAAGAAAATTGCTTTTCTCTCGCAAATATCTGCATGTGTATCTAGTTATTCATTTTGTTATATAATTTTTCACAAATTCATACAGAGGCATATAATTTTGGTATTGATATTAATACATGAACAACATTTCAGGGAAGTACAATTAGAAATCAAAAAATGGCAAGTGAAAGAAGCGGAGAAACAGAGGGTTGTCAAAATGAGTACAACGGACTGGTTGGATCACCCTGATCGTTATCTTCTGGAACTTGGTGGACGGACAACATACAACAATGCGGGTAGTTAGATAAATTAACATCGGCGGCGCTTCTTTAGTCCTGTACATATTGTACATACATATTGTTATATGATCCTCGTTATTGCCAAAATGATAAGCTGCCCCCCCCCCCCTCCCCCCAGCTACTATATTCCTCATACAGAGAGTCAATATAAACATGTCCTATTAAGAAATTGGACATAGGTGTGAAAATTGGGGGGAAAAAGAAACCCCTAGTACATAAATATTATTCAGTATAGTGTGACTGACACGTGCACAAACTCCAGGACTCGAGAGTATTTATCACTTAGGGTAGACTGCCATAGTATTCGAAAAGCAGGTTCCTCCGTTATGTTTTTCACATTGATTTACATTCTTTTTTCAATGCGTAGATATATATTCAAATTTTGAATGTATGGTACTTAAACGATATGCAAAGTACAGTTCTGTCAAGATTTCGAATTGGAAATTTGTTCCACTTGAAAATACTTAAGCTTTTTGAGATTGCTCAACGTTTTGAGGTATACACAGATACCTACCTGATAAAAAAAAGAGGATACACCTGCTATTATACGCGTATTAGCGAAAACATAGTATTTTTTCAAAGGCAGAAGAACTTAACTTTTAAAACGTAGATATCGTACATACATATTTGTATTAAAAAAAAAAAAAAAAAAAAAAAAAACCTCTATTTGGTCAAGTGCATTAGAAATGAACTATTTCAATGGTTTTTTTTCACGTAATGCCAAGTAGAATAAGTGACTATACAATTGTAACGAATTTTTTGAATCAATTTTCCTCTGTCGTTTATTTTATGTAACCAGAGAGTTATCGTTGTTTTGCGATTTAGAGATTAGCAGCTTAAGAGATATTGGAAGACATCTAATGTACCTTCCCCTCCCCTCCCCCCTATGTCCATAATCTTATTTAAGAATCTGTGCAAGTCTTAATTAGATTTTATTATAATTGTTAATTTTTTTTCTTCTATTTTTCTTTTAATATGAATCCACGCGACGGCCTTAATACTTGTCTCGGGTCTTTGACTTTGAGTACCCAAAACATAATTACTATTTTACAATAAAGATAATTATCGATAATTGATAATCGATAATGTACTTAACCACACTGGGTATTGGACATTCCCATGCAGGAGCAAGGTGATTTCCGCTTTCCTTTGTTAAATAATATACACAAATTGACTTGTTATAGCGATTCTTTATTATTGTAAAACATGTACTTAATGCCAAGTATACAAACTTATTAAAATACTATTACTTTTAACTATATCTTCTAGTACAGGGTGTCTACAGTGTAGAACTGAAAGAAAAATCTTGGAAATATCATTTCCTGAATTTTTTAATCATTGTTTATTCAATTTGAGGTTTCATTCGTTTGAGGAATGATAAATAATAGTTCAGGAAACTAAACGTCGACACCAGTAGTGAAACTCGTGTAGTTTCTCTGTAATAAACGGCTTGGCCTCGCAGTCGTTCCCCTATTTCCCTAAAAATACACTATTTCTTTTCGTTGCCCTCCAAGTACGGTAAAGTCAAAGGAATTCGCTAAATATACACTTAAGTATGATATTTTACGCCTCAAGTTTCGTATTTTCAGCAGTGTTTGTTTCAGTCGAATACGCATATATCGCCGATTGCCTACGAGCTCTGTAATAATGCATTACATTGAAATAAATGATTTCCGGGAAAACATGCAAAACATTATTAAGCATCAGCTCACGCTCAGTTTGGTAATAATTATTCTTGAAATCTTGAAAGTTTTCTCAGAATAAAAACAGGCATTTTTCCTAATAGAAAGGCAAATATTTCAATCAAAAACGTGCTAAAACGATTTGTCGTCTAAAAAATTATCAGCCAACTGATATATTTTATTTTTATGGCAAATCTCCAAGTTTGAACAATTGAATTACTATCCCAATTTAACAGGTGGAAGAATAATGTAATGTTTCATCAATTACATACATCAAATCATGTCAATATGGTTTTAAATGATTCGGTCTCAATTTTATAAGATACTAACTTATTTTCAATTTCAAGAAACTCAGGTTTTCAATAAAAATTTCATACAGAATATCGCGAAGCTGACTTATTGGTGAACGTGCCTTGTTTTCCACTAATTACGTTTTTCAATGCTTTCTTGAGTCCGCACTCAAATGGCCATATACTTGTGATAAAAAGTTGACCATTATTCCAGTAAAAATCTACGTGTAAGAAATTTACGATACCATGAAGTTCATAAAGTTCCCGGCTCGGTTGCAAAAAGAATGACCCTATCTATCTGATTCGGTAAAGTAGGCGATGTTCAAAATTTGCCAACTAACTCTACATACCTATTCTTCGTAGTAAAAGTGAAAGAAAATTCTAAAATTGAGACAGAAAAATTCTTTTGCTCAAGAAGCAATTATAAAGACGGATCGGCGGCCATTTGTCTTCCACTTCCGAGCAGAGAACAAATGAATTTGCATGAAAAGAACGTAAACTATCTCAACAGCTAGCTCCAAATTTTCCGTGTTTTCGTTCAAACTGAACAAACTGAACAATTTGAGGATCGCTAGGATCGTGCATACAGACGAATTTTGTGTTTTTCTTAAAATATGACAAAAAATGTTTGAAAGTATGAGAGGAATATTCTGAAACATCGATAAACAGAGTAATAACTAATAAATGAAAACTCTGTAGACACCCTGGAGTACCATATCATTTTATTCAGCCCGTTTAAGTTTTCCTATTCATCGTTATTCCTGATGTATCATAGTACAGACTGTTATAATATATCGTATAATACTCGGAAATAAATAGCCTTGGTAATAAGTAAGATAGCGGGCATGTAGAGCGAACGATTGTCTTCATAATGAGGATAGAATGCTGGCTGACCGCCGGTATCGAGCTTTTATCAACCGCATTTATGAATCACGTTACGCAACCGTACGGGGAAATGTATATATTCAACTGAAATGGAATTGTTTTCTCCTGATCGTCAGTTGTCTATAGTCGTCTATAACTGGTGAGTGACAAGTTAACGAGTCCCGATATACATACATACCTTATGTATGTACGTATAAAACACGATTCTTTGTAAAAGTTACGTAACAATATAGAACCGCGTATGTACGAAGGCAGGGGAGCGAGACAGGCGAGAATAACCGCCTACCTGAATCCATAAATTGATATTTTTCAAAATAACCGCGCTTTTCCCGGCCATATTTCATTCATTCCGAGCGCGCGCAGATGGAGTTCAACCAAAGTGGGAGCGGGACGTAGGAATGGCGGCGGGGGCGGGGGAGAGAAAGAGGTCTTTTCCAAAAGCGTGTGCCGCCTGTCATCGGAGGAAAGAGTCCCCGACGTTAAATTCCCGCGTTATCGCCAATCGTTCTATCAGTAGTAAGATCAATGATTATTTTTCAATAACCCGTTCCTACTGCCTAATTAGTTATCTACCATAGGGTTGTATACCAGGTGCGCGCAAGTGAGAAAGAACATCTATAGGGGTTGGGGGTGGGTGTACGTCCGTGCGTGCGAGAGGGTGCGCATTGCCAAATAAGGCGTTGCAGGGCGGTTTCCGGTCCCCGGGTGCCCGGTGTCGCCATCCCGCGGTAACCCGGCCAATCTCAACATCTAGATTCACGACACGCGCGCGCCGCAACATACAACAATACATACATACCATACACACTGGCACACACACACACACCATACACGCGCGCGCGGAAAGCCAGAACTGGACTCCGCGGCTACGCACCACTTCCGTTCAGTGGTAGAAGTTTGAAACCGTGTGAAATATACATTGATAAATATATTCGAACTTTATTCCTCTTCGCAAGGCTCTTACTGGGGACGGTGGGAAGTCTATTTTTAAATCAGGGGATGATACATGCAGCGGCCATATCCTCGCCTACTACGTAATCGTTATTTTATTACAATATAATGCAGGTTTAGATACTTGTTGCAAGTTCTTTCTCTTGAGGGTCGCGACGGGGTGGGGCGGGGACGGGACGGGAGGCGCGTAATTTCTAGGTTAACTTTTCTCCTATCATAATTCATCGTTTGTTCAATTCCGTTATTATTTACAGGTACAGTAGTAGGTAGCTGATTTAGGTATGTCTTTTCGTGTGGTACGAAGCAGTAAATTCCGTCATGTATACGGTACAGGGTTGAAACGAGAACAATGCTACGATAACATTAGAGTATCAAAATCCTCATGGGACTCGACTTTCTGCGCGGTAAACCCAAAGTTTCTGGCTATAATTGTCGAGTCTGCGGGTGGCGGTGCCTTCATCGTACTTCCCCATAACAAGGTGGGTCGATGTACGTCTCAAATTCTGCATCCCTTTTTTTTTTCATAATATCGAATATTTCTTACATTTTTTTTTAACAACTATCATACCCAACGAATGCCCGACTTTTGTTTGTTGTTTTCCCTTTCTCTATATTTACCTTTCGTGTTTTCTATCTTCGTGTTTTATTCGTGTGTCTCTATTCTTTCTTTCTCTTTTTCCTTTTATTACGGACGGACTATAAATAGTCATCAATGATCTATAAGCAGGTGAGTCATCGTTCTGCGATTGTATTTTCCCCAAACTTGTGAATGCCTTGTACTAATCTTAGATTCTGCTGTAAACAACCTCAATTTTGGTCTCCTTTTTCATCCCCTTTTAGAACTGGTACAATTGTTGTCACGAGAGATCTGATACAGAATTCTAAAACTCTTTACAAATTCGTCAACGTTAGTAAAACTTATTCGCACCTGCATGCAATCCGGACTTTGCACGTTGCATCGATATAAATCAACCGCATTCGAATATCTGAGAAAAAGGTATTCTCAGTCAGAGTTTGAAGGCAATGTGGGTCTCCTTTGTGAGGACAAGTTTATTGATTGTTTTGATCCGAGTTGTTGCAAAAAACGATTAAATATATTGAAGAAGAATCCGTCCACACATTTCCCGTGGATTTGAATACCATATAGGAGTCCAGGTGGTACGATAATCTAGAACAAACATGAAAGTAGCTCGCTAAAAAGAACAATATACGAGCCTGACTATTCTAGGCATATAGTTCTTTTGTTCCGCTAAAGAATCAGCCCGTGGTCATTAATTGAAAAATCTTATTCATTTGCTAGCGCCCGCTAGCCATGAGCGAAGGTAAATGAAATGAGAACAAGATTAGTGGAAAATCAGCATTGAGTTTTTGAATATGTTTTTCTCTTGGGATGTCAGTCTCCAATATATGAAACCAGTGAAGTTGCTCCGAAAAAAAATTCTTCACGAGATTAATAACACTTGCGAAGTATTTCAACAGAAAAATACATTTCTCTCTGAGCTTTGAAAATACTGGATCATGCTAGAGTTCGGAGGGGTTCAAGAATCTTTGGAGTTGCAACAAGAAAGTAGCACTGGTACAATTTAAAATTCAGATCGATATCTGAGCCAAAATTAAGGAATTTCGAGAAAATCAATAGAAAACCTTATTCATTTCACATTTGGTAAAAGTATAGATTTTGGAAAAGGAGTAGGGAATTGATTAACTGCTTCAGGAGAATTAGAAAAAAAACGGAATGTTTGTTGTCACAATTATATTAGTAAATTGATCAACTCCAATTTATACGTGGAAAGAATTCAAAATCTTCACTATTCATAAGATAAATGAGGACAGAATTGCAACAGGAGAATAGTGAAACTTTTATTGAATCCAATGTATTGAATTTTCATCATGGACCTTATTTTCCACATCTTCCCGTCATTGAGACTTACCAACGATATCTATCGAATAAAACAATTGTATTATGGACGAGTATAGAATGTGGTGTATGAACTGCACTGCATCCTTCTATAATAACCCATTCAATTGTACACTTTCTCTGATTTGTAAAAAAAAAACTCATACTATGCCTGTCTGTGATTTTATGACTCTGCTTGCAACAAGCTTCCGACAGTACATTGAAATCATATGCTGTTATCAAATATCTAGTAGGGTGACCAGCTATGCTGCAAATACTCCAGATCCTGAGAACATTACAATTGAAATTTTGTGCAATATTGTTTCCATTTGTTTTGGAGTTCCAAGTTCTACGTTCTTCAATCGTAGGTATTCATTAATTTCGAGTTAATAACGAAGCAAAAGCTTAGATTCCAGGTCACTGAAATTAAAAAAAAGCATTTTCTGAGAGGCTCGGAATTATGCGAGAATAAAGATTCCCTGTTTTTCTGGCTATTTTGAGCCGACTATGTACAACTGATCTCAAAGGTATCGAACTACCGGATTCCACATACCTAAAATTTTATGATTGAAATTCAGGGACTGATAAATCAAACAATTCTATTTGGATGAGGTTGATAATATTATTGTTAAAAAAACTGTGACTGAAATTCCTTAATTCTCCAATATAGAATCGTAAGAACAGCAAATTGATGAAAACATGTGTACTGTGTGATTTGTAATAATTTTTCAAAAGTTTAAATGCACGACTAGAATATTTTTAGCGAGAATATTCTGTTGTATCAAAGCTACCAACTGCACGTATAAACTTTGCGTTTCAGGCTGATAATTAATACTGATTTTATTTTTGAATTGACTTGAACAGGTGGGTAGAATATCAGCGGATTACCCCCTGGTAGGTGGACACAAGGGACCAGTTTTGGACATAGCATGGTGTCCTCACAACGACAATGTGATAGCGTCTGGGTCGGAGGACTGCGTAGTCAAAGTATGGCAGATACCGGACGGCGGAATATCTCGCACTCTAACAGAGCCTGTAGTAGATTTGCAGCTACATCAAAGGAGAGTAGGTCTGGTATTATGGCACCCGACCGCTCTGAATGTACTCCTAACTGCAGGCTCTGACAATTTGGTAATCATTTGGAATGTGGGAACCGGCGAAGCTTTGGTGCGCATTGACTCACATCCTGACGTCGTTTATTCTGCTTGTTGGAATTGGGATGGGTCAAGATTAGTCACTACTTGTAAGGATAAGAAAATTCGACTACTCGAGCCTAGGACTGGGGAAGTTCTCGAAGAAGCCATCGCTCACGAAGGAACCAAGGCGACTCGGGCCATCTTTCTCAGGTACTAGAAAAACTTGACTATGTGTTATACAATTTACACTATTCGAATATAATACAAACAATCATGTGTTGAATGTTCAATCTTTTCTAAAGGATTGTAGCGTCTATGAAGTACTTAGATTTCTATTACTGTTTTTTTAATTGCAATCGTTTTCAAGTTATGAATATTCAAACTTTCTTTCAACTTTCACCGTCTTTAACATTTTCGAATTGAAGAATATTCAAACGAACAAAACAACCCTCACGGTTTTGCAGGAGTTAATATGCTGTGAAAATATTCAACCAAATTAAATATGCTCGAGGCTCGGTGATTTCTCAAAAAATGCGTCGTATTTATATGTATTATGTATGTAGATGTGCCGATGATTGAATTTCTTGTAATGTACAGGGAGATTCGAGCAACACAAAATATTTTCGTGCTTGTTTCCTAATCAATTACCTGCGGACATTTGTTGATTGTTCAAAAGTGAATATTATTTCAATCCTCCTCTAGCTTTCACATCGCGGACAAATATTACATATTTATGTATCAATATATCTGGCAATTATATTATTGCAAATAATTGGTATTTATTCAATTTCCTAAAAATTATTCAATGCTCGATCATTATCTATTAGATATTTTCTAATATGAATCAATTTTGCGTCACGGATATGCCAATTTTCCGTCTTCACCACATTCCAAATTGTCATATTTTCAATTTTATATTTTTATCTGCAGAGGTGGGCTGATTTTCACGACTGGCTTCAGCAAAATGTCGGAGAGGCAGTACTCGCTACGTGCCCCCGACATGTTAGGCGAGCCTATAGTAATGGTAGAGTTGGACACGAGCAACGGGGTGATGTTCCCATTGTACGATCCTGACACAAACTTAGTCTTCCTTTGTGGCAAGGGTGACTCTGTGATTCGTTATTTTGAAATCACACCGGAGCCACCGTTTGTACACTACATCAACACCTTCCAGACTCCGGACCCTCAGCGAGGGATAGGAATGATGCCAAAACGTGGCTGCGATGTCAACAGCTGCGAGATCTCCCGCTTTTATCGTCTTAACAACTCTGGCTTCTGTCAAGTCATCTCTATGACTGTACCCAGAAAGGTATTTAGCTAAATCAAAATAGTCTGCCTATTTTCCTCAGAATATATCAGGTATTTTCATTTTTTTTTTTTTTTTAGAGGGTAATATTGGCAGGTAGGTCCAATAAAGTAGGATTTTATAGATCCAACATTTTGACCCTCATTTCAGTTCTCCTCTGGGAATTTATTGTTGATACAAATATTTCACAGATAGAATTTTGGTTTTAATCCTTCGAGACTAGCATGGGTAAATTTTACTCAGGCTTCATTTTGGGTAAAAAATATTTAACAAATGTACTAGTTACGATTTTTTCTAGCACAAAGGCGCATTTTTCGTACTTATGTTTCCAGATAAATTTGCATTCATTTTTACTCCAAAATCGATCCCGTTCACGTGTCGAAATGAATACCTGTTGTTAAACGCTTGTAAAGCGCTATGCCACTATTCATTTCCTAGAAGTACCATATCTGACTTGAAAATACATTAAAAATTCAAAAAGTTATGATTTTTCAAGTGAAAAGGTGTATTTTTTTACACATTTACCTATTTACGATTTTTTTTCAACATATTGTGATTAAAATGTTGAAGTAACAACTATTCACACATGTTTTAGAATGTTCAAAGTATTTTCAGTATTTTTTTGATCGCGATCGGACTGATAGTTTCCACACAGTAACCATTTGAAACTTGGCTAGGTAAATTTTACCCAGTATGACCGCAAAGTTATTCTACAGAAATGTGGTCACCGAGAGTTTAACAAACTTGAATTCAATCCTCAAATGTGAGAGTAGAAAATACGTGTGAATAAAAAGGGGTGGATAATTTCTCTACTCTGAAGTATCACTTGCAGAATCGTTTGTACAAATGTGAAAGAATTCAGCTTCAGTCATCGGAAGGACTGACATTCTGTTTATGGTCGGCCCTAACGTTGCCCAATGATACAGGGATCTTCAGCACCCTAAAAACAATGTTTATCTGGTTTGCAGTCAGAGTTGTTCCAAGAAGATTTGTACCCCGACACTCCGGGGCATGCGGCTGCCATAACTGCAGAAGAATGGGAAAGCGGCACGGACGCTGAACCGATATTGATTTCTCTGAGGGACGGTTATCAGCCAGCAGCGGCAAAGGGTGAACTCAAGGTGCATAAGAAGGCCAATGTATTGGGTAAAGGTGGTAAAGCTGGTGCTACATCGACACAAAATATGGCATCACCCGCAACAGGCGTATCGGTGAGTATTTTTCATATTTTCGAAAAACAAAACGTACGGAAATGAATTTCAAGTTGTTAAAAAATAACGTTGACGTGATTTGAATATGCCTGAATAAAAATTGTGTCGCTGAAGGCTCGGAATATAGCAATATTAATTCAAATTCATAACTGTGAAGGATTTTGACTTGGCGTAAATTCATTTTTATTCAATTTGTAATTCACTCAGGAGGAAGTGCTGAAAGAGTTTGCAGAAGAGATAAAGAAACTGAAGGCCGTAATTGTGAAGCACGAAGGAAGAATTCGCGTTCTTGAGGCTGCGGCTGCTCTGCAAATGAAGGAACAAGAGAGAAATGAAAAAGCATCGACCCCCACCGAAAAGGAGCACTTAGCTGCCGACGAGGTATAATTCTATGGGAATTGTATTTTTACATGAACACAGAACGAAAACGTATATTATTTAATATAAAATGATCGTATTATATTTTGATATGACAATTTGTGTAAATACTAGGTACTAGCCGATTTGCGCGTTTTGCAGCTTTGCTACTATTTTTATTATTTATTGTGCATCCAATCATCGAATCTTCTTCATATTTTTATTATCTCTACTATTCTTTTTCACTCAAATCATTTTTTTTTTTTTTTTTTTTTCTAATCGATTATCATTCATCGGTCGTTACCTATTATTGCTGTTACCATATTATATTATACATGTTATAATTTTACATATTATTATTATTATTATTATTATTTTACATGTAAACGTGCGCTGCAAGAGTAATTTTTAATAACAAAAGAGTGCCTAATTTGTACAGACAATACATTTTGCTGTAAGATAACAACAATAAGAGATTTTTTCTATTAGAGAGTTTTAGTCTTACAAGTCATTATACATAATTTTTTTCACCAAGATGCTGGATAATTTTATAATTTTTAAGGTAAGTGATTTTAAAAACAAATATTTCACTATATCTGCTCATTCTTTTCCGTAACAAAGATGTTGAAAAACATGATTCAATTAGAATATGAATCAATTGAATTTAGGATCACCTGTTCTCCAATTATTCCGAAAGTATGCAAGGAGATATTGTGCCTTGTTTTCTCCAGCATTGGCAATTAGGTAAAAACAAAAAAGTACGATATATTTAAACTTCGTGAACTCTGAGGCTCTAGGTCAGAAACGTAGCGATGTATACGATACGTTGTGAATAAAATTGCATAAACTCGTCACCAGATTATATTCTTTTGCGCCTTGTTATATGCAACTTGCGTAACGTTTATGCGAATTTTTACCAATCTAGTAGATATATGGCGAATTCGACTTGCCGAAAATGTGCGCTGTGGAGGGTAGAGAGAAAGGCGCACTGAGTGCGGATTCCCTAGATTCTAACCAATAGGAAACCAGGAAAACTAGGGAATCGGCACTCAGTGCGCCATCACGTTATCGCAGTGTCGATAAGCACTGAAATGTCGATAGTAAACAATTGTCGCATATGTATGTGTTGGTAAACAGCGCCATTTTGGTGGTCAGGCACCCTGCTGCCACCTGGAATAGCTTTGGATAACAGTTATATGTCAGTTGTAACAGACCCAAGAGTGTCAATGTCAAATCCAGGGTTTGTTATCTTCGGATAGCCTAGTGTCAAAATGATTCACAGTCTTTTCGTAATAAATTCATCAGGGTAAGTTAACATATGAAATAAACACAATTTAGCTATTCAGAATTGAAGAATATTTCAATTTTTAGAATATACCTAACCTAACCTAAAAATCTGACCTTTTTACAGAGATGTTTTTATGGAAAAACATTGGAAAAGTGCTGTCGCACGATCCCTGTGTGATTATTTTTTCGATCAACAGCGCAGGGTTTCTTCTCCCGAAGATACTCCGCCCGTAATTGCTACTCCGCATCATTATTTGATCAGTATACATCGCTGCAATATGTTTTTTGTCGCAGTATGCATGACAGAAGGTATGTATGTACATCTTTTACTGGACACCAAAATTCATTGAAATAACAATTTCTTCCATTTGTTTTTCTTCTAATTATATCAAGCATTCAAACAACCAGAATAATTGTACGTATTTATAGATCCACATGATACCATCAATGAATTCTTTGATTTTCTAATTATAGAGACAGCTAATTGAAATCTATGGTTTGAATCGAGATAATTTTGAACAACTAAATCTTCTGTATGAATTTAGGAACCTTCTCAGGTGGAAGTTGGTAGTAGAGGGTAGTTTGAAGACAAAAATGAGATGTCACAGACTTTTATATCTCAAACCGTTTCCAATTTATGCTAGTTTTACCTAACTTGTACATTTTTACCTTAGATTACATTAGCCGATGCACTGTTTCACCCTCCGTAGTCACACCTCTGTAAAATCACATGGTAGTCACACTGGGTTAAATTGACCCTACTGATTTTCGATTCGCTGCCGTAAAAGTAAAAACGGAGCTGGAATTAGCAGGTAATATCTAGCAGGTAGTACGGCCTAGCGACCCCTGACTTCTTCCCCACGGGGTGAGCAAACAATGAAAATTGGTAGGATCGTCAATAAAACTCCCCTGAAGACATTCCGTCATGTTCGTCGTTTGCTCATCTTCTGGAGAAAAACCAGGAGCTGATAAGTCATATTACCTGCTGGGTATCACCTGCTAGTTTCAGCTTCGTAAAGTAAAAGTATGCTTTCAATATCTCCCAAAAAATTATGAAACATACTTTGAACATTGTAAAATATGTGCCAAAAGTCAATTTTATAAAGATTAAATGTCACCAATGAGTCTAAAAAAATTCGCGGAGCTGTAAATGTGCAAAAAATACACTTTTTCAGTGAAATATTCATAACTCTTTCATTTTTCAATTTTTTCTAACAAAATTTTCAGATGATAGTCACAAAATATGGCACTTTCATTAAAAAAATAGTTTGTAGGCAAGAGGATGAGATTTTCAGGGCATGCTCACTAAATGTGATACTGCGGCGCGTGTTTTAATATGCGATTTTCTTGTAACAATCATAGAAAAATTGCATTTTTTTCTGACAGAGAAACCTTTTCATTAGCACGAAAAGCCCCCATTGCAGAAAGTACAATATTGCAAAACCGCTTTGTAGCAAGCTAGTAGCATTCCTGCCGATTACCAATCTGGCTGAAAATGGATTCTCAAATTAAACGCTGGAATGATGGTCAAAGTATAAAAGGTACAAGTTAAATAGAACTGGCATAGGTACATACTTCAGTAGCGGGTCGAGATGCAGAGGTCTATGACTTGCTATTTCCTTTCGCAAACTACTTTCTATCACTTGAAATTGTGGCAAGGTCCCGTCAATAATACAGCAGTTACAACTTCCTAGATTCACAAAATACCTTTCAGACAAATGAAAATCTCATGTGTACCTCCTTATTTAACATTTCAGTTCCGCCGCTGTTCGTTATAGAATTCTTGCACAGAGTTGTTGACACTTTTGAAGATTACTTCAGTGAATGTACAGAGACGATTATAAAAGACAATTACGTTGTTGTATATGAATTGTTGGACGAGATGCTGGACAACGGATTTCCTCTGGCTACTGAATCGAATATCCTCAAGGAGCTGATTAAACCGCCCAATATTTTGAGGACCATAGCTAATACCGTTACTGGGAAATCTAAGTAAGCAATCTGCCTTGTTTTCCCTTTCACAGATACTCGTAATCAACCGGATTAGCACGATTTAAATGAAGTCATTGATGTCTGTTGGTCTTTTCAAATCATCAATAGTTTTAACTGATTCTGATTTCTTTTAAACCGATATCATATAATACTTAGAATTTTGTTTTCACCAAGTGATTTGGAATTCTGATCTGGAGAGCGATTCTGTAACGTTTTCGCTAACTTAGCGAATTCGCTAACTTTTTTCCCCGGTGCTACGCCACTGAGCTTCCCTGCTAACACCCGCGCACCCCCGTTACCGCCTACATACTTCGTTTCGGGCCGCCAACTGGTGGAGGACAATTTGTTTATTAGCGAAAAGCAACAATTGAACCCATGGAAAACCTGACTCCTTGATAACGCTGACTGGAGATCAGGCGCTACCAAATCGCGTTTTCTCGTTTTGGGGCGCCAACTGGCGGAGGCCGACAGGCTCATTAGCGAAAAGCGACAATTGAACCCACGGAAAACCTGACTCCGTGATAACGCTAACTGGGGATCGCACGCTACCGAATCGCGTTTCTAACGCGGGTCGTGACCGTTTTCCGTGGGTTCAATTGTTGCTTTTCGCTAATAAACATATTGTCCTCCACCAGTTGGCACCCCAAAACGAAGTATGTAGGCGGTAACGGGGGTCCGCGGGTGTTAGCGGGGAAGCTCAGTGGCGTAGCACCGGGGAAAAAAGTTAGCGAATTCGCTAAGTTAGCGAAAACGTTACAGAATCGCTGTCCTGGTCGAATATTCAAAGATTCCAGAGTTATTCAATAATCTTTACAAAAATCAAACTTCCACAGAATCCAAGTTAGAAAAGATTCGGGTAGCGAAGCTGGATTAAATTCAGCTACGGAACAATTCTGTAGATTTTGTGAGAGGTTGAGTGAAAGGATTAACTAAAAGATCAAAATACGCAATGAGCCAAGGAAATCACCAAAATGATCGTGATTTCACCAAGCCAGAGAATCAAGTATCAGAATTGAATTATTTTCAGCGTAAGTGCTATTTTACCGAGTGGTCAATTGTCCAATGTACCATGGAGAAGAACCGGTGTTAAATACACGAACAACGAAGCTTATTTCGATGTCGTGGAGGAAGTCGATGCTATAATAGACAAAACTGGGGCCACTGTCTTTGCGGAAATCCAAGGCTACGTAAGACATTCAAAAATCTTAACTGCAACACAGCGTTTCATTATTTTTGGACATTATTTTTACAAATTTTGCATCAAGTGTTAATATAACTCGAAATGCACTCACTCACTCACGGATATTAGCATAAGAAATTATTTGTTTAAAATTGTATTGGTTACTCCTGATATCATATAACATGTTCTTTCAGATCGACTGTTGCATTAAATTGAGCGGTATGCCTGATCTGACACTTTCGTTTATGAATCCAAGACTATTTGATGACGTCAGCTTTCACCCATGCGTGAGGTTTAAGAGATGGGAGGTGAGTTGTCTCTGCGTAATCATGAATTTTCATATGAAATTGGAACACCTTTTATCAACGTTTAAATCAATTGTAGAGTTTCTGTTGAGGAATTCTTAGGTAGAAAATTTAGAAATGCTTTACAGCTAGTCTGGGAATCTTTTCTAGTGGATAAAAGTGCCGCTTCAGATGTATGACAAGATTATATTGTATAATGTACGTAATTTGATTGTATAAATTTTTTTATTACCCGTATTTTCAATTTTTAGTCTGAAAGAATATTGTCGTTCATTCCACCGGATGGTAATTTTCGACTACTTTCATACCACATTGGGTCGCAGAGTATCGTTGCGATTCCGATATATGTGAGACACAACATAAGCCTGAAAGACACTGGCGGTGGTAGACTGGACATTACCGTTGGACCGAAACAAACAGTTGGAAGAACCGTGAGGAGGATTTTGAATATATTTAGTTTGAGGAAAATTAGGAATAATCTTCAACTCAGTTTTAGAAAAAACTTTTAATGAACTAACGAAACAAAATATGTACATAATTCTGAGAACTACGATAGATCAAATCGTTTTACATCAACGCTCGATCAAGAAACAATTATTGCTAGAGGAATAGATTTATTGTACACTTAAGTTATACGTACTCTTTCTTTCAGGTTGAAAATGTTAACATTGAAATTCCAATGCCGAAATCGGTACTGAACTGTAGTTTGGTACCAAATCAAGGGAAATACTCGTTTGATCCAGTCAGTAAAGTTTTAGTTTGGGACATCGGGAGAATAGATGTTTCCAAATTACCGAATCTACGAGGAACTGTAAGTTGAAGTGATGAAAAAAGGAAACAAAATACGAAATTCAATCAAATACATCGTTGATTAGTCTTATCTTAATTATCTATCGATTTATAGATCACAATCCAAAACGGAACAACGGTTACGGAGTCTAATCCTGCGATTAACGTAAGTTTGATTTAACGTTCTTGTTTCTAGTTGAAAAATATAATTTTTCTTTTCCCCTGTTTCGTATATTTAAAAATTATCAACTTTAAGGTACGCTTCACCATAAATCAACTTGCGGTCTCTGGCTTGAAGGTCAATAGGCTGGATATGTACGGAGAAAAGTATAAGCCGTTCAAAGGTGTGAAGTATATTACAAAAGCTGGTAGATTCCAAATCAGAATGTAAATATCAATCTTATCAATTCCAATTCTGTAAAAGATACAAAATATATCACTTATTACAAATGTTTATAAGTTTCAAATTCTTTGCAATGAAATTATAGAAACTACCCTGAAATTACCTACCTGATTAGCAATTGAAAAAACATTTGATCAATAACGTTGGATGAGCACTTACGTAGAAATAATCAAACAGGTGAAGATTGCTATCTTTGAAATGTTATGTTCTTGAACTTCGAAATAATAATTTGTTTGTTTCCAAGTCTTCATAACTTGGATGTGTCGCATAGGTGTACAATCGGTCCATATTTGTTGCATAAATGGTATGATTGTTGATTAGATTCTTGTGAATCTGAAATAAACGATATTTTCACTAAAAATTCCAACGACGCACATACTCAAAAGGATGAAACAGTATTTTCCAACGATATAAGTAATTATTACAAAAGTAATAGCTGGATTCAATGAAAATCTTAATTGATCAACAAGTCTCAGATTTTGCTAGGAATATAAAAATATTCACAAAATCGGGGAAAATCAATTGATCTCAGAATTTTATGTTAAACTTAAAATAATACAATTGTCAGACTAATAAAATTAGGTACCGAGGAATCCACACATGGATGAATATTGATAAAAATTATACCTTCAATGCTTGTTGAAGATTTGCTATGTTGATAGGATCAGGAGTAGGCGAAGTAATTTGTGCCGAACATGCTAAGGCAAATGCAGTTGCTTGCTCCGCTTCTTCGAGCGTTTGTTTCATCGCGGGTATTTGTCCTTCAGGCTCCACCACATTTGTTGCCATACTAAATGACATTGGAAGAAATTATTAACAGCTAACATATCAAGATAGAGAAGTCGCGACTAAATTATTCCAATTAAAAGATCATCTAATGACACCATTTGACCAGTAGAAGCAAACTTCTGGCCCCAAATTTTGGATCATTCTTCAGAATCGTTAATTTAGTGTACAAAGAAACTCATATTTTACCTGAAACTTGAGGAATTTGTAATGTAGGATGTATTCCTCTTCCAAGAACTAGGCACGGGTTCGCCTATTTTATGAATAAATGAATTTTCTCTCACCAAGAAACCCTTTCTTCGTGTAATAACTGCCGTTAGTATATTCTTGAGGAAAACCTGAAGCATTTAACAAGTTCAACTTTACTGTACTCTCCAAGTGAAATAAATAGAACTAATCAGGAGAGGGATAATTTTCAATGACTTTGCCAGTTCAGTGTATATTTCGACATGTAAATAGATTAGGAACAATGTTGAAAAAAATTGAAGTGAAGGGAAGAAATACATTAAGATCTACAGTCAGAATTTAATCAATTTTCGGATACCTGAGTAGCAGCTATAATTATTTGGGCAGTGTTTTCTTCGGCTCCATCCATATTATTCTCCCATGCAGCAAGCATTAGTCTAGCTAACACAAATGTACGATCAGGAAGCAGTAGCTCTTGGGCGCTAGAGTGGTTCGCACCAATTGGCTCATCTCCTACCAGTGCAGAAGTCTGGCCTAACACCTCGACGTAAACATCTGCAGGCTAAAATGAGTATTTTTTACATTTTCAAATAGGATTACATTATTTGTACAATTACATTGAGTGGAATATCAGTCAATTGAGCAAATCGTCAATGAAAACATAATGCGGGAATCGATCAGGTTCATAAGCAATTGACTGATTCATATTTGCTCCCGTTTTCTATCGATCTAATGTTAGGTGTTCAGCATTGGACTGGAATTCTGGAATACAATTTCAAAAATGGCGAAGTACGGGGTAGCTTCATTGCTTACTTCAAAGTTTGATTTGTCAGTTTTATATTTTCGCTTCAACCGCAGTCTTTTTTCGAGCATTTTCTCTTTGTCGAGATGAGTGTGAGTATTGTTATGCTTGTTCGTTCGTACGGTTGTGACCGAAGCTAGTCCTTGAACTTTATTGAACAAGCAAAGCAGGAATTCATTGTGTAAGTGAACTTGATCTTCGGTCATAATATTTCTTGCCTCGCAATCGAATTCTTCTTTTGTAGTCTGAAAATTGATAGCATTTTAGTTGACAGAGGTTCAATTTTCATTGGAAATAAATTGGGTTTGTTGATATCAAAGAACGATTGAAAAGACTCAAGTTTGCCTACCTTCATCTGAAACCATAACTTCATTTTGTCAAAGTACCTGAAAATATAAGATAAAGCGATAAAAATCAGTAATCTATATTTGTTTATGCATTTACGTCTCAACAGCCTGATAAAGAGCTTATTCTTCTACTTTTCAAACGATGAAACAAATTTTCATTCCAGAAAAAGAAAAGATAACTTTTAAGAAAAATGTCGGGATAAACTCCTGAATCGTCGATACAGTGGGTATTAACTGAAAAATTTGGTTGTTGAATTTTTCAAACAATTTTGATTACTGATCAGTTACTGGAGGATAAATTTGTTTGAGGAACTATACATTTAGTGGAAGAAACATTTTTAGTCTCTTGACTTTATTTTGTGCATTCAATTGTTGTTGACAACCATTTGGAAAATTGAATCATGTAGTTAGCGATGAAATTGAATTGTTGAATTTGATGAAAATGACACAGTGATAAGTGGGACTAATCATTATTGTTGTACATACATACTTGAAATAAGTAGTTCATAATTAGTGATACTCTATTCAAGTATATCTTCTAAAATTCCGATTCGCTAACGACGTGCGAATTGTACTCGCGAAAATAAGGCCTGACGGAGACTAGTCAAAGAAATAATATAACATCGTTATAACGTAACCCAATATAACCAATATAACCTATAATATCTTACAGTTTTGCATTATCACCGAGGGATGCTACAAGACTTTTCCTCGCAAAGTTCAGTTCTTTCGAAGACGTCATGACATATATTCAACTTTAACTTTATTCCAAACTGACATGTAGCCAAAGTCACGTCCTAAAATGTGGCTCAAATTTTCATACTCGCTTTGTTTTTTCTCTTCTGTCAACTACTCACTACCACTGATCTCTACTCACTACTCATCACTACTACCACTGAACTCTACTACTATACGCAACGATAAAGAACACATACTTCGACACAAACCATTGACACTTTGACAGATTCTAACGTCATCTGTGATGGCAATGAAAAATAAAGAAGACAATTTATTCTGACTGCGCGTTAGTAAGAATGATTTCTGACTTACCTACATCATGCCGAGTTTTAACGTCATTTTATATACGAGTGCCAAATAGTTTGATGCCGGTTTCAATAAACTCGGTATATATGTATGTCGACGCTCATTAAAATAAAGCCTTCGTTGATTGTACGCTAGCTTTTTTGTTTTGCGAATGACCGACCGCTGTATCCTAACCTAACCTAACCAAGGCAAACCTAATCTGACATGACCTAACTTAAAAGTCTGACAAGAGTCAGTTTACCTATAGAAGTAGAGATCAAGGTGGTTGATACTATGAGCAACTGAACTGTCTTGGGAAAAATATATACTGGTCGAGTTCTGACTGATCGTTAAATAATCATCAGAGAAATGAATCAAATAAGTACAGCTATGGACAGTCTCAGCGCTGCCTTGAAGTCTAATATCATTCCAAACCAAGAATACCTTTTACAAGGTTCGGTTTTAGACACTGAAGTTGAAGTATTGCTGCACAGATTGAGAGGATTATGCGACAATGTCGATACCGGATCCGAACGCTTTCAGGACCACGAAATGTGCTTCAGTATCAGAAGGTACATACACTGCTGTCATATCTGTCTCACAGGGGAACATGATCTTTGGTCAAGAATTAAATAAGCTCTGTTGAAATCATATTTCTAAGGAAAAGCCATGTTATGCTTTTCAAACTCAATGCTATGATAATTATTTATCATTTTCAGAGGCCCTCCGCCTGAACAGCCCTTACTACTAAGAGTCAGAAGGACGTTGGATCACCAAGAAATGCCTTGGCAGTTGCGATACATTGGGCAGCCAGAGCTCGGAGACAAATCTCGCCCTACCATAGTCAGAAGCAGCATAGACATAGCGACGAGTAGTACGGTGGTTGAGTTTCTCACCGAATTAGGTTGTAGATTAGATTTCGAATACATAATCCGAGGATATATGTTTCGCAAGGGGAGAATGAAGGTTACTGTTTCAAAGATATTCAAAATGGGTCAAGAAAAGTTACCTCATGGCATTGTGCCAATATCGCAAAGCTATTTAGTTGAATTAAGCGTTCTCGCTCCTAGTGGGCAAGACGCAATTGCCGAAGACATGAGAATATTCGCTGAACAGCTGAAACCTTTGGTCCAACTTGAAAAAATTGATTACAAAAGACTTGCTCATTAGAAATATAATCTATTTTTTATTTTTATTTTTATTTTTTATCAACAACAAATTTTCTATACATAAGTTTTTCATAACGAGGTATCATCGTTTTAGTTCATGTTAAATACACTCATTTGATTACAAAATTTTGTTTGTCGTTTTTTTCTGTGTGCGACAATTCCGGCCCCAAGGTTTCCTGCATTGTTCATTGCATCCAACATATCTATGCATCAGTTCATTTTATTACATCATACAGCTGAGTTACTACTACAGGGCCATGAAACGGATTTCTTGTAATATTTCCCTATATTCTCATGTTCAACAGCTTCAAGAGAGATCAGCCTACCTGTGTGCCTGTGTGGTTTTGTTTACAACATGTAACTTCGAATGTTTGTCTACATCGACATAACTGCTTGAATCCGTTCAACAGTTCTGAGATATTGACCGAATGTGTTTTTATTTATTTTTTTAATATTTTTCCGATGCTTGGGCTTGGACTGCTTAGTAGAGTAGCCAGTCATTTTGTATATATGCTTGTGAAGTTATTAGTGAGACATAAACATGCGATTTAATACGCTACTCGAGTGATTGATTTGTAAAATCTGTAATAACTTGAAGCTGATCCGACTTATCTGTATGGATATCTGCACTTGATGTGTTCAATTCTGACCGGTACAAGACTGCACAGACATACTTTTATGTCTTCTTCCGATCGAATAATTAGACCATATTTCGTGCATAGTTATTAGGAAAAAAAAATTATTGCTAAATAAATTTGCAATATCATTACATACGAATTACGATGAATCATTGTTGGCACATTTGACATTTGCATTTTCAAAATTGTATACATCATATAGCTACAAGTATGATATCTTTTACGATCTTACCTCAACTGATGGATCATCGAATAATCATAAGATAAATGAAAGCTAAATGAGTCAGATTACGACCAGGCATTGTAATATCAATTATTATGGGATCGGTATTTAATTACCGAGTAATTGATGTTTATAAAAACCATTTTTCATTGATGATTTTGAATCTGAATAATTGATGTAGTCCGATGTTCATTTTTTTGCACAATAGAATTTTGTAAAACATGATCAACTGATCAACTAAACTTACGTTGAATTTCTTCTAATTATGAATTATTTGAAATAAGGACAATAATTTTTTTTCTGATAGATCGATTATAAAACACCAGATTCGAAAATGATCCGGTAATTAACCATCAATGTTTTTATCGTATACTGACTGCCCATCCCTAGGTCACATGACTTTATATTTCACTCATAACTCATAAAGTAGTCTATTCAATTGCTTGCATGTGTCATTATTAAATTTATTCAGAACAGAAAATTGAGTCGATATCTCAATATGGAAAATACGTATGTGGCTAACCAGATTTTTCAGCAACGGTTTACACAGTTACTTTATGTCTCAATTGGAGACATTGATTTGTACATGTGTAAAGCACAGGAACATTTGTGCCTTCGATTGTTGTGGCATTGGTAAATTTGGAGCCTCTACTGTCCATCCAAAACATAATGGTTATGAAATACTATACTCGTTGATGAATTCCAATCAAATAAATAATCAAGGAATGTGTGAATTGTCAGAAACAATATTCAATTGTTGAAGAATTCGATGTGTGAATGAAACGGTAAAAAGTGGTAGAAATTATGGTGCTAGTGACAAACTGACAATAAGAGGATGAAAAGATCATGGTATAACATAACCTAAGACTTACAGTTTTGCATTATCACCGAGCAATGCTACATAATTCATATTTACTACGTTTACTTCGTTTGGAGACGTCATAATTCTTGTTCTCCAATTTTATTCTCAGCTGACATGTAACAGCAGCCAATCGAGTCTGACTCAAATTTTCCTTCATGTCTAGTCTTTATCATACATATTATCATTCACCTTGAAAAATAGTACAGACTAAATAGACAAATTGAAAAGCAAACTGTCAATGACCCGTGTTTTTGCATTCATGAATGAAGACGAAACATACACATGCATTGATAAGCGCAATGACAGAATTCATTATTCACTTTCAGAATGTCGACCCCAACGCCACCTGTGGTGTCAATGGATAAGAAATACAAGCAATTCAATTTGACTGCGCGTTAATAAGCATGATTTCTGACTTATCGACATCACGCAGAGTTCTCAACGGTTTTTTTTTTTTTATTTATTTACAAATTAGTTTCAAGCGAGCTTGTATCAACGAGAAAACGCGTTGTCCATTAAAATACATACAATTTCTACTAATTGTATTTTGACATATCGTGAATGACAAACTGTTGTGTCCTAACCTATAACCAAATCAAACTAAACCAAAGCTAAGCTGGCATGACTTAACCTCAAAATCTGACAAGAGTCAGTCGAGCTTGTAGCCTGCGGATTAAACATCCATAAAAGTATAAGTCAGATTGGATTATGTTATGAGCGATTGAACTGCATTAGGATAGATAAAAATTTTCCGAGATTTTAATTATTGTTGAATAATCATAAGAGAAATGAATCAAATAAACACAGCTATGGATAGTCTCAGCGCTGCATTGAAATCAAATATTCTTCCAAACCAAGAATACCTTTTACAAGGTTCGATTTTAGACACCGAAGTTGAAGTATTGCTGCACAGATTGAGAGGATTGTGCGATAATGTTGATACCGGATCCGAACGCTTTCAAGACCACGAAATGTGCTTTAGTATCAGAAGGTACACTGCTGTCATATCTGTTTTACAGCGAAACATAATCTTTGGTCAAGAATTGAATAAGCTCTGTCGATATCACATTTCTAAGAAAAATCCATGGTATGCTTTTCAAACTCAATGCTATGATAATAATTTATCATTTTCAGAGGCCCTCCGCCTGAACAGCCCTTACTGCTAAGAGTCAGAAGGACGTTGGATTACCAAGAAATGCCTTGGCAGCTACGATACATTGGGCAGCCAGAGCTCGGGGATAAATCTCGACCTACTATAGTCAGAAGCAGTATAGACATAGCGACGAGTAGCACAGTGGTTGAGTTTCTCACCGAATTAGGTTGTAGATTAGATTTTGAGTACATTATCAGAGGGTACATGTTTCGTAAGGGGAGAATGAAGGTTACCGTTTCAAAGATATTTAAAATGGGCCAAGAAAAGATTCCCGAAAGCGTTGAGCCATTATCGCAGAGTAATTTAGTTGAATTAAGCGTTCTCGCTCCTAGTGGACAGGACGCAATTGCCGAAGACATGAGAATATTCGCTGAACAGCTGAGGCCTTTGGTCCAACTTGAAAAAATTGATTACAAAAGACTTCCCCATTAGAAATAGAATCTATGTTTGTTGGTTTTTCTGAACAAAAAATTTTTAATAAATAAGTTTTTTATTACTAGTTATTATCTTATTTTTTATAAAATAAACTTATCTGATCAAACAATCTAGTTTGCTGATATTTGTCACCTATGTGTAATAATTTTCCTTTTCCCGTGGCAAGGGGATTACAAAATTTGGCTACTTCCTATACCAAAAATAAATCTTAGGAGGTGAGATAAGCGAAGTACAATGAATGGAAAGTTATTTTTTAAGGGGATATGAAACACGATTTTTCACTTGGGATTTTTAAAAGCTATTTCTTCAGCAAAAACAAATCTGATCAATGTTGAATTGCAAACAGCAAAACAAAACAAAAAAGGATTGAACGAAGGGCATAATGCTCTTGGAGTTTAAAAACCGATAAAAGATTCGCACGATTACAACTTTTGATAAATAATCTGTAAAACTTTCGGTTGATTTTTGGGAATCGAAGAGTATCATGCCCTTTTTTCCCTCTTCTATTGCCGTTATCAATTTTACATTAATCGGATATGTTTTTCCGAGAAAATAACTTGTGATCATATACAGGAAGGTAATTCTTTCCGCTCCAGTAATTCGCGAAGTGAAGCGATGTTTAAACAAAAACCAAAATACCCGGAAAAAAAATGGAATACAATACATTTTTCAGCCTATCACTTGCTTTTCAGTCAACGACGATCATCAAAATGATTGTTCATTATACATACTTATTTAGGATTTTTCATATTCAAAAATCCGTACGACTCCGCCATTATGTACCAAATTTTGAACAGCCAATAAAATTGTATCATCGCTCACCCCACGGAGGAATTATCCTCCGTGCTCACCCTGCGGTAGGCAAATCTGTACACAATTTATTTCGATATCGCGTTCATGCGGCCTTTGAACGACGGTCGATTTATCAGTATGAAATAGTTTCACGCACCTTTTGATCAACTTCATACATATTCATCAATCATTACAATCATTTTTTAACGTGCGCCGGTCGAACTTTCGTCGTATGGAGAATGACCGACCGGTGTCATAACCTAACCTAACCTATCCTGGTATGACCTAAGCCTAACCTAAACCTCTGACAAGAGTCGGTAGAATTTGTGGCCCACGTCGAATCTGGGAAAGTATAAGTCAGGGTGGGATATAATAGAAAACATTGAACTGCGTTGGGATTCAAATACACGACCGAGTTTTTACAAATCGTTGAACGAACAAACGCGAAATGACGAACCAAATAAGCACAGCAATGGATAGTCTGAGTGCTGCATTGAAATCAAATATCATTCCAAACCAAGAGTACCTTTTACAAGGTTCGGTTTTAGATAACGCCGTAGAAGTATTACTTCATAGATTGAGAGGATTGTGCGATAATGTTGATAGCGGATCTGAGGCTTTCCACGACCATGAAATGTGCTTCAGTATCAGAAGGTAAACCGCTGTTTATATTTCTATGATAATGAAACGCAATCTTCTGTTCAGAATTGAAAAAGCTGTATTCGTATTCACCAGAAAAATCAATGTTATCCTTCCCCAACTCAATGCGATAATGATAATTTATCACTTTCAGAGGCCCTCCGCCTGAACAACCCTTGCTACTGCGAGTCAGAAGAGCATTGGATTACCAAGAAATGCCTTGGCAGTTGCGATACATTGGGCAGCCAGAGCTCGGGGACAAATCTCGACCTACTATAGTCAGAAGCAGCATAGACATAGCGACAAGTAGTACGGTGGTTGAGTTTCTCACCGAATTGGGTTGTAGATTAGATTTCGAGTATATTGTCAGGGGGTATATGTTTCGCAAAGGTAGAATGAAGGTGACTGTTTCAAAGATTTTTAAAATGGGCCAAGGAAAACCACCAGAAAGTGTGGAGCTGATATCGCAGAGTTATTTAGTCGAATTAAGCGTTCTCGCTCCTAGTGGACAAGACGCAATTGCCGAAGACATGAGAATATTCGCTGAACAGCTGAGGCCTTTGGTCCAACTTGAAAAAATTGACTACAAAAGACTCGCTCATTAGAAACATGATTCATTTTTTCCCAAGAAAGAATTCTTAATCAATCATTTGTTCATCGTTGATAATTACCTTCCATTTCAGTGGGAACTAGTCGTTTGCTCCTGAAACTCTATTTTCAATGTTCATTATGTGAAGGATAGGAAAGTATTGATTTCATGTCAGAGACTTTTACCAATTCCACAAAGGTGGACTGACTAGTTCGGCCAAACGAAATTATCACGTCTAACTTGGACGAAAAAAAAGACCTAAACGCGATGAAAAGTCCATGACTGCGACTCAGTTGACCAATCTTTTGCATGAGGCAGGACTTTGCGGTGCCTTTGCTGCACACTTGACCTCTTGATGTTTGTGGTTTGTGGGAGATGAAGGAAATCGATAGAAAGTTATGAAACTATTTATTAATAATCCAGGTAAAAAAAAAAGAAAGAAAAATTGACCACAATCCCAAGTGTGATATTCGTTCAAATTTCATTAAAAAGTCGAAACAGTCCTACGGTTCAATTGTAATCGTGATCACAAATCTGAGAAAAATGTTGGAAAATTGTAGGCTGGTTTTTTGAGGCATAATTCATAATGCCTGAAGTTGATTTAAGAAATCCCTGATGTTCTTTGTCACGTACTTTTTTTTTTCTCAAAAGTTAGTTGCCATTCTCCAATGCCGGTCAAACTCATCTCATCATAATATTTAGCTTGTTGCTTTTTCTTTCTTTATTGTATAGGTGTTCGATCATTCCTACTATACAGGGTGATGCAAAATTCGCGAAGAATATCTTGCTTGTCAAAATTAACCCTAGAACCCTGTCGTAGTTTTCAGCACCCGAAACACCTGAACATGGGTCGTTCGTGTCCGTCGCTCATTTCACTATGTTATCGTACAAGGAAAAATCTGAAAAAATTCATGGGTCTTCTTTGGACTTTCAACTATACGATAAAATTGTCGCCATACCTGAAAATTCCTGTTTCAATGAAAATTTTTATAAAAATTTCGAGATCTGTAGGCCATTTATACTCGAATGTCTGAAAATTCATATATTTCGTTGTTTTCAACATAAATGCAAAATTCGAACGCGAGTTTTTAGTGGCAATTACATAGTTTTCGAAAAAAAATATGAGAATTCTGAGCCGTGAAAATTAAATATTTATTTTGCAAATTGAAAAAGACTATATTTCAAGACCGGCATGTCTACTCCAATAAGTAGGGAACGATCGGAAAAAAATCAAAGCGTCTACAGAATGGTGTTTAGCCTGTTCATTTATCGTTTTTTTCAAAAAAATATGTGTTACGATAGTACAATTCGATAGTTATATGCACTCGCGACACACGTTGGTACAGTGATCCGGATTTGCTGACCACTTATCCATCTTTGCCCCTCGTCAAGACTATTACATTATTCTTCTGACCAAAAATAATCCTCTTCTTCGATATTCACTAGTATGGATATAATGAAGCATATATGCTTATGCTCATACTTCTATGTGCTTTCACTATTTAAAAAACTGCAGTAGAGTCGAAGTACATAGAAGTACGAGCATAAGCATATGCTTCATTTTATTCATATCACCTAATATCTTCCTCATTCGAGCCCTCACCACCAAAATATTCGACCTGTTGTCGAGGCCGGAGCTAATTTGTCACTTTGTCGCTTGTACGCACCGCAATTTTGCTTTAAAAAAATTACTACCTCTACAGATATGTTTTGTTTCGTCGCTCGGATGTATTTTCATGAGAAATCCAATTTTTTAGAAATTGAGTTTTGACCTACCTAATCTTTGAACATGGGTCATTCGTGTCCGCTCCGAAGTTGACTACTCCACTACACATCGACAAAGTAAAAGAAACTGGCGGCGCTTGAGGCTCATATTTGTCCCACTCTAAACTTTTTTTAGGGCACGGGTGCAGGCCCGTACCCGCAAGGATCTAGGGATATTCACCCTCGAAAGATTTGGTTCGGACACAAACGACCCATGTTCAGGGTTTTAGGGTTAAGGTGGCAAGTTCCTTGGCCATTTTTTCTGAAAAACAATTTTTTGTAATGAAACTTTTTTTTCAAATAACATTTTTTTTTCTTTCAAATTCACATCAAGTGACATGAATTTGATTCATGAACATTAAATTCATAACAATTACACCATTTTTTCCAACATTGTTAAAACCAAAAGAAAAAATATGTTTTTTTTTCACTGGCAAATGTGAGTTTTCAGAACAATGGCTGAGGAACTTTCGACTCAAATTTTGACGAGGATTCACCCGGTAAAATATTGGGCACGAATTTTGAATCACCCTGGCGTATTGTCCATTTCGCATTAAATGTTTGTGAGTATAAATATGTATAAGCCATTTCATCACATTATACGGATAAGTTATAACTGGCGGGATGTGAAATATATTCGCAAAAATTCTTCCCCACAGGTGATGTATTGATATCATTGAATAAATATACAAATATATGTATGGTATGTGCATGAACTTGTAACGTCTCATATATTCCCTTACAGATTTTCGTACGACATTATTATGTATATTTTTAGTCTATGATATCGTAATGTATTAATAAAATGTAAACCTAATAAACGCTGGATTCCGTATAATGAGGCGCCTCCATTATTTCCTATTGCTATAGTCCTAATTACCCCCTGTATGTATTGAAAATATGGGCAAAATCGTTCGAGCGAGCAATAGCCAGTGGACGAGGTAGGTAGTAAACGGCATATCTGATTGCAAAATGTGCGCGCGCACAGCAAAGTCGTCATCACGAATTATTTTACGACTTCGCCCCCCGCCGCCATTTTCCTATTGCTGGTCGGCGCATTTCTACGTGTGTAACGCATTGGGGCGGTTGTGCGTT
Organism: Ametastegia equiseti; assembly: GCA_963989295.1. Lineage (NCBI taxonomy): Eukaryota > Metazoa > Arthropoda > Insecta > Hymenoptera > Tenthredinidae > Ametastegia > Ametastegia equiseti. The sequence goes on from OZ022389.1 coordinate 24,209,269, forward strand.
TGGCTGTTTCTTCATTGGTTAATTCGAAGCATCTACCGTCTATAATTAACAACAAATGTAAGTAAAAATTTATACCAAAAATAAAACCGACGAATATATAACGTATTCATTATCCGTTGGTTGTTTATTGATATTCCTTAGCTAATAGACGACAACTTCTTTCATGGTAGTGGTAAATTTCCATGGCGTGGGTTTAATGCGGGCTCCAAATTTGTAAACGCATTCCTCGAGAGGGATGTTCGTCTGTAGATCAAATAATAAACAAAGTCACGGTTCACTTGAGTTTAAAAAAAACCGACAAGGGACGCGTTCGTACACGCGATAACCTCGCTTTTCGAATATTTTTTATACGTATATCTCTCTCGCTACCGCAAAATGGCCGACTCTAGTCTTCAAAGCCTTTCACTTATTATTAAATACCGCGCTCTTCGACAGTAGCGAATTTATTAGCCAAATAACCACGCGGTTCGAGTATTTCCAACAATAGATCGTAAACAAATTGACTCACTCCTATCTGTAAATATACTTTATTCTATTTCTATTTGAAATACAGTTTATTAATATCCTCGGAGACTCGATATTTATGAATTCGTAATATATCTCGAACAACGTGTCTTCACTCCCAGTTTCGTTACCTTTTATCGATTAATTCTGTTCCGTAATTTTTATTCAACTATTTTTAATCCATCCGGTTAATCCGGGTAATAAACCCGCCAGATTTCCGCCATTTTGGATCAATAGCATTACATACCCCCTTCTCTGTTGCTTCAACTACTTGACAGCACTCTTTCATTATTCAAACTTATAAATCGTCTCGTACTGCCAGAGGGGGAGAACATCGTAGCAAACTGGCAAATACCGCCGACCGTGAAGTATGCCGGATATTGATGAAGTGGACTTGACTCATTTGTGTAACAGATTATCAGATAGAAATAAATAATATATTGTTGATTATGTTCGATCAAGGGATGGTTTATTTTATTCTTTCATTTCTTTACGCAGTTATCGATCATGTCTCGCTACCGAGAATGGGATTTGTCCTGTAAAGTGTACGTTGGAAATCTTGGCAGCAGTGCGAGTAAACATGAGATCGAAAGTGCGTTCAGCAAGTATGGTCCATTGAGAAATGTTTGGGTTGCAAGGAACCCACCTGGTTTTGCTTTTGTTGAATTTGAGGACCCCAGAGATGCCGAAGATGCAGTCAGAGGCTTGGACGGAACGTAAGTAATCCATCGAACAAACCGTTCTCCCAATACGGGACTCACAGCCATTCTATCATCTCTCTCAGGGTGTTCAGTAATAGGGAAAACCTGGAAAAACTGGAATTCTCAGGGAATGTTGCTAAAATTTTGGATATTTGTAATGTATTCAAATTTTAAAACTAAATACATCTCAGGATTTCTGGTAGTTATTGAGCATTGTTCCAAGTATATTAAAGTTATGTGCGATAGTCAGTTGAATACAGAAATAGCTTCAAGTCTTGATATTTCAATGTTATAATCAAAACTTAACATTTATTTCGTACCTGAATAAGTCTGTAACCAGTTGAATATTGTTAAAAAAATATTCGTATTTCTTATGCGTGGACCGATATGTTGAGATTCTTCTTCTGAAAAAAGGGCAAATATCCGACTGGTGCACCTGGAATTCTCAAGGAATTGTGGAATGTTCAGTTGCTAGACACTCTGTCCCCTGAACACATATTATTTCCTTTATTGTCGCTTCAGTGACTAAAACACTATCGTTCGCACTGACTAAAACATTTATTTTCAGCGCTTTGTTGATTGAAAACAACAAACGAACAATGTTAAAATTACCTAATTGCTTTCATTTATCCAATTGAGCAATATGGGCAAAGTTCTGAAGTCATTACTCGGTACAGAATTATTATTTACAGTCTTTCAAGTTGAGACTTCAAAGAAATATCAATCTCAAGTTCAAATCATAAGTTTCTAATCCAAGAAACAATTATCAGTATTTTTCCTACAGAATTACTGTTTTGGAAATTGAATTTAAGGTAACAGAGAACAAAATTTTAGTGTGAGACCAAAAATCGAGAAAAACTACTAAGCATATTCTTTATTTTTGTTCAATGGATGAGCCACATCGTTCATTCGCTTAAGAACCCTAATTTTCCCCTTTAATTGACGGCCTGAAGTGCATTAAGGCTTTCGATGATTTTCAATACAGAAATTGTTTTATCCATACAGACGTTGTTGCGGAACGAGAGTAAGGGTGGAAATGTCGTCAGGAAGGAGTCGTCGTGGAGGCGGTGGACGAAGACCAGGGCCACGATATTCCAGGTAAAACTTTCTTAGATAATATTGTAAACGTTTACAGATGCGTTAGGGGAATGGAAATGGTTGCTAACTGACTTCCCAAGTCAAGTAGGTATGGGCTAAGATACAGAGTAAGAGTAACAGTAACAGTATTGAAAACAATCACAAAATTTACATATTTTTATTTTCTTTTTCAACCAGGTTGATTTGTTTTTTTGTTTTTTCATTCTACTCATTTTCTCACTTCTGTGCACCGATTCTTTGATTATTTTTCCAAGTTGGTCAGCTGTGTAATTTTCACATAAATGAGGCTTGTTTCCGTTATTATTTTATCGATGCATAAATTGAAAGATTTAAATTCTTCTGGCAATTCGAAATATCGTCATATTTTAGCAGATTGATTGACAAACGTGTTACATGTTTTTTGTTTTCTACAATTACTGTAGCTAAATCATCGTTATTTGACTCCTTTACATGCTGCCATGTAATTGCATTTATATTATGGAGTTGAAAACGTAATCTTGATTATCGAATAACGATGAAAAAAAAAGATTCGATCGAGTTTCTTAGCCAAGTAGAGAAGAGTTAGAATTGGGCCTTGTATCGTTTGTTGTAGTTAAGTGGATGACGGAGGGTATATCGTTGTTTAAAACATTTTTAGATCCAGATCCCCAAGTCCGCGAAAGAAGTCCCCGGGGCGTTATCCAAGGTAAGAATGACGTGCTATGCCTACATTCAATAGAGTTTTCAGGTGCTTAAGACGCAGCTTGGCATCAATACGGAGTGATTAGAAATATTTTTCTCAATTATTCTAGGTCATTGTCGCGCAGTCCGCGAGGGACATCAGTCGACCGCTACTCTAGGTGAGATAATTACAATCATACGACACGAATTTTCAGGTACCTACAATAGAAGCTGAAACCAAACAAATTCCTATCAGAGTACGTATATGCATTTTGCTTGAGTTTTTTTTTTTATTCTCGCAGTAAATATCGCCTACAATTTCACATTATTTTTATCAACTCAAAGCTCAAACAATTGATCAAAATTTTGTCTGCACTATTTTTCTATGATAAAATAAAACGCTATTATTCTTGGTAACAGTATTACGTTGTTTGAGAGTTGTTTGCTGGTGGAGTAATGTGTATTGTTGGTAAGAATTTCATACTGGTGTCTGGTGATCATCTTGTGATCGAAATAACGATTTGTACGTATAAAATGAGTAAATATCGACTACTGTACTTTATTTTTATTTGAAATATAATTAGTTAGATTATTTTTCACCGGCGATCAATCTATATTTAGATATTTCACATTCATACTGCCTTATATGATATATGATATCAAGTATATATGCTTAGGCTCCACATACAAGTGGTATATAAAATTATCAAAACCATCAGTTTGTATAGAACTTGCTTGTACAATGTGAGTTCTAACAAGTTATACTGACCAAACAGAATAATCGACCAAGAATTTTTCCATTATCAGGATTATTTATTGTATGAAAAGAATTTTACAATTTATACAAAATTCAGATCACCGTGGTCAAGTATATTTTATAACGGGTTTTGTTATTTCAATTTGATAAAAACATGAATTCGAATTAATCACTCTTTACAAAATGTACTGTTGGTATATATTTACCTGATTTATTCAAACAGTGAATACGAGAAAGAGAAGAATAACTATTGGTTAGCATGAAAATTTGATGAATTCAAAAATTGTGAATTTAAGTAAATATACGAATAGTGGTCCGGAGTATGGTGGTTATATTAGTAAAACTGACGTTTGCAGATTCTACCAGAGTCAGCTCCTAGCTCTGCTCGCCTCCCCGCCACTACTACTTCTACTGCTACTTCTACTACTACAGCCACCGTGAAAAAACAAAAACAAAAAAAAAAAGCAAAAGCAAAATACAAAATCTAGCGATCAAATTGAAAAAAAAAAAAATTGCCTGCCTGCCCACTAACCTCCCAACCAGTCACCATCAGTCACCACCAGTCACCACGGCTAGGAGTCAAGTCGTCCGACAGTCCGTAGCTGTCCGTCGGTTCCCCTACAAAAAGACTTCTTTGGGCTACCTCCGCCTCTAGGAGCTAGGAAGCATCGTGACCCACACCGATCAGCCAACGCGATACGAATACTTCTATCAAAATATCGACGCGTCTGTTCGTCCGTCCCAACTTCTACTACTACTACTACTGCTACTACTACTCGTCTCCACCGTCACGAATTAACTTAGCTGACAATTCGTCCGCCAGTTCTCTTCGACCGAGCAAAGCAATATGATCACCACCTACACACCATCCCACCACCACCCAACCAACTACCACCACCAACCACCACCACCACCACCACCACATGTTCACAGTTGTCTGGTATTTCACCGATTTTCAAAGATTTTTTATTATCTTTTCACTTAGGCCAACTTCTCTAAGGCTGATGAGACGTTAATGTGTATTTTTCGTATTCCAATGCGATTCTTTTTTTCGTGAGTAATAGTTTGAGAGTATTCTGATAGCAGTAATGTTATCCTTGTTCATGAAATTGAAGAGATTTTAAGAAACTTTTAACTGCTTTCATCAGCCTTGAGAAAATGGCGTGTAACATTTATTTTTCTTTTATAAAATTGATTTAATTATTACTATATTAATCATACATTTTTTTTTGTTTTGGTTTGTTTACCATTGTTGGTGAGATGTCATTTATAATTATTAATTAATTATTAATTAAATGTGTCTAACTTGTTTATCTCCCTCTAGGCATTAGGATTATAGTATATCCCAATTCAATTAGATTCAATTGTCTTGCGATGATTTTTATACCTATGAATGTTTACTTTGTGTGAACTCCGATGCAATTTTATTCACAATGAATAATCAATTCATTATAACACAAAATCTTCAATTCAACCGGTAAAATAAATTCTCAAAATCAACTGGTCGAGTAAAAGATTATTTACTTTTAAATATCTATTAAATGCGAATTTCTAACTCTTGACAGATTGACATTTCAATAACACGGTAATTATTTGTTACCTCTGAATGGAACGATAGTAATCACACGTAATCAAATTTGTTATTGATCATTAGTATGAGAATTGCTACGGAGTTTGATATTAAGAATAATATATATTTATATTATATATGTGAAGAAAAAAATGGGAAATTTTAAGTTTTTTTCTGTAAATTTTTAGGTCAAGGTCACGCAGCCCTCGAAGGAGGTCACTCACTCGTAGTAGAAGCCGCGATCGTCGCTCACGTTCCGATTCTCGCGACAGACGGTACTGAAATTTACGTTATCATAAACTCAATGTTTCAATAATTTTGTCTAACATAATGTTTCATTTCATTACAGCTAGGTACTAAATGTCCGAGAAAAGGAAAAGGACTTGAAAGTCCAAAGAGGAAGGAGCGCAAAGCATTCTTTGTAAATTACTTGAATCACATGTTCAAAAAAGAAAAATAATAATAATAATGAAGTAAAAACACATCATACAAATATTATGACACATAACTTTAAGTTAGACTAAGACGCATACACATACACACATATACACGTCCGCGCTGTGTTTGAAAGATATCGAGAAACTAAATATTTTATTGCAATTACTGACTATAAAATGAATATTCAATTGGCGTAATGGTCGATTGAATGACCATGCATAGGACACGATTATGATGTGAATGAACCCACAGTTGTTTTATGTTGTATTAATTATTTTGTACTCTTACAAATTTAAGGATTTAAAATAAAGCTATAATCTATGGTATATTCTTCGGTTTGTCTATTTCATTCACATTATCCCACAACTCGGTATGATAAACAAGTCGATATGATTCCGTATTCAGACGCTTGCTATTCCAGGATTTTTGAAACTTTGACAAACAAACTTCCTGATATATCTGAGAAACAAGATTAGAATATCACACTCATAAAAACTCGCTCAAATACACCGCCTACATACAAGAAGTCTTCTAGAGACTTTGTGGCAACTTTACGAAAAGTTTATGGAAGGAACGTAAAGGAATTTTGAAAAACTTTTTAACAAGATTAGCGGAAGATCGGCAGACCTTCACACCAATCTTACAAAAACTCATTTCATAGCAAGTATCACGCACCTTTTGTTATTTTAATGAAGCATTGCACGTGATTTTCGACTTTTACTTTTGGGGTGATTATAATAACTTTCAATTTTTCAAGCAAAACTGAAGTAGATCACGAACGCAAATAACAAATTTTGAATAATTTCGATCAAAACGTATGCTCTCAATCAATTTTAGGAGCTTTCAATCAGTGAAAATTATCTGAAGGTAAGAACAGGTGATGTGCTAATATTCAAATAGAAACGCGTTTTCGGATATCTTCCATTATCCATTCTAAATACACTAGAACGAATGTATGAACAGATGTATCCATGTAAACATATTTTAGGTCAACGATGATATTTTCCAGCTAATGCGTGAAGATTTCCAACATCGAAGATTCAAACATGTTCCTGGCTGCCAGTTTACGGCAAATCGAGTTCACGAAAGCGACACAACAATTTTTAGATGGCACCACGATACGAACACATACTAGCGCCATCTTACAAGAAAAATGGAAAACAATTCGATGCCTGCTCCTAACCTATGGACTATGATACGTCAAATTTAAATTGTATTTTGATCCTCGTTCGATTCACGTCGTTAAAAACCCAAAGCTAGATCTTCTCTAATCATAAGTACGCGATAACCAACGATTCACTTTATCGTGTAGGTTCGCGACGCACAGTCCAGTCTAAATATGGGAAATCGATCCAGTTTGCTTTTACGCGAGGAGGAAATCGCGCAAATACAAGATGCTACTGGCTGTAAGTCTACATCAACAATATGCACTTTTGATAAGACTAACGAGTAAAAACAATGAAAATTGTATGAAAAATATCTGTTTAAATTTACTTGCGACATTTTCACATCGTCAGAAATGAAAACGAACATTTTTTTGGTCTAATTAATCTACAGAAAACTTGAAACTAAGTGTTATTCATTTTTCATAAAAAACTACACCATTTTAGTACTCATATTGTTGTAATCTAATAAATAACTATAACAATTCATTGATTGACAGTTACGCCGAATCAAATCGAGAGGCTATACAGTAGATTCACGAGTTTGGACCGCGGAGACTGCGGCACTTTGAGCCGCGAAGATTTCCTCAGAATTCCTGAGCTGGCGATCAATCCTCTCGGCATCAGGATCGTTAATGCATTTTTTGAAGAAGGTGGCAGCGACAGGGTCAATTTTCTACAATTCATGCAGGTTTTGGCTCACTTTAGGCCCATCAAGAAGAACAGCCCAAACCGATTAAATTCCAGACAGGAAAAATTGAAATGTGAGTTTCACGTATGTTTATTATTTCCAATACACTCATATTTCAATGTTGCGTAACAATTCACAACCTTATGCATAGAGTTCTCCAGCCATTCCTGCACACAATTTGAATTAACCCTTTCCCTAAAAATAAGAGGCTTTCGTGTCCGGTTGATTTTAATCAAATAACTCATTTCCTCCATTATGCATGATTCTTCTGTGATTAACTCGTAAGACTTTTTTTAACTTTTTCCTAAAGAGAATACAGACATTTATTCTACAAAATTAGAAGTATTTTCATTAAATTTTAGGGATTTTTCGGAACACTTTGAATAGGTGAAAAAGTCTTCGGACTCGAAAGCCCCATGTTTCTAGGGATCGGGTGCCGTTTTTCACAAGGCAGGGAAAGGGTTCCATTTTTTTTGTAGGTCCATTTCAAAGAAGCACCTGTGAACTTATCCAATTTTTTGTTCGAACTATTTTCTTGTTATCAGTATTATACACTTTGGCTAGAATAGAATGCCTGTTGTTCTTCTTGAAACAGAACAGAGGAATTCTACATCTAAAAACTTCATTTTTGAGATCCAGCCGATTATGGGCGATTCACTTTTCCTATGATTTTACCTGGAATAAAAATTAAAGAATCGGTTTTCAGTGCTGAGTAAACATGGTTTGAGTGATATTATCATTGACATTGCATGCAAGAGTGGTAAAAACAGTACATACTATCTCAGATAGTAGTTCTTAGGATTCAGTTCATTAATTCTCAAATCACAGTGTCGCAAAACTTGAAGGTTGCAATGCAATAAAATAGGTTCCCAAGCAAAATAAACTGATCAGATAAGCAAATCGAAGGAGCGAATAATATTCGTGTATTCAAGATACGTGTTTCTAGTTTGAAGTCTGAAACAAGACCGCTATTATATCTAGTTACAGCTTGTGAAATTTATAACAAAAAAACGGTTGAAACAAAGAATTTGGAAAAATTGCTTCATAGATGCTTCTTTGATATAGTAATTATAAAAAAATTAAACCATGTGGAGTCAATCGTCTGCAAGAATGGTTGGAAATCTCTATGTATAAAATTAGTGGATACTCATATTTGTACTGAATACTTTGAACTCACATCTCCTTTCTCAGCATTCTAATGATGAAATTTAATGCAAATTATTCTGCTGTAGTTGCTTTCAGGATGTACGATTTGGACAATGACGATTTGATTTCGAAGGAAGAACTGCTGGCGATATTACACATGATGGTAGGAGCGAACATAAGGTGAGATACAACTTACAGTTTTTGGTAATAATTTGAAGTTTTATTTTATGCATATATCTGTTAATTGTTGTATGATTACAGTGAGGAACAGTTAACTAGCATTGCAGAGAGGACCATAGTTGAGGCGGATGAGAACGGAGACGGATTGATTTCTTTCGACGAGTTTTCTAAAGCGTTGGAAAGAACTGATGTGGAACAAAAAATGTCCATTAGATTTCTCAGCTAGAAATCGTAACTGGCAATAAAAGCATAGAACATGTATTATTAACGATTTAAATAACTAAGCAATCGAGAAACTGAGTAATTATACTGTTCTAGTACAATGCAACGTTTATAGTTAAACTGAGAGATTAGAGCTTAAAGAGTAGTCGTTGGACTGCTGTTTTTCACAATTTCGGTAAATGGTAAAAGTCAATAATTATACAATTGGGTCCAATTGTTTTTCTGGACTATAATTGAAACTCGTACATTATCGGGAAGTAATAATAAGTCAATGTTCAAGGTGTAAATAATTTTCAAAGAACCATTTTTTATTAAGATGTACATTTTTTTCTTATTTATTGCGATCTGTATAGTTTGAAATATAAATGAGTACATACCTCGTAATAGTTTATAGCTAGTCAGAATATTATATGTAATCTTGAATGAGATAGAATGACGTTAGGATTGATCATTACGTCTGGAAATCAATTCAATTTTCCAACATCTTCAAGTCAGGTTGATACGTCTCGTTATTTAAAAGTACTATTCTGGCCCACCGTGTATATAGCATGTCTGTGACGAAGTACCTAATTTTTAACAAATCATACTAGCGCTCAATTTTTGTAATAGAAAAAGCAGTGGTCAATATCGCATATTTGAATTGTCAATAATTTATAACAATATTGTACAATAATTGTAATAATCTTGTATAATTTATTATTTGGGGGGAATATAACTGAGTAAAAAATGATTTAAACCATAGAAAACGCATTGTTTTATTGATTGAAACATTTCGTTTAGTCTTTTCTCCCCCTCTTTGAATTCAAAAATGAAATCCTCAGTTCCCCATTCTGGACCAAATCACATCGGAATCCAGTACTGTTTAAATCAAGTCTTGTTCAGACTTCATTACCGGACCTAATCATGCGCGACCCAAAGAGCACAGAGTGCCGATTGAACCTGAAAATTAGGGTAATCAGTATTTTATTGGTATACAATAAACACTTGATTAAAAAGTAGGCTCCGAAAGAAGTGGAGTTCCAGTTGAAAGCTTTACAATTGTATTATCCAACTCTGAAGTATTACAAGATTTGGTCCATGTAAACAACATTTATAAGCTATTGAAATTACTAAGTTCACAAATTTTTTCAAGGTGGTTTGTGAATTCAAATGTGAAATCCAAAGTTTTCATAGAAAATACTTTATTAGATGTGGCAATATTATTGTATATGACAGTGATGTAGGATGACAGTATTTCTAATACCTGCATTTGTTAAACGAAGTTATTATGTTGAAGATATTCTTCGAATGGTTAAACGTCTCAGTTCATAACTTCAACTTCTTTTAATTCTAACTTCGTGAAGATGTATCAATGAAGGGTATTGGTAGGATTTCATGTTACGATATCCACTTTTGTAGTTTCACTTTGAGTGCAGATTCTCTACTTGGAAGGTGTCTTGATTGATAGCGGGACGTTTCTTCTATGGATTGCTATCACGGTTTTCAATTTGAGTACCTGTACCAACAAACACGATTCTGAGTCAAAAATGTTACTATAATCATCAAACCTATAGCATAGTAGTTAAATGTTTAGCATAACACCTTTTTCTCTAGGCGTATATTCTTCCGCCTCGTAGCAATTAATAACTTCTCTCGTTCCAAAGCTTTTGCATTCTGACTTAAATCGGTAATCTTACGCCTTTCCTTAGCGGCTCGTTCTTGTTGCCTCAAAACTCGACAGGGCAGACATCTGTTACTATGAACACGTCTGCAGGGTGTTTTTAAATCGCCCAAGAATATATAACAGGAATAAGCCCGCCTGTATGCAGTTTGCAGAAAAGAAAATGAAAAATAAAACGGAATTAAAGACTTATTCATTATGGCAAGTATAATGGCTGGAAAAGGATGAGCTGTATTTTCAAAATAGAGATAGTACCCATCGTCTATGCCGGTTCCTTCGCATAATGGTTCTCTTTCTAGTAAAGTTAAGCTTTTTTTGAAATTCTCAAACGATGTCAAGTTCAGTAGTTGAGTGTCTCTGGTCTTGTCTGCATTTATACCAACCTAGACAGGGTAATTATAAACCTTTTTATTTTAAAACGTAGTTCAATTGTTGACTCAGTGGCGGATTTACCAGCAGGCTGAGTAGGCTCAAGCCTAGAGTGGCATATTCTAGGGGCGGCAGATTTGGGGACAAAATTTTTCTCTCTTTAGCAAAGAGAAATCTTTTTGATTTTTGTAAGAAAGTTTTCTGATGCAGAAAAGAAGTCTACAAGACATCTTTTCGATGACTTTTCCCTCATCCCTTTCATTGTACACTCAACGGTTCCGCAAACTTCTAGGTATATATTCCTTGGTTGAACACCAAGTTTGTGCTCCTCAACCAGCAATCGGCCTCTACCCACACCTGGTACACATGGGCAATTCCAGATAGAACTTGAAAATTGCGAAAATCAGGAAACAAAACAAAAATTTCAAGGCACCCCCATCGTAATTTTTTTTCCGAACCCTTGGAATCATTGGCTATCCGAAGTTAGCAGTGTGCCGTTGTCAAAAAATGTCGGCACGGTATTAGAAAAAATCATTTTCACAGTAAGTTGCGCGAGAAATGTCCTTACCGTCCGCGCTATGCAAAAGTTCTATTCCGGGTGTGTATCTCGAAATATATTCTTCAATTTCGCCCAGGAAAGAATATACATACCAATCTCCGCATGACTTTTTTTTGTTTTATTACAAACGAACGGCACAAGAGTTTATTTCGTCATCAAACTTTGAAAAGCTGTGCCAGGGACAAGGACAATGAGGACATTTCAGTGACTTTTGGTGAAATGATTTGTAAATTTCTTGATTCGGGTTCCATCAGCTGTATGCCGTTAGTTGGGGACATTATAAAGAGTCTGTTGATAACAATAATTTGTTATATTTCATCATTTTAATCCCTCAAAATGCCAAGGGAGATGCTTTTTTAAGTTCCATCTGGAATTGCCCATATAAACCGTGTATACATCGGACTTTTAAAACTGCGCTAGATTATCTAATTACGTTAACCGAATATACAGTATTGTGTAAGTATAAGCATATATTACCCCGCCGTATTAGTCGTACATGATTGAGCTTTGATAAACTCAGAAATATATACCCAAAAACGGTTTCTTCTGCAATTTCTACAAAATTGTTCGATTTAAAAAATAAATCGAGGAACTGACAATTGTAGAGGTATAAGGGCGGCAAAAATCAACAGCCTATACTTGGAAAATGTGTAAATCCGCCACTGTGTTGACTCCAATAAGAATCAGTAATTTCACCTCTGCTGTCATGTCACTCTTAACGAATACAGTCATTGTTGTTACAGAGCGCGTATTCCAGCATCGAAAGTGAATCTCTTTGTCAGAAAACATGTAAGCCCACTTTTGTGGTAAAGGAAACTTTGTTACATCTTCTCGCAAATTATCTATAGAATATTTTACGCTCTTGGTGTTGGTTCGAAATGCCTGATCATTAGATAATACTCCAAGTTTAACGATGACTTGGTTTTTCAAAATTGTAACGGCACTCGATCCGGTTATTTGGATAGTCTGGATTCGCGTGCTCTTGTCATTGATGATTGTTTTATTCTCCTGTGAAATAATGAGAAATTGTCGCATCAGTTATCGAACAAATCAACAAATAAGTGACTCATACAATGGGTCATTCAAAGTTACAGAGATTTCTTCTGGAATTGATTACTTTGGATGGAAGAGTGTTTTCAACTGCTTCTAATACAGTATTTTTATCTTCTTCTTCTTTGCTGTCTGTACATTCTGACTGGATGGGTGAATCTTTAGCCACATTTATTCTCGGTATAGCTCCTGGTTTCAGGCTGCATCTTCTAGGAATCTTGTGAATGCTTCCATCGGGCATTTTTGTTTCGTAAAATCTCCTCAAATCTGATTCGGCAAAATGCAGCTCACATACTGAATCAGAAGGTGACAATATTCGGTCAGTACGACCAATTGCCTCGTGCCATTTACTGCAGAGTTCCGGATCCTGCAGGATGGGTATAGCAGTTATATTCAAATACAGAATTCATTGTATTTCCACAATTTATATTGATCAGCAATTATCTTACATTCAATACGATGTATTTTTTCTGTACGAAATTTTACTCGCCTTTGGTGCTCGAAACATCGACTTGGTTTTTTCATTCTTAACTTTGTTTTCCCGTTTCTTCGACCTGTACCCGGTAAAACACCATTTCACGTAACATTTGTTGGGCATCTTTGGACTTTTTATTTATTTGGTCTTGTCAGAAGCAAGTGCTCGATAATAACTCATACAATACGTGTAAAGCTACATAATTGTAACTGGGTACAACATTCTAGACCATGTTCTAGACTGAACTAAGCACTCGAACTGCGGCCCGTTAACTTCTCCAGCGCCATCAGGTGGTCGAGATTTGCGGTAGGTGTTCCACTTCCCATTCATCGCTTCTGTATATAGCATCTACGGTTGCATATGATGAGGCGTTTTCGTCGTTTTGGTACGACCACGCAAAGGGTACCCCCTGTTAAGATAGGTGTATAAGCCCATCAACGGAGCTGAATGAATGTTAAGATAGGTCGTATTTTGAAATAAACTTAGGTTTAACAATGCTGAAGTACTCAAGACAATTTTTAGCCATATATTGGTAGCTTCCGACACCTTGGCATGACCTCTGTATAACCTAAAAACCATCATCTTTATAAATGATTTTTTTTCTCTGTGAACAAAAATGGTATCTTAAAGAAAAAAATCAGGCTCATACAACATGTCATGGCTAATATGTGAGATTTTTCCCAAGTCATAATATGCTGCAGTTGTTCTATCTTTAAAAAATTCATGAAGTTTTCAAAATGCAATAACGGTGCTTATTTCGGGAGCTACAAACATTTTTTTGCTTCAAACGACATGTTTTTTCATGACAAGTAGAATGATTAAATTCGAAAATGGGATTTCAGTTGGGGTCCTCACGAGGAAGTCGAAAAACTGATTTGTTATGGCTGGTTTCGTGTTTTTTGGCCGTTTTACTTTCCATGGATGATTGATATAGTAAAATCGATAACACCATTGAATTCTACAGTAAAAGATACGTCAAAAATATGTATGACACCGTGGGAAATAATTCTGGATCATTGTTGAAAAAAATCATCAAATAAAATGATTCCGGACCAATCGGCCCAGCTCATCCACATTCCAAAAACTGGCCATTTCGAATCCAAGAACACTTTTTCAATTGGTTAACGTCTACAAAGCCATCGGAAATACGATTAATGCAGAATATCGCACGAAAAAGATGTTGAACATGAAAATTGTTGGTCAATTAGACCGTTAATATAATAAGGCATTCCATGTGAGCTCGATCAATGATTTTGCCTCAGTATTTTTATTCGATTTGCTTCGCGATTTCTTGTACGGTTCCCTGATTTCAAGAAAGTACTCGTGAATTTTTTCAAATTTTTCCGTCAACCGTTAATTCTTTATGATAAATTGGACCCAACTCAAGATTGGATTTTTACATATATATGGGGAGGTCCATACGAAATCGGAAATTCGTTGTCCACTACCTTTTCGATTTTGTTGGAACTTAGTGAGTTTGGAAGTATAGTTGGAAGGAAATTTTCTGTGAAGTACAAAAATTCTATCGCCTATAGGTTTCGAGAAACAGAGAACTCAAAATTTTTGTAAGCTTTTTTGGAAACCGCCATAGCTCAGAAACGGCTCATGGTATCTTGAAATGTGAGTAGGCTAAAAGTTTTGTAATTGAACTGAGATTCGAACGGTTTCAAAGTAAAAATCATATTTTCAAAATTTCATGTCAAAAAATCAAAAAGTAGTCGAAAAATCGAGTTTTGAGTTTGTTCCCCAAACTTTTTTTACTTCAAATTTTGACCAAGCATGCGTAAACTCATGACGAAGATATCAGCGGTCACAAAAGTCTGTGCTCTCTCATAGTTCGTAAGATACGAATTTTTTTCGAATTCCCGCGTCGCGCTGGAGGTGCATTTTCGGTGCAGATCGAAGAAAAAGTGATTCAGACAATTGAAGTTGACTCATATTCACATATGTATGTATTCGATTGGAAGAAGAAAAAGGGTGACAATCATATCGCGTCACCAATGCCATGAGGACGTAAGCGCCAAAAATGCGATTTTATCGGATTTTAGTGCCGGAAGGTCGTATAATTTAACGAAAAGGTTGAAAATTCTATTTATCGTGAGAAAAAACATCGATTGAGAGCAATGGTAGATTAAATGAAGCATTAGGATAGATTTTGGAGATACCATCTGGCTTTAATTTTGAGAAATAAAATCAAAAAAATTTGGAGAAAAAATCAGGAAAATTCAAGCCAGAAGGTCGTACCTCCGAAATCTATCTTAATACTCTATTTCATCTACCATTGCTCGCAATCGATGTTTTTTCTAACATTTCCGTACAATTATACGACCCTTTGTAACTAAAATCCGCTAAAATCGCATTTTTAGCTGTTAGGACTTAATGGCATTGGTGACGCGATATCATTGTCACTTCTTTGCTTCTTCTAATCGAATACATATGTGAATATGAGTAACTTCCAACTGTCTGAATCACTTTTTCTTCGATCTGCACCGAAAATGCACCTCTAGTGCGACGCGAAGATTCGGAAAAAGATTCGTAGCTCACGAACCATGAGAGAGCACAGACTTTTGATTCGTCATGAGTTTACGCATGCTTGGTGGAAATTTGAAATAAAAAAAGTTTGGGGAACAAACTCAAAATTCGATTTTTCGACTACTTTTTGATTTTTTGACATGAAATTTTGAAAATATGATTTTTACTCTGAAACCATCCGAATCTACGTACAATTACAAAACTTTTGGCCTAATCACATTTCAAGATCCCATGAGCCGTTTCTGAGCTATGGCGGCTTCAAAAAAAGCTTACAAAAATTTTGAGTCCTCTGTTTCTCGAAACCTATAGGCGATAGAATTTTTATACTTCACAGAAAATTTTCTTCCAACTATACCTCCAAACTCACTAAGTTACAACAAAATCGAAGAGGTAGTGGACGACGAATTTCCGATTTCGTATGGGCCTCCCCATATGCGAATTTTAATGGTCTTACCCCCGAAATCGGTTCGAAATAATTCAAAAACAATGTCAGAATTTTTTGGATTTTTTTCATCAATATATACCCACCCCTATAAAGCCTTACTTTTTCCCATTAGAAAAGTATTGAGTTTTCGTGGTTTTTAGCATTTTTTTTACAGTTGCCCTAATTATCAGCCAAAAAATTCGAAATTCTAGGGAAATGTTGACAGTAATGTTACCTTTGTGTCTTATTTTTTTGAATCCGATAGAAGCATTTTTGGGCTAGATCCATCACATCGTTGTACTCCATATGTTTCGAAAAACGCGGAAAATCACGAAAAAAATCAACGCATAGGTGGAGGTGACGCCGGAAGGGATCAAATAAAGGAAAAAGAAGAAGAAGAACATTCTTACCGACATGTGCGAATGTAATTCCAACGTGCACGAAATTGATAGACGGCGCCACATGACGGGACTGGGCTCTGCAAAATACGGCTTCGAGATTGCCTCCACGGAAAATTGCTTAACAGTGATTGAATCGTCTGTAAATCTATCGGTGACAAAGGGAATAATCCAGAATTTATAATCCTTCAAAAAGCTAAAATATGAGTGAGCGAAAGTTTTGGCAAATCATTTGAATTTATCTAGTCGTTTGAAGGTTGTCATAGAAGTGGTTGCATGGAACAACAAAATAACCTAGCCTAAAAATCCGTTGTTTTGATATTGACGGGATTGAAAGCGCAGAGGAATAACAACAGTCGATATCCTAAAATGGTTAAAGTGGCACTACAAATAAAAGCGACGTTAGAAAATTTGGAAGAATTGAAGACGTCGGGTCCAGATTTTCGTTGGTATTTGAAATTTACTTGTGGCAACTGCGGCGAAGTATCAGAGAAATGGAATTATGTATCAGAGGCAGAATCGACTCCGTCAAAACGCGGCAACGCGGTTAATCATTTTGTCAGTAAATGCAAATTATGTCAGCGCGAAAATACCATGACGATTATTGAAGATTCGACGAAATCGTACACCGCCGATGATCAGGGAAAGTTTAAAACCGTTGCTGTGTTCGATTGCCGTGGTATAGAGCCCACCGATTTTTCTGCAAGAGACGGATGGGTTGCCAAAGCAATAGACGGCGGCAAAGAATTCAAAAACGTTGATTTGAGCGAAGGAGAATGGGCGGATTATTGCGAAAAAATTGCTAATCCTGTCGGTGTTTATGAGATCGAACATAGGTTCGAAAAGACTAAGTAAAATATTAATATGAATTATATGATCCACTGAAAACCCATAGAGATCCGAATTGCGAAACTGAATAATAAATACCTAAGTGCAATGTTTTTATATACGAGTAAAAATGTTCTCTAATCCCGTGTAGATGAAGTAAGGCTGTATTCATTTGTTAAAACTTCTGCTTATTGTAAATACAACTGCAGTAGTTTGTTGAATAAATTCTTGATCTCGCACAATGGAATATAATTATCATCTTTGTTAAAAATATTTCGATCCTATCCTACTCTCCTCATCCTTATTACGAATGTATGTCGATTGTCGAGATAATATGAAGTTGATGTTGTTAACGTTAACGCAACGAGATATTCGCAATAAAATCCTGTCGAAACTCAAGGCTCGAAGTTTTGAAAAGTATCAGGAAATGTGTATAATTTCTCTGATTAAATTAAACATGTGCATATCCCGTATTTTACAATTCTAACAATATTTAAATCACAAGATATTCCATTTTTCTTCAAATATTCTGTTCCGTTAACATTATACGAACTTCAACCTCGTGAGATTATCGTTTTATTTCACACATGTATGTATACATACTTGGGAACAGCAGTGATTCTTCAGGTAAAATTCGGCGAACGAAGATGACTTGAACATTTTTATGTATTTAATTTTCAGAGAGGCTGAGATAAAGAGAGCTGGCTCGATGAAAAAAATATCGACTAATGATTTCTGAGATGAAGTGATGTTCGCGTGTTATTGTATTATGTATTTTGAATATCGCTGGATTAGGTACATAGTCACAGAGAACTGCACTACCGAAATTCTCAGCTGCGTTATTAAAAAATTCCTGAGTTTCGAAACTGTGATTGCAATTCGATTTTTATGTGTCTGGAATGAAACTGGAGATGCGGCCGAATATTCTTGTTCATGAACTCCTGCGTGCAGTTCGTCTTTCACTCATTTACATATACGCATTGCGGGTTGCGTCTGCTAGGCGATAAGTGAATTGTTATTATTCTTTATAATTCCAGAACAAGCTGTATTAGAGTTCTGGAATATTGTGGATACATGTGGGGCATTCGATGCCAACTTAATAAGCGATTGATCTGACCGCTTGGGATTTCGATCATTTTCTTTCACCTTCGAATACCCAATCGAACTGGCACCCGTGATTTTTTTCAGATCTTCCTATACGTCCAATTTCAACCCAGGAAATTTCGAAAAATTTCAACTTGAAACACTTCACTCGCCAATAACTCCGCGAAAAAAGAGACAATGGCTGACTATACGGTTTCGTTCGACTCGAATTGTTCGGCCATGAGAAAATATGAAGAAAAGTAATTTAAATGATTTGGATAAAGTAGAAGTAGTAAATTTTCAGATTGCCGAATATTACTGATTTTCACTCTTGAATTCGCTGTAACATACGTGAATGACAGACTCTATACGAATGTTATACATATGGATATAAGAATGATGCAGACCACCTTGATTATATCCAACGACATAATATAATTTATTTATAATCATATACAAAAAAACTGTTCACTTATATAAATGGATCCTTACATAGGGTATATTGTTCATAACAATACCTTCATTTATCTTATTTTGTTTTGTCGATTTTTTTTACCACTAATTGACTCCTTCACGGTCAATAAAGTGGCAAAGAGGACTTGACCGGAGACAAAAGATTGCCTTATCACGAAGAAAACTATGGATCGTCTGAAAATATCATTGAAAACTATTAGAAACTATAGCTTACACAGTTTCGTAATAGGATCCATAAAATTTTCAGGCTCCAAAAGTGTTTTCCTTCGATAGAGATGTTTGATCGTACCTATTTGTAAAATATGTCTTGGTATAGACAGTTTCACATCAGCAGCACAGGCGTCGATTTTCGAATTTGAATTTTCCGGAATGTTACGAAACATAATATTGAAAAAACAGTGAAAAATTGTGTTATCATAGTTTCAAACTAAGTTGTAATTAAATAGAGAACCTATGATTAATCATTGATAGTAAACTAATTATTTACATTGTTTAGAAAAACCATCAAAACTTTGAAAGTATAATATTGTTTTCTAGCTTATATCTAATTTTCTATAATGATCTTAGTTTATCGTGTACCTAGTTTACCGGTTTCCGGACATACTACGATTTCTATAATATTATCTAAACATGAATGAATATCGTAATCGTATCATATTATTCTTCTCAGTCACGTCTGCACTGTTACTTAAAATAAATCACATATACATAAAACTGATATACATATAACCAATAATAATTTAACGATAAATCGATAACTCTATCAGTCTATTCTCACAAAAATATCACTATGGCTGATCAATGTATTAGAGATATAAGTACTTTAAAGCCAGAAATACCTAGTATTTAGAATATCAATCAACAAATCAAATATAAATATGTATAACTATAACTAATTGTAAGCAAAAGTCGTGTTCATAGTACGTACATCAAAATATCATTCATGAAAAGTCAGATTAACATATTTTATTTGAATACGGTATCGTACTGATTCGTATAACCCGCAGTCAAATTTCGGGGTACATATATAGTTTGGTTATCGTGTGTTACGTAATACATGATATATACGTAGGTATATTATTAGTTACTGCTCCAGATGCTCTATAAACTATTTTTCGTGGCAAACACAAGCATATCTCTGTACTTGCGGGATGTAGAATAATATATCAACTCAATTGGTGGTGATAATACAAAAATTGTTGGAAGAAATCATTAATTTGCTAATTCGTGACGAAAAAGTGTAAGATTACCAGTTACTGATCCTGTCCCAATTATGGACCTTTTTGACAAAGATTCCTATTTATCCGTGAACTCTAAAATTATCAAAAAAATCAATTCGTATTCTCCGAGTCTCTAGAAACTGATTTGTGTAACGAAAACATTCAGAGTCCTTATCATCGATTTCAAATTTAAGAAAATATAAGGGTCAATAATTGGGTCTTAAAGGGTCAGTAATTGGTACACTTACCTTACTTCAAACCATGAGAATCGTGGTGAAATATAGCTTCTCAGTATTCATATAAGAGACCAATGTGCAATTGATCATTTTTTTTTTTATGTGGCAGGAAAAAGACTGTGTACCAGATTTATAGCTCGCATCATCATTTGTATGGATAATTCGTCAAGTGAATCGATTTGTTGAAGTTTAAATCAGTATACTTGAAGTTGTGGTATGTTTGACGTCAGCAATAATAAATTGTTATGTGTAACAAACTACGAGGGACCATAAAAATAATAATTTAGCGTGTTTAATTGTGATTTAGGAAAACGAGAAGGTCTATAAGCCTGAATCGCAATGCTATACAAACCATTAGTAATTATAACACGATCTATACTAAGTTTTTTTTTCTTCTAAGATTAATTACCTTGAATATCCTAATCACACAATAATATACTATTACATACTAATATGGGTATAGTTTCATGAATTTAAACTGGCTAAGTGTCTTCTATTCTTATTCTACACATCTATCTTTGGTATAAATTAATTAGGACATATACTCGCACTGTTGACGGTTTTCAATTCTATTTTGAATATTCTATACGTATAATATGACCTATAACTGCGTTGCACCCTAGTTGCGTATAGATGACACAATAATCTGTCACGTGTATATTGAAAATTTTGTAGATCTTTACTTCAAGTAGGTAGATTATAATTATGAATGTTTATGAACACAACATGTAAATCTGACGTACAAGTATATATTGTAAAGTGTGAAATCATAGTTCTATCAACGGCAACAATATTCTAAACTATTATAGCCTGTTAACAAATATTCACTATCTGTATAACAAATGCTCTGTTGTACTAACTACAATACAAGTAGCTTAAAACATGAATTAGGACACACGACGACCGAGGCCTGTTCAAAAGTCTGTTAATAGTACCGAATCGTTGTCCAGATTTTTAAAGGAAAACATTTTATGGACCACATACTGATACGGGACTACTAAAAATATCATCATGGAGATATCAAGTTTCACGTTTGAGCCAATTTATATAGTGTGTCAGATAATCAATGAAATATCTAAATTGTGCCTTTTTTCAACCTCACTAATGTGCACGAATATTAAAAACGACCGATCGCATTTACTTTCTATAATTGATTTATTAATTTGGAGTAAGTGCCGCATGTATGATGCAATATGACTGTTAGCAGGCTCGAGAAGTAGTACTACTATAATCGTTTACACTATAAACGTGATATTTTCATGTTGCGCACATTCGTTGGCATAATAGCTAAGTGAGTTAAAAATTTCACATTACCGAGCCAGATTGGGCTTAATGTTTGCTTGTTAAATGGATATTACGATAAGCGATTGGTTACTTTTTGTCATGCACATTCCAAATATATGTTATACAAGTGCTACAAATATTATACGGATAGTCTTATTGTAATAGATGAAAAATCTAAACCCATCATCGGTGAACGTAGCATATAATAACGTATTAGATCTACTTGAAAATCGTCATTATTTTGTGTACATTTCTTGGTAGTACGATGTATAACTGCAGTGTTCGTCGAATTTTTCTTTTCAATTTCTTTGAAATGAAGGATACCATCGAATAGGCCTATACATCGATATGCCGGTTTCTCAAAGAAAGTCATTGAACTAATAGGTATAATCCGTAATCACTAAGAAATTAGGGAAGATCTTGATTGAAACGTGAATAAATCTTATCAAATTAACTGTACAGATAAAATATAGGTATTTACCTAATTTGCATGGAAACATAATAAGTATAACCTATGTATTATATTATGGTACCAATTATTAACGTGGCGAATTTATGTAATCAGAACGTCGGTGTACTATCAATCTTGTTTTGTGGTCATTGCTAGAGATTCATAAATCTGTCATGGCTGTATGGCAAAGTTGACATACATACGTTGAGTATATTGTTTCAATGAAA
Organism: Ametastegia equiseti; assembly: GCA_963989295.1. Taxonomy (NCBI): domain Eukaryota; kingdom Metazoa; phylum Arthropoda; class Insecta; order Hymenoptera; family Tenthredinidae; genus Ametastegia; species Ametastegia equiseti. The sequence goes on from OZ022389.1 coordinate 24,231,669, forward strand.
TAAAAGCATATTTATGGCAAGGGTCTAAGGGTTGATGAATTATCGTCAGTACAGTATACAAACATGTATCCCTACGTCAGTATTGTTGAACTTATGCCTTTCCTTGTGATATGATAAGTTTAAATCTCTTGTGGATTAGTTTGTCATGAGGGTATTACCGTTATTTTGTTCTTCAAATTCTTCTTTTTGAAAATTATGGTTTTTTTCAAAATGATTTTTACTACCATAAGCCGTTCAATGTATTCACAGCGTGCATCGAACTTATAATTCTTTTTTTTATAGATTGTGAATATCACTGATCGATTTCGGTTTATAATCTTCACGACAACGAAACGGTACATGCTGCAAGATCTTATCGAATTATAGACAGGTCACCAAATAGGCACGTTGGCTTTAATCGAATTTTTCAGATCTTTTCAACTGTTTTCATAATATTATATGTAGATTAAGAAATAAGAAATACCTCACGCCAAACATGGCATTATTCATGATACAATCGTTATTCCCATGCAGATTGATAAATGATTTTTTTACACAATGACACGGAATCACTCCGTTGTATCATATAGTTTCCGAAAATATCAGTACAATATAGCTTCCGAATACAGTGAATAGTGAAGTTTGAATGAGAATGGTGGTGATATGTTGGACTAGATGAAGATTCATCTCACATGAATCGTGATTCATGGACCACTATAGGTAACTTTATTCCAATTTGCTAGATTAATGAAATCCCAAGTCGCACGCAATAGTTCGTTTTTTTTTTTTTTTTTTTTTTTTTTTCTTTGCTATAGCCCTCCGATTTCTTGTGACGTATTCATTTAATTCATGTTATTATCGAGAACAGCTTCCAGACAGGTTTGTTTCAAAGTTGCTGACTGATCTTCTAAACTCCGTTTCAGACCTTCAATCGTTTGCACTAACATCTGTCTTCTTAACTGAGATAACTGAAGTTGAAATAGTTGTGTATCTTGAGCATTCATATTCGCTTCTGCTGCCAATCGTTCCTGACGAAGCTGAGCCACTTTTTCTCTCAATGACCGTTTCGAATCATCTGTAAAATCGAGGAGACTGTTTAGTTCATGACTAATTATCGAATAAAAAACATAATTTCCAACCACACATATGTATCTACGTATAGTAATATGAGGTGAACTAATCAGCGGCATTACGTGTGAACGCTGAATCGAATTTCGATCATTATGAATGATTGTATATTTCTGTTGTAAATTGTTAGTCACGTGCATGGAAGTGATGTTTTGATTTTAGGTGAAAATATAAGCAACCCTAAAACGTACCAGTGTCATCGGTTGCAGTATCACCATCTGAATTTCTAAACGCAACATTGTGTTCTCCCAATGATTTTTGTATTCGCCCATAAGTCGCGCTACCTGCGTATACTTTTCGTTTAACTGGTTCACTTTGGGGACAGTAAGATGAAGCTTCTCTTGTCGGTCCAATATCAATTGATCTGCAGAGACGTGCAAAATAAATTTCAGATTGAAATTTAAATTGTCGTTGTATTTCATCGCATTTCATTACAAACTGGAGGTTTTGACGAAAAATAATACAGCAAGATATTACCCAATGACACTATTGGTATCAATGTATATCACGGATTTCTGAAGAAATTTAATATCTACAATCGATCATTCGTTGAATTTGCAAAGAATCTTGATCGAATTGTGATCAACAAATTCGCTGTCATTTGCTACGAGTTTAGAAAGCGATTATTGTACACATTTGTGCAATTTTTCACACATATGCTGTCGAAAAAAAAATCTTGGCTACATGAAAAATATTTAACCTTCCGTGGCCACACCTCTGTAGAATAACTTGGTGGTCACACTGGGTAAAATTTACTCATTGTCAGCAAAGTTTCAAATGGTTGCTGTGTGAAAACTAATATCAGTCCGATCAGGATCGAAAAAATACTGAAAATACTTTGAACATTCTAAATTAACGTGTGAAAAGTTGTGATGTCAAAATTCAAAGCACAACATGTTAAAAACAAGTTGTAAATGGGTAAATTTGCCAAAAACACACCTTTTTCCTCAAAAAAATCATAACTTTTTGAATTTGCAATATTTTCAAGTCAAATTTCAACTGGAATACTCGTCAAATATGGTACGTCTAGGAAAAAGTAGTGGCATCTTGCACTTTCAAAAACAGGTGTCTATTCCAATCGCGACATGTGAAGAGGATCGATCCTGGAGTACAAGAAATGAATACGGATTTATTTGGAAGATATAAATGCGGAAATGCACCTTCTCGCTAAAAAAAATCGTATCCAATGCATTTGTTCAATATGTTTTACCCAAAATGAGGCCAGGGTAAAATTTGCTCATAGAGGCCGCACGTTAAGGGTTAAAATTATACTAAAGGCGTCCGGTAACTTTGCTCGTACAATTTTGTTATTTTTGTTCTCTCGTCTATGTACGGAAAATGGAGAAGAAAAACGAATCTCTATTTCAGTAATTATAGTTGTATTGGTGCTATACATATGCTGTTAGTTCGCAGATGAGAAAAAAAGGAGAAATGATAAGAAACTGATATACGCACACGTTTCATTACAAGTGGAAATCAATTCTTGCGAATTTTCTTCAGTCCATCTTGTTCGAAAATATGCGGACAAATGAATTGACTGATGCATTTTAGCTTTTACTATACATACAGCGCAAAACGCTTTGATTATATTGGGAGCAGTAAATCACAATCGAAATACAAGGTTGGAATAGTTCCTACAAGCACAACTAATTACGTAGCAATTAGATGAAAAGAATGAAAATAAAGATATATTCCGGATTGTATGCGATTAGGGCAATAAGTTCAGTATACAAATCGAGTACTCTGAAATATTTCGATGTCTCGTGAACTAAATTCATCACATATTCACGAGTGTGAAAGAATAGTGATATATCTCCAGTCAAAATTATTTCGCAGAATGTCGTTTTTTCCGAATTGTATTTCCTCCGACTTTTTATTCTATCTTTCCGTGACTAAGACTCGTCAAACCAAACCATTAAGATAGCTAGGATTATTTTTATCTTCAATCTGTTCCAAGAAAAATACAGTGAAACAAAAAAGCACCGAAAGTGAAGCAAATCGATCGTACAGAAAAATATAGCCGTCCTCCCCTCGTAAGGTCAGCATTTGTTCATGACGCGGTAAGGGACGTATAGATATCAGATAAAGAGTAAAAAAAAAAAAAAAAAGTCTTACCTGAACGTCAGCAAGGGTGGTTTTTGCCTGATATCGCATCTCTCGTCAGAATCTGACGAACTGGATGTGAGCCCTTCGTCCTTAAGTGCAGCCCTAGAGGATCGGATGTCTTTTCTATTTGTCATAGATTTTTCCTTGTGAGCCAAAAAAGCCTGATTTTTATTCGCGTATAGCGATCCACCGATAGTTCTATCCCTCAATCTAGGTGAAAGCAATACACCGTTGTGGGGAAAAATTTGTTCTTTCTTTTCGTCTCTAATTAGTTCACGTTCGGTAATCTGAAGTCTGCTTTGTACGACGCTTCGGCTAGGTGAATTTTGGGGAGTTCTTCTTACCATAATCGGTGAATTAGGACATTTGGGAAGTTCCTGTTTGTAAAGATTTTCTTTAATCATCATACCGTTCGGAGAATTACGTTCCATAAATTTTCTTATCGGAGAACATGGCTGGGCAAATTGTCTCTTGGGACTTGTGTGCTCGAGATCCTTGATACTTCCGCTTTGTAATTCGGGTTGAGAATTTCTGCTTTTCGATAAAGCAAGTTCAATATTTAATTCGGTATTTTTAATAAGCTCAACTCTTTTGTTGGCTAAACCGTTGTGAATTTTTCTTGGCGAAGGCATAACCGGTGATGAATTATTTTTCATATTAACTAAAATATTTTCCGCCTCGAGTATTAATTCTTTATACTTTTTGTCCGCCTCTTTATCAGCTTCGATCAAAGCTAGTTCCGAGGCAAACGTAGTCATGTACGTATTTCCGGTAGCCAAATGCCTCCTAACCATATTTCCGTTAACGTAGCTAACGGAATTTGATCTCCGTTTCATTATCTCATTTTCTGTTATAACAGATCGTAGCACGGAATTATCCTGAAGCTTCAATGGCGATAGGTTCTTGTTAACATCGTGAAGCTTTTTTCTTCTAAGACAAATCGGCGTTCCGCCAACGCTTCGACTTCCTTGATTAAATCCTGAATTTTTAAGAAGCATTCTTTCGACCAGTACTCGATTAAGGTTTGCGGTCTCATCGTCGCATTTGTCAAACGGTGGTTTACGTCTTTGTGAAATTCGTTTTTTTCGTTTTTCTCCAGGTTTTTCTTCCGCTTTTCTTAATCTTGTACTTTGACGTTTTGAGCTAGTTCTAACACTCGATCTATGTGATCCGCTTTCCTCCTTCGACCTTCGTTTCAAAAATGACTCCCTGAGTCTTGTCCCTTTTCGGCTAAGCTCGCTGGTGAATGTGAAGTAGGTACAGTGACCAGTGTTCCGGAATGCTGCGTGAGAATCGAGTTTATCTAAATCCAGGAGCGACCCGTTGTCGATAAAATCAAAATCGTCATTTTCGAAGGGTTCATTTTCGTCACCACCATCCTGACCGGTGTCTATATCCGATAAGGAGTCCACGTAGTCCTCGCAATCTGTTGGATCACTGTCGGACAGTATGTCAGTCTCCTTTTCGTATACGTAACTCTCGTCGAATTTTCCCATCATTTCATTCAACGTGATATCGTCCTCGGATGATCTTACGCTTCGTGTTAGCGATGAGCCTGAGGAGCTGCTGCTGCATCGTGGCACGGGGATTGGAACCTTTGAGCGTATTTCCATACGGGGTGAAATCCTCCAATTGTGATTGATCCTTTGAGATACAAAAAACGATTGGTATTAGCAAGATGTAAAGGCTGCGTGACATATAAATCGCGTCAAGTAATCCTTGACGTTAAATGAGGCGTTATGAATTGAAAGAGTCTTGCAACAACATAAAAAAAACCACATCATTCTGTGAATAGGTATACATCGATACTGTATGCGTGTACATCAATAAAAGAATATATATATACGTATGTGTATATCCAGGACGAGCTCGTAGGCTGTTTACTGTGCTTTTGTCACTTATTCAAGAGTTTATGGGCTAGGAATGAAAAGTTGAGCTGAACTTGTTCGATATCGCTTGAGTTTGGAAATGCGTTGAAAGTGCCAAGTCTAATAGGAATGAACGGGTAGCGAAAAGTTTGCTCGTTAAGCAGCTGCCTTTATTCTTTGTCGACATCGTTCAGTAAAGTTCTATTCAGAAATGTTGTGCAGGATTTGCTTCCCATTAAAAAATAAAAATAAAGGATTATAACTCATACAGGGGAGACCCGAGCAAAGCGGATACCAAATCGAAAAATAGGAATCGGGGGAAAAACTTCTCAACTTTCTCGAAAACGACTGCTTGCAGTTTTCTGACATTCCTCACGTAACAAAAATCAGGAAAATGGAGGTGAAAAATTTTCGAAAAAAGTTCTGCACGAATTTTAAGACGAATTTTGATTCGATTCGAATTAAAAAAGATTAATTGACTTTTTTTCCGCATTGTCTTCGTGCGAGTACTGTCCGGAAACACACAAGTCGTTTTTAAGAAAGTAAGGATAGTGCCCGTTTTGTTCGGGCGTCCATTGTGCCCAGGTCCCAGTCCCCCCCTATTGTTGCTTCTCGGAATAATTATTAATCAAGTTTCAATCTTGTAAAAATCATAACTCCTGAACTACTGGTTGGATTTCAACGATTCAAAGACGAAAATTTGTATTTTGACTTGCGCTTTTCGAGAAAAATATGCTGCCATCGAAAAGAAGCTCATTGACTACTTTTGGAGATAATTTTTTTATTTTCATTGTTCTTCCACTGAAGTGCCAGACGGGATTGAACCCACTATTTATGTATCTGATAGGAGGGGGGGGGGGGGGGGGGGGGGGGGGGGGCACACGCAACTTTATGTAATTTTTTCAAGATGGAAGAGAGCATTATTGAAGCGGTAAAAATGATTTGTTGTCGATTTCTGTTTATTTTTGGCTTTTTTGACGGGTGGAGGGGGACAGTTCACAATATTACATATAATTTCCGAAGTTGTGGAGTTTTATCATGACAAGAAATTATTATGCAATTTTTAAAACACAAAATAATTTTTCGTGTTATAAAAATCTTGTCATCAAAGAAAGCAAAATTTCTCGTTTTCAATTCGTTCTCAACACTATAAACTTTTATAACTTCGGAAATTATTTGTAATATTCTAAACTGTTCCCCTCCACTCGTCGAAAAAGCCGAAAATAAACAGAAATCGACAATCAATCATCTTTACCTCTTCACTGATGCCCTCCTCCATCTTGAAAAAATTACATAAAGTTGCGTATTTCCCCCCTCTATCAGATACAAAAATAGTGGGTTAAATCCTGTCTGGCCCTGCAGTGGAAGAACAATGAAAATTAAAAAATTATCTCCAAAAGTAGTCATTGAGCTTCTTTTCAATGGCAGCATATTTTTTCTCAAAAAGCGCAAGTCAAAATACAAATTTTCGTGTTTGAATTGTTGAAATCGAACCAGTTGGGGGGACTGAAATTTTACCGAAATGCCATGGATATATTCTTTGAAATGCACATATTGCATAATTTTTTAGGGACAAAAAAAAAAATACGGGGTGGCTGAGTTGACATGGACTGTCCAATATTCTTTTGAGTATGGCAATATATCTAACTCGTATACCTAATGAAAAATCAGGGATAAGATGTTTGAGGAAACATTTTCATCACTGTTTCTCAAAAAAATAGATCATTACCACACGATCCAGTGAAATTTACATAGAAAAGATAATATGGGGATTGGATTGATTAAATCAAACATTTTATGGACTTCGTGAGGCACTCATCAAAATTCACAAAAATATTAATTTAGAGCAATATTTGACTTCCTTTTGAGCGGCATTTAATTTGCACTACAGATTTGTTAGTCATCTATCAAAATCTGAATAAAAATAGAATTTATTATGTTATATATAGTATCCAAAAGAAAAAAATCAACATATTTCGAAACTACGACTTTTTGATTTTCAAATTTCAAATAATTCTTGCGGAGTGGGGTTTGTGATTCCAGTTTCTCTTATACCTATGCAAACATCTGGAATGAATGATGACCGGAGGCATAAACTTTTGGTTGATGATAAATGCTGAATATTGAAATCTGAATAAAATCCGTAAAATCGAACAAAGAGAAACCTGCCTCTCCAGCAAATAAAGAAAACAATTACAACCATTGGGTTCTAAAAAACGCTGTTTATTTTCCTCATCGACTTCCAACGGATGCGAAAAGATATATTCGCTTTAAACAAACATTGAATCAAGCCCCATACTCCCCTTGCAGAGTGAAGAAACAAAAAAAAAAAAAAACGAAAAAGAAGAATATTCATAAATTCGTAATCGATAACCGAACAACGTGCTGCATTCAAGATTAAAGCTGGACTTTCAAAAGAGTAGAAAAATTAATCAGCCGAAGGATTAAATAGGTATAAACTTACGGACTTCGACCAGCGCTCAAACTTCCAGTTCTACACTCGGAATTTCTGGTCACATTCAGGTTGACGTTAACGTCACTAGCACTCCCCGAAGATTCGGTCAGTTTCAAACCCGAACTACTGCTAGATTCGTCCACGGCGAGACGGGATTTAACTCCCGTGGTACTGGAGCCTGAGGAATTGGCTGATAGCCATGGATTCGTCCGGATGCGAGAACGCTGTCTAGGGGATTGGAGAGGTGGCGATGGCACAAGGGGTGGAGGAATGGATGTTGGTACAGGGAGGAAATTTGATATTCGCGAAGCGTCGACCGAACAAGACTCAGTTCTTCGATGAGTTGGCTGTTTCGGTTGGGGCTGTTGTCTGTGTTGGTGATTAATCAGACCCTCGGAGATCTGGAAATCAGAGAAGAAATTAAGACCCATTATCTCCCGGGTCCGAAAAAAAAACAAAAAAAAAACGCTAATGGGACAATTTTAGTACATCAAATATATTAGGGATCTTTCATCACTCCTTAGAAAATGTTCCTTCCCTTCCACGATAATAAGCATTCTTCATAACTCTCCGCTTCTTTGACAAATTATAAGGGGATTCTATACCTTTTGTTGTACATCAATCGATTCGGCCTAATGTATAACTTCAAACTGATTAGATTTTCAATTTCATGGGCATGGATATTCCATCAAGATATTGTATACATGATATATCAAGGATCAACTGATTTGAAAGAATTTCTTTTTCAATCGATAAGACTATTATATGATCTAACTCAAATTGATTTTTATTTTCGAACTGATCCATTTAGTAGTTTTCTAGTTGGATGACATGAATTTTTTTCTCTTACGCATCTTGAATTATTAGTAAATAGGGTCGTATTTGGATCATCGATTACTGAAATGTGACAATTACATATTTGCATGTGAATATTTTTGAAAACTTTTCATTTCTGATGACCACGGCAACGAATTGACTTATGAATATCACGAGTCTGTAAACGAGACTAGACAATTCGATGCCATCTGCTTTAAATAATCCCAGTAAATCGATTTTCATAATTTCTCGAATATTTCGTGGAAATGTTGATGTGGAGGATTCCTGACGCTGATTTTATCCCCTGCAGAAGGTTCGATTGACTCCACCAGAGCCATTAATCGCCCCCGTTCTACGAGTGGATTTCTGTGTCCTGAAATACGTGAATTTAGTCCCATTATACTCGAACAAAGATATAGGCTCTCCGAATTTTTATACTATCCCGTTTGCAAATGCCGCCCTCTCCTGTTACCGGTAACACAAATTGCTCGCGTGGCTCACTCGGTCGACTGACGACGAGGGGAACTTTGAGATATATTCAAAGCCGATTCTCGTCCCCTTATACGGTCCTTTTATATTTCTGCTCTCTTGAGCCACGTGGGCGCGTGTCAACCCACGAGCTCAGATATCATTTCAACGAAAGACTCGACGATCTCCGAAATTCAAAAGGTAGGTAAGTATGTGAAGTGGAAAGTAGAGCAGAATTCACTATAGGGGAATGGGGTGGTCATTTTTTCAAAGTTCACTAGACAATTCTACTTTAGAGGCACGTATGTACGAAGAGAAAAAATTCTTCAATCAATTGATTTACTTTTTCAACGATCACTTCAATAAAAATACTGTATAAATACATCATCCTCAAATCTTGGCTCTTTATTATCGTTGGTTTTTCTGTTGGAATACGTTCATTACGGTCATCTGAAATACTGGCCTTTCCCGAAATTATACCCAGACAACACAAAATTCAAAATTGCCCTGGAAGATAACTTTTGACTTCATTGGATGTTTTTCGGAAGAAATTTCACCCCTATAAGCCAACGGAAAGACGGACATTGGTCATCCGTAAGGAGGCTCGTTGACAACTTTGAATTTTGTGTTGTCTCATCTCTGGGTATAGTTGCGTAACCCAGCGAAAGATGCCAAATCTGGTAAAACATAGGCTCACTTAAGCCGCAGTCTCTAATCGGACCTCATCTCTCGAATTTATTCTCGCCTCCACAAGATGGACATGTATTTTTTTATTTTTCGAAAATTCTATTTACATAATTGCATGGCTAGCAAAAATTACTAATTCTGGTTAATATTAGGCTCCTCCGAGTCATAGGAATGTTAAAAACTTGATTTTCAAATTCTGTCCTTCTCTATTATCGTTCATATATTTTTTTGTATTAGAAAAAGCCTCTCATATTGATTTTAGTTGGTCGATTTAACGTTTTCATGGCTTATTTGCGAATGGAATTGTCCGAATAAAATTAGTTTCATGTTCCCGAATCTGACAGTACAAAAAATACGCCTTAAATAAAACCCGGAAAAGAAAAAACAAGAAGTCTGATGACCAGCCTCAATTTTGAAAAGCTCGAAGCAGCAATACTCACTAAATTTAGTGCAAGCACCGTTAGTTTTACAATTCTTTGGAGAGAGTATTCCCTAAATTCTGCAGATTCTAAGAACAGTTTTGATCAGTGTTTGGAATCCTCCGAACATTCCTATATTCACAATTGTCAAAATAAACAAAACCTACCCTCTTAAAAACTACGAAACTTGAACTTTCGAAATTTATCGACTCTACCTCATGACTGACAAAAAAGTTTTAGAAACTTTGGCAAAAACTAACGTTTTGAGAGAATGAATTCTAGAAAATGAACCCTAAATATTACAGGGATGAAAAACGAAATGATTATCTGTATTTTATTAGAATATATTGCTAACGCGATGACGATGAAGATGACAAAATTCGAACCTTCCAAAGAATCCCCTCAATATTTCATTGTTTTTACAACTCCACGTGGTACACTTACTTTGTTAGGGGTGCTGGTCCTCGTTTCCCTAAACTCCCTAGTCGGTCTAGGAGACGAATTCATCCCGTTACCCCGTTCGATCAATTTCTCGTTTTCTTTACCCACGGCCGGGGCGACGTCCTCGCCGACCTTTTTCCCACCACCTTTACTGCTCTGAAAGTAATGTGTCCCAGTTCTAATGTTTATGTAATACTCTGGAGGGTAACTAGCCCCGGGTGAGGTTCCGTCCGTCGAGTATCCCGTGCTGTAAGCACTCTCCGGTGATGAAAGATGAACGCTACCAGTTCCTCCGGAAGTCCCAGACGACGTTGTAACCGTCGTATATGCAGACGCGTGAAGGTGAATCGTATCCAGATTTTTTGACGGCGGATCGACCGGGTGGACCTAGAAGTACAAAATTTATATCAAACTTTAAGAAATCATTCTTCCTTTATCTCCAACTAATGACCACTTCGTCATCATCATCAGCAACGTTTTTGCAAAGGAAAATAATTTAAAAGAATTCGGCGAATTCCGTACAACTGCAGAAAATAATTATTTCTTCTATTCAGCCAAACTATGAATTCGGAAAAATGTGTTTTCTCGATCTTCAATTCTCTTGTGAAACAAATCGAAATTGCACAAGAGTTGTCTTTTCGTCTCGATTTATTTTCTGAACAATTGAGGATAAAATATGTGAAATTCAAGCAGAAGTTGAGGATAACTCCGACTACATCTAACTGCGAGAGTCGAGGGTCGAGAAATTCTGCCTTACAAATTGAAAGGCTCTTTACAGACACACCGAACCTTCAAAAGTGGTCGCTGAAACGTTCGCCAGAGAATTAAGTAGTAGAGCGGAAATTCCGCCGGACCAAAACAAGAGAGTATAGTTTCGTTTTGGGTTCGGCAGTGAATTGTATATCCTTCCGGAAAGGCGAGTAGTCGCAGACTGTACGATTCATTCGTCAGTCCAGACATCGTCGATGGTACGACAGACGTGGAAGCTGCACGAAAATCGAAACCGAGGAAAAAGAAAGTCCGAAGTCACAGAAGAAGAAGAGAAATAGAGATAGAGCCAGGGGATATAGGCGTAAACGAGCGTGCGGGTGATTTAAAATTTCAGGATACTCCGAGTCTACCCTGTTAATGAGGGATTCGTGGACTTGAGCGAATCTACGGAGACTTGAGATACGGAATCACCGAAGTAAGCCGTTCTCCGGCATCCTCTTGAAGTTTGCAAAGTGGGTGGATCCCTAATTAGGCAAGTGGCGCTGCTATGCCGCAGCAGACAGAGACTTTGGTATAGACATTCACCTGGTTACATAGATACACGGATACCTATACCTATATACATCCACAACGCAAACGGGGACTATAGTAAAAAAATCTTTTTCACTAACATTCCGCGGAAGCAATGTGACCGTCTTAAGCCACCCTTAGCTTAAATCCATAGACTGCAGAAGTCTGAACTGCCCCGTCTGTGGCAAAGTGCTGTACCTACACAAAAGCGTCCACAACTGAGTGGAAAGACTATTAGTCCATTGAAGCACGTCCGAGAAACGGGCGTCATAGCCAAGTTCAAGAAGTAAAGGAACTCGTTGTCCCCATAGCACAACGTCTTTCGCTTTCCTGGCACAACTCTGCAGATCCTGCAGGGCCCGGGGGTTGAAACGAGATTTCGAGAGGCTAACGAAGCTTGCAAAGCTCTTGTGCGAAGGAGACAACACTATAAGGAGCAACTTTCGTCGCCTGTTAACTATTGCACATAGAACGTCACGCGGTTGCTTTTTCTGAGTGAGAATATAGCAGCCAACAAAAGTAGAACTGCTGTCGAGATATCGTGGGGTTTCATTTCAGAAAACCGTAGTGGGTTGCAAATTTCCGAGGAAATTTTTTTTTTTTATGAATTGAACTTGCGAAAGAACATATTTGTTGGTACATCGAAAGCTATATGCAGAGATTGAGATATAATATGGAAACACAGGGAACATACACGTGGAAACAAAAAAGCAAGGTTATTTTGAGAATTTTTTTTACGGGAACTATTGGAATCATCGAATCGGGGTTTTTACTAGTTGGAAATATACAGTCTCGAAAATGTTCGCAATTTATTTTATTCATGAATGTTGCAAATTCATCGAGTACTTGAGTCATCTACGATAAAAATCTGCCATAGCGATATACGCAGTGGCGTTTTGCTAAAAATCATCTGAATCGAAAAAATCAAACAGTATATTAAAATAGATACAATTATCCAGTACCTACTTATCACAGGATTTTTTTCCGATTCGTGGTTGGTTTTTTTTTTTTAATTCTTAGAATTCTTATTTGAAAATCGCAATGTTGAGTTCACGCATCCGCTATTCAGTCAAAAATCGATATTTTTCAAATCAGCTATGACAGTTACTAGATAATAGTATCCATTTGATTATCCTGTTTGATTTTATTTTTGTCTTAGATGATTTCTGATGAAACGCCACTAGGTTACGGCTGTAGTAAATTTTTTACGGCACTCCATAGCCGACTGAAGTACTCCGTGAATTTGCAACATTTTTAAATGAAAAAAAATTGAAAACATCTTGAAAGTGCATATTTTCAACTAGAAAAAACCCTGATCCGATCATTTCAATAGTTTCCCTGAAAAAAATTCTCAAAAATTACCTTTTCTTTTCGTTTACAGGTGTATACATATTCCCCCTTAAGGAGTTAATTGCGATCTCTCTATCCTCATGGGGAGTGTTTTAATAGAGTAAACCGTACGTCGGTTGAATTTCAATTAGCTACGGATTATGAGAGCAATTTAAAGTAGGCATTAGCCGAGTGAGAGGGAAGTTACACCGGGCCGTTTACGTTTTCTTAAAAAATAATTTATAAGATTAGAGAAGTAACGTCTTCCAAGAAAGGCTGCAGTGCAGAAACGAAAGAATCGTATTTTTCCTCGAAAACGTTTTACTTTGCGAAAAGCACGTGCCCAGCTCGGTGTAAGCGATATTTACTATTCCCGAGGAGAGAATAATTAAACAAAGAGACTGCAGTACCATTTCGTGCAAACACTGGTTAATCTTTTATACGTTAGTTCAACTAGTCCTCCTAGAACTTTACTGCAAACGGAGAAACTCTCTGCTGCACATAGAACTAGGCACTTCTCCACATACTACATACTACATTTAATTTAGTTTCATCGTCTATCTTAATTCAGCAAAGGATACTTTTGTTTTATGCAACATTTAGACCCCAATGATTACACCGGAGATTTGAACTGCGGCTTCTCTCCAGTTTCCCATACAAATCATCCTGATATACCTACGTACATGTATAAACATGCCTAAACTCAGAACGAGCAAAAGTTCCGAGATCCAGACGTCACGAAATCGCATTCTTATCTGACAGCTTGTTGCCCGAAACGAGGAAAATCATGACAATCAGCTGATCTTCTGTAATGTATTTTGTATAGAAGACTGTAGAGTGAATTGGACACCTCAAGTTCATTTCGGCGTTGTTTTCTATGATCTGTCTTACGAACTGAAGTCTTTAGCAATCCATGATACAAAAAAACGATTCTAGAATAAGTATCCATTACGAATTTTACTGATAGATTTATTGACAAGTTGTTGTATCAATATTTTCATGAGTGGTGAATACACCTCAACCTCTTTAAATAAATAATTAACATAAATAAACCTTTCGGGAGGCGGGTATGAATTGGCCACCCCGGCAAAGTAATGTGAAAACAGATTTTTGCGCATCGCAATACCGTTTCGTTTATTTTTTACCTCCAACGAATATGGTTGACATCGAAAGTAATATTACATGCAGATTTACGATGTAATTCTTTTTTTATAGTTCCAACAATACCGATCAAGAATTATCAGAAGCTGAAAATCTGATGAATTATGATGCCCGCCCGAAAACACTATATGGATATTTAGAAAAATCTCCGGAATCAGAAACGAGAATATCTTCACCTAAAAAAAAATTGCGGGCCAAGTTGAAAGCGAATTTACCTCGAAGTAAGATGACCAATTCACCCCAATTGCAGGTTTTTTTTTTTAAATATCTTACCGCCATTCACGTAAAGAAAATTGCATGAACTTCGGCCAGGGCTTGAATTGGAGGTAATCAACTAGAGAATGCTATTCTGAGTTGGGGTTGCTCCAGGGATGCTAAGATATGCGTAATTTTTCGGTAAAAAGCACGGATTTTCTTCCAGGAAGAAAAAAGACTATATCAGTGGATTGTTCCGCGTTGCGTCTGAAGCCATGATATTACTGACTACAATCGGCTCTTTTCTAATGTAGAAAAAACTTTCCGCTTCCTACTGAAGTCGCAGTACTCTATAAATCCCAAGTACAGCAGGTGGCCAATTCACCCCTATAGCCGATTTGCCCCACACTCTCCTATGCACTGTTGTCATTACGATTTTCTACGATATATAGAAAATACTCGTTCGAAACAACGACAATGAATGGTTGTGATAATTATAATATTCTTCAGCCAGGATAACCGACGGCCGAGAATTTCGTCCATCAGTACAATGAACACTTATACCACAATACTTATTCGAGACTTTGGGGGATATTTGGGTCTTTTAACGTTCGTGATTGTGAGGGGCACCCACCAAGATGAAAGTCAATTAGTAATACAGTTCCAGTAACAGTTTCCTTAGAGTCCTTTTACTTACAATTATAGTCCTTTTGGATTCGATGCAAATTTGTCAGGGTTTCAAGTAATTATTAGGTACCCTTCTGATATCTCGATCAACAAATTATTCTGATTAAAATCCCGAGGAAATCAGCTAAAACTGCGGAAGATTAATTATTTCAACGTTACCGTATGAAACAGGGCAGCTACTATTATCCAGTGAACAGATTCTTTGCTATAACCAAAGTACTCCAACGAAATGGATGTTCTTTTCACGACTGGTGTATATGTATTTTGTTGGACACGGTGTTCTCGTTGAAAATGAAAAATAAGAAAATACGTTTTGCTGCATAGCCGCGGTGGAATTTCATTTCGTTATAGTCGGTATGGGTATATGTATACATGGGTATACAGACGTACAACTTTACAGGACTTGAAGAAATTCAAATGGCGCGACTGTGTAGCACGTCTAATTTGATTGCCGAGCTAGAGTAGAACTACAGATGAAATTATATTTTTACTGCGCAAGCAAAGAAGAGATAATTGTAGAAATTCCCCAGGCGGTTTTTCTGGCATACACGTAATCGTGGTGACTTGGAGAAGTGTAATTTTTGCCAATCCAAAAGATCCCACAATTCAACAGACTAGATACGACTGCAGACTGACTGAATAGTTCATCTACGAGAGAAGATGATCAAGCGAGGCGGACGAATTGCTGATTTTCAGCTTGCAGAAAGGATCAAAGATCTTTCGTTAGGGAAGTTCTCTTTCATCTTAGACGGAATTTTCTTCCTATATAAGTACTAGCGTAGAGAATGTAATGAGATTTACTTTACCTGATGCGGAGCTGGAGATCTATTGGCGCTGTGACTGCTAGGAGAATTACAATTCGAGTCAAAACCCTTGTCTCCTTTTTTCCGATCTTTCTTTTTCCGCGGTCGGACTATATGGGCTTCCATCCACGATCGAAACTTCGTTCCAAACATTTTGTGCGGTTTTTTATCCGATGATGTATTCCAATTATCGAACCAGTACTATTCAAGTCTTGTGTGGCAAATTTAACTCAACATCGATTAATATTTCATTCAACTAGTAATAAGTAAAGTAGATTTCTTCGAGTTATCCTTGGTGACCAACACTGTAGGCGATCGTGGAATTTTGTTGTTGATTTTTATCAACACCTATAGAGATTCATTAAACACACAACGCTGATTTAACTCCAGAGAATAATTCTGTTAGGTCGGTTTAAATTCAATGAATATCTACGTCAAGCACCGTTTTACATTATTTCACGCTTATTCCGCGACCTTTTGGTTAATTGAAAATCTGCCGAGTTCGAGTTGTCGACGGTTTTCATTTAGACTCCAAACTCTGATTTAATCAAACGTTATCATTCATTAACAAGAATTATTCTAGATCGACTCGAATTTCATTAAATAATATTGAATTCGCGATCACTTCGCGCTGAAATTCTCCTCGAAACGGTAATGGTGTTAGCAGTTAAATTTTCTCTTCATATTCGTTTTTATCAGCCGCTGTCTTCCTCTTCTTCAGGGCAAAAGATGAACATGCCTTTCTGTTACTTCTTTGTATTTTGTTCATCAGTGCTCTCTTTGCTCTTTATAAAAGCGTCCCCGGTAATGATTAGCATACTAAACGGCTCCGTTATTTCTGCCCATGTATATTTTCTCTGGGGGTTCTTCCTTCTCAATGAAAGCCAAGCGTTGCCCTGGGTCTTCTATCTTTCGCCTCGGTATATTTCGACGATAAACAACCCAGGATCTGAAACAGAGAAAGAAAAAAAATGAAATTCGTTATACTCGGGGGTCAAGGCAAATCATATTCATTAGGTGTGGCATTACGGTGTATTATTTTTCACGCAATTCACTCTCGCCGATAAAAGCCGAGGAATTACCACGGGGAAGAAGAAGGTACGACGTTCGTCCCTCGGGACAAAAACTTTTTTCAAAGTGGGAACGAGAATTTCAGTGCAGTAATTCTATGTGCAGGGCTGAATTCACGAGCAGAATATAAATAGGAGGGATGAGGGTACGATCCATTTTACTTCTGGTATATAAATATACATACATAGTACCTATACATATAAATATTCCAACTGGGGAAAAGTTAATCGCTTTTTACGCCATTCTATGCATAACTCTCGCTCCTTGCAATTATATGTATAACAAGATGCGATGTGCTTGCTAACAAAACTGAATGCTATTTCGAAATAAATTCCGCACTTCAAGTAAGGAATTGCTGTATACAGTTATTCTCACTCTCCACAATACTATGGGTAGATAAAATAGTTAATTATGTTGACAAATATTCTACCGATCAGGTAATCTATCAAACTTTAATGTCGTAAACTGAATCATATGAATGTGAGATTCTATGGTCAAATTCGCAAATATCCCACACCGTGATAGGATTAACAATCAAAATTGCTGAGAATGTACAACGAATTTCTTCTTGCGGACGGTAAAATTACAGAATCTCGTGTGTACATAAGTCTTCTGGTTCCGAAACCAGCCGAATCTATTTTAGATGATCTTGAGAAGCGAATAATTTAATAACCATCCAGCAGCGATTCTGACGATGTAACCATGTTGCACATCATGTAGCATTGGCACGAACAAATTTCTAAGTTAACCAGATCAATCAGCTAGATTCTCAACAAAACGATCGGTCTTCGCATTGGACCTGGCCAAATTCGAAAAAAATTCCTGAGAACATGGTCGGCCTGACAGCATCCCCAAAGACATGGCCAATTTGGAGAGAAACTCTTGGGACATGAACATTTCCAAGAAAAGAAATTCTGAGAGCATAGCTGGTTTTGGAATTAAATAAAATTCGCTCAGATTTGAAGCAAAGTCTGCGATGGACTCTTTGATTTTTTTGGACTGAAAATTCATTTTCCATGCGAGTGCAAAGCGCGACAGTGTGAAAGAGTGAAGGTTTCACTCCGAAAAGAATGCGATTTCCCTCTAATTAGACAGAAAATTGACTCAAAGTCGATTGAAAACTCGTTTATTCCATCGAATAAAACACCACTCAGATTAAGAGTGAAGCTTCACTTTAAAAGAGTAAAATTTCAGTCTCTCCGGAGTGGAGAATTCACGGTTTCAGACCGGCGCACCTTCCACTCGGAGAAATTTATAGATAAAACTATGCATAGTCGGTTTCGGAAAAACCCTCAATTCACCTGGTGTAGGTATTTCTGACTACTTGGAAAAATTTTGGCGCTTGTCGAACTCTACAATGATAAAACCCTATGTAACGAAATGAAAATTGAGGGATGATACGGCAAAACAGTGTAGGTGTCATCATTCTGCCTTTACAGAAGAGCAAAAAAACTGTCCCAAAATTTGATGAATTTATTTTTTCTTAAATGAGGAAGTACCTTCTAATGTTTTTCAAACTCTTTCAAATGGCTCGATCCCCGATCTTATATAGCAATCCGTCTTCGAGACGGGGTTTTTCCTTGCCAGTGTAAGTCCGCGGTTTGAGCCAAATTTTTTTTTTCGACTTTGAATGCTCATTAAAAATAACTACACTTTTCTACTGTTTTTTAATAAAAATTTCACGATTCTGTTCGCAACTTATGTTTGTTTTTAGCACATACACTGTTTACGATCCCTCCCTAGTCCGCCGATTCGCCCCTGAATGTTTGAAAATTTCAACGAATTTCAAAATTCACCATGAGATCCTATGCGTTGAGGTACAAGTTTTTGATTCTGCTGTCTTGAATTGGGGTTTGGACCATTTGAAGAGGCTCAGAAAACTCTAAAAAGTACCTTCTCAGTGTTTCCACAAGTTGATGAATTGAATTTGGTGACAATTTTTTTGTTCTTGACTGTAAAATCATACAGATAGCATTTACACCGTATTTAGCCGTGCCACCCTTCAACTGACTCTTTTCAATTTGTAAGCTTGCGCAGCTTCAAAACCATGCAATTCATTCATATGCACTCACAATTCGCGAAACGAAAATCCATACGTTCCACACGTAACTGGACTAACCTGACCCTAGAACTGCTACGCGATTGAATTTCGACATAAAAATGAATTGCGAACTTTCGAGAGGATTGGAAAACAAGGTATAAAATAGCTCTAGATTCGCCACACCTGGATTCGAATGATTTACACCAAAAAACATCTGCCACGAACTGCAGACTCAACACACTGCAGCTGTAAATGAGTCCGAAATATTTATTACTATCTGCACCTCGAGTGATGCAACGAGAGCGAAGTTTATCTTGTGTTTGTCTGCCCTAACACCCGATCTTGGATGACTGGAGAATCAATAACACAATATAATGATATCTTTAGTAGCACATGACCGTGACGTACAGACAACTGGCTGAACGGATTTAGCCGTAGCTGATATTATCAGCTTTCCAACGTCAAATCGTGAGAAAGGATTTGTTGGCGTGAACGAAATTGACCATCGGGGATTTCGAGCGAATTTTAGCTTGATTTAATAAATTCTGAACTTAGTTTTTGGCGATGGATTGCGGTTCGCTTTTCACGATTGCAGGATATTGAAACTTGCGGATTATTATTAGCGTGCAATACTTTCCGATCATTTTTCACCGACGTTCTAACAGTGGTGAAACGAAGGGTGGAAGAAGAAAGGCGAACTTTTTAATCGATTTTCTTAGGGGAAGTGTTCCCTGTTTTCAGAGGAGGTAAGTTATTAAACTGAGGAAGACGAAGGGATCTTTCAGGATTGAAATTTATTGTCTAACGAAGGAGCGGGGTTTGCTAATTCTTACATCTGCATTTTTTGCTGGTGAAAATCATTCTATGGATTTCTACAAATTTTTCGGGGAGTTTATTTTTTCCAGCCCTATCGACGAAATTGAAGATTTCTCTTCTATAAAAAACTGAAAAGATCGTAACAAACGTAGTTTATAGAAGAAAAAAAAAAAAATTTAAACTACAATTTTGTGTAATAATGACTACAAAATTTTGAAATTTCCTAAAGAATTCGTATGGAAATTCGTGGGCGTAGAAATTTCTACTAGAATTGTATGGGGAAGAAATACAATTCTGCGGTTGGGCACACATAACGGGGTATTGTCTCTGCATTGACAATTATATGAGTTCAACGACAGGATTAATTAAGCATTACTGACGGGCCGCAAAATACAGAAGTCGAGGTGTGACGTGAGTGCTGTTTGCTCGAAATCTGGCGTAGATTGAGGGGCGGTTTGTCAAGGTGTATTCATCGTAATCAAATTCCGTATGTAAATTTGGCGACGAGTTAGAACTAAGCTTAGTGGTGTACTCTATTTGACCTGCAAGTTTTGATTCGATTTGTACAAGTTGGGAAAATCAAACGTCGTCATACAGTTACTTAACTAAAGGTGGAGGTTTATTTCAACAATTGAGATTGTATATGGGTCACTACATGGAAAACTGAAGCAGCTTTGTTGGGTCTGCATTTGATCCGATTTTATTCTGACTTGCAAAGAAAATGTATCTTGTGTCGAAGAAATTAGTTTTCATTTTTTCTACCCCATATCTCTTCGGGCATAGTAGTGGTTTCTTTGGAAATACTTTCTTAATTTTTTGGCTCATTCAAGACGTAAAAATAAATTACTTTAGTGACTTTCTCTAAAAGAGAAAAATTATGTATAATTATACAAATCAAGCAAAGTCAAGTTAACAATTTTTTATGCGCGGAAGATTCGTCGTTAGAATTATTGCGTTTTTTCAAGTTAGAGTCCTCGATATACGAGAGTAATATACATTCGAGAATTTTACGCATTCATGGGGACATTCATGAATGAATAAAATATAAACTCATACGATAGGACTATATTTTGAATAATATTTTGAACAGTCATATTCGTCTCGAGTTCTCGGATGTCGAGACTATCTTAACTTGTATGTAATACAATATATGGGGGATTCCCCATCGATTCGACCCGGGTCTGGCCAGCGGACCCCTTGGATTCGACTCGCAAATTCTCATACGATTGTTCTATCTGACGAAGAAACGCTAAAATTTTCACAGACTTTTTTGAGTAAAGAGTACAATTTGAAGATTTGAAAAAATTCTCGAAAATCCTGCATCTAATGTAAAAAATTTTGGCGTGTGGACCAGAATCGCCAGCGTTCGCTTCTATCTAGATATCAACTTATTGTGATTTCCTTGAAATACCCCGTATATAATATTTTTAGCATAATTGCACGCACCATGCCCAGGTATATTCTGTATAATTTTAGAACGTATGGAAATCGCAGGTCACTAATGTCATCATTTCACAACTCAAGAAAAATATTACAAAATTATTCAAGAGTATTAAATTATAATGAATTATTAATCCGGGGTGGCTTAAAAAATGTTCTATTTGCCATTCTAATGTAATTTGTTTAAGGTGGCTAGATTATGCGTAATTTATGTATATGTATACAACACGAATGTGACCTGGCGAATTTTGTCACGTAGTGAGTGTCAGCAGAATTTCATAACGATCTAGTAAACCGAGCATGTAGGTATAAACGTATGGATTAATACTCAACACACGCTTTATTCAAAAAGCAATAATTGGTATCGAATTTCGCTGTACCCTCGTCGCTGGACGTGAGTGAAAAACCACTGCTTTGATCAGCCAGATTGAATGTGGTGCCCGGTAGCCTATAGTCAGGAGCCAAGTTGGGAGTCGCATCAATTACTTTCATAATTTAATAACCCATTTGTTCGTCCATTACGCTACTAAAGCCTAATTGAACTCATTTCAAAACATAATGGGCAACCGAATACTAATTTTAATTACGATTTTCTCAACTCCGGTACAAGTAAAGAGTAGCGAGTGCCGGTGGTTCTATGAAGGATCATTATTACCAATGCATATAATAATTGCTATCGAGAAAGTTTATAGAACCTAATTTTTGCTCGTTATACAGCTTGTAGGTTTTTTAATTTTTCAATTTTGATACAATTTGCATTATAGGACGTAGTTTTGCCACATTGGAAATGAGGCAGATTTGCGGATTGACTTGCGATATGCTGGGAAAGTTTCACCTACATAACACACACTGTTCTTCCAGTATCTATAGATGTTCTCTACTTTTCCGGGTGTGGAAAACATCATTTTGCAAAAATTGTATTTGAATAGATATACTCGCTTCAAAAAAATCTTATTAGTAACTAGAAATGGGAAAACATCAACGGATCGCTAAAAAACCCTATAAATATTGGCAGCAAATTACAAATCGATCTACGATTTGAATTTCTATTCATGCCGCAAACGATTTTCAATCAAAAAGTAGATCTGTATCATTCTAATGAATGGGCTGAACGAAATCCTTACAATCTCAACATTGGAATGAGTTTGCACATCATGGCCTCCTAAAACTCCTTTGTAAATTTCAGCAAAATTCTAGAATTTTGCCTGTGACAGAAAGACTGGGTTTTTGCTATTTTCTGAATTTGAATTGTAATTTTGAGTTTCTAATCACCCGGATATTAGGATTCATGACATGGACGAAATTGGGTGGGAGTCACTGTGATGGGGTAACTTCCCGAGCCAAATTTCCAAGACATGACCGAGGAATGGGTATGTACAGGTATCTGATAAACCAGAAACGGTGGAGTCGCAAATTTGCGTTCCGGTGGGACCGCGCGTTGTGGCGCAATGTACTACACCAGTCTCATAAATTTTCAGCGACAATGTTGGCGCCGCTTGGCCTGAAGTGCTTTCAGGAAGGTGGTGTATATCGTACCTACGCTGCAAGTATCACCAGATATGACTTTCTACGAGACGTGAATCATCCCTGTTTCCCCGCACCGTGACTTTAACCAGCACTTCGAAACACAGGCATACACCGGCACTGTGGGGACCATATCGTAATGAATTTTGCACTGAATAATAACTTACGAAATGAATAATCAAGTGTTTAATCAGTGAAATAAGAAGCTTTGCTTGGATCAAATTGTCTGCGTTATCGACGCCTTCTTATGCATCTAAATTCTCTGTAATTCCTGCAGTCGAAATGCAGCGTGAATAGCAATTCATGAAATTACTCTAATTGTTCGGAGGTCCAATTAAGGCCGTAGAAATTGCAGGATTTTACGCTAGAGTCAATTATTGGAAAAATATAACAAATGGTGGCAATATCAATGCGGGTTTAGTGGGAGAGTACGCTGCGAGCATTTTTCTTTACCGGACATTATTTTCTGGTTCAGCTGGTTCTATACGTCCTCGAGGATTTTTTGTAATTTCAACTCTGCCGCTTTTAGCTGGAAGCTTCCAAATGCCCTATAGATTTTATCAATCCCAACGCGAACTAAGTATTTTTCCGAGCAATTGACGTGACGGAGTGCATCACGCGAAGTTTCTTGCTCGACGAACAGAAAATATTTCCTTTACTTCACGGCGCGGTCGCCTTTCCATCAAGCTTTTTGTACATCGCAATCGCTTGGAAATTTGATGCGCGGTTAAATTGCCTGGCAACGCTTTTCACACAACTTTTCACCCAAATTCAATAGCTATATTCGTTGGATGGGTTGCAGTTTTTTAAAAGACTCGTTCATTTCGATTTAATTAAATTCCGCTATCCCCCCGTACAAGGCAAGAATCAATTTGTTTGGAGATGATTAAACTTCAATGTCGACGTCATGCGTACATAATGACTACGTGACCAAGTTTCATCTTATCAAAACATTCTCGCGAAATTAAAATACTTTTCCGTAGAAAAATTTTCGAAACTTTTTCACCCGAGGACGTAGTAGTTCGTCGATAATCTCCAGTCAGGCTCGAAGTATGAGGCGAACATAAAGCGTAGATAGGATCTTCGATAGTTTCGGTCAATACTTTTTTATTTTCAAGGCAAAGATTGGAGGCTCCAGGGTAACTAGTCGAGTATAGCTTCTTGTGAAGATTAATCATTCTCAGAAACTATTACGATTTTCTAGTGGGTATTTCGAATTTGGCAACTTAGCAACGACCATCGATCCTCCTACAACATATCTTGTCTGCGCAAATGCGTACACATATTCCGATAATAAATTTTCAGTTCCAAGTCGCGCCCGAATTTTGTTAGTATTTAATGACTCAATAAGTTTCCTAAAAGCTACAGCTAGGATGTCATCAAACAATTTTCTAAAAGCGACCTGATACATTTTTCAACTTAATTTTTGTTAGATGTAGACTTTTCATTCCACACCTACGTACTCCGCTTCTCACCTCCTTCCTCTCTCCATAGTTTGCACGCATAAAAGTTTCATTAAATTTTCAATGGAATAGGTTGCATTTCAAGGGCCGTTGAATCTCTCCAAAATTGATTCATTCTGTACACAATTCTGTCTAAAATTCATTCGCCATGTATTTCAAGTTGCAAAAAAAAACGGCTATTTATTGAAGAATTTCAACCACTATCCATTGTGTCGTCGAAACCGAATGACCAAATCTTGGTAATTGCCAAAAATCAAATTTGCTTAAGTTAATTCGATCTCTAAACGCTATACCTAATATGTTGAGCTCCAACCAATTACTAAATGCTTACGAACTTTGAAGTGAGATTTGGAATTCAAGATTTGAGGTCAAAATATTGTAATCCTTTATATATTCACTTATTCTACGTACGTGATGATGAAATTTGAACTGGATTACTAGTTAAAATATAAAACCAACATTGATTCCACTTCGAAGACATCGAATAACATTTTTATGGTCTAGATTAGACGATAAAAAATCCACCTATACTATAATACATACTTTTCGATCTATGAAAAATGTTATTATCAGTCGGAAGGTTGAGTGGCAAAAATGAGTAGATTTGAAATGCATTTATAATGAATTCTGTCTTGCTTCGAGTTCGCGAGAAGTGAACAGCTATACGTATCATTGAATCAATAGAATCTCTGCCTATCGTTTTATGAGATCCTGAAGTTATAAATAATATGATGGTTCATCTACTGCGAGCATATTTTTCTCTACTCTTCGTCAGTTGGCAGTTTTTCCTTAATTTTTTCTTTTTTTTCTGCAACCACATCCGTAGTCCAAACTGGCTCGCAGGCTCCGGTGAATTTCATTTATACTTTTCGTTTGCTTTCACGTGTTATACGTAGGTATATAGGTATATATGTGTGGTTTACTTTTTTCCTCGACCGTAACCCCCCGGTTTCTACCTCTTTCGGGTATTATATTCCCTTGGCATATAGCATCCTGCCTATCAAATACACGCGCAGTATGCTCACCGCAGACGAAAGTACGTATAAATATAGAAAGTTTTCAGAGTTTCTGAAAAGCGAGTTTGTTCAAAAGAGCTCAATTACAAACGTCATATGAGGTTTTCCTATACTAGCTTATTCAGCAAAAGTGGCAAATCTCTCAAGTTCCATACTGCTTTGTAAACGCAGTTCTAATCTCTGCAATTCCATTCAATTTCGGATTTGGTAAAAACTTAAGAAATTTTCAAAAACCACAACACGTAGGTATAGTTAAATTCATTGATGATTTTCCATGACTCATTTGTTTAACCCTTCGTTGTCACGAGGGGTCAAAATGACCCCGCGCTCAACTTTAGAGCCAAATATCTCTAAGTGCTCGACCCATATTATGGGGCTCTATACATGACATCTACCGAAAATTTGGAGCATCCCTTCCTGGTAGAGATATAAGCTCCCACACACTACGTGCAGCTATTTTTTGTTTTTGTTTTGAAAGTCCCATATCTCTTGAGTATGACCCATAAATTTTTTTTAAAACTCTGGAGAATTGAAAGCGTTATAATTTTTTTATCGACAAAAGTATCGTCTAGAACAGATTTGCAAACTGACCTCTTTGTGACTTTGTTTTATATCTTGTGATTTGATTTTTCACACACGGACTTTTTTCACACATTATTTGATGTTCGAAGTATATTCATGAATTTTATTGTTGCAATCGGATCGATAACTTTCAGGTATCAACCGTTGAAACATTCCTGGATCGATCTGACCCAGTACGAAAAGCACGGAATGTGTGACACCGAAGTCTAAAAATCGGTCAAGTCCAGAATCATTGTACAATTCGAGACTAGTTTCAAGTCGTTGAGGTGACGGTTCTTTCCACAACCACCATGTCCATTGCAGAGTCAAAGAAAGAAAGAAAAAAAAGAAGGGTACTGAGTTATGATGACTCGTGTAAAAATGATCATTTTGGCAGTGCGAGTGGGTTAAAAAATGTCCGGAAATAATTTCGGTGTCTCCAAGTACGTTTCCGGTGGTGCAGAGGAAATAAGTCGAGTTTTGGAAATGGGGGATGGAATCGAGGGTGGTGGTTGACGGGCCCCAGGGCCAGCGTTGGGTTTTGCACATGGGGAACGACCATGAAGCGTATAGGCAATGCAAAGAGGGTCCGGAAAGAGAGAACGACTACTATGCTATATACCATAGCTGCGTTTTGAGCAAAGGGGTAGGAAATAAGGGAGAGAGGGTGTATTCAATTATATACCCTTTGCCAAACTGTGAGCAACTAATAGCTTTACCAGGCAAGTGAGAAGTTATAATTTGTTGGGGGAAGTCCGGGACATTTCTCCGGGGGTGGATCACGGAACTTGGTAGTACTCGCTCTTCGGTCCTGCAGCGTTGTCCGTGCTGAATACTGATCGAAATTCCCTCTGCTCATTGCTCTAACGTCAGTTTCCCACTTCTAGCTGAATTGTTACCCCTGCTGCACCCTTGTGACCAGGACTACGTCCAAATGTCCAAGTTTCGTCATCATTGAAACTAGCTAGACTAAATAAAGACCAGCACAAAGGTGTCATCATACGGGAAAAAATGTATGGGAGCATCAGCCATACGTATGGTTGAAATAGCAACAGCAAGGAAATATGCCTACTTTGGCCATACTTATGGCTGTTTCTATAAAATCATATTTTAGAATAGTCAGATATTTGCCTAAGATAGTCTAAGTGTGAGCTCAAAACAGCAATATTTTCGTCTTGTTTCCAGGTATGGTTGATACCCCCATATTATTTTTTTCCGCATGCAGGTTCGGTTCTCAGCTCTAATTAGGCTTTGGACTTTGGAAAGAGCTATTAGAAAACATTAGCGAAGTTATTGAGGATTTCCGAAAAGCGAAAGTTTTTGTAGTTGAAACTGGCTTAAGTCATACGTAACTTATTACATTCGGACCATTGGATCGTTTCTTTTTTCTTGAAGTTAGAGCCAGATAACATAGTTGAATAATCTATTCAAATTCTTTTGCTTTCAAAATCAATGCAAGTCTTCGTATACCATATTTGGAGAACATTGCTATGTGCCTGAAGTTCCGAACGTTCGTTTGAACGACAGTGGCATGAAAATTATATATTCGGCTTATATCGCTTGACTAAAAGCAAAAGGGCCTAATCGCCAAAAAAAAGAATTTTGTTGAAAATGTTGCATGAAAAAGATTTTGGCACTAAAAAAACGAACGCTTTTTTTTGGCGCGTAGGCCCTTTTGCCTTTAGTCACGCGATATATAACAGCTCAAAATTTGTGAACTTTGAAATCTATAACTGATCCTTGATTTTTAACAAATCCAAAATCTTTAGCTATACTTTTAGTGGATTGAAGATCATGGTGAAGCCTATATTCCAAATATTCTCCTATTTCCTATTTCCAAATTTTCGTTCAAACGAACGTTCGGAACCAGCTGTTTTGTGATATATCTTCTCTATGATTATTCTTCCTGCGTAACGAGTGGGCAAAACGATGAAGATAAATGTGAATACCAAAAAAAGCGATTCGGCGATTATTCAATTTGGATATCATATCACGTTCGAAAAGGTCTGATTTTCAGATTCCCCTGCAGCGTTATCCGTATCCCCCGAGTGAACTGGTCATATAATTGCTATTTTACCAGGCGCAACGGATGTCCCCAATTAATTTACTAAATCGATTCCCTTTCTCCTGGGTTTCAGCCAGATGGAATTTCAAACCTGCAGTATTTCCACGCACCGCACCATCGATTTCAAATATTTTTTTCCTTCACAGATTTTATCTGGGGAATACTGAATGGTAAGTTCGTTGGAAGGTTTGCTCTTGCGTACGCGAACATTATTATTTTTTTCTCCTCGTTTTCCTGGATATTATATATTCAGTAATCGCGTATAAACGTAAATTATATCCGACAGTGATGTTGATTTATACTTTTGCAGTTAGTGCGGAACATTGGAGTCTGACATGCTCGCAGGAATCTAGAGAATTTATCCGACTTACCCGCACCCCTAGTTCTCAACGTAACCCTACTAGTTTAATCCTTTCGGTGCGGGACCCTCGAAATATCACGATTCAACCCGCTGTACCAACTACTAATTACCAACTGTCTGAGCCAATCGCTAATTCCCAGCTGCAGAGGTAGTATGGTACGCGGTGCTTGTGTGCCAGATGGTAGATATGATTTCCTAACTCGTGGAAAACCATTCTGCAAGAGACGGCGGAATCGTGATATGATTTTTACTTCCCACTTTTGAAAAAAGGGAAGTTATTATAATCAACCCGAGAATGAAAAGTTGAGTTTTTTCCAGATCCCCAAATTTTCAGGTCCAGCAAACCATCGCTCCGATTATTTTTTGAGAATTCTTGTATGATCCATTTTATGTCCGACGATATCTTGAGAAAAATTCGACGGATTTCGATGATTTTAGTCTCAATCGATGAAGTTTTTTGAAATTACGATCTGATCAGATTTTGGATTCAATCGGTCAACTAGTTTTTGGCTTTGGGTAATCAAGCGAATAAAATTGTACAAACATAATTTCAAGTAGTTGTATCTTGAGAACGAATCAACGGATTTTAACGATCCTCATCTCAATCGATAGCATTCGCTCCAACTTAGAAATGACTAAATTTTAAAATAGATCGATGCAATGCAAAGTTTTGTATTGTTCGAACTCGAAGATCTGCGTGATATAAGTTTTAGGGCTCATCGTATAGTCAGCCGATTTACCTGCTTATTTGGAAAAGTTTTACAGTGCAAAGGTCGAAAAAAACGTGATCCGTGTTTTGGATCACGTTTATTTCCGAATTCTTTCATACTTTTGACATTCCCACAGGTGTGTAGTTCCTTCACAAGTATGTGAAACTCAGAAACTCGTATACGTTGGAAAGCAAAGTTCGATACTTTTCGAGAAATCTCAGCAAAAGCCTCGGGGCTTTTTCTTCCGTCAAATGTCTTTGAGCTTTTATTTTCACTCCACCACGATCCACATCGCATTTCTCGTGTAGATTTTTGGGGGAGCTTTCAAAACAAGGAAGATGAAACTATTTGCGCGCAAATATCCTAGTAAGTTATATGTAGTTAAGTAAGAAATTGCTTGGCAAGTTTCCGCATATACATATAGGCTGCTCATGGTTTCACTGCTAAGTAATCCGTCATGTGTAAACATCGCCGTTAAGGATGAACTTCTCATAAAAACAAACGACTCTCTACAGGGTCGTATTTCTTCCATGTATATTACGGAAAAGCTACGACTGGGGTGGATTCCTTCACGACAGTTAACACTGCCGATGCGTAAACCAAGGTTTCACTGAATTCGTCATGAATATTTTATGATTTGTCAGG